>CM051628.1:14382500-16782500 GCA_028020825.1 Podargus strigoides
GAAAGAAATTGATTTGATTCATATTGTTTTCGTTGGCCTCAAATGCTATGCTTGCATTGGGAACAGGATTGGGCCCATAATGTTTATTTGCAAATGTATACACCTGGGAAGTATGCAGGATGTCAGCTTTCTGTGGTCTAATTAAAGTTTATTGTGGTGAAATACTTGGCGAGGAACAAATATTTACAGGAGGGTTGTACTGTGAGAATACTGCATAATCTACACGAAGAAGCAAAGGTTGGCCTGCATCACTCTGATTTGATATGCTGAACAGTTGATTATTAAGATGTCAATAAATGAGAATGAATTGTAGTTTGACAGTCAGAGACAGTACTTTTAATTCCATAACTATAAGCGAGTTTAAAGGCTGATGGATTTTGTTCCAGTGAAAGAAAAGATCAGCTTGCAAGAGATAGTTAATGATCATTTTGTACCACTCTACTTCTATGTAGCCAAATTCCCTATGTACAATAAAACATACTTTCTGCAAATTTAATCAAAGAATTAATTAATGAATGTGGGTATTAACACTGGAACTGAGTGTAAGTCCTTCTAGTTACTTCAATCCTATTGTGAAAACGATCAAAGCCTTTTCTAAAATACAGCCTGTCCATTGTGCTGTATTGAGAGCATGTGAACAAATGTAATATGGTTCCGGTTTTGTCTACAGACGGGAAGCTAATTCTTATTGCTACGTTTATTTGGCTTTTCGTCCTCTGTACTAAGACTTCAACTATACCAACAGTGATTGGAAATGCAGTGTTGAGGCTTATTGCTCTTTAGGCAGAAGGAGTACCCATTTGGTTAGTGCTTCTCCCCTTCACACCCAGAGCAGAGATTTCTCTCACTGTGGCGACTTTCGTGGTGTATAGTCCTGGTACCTGTACTCCCCCTGCCCCAGCACAGAAGGACACTGAGCAGCCCTTTGTCACTTGGGATGTGTTGTTTCGGAAAGGTCATTCTTCTTCACATGGGGCAGAGAAGGTTCAGCTTTTCTTTGCTGATCATGCAGGATCATGCAGTACAGGATCTACTTGAGTCCCTGCCTCATGCAGGCTCTGTTGCTTTCCTTTACTTCCATTACCATGGGGACATCTAAATTGTGGTTTATGCTGTTTCTGTCATCTAAAAAACCCCTGTGGATTACTCACAGACAAAAAGTTAATTCATGGCTGTTTATAATGCTGTAACTCCTGCACGTTTTGCTCTGAGTGATGCTGGTCACTCATCTGTGACTCTGTCTGGCTATTGCTAGCCTGAGTTTCATCTTGTTCTGGCTGCCTACCTCACAGAAATATCACTCAATTAACAGGGTCCAAAGTGATCCCTTCTCCTATATGCACTTGTTTGGGTATGCAAAACAAACAGAAGGCAACTCAGCCAGGTTCTGCTGCCTGGATAAGCAGGGGACAAACTCAGACAGAGTGAAGGCACAAACCATCTTAAAGGTTTATGGGCAAGGAGGCCGCTTTGCTTATGCTGTGCAGTGGTCCGAGCTGTTGCACTGGTTAGCCAGCGGTGGTCGTGTTCCCGTGATCCAGGACAGTTGTTTGCTGTCTGTGCAAGGGGGCTGCCATCGGCACTGCCTGCCTGAAACGGTGAGTGTGTGTCCATAAACACCCAGGCTTTTAGCTCTGGGGAGTGTTTCCCTCTCCTTGCTGTGTCACAGCATTTAGCTAGCATTCTTCCTCATGCATCACCTCTCACTTTTATTGGTAATTAATAATTTAATTAAAACTCTTGGTTTAGGTCTTCTGTTCTCAGTGGCCACATTCATTGTGACATCTCCTGTGACATGAAACTATGTTAAGGTTTGTATACATAAAATACGTGTTTCAGTACTGCTCCAATGCTGTTTTAATAATCAAAAGAACATTGTGATTAAACAGAAAACACTTGATCTTATCTGTTTCTAAAAAATACCTAGAGATGTTCCTAACCCACTTTGTGTCATTTTCATTAAGTACTTAAAGTTAAAGCAGGTTTGATTTTGCAATGTAAAGGACAGTTAGAATTTTTCCTAATTTTGAGGAAAGTGAAGCAGTGCATATGTGAAAATGATTAAAGAAGCAGTGATATATTTAAAATGTTTTTAAAGTCACTGTTGAGGAGAGAGATAATCTTGTGGTCACTTCTAGGTCTTGATCTTCTGTTCACTGGAGTCAAGTTTCCACTGATCATAATAGTGTTACAGTGGGCACATGTATGGTTTATGGAAGAAGATGTGAATTTCCATCTATCTTTTTGCAGCTTATGCATGATGAGAAACACTTTTCTCTAAATGAGATTAGGAACTGGAGCAGCTTTGAATAGGTTTAAGTTTTACATATGAAAACCAACACCCCCTTACAGTATGGACTGTTTTAGACTTGAAATACTGGTGTGTTGTTTCTACATTTAAGTGTACATTATGATGTCAGATTCATCTCCCCACTTGTCTTCAGTTTGTCACACATAAAGTGATCCTAAGAGATCCAAAAATCT
Source organism: Podargus strigoides (assembly GCA_028020825.1). NCBI lineage: Eukaryota > Metazoa > Chordata > Aves > Caprimulgiformes > Podargidae > Podargus > Podargus strigoides. The sequence goes on from CM051628.1 coordinate 14,384,985, forward strand.
TTATATAAAAAGTTCACTACATGATTGGTGTTTAAAGATTTGATTTTCATCATCCTTACTGCTATATGCTTCAGAGCAATAAATTGTTCCCTATTCTGTAAAGGACCTAAACACATACTTAAGTACGTAATTGAATTAGGTCCACTCAAAAGACCCTTTTGAAGTAGTGCCAGCATTTTCTGTGGGACCATGTGGAAGGCCAGGTATTATGTGATGTGAACAACACCCTGGGAAATTATTAAGGTACTTAGGTGGATCAAATCAGTAAATTCACATTTTCAAATAACCCTGAGCACACTTTCTCATTTCATCCAGAAGATTATGTAAATCATATTTGGCAATTTTTTCTTCAACTTTTCAAAAATCTAAAATACTTCAGACCAGTGTTTGTTAATATATTAATACCATGTAGCTCTTGCAAACCTATGTGGTATATGGGCAGGATTTTCCTTTTGTGCTCTACAGAGTTGCATGTACTGAATCTGCAAATATTTAGACACTTGCTCTTAATGTAGATCTTTATTGGAACTGCTCATTCACATAAAACGTGTAAATAATGTCAGGGTCTTACTTGTTAATATTGCTCTATTTAGCAGAGTAACATTATCTTTAAGTGTACTTGAGATATAATTTTACCAGAATTTATGGCATTGTTATATTAATGCCTATATGAGATTTAGGTTGTGACCTCCCAGCAGGCTTAGGCATGTTACCTGTAATCTTTCACATGCATATAGTTTATCATAGGCAGAACTCCCGCTTTCAGATCAGTCATATTTTAGGACTCACAATTGATATATCAGTCACAGCATAAAATGCTATCATTCCTGTAGACCAACTGTTTACCAGAGTATAACACAAACTCTCCTCCTGTGTCTCATTTCATCACACTGTTCCACATAGTGATGTTTCAATGTGAAATGAAGTTTTTTCATGCTGTGCTTCTGAGTAGAAAAAAGACAGAAGTACATGTATGATAAATGGCAAAGGTTCCAAGAGAAACCTTGCAAAACAATACAATTTGGAAGCGTCACATTTGCTTAAATAATTTAGTACATAAATGGATCTGTAAAAGGTTTATAACCAAATACTGTTTATGTGGCTTTGAGTAGAAAATCAGTTATATTTCCACTGAATCACTTAATCTTATATCTTATTTAGAAATTAGGAAATATAACCTACTTGAGAATTGTCATTGTAAAGTACATTTGGAATCAGTAACATTAGAAAAGTATGCTTTTAAATAGGTTCATACACTTAAGTTTCCTGTTAAATAAGTATTTTAAATTTCTTTGAGACTGAATTTACTGGCTTTATGGCAGATTAAACTGCACAGTTTAAGCAGATAAGCTATTTTATCTCATATGATAACAGTGATATTTAGATCTGTTCTCTTGGATACTAAAATGTGCAGTGAGTTTGGTGGGATATTCTTGTTTGGCTTTTATTCATAATGTAGTTTTTAAAACTATCAACATTGTTGCTGTCATCAGGACTGAGGCATTCTTAAAATCAGGACTGGTACTACTTGACCTGAGAAGACAGACCTTTTGCTGGGATACTCAAAATTAGGCACCATTTGAAAACATAGGTATGTCTGGTTTTATTTCCACTGTTTCAGCAATGTTGAAATAATGGAGAGTTCAACATTTGCTAGGAAACCAAAGCAAGCCAAACCTCTGTTAAGACTCTAATGAAATATTGTGTCCAGGGACCAAATGTAGGCTGGGAAATTGTCTTCACTTTCAAAGAATATGTAAATGCATTTTGAGTCTTCAGAAATGTCCCCGTGTCTAGAGTACATAAGCATTAAGTGCAAATATATAAATCCTTAAAAACAAGCACGCGCCCAAACATTTTCAAAGTGTAGAACAGAGTAAGAGAAAATACCAGTTTATAGTTAGTCTCTGCAGGGATATTTTTTTATAATGTCTTACTTGCTTTATGATACCTTTTTGATCTTGGCAAAACATTCACAATAATAAATGTTGATCTACCATTTCCATTTGAGTGTGAGAAGTGTGCTGCCCTACCTCCTCTAACAGAATCCTCTTCCTAGAAATGGATCCTTCGCCCCTCCCCTTCTCTCAGAGTTTGGGATTTATGAGAGTATGTACCTTGTAGGTATCGTCAAGAGCTGACCAACAGGCAAAACCATTTTCTCAGCCATGAAAGCTCTGTTGCTGCTAGTTTTGTTTGAGGTGTCTTTTTTTTTTTTCTCTGAGCTTGCTATTTTATAGTGGGAAATCTTTTGCTAGGAATGTGTTTTAGTGTTCTCATGTAACAACTGAGGAGCTCTAAATTCTTAACTGGGAATTTTTTATAGCGCTAAATTAAGCTTTTAAAATAAAAAGTAAAGGATATTGCACTAAATGCTGGAGGAACTCAATGCTGTCATGAATTTTCTTAATTAAAAATCTTTTAATGTCTTCCTTGTTTTTTTTTTTTAAAAGCAGTAATTCTTGGTGGCTAAGTAACAACTGTGAAATACAATCTTTTGGTGACATCAAAGCCATGGAATAGTGTAAAATACAAAAAATCCTTAGTAAAAAATATGTACTTTTATTTTAGATGGTTACTTTTCCATGTAAGTAGTCAGCTCAGATTAGTCTTATGGAAAGATCCAACAAGTATGCAGCTGTTTTCAAAAAGTAATATAAAATACATACTTATAAAAAAGAAAAAAAAAGAAGTGCTGAAATTTCAATAAGGAAGAGAAAGGTTTTTTTCACACTGAGGACCTTATTTCGTGGATAATTTTGGTTTAACTGCATGGAAAGAAAACCAGTAGAAAATATTCTCAAGTCTGCAGTGCTGTATGTACAACCCCTCATTCTAGTGATGTAAAGTCATAGGAAATTGTCTAATGCCTAATTTCTTATTATGAGTCATTTATGCAGAACTGTGAGTAGAGACCTAAAAATCACACTGGTTTGGAATGACGTTTACCTTTAAATGTTTCTAGTGCAAAGACTGATTTATTGCATGACCACTTTCTCTGACACCAGGTAATAAACACTGATGTATTAATCATGTAATTGAATATTTATGGTATTTTTTAAAGGTAACTATGATTAGAATTGCTGCCATTTTATTAACTATGCCTTAATAGTAAGTAAATGACTTGTGGACCCATGTGAGAGCATTTGGTGTAGTCAATGATCTACCACATATAGAACATAATACGAAAGTGCTAAGCCTGTCTGTTTTGCTCACTTGAAAGCCTGAGAAGTATGAATAGCTACTTGTATTCAGAATTCAATATTTGAAAAATTCTTCCTATGTAAGAACAAGACAACCATGCCAAAACAGAGTGGAACTTAAATGGAAGTAAAATATTACATTAATAAACATGCTGTTCAGAGTCCAGCCAGGTAATATTAGCATCTTTAAACTTGAAGCTGATTTTTAAAAACTATTCATACAACCTCATATAACACATACACAATCCAATACATATACATTGATTTGCATTCCTGTGTTTTTCTTTTTCCTTACAGTTTTTACAGAACTATTGGGCCTAGGAAAAAAACCCAAACTATAATTAGACTTTCAGATATTGGATGGTTTGCCTGATATTTTTTTTAATTGCAGATGTTTTTCCATCTGAATGAGGTTTGAAACCCAAAGATGAGCCCACTAGTACATATGTGACTACAAATGAATAATATTTACTTGGCATGGTACTTTTATTTATTCATCATCAGCAACTTCCTACATGCCCTCCATAAAATGAAAATAAGACTCGATTAGCATACAAATCTGTTTTCATTTCTTTCATTCCGTCAAAGAAAACCCAGATCTAGGAAGAAAACATACTGTGTCAAAGTCAACTAAAGCTCGAAGATTCTGTTATTTGAATGAGCTATATGCTTTGAGCCATCAGAAATTTGTGCATGAGAGTTATCCAAAAATTGACAAGGTATGTTGAATGATGATGCAGAATCTTGTAGCTGAAATACCAGATCACTAATGTTAGTTGGCTAAGATTAGAGCCAAAGATGAAGTGACTGAAGAGCAAAGGAAGCAATGAGTTGAAAGAGCAAAAATTGTGTCATTCTCCTGAATTTACTGCTGCCTTCTGATTGTTAGTTAGATTTACAGTCTGGTCTTCCTGGATCCTCATCTGTTTCTATTTACTCTGATAACAGCAAACCCCAAGAATGCTATGTTAATCTGCTCCTGGCAAAAAGTTTCTCTCAACTGCCACTCTTGCCATGTGTATTTGTGATTTTTGTCACCGAGAGTGGAGGTTATTGCGGTCTATGTGTTTGAAGCTTCTATTTTAAAGACTTCATAGGAAAGTGCAGAATGCACCCATCTGCTGAGGTCGGTCTGTCCTGCAGAGCACAAATTTCACTTATCCTTTCTGTTCCCCTTCATTCAGCTCAGCTTGAATGGAAATTTCCCTCCTCTCCAATCTCCCTAGATTAAACTGATTTGGAATTAGACACTCACACAGATCAAGTCTTACCTCTTTGCATATTAATTAGTTACAATTAGTCATCACGTATGAACAGGCCCCTTTAGTTTTAACAGCATGGAATTAGAATAACTATATTCAGTGGAGTCTCTTTCCAAGAAACAGCAGTTTCTAAGGAAGTGTAAATCAATGAGACAATCTCACTGTAAACTGTGGCTAGGATCTGGTGAAAACCACTATTGGCACAAAATATCCATTGGAGCCTTTAGCACTCAGTCAAGTTGGCCTGAATTTCTTGTATGCAGGTAAGGAGATAAAGTGGGTTCAGTCATGACTGTCAGTGAGAGGGGGATTTTTTTGCATGGACAGGAAAAGTGGTTTGTCTAAATACCCTTCAGCAAAGGCTGATTTGGACAAGTCGTTCTGGTACTCGAGCACTTCAGGGAAACTTTGATTGTCTTAAGGTTGATAGGAGCTTACTATTGCTTTCAGCAGAATCCAGATTTATCCCTAGGCATTAAACACTCCACAGCATTTTAGACAGTTTGAAAGCAATAGATATATTTTCCTGCTTCAGATACGAAGTGATTTACACTGAATTAAACCACAGACTCATAATAGCTGCTAAATATAAGTAGACAAAAAAGGCTACGTATTTCATTGCAAGATTATTTGTGTGCAGAAGAAAAATTATAGCCCAGACAGAGTACAGAGGATCACTAGAAAGAAGTTCTTATCAACAAAATAAGGAACATTATAAATTATTCCCTTTATCTTGAAATTTAACTAGAAATATATCACTAATAACAGCAAAAATATAATACAGAGATTGAGGTCTCTAACAACTTCATAAAACATCATATTAAATTAGAGAAGAGGACACAATAAAAACATTAAGCAATTAGTTCTGAAATTCTTTAAAGAGTCAACACCAGGCTTGAAATCCCCAGGTCTGTACAAGATCAAAGAAAATGGCAAGGGTCTTGCTGAGAGTTGATCTCTTTCTGAGGTGGTAGTGGTAGACTGAAACTTTGATGTTTTATATACTTAAAGACATAGATTAAAATATTTTAATGAAGGTAAAAATGAACTCTAAAGTGGCCAGCCTTAATAAAAATGACACCATGTACAATTCTGTGCTTGACTTGCTTACCAACGTGTGCTCACTTTAAATTGGAACTGCAATATCCAAAGATCTGAAGTGAGTGAACACACAATTATGTTATCTTCTTTTAATTTGGTCTTGTTGATCCTTTAGGCTCTTTTAAAATCACAATGGCATAGACTAAAAAAAAAAAATCTAAGGTCTTGACCTTTTATGGGTCTATGAAATAAATGTCGAGTTCATAGCGGGGAACATGATCATTTTGGTTGAGATAAATTGAAGCTGACAAGGGGACAGGCTCTGAGGGAGCAAAAACCACTGTTCTGTAAAAACCAAGACCAATAAAAATATTTCTGTACTAAAAATTACATATTTTTATAAATATCAATATCGATTGACTGTGACACTCAAACAATACAAGATTCAGCAAACCTGAGTAAATGGTCTAAAAACTGTAGACTAACTAGTTCATTATTTTTGCGAATTAGCAAAAATATAAAGATTCTTATGTATAGTTAGATGTCTCATTTTAGAACCCTAGAACGGATGTACTAACATGTTGACCAGTAACACTGGCTGCTCACATTGAGTGGTACATGGTCATTAAAAACCACAGCTTGGATTTTCAAAAAGGAAGAACATTAAAAATGACTAAAAGGCAACTAGAATCACTAAAGCAATACATAATGTGAGGAAAAAGAGCCACTTTTGCTTTTCAAAGGATCAAACTTCCTTCTCTTAAAGTCTTTCCTCCAAAAAATTAAAGAGCTGCTAAGTACTAGTCAGGTGAGGTGATCTGGTGGAGCATTACCAGTGTAGCATGCGAGACCTGAGCTTGTAACTCATTCAGAGGGTTCCTTTTCCCTCAGAGGCTGAAGTGAAATTCATTGAATACGGGGCTTGCCTTGTTCCAGGCCTGCAAGTTACACATTTCTGGGAGCCAGGAGCCAGGCAAGCTCCCTAAGGGTGACCTCTCCGAGGAATGAATGCATGAATCTGTATACTCTTTGGGGCAGGAACTCAAGGAGGTTTTACTTGTATAGCGGTTTCCATACCCAGCAGTAGCAGCTATATCCTCATAAAATGCAGCACTTAAGATGGTCAAGGAAATAGTCGCAGCATGACAGAGAGAGATTACAACTTCATTTTCGGTCCCATCCAAAATTAACATGAAATGATATTGCCAAGTAAAACAGCCTCAGCACTTAATTTGGGGCATTAGTGATGCCATTATGAAATATGAGCTGCTGATTCTCATCCTGCCTCAGAAGCTTTTTGTGCTTCCCAGATCAGCTTGCTTGGTGAATTAATCAGATGAAAAAGGCTCAGTTCGCCTGCACGAGAAACTGAAAGGATTGTCTGATGGCTTATGAAGCTATGTGATTTGTTTCATGGTGTGGAGACACTGAAAGAGAATTTTTATTAAAAAAAAGAGGTCTTGGAACACAGTCCTGCATGTGGTCAGCTCAGTGGGGTATCATTTGAGGCAGAATGTGAACAAGTAGAATTGAAATGGAGGGATCTTTGAAGAGTAATGAAAAAAGGGCTTTGGTTGCCAATAAAACAACTGTTTGGGATACTGAAGGGAGATTCATCAATCATTTAAAATCATTCTGCTCAATAAATATATTGTATTTTTTTTTTCTTAGGGGGAAAAAAATGTAGATGAACTCTTCAATGACCTGAAGCACATTTCACAACTTCCTGGATAATTTGCATGTGGTCATAATTCTGTAATAGCAACTGCTCTTCAGGAGCAATTTCTTCCTTCTTCTTTGCCTGTTTATGCTTTAGCAACCCTGGTTTCAGTTCAGCCGCAAGCATTTACTGTCTTGTTTCCAGAGAAGGGACAGAGGTATCATGGCATGGTGCCTACAGTACTGAATGCTGCTCAAAGAATATGCCTTAAACCATGCAAACTACAAAAGATAAACCTTGTTCCCCTCCCTGCCCTAACAGGTCAGGACTTGAAATTTCACTCTTGGTTTCCTGTGTCCTCTTTAGCATAAACCCAACCTCAGAGCTCTAGACTAGGAGAGAAGGCTCTGTAAAGTGTTAAAACTAGAGAGTATACAACTTTTTCACTCAAAATCTATGTAGTTTTAAGATTAAGCATCTCACCAGCTTGAGGGACTTCAAGTTCTCTCATATGAGGACTGCCTCCTGCTTATTATTCCCTCTTCACGTGTCTCTTGGGAGGGGGAGCTGAGCTCCCTCATGTCATAAGTAATCTGGGCTGGGTTCTCAAACTAATCTGTCACACTGGTTAAGAGCAATGTTTACTGCATAGAAAAATTGTCTTATTACTTGTACAAATACACATATGCAATATTTAAATATCTACACAAGTGTTTTCTACATACACATTAATTACATGTGTGTGTAGAGTTACAAATAAGTGATATGGCTTAGCTTAAAGCCTGGACATTAGCTTGAAATAAATATGGTCATATAAAAATAAAATTATGTTATTTTTGTATGCAGGAAAGATATAGCTGTCCTGATTTCTCAGAATTTTTCCTATTTGTGATTATTTTCTGGTATACTGGGTTGGTAGTAAAGCTGAAATTACAATTTACTGTGTTGAGCAATCAAGCAAAAAAAATTGCTGAGATTACACAAGTTTCTGTAGATGTTTTGGAAATGCTTTATTTTCATTTCTGCTTTCCTCAGTCTATTTTATTCTAAAATTTTAAAATACAAAATTGCTTGGACTTTGTTTCTTTTCTCCTTCTCTTTCCCTAATTTCCTAATTTGAAATATTGAAAAAAGAACGTATTTGGCATCTGTCCTTAAATGTTTTGGGACAAAAGATTTATGCTTCTGTTTCACAAACAGTTTTGATTAGAACAAACTAACATTTCTCTGAAAAACAGACCCAGATCCCTTTCCAACCCCAGCAAGAATATTCTGAGACGTCTCCAATTAGTCCGCTAGAGATCTTCACAGAAATGCCTCCAAATCACCACAACGTCAACAGACCACTGCGAATCTGGGGAATTGTACCCTAGTCTGCTCTTTCTTCACTTAAAACATACACAAAATAATGGAAGGGCTCAGTCCTCAGTCTACGCTGATAATTATTTTAAATGCATGAAGAAAAGGGAGAAGTGAAGCTTAGACGACAGAACACTCCATCAGTCCTGCCCTGCTAACATCTTTCTTCTAGACATATTTGAGGGCTTTAGCTTTAGTTCTTTTCTGGATTACACTATGACAATATGGTACCTCTGCAAGTTAACCTCCCCTGGAGATGTGTGGTCAGTAATTAACAATGCACAATGATGCACAGTAATTTAGGAGACAAAGTTAAGAAGAACACCTCATTCAATTAAAACTTGGCAAGGCAATGCAATTATCCATCCTGGAGTTTTGCCAGGATGCAGGAGCCTGTACCTTATCACCTGAAAAAAGCAATGTGGGATGTGTAATCAGTATAAACCTCTATAAACTGTTGGATTTTAATTAATTTTTTTTAAGCAGTATTTGGAAGTAGAGAAGCAGCACAGCTCACAGGGCTGTAATGAAAACCAGTTCAGTTCTTTTTCCTAACCTCACCAATAATTTCAGAGACTGTTTAGATAAGATTAATTCAAGTCCACCGTCCAAAAGTTAATCCAAATCTGCTGTCTGCTTGTCTAATTGTACACCTATCGATTTAGGTGTAACACACAAATGTGCCTTGATATGAAGCTATTTCCATGGAGAGTACAGTACAGGGTTTGCCAGGGCATCATGTTGCTTCATTTTATACTCAGCCTAGCTCACACCAGCTGAAACAACTGGGACTAACTTGTCCCCTTTACTCTGCCCCCACAGTCTTTCCTGTAGCCCAGAACATTGCAGAGGTTGAATAGCAAAGAGGGATGTTTCTACCTCATTGTTCTGGGGGTACTCTTCCACAGGGAAGGCCTTTCTCTAGCAGTTCAGTCTCTCAAGATTGACACCATGCGTAGGTATGGTCCCTCCTACCTCCCTGCTCATCTGTGCAATTGAATATGGTACTGACAGAGTTGAACATGTACTCCTCTGTCTGATCAGGTGAAATCCCATTGCGATTCACCTGAACAAAGACTCTAGCCTTTCTGGGATCCCTGATAAAAACTGATCACCCAAATTGTACCCTGAGTCCAAATTTACAAATGATTTCTATCTTCCCTCCCCCCTGCCTTTTCATTGCCAAGAAGAATTTTAGCTTTTCTACCTGCTGCTGTAGCTTGTGAATTACCCTTGAACATTTTAGTGTTGAAGGAGTAGCTACATTATCTCTTTTGGATATGCCGCTTTTGGTGGACTGAAGTCCACTTATATTCTGCCTGAAGCAACAGTTGTGTTTCACTTATCTACTTTTTCCTTTCCAATGACTTTTGGGCACTCCAGGGTAAAATTTCAAAGCAGGGATTAGTCTGCGCATAACTCTTGTGATTTCCTGATGACGTATATGTTCTGCTCTCTGGGACACTACTTTGAAACACATGATCATAAAAAAAGAGAAAATCTTATGTTAAATAAATATTTACTAGCACGAAGGCAGCCTGGTGAAACACAAATTTACACAGGGGAGTGAATTATACATATAATTCTTGTGCCTGGTTTCTGCAAGTTGAAAAATAGAATTCATGGTACCTAGCTGTTGTCCAAACTAAAAACTCTTTGGCAAAAGAATGCAAAACTAATTAGTTATGAAATATAAGTTTTAAGATAACAAATGGAAGCTCCAGTGTAAGACGAAAAGTGGTGTGCTTATGTTGGCCAGCCTGATATCTCACAAGTGAGTAATTGGAGAATGGGTGAAGGAAGCAATGAAGGGAGCAGGGGCAGAAAAGAAGGCTGAAACATGTTCAAGAGAGATTTTAGTGTAAGTGCATCCATGAGAAAGCTAAACTCAATAGGACAGTCAGAGAAGGGCTGAGTTTACATAGGTCTAACATAAATTTTGCCTTCCTCTATCTGAATGACAGGCTTTAATCCTTCCTTTTGTAGGATCCAAACTAGGTTCTGTGCGGATTTTTGAGGCCAAGCTGTGATCTCTGATATTTCTTACTGGCAGCAGCGAGGGCCAGAACCTGTCTAGAACATCCTGAAAAAAAGCATTCTTTCAAAGGAGACAGTACTATTACAGCCTTTTGCCAGTAGCCAAAAGAAAAGTGAGTGTCACTTCCAGAAGTTATTAAATTCCTTTTATGTAGGTCTTCTAATGGTCAGGGTCTAGGAGGACCAACAATAAGTCGCTCACTTCTCATCTGTAAAGGATAAGACCTACAACTGCATTCATTCTATACAGAAGACCTTTATAGCTTTCTCTGTTTCAGTATAGGCAAAAATGGAATATTTAGTTTATAGATAGCAGAATTATGTGGAAATCGGTGCAATTGTACTAGCTATGGCAAATAGTATAGTACAATCTTATACTTCTTACAGAATATATGTTGTCATAAGATTGGAAATGCTGGGTAGTAATAATGTTATTATGGAAGGCAATTACAGCCCCAAATTCTCTGAAAGTATAAATGTATATAGCTATTGGAAGGTGGTTATATTTGTATTGCTTTATACCATTTAAATACATAGCCCTCTGTATAACAATTATGAGTGAGGGATCTGTATATTTTTAACTGACTCCAAACAAGAGAAGATCAGAATTTCCCTCTGAGAATATACAAAGAAAAAAATTATCTATGACATTCCAGAGGATGTAGGGTAGCTTGATCAATGACAGAACAAGAAGAAATAGGTTATGACCTCAACAAAGGAAATGAGCCCTGGTGAAAGCTTTCACTAATACTCACTAATACTTAAGAAGTACAAGAAACCTGATGTTAAAACTGATAGAATTTTTGATGCTATAGAAAAATACAGTGAAAATTTTATGCCACAAAAAAAGCTGAGAATCAATTTTACAGGCAGAGTTGATGATTTCACACTGCTCTACTTTGCATTTATGTTCAGATCTGTCTTTGAGGCAGATCTCAGCTTATCATATCACCCTAAATCTTTAGGGAAAATGCATCTTATTTATCTCAATATGTCTTGGACACCCTCCAGTCTGTGAAGATAGCTGTTTATCCATAACCAAGTAGGGTGCTGGAAAAAATAGGAGCTAAATAATGGAGAATTGTATCAAATAAGCATATTACACACATGGTTTCTACCAAAATTTTCTGAAATCTTGAAAAAATCCTACACATAATTCATAGCAGCTTTGGCTTGTAAACTGTCACTTCCTCTGCAGATGACAGTTGATTTCATTAGTCTTGGCAGTATTAAAGGGTAATATTTTAAAATAAATTAATGTTCTGGAACACTTTCTTCCATGAGCTCTGCATAAACAGACTTTCTTTCAGTAGGATTCCTCTTTCCACTCTTTAGTGTCAATAAACTACTTTAAAGAAGGGAGAGGGAGAGTAGCCCAGTCTTAATTGTACCATGGCTTGTCAAAGTTAAGAAATACACCCTTCGTTACTGCCTTTCTTTCAAATGAAGAGATATGAAAGGCAAGTCATTAAAAGCTTTCCCCTTCTTTTCCTCTGAACTAAGTAAACTGGGAAAGGAACAGTGAGAAGTTGGAACAATTGTCTTAAAAGGTCTGAAATGTCCCTTGTTCCCTTGTTCCCAAGAACTTATACACTTACATTCAAATACAGTGCCCAGATTTTACAGTTTATAATAATGCATAAAAGTGTTTAACATCTTAATCACAAACTCTGGCTACCTAAGCAGTAAGTAGCGGTCGGTTATCAAACCAGTGACAAAGAAGTTTGTTGCATTTTGTGATCGGTGACATTAGAAAGTCAGTGTTTCATTTGTTTTCTTCCTGTGCGGCTTTTGTTAGATAAAATTACTGATTCAGCTAGAGCCCATACAGTTAAGAGCCAAATAGAGGTGGTGATGGTGCTGAGGGTGAATGGACAAACAGGACATAATCTGAGTTTTAGGAATGGTAAATTATTCACTTTTCACACTACCTGTGGAGACCCCAGACAGGTCTAGCAGTAGATGATGCAAGTGTCATCCAAAAGGAATTTTTTCCATGCAACTGAAGTTGAGAGCCCCTGGCCATGCTTTAGGCCTGTGGAATGGAGGGGCTTGTCCATAAAGGGGAGGGGGCTGCACAGATTTATTTCTCTCACCCTTCACCCAGCTGCAAAGTAGAATTGTATTAGCTCTGCTGTCTGGGCCTTTGACTTCTATAAAGGGTTGTGTGTCAAGATTTGTTGCACGGTGTGAAAACCAACCATTAAACCAGCAGATTTGTTTGTCAGTGAGCTGATATTAATTAAACTTGCTCAATTTACAGTAATAAAATAAAAAAGTTTTTCAAAGTGTCAGAGTTTTAAACAGTCTAACATCTGAAAAACATCTTGTTTGTTTTGGACTTGCACGCCCCCACCATGGAGCTGGAATTTTGCTAACAGCTCCTGATCCATGAGCCAGAGGGGAGTGAAACACACGCTGCCCTCACTGCATTGCCTTTTTCTGGTGCTAACAAGTGCTTAAAGACATATAGGTACGTGTGTTAGTAAGTCAACCAGACTTTAAACCCTCACCTGGGGCTGGTGAGCAGAAAGATGCCATATTTCATAGTCTTCTTCCTGATCAGAACCATGGTTTCAGGCAAAGTTCACATTTTATGTAACATTTAATATTTTAGTAGTTGCCAACTGCAATGGGGTGAAACATTGTATACCAACTGTCAGCCTCATGCAAACATTTAGAAAACAGATGCTAAATCTTTGAAGTCATTGTTAAGTTTAATAGCTTCAGAAAATCATTACACCAATCCATTCCCTAAGGTCTTTTTGTCAAGTTCCAGAGGATCTAAACTTAAAACAAAACAAAACAACCCTCCAAGAGTGTATCTGACAATTAAGAGGATTTTTGGTAAAGTTTTTCTGTGGAATTAGAATCTGATGATTCCTAGAAGCTGTATTTCTAAACCCTGTCTGGGTGTTCTGGATGCTCATTGAATAGTCTCCAAACTGCCTGCCAGCCATACATGCCGCATAAAAATCCCAACTGTCATATTTTGCATTTTCTGCACATTCTCTCTAGACTATAGCAAAAGTACAATGTGGTAACGTAGCTAAAAACTACACAGTGGCCTCGGTCTGCTACCACTGATGCCAATTGCTGACCTCGCTGAAGCTGCAAACCCAGAAGAAGAAAAAAAAAAGTAGCCCAAAATGATTGATCAGTGGCTCCTAATGGCATTTTTGTCAATATCCAGCTGATTTTCCTGTTGCTCTTTCTTACATATTTATACTATTCACAGTCTGGCAAAAATTTACGAAAAAGTATCCAAGTGATGGTTTCACAGCAGGTGCTGGATCAAACAGGTCTTGTTCTTTGCCCCCTTGGGAGGCCTACATGGATCACAGGAATCCTGATACTGCCCTTCAGATGACCTGTGGTAAAACTGCGGAAGATATGCTCAGTTTCTTCCAATGAATAAACAAAGTGTACATGAAATATTTGTATAAGTATGAATAGGGGATTTATTTTTCTATATATACTGCTTGCCTATGTAGTTGATTGAAAATGGCATGAAGTAAATCTTGCCTAATAGATACTTATATAAGAATTTTATTTAAATGTCCAGCAGTGTAAATGTCAACATTTGCACTTTGATCGTACTATGAATATACTGGTTTCCACTGGATAGGGAGGGATAAAAATTACAAGAAAATACATGGGCTTTACAAGGAAAAATATATAGCGGGCTTATAAAATGCAGTTTGAGAAAGTCTTAGTAAGCTTCAAAGACCAAGACGAAAAAGCACTCTGTAGACTTTGGATCTCATCCACTGCTCTTAGCTTCAAGCTGCAAGTTAGAAACTAAGACAGACTTTTCATAATATATTCATGTCATGTTTAGGCAATGCCAAATTATTTCTCATCAGAGCTGAGATTTATTACAGCTGGATTATGATCTTTTGATTGCACAAACAATGAGATTAAGGTGTCTGTCCTTTCCAGTGTCGTTAAAATCTTTGTCATGAATCACAAGAATCAGAAATCTGGAGGTGGACTGAAGAAAACCACAGATAAATATCCAACATGCAGCAGACTGAAAAGTGCAAACTGGAGCACACTCATAAAGCTCACAGAAGAGAAGTTAACCATCTGAGCAGAATACCTGAGCCTTGCAACAAATCATGTTGGAAAATCATAAAATGGACCATTAATCCATTTTCACGATAAGAAAAAATGTAAAAAAGAATTAGAAATAGCACTGCAGTGAGCCATTATTATTAAGATGCTAAGTATGCTGCCATGCATGCACTTTTGCAGTCTTTTTAATGCTTGCTCCAAGTCAAAGTGAAGGCATCACAGTTTCAAGTAAAAGTGGTGCGAGGTACCATGTGAAGTCCTGATTTTCCTCCCCCAAAGATGGCACAGTCTGAGGGACCCACAGGTACTGTAAAACAATTTCACTGTATTACAAACAGCACAGAACTCTCCTTCCCTCAGAAACGCAACAAAATTAATCAGACCCCCTTAATTTGTCCAGATTAAGATGACACTTAATCTCAGCTAGGCGATTAAATCAGGCTCTTCCCTCTGCAGTTAGACTTGCCCTTTGGAGCTGTTTATCTCCTTACATCAGCTACGGAGTGAGTAACCTCGGGTGTGCTCCTGACTGAGGTGGGATGAGCCTAAACCAAGGCCAGTGGAAATGTACGGACTGGACTGATTTACCACTAATAGCAACTGAGGTGTTGCAGGCAAACACAAAAATCCTGATGCTGTTTCTCCATCCCCAAATCACGTTTGCTATGCAGTGCTCTTGTGTTGCCTGCAAAAGGGCAGACAGGTGTCTGCTAGGCCCAAATTACCTCTGTCTGAGATCAAGCTACATTTCTATTTGTTTGTATTTTTCAAATGACTATTTAACTAAACTTTACAAAAAAACCCTTCAAAAAATTTAGTGTCACCTTTTCCAAACAGAGGCACGGCAAAGCCAACCCTTTCAGGCTAGCACTGACGTTAGTCCCACAGTTCCCCGTGTTACATGAGTTATTCATATATAACAGATGACGCTGATCTGCAATCAGGCTTGGTGTGCTGGCTGTAGCTGTATTATTTCCACATGGAAAATTATAATTTTTTTCTTTTCTGTTGTATCCAGCAAATTTCTCCTCCCTTTGAGGCATAATATATTTTCTTCTCCCCTCACCTCCCTCCTCAGGTTTTATTTCTCAAGCAAATTTTTAATAAGCAGGGAAATAAGAAGGGAAAAACCAGTCTTTCTCATTGTCCAGTTTTCCATGTGTCTAAACCAGATACATACAGTTGAAACAATCACAATTGAATAAATAATTTTTATTTAATGAATTATATTTTTTTTTGCTTGATAGCAGATTGTGATTTTGATTGATATATTAATTATTCCAATTTATTAGTTTTACTGAGATTCGACACTGGATTTTCTTGGCTGTTTGCCACAGAACACATCTGACTTAATGTCTACATTTGCACTTTTGAGAGCCCAGTGTTGCTCTTACAAGGTAAACTGAGACCATTTAAAGATGCTCAAACTTAAATTAACTTAAATCCTAGTATTAGGCAGAGATTAGAAATGTAACCCAATTACCCTGATTTTTTTTTCTAAATGAAATAAGGCAATTCCCAAGATGAACACCTTCACTCTTTCAAAGTTTTCTCGACAGTAAACAACAACTTAAGAAACTATTCCCTTTCTCGTCACAGAGAAAAATAATATTTCTTTTGAACCTACCATTTTCTGATCATCTTGTCTGTGGAGAATGCTCATATCCATAGTGCTTGTTTTCTAGTATAAGCGCTCTTAAATTAGCTGTTCTTCCCCGGACGATCACTGTTTAAGTGGCGCTGCTCTCCCTGGGCTAGCTCTATTGATGAAGAGCCAGAATTTGATGGTGATACACACCAGGAGAAAGCATTGTTCTGCAGAATCTGGCTGATAAATCTGGTCGATGCCAAGCCCAAAAGTAAAAGTAGCAGGATTTGGCTTCATAAAGAGTAATTCTTCTGAAACTCCCCTCTAAATTCTCTGACGCTTGTACATGTGGAGAAAAGTTAATAAACGGTAATAAAAGAAATAAAATAACTTGCTTTAATTTCCTCACATAACTGAATAATGTTTCCTTTAGGCAGTAATTTTTGTATTGAATCCACAAAGTTGTTTTCAGAACACTGGACACAAATGTCAACAATGAAATAATAAAACTGAACACTGTGAACACCTTTCTAACCATCTGTAAACCAATTTTCAAAGAGAAAATCACATCAGTAGAATATTTGACCCATACAGGATCTTGCAGATGTTTTGCTATAGCCTTTGGGATCTACCTCATTTCAAGGTCTATATAGTAGAAACAAATTGTGCATTTACACAGCCAAAGTCTAACTGAATTCCCATAAGAATCTTCAAAGGCTTTTATGTTTGACCAGGCGCTGTGTTCTGCTGCTTTGGCAAAGAGGTATTAACAGCAACTTGTTAATAGTAATGGAGCCATACCTTCTCCATATGGGCTCCAAACACTTAGAGTTGTATCATCTGTCCATATTTAAAAGCTCCACCTTAAAAAGATGATAAATGAGACCAACTTGACCTGGCCTTAGACCAAGTCATGGATTAAACAATTTCTTTCAGCTTGATTGCTGCTTTGTTGAGGAAACCTGCTAAGTAAAAGCTATTCAGTCACAGTGCTTAAGTATCAAAAGAGTGCATGGAATCTGAAAAACACTGTAAATGTGCCAGCCAGACCCTGAGTTACCAAGAGGACAGAGACTGGCTGCACAGGACTCAAACAACAGTGAACCTTTTATGGATTCCTTGATTCCTCCAGTATGTGCACCTTTGGTACATGCAACTTCTTAAAACATTGTGTTCTTTTTCTAGAGCAAAAATGTCAGAGTGTCTGTGGTGTGCGTGTATTTGTGTATATACATGCAGACAGGAGATTTTATCACTAATTTGTGTCCCTACCATATTAATGCTAAACATAAGCAGCTTTAAAGGAAGAGTAGTATGTAAGTGAAAGACACCAAATGTACGGTGAAAAATCCAACGTATAATGGAAATGATGTTTCTATATTTCATTTATTAATTACTGTTCTGCAGTTCTCTCTTTTAGGATGATCTAAGCTAGTTGGGAAATTTCCATTGTAGGCTTACATTCACCTTCTTTTAGAAGGTTATACACCACTTCAGGTCAGTGCTGCAAATAGTACGTACCCGCTTCTGAGAATGGGTTCAAAGGAAACTTTAAAAACCCTAAACATCAGTGATGAATATTAATATGCTAATGTAACTGCAAAGAGGTCTCATTCAATTTTTGGCTCTGTCTTGACAGATGAAGGTTTATCACACACACAAAATGCCTTTTTCTTTTTAATTGCCACTAGGTTTTTGCCTTGGTGGTAGCTTCTGCTGGCTAATGAGTTTATTCTTTCACACATTATTATTATACATGTTCAGTGCAAGCAATCTGTATTAATATTTTAATGAAAAACAACAAAAGAAAGAGCAAAGTAGGGACTCAGGGAGCACACAGCATGTCTCTTTTTACAGCTGGTCTAATCTGATGCTCAGTATTGCCATAGCAACAACACTGGAGGAGAGTGAGGGTCAGCTGGACCTTACTATTTGTTTTTCTCAGTCATGTACCAATGTTCTGGTTTCCCAGGGACAACCCCACAGCCCAGCCATAGCAGGCAAGGCATGAGTAGCCCCAGGTCAGCTGGGAGATCCAATCAAGGCAGCTGACTCACAGGTTTATCCCATACCACTGACATCAAGCCTATTACAAAAGGAGGGAGTTTACTGAGAATGGGAGTTCCTCTTCCTGGGTCTCCTCCCTATTGGCTTCCTGCTTCTTCTGCTGCTCTTGAGGACTAGGCTGAGTATAAGCTTGTATGCTTTATGTTGGTATAGGTATTAGTTTTGTTATTTCATTAAATCTGTTTCTATTTCAACTCATGGGGCTTTTCTTTTTCCTGGTTCTCTCTTCAGCTGAAGAGGGGACATCGGGTGATAGAGCGACTGCTGCAGTTCAGCCCCAGATATGGGATAAATGTGGACAACCAGTATTAATATCAGATTGTTTTTTAACCCATAAAAAATTTTGAGGTGAATATAAGATACCTTATCAATATTTTCAATGAAAAAAAAGCTGCTGCTGAATGGAAACAGTTTCCAAACATATGAAGGACACAAAGGTGATTGGGAATAATTTGCATTGATTTATAAAGGGGAAATCATGTTTTGCCAATCTGAGAGCCTTCTACAATTGGATGACTGGTTTGGTGGATGAAGGGAGAGCAGTCAATACAGTTTATCTTGAATCTAGCAAGGCTTTTGCTACTGCCTCCTACATCATTCTCATAGACTGATGAAGCATGGGCTAGGTAAACTGACAGTGAGGTGGGCTGAAATCTAGCTCAGCTGCAGTATGATGCCCAGATGGAGGACTGTGGTGTACCCCACTGGTCAATACTGAGGCCACCCCTAGTTGTGGGCTCCTCTATTCAGAGGGTAGTATCATAAAGTGAAAAGATACCTGATTTTTAATAAGATGTTAGGAGTGTCAATATGACTTGAAATGTTTAGTCTTGGACAATGCAAATAAGGTTAGACAAAAAGGAAGGTGGCTGTTTCTCATTTGTGCCATTGAAAATATCTTCCCACAATGGTTTTCACTCCAAAATCCAAAGATTTAGATGTCCACTTCATACCACTTAAATGTCACCACTTAATCACTGCAAAGATTCCATCAAATGCCCTCAAACTGTGGAGCATCATTTAGCCCTGCTGTGCTATGAATATTACCTGGCAATGAAAAGATACAACTTGTGACCTAAAGATCAACACATCTGCCATTTATTTAGCTTTGGAAATAGTAATTTTATGTCAGACAAACAAAACAAAAAAATGAAAAGAAAACAGAAATTTAAAACTATAGCGCTGATAGGATGTTTCAAGTTATGTTTAGTTTACTTAATGATCAGAGGCTGAAATTCATGTTTGTAAACTAATATTGTAGTATAATAGAGGACATGACCATATTTAGCTTCTGTACTGTTTAGTGAATCCCATCTGTACCTTCATAAGCTGAAAATGTAAAAGGCTGACCATGAACAACAGAAAAAGGCTCTGTAAGTTATTAAATTTATGGTGATCACCTTCTGACTGCATAATGGAAATTCTCTGAAGGTGCTTGGCAAGTGAAGGGATTCATAGCTGTTAAATAATGTGTGTATCAGCTGCAGTCTATGGTTGACAAGCCATGTTCCAGTCCATAAGTAACAGAATCCAGAAATACTCCATGCTGATCTGTATTCTGTTAGGAAAGGTCAACCAAGGCAAAGCCAAGATTCCTGGACAGGAAAAACTGAAGGAAGGTCTTTTTATTGCTCTGTAACTAAGCCTTTAGAAATTCTTCTGGTTTCCCTGTTCAAATCACGTTTGGTTTAACAAACCTGATCTGCTGCTTCTTTCCATTTTGGAAAACACTTTAGAATCTCTTGAAAAGTAAAGTAGTACTTGTAAAGTTGTTGGAGTACACGTACATGTATGTGTATGAGTATGGATTTTCAAGGCTTTAATATCTTCCTTTCCTCTCTTGTTAATGGGACTCATACTCCTTGATATGAAGAAATCCCTAGGAAACCTAGCTTTTCATGGTGTCTGGCAAACCTCCAAAATATTTCAGCTTCTTTACAAGAAGAAATAAGCTTTCTGATGAAACCCATCTTTTTGGATGTAGAAAGGAGTTTCTGTGGCAAAAATCTGCTCTTCCCTCCAAGACAGGAAATACAGGAATATACTGTTCTCTCCAAGATAGATTAGTTCCATAGTTATTACTTCCAGCTTCATTATTAATAAGGCATGATGCTGATCATCTTCTTGTCTCTTATTTAAACAAGATGGTCATATGATTCTTTCTAGCACAGGGTTGTGCTCTTTTTAGTACGTAGAATCTGTTTCCTGTGTTATTATTTGTTTAAATACCCAAGCACTGCATTTGATTTTGAGCTGTCCTATAATACCATTCCTTGGGAGAATTCTTGCAAGGGTTTTATCCCATTCTGTCACCTGAAAGAAGTAACAGAAAGAGCCAGGACTGAAAAAACTTTCCTCCAAATGACCACATATGAACACAAATATCTTTAAAAGATGTCTGGAAGTTGAATTAGTTCAATTCTTCTCTAGAATTATAAGGGATCCATTTTGCCTGTAAGGCACAACCCAGTGAAACATGAAGTTCAAAATGCAACGCCACAGCAGGAGCAAATGACAGTGCATCTGGATTTAGAGGAGTGCAGATGAAAGCTATTGTTTCTACCACTTGAGCAATGATGTGGGACCTGTAGAGTTTTGGACTCTAATCATCCAGATGATAGGCTGGATTCTGTTTCAATACAGTCTGGAGATGCACAGAAGAAAGGTCTCAAACTGCAAATTCCTGATGTTGGATATTATTGCAGAACTGTTAGTTCCCTGGATTTGTGCAGTGAGTGAGATGTCAGTGAAGAATATAGAGATATATTCTTCCTTGTCATCTATACTGATTTATATTAAATCAATGTCATTGTGCTCCTATTTTACCTCAGTAGTTATAATGTTGTAAGTAGTTATAAATTTTGTTAAGCAACTTCAAGTATTCAAAGGTTTTATATTCAAATTTGATCTGCTAGTACAATTCTAATTATTTATTTTCCAGTATAATCAAAGGGCTCTTCCCCTCCTAGTAAATCCTGACATGCTGCATCTAGCAATACTCTGAGCCTTAGGTGATGTGTATTTGGATAAACAACATGGACTGTTTACTCTTGCACTTGACACAGTGCACATGGCAATTTTTCAGAGGATTAGAGTCTACCCTCGAGTTGCCACTTACATGGGATTACCATTCAGTTTGGACTCACAGTATCCTAAGCCTCTTTTTGAAGGTCAAATCCTTTTTTTTTTTTTGGGTACGTCAGAAAGACTTAAATCCCCTTTGGATACAGTTGCTATTTCTTGCAAAACCAGGCCCAAACTAAGTGTTTCTGACTGTCTGAAATTCAAGTAATTTCTCAAGTTCTCTTAGGAAGCATACGGTTCCAGTGTGAGGCAATTGTTTCCCATCTGGACACTGTCTGGTGGTGGTATTTGGTGTAGTCATAAGTAAATAAATGAAAGAGTAAAACAAATGAACACATCTGTAAATAATTTATTTGCTGATTGATGTTTGGTAAATAAACTCTAGTTTCTTTCTTTGGCTAGATTCACAATCAAAATTGTGGAATGAGATATACACTAGCATGCTTGCAGTCTGAAGTTCAAAGGTAGGATATGAGAAAGCCTCTAGGGATACCCAGAAACTCCAAAGAAATGGCAGACAAATTCCAGTTAATGCTGTGTCTGACCTCAGCAGGCCCCTAGCTGAAACACTTTAAAGCATCCTAAAGCCTTTCTTGAAATCCTGCTCTGGTTGTCTACCTGCCCTCTGTTTTGATCAGCTCTCTGTAGCTAGTCTTTCAAGAAGTGTGATATGGAGACCCAGAACAAGTTGATTTTTAAAACTGATGATTCTGTCAAGGACAGACAGGAATAAATAAAGCAGAGAAGCAAGAAAGCATGAAAAATGACCGTGGTTCTGGCTCTGTGGAGACTTGCCAGACTCAACTCTGTGTTTTCACTTGTTCAAGGAATATTTTTCCTTTCCCTTCTTTGTCTGTGTGAGCTCCCAGTAAGGTGAAAATTATCAGTCCTATTAGTAAGCACTTTTAAGATAAGTTGAATGTTTTTGCTCCTGAATAAGTTCATCTATTTATTGCTAAGGTTCATTATAATTAAAGGGAACTATCAGAACTGTGTGAATGGGCAGCCTTGTATCCTCCAAATACTTCAAACCCATCTTTGGAGCACTTGCACTGAAGTAGGGAAAATGCCTGTGAAAAATGACTTTTAGCTTGAGCATTTGTGCACTTACTGAACTGAATTTCAAACAGGACTCATTCAGATGTCAGACTCTTGCAATTAAAAACTGTGCTTGGCTAGCTAGTTAGTTCGTTATTACACATTTTATGGTGTGAGCTGCAAATTAGCTACTCGAAGTCCGCAGTTCAAAGGATTTGCAGGCCTAGAATTATTCACTGAACAAGATTGTGAATAATTTCAAATAATGAATAAATTCAATATACTTTTTGTTCTGTCCATGCATAGCCTCTGAAGAGGGAAAGAATAAAAAGAGGAAATCAATCAGATAAATTATTCATCGAGAATTATTTGTTCAGCTCTAATGCTTATGTACTTAAACAATATTTTCACTGGAACAGACTCTGAAGAGCTCTTCAGCCTGCATATATCTCAGCCATGTTCATCTCTAAAAGGTTTTGAGATTCTTGTTAAATGCAGATGCCTAGACCTAGTTGTAGGCAGTAGGATTTATCTGATTTTTGTCTCCAACTTCTTGACTAAGTTGAGCTACTTCAAAAATTATTTAACATGAACTGTTTTGTGGAAGAATTTCTTCATCCTTGCTGTGTCTGCATTTGGAAATAGTCTTAAATGATCACCCCAGCTCTGCTTGCTGCTGTTTGTGTCTGACTTGGCTATTTCCAGCCCAGTGTGGCAACCTAGATGTTTTCTTTCAGGAATTAAGCCTTTTCATCATGTAGTTAAGGAAGACCGCTGTTCTGGTTCCACAGGCACAGACCCATGGGCCAGCCATGCAGGCAGGCCATGAGTAGCCCTGAGTCAGCTGAGAGTTCCAATCAAGGCAGCTGACTCACAGGTGTATCCCATACCATCTAGTCATGCTCATAAAAGGAAGGAGTTCATTAAGGGTGGTGTTCCTCCTTTCACTGAGGTTCTTTGCTGTTGGTCTTCTGTTCCTGCTGTTGGCATTGAGAACCAGGATGAGTAGAACCCTCTATACTTTATGTTGATTGTTATTCCAGTTTTGTTATTCTGTTAAATCTGTTTATACTTCAACTCACAGGCCTTCTCCTTTCCCCCCCAATTCTCCTTCCCAGCTGGGGAGAGAGCCTTGGGTGATATACTAACTGCTGTGGTTTAGCCCTGAGTACTAGCTAACTATAGACAACCATCAACAGTAAACCTAGTCTTATTGTGAAGAGCTACCTTTCTCTACTAATTGCCATTATTTTAAAGGAAACTAAGATCAAGGAATTTAGTGATGTGTTCTGCTCAGATTAACTTACTAAGCACCAAATACATTTCCCTCTAAAATATGTATTAGTTGTTAAATTAACGTGTCACAATACTAACAGATTCTACTGCTTATGTCTCTTGAAACAGAGGCTGAATCTGGAAGGGGATATATTTTTTCCTGCTTAGGGTAACCACACCTCTTTTAATGTGAATATCTTTGTTGCTCCACTGAGTCAGTGAGACCAATGAGAGTCCATTCCATCTTGTCTAAAGCACAGGGAAATAGTGTATCTTGGGCACTGAAAAGGGAAGAACATTAGAAACTGTAGAACAGATATTTTCTCTCAATAATGACTTTTTTACTAACATGAAGTTCTGATTTTCTTCCACTTCTGTTAAATTCTACTTTATTTCTGCAAGCCAAAGAGATGTCTGTCCAAAGGGACAATTCAAATAGCTATTAAAAATAAAGAAATAAAGCTGTGAAACCATTTTTTTTTTTTTTCCCCAAGAAGGAAAATGTTCTCTTACATGTTTTACCATCATTCTTATTACATCCTTGCTGTCTGGGAGCAGGGGGCTGGAGCTGGGAAGTTACGTTGGTCTCTGTTCTGCCACTGACTTGCCATCAGCTGTTGATCAAGTCACTTAAGTTCTTTTTATGCTATCATGAGATGTTAACTTCTACTTATGTTGGTGTAAGAATTTGGGAGAAGGATTATCTTTTATAATGTATGGAGTTTAACACAGTAGGGGTATAATCTTGATTAGGGTCTCAATGTGGTGCTATAATAGGGTTAATAAATAATACTTGACAGCAGTCTGAAGGTGGAAGTATGGAAGGAAATGAGGCATAACTTTTGAATAACTCTTAATTCAAATATCATAGATGCAAAGAAAATCACAAGGTAAAGTCAAACTTTGTTTCACAGTGCAATACTATAATCTGTGACAACAATGCACTCAGTAAAGCATGTCTCCATGGTTCTGCAGACTAAAATGTCTGATGTAAAGATCTTTTTTTCATGAAGTCAATAGTCTAATATAAGTAGAAGACTCTTGTCACTTTTGAGGATCCTTTATTTGATGACAGTTTATATTGCTTAGATCACCTATTGGCTCCTTATGAATCTTCATTTCATGAAAGATATGTTGGCCATCCAGGCAGATTATCTAAATAATATATTATGAACTCAATTTTTCCCTTATTTGCCTGAGAATATTTAGAAATTAAAATATTTTTGAATACTTTTCCTATTGTTTCTTTCCTCTTATTTGTGCAGTTCAGTGTATCACGTTGATTTCTTTTATTCCATTAAAAAATTTCCATAGATTTGCAAAAGTTAAGATTGAAAAAATAGAGGAAAAAACCCATTTTAACTCTATAATTTCTTGCAAGCTGGAAACTGGGTAATTTTCCTATTAAATATACAGTAAAATGTAATTTTTTTTACATAAAACCGCATACCTGACAGTACTCAGGTCATGTTAATATTAGTGTAGGAACCTGTTTCCATTTCAATGCAGTTGGCAAAACAAGCATTAGGTCATGTTAATAAGTAATAAACTGCACTCAGATATACAAGGCTTTTTAATGAAATTAGATCTAAAGTTCTCCAACTGTCCATCAGGAATATAAAAACACTTTCTCCTTCCTTGTTCTTGCCAGAATGTTTTCCTCTTTTTGTGTTACTAGCATGTTCCACATGATGGATTGGAAGTGTAGCCAGCTCCACGTGTGAAACCAGGACAGACTGATACATGGCAATCCTCTGTTTTAGTGTGCACACATTGTGCATGACTGTTTCATTCTGTCTTTGCTTCACTGAGGCAATTTCACAGTGTGACATCTAGAAAAAAAAAAAACAAGCAAAAGATAACACAAGACACTTTAAACTAGAACAGGTCAATTAAAAAACTTATTAGGAAGCAGACAGGGCTCTGTAGTTGCTGCATACAGTATTTAGCAGAGAGTTGGTGTTTCTTCTTTTTTCCCTAGGTATCAGTTACTGTAAGTGCCTGAGGAACACCATGAGCAGCAGAGACAGTTTCAAAAATACTTGAACAAATTTGAGTAATTTTTGCCAAGTGTTGCAAATGCCTGAATTTACCAATTAGCTCTCTCTGTGTTATCTGTCAGCAGACAGACTCAGCAAGCTGACTGAGTTTAGCTTAGTACTGGTCTGCAGGGTGAAAGAACAGGCCATTTGTAGGGGAACCATGCTGAAAGATGAGGTGAGCTCTGAACTGGTGGGTCAGTCAGTCCCCAGGCCATGCAGGGCCACCCAGGTACATCCCCTGGGACACTGCTCATGGGCCATTCATATTAAAGTTAACAGACACCAAGGAACTCAAAACTGTTTTTTACTCCAAAGGCCTCATTCTGGTGCTGCTGAAGTACCTGAGAAACCAGCCAACAACTTCAACAAGAGCAGGATCAGATGTTAAAATCAGACTTTACAGTCTTGTGGTAAGGCTTATACCAAGGACCAACAGCACACTTGCACACAAATGGTCACCACCACATTTCAGTGTGATTCACCTTAGAGAAACAAGCGCATAACATCTGCACTACTGCCAGCCTTGTAGCTACCTTCAACTTGGCTCACTTGTCCAACAGACTATTACTGCTTCTGTTGCCAAGGAGTGGCTGTGGCTGCAGAAGAGATTCCAGGATTAGTCTGTGAGAGAACGACTGCAAATGACCCAGCTTCACAGCGTACACTTGTCTGAAGTCAAACGTGACTTTTGTTGGAACTGGGCCCTCAAATGCAAGTTTTCTTCAGTTGCTGCTGTTGGTATCTCGGGTGGAACGAATGTTTTCCCTGAATTGTATGCCCTGGTTGACACAAAATTAAATCTCTAGTACCATTTCAATTCTAATTACTCATTCAAGGTATTGTTAAGGAAGTTTAAAATATAGCTTTAAAAGCTTTAAAATATAGCAAATACCGTTGCCATACTTAATGCTTTTTAAAATTATATTCCAGCTGCTATGATACCACTGAAACTTTGAAAAATGTTCTTCGTGTGTAGCCCTGATGTATAGGTCCTCCAATAATGCTTCCATTTCTTCCGTACTAGAATTAGATATTTGCTGTGAAAAAATTATGAAGGTGTTTGGTAGCTGAATGAAAAAGAAGGCTATTTATATCTTAAAATTTTGGCAGTTTGTCAGTGTAGGTGAAGCATGGTTGTCACCAACAGAAAGATCTAATAATACACAGTGCATATCATTCAGGAACAAAATTCAAGAAACAAACCAATCCCTTACTTTAAATCAAAATGCAAAAAGGTCAAAAGTTGTTTGTCAGACTCAGGAAAAAAACAACAAAAATATATTTTTAAATCTACCTTGGGAAATTAATACTGAGGTAATTTTCAGGCTAGGGCTGGAAACACAGCACTTTGTCATTTTAGAATAAACACCAAAAAACAGATGCCACAATTTCATAAAATAAACATGCAGTGAAAGGGTAACACAGACATTAGCAGCAAACTGAGACAGTAGCCAATACAGTATGATGAGAAGGAATACTCAGTATGGTGTGATGTGTGATAGAAGCCATTAGCCATATGGTACAGTGTGAAGAGGGCCTTTGTGACAAAGTAACAGTTGTATGTTATGTGGTTTATAAAATAATTATGCAATGGCAAGCAACTCGTATAATTATTGGCTGTTTCAAAATATTTCTGTTAATCTGGAGGCATTTACTAAGTTGATAGATGCAGGCAGTCTGCTTCCTGTGTGTCCATGTTTGTAGACTGTGCAGTGACCATTGTGGACTTGGCCACTAGAGACTGTATTTGTTTTTCTTTTTCTGAAAAGATAGGGAATATCCACATCATGGCTTTTTTGGGCACATACTAAGGAAGGACCCAGTTGATACCTTTCCCTTATTCACTGGTATCCAGTTGCTAATCTTCCTCTATTCATTGACAGAACTAAAAATTGAAAGTGTATCACCAGAAAACCCTAGTCCTCTGCTACTGTAGATAGCATAAACTGATGATGATTTCAGCAGATTCTGAGCTTTTAGGCTTTTTCATGCTGTTTTTTTCAGGCTTATATTAGAGTCTACAAAACTATCAGCAACTGAAGAACATCAAACAAGTTTCCTTGGTTTAACCATCAAGGAGATGGCCTAATTTCCTTTTCTAATGCTCCTCAAGCAAGCATATGGAAGACAAGTGCCTGTTAGACATTTGTAAAGCGCAGCACTTTTACTTGAAAATGGGAATAAAATAATAAAGAAATAAGGTTTTGGGGAATCTATTCAACTGCAGAATCTGTTAGCAAGTGGGACTTGGCATCCAGAGTAGCTAGATGTGCCCAACTCCTGGCTGTCCAGCCCTAATAGGGAAAGGTGAGAGGTTACATAAATCCTCCATGTCCTGCGACCCTGCAGTACATGGGGCAGCTGAGTGTGGGAGTAAGGTAGAGATGTGGGACTGAAGAGCACCACCTGGGATATTAAATCTAATCTCCAGAAGTCAAGCATAGATGTGCAGCTTGGGGAGATCCACAAAACATCTCTTCCCTTTCTATCCCTTTGACACATGTTGGAGGCCACAAAACACTTCCAGGCTTCCCCCAGTAAACTTTAGATCTACTGTAAAAGACCAAAAGCCCCAACTGTAAAATATGACAGGAAGAGCACAGGAGAGATCAAGGGTATTGCTAGTATAATGGTCTTTGAACATCCTTTGTCTGTCACACCCACATGGGTCAGTTCTAGCTCAGTCCTGGAGACAGTGCAGATCAAAGGTGATTTTTATTATGTACATCTGGTGTATTGCTGTTAGTGCTCTAGAATAGCACATGTATAATTTCACTGTAGTGGGTAAATCTGCTGTCTAAGTTTTCAGTCTTGGAGTAGTTCCTCAATTGATGTTTTCATAGTGCAGGTAACTAATACAAGCTATAACTATTGACCTAGCCTTATAAGGGCACATGTCATTAGAAATCATAGAAACTAAATCTGCTGTCTATGAGGCTTCTGACATGACTACAGTGCACTAAAAAACCCTCTTGTCTATATGTAAGCAATGCAGGTGTAATGACATTTTTTGCTGTGACTGAAAATATTTTGCAAGGCTGTGCTCCGTTGACATGTTTTTTACCACGTTTTGAATACTTACGAGGGTTGTGTTGCTAAGTATAACGCAAGGATATACATTAGGAAATTGCAGTACACAGAATAACACATGTACACACACACACATATGTGTGTATACATACTTTTTCTTACGAGAAAAAAGTGATTGTTCATCGATGAAAGCAGCTGGCATGACTGCTGAACAGGTTATTTTATTTTATCTGGTATTACTAGTGAAGATACCACTTTCATTTTTGCCAGCATTTGTAGTGTAAATGAGGAGCAACCTATCGTAAAATGATGCTACTGAGATCAAAGGAAGCAATCCTTACTACCAAGCTAAAATCATTCTGGGGAAATGTTTTTGATTATGGTTAATGATGTAATCAAGCCAGTAAACTGCCTAGAAGTTGGAGTTGCAGCAGGTGTACAGCCTGCCCATTACAAAGCACCTAATCGACAATAATACTGAGGGGAAAAAAAGGTGTGATGTAGCAAACAAGATGCCAGTTAAATGTTTACTCTAGTGGCACACAAAACTGGACAGATTTGATTGGAATACTGATGCCTATCTTCTTAAGAGGAGAATACTGAGTGGCTGAGGGTTTAGCACAGAAAAAAACCAAAAAGCCAAAGGTGGAGAGGAAAGGACCAAAAAAGGTCATTTTTTAACATCTTTGATTTCATTCTTCAAAGACCAATTACTTTCCTGTCCCCTGTGGGAGAAAAACATTCTTCTTCTTAATAGCAGAATCATTCTAAGACTTCTCTGATTCATTTTATATTTAGCAGATTACAGTGTTGGAGTCATCAGTAGGAGAGAACCCAGCAAACTGACAGACCTGAAATCATGTCCTTTGATTGTAATTGACAGGGAAAGCATTTAAGGTAAAGAAAAAAAATATTTTATTCATCTTTGATTACACTGTGATGTGATTTGGTGACATAATACAGCTGTGAACTGAGGCAAGAAAGGCAATAATTCCTACTTGAGGCTTTGACATGATGTAGCCCTTTAGTCTTCTTCAAACCAATGCCTCCAGCTACAATAGTCCCCTTGATGGAGTCTAGACAAATAGATATACAGACTGTTACAATTTAAAAGGCAAACAGCTTTAAAATAACATTTCTCTAGGCCATGTATTTTTATATTAAATGGCTAGGCTGATACACATTCTTCTTTATCAAAATTAAATCTAGATAATCTATTAAAAATCACACATTGGATAAAAATGATTCAGTTCAGAAGGGTCTTAAAAGTAATATGAAAACAAACTGGTTTTCACACATATAAAATAATTGGATCAGAAGCACCTATCAGAAGTGAAAGGTGCATTTAGCTCACCCACATGCAGAGGCTTTATTTTAAGTACTATACGTGTCTTGTGGATGTCTTAACTTTTTTACTTTTTTCTTTGCGTTTCATTCTCAAAATACCACTTTAATATTTCCAACAGTTTATTGTGTCAGGATCTTCAAAAGTACTTAATATCTGGTTTACAAAACCCTTGGGCATCTCTGAGAGTTCAAACTTTCTGTAAGGCACAACATCAAGAAAAAATGTACAAAGAAAGTCAGTACAATAAAAATTGTATCACCAAATTTCAGTTACCATAGGTGTGTAATTTCAGATAGCCTCTCTGTGTGCTCCTGGAAGGTGTTTGGCTTACATCAGTCACCTAACTTGAATTGACCTGGACAGGAACCTATCTTGGTGTGCTTAGACTGGGTGTCCTAAGTGAAATATGAGAAATCCCATGCACCCAGTTATGCTGAAGTTTTTCACAATGCAATTCCAGGAGGTTCAACATGTCTTGCTCATTACTGAAATTTTTCCTTACAACTGTAAGATATGTGGAATAATTAAGAGATCATCTATTTCATTACAAAATGTGTTGCTCAGTTCCAAAAGGAAAGTGCACTTTCACAATTATGATAAATTCTTGATAATGATTGCGTTCTGGCTAACACATTGGCTTTTTAGACATCAGCAGATAACCTAAGGCAAAAAGGAAAATGTTATAAAATTCTGTCACATCTTCAGGATGTGTGTTACCAATATTTGAAAAATCAGTGATTTGATCATTTTCACAAATGCTTTCTGATGAAACTTCAAATTTAGTAGCTCCTATAGAATCCAAATCTTTTATTCATGTCACTTCAACATTGTTTTTTTAAAAGATATATTCATAAAATGCTTTGCAAAAGCCTTTGTGTTGTCTAATTTAAGCTAGTATATGTGGTTACGAAAATAAGGTAGCATAAAACATATATTCAACAGAATAGTGTTATTTTATAAGAAGAAAAGATGAAGGTCATCATAAAAGTTAATCATAATCTTAATTTATTTTGAATGTGTAAGGGACTGTTCCGTATCACTGTTCTTTGCCTTTTGTATTTACTATATGCAGGAAAAGACAGCAATGGTAGTTGTACAGAATGAGGTTCCTGTTGCATGGAAGAGCTTGATCACACAGCAGTACCAGCTGAGTTGTCTTCCCTAATCTCTTCCTTTTCTAACTGTCACTGTGTCTAAATCACAGTGGCCAGTTCTATGAACAGAATCATTCAGACTCCCTGCCCTATCTATGGAGATTGCCAAAAATTTTTAAGGTAGTTCAAATAGTGATGAAGAAACTAAACAAGCACCACTAACTTAGACTTAATCCATCAAAAAGAAACTGGATACTGTTAGGGACAGTACTTAGATGTTAATGGTTCCATGTCTGATGATACAGTTGTACAAAATACTGACATCTTTTCAGGTGTGTTCTTCTGAAGTTCTGAACTCCCCATGTCACAGATATATGATGCTACTGGGGCACCTAAAAAGTAGAAAAAGAAAAAAGCAGCAAACCCAATTCAAAAGCTTCAGGTGAGCTGGAAACAGTGATCATGGCTACAAACATGAAATGATCCGTCCAATTTAATCACATTATTTAAGAATTATTAAAAGCAGGGTACTACCTGCATTGTGGAATTAACCCTTCAATGATCCTAAGTCTCGAAAAGGCGAAATAGTGTAGAGGCTTGAATCTCTACTTAGGTCTTCTACATCCCAAGTTGGAATTACCCATCCACTGGGATAATTGTCTGTGAGAGCAGACTGCTTTAGTTTGTCCTAGTCTTGAATAATTCCCAGTGCACCATAGAAATGATATTCATAGCTTGTAAAACATTAGGAGGACAGGAAACTCTTCATCTATCTAGTACAAATGAAGTAAGAATTTTTTTTCTTTAATCCCGTTTGGTCATTGATATTATAGTTCCAAAATTCTGAACCAAATCCCTGTGAGAGTGGACTTCAGGCTGAACACAAATATTATGAAAAAAATACTAGTATCTAATAACATTTAGTGACAACTACAGGTTTTATATTCACATAGAGCTGGATGCTAATATTTTTTGCAATGCTACACTCTACCTATTGCTATGAATAGGCTTGGAGATTCCAGTTAGCACTCATGAAGGAAATTCCACTCATACTAATACTGTTGCAACACTCAGCAATTATGTATAAAAGTAAGAAACATTGATTAAACTACATTAGCATACTTATTATCTGTTGCATTTTTCACAGTCCATTTTGTTTTCTTTGCAGTACCAAGTAAAGGAAAAAAACCCTAAAAAATAATCTTCAGATGAAATCTATAAAGTTATAGTTAAAGAAACATTATCCCTAAAATTACCATTTGAATGATAAGCAATTTTGAGAGTAATTATAGTGCACACTCTACATTCAATGCATTCTGATATATGGATAATTACTCCTGGTAATATGCGTTAGTTAGATTTTATAACAACAATAACAATTTATTGCAAAATTATTTCCTTGGCACAATTTAACATTTATTGATGTGAAGTCAAAGTGAATTGATTTTATTGCAGACCACTTGTGATACACTTTCCCTATGCTCCTGCCCTAATTGGTTATTATAGGTCATTTTGGTATTTAGTTTTAAAACTAAATTAATTTGGTACCAAGGTGCATTTAGTAAAATGGCAAGATATTTACAGCTCATGTGGTTTTATTTAAATAAAAAATGGTAAGGTAATGCAATCATCTTTGGTTATAAAGTGATGGATGAATTGAAAACATTTCTGAATCAGGTCAATGGTAGTGATGATTAGTGCATTGTTAATCAAGTTGCTGAGATTGCTATCAAAAGCTTTATCTCTTTCACTCAGACTGGTGAGAGGATCATGAATATTAAAGAGATTCAAATAGATCTGCACTCATGTAATATGGAGCACTACAAATGAAAAGGCTAAATGAACCCAGACTGTGACTTTATGCACTGATATATCTCTTAACTAAAGAGGAATGTCTAATCCATTTCTATACTTGTACTAGGCTACATACATTGCAAGCATACAAAAGCAAGGTATTTCATGTACTATATTCATTTTATGGGCTAAGTACTTATTTACTGCCCTATCAATGTGAAGAAAAAATAGCTGTGGAGAAGGTTGTTTTTCAGGATAGAAACAATAGCTACTATAGGCCAGATTTTAATTTTTACACCACTAGTAAAATCCCAAAATACTGCGCTTGAAATCAGCAGCCTCATCTCAGTTATATTGCTCTTGTTTTATACTGTTTTACCTGAAATTAGGATTTAAGCCAGTGTACAGTTTAATTGTATGTCTGGAATGCGCACTCACTTTAAATCTTAGAGGAGATATAACAAATTATGTAATCATAAATAGATTGTGCAAATATGTGGACAGTGAAGGGTTAAAACTTGCAAACATACAGGTACGTGTATAACTGTGCTCCTGAGAAACTCTATGGATGTGCAGCTGGATTAATCAGGGGGAAAAGGCTGAGCAGGTTCAATTTTACAGGTTCAAGGCCTTCACTAAAACCAGTTCTTCATAATCAGCCATAAAGAATGAAAATCCTAGATGACCAAAACAGAACAACCCAAAATCTAGCTTCATGCTTCTGTCTGTTTGACAATTAATATGTCAGAAAGGGCTGAAAATGGATGAAATGTCAGCAGCTGTCTTTCCAGGGCAAGATTCTGATTCTAAACTGAATTCTTTTAAAGCTGGTTTAAATAAATGTGGCAACTACTTAATTTGATGTGTGTAGAGCCTGCAGAGATACCTTTGCACTATAGCAGTCTGTAGTGTAAACACACCTCAATTTGTCTCAGGTGTTCTGCTTTTCCATGAGCAATGGAGTAGGAGTTCAAACCTACTCACGACTGTGAACTAAGAGGTAAATTCTTACAAAATTAACACTTTACAGAAAAGACATGGAACTAAGGCTCAGTGAGGTAATAGCAGTACAGTCTTAAATAGGCACCTGGGTAGTTTTCTCTGTTTGGTCAATACACTGTGGCCATTGGGTATGACACTGTTTCTAGTCATATACAGTTTAAGAGATTTACATAGAATTTACTAAACTTTTACTAATGCCAGCAGCAGAAATACAGAAACTTTAAAAGTTCTTTCAGATATTTGTTTTGCACATGCACTGTGAAGTCCAAGCTCTTTAGGAGTGGGTGAATATATGTAGACAAATTATATAGTGAGTGAGTGACTATACGCAAAATCGTATAGTACCAGACCACTGGGGCCTGATAAACAGCATAATAAAACCATTACTTATCCTTTGTATTTCACATGCAACCATGGTTTTCTCTGCATAGGGAGTAAGAAATAAAATATATGGCACAGGAAATATCAGATCACAGCTTCTGAATCTGAAAATTTACCTTTTATCTGAGAGACAAAGAATGAAAAACTTCACTAGCCAAAGTCAGTCCTGTTAATTTATGCAGACCACCCTGAGCACAGTGCAACATGGAGACCACCAAAGTCACTTGTTACGGTTAAACTACAGTGAGACACAGCCCCTCATCCCTCCATGCCTCACTCCTGTTTAGTCTCTTCCCAGCACAGAAACATGCCATTAATGACCTCCCTGCCTGCTGAAGCAATTTTGGCACACTCAAACATTGTGCTGTGTGAACACATTCCAGACTCTAAAAGCAAACATGTTAAAAAGCTCCATAGCTCTCTCATCACCTCTTCGACATCAGGATTTTTTATCTTTTATTCTGAGGGAAGACCATGTTAGGGGGTGGATTTTATACTTTGATCTGAATATGCTGGGGCTCCCAGAAGAGCTCATCTCTTTGAGGAAGGAGAGACGACAGTGCTGGTGAGTGGTCAGGAGAGCTTTGTCTTCCTTAGTCCTAACTCCAGTTTTTCTCTTTGACTCTAGAGAGCTCAGTGGACTGGAGATCTCTTGGGATATCATCCATGGTAACTTAGGCTAATCTGATGGATAGCTTTGAAGATGAGGAGTAAGACCCTTCATATAACTGGATATTCAGTGAAGAGGCAGGCAGGCATTGTGGTAGTTTGTCTTATTAAGAGAGCTTCTGCATTTTAAGTAGCTGGAACTCATCAGGTAACCTCTTTATTGGCAAAGCTGGTATAACACCAGAGCCTTCAATGAATTTGCCCTTATGTTTACTGGGGCTGGATGTAGGCCAAAGCACATAATTTTTCTTTGCAGACATTTGAATTCTAGATCTGCTGATGTGCTTACCCCATTCAATGGGGCCTCGCTAATCGGCATCGCTTCCCTTTCACCTAGCAGACTCAGTTGAAATTGTGCCAAAGTTGTGTCATCATGTACTTGAACCTTGAAAAAAACAAAGACACTTAAAAATGAATCAATAAGATGATGAAAATAAAATACAGCAAGTTTTCTATGCATAAGATGCATTTCAGAGAGCATTACACTTTCAAAAGCAGACACAAATGCAGGCTTTAGCACTTTAAACCCCTGAGCTCAAATGCTTTCCGTCCTTACTGATAGCTAGCTGTCAACTGACTAAAGTCAGTCTCTCTATCTTGTGTCATCTTTGTTTATGGGAAGTACCACAACAACAGTCCATGTAATTGGACATGTGGAACTAGCACTTAGCACTACCATATATATAATAAAATATGAATGCTATTTTTTTTGCCTGATTTATCCTGGTGCCTCACTTAGGCTCTTATTCAGCACTCTAAATCAAGGCGAACTCTGCTAAAGTTAGCAGAATTAAAGCAGTGTAAAACTGATGTACATGAATGGAAGGAATCATGTCCCAAGTCTAGAACATGCTAAATTAACATTTATGT
Organism: Podargus strigoides; assembly: GCA_028020825.1. Classification (NCBI taxonomy): domain Eukaryota; kingdom Metazoa; phylum Chordata; class Aves; order Caprimulgiformes; family Podargidae; genus Podargus; species Podargus strigoides. The sequence goes on from CM051628.1 coordinate 14,420,906, forward strand.
GCTACTCTGCCTGAAGAACTCTTCTGGTTCCTAAGTGCTGAGGCATTTGAAGTCTTACTGCAAATCTGCAGAGCAAGAGATGGCTTACATTTAATCAAAGAGTGGAAATAGTTATTGAATACAGAAGCAGCAGTATACAAGGGGAAAAGGGAAGGAAGGAGACTGCATAATAGTTCCTCAAGGCAGCCATGACCATCTTGGGTGTTTCTGGTTAGAGTTATGTTTTAGTATATCATTATTTTAAATCAGCATATTTCATACATTTGGCTAGGGAAAAGCTGAAAAAACCCTCTGTGTCCTGCAGAGGGATCCTTAAAATATGAAGAACAAAACACACACAAATCTCACCTGAGAAGGATTATTAGTAGATGCAGGAATTTGATATTGTTGGTCAAATTACAGCACTATAGATATTCTAGGATGGCTTTGAAATCACTACGTTTATAGAAAAATGAAAGAATAGCTAGAAAATATTGATAGTGCTGGATCAGCTCTGTATCTATTCACTAATACATGTAACTGTTTGAAGTTTGTAAAAAAATATAAGTTCTGTAATTATACCTAGTCTATAGGCCATTAAGCAAAAGATGTCTGCAGGAAAAGTGTTTCCTTTGCCAATGACATTCCCTCCTTCTAACCAAAAGATAGAGCTTTTTAAAAAAAAAGTCTGATTCTACTAGCAAGGTCATAGAATTAAAAACAACTTTTTCTATGACTCTCAAAGCAATGTCAATGTTGCTAAACAACGCATTTCACAACATGTTGGATAATTATAATCATATCTTGTAATCTGTCGTTAAACAACTTCGGACTAAAGGTATAAACTGGCATAAAATAACAAAACTCCATGGGAGGAATGGAACTTAACTGACTGACACCGAGAGCTGAAGTTATATATTTACTTTCTCAAATTGCATATTGCTTGAAAAAATCAGATTCATTCAGATTCTCAAGGACCAAGTTCTAGTCACGGAGAAGAAGAACCTGACTTGTTTATTTTTTCACAAAGAAACAAAAGGCATAACTAAAGAAATAAAGAGTACAACTAAGGAAATTGTGTCTTCTAAAGAGGTTTCACTACAAATACACTGATCTTGAATTTCAGCGGGGAGCACTTTCAGAGGAAAGATTGGAGGTGCTAAACGGCACTACCAAACTTCAGGAGTTCATGCTTCTTTATGGCATATTACTATTCAAAAGACAAAACCACATGTGAAAACTTTCAAATTCAGTGGCATAAACTAGTAGATCTTATTGAAAAGAGGTGTATGTCCAATATTGCATCAAGACAAATGTTTTTAATAGTTCCTTTGGATGGAAATGTCAAAAGATTATTGCAGATAATGTAGTTCTCAAACATGGCTTAAAAACAGACATTTAATAATTTCAGGTCTTTATATAACCTGCGATTTGGCCAAGTCATTGTCCCCTGAGAAAACGAATGACAGTTTTATTCTAGTTCGATATAAACGCATTTCTAGTTGCATGAAAAGGAAGGAATTTATTTAATTTGAAAGGAATTTTCAAAGAATAATCTTAAGTATGATACAATGTCAAAGGAAGTATGTTTTTTTTTCTGTTCGGTGTTCAAAGGCTAGCAAGACCATAAAAGTTGTTTTTATCTGGTGTTCAGGCTGACAGAGTTGTGGGTCACAGACATCATAATCATTAATACACGCCCCCCTCCCCCGCCCCAAATTTGATCATTTAGCAATAAAACAGCATTTGCTGAAATTCCATTATTTGGCTTGATTTGAGCACCACTGTTTTATTACTGTTTTATCTCTTTGAATATTGTTCATTATTTGTTCATCATTATCTGCATTTATAAATATCACATTGTGCTCTTATTCCACTTATCCATGTACAACTTTTTTCCCTCAAATACTTTTAGTATGTTCTTCACAGGACTTAGTGTATGTACATCTTCAATGGAAGTCTTAGTGACGTGGTAGACTTGAAACAACTACTTGTGCCCTTGATTTTGATCTCACTTCTACCTGTGCCATCTCACACATGAAAAGCAATCATACTATTTTCCCTCTTCAGTTGTAAACTATGATATGCAAGGCCCAAATATAATGGCTCTTTTTGCCAACCGCTTCACTGATTAAATTCTCAGCACTGTGTTTCCATTAACTCCGCTGTGGGTGATGTTTCTAGTGCTGCTGTAGCGGGGCGCTGAGGACTGTAATGGTGGTCCTGTGCAGCCTCTCTGGGGCCTCCCTCTGCCCGGCCCGTGGCCCAGGACACTATTTCAGCCCCCGCCAGGGCCATCCGTCCCAGTTGGGCTCCAGTTCCCCACAACCTGCAGCACCCTGGGTGATTTGGATTTCAGGTCTTAAAGGAAGAGAGGATTTAGTCTCCAGACTCTCTTTCATGCTTTTCAAGGCGTGAGATGTGCCAGGAATGCACAAAAGGCACACCTGTGTATGTTACTGAGCAGCAGGAAACCCTGCTGGTAGGAGGTGGTTGTGCAGTAAAATGCACCAAAACCTAAGGAAATAACATAATTCCAAGCCTGCCATTTCCAAGTCTCAGATGTAGAGTTAGGGCTGTGACAGTGGACATCTCTGCTCTGGCACTTCTAGGGCTGTGCTTGGAGAAGCCCTTCCAAGGTCTGTCTGCCTGCAGCAGCTTTGTGGAGGAGGTCAGGAGCTCTTAAGGAGCTTTCTCTTCCTTGACTCTAAAACTATTTTTTCTGTGTGTTTTTTATGTATGTATGTTTTGTTTGCATGTGTCCATTGCATACACTGTTCTGTTGGCTCCAGGAGAACAATAAAATACAAATCCCTAACCATCCCTAACATTCTGTGATTCTGTGATTCTGTGAAAAGCAGACAACAGTAGATAGATGAAAACAGTATCTCCTTCCACAGGATCCTTTCCATCCCTTTGTGGATCTCTGAACAGGACAGCGATTGCATCTCGTAAAGCAACAAAAGGCGGCATTCCCTCTGACTCCTGGCTGTGTTGCAACCCTGCTATGGAACAGACCGCAGAGAATTTTCATTCCTGAAGACAGACAAATAATCTCTATAGAGCATCTTGTTCCTTGCCAGTCTTGTGTTGCACAGAGAAACCAGGCAGCCTGTAGATGAGCAAGAACTGGAGGCAGCAGCCAGGAAACAGCAGCGTGACATAAGGGAAAGCATAATCTCCCAGTATGGACAATGCAGGTGCAAAGGCATTGCTGACAAATGGAAAAATACCATAATAGCTATCCCTAGCACTAAAACAGATCATAATAAATGAGGAAAGGAGAAATTTTCAGTCCATATTGAAATTTTGTGGAACACCGCAATGCAATTATTCCTCCAGGATCCAGTTCTGCTTACGAAAGCAGTCAGGCCCCATAGAAAGAGCGTTCATATTTGTAAGCAAGGACTATGACATTTCCTTGATCATGAAAATCCATTGCTGTTCTTTGGTTTGTCTGTTTTAAAAACTTTTTTCTTTCCAAAGAATGACTAGCCCATATATTTTATGCAAAACCAGGGTTAAGCCTTTGAGCAATTGTTTTCTTTAGCAGATGATGTAATCTCATCAGTAGATATTTGTTGAGCATCAACAAAGTGAATGGTTTACAAAAGCTGGACTTCTCAGTTTAAAAGCATGTGTAGAACTGAGGGTTTTTTTTTCCCCCACAGCACTGGTACTTTAAAAAGTCTGTTTAATCCATTCTGTCAGCAGTCTCATGAGTTGATGTCTCTGCTTTAGGCTTGTGTTGATTCTTTGGCCAAGCCTTAAAGCTTCGTGGTTTTTGATACAGTGCTGAAACAGAAGCTTTGATGCTTGTGAATGCTGACTGCATGAAGCAAATAGTGTGAGGGGGGTTTAAACTTCTTCATTTTTTATTAAGCCTTCCAACTGCATATAAAACTAAAGGCAAAGAAGTCACATGAAAAGGAAATAGAATCCTGTAAACTAAGAATATACTTAATGTTTCTAATCCCCATATTACACATCCAGAGTCTCTTTCCACTCCATGGGAATAGTTATCCTGAAGTTCATACCTCACTATTTCTAAAAAATAAAATAATTCTGTGGCAATCAGTCTGCTGATCTGGGGATACACATTCATCTTTTATTACAAAGAGGCAGACATTGCAAAAGCTGAATACTTAGTTCATGGAGAGGGAAGGAAAAATACTGTGCTCATACTTCATGGATAAGCCAAGAGACCCAAATTCAGTCCAGAAAGACTTGATATTTTAGGAAGGCTTAGCCTTCCTCTGCATCACAAAAGGCCTGTTTTTGTCTTACTGCATGTAGTTTACATGTGGAACTCACTTTCAAAGGACATAACTGAAGATGAGATTCAAAGTGGAATAAGTATTTGAAGAGGAATAAGACTATCATGGCATACAATGACGAAAATGTTTAAAAAAACCCACATGAGAAAACTTGTATTTCACAAATGATGTTCTGACTGCTGTGTCTCATAGGAGCAGCTTCCATGTCTTCAGACTGTTTTCTCTCTCTTTGGCAACTTCACTCTGTCAGAGGCCTTTACTCCAAAGGACTTTGCTGCACCCTAGAATATTTCTGCCAATAAACACCTGGCAGAAACTCCACAAAGGATGTCTGATGGCTGCACTATCAGGCTTGGGCCTTGGTGCTTCTGAACCAAGGACGACATCATCAAACATCATCATGAAGAAATCCTGGATAGTTTCTCTGGCTAGTACAAGATTAAAAGAGTAGCCCTAGCTTTTCCTGATAGGGAGTAAAACATAGAAACAATTAGAGCTTTGTAGAAAGTGGCTCAGACAGAACTTTGAGGGAGGAAAAGTAGGACATATTAAAAAAAAAAAAAAGTGGGCACATGATAGCCCTCAGAATAGCAAAGGAGTCACCATATCTCTGGGGGTTTGGGACAATGATGGGGCAGTGGGCACAAGCTAGAACATGAAGTTCCATCTAAATATGAGGAAAAGCTTTATTGTGAGGCTGACAAAGCACTGAAACAGGCTGCCCAGAGAGGCTGAGGAGTCTCCTCCGGAGATATTCAAAACCTGCCTCGATGCAATCCTGTGTAATGTGCTCTAGGTGATCCTGCTTTAGCAGGGGAGTTGGACTAGGTGGTCTCTAGATGTCCCTTCCAATTCTGACAATTCTTTGATTCTGTGACTGTAGTGCCTTTCCAAGTGAAGGGAATAGAAATTATATTTTCAATACATGTTTGATATCTCTGATTTATTCTTTTTTATTTACCTCCTCCATTTTTTTTTTTCCCCTGAAAGTTAAGGGGTTATTAGGAGGAGCAGAGTGGAGAAAACAATTTCCCCATCTGCTGCTCTAGCTCTGATTTGGGGTGCATAGGAGAAAATGATGTTTTTCTGGTGATGGACCAGTTATTTTCCTCCAGGTCTCAGAAAGCTGGAATTTTGTTTAACTAACATTCTCTGCAGCTGATGGTTCTGCTCTGACACATCTTTCTATTTCTACAAGCCTTTTCCAACAGTCCAAGGGGTTAATAGAAATCTATTAAATACCTTTAAAATACATTTTATGTGTTGTTGTGGCTGTTTCCTGGTGTGAATCTCTTATTATTTTACTGACCCTTTTAGACATCAGCTGCTTCCCTTGTACTGAGCATTTCTAATCCTGATTTGCCTGTGTCACTGGCACAGCAGTTAGATTACTGAACCTTTGGGTTGTGTCTTGTTTTCTACATGACTTAAAAATTCCAGAAGAAGTTAAATAGTACTGCTAGACCAAAATGGGTCTGATCTTGCTTTTGCTCGTGGCCAAGACCCATTCCCTGCAGTGACAGGAGACTCAAGAAGAAAGAAGAGAGTGTGGGTTTGCAGACCTGGCATCCAGAGCTGATTGCTCAACAGAGGTGATTCACTAAAAATGTTTTTCTTATTTTATTTTGATTCCAGTTATTTTCTTTAGTTTACTGGAGGCTGTGTTCCCGTCTCTACACAACTACTCTTTCATGCCCTCTAATGGTACTCTGCTGAACTTCACAACGAATGTTAAATTTATTAAAGAAAAGTGACTTTTTCATTATAAAGTAAACATATGCTTTGCATTGTTTGTTCTTCACATATAAAATAACATACACACAAGTGCACTATATTTTTACTTGATACAGATCTTGAAACATTCTGAGAATCTTTTTTGGCTAACACTGTGGCTCAGATACAGTCTGGCTTTTGCCTGTTCTTTCTGCATGGGCTGCATATCACAGAAAGCACAAGGATTGTTTCACTTTGCTGGATGCTTAGGGAGACAAAGTCATAGACCTGTAGGATGAAAGGGTACTTAGGATGTATGGTAAGGACAGGATGTAACCTATGAAGAGTAAGAAAACCAGTGTTTCTCATGAGGTAGGTTCAAAGAAGTTTTCCACTGCTTCCTAGATGCCTCCATATTGCCCTGTTTCTGAGATGAAGAAGTTAGATGTGATTTAACCCAAAGCCCACTGCAAAATATATAGTTTCCATACCTTCAGTGTATTTGGAAAAATTAGGTTTGAAAGCTTTTAGGTTCTTTGTACTCAACATCAGTTTATATGTCAGGTCAGAATAAAACCTTTAAGAACAGAATTTATAGTGGTTTTGTTTGTTTCAAATCAGGAAATTACAGTAAAGCAGTGACGTTGGGAGGAAAGGTAAATAAAAGGGGCAGATTACTGAGTGACCACATGGCCAGTGTAGTAGCAAAGGGTTCCAGCTCTGTCAGAGCACATCCCACCATGGAAAGCCAGGTGACATGATTGTCTGAATGGCTGGGATACTCTGCTGCAGATCATCACATATTAGTGCACAAAAGGTTTAACAAGCCATCTGAGTACCTTTGTTCACCATATTTCCATTTTTTTACTTTTCTTTTTTTTTTTTTTTTCTCTCTAGGTAAGTAGCACTGCAACCTGGGACTTCTGTGTTATCAGAGAAAAAAATACTGTTTTTCACAGCTTTTCTGATCTAGCCCTTGTTCTGATTTAATTATTCTGCATCATTGTAGCTCCAGAAAAGCTTCTACATGCTTCTTCGAGGGCAAGACACAGCCCAGAGATACACAAATACTGTACACATAGACTGTGGGACTCTACTTACTAAAAATACAGCGTTTAGTTTATGCGTTGGTCCAGGCATCTCAGGTATGCTCAGAAAGCCATAAAGTTTAGTTCCCTCAATATAGTTAGGTAGTGTTTTTCTTGTGGAGCTAGTGCTGCATAAACAAACATCTTGCAAGCAGAGGCAAAAATACTCAGCCTGTGTATCTTAATACATACATCTTTAGATAACACTGCTAAGCTTTGCAGATGCAAAAGGACATTCTTGCAAACAGGACATCCTGTAAAACAATCATTCTGACTTTCTGCGCCCCTAGAAGCCTTGATTCCTAGACACTTTGTTATAAGTTGACACCACCCCTGTGAAACAAATGTTGTAGCTCTTTATCTAGTTCCTGAAACATCTTTAATATACAGAAAGAAGCCATATTTTGCACATATATAGGTAATGTAAATAAGTTTGATCATGGTGTTTTTTCTATTATTACCACCTCCAGATCTGGAGGACAAACTCAGCAGGTGTTTTGTCATTGACCTTAGTGGGGAAAAGGTCTCACTCAGAGCATTTCACTCTCTTTTAGGCTACCTAAAGGATTCTGTTTGTGAGCTTGAGTTTATGAGGCTACTAAGACTGTTTTTCTGCTACTCCTGTTGTCTGTGGCTTCTGAGGAGGGAGTTCAGTCACTCTTGTATTAGGCAAAGTTTTAATTTGCTTGTGCTTTGCTCATGAAAAAGGATGGTTAATTTTCTACCAGGGCAAAAGTCAAGATTCTCTGTCTTCTCCAATATTCCCAGAAGACTGGTGCTTCCGTAAGGTTCCCAATCCTGATTATTCAAAGCATTTTTCTGGTCTTAGAGTACTACTTTTAACTTGCTTTCTAGAGAGTATTCTGCTGAGCAAGCAAGTTGCCTATAGTGTAATTTTTCCTCTGTAGAGATCACACTGCTTTATCTGATGCTTCCAACTTTCACTGTCACAATTTCTGACTTTTAAAATAAGGAGGTAAGAGTTTAAAGCAGTAAGGAGGAAGGAACAAAACATTTCACTAGAGCCATGTTACTTTCAAGTTCTGACTGTCTGAACCCATTAAATGAACAATGTTTAGCACTTGAGGATTGTCCTGGTTTCCAGGAACAGCCCCCCAGCCCAGCCATGGCAGGCAGGCCATGAATAGCCCCAAGCCAGCTGGAAATTTCAGTCAGGGCAGCTGCCCCAAGCTGACTCACAGGTGTATCTCACACCACTTATGTGAAGTACGTTAAAAAGGAAGGAGTTCCCTAAGGGTGGGGTTCCTCTTTCTGGTGCTTTTTCTTCTTGGCCTCCTGCTCCTTCTGCTGCTCCTGATGACTAGGCTGAGTATAAGCTTATAAATTTTATGTTGGTATTTGTATTAGTTTTGTTATTTCATTAAATTAGTTTCTATTTCAACCCATGGGACTTCTCCCTTTTTCTTGATTCCCTTCTTGGCTGGGGAGGGGGCGTCGGGAGTGAGAGCAATTGCTATGTTTTAGCCCCAGATACGGGATAAATCTAGACAAGGATGCACAGGAATAACACAGCAGTCCTCTTGTCCTGGCAAACCCAGGATAAGTTGGGCTTTGTAGTGTGGAAGGAATATTCCTGAATCTGTCATGTGGTGGGACAGGGTGACAGATGTTAATTCAACAAACTTCTCTGATTGCCAGGGTATGTTACATGGCTGAGTGACAATCACAGCACCTTCCTGACTACCAGAGCATCTTGGTCTGTTGACTGGTTGGTTGAAGTGCTGTCTTTGTGTGCAAGTCTCAATAGGTTGAACAGGAAACCTGAATATATGTATTTCACATACAGTCCCAACCTTTCTATGTGCCTATTTGGTGTTACTATCTTTCCAAAAACATAAGGACTCTTGATTTCCAGGACAATTCAGGATCAGGGACAATAAACATGTCAAATGTGGCTTTCCAAATTTAGCTGAAGACCTGCCCATTCATTTCCACAATTTGTTTTGGTGCCTGTATTCATGTGACCAGGGTCGCCTCCCAGTAGTTATCCCTTCCCAGTCATGCTTGAGCCACTGCTTGCTGATATTCACTTAAAAAATCAACAAAAAGAGGCAGGGGTTTAACGTGCCAACCTTATTTGTTGCCTCAAGAGACCACTTAAAACCTTGTGGTAATTTAGACAGCATAGTGTAGGATGATGGTAGCAGAAATGATGTCATATGTAGTCAATTTTAAGTATGTTTTAGAGAGCAGAAGGCACATTCTCTCTCTCTCATTAAATTTTCTTTGACTTTGTAAATGAAGACTTGATAAAAAAATAATATTTTGACATGCAGTAGGTTCTTCAATTAAAGTCTGACAGAATCAATTGCTATTCTGTGCTAGAGTAATGAAAACAGAATTTTTATTTGAAATGCCTGATAAGGATGTGAAGGTACTGTTATGAGTTTTTCCTACAAGCCTTATTTTAGAAAACAATTAATAAAATCAAAGTCTATTTTTTCCTTCAAATCCACTGAGGTTAAAATAGATTAGCATTCACTTAGTTCTTATTGTATACCAGAAAACTGAACACATTCTCTCTCAAGCAGCAGGGGAAAAGTGAAGAAAACACAATTTAATTACAGTGTTAGTGTTAAACCCAAACTAGTTAGGAATGAATAAGTGTTTCTGTTGAAATTCTCTGGGTTCAGAGATTTATAACTTGGTGATAAGATTCTCCTAGGGCAGAATTCTGCTGCACAAACATAGCTTGGAAACAAAAGATAGATATTTTTCAGAAACTGAGATGTAATAACTGCTAAAAAAGCAAATGAGAATCATATTAATTTTATTGCAGTTTCATGATTTCAGATCTGTTTTATTATCAGAGCAGGAATTTTAATTTCTCTGCAGGCTTTCTGTGGCACTCAGCATTGACTCAGCTGCTGTAAATTGCATTGCTTCACTGAAATCAGTAGACCAATAGCATTTAAGATAGAAATTTAATACAGATTTCTAGAGGTATCCCACTCCCAGAACCTCAACTAGCTTCTGAAAATCCCAGATGTTGTAATGAGGGGCCAGACCCACTGTCGTTGTGGCCTTTGCATTTTGTCAAACAAGAACTTATTCTTGAGAAATCTGTAATGTGGAATTTCTCAAAAAGTATCTTAAGTTCCTTTCTGTGTTTTGTGGTTTTTGGTTTGGTTTTGTTTTTTTTTTTTCCTTTCTTTTTTCTGGGTCAGGGAGTACAACCTTACCTAGGATTTCATTGTTTCTGAGGAGACATATTCTAGTATGTGAAGGGTGTGACTATCCTCCAGCACAGGAAGGAATCAAACACATTTATTACACTACTTCAGGAAGAGCTCTAGTGAGCCAAGAAATGTTTTTTGGAGTAATATCTTTCTTACTTTAGAAGCCAGATCCTGAAGGAGCGTTTAGACTGACAAGCACTTAAATTGCATAGACTCTGAAACAGGCAGATTTGTGTATCCAAACAAGTTTAACATCAGATGCATACATGTGCTATTTTTAAATAGCAGGTCTGTCCATTTCTAAAAACTTGTAAATATTGGCATAGTTCTCAAACTATCAGTTTTGAATTATCTAAGTACCAAACTACCAGTATAAACCAACACTTTCAAAAAATGGCAGAATCCTTTGTTTGAGGCATTATGGTGCTCCTACATAGGAAAGGCATTTTTCAGCAGTCCTAATGAACTGTTACTCTGTGCCACTTTTGCATTTCCTAGCTAAATAAATAAATAACCTGGAACAAATGAAATAAGTTTTGGCTCCCTGGACTCATCTAGTTGAGCTGTAGTGCAGAGAAATAAAGATTAGATGATTAGACTCTTATTATTTTAAGAGTTATTAACATTTTAAATAGTAGCATCAGCATGGGTCATCAGGAGCTGATGAGCTAATTTTGGCTCTGGCAACTGCAGAGACAGAGCTGAAAGAAACAAGTCAAAGATTGTTCCCTTCAGCATCACATTAGCTTCTTTATCTAGTGGGGCAGAAGGAGAAAGGGTAAGCTGTCACACTGATAAAATACTTCTACAGTCTCTTTCTTATCCAGGTCATTTTTGTGCAAATCCCTGCAAACTTTAAAAGGGGAGGGTAGGAGAGCAGTGACCTAAACTAGGTTCCCTCCTTTTGGGCTCCTGGAGGAGACTGGAAATCCTTCAAATAACTTTTAAGGGTTTTGTTTCCTTCCTTGGAGGGTTGAGTGGGAGGGATGACACCCAATCCACTGTGAGATTGACTAGACTTGTCATTCCCTAACAAGCCTGTTTAGGTTTGTCAGAAGTTGATGAGCTAATTAGGGCTCATTAGACATAGAGGAGTCTATATTTAAGTTCATTTGGGTTGGGATAGGAAAGTTAATAACATAGTTGAAAGTAGAGGGGAAACTGCTAAGGCTGCAGAGAATCTCTTCCTAAATTCTGTGAAATTTCCAGGTGGTCCCTGGAGCGGAGTGAGAATGCAAAATAGGGTGAACTTACAGCAGGAAACAGTGGAAAAAATAGTGTCACTTCCTCAATTACCCCCTTTCCAGAATCTATATGAGAAATGTTCAAGTAAAGAAGGAGATAAAGGGCATAGAACTAAGGCCATCCTCAGAAAATACAATGCCGATTATGTTTGGGTGCACTCCAGGCTGGGAGAAAATGAGCAGGTCCTCTCAGAAACACTATGGTTAGAACTCTTCAGCACTACAACAAAAATCCTCCCATTCAAAATACCAATATTTTGGGTCAGAGAAGCTTGAAGCAAGTTAGAGGCTTGTGTTACTGTATAACTTCACAAACACTTCATCTTATCAGTACATACAATGAAAGCAGTATTTTCGTGTTTTACTTACATGAGGAGTTATGCTGAGTTTGGCCTTTTATGGTCTTTCATCTTCCACAGCAAAAAAACTCTCTCCTTTCTAATTTCCATACCAGGCAAGTTGTCTATTGAGGCAACCACATAACTATTTGATCTTGTGTTATTCTCAGAGTGTTTAGCATGTCTGTGTTGCAAGTCCTCAACCCTTTCTGGGAAGCAGGGTTGTTGAGTTTTTAACAAAGACATCCCTCCTCCGAAATGCTCACTAAACATTAGCATTTAATAAATATTATCAAAGACACAATGAAATCAAAGAATAAAAAGTGATCTGGCTAAGCTCTAGAAAATCACAGTGTTTCTGAGTTGACTGTAGTGGTTGAAAAGCAGATTAATGGACTCAGGTAGTCAGGATGATTTAGTTTAAGACTGGCCATGATGATCTTCATGCTTTCAGAGTCTTTGTGCACCTACTTGCCACTGTACCCCTTCAGGCTCCTCCGCACGGCAACTGGAAGTGGCATGCCGTTCTGTTTTCCCTTATTTTACAGATAACTTTCTATCACGCTACATTGACTGAAAAAATGACAAAATCTGGAGAATTTAAAATAAGAATCCGGCCTTATTTTAAACCATATTCTTTTGTGTCCTTCTAGGGGTGTCCGAGTGTTAGCTTCTGAGACATTTTCATTTCAAAATTAATCATTTCAACAGATATATTTTATCAATTGATTCTTGACTGAGGTAGCACATCTTATAAGTACAACATATGTATAGACGTTTGTGCTTCTGCTTTCCCTTGAGTACTGCACATTTAGGTTTTTTTTCTCTTTTTTTTTTACCATCTCTGATTGTTTTGATGATAACTGCTATACTGCTGTATTCGATGTTGATGTCCTCAAACAGATTCATTTAAACTGGTAGAAGTCTATAAGCATAAAAAGCAATATTACTTCATGAGTAATAATGCCACTGTATCAGGGTTATTGCATCTTTTCTGGTGGAATTGTTTTTCTTAATGCACAAGTTAAGAGAGTGCAATGTAGATGATTGCTGTTGCTTGCAACTTTAACCCTTTACAAAAGTGTATTAATTTAAAGATATATAAACAAGATTCAAAGGTTTGTAGAGAATTATTTCATGTTTTTTCTCTTTTTTGTATTTGTGTTTCTATTACATACTTGCATTTTCTCAAAGACAAGTGAGGAAGGTATGTTTGAATTAACTCACAAATCCACAGTAGCACTGCAATTTCATAGGAATTTTAATAAGCATCTCAAGTGATTAACTTAGTTTCCTCTGCCAGCCTGTACAAAACAAAACAAAAAATCAAATCATATCCCTACAACTATGAAAATATGCAATTTTTTGTAATAAACGTGCTTGGTGTAAATAACAAAATATCCACACATTCAGGCTTATTTCCAATTACTTTCTTATAAATCTGTAAGTCATCAATAGAATTGCAAATAGTTCCCCTAAAATTATAGAATAAACTAAAATAAAAACATGGGTGCTTTTCCAGAATCAATGATTTTTAGTGCTAAAATATTTAGCAATGTATTTAATTTAATCATATATTTCTCACTTTTCCCACAAGTATGATTAAATCGATATGTAAGTAATTTAAGAGTGAAATTGGTGGCTTTCTATTCAATTTCTGAATTTCTATTTCTGAATTTTGAGAGAAAGGTTTTCTTAATTTATTATCTTGTTCTGGATATGCTGTAATCTGATAGATGTCGAAATTATATAAGGAGCTCAGTATTTTGAAGGTGTCTTAGGATATGAAAAATGGCCATCTTTTGAAATTATGGGATGTATTATCACAATGCCAGACTCTAATCTGCTACCAATTTGTGTCAGCTTTCTGCATTTGAAAAGGACTCAAATCCTCTCTAAAAGTAAGAATCAGCTGAAGGTTTGTCTTGACTTCATGAGCCCACTGCAATTAGGCAGCATGTGAATGTGTGCCATATGCATTTATTGCTCTTCTAAGCATGTGTTACTTTGATGTGTTAGGTTAGAAATCTAACTCTTATTCTTGGGCAGCCTTCCTCCTGGGTCTTTATACTGCTTAGCAGTTGAGTCCAGACTTTGAAACACAGCCTAATTTAGAGGCGGATGCTGCAGCTGCTGCTGTCATTTCAGCTGATTTTTTTTCCTCTTTGATGTCAGCTTAGAGTCTCGGTCGCTGCATTGGTCCCGCAGTCGCCGCAATTCACCTAACGGACACCACATCATTTTAAGCGTGTCTCTTCGCCTTTAAATCTAATTTGGGGAGTTTGACTCATTCACGATGCACTGTTGATTTAGTGAAATGTTGAGTTCTCACAGAATATATTCTTCCTGTCTTCAGAAGACACTGAAATCACCTTGAGTTTTTACGTTTAATGCCTGATTAAATGCCGACGATACAAGAAGATGGATTTATTTTTTTTTGACAGCAGGAAGATGGGATGCTTTGCCAGTCCTGCCCCATCCTTTGCATTAGCAATTGTGCACTACAAAATGAGCTTTTTCCTCTGAAAACTGCCCTGTTCCTTTTTAAGACCTTATATTAACCATATTTTTCCTGCTCTCCATATTTCATTTCTGCAATGATGGTACATGCAAAGACAATTCACCTGAATTCCTCCTGGGCCATGCTTTGGTTTTCTTTCTGCTCACCCTTCCTGTGGCTGACACGAACTCATGGATTGCAGCATCCCTGGTCCTTTCTGACAACTTTGCAGAACGATTTGTCTCAGTGAGGTTTCCTTGCTCGGGCCAAACCCTGCCTTCAGATGTGCATGCATTTTCCCATTGATTTCAATGAGACTCACAGCCTTCTGAGGCCCCTATTTGGCTTTTAATCTTCTCTAGCTTAAAGAATATAGACAGCTAGTAGTTGTCTGACCCTTTTTGATAACCAAGATCCTTACGTCCTCTACTTTTTTGGCTACTTTTTCTGTAGTACAATGGTGTTCCATATCATGCCACAAAAAGAATAAAACCCCATCCAGATATACTCCTTCAGACATTAATTCTATGCATTTATTTCCTGTCTTTGCTTCTATTGCAGATACTTTTGCAGTACTTTTGTCCATACTAATGACATATTCTCAAAGGTGCAATGGTGCAGAGTATATTAATCTTTCCAGTACTTATTACCATATTTCCTTATTACTTCCTTATTGCCATATTTTGTCAAAACATTTTTTTTGTCAAAACAACATTATAGGTTGACTATTTTTTTTTTACTTTTACAGTAATGCGAGGGGGTATTTTTCCAGGTTAGATACTACTGGCAAATAGGAGAGACACAATAGGATAGAATGAAAGAACTTTTAAGGAGCAGGAGGTTTAAAATTTAGTAAAGTGAAAGAATTGAATATTTGAGTTCAGAAATTTCAAGAATTCTTAATGAGAATACCAAATGATACTAAGCAAAGGCAACAAAATCACAATGATTTTCAGTAAAGCACAATTTCCACAGCAGTAAATTCACTCATCAGTATTGGTATTGACACTACTGCAGATTATTCAAAAATATTAGAAAAAAAACCCCAAAAAATTATCCTGGTCTGATGTCATATAGTTACAGCTAGGAAAGACTTTATGCACACAAATAATCTTATTAAACTCTGGGAACTAAACCTTTGTTTAGGAGCTTTGCAGGCAACATCCTTAGGTTGCTGACTCTCTCTTTTTTTAATGTGGGCTTAACAGTAGAGAAAAGGATTGGGAATGTTTTCTTTGTAGTGATAGAAGCTCCTTGCTGCTCAGTCTGTTAAAGTGAGAATTATGTGGAAGTCAATAAATCCTCAATTGAGACTTTAGAAAACATGTTTCAAAAGTTGAGAAATGAAACAAAAAGTCTTTACTGCAGGTCAAAAGCCAGTTTGGACTGATATAATTTTAAAAAGAAATGTTATTGTTTTTAACTTCACAGTCAGAAGACTGTTCACACCAGTATCTGAGAAAAGGAGGACTGTCTGTGATGCTTCTGGATGAGCGGCTATATTGTTAAGTCCAATAAACTCTACCACTGAGCAGCTGACATGAACTAGATATAAACGGGTTATTGGAGGTCTGGATGGATTGTGTGATGGTAGGTAAAACTTTCACTCTATCGCATGGTCTGTTGCAACAAGACAGATGAGGAATAAAAACATATGCAGAGATTGTTCAAGTTTCTTTTGTTACACTTTGCTTCAAAACAGCTGGTTGCTTCTGAGATATTCTGTTTTCATAAAAGACACCAAAAAGAGGGAGGAAGGCTCCAGCGCAGGATGAGCACTGTAAATTTGGAGGTGTGTCAAATGACATTCTCCTCAACAGCCTGAGTTGAAGAGGGGGTAAAGTTATATCACACTGTGGAAATACCCAACTGATTGTTGTTTGATCCAGAAAACTGTGAAAAAGCACATTCCTGTGCTTCTGCTGAAGTCTTGGCTCTAAGCAGACCCACAAAACACGCTAGGAAACAGTGGATATTTTTGCAGAGCGTCAGTTGCTCAGGAATGTGTGATATGCAGAGATGTGTCACTGAGTAATAAAAAGGCAGACGGAGTACCCAGAGCAGAAAAGTATCATTGCAATAATGATGCTAGCTCCAGAAAAACTAAACAATAAACAACCACTGATGCGTGACAAGTAAAATTTGTTAGAAAAATGAAAATAGGATTGTGTTTCTTCAGAATCTGCTGTTTCATTGACAAGGAAGTGCCTTACAATAACCCTGGTTTCAACATTTTTAGAGTGTAATTACTTCTGGTTTAAAAATATAGATGATGATTAAGATTAAGTACACAAATAATGAGTAGGAGTCAATACAATACTGCTGGGAACATATTCAAATATTCAAGTTCTGAAAAGTCTATGTTCTATTCTGCTGCAATCTCAGCGAATATTGCCTGTATTTCATGAAACTGGAACATAAAAAACATCAGGAACTGGTCTCAGCAAGGTGTGGAATAATTTCCATTCTTGATGATGTCCCAGGAGTCACCCAGAGCCTTGAGAGATCAGCCCTAACGAGAAAGAATATGACCTTACCATATCAGGGCTTCACAACAGTCAAAATCTAGCTTGACCTTCAACAGTAAAGCATGTCCCTCAGGCTAAATCCTAACAAGTCTTGCCTTCAAACCAAGGCAAAAGGCCAAAAATGCTTATCCAGGGAGCAGCGATAGAGTGGGAAAATGAGAGGATCTTTTTTGGTTGGCAAACATCATAGTTTGACCTCTGTGTTCTCGCTGTGCCAAGCCATCTAATCTCCAGGAGGCAGTCCCTTTTAATCTGCCAAGTGGCAAGCTGGCTCAGTACCTGTCAAGACCAGTACATGCTGCCAGGCATTTGGATTAAGGTTTAGATGTGTGAGATGACATACCTCTCTCCTAAAGCAGGACTGATTTCAGCAAGTCACAACCAGTGCTCTGACACTCCAAGACCCCAGGGACCGAGCCATGTCGTACCTGCTCACAGAGCACAGGTGCAGCAGGTTTTCAACTTCCCAGTCCGTGGGTGTATAGAAGGATGCAGTGTATGGCCTGTATAATAAACAATGAAAGGAAATATAACTCACACTACATCAGCCAATGTTATGCAAAAAAATTTAAAAAATCGTAGAGCAATTTCTCGTGATCTTACAATATATTTTTTTGCATTCTGCTTAGTAGATGCTATTTTTGTTAGATTTTAATTTTTTTTTATTTTTACATGAAGTCAGATTCTGAAGAACTGTTTAATAATATAAAAACTCACTAACAGCTGATTTTAGGAAGGTTGCATTAAGAAGCTTTTTGCTCAGTCAGAAATTCTTTAATCGCAAATTCTTAAAAACTAATAAATTCATTGTAATTAGTTAAAAACAATCTTTGCTAGTCATTGAGGGCAGAAATGTTACCTGGAACTTATTGCAGATAGACAATGCTTCTTTTTGAAGAATCTTTCTTTTCTTCTGGACTTTTTTTCCTTATTATTCAGGTAGTAAATTAAACTTTCTGTTTCACTAGAACAAGTGGATTTTTCCATGGATTCACCAAAAAATACATTAGCATGTGGAAGAAGAAGATAAAAATCAGCATTTTCTTATTGTTAAAATAAAGAATTAATTATTTTGCAAAACATTCTAAATTTATCAAAATTTGTATATGTTTTGCGGAAAATTAAAGTATATAGTTTTTTCTCTCTATATTATTCTCCCTTGAGAGCTGTCATTAACCTCTTTTGTAAGAATAAGAGCACCTCTCTTTGTGAAGAATAAAAACTTTGCTTTGTCTTTATACTGGTCGGAATGAACCATCCAGTCTCTTTCTCATTTGCCTTCATCTACTTTTCACTAAGGTTGCCTTCAGTGTGGTTAATAAGCAGCAAGATCATCAGTCACTTCAAAGTGCTTTCACATTCCGTAGTTTGTTTTTTCTGCAGTGAGCAAATGGAGAGATGATCTGGTAGAAATCAGTTGCATTATGACTCATCTTTTATGTGACCTCCTTAAGAGGCCTTTGGGTAGCACATGGGATTTCCATACAATTACATGTAACAGTTAGCTAACAAAATATCCTTTCCTGCACCATTCCTTGGCAATGTTGAAAAGTCATTAAAGGCTTTGTGTAAAGAGTCTTTCAAATGCAGAGAAGTAAAATTTCTCCTGACCAATGCTTTCTTTTTTTTTTTTTTCTTTTTTTTTTTTTTTTTTCATTTGTCTTAAAGACAAGTTATTTTGCCTCTAGACTGATGTCTTAATGAGAAATAGCTGCAGTGACTTCAGATTTGGTCTTGATATGAATCATTTGCTTTCTTCTGTCAACCAAAAATAGTCTGAACCACAAAATTAAAGCCAGGCAACTAAAAGGTATGGGACTTCTTCCTTGATGTCACACCTCACATCTGCTTTTACTGACCCCAGTACTGCACAGCCACTGTGTTTTTCTGGTGGCAATTTGCAATCCCTTGAGCTAATACCAATCAAGACTTAGCACATTGAGGGTTATTAAAAGAAGAAACTAGCTCACAGAAAAGAACTCAAAGGATCCTGATCCTTGTAGACAGAATTGTCAATATTTTCCCTGAAAAGTGCAATTTCTTCTTAAAGATAATGTTCTTTGATTGATGTTGGTCAATGAGCATAGACTTATTTGCTTCTTGATAAGTATAAAGAGTACTCCCTTGCTCCCTCACAAGGAGGACAAAATATTTTACCCCTCTGACTCACAAGATGCTGGAATTTCTTGAAAGTACTGACAACATTTCCTTGTCTTTCTGACAAGATGCTATGTCCAACACTGCTTGTGTATTCCCTACTGTTCCCACCTCTTCCCTGAAGCACTAGTGGTGGTCTTGCTGCATGTTTCACAGATGTTTCTTCCACTCAACTCCTTGGTTGTTTTTCAAGTGGTTTCTTACAGCAAATGTTTCCATGTGTGTACGCTCCTTCCTTTCTGCTGACACCTTTTCTTTCTATAAAAACAATCTGCTGCTGTCTTTCAGATCTAGAGAGAGACCATCCCATAACACAGATGCCGGTTTTCTTTTTAGACTCTTTGGCAGTGGTACACATGGTCAGCAGGCAATACCTCCCTCCTGTCTGTTCCTCATGACTAACAATGTTGATGTTTTGTTCTTTCAATCATATTTCCCTCTGTTACCCTTACACACTCTTTCTTTTTTTCCCTCTCTTTTCCTGTTACTCTCTGCTTTCTTTGTACTAGTGGCCCATATGGGATCTCTTCATCTCTCACTACAGCTTGGAAGAAGAAAACCTCACACATTAACTGTTTTACCCCAGTAACCACAGGCAACTTGTATGCCAACTTTTTCTTGTGCTTAGGAACTGAAAAAAAAATCAGCTTTGTTTTCTTTATATACACGCACACACACAAGCAAAATTAAATTCACTTTCTACAGCTGCTCACAGTACTGGTTACTGACTGACTCCAAAGAGACATGCAGAGATCAGACGCTACCATTGAGTTGATTGCCTTTTTAGTTTGCATGTGATAGAAGTTAAGCTAAGGTTGTCTAGTCATTTCCATTCTGAAAAGTATTCTCATTCGCCTACAGTAATCCCTGCAATGAAAACTTTTCATATCCAGTTATGACTGTGGTCACCAAAAGGTGACTGTGATTCAGCTTGCTTCAGCAGTTTTTTGATATAAAGACAAATCAAAAAACCACAAAAAGACAAAATATCTCCTTCTCCTCCCTTGTAACTACGTTATTTGGGAACAAATTTATCTGAAATTGAGATAGTATAACTGAAGAAATCCGTTCAGTGTTTTGCTGAATAAACTTAAGGCCTCGAAAAAATACGAAAAATAGTACATACTGCAGAATTCATGGCTATCTTTATATAGATACACATTTGTGTGTGTGTGTGTGTATGTATATATATATATATATATATATATGTACATTGCGCACACACACATATACATCAACCAATGCTGTTTAATGAGTATGGCAACCTTCACTTATAGAATTACTTTCCCAATTTTTTCCTTTTATGTTTTTTTTTTTAAAATTTGCCATAATATTCTAATGTTTTCCCTCAAATAGTAGTGTGTTATATAGACAGAACATTTCCAGGGTTAGTACTGGAAAATACTACACTGTCTCATTCTATAAAATAATTAAAGCAGGTTACCCATTTAGCTTTTCTTTGTTTTCCTAAAAATATTAGGTATATTCTGACAGAAAACTGAGAAGATCTTTATTTTATTATTTGTAGTAGATTTAGGTTTGGAAGTAGATCAATGATGGTCTTTGACAGTCTTACCTACGAATGTAGGACAATTTTCATTCTTTTCAGGTATATGTATCTCCATGGAGATGCGTGAATACTGCCAACTACATTAACAAATTTGCATTTCTCACCTCTGTTATTCTCTCTCCAGGAACATTTGGGTGAGCACATTTTCACAAAAGAAGCTTTTTTTTTTTTTTTTTGGTGGATAATGGAAACAATATTATATGATTTCAGTAAGTCACAAAAGACAAAGAGTCAATTATAGGTGTATTCGAATTTGTGTTTTTCTCTTTCAGACATATGGACCACAAAGACATAACAGCAGGACCAAATCATGTGACCTGATAATAATATTAACATAGGGTGACTTTATGCTGCAGTATTATTTAGGATTCATGTATATCTTCTCAGCTTCAGCAGGTTGCATGATTGCTGAGTAGCTATGAGCTACAGTTGATAGCACTTTAGGAACGGCTTAGAAGGTGCAGGAATCATTCTGTCTTAGCCTAAAGTTCAGGGAAGTCTAAATGTGGCAGAATGTTTAGATATTTATATGGAAAACCTATAATTCTAAATAATTACAATGAAAAGAGTATTTCTGCTTTTAATGGAGGGACGAGAGGGACTGACACATGGTTGATGTCTGAATCAGCACTTTCATTCCTCCCTTCCCTCTTTCAAGTGTAACATGGGTGTTCCTTACATTATGTTTAAAATATGTCCAGAAGCAGGACACCTCAGAGCTTTTCCTTGTCTTTTCTGATCCTCATTTTGTCAATGCTGGGCCATAGTCTTCAGTGGACATAAGATCAGTGAGTCCTGGGTGCTCTTCCACTGCCCTTACTAATATATGCCTTATGATATATACATCACATTAGGCTTAGATCTTCATTTGTCTAAAATCTCCTGAAGGTATTTAAAACAGAAACATCTAAATTTGGGATTTCAGTGATGGCCATTTCTATTCTAAAACTCCTTAAACTGAAAATATGCAATTTTCTCACACCTAGTTTTATTACGTATTCATAAAATGATATAGCTCTACATATTTATCCTCACCTTAATCACCATTATCTCTATGATGACGATAGCTTTTAGGAGCCTTTTAACAAATCCACTTATGGAAAGCTCTGTAGAAATGTCATACAGCAGGCAGCCTCATCTGGCAAGAGCCCAGTAGTAAAATATTGTCCAGCTTAAAACTAGTGGTAAAACCTTGTCTGATTTCCCCAGGAGCAGCATTTCCCGTGAGGTGATGCGCACAATGAGGCAGGTGGGCAATGCAAAGGATGTATGTGCTTTCAGAAGAGTGGAATAACAATAGCAATGAAAATAAACACAGTTTCAGCAAAGTAAAAAATAGCAATGAAAATAAACAGGTTCAGCAAAATGAACAGAACTGACAGCATATTACTTGCATAGCCAAAGATATTTGCATCAATATATAAAATATGTAAATGTGAATCTACGAGTCCTAGGCAAACATTTGCAGCTGTGGAGAACGTTAAGATTTGTGTTTTATTCAATGGGATGAGAGAACAATGTGCAGAGAATAAAAACAACTGTGTTTCAAGAAGTGCCTTGGCAGCATTCACACACTAGCAGTTGTCATCGTCATAATAAGATAGAGAGAAAACAGATTTTTTTAAATTTATTTTTTTTTTACAGCGAGAACTGTCGTTACATAAATGCATATTTTTCTGCTAGTATCTTTCAAATCAAAAATGATGTTTCACAACATATGTAGATATGTACTTTTATGGGTAATATAGTTTTCCTAATAACCTTTCCAAGTGAAGGATTCTGCCTGATTCAGAGAAAGAGACTCTTTTTTGTAAATTTGATTAGACACCTAAACTCATCAGTCCATCTCTGAGCCATGTACCTGATTACGCATAGGTGTATGCAATACATTATATGAAAGCAGTTTAGCTTGGATCATATTGTGGCTGTAACCAAAGCAGATTTAGAGATAATGAGCTTGCATCCCCGAATACTTAGGATCGCAGTCTACTCTCTAAACTGATGATGCAGCAGCTGCATAATGCAACAATGTAATTTATTCATGTAATATGTACAATATTGCTGTAATAAAAAGCCCATTGGCGGTTCCTCTAATTCTCTGTATGAGCACCCTGTTATTAGTAGCTGTGTAAGTCAGTATTTCAGCATCTTCAAATTCTAGCTATTTATAAATTTCAAGGCGCAATGTTTTAAAAAGAAAAAAATACAAACGACCCAAACAATTTTATACAGGGTGAATCTGCTCACACTGAACTGAAGCCTGCAGCTTTTTTGAACAATATGATCTGTAAACTTATCAGAAAAAAACTAAATATGTCAAAACGATCCTAGTTACTGAACTTTTTATTTTTTGCCACAAATGCATGTCATGATATGAATTGCATTTCTAAAAGAAATTAAGATGGAGCAATGAACCAACCAACTATTCTTGGTTTTCATGAGAAAAGGTGGAAGTCTCCTCATCTTGCCAGGTTTCATTCAGTAGTAAGTGTTGTTTATCATATGAGTATTTATAGTCAATGTAGATTTCTCTGAAGTAAATTTTAATGGGAACATACTAACTTTCAACAGGAGCCTACATGTAAAGACAGGGATGAAGAGCATTACAACAGAATGCTTGGAAATTAATCTGCCAGTTTAACCCAGTAACCGACATGCATACTAAAACACTGATGTGAATTGAAAATAAAATAACCACGCTTGACAGATATAATAGTTTAAGTGATTTCAAATTAACCACATCCCACTGACCGCAAGTGAAGAATGTGTTCATTCTCCCGCAATGAAACATGCTCTAGGGACTCATTATACAGAGTGGAGTAAGTAAAACCAGAGTGGAGTAATTGATGCTGAGGAGGAAGGAAGAGTGACAGCTATTTAATGATTCTCAAACTTATACATAAAGATATCACAAGCACTTAATATATTATTTTTCTTTCTCCAATCTAGAAATATTATAGGCTTAAATCTGTATTGTGCAGTAATTGCAACACTTGATATAGCTGTTAGGAATAATGATTCATGACAAAGATGCATCAGGCAGTGCTTGAAATGAGTGACTAACAAACAACCCTGTGCCCACATGTGTGCATGCATTATGGGTGCTGTGTTGCAGGAGAACAGGTGAGATGAAGTCAGGGGATATCTATTGTCCTAATTCTTCTGTCTGATAATTTATTTTCAAAGGATAAGGATTCCTTAAACAGTTGAATATTATGAAAAACAAATTTACATGATTTGGTTCTTTCTTTTCACATACACTGAGGTCTTCATTTGCAGGCAATCTACAGAATAGAAGATTCACATGAGCGCAGTGATCCCTATGCTTTGCTGTTTCTCAGGGAAGAGGAGCAGTCGCATATTCTACCTGTCATCTTTATGCTCTATGGCAACTTTGGTTTAACTCTCTAATCTTCTGTATCTATGAGCAATGTCTCACAGGCAACACAATGCCCACAAACCACAAATTAAGAACACCTGATTAATAGCTATGGAGTTATCTGGCCGTTAGTGTTCATCAATAGTATTATTGTGGCTGCTGACAATAAAGGATGTAGTATCATCTTCTACAAAGCCAATAGAAACAGAAACACATAGAAATCTCCATCCAGAATTCCCTCATAACGTGAATTATTCTATGATTTTTTGTATACCAGGAAGTGATTTGTGTTACATATAACAAGGATTGGGAGTCCAGGTGGAGACACAACATAGGTGTTATAAAATTTTGGCCTATCTCATGTTGTTACCTATGGGGTCATAGACAAACTGTAAAGCTTCTTCATTAGTATGCCATCTCCACTTGCTAAGTCTATTCTTTTTACTTATTTTGGCCACATTTGGCTATATGCTGTACAAGTCAATCTCTTCAGTGAACATCATGTTTACAAAGGTGGTGATTACATCGTATCTTTGACTACAGAAAAAATGTGTATGGTGTGGAAATCATTAAGAAAAGTTTTATCAGTATGCACAGTTGTCCTAACTCACCCCTAAAAGAGGAACAAGAAAGTATTGACTCTAGAAAGCCTTGAGGCTTTTGAGACCTACCTTAGAAGGGCAATAACCAAGAGATAGTATTTACCAATTTCAGCAGGACACAGATTGCAGCTGATTAAGGCATTGATTTTTCCATTGTCTAAATATTGCACAGCGCTTTCTTGTGGTTGCGTTATTTCCTTATCCAAAGATAGCATCACCATAATGGTATCCCCACTATACATCCAGTTTAACATTTATTCAATGACTGATTCAGAGGGAACAGTGCCAGTCATTCTAGACATTGTCTATTCTGGGGTAAAAGCAAGTGAAATGCAATTTATAATGGGAAATATATACCTTCACTGACTTACATGAGTTGTCTAAACGGATTAAACTATCATTGTAAAAGGACCAAGTCTTCCACTGGCGTTTTGTTTCCTTCCTATGTTCCTAACCAGCAATGTTAATACAGGAATGCTCCTTTTGAAAGAATCACTTGTGGTGGTGTCTATCTGCAACTTGAAGATCTTCCATGGGAGTTCTTATGAGCTTTCATCATTAACAAGAACTTACAACTCTCTTAGCTACTGAAAAAAAAAAAAAAAAAAGAAGAAAAAGAAAACTGTGTGCATGTGGGAATTGTACTTATTCCTGAAGTTCCCGGAATTGGTTTCTTCTGCTGTCTCCTGGCTGTGATGTTCTCTAAGTTTCTTGTCCTAAATCTCTTTTATGACTTTCTCCAACTTATCAAGAGGTAACACAAACATGTATTTAAGTATAATCCTGTCGCTGATGAACTGCTGAAGTCAGTAATCAATTTTGTGCCGAAGTAGTTTTCCTAAATGTCACAGAGGGGTTGATTTTGTTTACCTTTAGGAATCACAACATTTTTTTTTTCCATTTAGACAAATCTGCAGTCATAAAGCAGCAAAATAATTTATCAAAATGCAAATAATCTTCCTAAGTATCATTTAATGCAGGTTGAAGCATGTACTGTAAGTTGGTGGAAAGATTAAGCTGAAGGTAGACACTTACTCAGCAAGGAAAGGCTTTCATAAAGAAAACTTCAAACTAGTCAAATAGAAGCAACATGAGAGCAAACTCAGTTGGGACTAGTAAATCTCTCTACTTAAAACCTCAGTACCAGGGAAGGGATTTTGGTCTCTCTCAGTCCCCAGTCTTCCTTAGCAGCCTTTTTGCAGAGGAATCAAAGAAGTGAAAATGAAGCCAGAATTAATGGATTGTGTAGCCCTTACCAGTATCCTTGTCTGTGAAATGCAGCTCTCTCATGCGTATTTTCAACCCTTTCATAAAGTCTATTAATTCAGCAATTATTTTATTATCCAGCCACATGCCTAGCTAGGGAAGGGGGCTGAGAACACAGATGCTGCACCTGCCAGAGGGGCTCTGGGCAAATTTCTTCATTATACACCAAGGAGACACTCATCTTCTCTACATTTGACCCAATCCTGAGTGACGCTATTGAAGACCAAATAAATTTGGACATGAATTTGGACATGAATGCAACACTGCAAACAAATCAGTCTATTACAACAGCATATTATAGAAGCACCATCTGTGCCAGTGTCTGCAGGTAAAACAAATGCAATTTTCAAAATAAAAAAAACAACCCACATGACAAAACACAACAAAAAAACCCTCTTTACTTAGAATTAAGGCTTCACTCTTGTTCTCTCTCATTATTTGCCCGTTCCACCAGTGATGCACACCTTTAGGCCAAACATGAGTTGTGATAGGCTGTCATGCGTTTCGGGTATTATAGATGAAATCCTTCCAGAAGCAGCATCTGGCTCGTTTTGTAAGCTCTGCAGTCATTTGTAGTGATGGGGTTACTTGTGCCCTAGGCTTTGTCAGATGGTTTGGCTGCTTTTCTCCAGGTTTTTTTTTTCCAATTGTTATTATTAGTTGTTGATTATGAAGAACTAATACTCAGCAATATGTACTTAACTCTCCAGCAATTTGCATGTTTAAATAAAAAGACACTTTATTTAAAATTAAGGCATTTTGAAACCTGACCATGAACATGTTTTGGTTAGATGTGTTAGTACTAAGCATAAAATCTTATTTCTTTGCAGTGGTTTGCTTCCGAGAAAGGTGTTGCCTAAAAGTTAGGGGTAGAAATTACCTACTTGGTTATCTTATTCCTCTGTACCTGTAATGCAGGAAAGTTTCCAGAAGGCTATAGAAATGATCAACGTATTCCTAAGAGTTTTGTCTGATCTAGTTTGAAATTATGCACATTTTTACCATTCCCTTCAGAAATTCAATTTAACATCTCTTAAAAAACTTGCTTCTCAGTTTTCTTTTCCCTCTATCATCTTATTATTAGTCTTATTTTTGAATATCTGTGTTCAATCCTGAAAGTAAATAAGGTAAATTTCCAAACAGGATTTAATGCATTAGACCAAATGCTTAATTGGTGTAAGTCTGTTCCATTTTTGCTGTGGAATCTCAGTATTATAACTGGATTTGGCTACCTTGGTGAAAGCACTGGTTTAGATAGTTATTATATCTCACTTCAATATCAGCTAGCATACCACTTTGTGTTAATCATCCAAATAGTTTGCAGTCACTTTTACTAAATATGAAAATAAAAAAGCAGAATGCAGAATGACGTTTGTGAAGCATGATAAAGCACAATGATTCCTAGGAGTTTGTTTTAAATATTGTTTTCAAGGTTTACCAGCAATCAGACCAAAAGAATTCAAGGGCTGTGAGACTAATGTAGCTGTGTGAAATAGAGGACAGCAAGCTTTAAATAATTTAAATATGTACCAGTACCCAGAGAAATAATCCTATACTGCATAACTATGCGTATGTACTCTTCAAATTTCTAGTATATCCTTTACTCCTTTTTTTTTTCTTCTAATTTGTGCTAATTTTGTGTTCTGAAAAGATGTTCACATATAGATTAGGCTATTCGTGAATAAACAAGAATTGCTGTTAATGACATACTTCTTGTTCTTTTTTCTTCTGTCATTATGTCAGGTGACAAGAAGACTATAATGCAATTTAGTTGACACACAGCACAAAATAAAGAACATCAACATGAAGTGAAACTGTGAAGACTAAAAAACCCACATCACATGACATTTATTCACAAAAGCTGTTTATTTCTGAACACTAAGTGAAAGAAGAACAAATTAAAACTATTCAAACTTGATGGCCGAACCATACCAAGAAAAGGGTTAATGTCACTCTGTTTACTGCTTAGCATTCAGCTATACCCATTGCTGATTGAAAAGTTCCCCTGTAATGACTGTTACAGTTCTTTTGCAGGCAGTGACTCCAAGTAGAAGGCCATTAAGAAGGCTGCTTTAAAAAAGTTGCAGATTTAGTTTGACGTGGCTAATAAACAAATTGAATTTTGCTTCTCTTCCTTCGGTGTTTGGAACACTATCCAAAAGTGCTGTTGGAAGCCACTTGAAGGAAGAAAGGATTGGATTAAAGTTTTCCATGGAGATTTTTACTATCACATGATCAGTCATCCAACTGTGGCAATGCATGGTACAGAGGTGTGAGAAAGGTGGCTTGAGATTAACAATAGACTGAAATAAATTTCTGTAATTAGTTTGTTCAATATTTTCAAATAAAATCAATTTAAAAAAACATTTGTTTGTGAGTAATTTGCAATCAGAAATCAGACTGAATCTTTTGAAGAATGTTATCCATTACAACCAGCTCATTCAACTGCAGTCTTAAGTCATATAATTTAAATACTGCAACTTCTTTTCCCAGAGTTTCTCTAAGATTTGAAATTAAAACCCATGTATTAGTACACATGTTTAAATTGGGCCCAACTATTTCTTGCAGTGAGTTAATTTTATCCATGGAATGTGAAATTTCACTAGATCTAACATGTGATCAGTTTTGAAATACGAGGTTTTGATCACTTTCTCATCAGCATTCATTGGAAAGTAAAAGTTTTCTTTCAAGCCTCTGAATCCTCTGGCCTTACATTTTCTTTCGAAATACGTGTATTTAATACATACAATGTCACTACATCCTACTCTCTTTTATTCTCTACCTGGTTCAGGTATTTTAGGGTTTGCTATATTTAAAATCAAACTTGCGCTGTACCATGCTGTCCTGGTTTCCCAGCAGCAGCCCCCCAGCCCAGCCATGGCAGGCAGGCCATGAGTAGCCCTGAGTCAATGGGAGTTTCAGCCGGGGGAGCTGCCCCAAGCTGACTCACAGGTGTATCCCATACCACTGACCTCAAGCTCATTATAAAAGGAGGGAGTTTAGTGAGGGTGGGGGTTCTTCTTCCTGGGGCTTTTCCATCTTGGTCTCCTGCTCCTTTTGCTGTTCCTGAGGACTAGGCTGAGTGTAAACTTGTATGCTTTATGTTAGTATTTGTATTAGTTTTGTTATTTCATTGCATCTGTTTCAATTTCAATCTACAGGGCTTCTCCATTTTTCCCAATTTCCCTTCTCAGCTGGGGAGGGGTCAACAGGTGACAGATCAACCACTGCAGTTTAGCCTGGGATTCAGGAAAAACATAGACATGTGCCACTATTTTCTCTCCTGGAGTCTGGTTTGGCATCTCACATCAGTTCTGTACTTTAAGATAAGAAAGGCATAACAAGAAAATACAAAGTTTGCTTCATTTAGTTGTATGATTTGCTGTAGTGATGGCTTTGGACCACTTTTGATTACTTTGTTTTCATTTCAGTACCTTATAAACCAGTGATAGATAGTATCAGAACTCTATTCTGTTACTTGATCTGCATTTATATATCAAAAATGGTCTCAAACCACAAGTAGTCTTGAAGAAACAAACCCAACCCTGTGAATCTAGGAATATCAGACTTTTTTGCCATTTAAGGTTTGTTTTTTTCTTTCTAAAGTTAAAATGGTCTCAAGTTGTGGTCTGGAGTTGCCTAGATATTTATTGCCTATACGTATCCATGTGGCTTGTTCACATAACCAAAGTAGTTATTTGTGCCTTCATGAATAGCAGTCATAAAAATATCTGTTTGTGAAGTCAGGCCTTTTTATAAGTGAACTAATGAGTTATTCTCATCAAGTAATAATTTACTGGAGTTAGGCAGATATTAAGGGAGATAGCACTGGAATAGGGAAGGAAATCACAGCAGAAGGTTTAGTTGAGTAATTTAACTTTACAACAGACTACTGAGATGGATGGACAGGAAGGATGGGGGAGAAAAAGAGGACAAAAGGCAGAGAAAAGCTAATGAGAACTAATATCAAAGAAATAGACTTGGTAGTACTCTGGTATCAGCGACGGAGCACTTTGGTGCTCTACTGAGGACAGTCGTCTTTTAAATCATCAAGTAGGGATGGACCAAGAGACGTAGCTGGGCTGTTATCACAGAGGATAAGCATGGAACAACTCTGCTCTTGCTTATAGCCTAGTGCACTGTGGGCTCATCTCAGCGAAGTGGTGGTGTACAATTAACAACAGGGAAAGAGGACAGAAAGAGTCTAATGTTTAAACAGAGATTTTACCCTTTATTTTGCTTTAAGTGGGCTATAAATGGATGTCTTTGACTTTTCTGCAACTCATTCCATGTGGGAAAGAATCATGGCTGAACAGAATTTTATTTCTTCTATGAAGAAAATGATCAGGAAAGTTGAACATAATGATTTCATGCCGTGACTATAATGCAAACACATACTTAACCATCATTGTCTCCTCTTCATATAATAACTGAAAACATCTGTATTGTGCACTGAAACATTACACGCTGCATTACAATTAGAAATGTGCTGAAGTGTTGGATTGTGTGTTTATTTATGGGCCATGAAAAGTAAGATTTCTGTGCTTCTCATGTACAGCTAAATAGCCATAGGTAGAGTACTGAATATTTTGGAACCCAGCAGTCACTGTGGGAATGACTTCATTATTCACCGAAGGAGGTTTTTCCAGCAGAGCTGAGTTGCTGACAAACAATAATAAACATTGCAGAAAGTTGGAAACAAGAACTCGGGGATGTTGATTTTGACTGTAAAAAGTGCTCAGGGGGCATGGAGGGCAAGGTGCTCCCAAAATGACAAGGTACTACAATAGAGGGATCCCCATTAAAGCTGTGCACATATTTTTCTCTATTGACACAAAAGTATTCTGACAGGCTCAGCTAAAAAGCAGCTCCTCCTAGCCATAAATCTTTACCTGTTGCCACAAGTAGTCTAGAAACAGAAATGTATTTTTAATAGGCACAAGAATGTCTCAGTGATGAAATACACTCGGGTGGGGACATAGTGAAAGTATTGTTGGTGTAGCTTCTGAGAGCTTTTGTAGCAGAAAAGGTATCTCTGTGTCTTTTTGCTCAAACACTTGACGGTTCATGACGATAGCGCAGTGTTATACAATCTGATCTCAACACTTGCTTCGTCTGACTGTTATTTTGCTCATATGTGAAACAACATGGTCATTTGAATGAGCTCACCCTACTGTTAATCGATTTGCAAATATTTACTAAGTTTTCTCCAAACTGAGCAGATACACAATGCTCAGTAAGGTTTTCTCTGGAGTTTTCTTTCTCTCCCCACTGGCTCTGGCTCAGAGTTTAAAGCCAAGGAAGCGTAAAGTCCTGGCCCGTGCTTGTGATCATCGTACTCACAAAGACAGGCACAATCAAAGAGTTTGTGGAGCCAGTTTCTCAGTGAACAGGAGAATGAAGACAACCTATGCCAGCTGGGGATTTAGGCTGATAGTTACATGGTCTCTGCTGATTTATTCACAAGAAAGAATTAATTTTATCAATCAATAATTGAATGACATGTAACTTAATATTTCCTTTGCCATAGCTTTGTAGGAGCTGAAGCACTTTGAATGGCTCACATTTTCTCTGGCCATTGAGTATATCACTTGTTTCCTATCGCAGACTTGAGTGTCTTTGGCTCTGCCAGAAATTGTTGGTTGACTTTCAAAGTGGATTCAGGTTTCTCTGAGAGGTTGACAGATATACAGGATTTCTGGTAGTGCCCCAATTAAACATGCATCATTTGCACTGATTTTCCACATGATTATCTCAAATAACCATGGAAAGGCACAGTTATCAATCAGCAGACTGAAGGTTTCAGGTCTGTACAATAGGGAAAGCTGAGGACAGAAGGAGAAAGTTCATTTTTCTTTGCTTTACTAGTGTTTGCTGGGATACCCCTTAAGAAACATCCTTCCCATTACTGCAAAGAATCAAGGTATTATTTGCCTCTCCAAAATATTATAACACAAAATATAAAATTGAACTCTGATCACATATATTCAACCCATGTGTTCACAGGAATTAGATCATATGCAACCCATAGCTTAACAGGTAGTCCTGATTATCTAGTACACACCAGTTTAATTTATGGAACAAAACCAAGCTGCTCTATAACTTGCAGCTAGTGTGGTCTAGAATAGCCCCACTGAACTCAACAGACCTAAGTCAGTTTATGCCAGCAGGGAATTTAGCCTTAATATTCCAAAGAGCAACATGGCACATGATTCACTTTGGTTCACATTTTTCCCAAGCTTTTATGTAAAATAATTTTATTTTTAGTTCAGAAGAGAAATGTTTGTACAGACAGAATTGCATATTTGTACAGACATTCCCAGAATGTAGATATTAGATCCAAAAAGTCTCCTTTTGTCTTCATAAAAGCAAAATGCAAAACAAACATCCTCAAAAGAGAAAACAGAAGGGCAATTGATGTACTTGATCCAGCATTATATTGGATGCTTTTGTGTTGTTGCGACTGGTCCAATATCTTCAGCTACTGATGATGGACTAGAATGAAGAAGTCAGTGGCCAGATTTTGGTTATTCTGTGTTAGAACCTCATGTTAGTGTACAGAAGAAAAAGAATTTTAAAGACAGTAAATTCAAAGAATTTGGTTAAGATAGATTTTTATATAGAAAATTCTTATCACTCTGAAGGTGCTGACTTTTGTGTTAAATTGAGGAGTGTTTTACTAGGGCAGCTTTTAGACAAAGCTTTTTTTAATCCAGTGAAATTAGGATTTACAGAAGCAAACAGAAAACATGAATGAACTGGATTATTGCTTGTCATAGTTTTCTTGAGTGGGACTTTATAGATCATATTCATTGACAGAATTTCTAGATTAGTACACACAAAATGTTCCTGAAATTGCAGTGTCAGAGGCAGTCTTCAGAAAATGTTCAAGATCATACTATTTCTTAAGTAATGATCATTGATAGAGCTAATGAACCTGAAATGAAAAAGTATCAGTGGTGGAAGCCATGAGCTCAAGTTTGCAAAAGAAACATCCATATAATTCCAAGGCTGAACAGTATAAAACCATTTCAAAAATATATCCATGTTTTTCTCCCTTTAGCTCAACATGAAGGTTCAATTTTAGTTTTGTTTTGGCTTTACTTTTAAAGTTCATTATTTAAAAACCAAGTCATTCTCGGCAAAGAAATTTCAAGAGAAATAAAGCTTATAGATTGAAAAGATTAGATACAAATTTGTAATTAATTGATACTGTGTTATAGATAACTGGTTTCTTGGAAGTGCATTTCATCATGCTGGTCAGATACCAATGCTGGGTATCTTGAAAACCAGCAAGCAATACTTTATTTGTCTAGCAAATAGAGAAATAGCATTCAAGGCTTAGGATACACCAGCTGTAAACATACTGCATACTCACAGGCTGTACATTTGGTGTGGCAGTATAGCTTTCTGTATTATTTAAAAACTTTCTGAAAACCTAATTTGTAGGACAGTTTTATGATATGAAAGGGAGAAGAAGAAGACTAGGATAAGATTTAGCTTCATTTAACATTGATGGCTGTAGCTTTCAATGTCCGTAAATATCTAGACAGGTCTCTTTCTCCCCTACACACGTACACAGCTAATGTGCACAACATCATGATGATCACGATGCTGAACTCAGCCCATTAGGATACTAATTTGATCTCTAGCATACCCTTATTATAAAACACCATAATAAGTACTCCTCTGACAGGAAGCTACTACACCTTATTTCCCATATGATGTGAAGCTCAGTAAGAATACCTTAAAAACATTCATTAATCTATTGCATATAATACAGACTAATACAAATATAAGCCCTCAAACAAGTGCTAACTTTGTTAGTGCTAAGAAAACTGTGTTAACTCCAGTGAGGTGTTACAAAATAAAATGAGTAAGTATATCTGTGTTGTTATCTATTGAAGATCACTTAAGTATTCTATTAGTATTATCATAAATGTGCATAGCACAATTATGGGCATAATAAAAATCAGGAGGAAGGAAGGAATACCCAGAAATATGCATGAAACTGAAATAAGAATACTTCAAAATAGAGATTGGGTGCAGAGGGAAGAAACACAGTGCAGAAACCTACCATCTTCCCTTCCTGGCAAGACCCAAATAGCTACATTGAAGAAATATTATTTCCCTAAGATAATGGTGGAGGAACCAACAGAAAACACATCTTGGGGAAACCCTAGGATTTAAGATGTGGGGATAAAGACTGCAGGATTCTTTCAGTCATAACTTCTTGTTCTGTCAAAAGTTTCTTTATTCATTTTAAGTGGTCCAACCTGCCAAGCAACAGGAGGTCTCGGAAGCTGTGGAGGGGTGGGAAACCTAACTCCTACTAGCCACTGCTTCCTTCTAAAATCACATCAGACCTACGGAAAGAGCAGCTGTAGGAATATTCTTGGAAAGACCCTAAAAGCAAAGAGAAGAGACATTCTACTCAGCATGAATGTTTGAGAGCTGGGTGGGAAAAGAGGTAGTTCGTATGAGGGGGAAAAAAAAAAAGAAAAACATGACAAAATATTGAAAGAGGCAAAATGTGTTATTATGCTTCTCCAAATATTACTTGTATGTAGATGACTGGTCCTAGAAATTATATTATATTGCACCTGCTGAGAATACACACCGGAGATTATTGCAAAATGAAAATTTGGTTGATGTGGCATTGTGTGGCTGAGAAAGCCAGAAAACTATTGTCAAGGGAGAGCCAAAAACTCCCAAGAGATGTGTTCGCTAGTATTGCGTCTCAGCTTTCCTTATAGTAGTGCAGGTTGATGACAACCCAAATGAGCAGCCCTGGCACAATGCCACATTTCAGAGGAAAGCCTGATAGTTGGAGGCGTGCTAAAAACACTCTGGGCTTGATTCCACGTTCTGTCAGAGTGCTGCTCGGACGGATGGCGGCGTGGGTCTCCCAAGGCTGGTTATGGTTCCTGGATTCAGTGCTCTCCAGTCCTCATGCATGCTGCTTTAATTTATAGTATTGGCATGAGATCTTGCAATGACCTCATGGCTGTAAAATACCCACTGTAACAGAATACCTCTATCACAGCTTCCCCATTCCCAAATTGCCCTGGAAACCTTTTCCTCATAACATCAAGGATAAGGGACAGAGAGACAGCTGACCATCTCTACACAGGAGAAATCCCCAGCTGGTGTTAACCTTTGCTGTACAGTGGTTGGAGTCAATCATATGGTGAAAAATGTCCACAACAAAGCAGAGGATGTTCTCCTTTGTGCCATATAAAGGACTCTTGTCCAATCATGTATTTACTTATGTATCTGTTGTATATCATTTTGCATGTATATTCATGCATGAAAAAATGGCAGGGTTCGTTTTCTACACAAATAAATATTAACTGTTTTAGCATCATGTCCCCCCTGTTCCTCCTCTACCTTTGACTGAGAAAAAAGTCTTTTTATGCATTCTTTTCTATCCTGGGCATGAAAAAATAAATGCTGTATTACCCCAACCTAGGTAACCCTTAGGATAATTTTTTAAGCAGCAGGAAACTAGGCTATCTGGCTGGGTAGATAATGATATCAGCTGCTTCCTTCCAAAACAACAGGTGCTTTGGCATAAAAATGTATATCATCATACTGAGATGATGACATCAGTTCATACTTCAGCTTAATTATAAACTACCTCCATTAATCCTCAAATAATTAAACATTTTGTGTATGGTGCAAGGTGAAATATAAAAGCAAAAGGTGCCTAGCTGTTCATCACAGGGTTAAAATGGCAGTTTCTGAATCATTTGTACATGTGTCTGCCTATTTAAATGTAAAATTCAAGCTGATTTTAAGCATTTGTTTGTATTTTATTGTTCCATCCACAAGGTGGGCAAAAATAAATACTGCTGAAATTCGGTGAAAACTTGATGAAATAACTAAGATACATGGATTGAAGTCATACAGATATATATGTGCAGAAATAACAAAGATGTGCAGAATCTGTCTTTGTATGTACAAGAATAATTGGGGGAGAAGTCATGGTTCATGGCCTGATAACAGGATAAACATTGCAGCGTTCAGTGTTTGCAGATTTTATGCAAGAAGATCTTAGACTTCACATTGATAAGCAGTACATCTGAATAAAACAAACTCTGGGTGAGCAAGCACCTTTTATTGAAATAGATGGATTAAGTAACCTTTGTAGGAAAAAAAGTATTAATGAAAAGCGATATTGGCACAATTGAATTCAATTTCTTTTTTAAATAGTTCGGTTCACGCAGTAGACAGTCACTTAAAACCTATATGCACTCTCCTTGTGTTCTTTGATTGTTAGTGTAGTGTATGTGCACATTTGTCACTGTTTCAAAACTGCACAACAGATTGATCATTTTTTTTGGTTTGATATAAAAATCAGTACACAGAATTGAGTGAGAGCTGAATTTGTAGGCTAAAAGAGCAGAGAAGCACAGGAGATAAAAGATTATGTTCTTCTGCCTTTAACTTTAAAATATAGCACTGACCTTCTTTAAAACAGATGCTATCTTCAGGAGCCAGATGTGTCTCCAAGCAAATTAGTTATAAGAAATACATCCAAGGACATAGCCATTTAAGAATCAATAAATTATGCATTTGTCATTTGTTATTGTGTGAGGCTTATGCTGACATCTTTGACAGGAATGAAAGAGTCTCTGTCCACAGTAATAGCATTAACTATTTAACAGAGGTAGTTTTATACCAAAAGAGAAGTGGTTTGAAGAAATTACTGTTTATCCCCATGTACATATACACACCTTAATTATTCATTGCATGTCCACTTACCAGCCTACTTCATGTTATGTAAGTTGTGCTAGATTAAAAAGTTAGAGCTCAGGCACGTGTCCTGTACTGCTGCTATTTCTATACACTTGAACCCAAAACAAAGAGAATGACTCTAACAATGATTTTCTTTTCAGACAAACAAATCAAGGAAGTTTTGTTTACCAGTGATACTTTATGAAAAATTTCTGCAAAGAAGAGTTTTATTTTCCTAAAAGAAAAAGCCATGGTGGAATTTTTTTTGTGGGTTTAGTTGAAACATTTGGATGACCATATGGAACTCTTAGTGGTGCCATGGGACCATGCAGCTATGAAATCTGATCACTATCTCCCTAGTGACAGCTGGAGACTTTACACCATCAGAAAATTTTCAGACTTCTAATTTGTCATAACTACCTCCTGTGGAAAGAAAATATGTTATGTAGTTAGATACAAGAATCTGAGGCTACAGAACTACACATATCGGCCTCTTTTCCTTTTAGTTTTCAAGCTTCAAATTAATTCCTTGACTGCATCTTATGACTCATTGATGCAAGAAATAAAACACACACGCAAAAAGAATACAAAAACCCATATGGGGTCTTGTGAAATCAGGGGTAGCTCTTCTGTATAGTTATTGTGGAAGATGACTTATTTTGAAAAACCTACTTATGTAACAAATATTGATCCATGCAGTTCAAAGTTTCTTTATATTTAAGCTTTCTCTTCAGTTTTTCTTCCACTTTGAAAGATAAAAGAAATGAATCTTTGTTTAACATACTGAAGTGCAACTTTGCAATGGTTTCCATTGTTTTTTGATTTTTAACATGTGTGTTCTTTCAGCACCACGTCAGGCCTGAAAAGGCACAAAATTCAGAGTCGCTTTTCATTAGAGGAGCTCAAGGAAGAAAGGGATGAGAGCTCCCTACCCACTGCAATCACACACCATGACAGTAGAGAAAGAAGTGCTCAGCTGTTCCCAGGAAACAAGAATCCTGTTGCCACTCAGAAAAAGAGGTATCTACCAGGCAGTCAGTTTCGAAAATTATGGGCAGAAAATCTAGCAGAGCTGAGAATCACGTGTCTCCATGTTTATTTGTTGTGTAGCCTTGGATAGGTTTCTGATCTCCCAGGGCATTTTCGGAAGTTTGTGAGATATATCTCAGTGATTGTGAGCAGGACAAAATATAAACATCTGTTATCATTTGCTCTTATATTGCCACTCTGGTATTCTAGCTAGCTAGACATCAAAAACACAACCTTACGCTTTGGGCGCGGATACCACTGCTGTTGATTCATGTTGGTGATGGGTGCGGACAAGAAGTTGAGTATTGTGTAATCTTGTGGACAAGAAGATGATAACTGCTGAGTTAAGCATCCTAAATGTGCCAGTGCTGTTTATGACACTTGAGCTTCCAGCTTAAGTCAGTATTTCACACGGCAATCTGACACCAAAGCATACAAAAGTTAAATCTGTTGTGTATATTGGAAAGTTGTTTATTGTACAAGTAAGTTAAAAAATGTTGTTGAAGGCCACTGTGTTGTGCAGGATAGTGTACAGGAGATTGTATTAGATTAACACATCTCTTATTGCTTTACAGTCTAGGACACCAGAACAAAATTACCTTGCTAGTTAATGAGCAAAAATGACACTAAGTTTCTAATAAAGGATCCAACTGAATCTTTCTTCCAAGTCTTATAAACATCAATTTCCAATAACATGTTTAACCACTTGTGACAGCATGCAAGAAACCTAGAAGTAAAGATCAGAGACAATGTAGAGAAATATTGAGTTTCTTTATTATTGTTGCTTGCAGTCAGAAAGCAAAACTAAGGTAGATCTTAATTAAATCCAGACTCATTTACTGTAAAGGAGAACTGGAACAAGGGAGATTGTGTAGCTCATGTGACAAAAAAAAGGCAACACTGGATAAAAGGCATTTACTGTTCCAGTATGAATAGTACAAGACAGTGTTAGGAAGATATTTGCTTACATTACCAGAAATGATAAAAGACTTTCCATTAAAAAGCGATGAGGAAAAACTGTGCATAACCCTAGGAGAAAGGAAAGAGACGGCAGGGATAGCATCATGCTATGTAACAACCTGCCACCAACTTAGAAATGGACAATGATGACAAATGGACACAGGGGATAAAACCCCAAACACACTGTGAAGTGTTATCTTGGGCAGATGCACGATGTGTTGTATCTATTGCTGACAGTTACCCAAGGTTTCTCTTTTTTTACACATCGACAGCATTTGTACAGCATGGCTTGCCAATAAAATATTTTGATTTGAAGCTGGGCGCTGTCATTGTTTTCTTCTTTCCTTAGGAAATAAATCATGATGTGTAGGTTGACTTGGAAGCTCACTTTTCATTACACCTTGTCCCTCTGTATCCTCTTGTTGCAAAGCTGCCTTTTAGTACTGGTGCTGTTCCCAGCCACCCTGGAGCCCAGATGCATACCATCTATGCCATCTTTTAAGGCATATGAAGTATCAAGAGAGGAAGGGTTTGTAAAAAGAAGAGACTGTGCAGAACATGGACACTTACAGCTAAACATACATCATTTCCATAGCTGCAACTATAGCTAAGCATTTGGCAAGTTTAATTAATGCATTATTAAAGGAGTCATAAGAATATGAAAATCTGCTGGACCCCAGTTTATCACTTTTTTTTTCCCCAACTACAGCCAGACTTAAGTTTAAAATAAGACCCTGTTTAAAGGCTATAGATTGGAAAGAATCACTGAAGAGCAGGACTGGTACATCTGCTTTTAAGAAATAATTTCCTTAATCCCAAACTGTCTGTAATCAATGGACCTATGCTGATTTATAACATCTCTATAGCATCTCTATATATTGTCTGTTATGTCACCTTTTCCTTAAGTACCTATATAATTGCTGAAAGCACAAAGCTGGACCAAGTTCCTTTATTCTAATCATTATTAAAAGGGGGTATCATCCAAATGAGTATGAATGTTCACTGTTATTCATCTTATAACAAAGAAAGGGTGATGATTTTGTAGTTACTGAGGGACTGAGGGGCTTTAATTACATGCAGCAAAAGATTTCTGGAAAAGTAGTTGAAGTCTATGAGACCCACTCTGGCTAAATTCCTGGTACACCAGTGAGCTGAGTGAAAACTGTTATAATATCATTTAATTAATGCTGAATTGCATAATGGTTGGCCTTAGCTCTCTAATTACTATTGGTAGTAGCTCTTCAAATTTTGATTAGTGGAGAGGTGTATCACTATCTTTGATGTGGTGAGGTGGCTTCTGCCTCAAATTAAAACCGAGTAGTGAGGCTATAGATTAATTGTGGGTATGTGGAGCAATTAGGACAGCCTACCTCACTCTTTCTTCTGTCTGAAGTTTATTGCCTGTGGTAAAGGTCACAGAAATCAAACCTGAATTGTATCATTTTTGGACGAGACCTGTATATATTTAAATGCACTGTTTTGGGGAAAATCTTTAGTCATCCTAATTTAAAACAGGTTAGATGTCATTTTCTTCTTTGCCATCAGAAAGAGCAAGTACCAGAAAGCAATCTGCTGCCGGGGAGGGGCTGGAGAGGCTCCCTGGGCCACACAGCAGACAGCAGCATCCATCTGGAGATCAGTTGCTGGGGGCTGGCGTGGGGTAATGTTAGTTTTGACTAACTTCTTATTCTTGCAAATGTGTAAAGCTGTTTGATAGGGAGTTCACCAATGACTTCCAGAAACTGCACTCCCGGAAGCAGTTCCCACAGCACTTGTCAAGAGCTTTGCTGAATGGGGAGACCCCAGTCACCCTCCTGAAGCTGCGAGGTGCCGCTGGCACAGACTGCATCTGCTTTGTAAAGCTTTAATCTTGCTGAGATATGAACCTGAACCAAAACACAGAAGAAATGCAGTGCTCTACTGTGAGATTTTAGTAACTTCTGTTCATGACAAGTGATATTTCCTAAGCAAGTCAGTGACTTGATTAGAGTATTATGCCTTTTTTTTTTTTTTTTTGTATTTTTCTCTCT
The DNA here is from genome assembly GCA_028020825.1 of Podargus strigoides. NCBI lineage: Eukaryota > Metazoa > Chordata > Aves > Caprimulgiformes > Podargidae > Podargus > Podargus strigoides. The sequence goes on from CM051628.1 coordinate 14,461,506, forward strand.
ACGCTGTGTTACCATGTACTGGATGAACAGTCTGGAATAATGGAAAAAAAGCTAATTTGAAAAAATACATTATTGCCATTACTTTCTGTTTGTCTAATATGATTATGAATGAAAACAATCTGATTTGAAGAGATTGTAATGCGTTATTTTTTTTGATGCTCCACCATCTCGTTGTCTGTTCCGTATGTGCTGCTTGGATTTCATCTGCTGCCTGAATTTAGGGTTCAGGCTTGGGTTTTTCCCCCTACTTATCTCATCCTGCCTTATCAATTCTGATTTTCTTCTTTCTCTGTGTACTTTGCTCCTATCCTGTGACTTACTGTCATTTCTTGCCCTGATTTGTTAGTGGGAGCATGAGAAAATAGTTTCTACTGAAGCTGCTAAATATGTCTCTCATTTATTCAGCTGGTGGGAGAGAGAGAAGAAGGAATGAGGTTCAGCAAAGTAGCCTTTGTAACCACAAGATTGTTTGCACTTTACTGCCGGAACATGCTGAGACTTGAAGCCTTTGTATGATTTTTTATAAGTAGAGAGGCTGTAATTGAACTTTCTTGCTAGACATTAAGAAAAAATAGAAGATTAAAATATTTATTTTCTTCTTTTTTATACACGCAGGCAAAAAACAGTTTTTGAAATCATGTGAGTGGGTGCAATTATGTAAACCTCTGTGCAAGTAATGAGACTCCTGTGAACAATTTTAAAGGGAAAACAAAAGCAGCCTTTTGCGTATTCATTTCAGGGAAAAACAGTCTGGCCGAAACCTTGTACTGGAGAGCTTCACTTACCAACTGCCAAAACTCCTTTCTCGATATTCATTTCTGAGGGGTGTATAAAGCTGAAATAGCACAAGATTTAGGCAAAAATGAGACACCTCGCTTCCGTGTCTTAAGTTTGCCTCTGCTTTTAATGAATAAAAAGCATAGATAATCATTCAGAAAAACAGATATCCTCAAGTGCCTTTGCCTGAATCAAACTACCAGCACAAAAATACCTGAAAAAGAACCAAAACTGTATGACAGGAGCTGTTGCCATCTCAGTGGTCCTAGAAATGAAAAGGAATGAAAGCAAATGGAAATAATTTAAAATGGTGATAGGAAGAAAAGTATAGGTTTCTATATTTATATAAAAATATATTTATACATAAAAGTATATTTATATAAATATAAGTAGAAAACACCATACAGCAGTAGGAAATGTGCCATCCAAGAAGTGGAAAGAAATAGAAACTAGGAGCCCTTATTTCTGGATAGTGCTGCAAGGGTACAATGACCAGTGCTTGCAGGTCAGCACAGGAAAGAGGAACTCAGGTCTGTACCCATAAAGACCCTTGTTTTCTAATGAAATAATGTATAACAGAAGACAGGCCAGTTATAACCATTAATCTGGTTCAATTTTATTACAATTTATAGCCCATGAGAACAAAATAAGTCTATTGAAGTACATGACAGCAGCAGTACATGAGTTCGTGCTTAAAAATATTATTCTCAACGTTGGGACATCTGGGCAGCCAGATCTAATCGTATTTCTTTACTCTGCCAGAACTGGAGCATCTGACATCGGAGTTATTTGCTTAGACATTTCTAAATAGACAGTGCCAGATAACTAACTGTAATCAAAACCTTTCCTTTTTCTGACACAATTTGGATGTATCTCCAGTTCTAAAAATCCTGTCATTATTCAAAAAAGAAAGAAAAAAAAAAGAAAAGAAAAAAAAAGAAGAAAGAAAAAGAAAAAAATATATGTTAAGTGTGAACAAGAGCCCCACAGCCAGATTTCCTCCCCACTTTTGATCCCTTTGTGTTGCCTGCGAGGTGCAAAGGAGCTGGCATTTGTTTACAGCTGCTGGATGGAGGATCCTCCAGAGGCAGGGAGTTCTCAGCAAGAATAAAGGGATGGAGCTGGGTCCTGCTCCCAACCTGCTCCCAGCTCTGTAACCATGCCAAGCAGCAAAGGCCATGCCATGGGTACGGCATGACCAAACCACTGACCTTGCTGCGTGTAGGGGACTGAAACCTCTGGTGAAGCAGCAATGTATAACCACACTATTCCTCTGTGGAGTGGGCTGTCCTGTAAATGCTGATGGGTTTCGTCAGCTGCCTCTTTGTTGTACCATTTACTCTTAGTCACTTTCTGGTTTTAGGCCATTTTCTTCAGTCCGTTTGTCTTATCACACTTTATATTTTCCTGAGAGAATTTAATGGAGTGTGGGAGTTGTCACAATAATCTCCCTGGTTCGACATTTATTTTTCTAACTTTGCAGGAATGTTAAGGCCAACTGAGAGAGAACAGAATTGGATCTATTTAAATAACGTTTAGTATAGATCAAGTTTTGATGCACGTGGAAAGGAAAGAGTAAAAAGTCATGTTAAAACCACGCAAAAGAAAGCATGGCAGAGCACTGCCTGCTTTGCAACCTCACCACATGCTGCTGATTAATAGATTTCACTGATACTTTATGGCCAGTTGTCCAACTCTAGTTTTCACTTTTAGAAAGCTCATAAATAAGAGTTAATTCACCTCCCTCTATTGCCTTACCAGAGTGACATACAGGTTTAGTGTGATTTTCGTCTTTGTTAACACTATTTGAAATAGTTTCTGATTTATCCTATCCCAGGACGAACTGTTCAGAGGTATGTGAGTTAGCTCTTTAAAACCATTTTGCAATGACATCCAAGGTGAATTGATAAATTTTGGACTTAATTTTTTCGAAGTCTGAATAGTGCAAAACATTTTTTTAAAGTTTCTTAGTAAGATATGCTCATTTTTCAGCCCATTCTAGTATTTATTCACATTCAAAACATCCATCTGTTTTGAAGAAAAATGTAAAGTGAAAATGAAATGTTTTCCGTTTTTGAAAAGCTCCATTACCCTAACTGTTTTTATTACTGGTATGAATTTTTCACTCAGCTTCCTACACTTTGGGTTGGACCTGTGCCAGAGCCCACTTCTACATTTAATACATATTATGAATGCGCAGGATAACCTGCTAATTAATCAAGAATCAGGGAGATGTTGCAGTTGACTTCGTTCATGGAAAAGGAGCTGGCAGCAGAGACATCTCCTGAAGCTGGTTCAAAGGAGGCTTCTAGACTGTGGAACTGGAGGGAGAAAGAGGCACCTTCATAGCTTTCCTACTGAACAGAAGGTCTTGTGATGTATGAAGTTGTGTGTGATGGTGATGTTCCCTGTGGCTTGTTTTCTGGTTACAGATTAATTTGCTTTATGTTCATCTGTCTGGTATGTGACAGTTAATTCATTTTCTCCTCAAACAGAGGCTAAAATTCTGCCATATGACCTAGGGTGAAATCCTGAACCAACTGAAGTGTAGAAGAGCCTTGCCATTAACTTCAGTGATATCAGGATTTATTCAAGCTTCATCATGACTGACCCATAACTGCATCCCCCTCAATTTCAGTGGGATACAGAGTCAAAGACAACTTAGAATTCAGTGTGCAGAGATTTGTATTCTACACTCACTTAATAATGTCTATATGAAAAATTTTGCAAAAGTCTATGTTTAGTGCTTTAGTATGTAAATATATTATTCAATAATATTTTGTCTTTGGAGGGGGAAAAACAAGATAAAATTCATTTTAAAAGGAGTATGTTGGGAGAGAAATAAAGGCTACTTTAACTCAATTGATACTTTACAAGATATTTCAATCTGGCCCAAGGATTCTAGACTAATCAGATCACAACTGGGCCCTTTTCTATGAATAGCCTTTTTAGATTAATTATGATCAAATCTCTCTGGCTTATTATAAGTGAGGAGATAGCACATTCTGTAAATGAAGGTGGCAGGGTAATAATCTACATTGTTTAGTAGTAAGTAACCATGCCTATCTTAATTACAATAAAAGTCTTCTTGCAATTAAAGGCAGGTTGGCTTAACTAACAAGCAATTTAAACAAGTGAAACTATTTTAAGGGAGGTGACGCTTGGCTATCTGACAAATGTAATAAACCTGTGAGATCCTTCTATCCTTGCAGCCTTTATATAGAAACCTTGAAATACAGAAAGGGTGTACTGACTAGATAAGTGGTGTCTTTTTCTTTGTATAATTCAAAATATATATATATATTTTTTTTTTTTTTTAAGGGGGTGAGAGGGAGTAACATGTAACTAACAGGATACTGTGTTTTCATCTCCAGCAATGACTAGGAAGAATGAGCATTTAACATTCTAATGAAATTTGCAGGTAAGCCTACAACAACCTAAGACTTTTCTTAGAAAGACAAAACTTCACACAAAAAAAAAAAGGAAAAAGTGGTCTGAAACAGGTATGAAGTACTTGGAGAGGAGGAGAATCCTAAGGAGCATCTGTTCTGAAATAGATGGGGAGATCTGAGAGAACATGAGGTGTAAGTTTGTAGGTGATATGGCAGTGAAGATCTGGGTAGTGGAGCTTCTCTTGCTGTTGCCCTGTACGTGCTGCTGGAGTGGGTCTGTGCTGTTGGAGGTATGCTTTACTGAAAGAGACGGTTCAGGAAGTTAGTGCAGCGGGCTTTAAAGTTGTTAGTAAAGTTCAAATTAAGTGTAAAGCTCAGTGCTTGCAGCATTTGGTTAATGCTAGGCCATTCCAGCATTTTACAAATAAAGTATGCCTTGTTCAGGATATCCAACACAAAGCAACACAGCATGAACCAGAGCAGGGAATACATTCCAGATGACTTTAAAAAAATGAAAAATAGCATGATAAGCAAAGAAGAGGCTATGACTCATCAAATTGGCTAGTGGAGGCTCTCTTAGACTGCATTAAGTATTGAAATATTATGTACCAAAAGAAAGCTGGCAGGGCTGAACTAGTAAGAATGAGTCATTTATTAAAACTCTCCGAATGAGGAGGTAAGGCAAAGGGATAGAGGGTGAATGGAGCATAAAAATCTTTATGAAAATGCAATTAATCTTAAGACTGGAAAAGGACAGTAGAGCCTTCTGTTTATAACTTCTGCTTTGCTACTGTGGATCAAGGCACTTTAGCCTGTTGTTTTTTTTCTAAACCAGTAGGAGAAAAATGAGCCAGGTCTCAAAATGATAAAAGTGGCTTTCAAATCTTGAAGTATAAATAAGTGCTATATGATTTCCTTTTGGTTTTTATGTTTTCTGATTTTGGACTTTACAAATACAGTTTTCGAAGTGGGTACTAATCCTGCCATCGTGAATCAAATAAACTGAAGCCAGGAAGCTCACAATACTGAAACAGTGGTGAGCAATCTATGAACAAATTAACTCCTCTTGATCTCCCTGTTAATTGTGATAATAATGGGCTCACAGTGAAAGACTAATTAAGTAAGTGATAAAGAAATTTTCAGTAACATAAATAGGCAAGTGAAACGTAAAGATGACACTGGGCAGTGGTCCCTGGCAGCCTGTGCTGATGGAAAAGCTGGTTGTGCTGGTCTTCCCTTCCTGTTGGTGCTCCTCTGGAGACTGCATGTGCTAGACCAAAGTAGTGCCCCCCAAAACATGTGCAGGCACGAGACTGGGCTCCTAGTGCTAACTGATGTGGTCTACAGGTGTGATTCTGATGTGTTTTGATATTTGTTAGTTTAGGCATAGCCCCTGTCAGCTAAAAGTGTTTAGTACTACCAAATGTGGGGATCTGGGCTATTTTGTCTCCAAGACTGAGTCTTGTCTATTTCTGCAAGTACTGCTGTAGATAATATTTCAGATTATTAGACAAGGAATTGAGAAGCTGATACCTGGATGAGGTCTGTTATCATCTATGTAATAGTACAGCATCCCACATTTTAAAAGCAGGCAAGACTGAGTGCTTTTTAAGAGAGCATTTAGATAGTGCATTAGACAGTGATGGATCATTCACTGGATTTTTTTTTTTTCAGATCTCTCTAAGGGTTTGTATTGCATATGATCAAAAGAGAGGAGTATAACATACCTTTTATCTGCAGGTAAATGGATTGGAGTTTTGAAAGAAACCAGTTTAAGCACTAGGACCCTACATTGAAGGATGCTGTTCTTTAAAAACAGGCCAAGAATCAGTGTTTAGGGAAGTAAAAAATGAAAGGATTGCACTCCATCCATAGAGACAAAGAGGGAATATACTACTTCATCCAATTTATTCTCTGCAACTCAGTTAATAATATAACAATATATTTCATCTGTCAGAAATGTTTATCTTCTTACTAATTAGCAGATCAATACTACATTTTGAAAGGAATTATATCTCCTAAAAACGTTTGCATCCACAGATGCCCTGTGCAGGTTGCATCACTTAGTCTTGTTGGGAGATAGGTTAAGTGTAAGACAAGGGAACATACCAAAGTTGCTTTTTCCCCTTTTTGCACTCATTGCCTCCCTCTCTGAAGTCTTTCTTTTGTTTCCAGTTGCTGGAAACTTAAGAAGGTGGAGGGAGCTGCTACAGTAGGCCTTGTTCTTACCCTCTTTGTTTCTGCTAGCCTTAATTAACCTCTCCCTAGGTTCACCAAATTTGTGATTAGAATGTGGTTTTTTTTTTTTTTTTTTTTTTTTAAGTTCCGTTTATGCTCAGTAAGCAGGTTTTCTCATAGCTCTACTTGAAACCCCATTATTACCATTTTGAATGCTACACTGTTTGTTCTAGAAACCCATCTTAGTAATTTATCCTATATCTCTATTTTCCCCTCATGGAAAATACAATTATTTTAATTCTTCTAATTGTTTTTCATTTCCTACACTCCAAATTTGTCTCTTTCCCCTAGGCATCTCTTCATCTTAGATCATTGACTGGAAAGGCCTTTTTGGCTCTTTAATTCCTTATCTCTATTCCAAATGGACTAATATTGTACAGTGCTCAATAAAAAAAAAATAAAATTGTTATTTCTTTCATCATGCAGTTGTAAAACTGGCAGGCATTTAAGATGATTCTTTAGTTTTGGGGGTGCTAAGGATGTCTCAAATTGAGATGTCAGTTGTAATGGAAAGTTGTGGGAAACTTTGGGTAAGAATGAGCATCTGAATAGTTACCCGGGTGTAAACCTGCATGGTTGTTCAGCCCTGCATATGGCTGAAAATGTAGAGCCTTCCTTGCTTTATGCAGGAATAACTGTCATGTTGTTTCACAGCTCCCATGGAGAGTGATGCACAGTGAATCAGACTGTTATATTCTTTCTTGATTCTTTTAGTTATTTTGCTTAATGTCATGTAATAGCCTATTAACTTGATTAGCCTTCAGAGCTGGGGAAAAGTATAAATAAACCTGGCAGAAGACCAAGGTGGAAGAAGCGCAGAGGCTGGAGTCACGGAGACGCCCTGTGTGAGCAACAGGAAATCAACTGCCATATGGTCAGTTATAAATAAGGCCATCACGCAGCCTCGTTACCTTTGACATGCGCAGGTTCTCTGCTCAAGTTTTCTATTTGCAGATTTTCTTACCTTTGCTCAGCCCAGCTAGCTTTCATAGGCAGAGCAGGTAAAAGTTTTGTTAGAGGTTCTGGAACTGGCTGCTCTCCTCCTGCAACTGGGAGTAAGGGTGAGCTGCTTTCAGAGAGGAATGACGTTAGCCTGGTGGTGGGATGGGGCAGGGGAGGACCACCACCTGAAGAAGGGGTGGAGGCCTTAGGGCAGAGTCTGCCAGAAAGGCCATATTTCCAGAGAAATGTCATCTTTTCACTTCTGGAAATCTTTTCCTGTTGGAAATTTTTGCTTATGGTTGCCAAACCAGAGTTTTACCAACCCAACTGGACTGCTGTGACTGCAGGTGTGTTTCTGCCTGAAAAAAATACAACAATTGAACTGGGGCAAGTGCTTTGGAGGGAGACGGTGTGAGTCACATCCTCACACAGGCCTGGGGACCCAGAGGCTTGGCTGGTGCCGACATGAAAGGTGATGCTCCCAGCCAGGGAGCTCTGCTCTCGGCAACTGCATTTTCTGTATGGTTTCCATGGCATTTTCTTTGCTGCTTTTCAAGGTAGAGTAGTCCTGTTCAAGATGGAGAGATGAGATATTGCGAGTCAAAGCAAAAGAAAAAAGAATGATAATTATGCAGGAAACACAAAGGTCAGAAAGGATGATTTTATTTTTGTCCTTACAAACCCTCATTGCTGCAAGGCAACCAAGCAGAGGTTTTCAGGATTACAGCACAGATTAGGTTAACTGTATTTGCCTGGGTCCTTTGTGTATGTGTGTTTGGATTTGGCACCTGTGAGCACAGCTAAGTGACTAGCTTAATGGGCAGGACATTTAGGTGTGGTTCTAGGTCATAGAAAAATGTCAGGGTTTATTACACCTTATAGCTTTTTTGTGCATTCTCTTTATTTTTTACATAGCCCTAGTCTCTTTTTTTTTTTTTTTTCCCCTTTTGGCTCATACGTGGTTTTTGCTGGTTGATTAACTGAATATCTGGATGTCAGAGAGGCTTTTGAGTACCCTCACACAAATGGTTGGAGTTCCACTTTCTATCTGCCTGCAGATGAGGCAAGCCCTGGCTTTACTTTTGTTGAGTATCTTGAAATGCAATCCCTGCTCAGAGACTTGAAACGGAATTACACCCACTATATCATCCAAATTTGTCATATATAAATATAGATGTTGAGATGATTAAACACATTAGCAACTTTCAGTGGTTCTTTAATTCCATCATTCATTATTTTTATTTGATGAACCTCTTTCTTATGAAACTTATTAAAATGTTGGTATAAATCTATTTCAAATTCCCTTGATGACTATGTTTATACAAAATGATATACATAATGATCTGCTTTTGAGACTGCATTAGGAATGTGCATTGGCATTTCAGTTTGTAAGAGGCTGTGTATCATTCTCATAAGGAATAATGACTAAGATTTCATTTTTACATTAGGGAGCTGCAGGCATTCAGGCATGGACTCTACCTCAGTCTGAGTCTCACCCAGCGCTTCCTAAAGACTCTCGTGATGTCATTAACAGTCGGGTCAGATCCTGCAGCAGTACTTGCAGGCCACTGTCCCTTAAGCAGATCAGAGAGCACTAGACATGAAAGGAGACATAATGGGCAGGATCTATTCACCAAATTCGTGTTGTCTGAAGTTATAACTTTAACTGAAACAGTCATTTAAATGCCTATGTAATCAGTGGACAGGTACTTTCAGCAGCTGATCTTTTAGCTTCCTTTCAGTACAAGCTCCTTCTGAGGTTGCCTTGCTCCCTCCACTGACTATAAAGAGAGCCTAGATAACTATTTGAAATTGGATACTGAAGTAATTAGACAAAGTAAAATGAGTTGAATCCCTCCCTGAGGGATTTTGCAGCTCTGTTGACATTCACCAGTTAGGCTCTCACACTAGAGATACGGACTCCACCCTGCCTTTTGGTTTACGTATTTGCCTTTTAAAAAAAAGTATTTGGATTCTTTTACACATTTATAATCTCATGAAAGGCAGCTGACTTCCAGATATTTGCTGAGCAACATAGTGAAGTGTGCAATTACCTTTCAGATAGAATTTAAATGTTAAATAATGAACAAAATCTCATTAATATCAACGGGTAAATGCTTCAGGTCCTATATTTTTTTATTTATAATCAAAACCTCATCTTTCTGAATACAAACACACAGCTGCCTAAAAACTTCTTCTGAAGTGGAAGATCATGAAAAGTATGTACTTTTTTTTTTTTTTTTTCCTCATAGCCTTCAGAGATCTGCTGAGCTAGAGGTTTTATCTTTGTCTTTAATGGTACTTTATTAATTTTTCTTCCATTAATTCTATCTAAGTTCCTTCTTAGAGCCATAAAACTTCTGGCACTTGCAGCACACAGTGGCATGAAATTGTGTAATTTAATCTGCTCCCACAATAAATTATTCATAACTTTATCTTTGGCAACCCCAGTTTGACCGAGTCTATTGGAAAGCTGGTTCTGTATAATTGGCAAGATGAAAATATCAGTGAAAATAGACCCATTATACCGCAAAAGTACAATGTTGGTGGTATGTGTTTCTGATTTTTCATGTAGTAATACTGTGAAGAAGTTACTTATCTTTTAGATCATCAGGCTTTTAAAGTGGAAAAGCGATGTTTTTTCTTTTACTATTACATCAACTATTGTGCCATCACATTAGTCATGCTGAAAACTCATACGGCCTGGCTGACCACATATTCTTAAGAAAAAAGATGTTTTCTTGTAAATGTTTTTGCTACTAATTTAGTGTCTTCCTGCTGTAAAGTTACTGATGAGTATCCAGGAAAGAATTTCTGTTCCTGGTAAGTGTTTTTTGTCTACCTACAGTAATACTTTCTCTCTCTCTCCTCTCCCATTCCTTCTGGCCACAAGATAGGGGAAAAAAAATCCTTGTTTAAGTTCTGTAGAGAGTTGTGTGGAGGTTTTTTGTTTGGTTTTATTTTCTTTCCTGTCTCGTAAGGAAGTGTAGATGAGGAGGTAAATAATTCATAATATAAGTTCAAAGGAGTAAGCTAAATCGATACTAACACAATCATATCAATATAACTGAAAAAAAGAGAAGGTTCTATTTTAATAATAGCTTTCTTAAATCCATGTAATTGGAGCAAAAGCTGTATGTTTCCTTGAGGTCATAAGCAGTATATAGGAATTAGGAAACAGACATGCCAATCGGACTTTTATTAAAGCCTATATTTTCATTTTACTACTTGGATTTCAGTGTAACTGCTTCCTAGGTAGAAATTTTATATATATATACACACATGTATATTTTATTTCTTGAGTTCAAACATGTCTTGTGTTTTGCCATATGTTGTCCTTCTAAACATGCCTGCATAGGCATTTACAAACACCCTCAAGCTTTGAGTGAAAATGGATTGAATGAGGATTATGTAGTGGGTATTATATAAAAATGAATGTTCTCAAAATATCCACCTTGAAAAAATAAAAGCTCTTTCTCCTGGGAGTATCCTCTCTAATTATTCATAATTAATAAATAAACAAAGAACTGTGTAGTTCTGCAGCAAGTAGTTATTAAAAGGCTCTTAGAAATAAAAGACTTCCTGGTCAGAAAGCAGATACCCAGCTGTGCTAAAAGAATATACGACTGTATCCAGGGAAACTTCTACAGGGTATTTTTGGTGTTTCTGAGGTCAAGAGTGATCATTTAGACTGGAACATCGCTTTTAAAATGGTTTGAAGGACACAGTTTCACCTAAGCAACCTAAATTGAACTTGAACAGAGTGGAGCTCCTGATTTTAAGGCATCAAGTGGAAGATGTCTTGGCATAAGCTTTGATTAGTAACAGTCCTTGTGGTTTGTGGAAGACAAGATCATGCATAGCTGGGGCCATGGGTAGCAGTGTAGGCTGGAGGAATTCACTGGGTATTTATGCAGTTAGACTTTTTTCAGAGAGGACTTGACAAAATGCAGATGAAGGTGGGTAGAGACCACATGTCAACACGTGCAAAGTGTGCACTGTATTGCTTGGCAGTGCTGGACAAATGCAATCTCCATGGGAGGTGAGGAGAGCAAACCTATTTCTCCTTCTGTTGGTGGGCTGTAATGCCAAGAAGAAGCCACCTTCTGTACTTCAGCTGGAAGTGTATCACAGCAATACGTAGAAAGTGGTCTTTTGCTCCTCCCCAAAAGAGGCTGTCTGTTCCTGGGGCATCCCTGTTGCACTACATCTCATGAATTCCCCTCTCCTCAGGGCTGTGACTGGCTCAGGCTGCCTTGTCCTCTTCCAATGAACCCTTCAGGGAGTCCAAATTTTCTACATATTCTCATGATTTGCTGTAAACTTGCCCTGTTTTGTTATAGTTTCCTCAGCTTGCAGAACCACCTCCCAGCTGTAATCAGCTTAGAGTTGCCAAACACCTGGAATAAGGGATTAATCAGACTCCTGTCCCTGCAGAATAATAACCATTATCTTATTTGCTTCTGTACCGGACTTTCCAACCCCTACACAGTGTGGTGGAGGACAAAGGTTTTCTTTATTAATTCAAGTGCTACTGTTTTCTTTTTGGATTGTTATATTGAACACTCCCTTGATATTCTTTGCTTTGTTATTTCGTATTTTCACAGAAAAAACCTCTCGGGTTTTCTGTAAAAATAGCTCATATAGCAGGCAATGAAAAGCCCTTGTAGACAGTACAAGGTATAGGAACCGTTTAGTTAAGCAACATATATTTTGGCCTGAAGATCTTGCTTTCTTTACAGCATCTTTATCCTCTTTCACCTGGATTGTGCTAGGTGAGTGCCATTTTCAGTTCAGGTGCCGAGGAAACTTTTTTCTGGCGTTACACTCTGTTACAAAGAACATTAAGAATGTCAAAGAATGTAAAGATAAAAATGAAACATGCAGCATATCAAATACTTAAACACTCCAAAAGGATATCTGAAGGCAGAGCCCTGGCAGACTGCAGAGTCAGGCCCCACTTTTGTGTTTTTTCTTTCCCTTTTCTTAGACTTTGCATATTCCCCCTCCCCAAGTATTCATTTAATCAGGAAGAGTGGAGACTGATGCATTTGAGAGCCACCAGAAATTATATAGAGTCTTCTTGTAGGAATAAGTGTTGGTATCCATCAAATGCAAGAAGGAATTGAATTCTTGCACTAGATAACACCAAGGATTAGAACATGCTGGACAAGAATCTGTAGTAAATCCAGAAAAGATTTTTCTTCCTGGAGAAGTACTGAGCAGTGTGTGGTACTTCTTCCAGTCTGATACCTATAAACAGTCATGACATAAAAAATATACATGAAAAGAGAATGGTGGAGGAAGTCAGGTATGACATTTCAGATATTGGAAGTATTTTTTCCTTTTCTTTTAAGAGAGATCTTTAACATAGAACTACTAGACCTTTCCTTGTGAACAATGTAATTATACAGCCTAGACCCACACCTGTTGAGAGGAATTTATTAGTACTTATGGAAAGAAAAATGAGGAGCTGAAGGTGTTGACCTCTCTTATTAAAATTGACTTACTAGTGTTTGCACCACCTGTTGCTGCAGTGTTTAATCAGTCTTTTTAGATTAGAGTAGGTATTAGATTAGTACCAGATGTTTCCAAACTTTACAGTTATTCCAGTCTTTAAATCAGAGCTCCTTTAGAAATCATTAAACAACATAACTCAGTACTTTCAACTCTGCTAAGTTTTGAGGAGGAGAAAATTTACAAGTTACCATCTTCTCATATAATCAAGGAAGACAAATTATCAAATAGATCAGAAGGATCTTCTTTTAAGCTTGGCTATTTATATATCATAGTCCTCCTCAGGAAAGCAGAGACACAGCACGATGAGGAGTCTAAAAACTCAATAGAGGAAACGCATGTAAGCACAAAAGGTCAACTTCTCTGAATAGTTTCAAAGAGAAAAACCTTGTCACAGATGGTGAAGAAAGATGGAGAAGATTTAAGAGTGTGGTTTAACCAGGCTGCATATGTGTTAACTTAACATCTCTGAGAATTGAACTTGTTCGTTCAAGACAAGCGTACTTCGACAATCTGTCCTGCATGAGGGAGGTCCCTCTTCCCAGCTCTTAACTGGTCCCAGAATCACCACTGCAAGCCCAAGTGCCTTATCCTGTGGGAAGGGGACTGTGGGGTGACAGTGTGGCTTTGACATAGGCAGATCCCCCCCTCCTCACTGTAGTCACCTGTTTTTTACTGTATGAGTAAAGTGCACTACAACAGCACAGAGGGATCACAAAAAGCAGTTCTTGGGTGGTCCTACCATTACACATGCTGGATGGTGTTTGGAGATGCTTCTGGAAGGCAGGAAAGGAAAGAGAAAAAAGTTTCCCCAAGGACGCATCTGATAGTAAAGTAAAAATTGCCTCCTTCTCTATCAAAAGCAGCTAAAATGTAACTGCATGCTGCAACCCAGTCAGCTCAGGATCCCTCATCATCCACAGCACTCCTAAAAAGGGCCAGTTAGAAAAAGGGGAAGGCAGAAGGAGGCACTGGCAAACCCTTGTGACTCTGTAGCCTTCATGCTGCTGGCCCAAAGTCAGCCTTCCTCATTCCACAGCCGCTTTGAAGTGCGAAGGGCTGGAGTGGGCCCTGCAGGTTGTCATATATAGGAGCAGTATTTGGTCCAGTCTTTGATCCTAGGTTCCCTAAAGAGGAATTATTAATAGTGAATAATTAGTACCAGCTCCTGAGAGATGCAGGTGACTGCAGGCTCTGAATGCTCCCTGTGTGTGTAGCACAAGGGACAGGAGCAGTTACCCCTCTGTTTTAGCAGGAGGTGTGCCTATTTTTATTTTTTTTAATGCCTGTCAGATTGGGCTGGGAAACTTCACCTGCAGTGTGGTGTGGTGTAGATTATGTTTAACTAGCTTTGCAGAATGAATTGTTGAGGTTTGGGTTTTTTTTTTTTAAATGTTGAGAGGTATGCAGGCATTATTTTCTTTCAACTTCAGACACTTTCACGTTACAAGGGAAACAAGGAAATACTCATGCCTAAAACTCTTTTATATTCTGGATCTTGATGGTTGTTCTCTAATTCGGGCCACAGTATGTTGAAATAAGAAAGAAATATATGGTCATGGAAATAGCTTAATTTTAACCATGACAAACACTTTTTGTGTGACTTACCCATGTGAACTATCTTCCCTCTCCCACGGCTTTTAGAGTGCACCTGAAATTCCATTTCTACACATATGTCAATAAAACAATATATTACTACAACAATATTGCAATGTGTCAGGATTAAAATAGGAAGTGGTACATCTTCACTGTTACTATCTTTAGGGAAACTGGAGGCACAAATATAAAGTGGCTGAATAAATGTGCAAAATACAAGAATAATTATTTTCCCTTGCTTGTTAAAACAGAAGAAATCTACTTTGTTCGTTACTGTGCAAGACTGACTGGGAGTAGGAAGGAGTGCATTCTGCAGGGGAGCACTGCCAGAGATTTATACTGTGTAGGAAACCATTTGTATCTTCATGTTTTACAAATACATTCTGGAAAATATCTTTTTTGTTGTCAAAAAACAGTGCAGTAAGAAGCAATGTTTTAAAGATTATATATATATTTATACACACACACACACACAAACACGATAAATCATTCTTTCTTATGAATCCCTTTAGGTTTTTTCAGGTTTTTAGGGGTTTTGTACCTTTTCCCTGGTAAAGGTTGAAACACTAGAGGTAATGTCACAGAATTGTGTCATGTAACTTTGAAAAATATATTCCACCATGGCAATTCTTGTTTAGGACTGAAGTGCTGGGGTCTGAACCCCCAGCCCTGAATTAAGGTTGACATATGGGTGGTTCCCACAGCCCTTTAAGAGGAAGGGATGAGTTTGCCTTTTGGCTTTCCTCCAGGGTGCGGCCGGCCTTGCAAGGAGAGCCCTCGGGTAAACAAGCCCCAGGTGCCCTGCATTTCGATAACGAGTGCCAGGTGCCCTGCTTGGGGATAAAAGCTGGGACCACTTGCAGGAAGGGTGGGAGAGTCTGTCTGTGGAGTGGACGTGCTCCACAGAGTTTCCTGTTGGGGAAGGACCTCCTGACCACTCATGCAAGGATCCCAGTCAGGTCTGGCACATACAAATGCGGGCGTTGTGGGGAGGCAACATGGGGTTACTTCGGTCATATGTAACCGCCTTGTTCTCCTGGTTGTCTCCCATTTTCTCTGTGGGTTATCTCGTGTCTCTGTTTGTTCCATCTGTTATGAGCGATATTGTGTCGTTCCTGGGGTCGCTGGGGTTGATGTCTGTTATTCGTGATCTATCTGACTTGTTTGTACCCCCAGCAATCCTCTATATACTGACCCCTTTACGTGAAATAGAACCTACCTACTGGATTGTTGTTCTACTGCTGGCTGTGTCTTTTGTACTGGGCCTACTAATTGGCAAAACAAGGACCTAAGTGAAAGCTGACTGAAGTTACTGACTGAAGTTACTAGGAAAATTTCATGCTGTCAGTGAACATGCATTCATGATAATCACATGGATGATTTCTGCTTGCATAAAGCAACTGGGCATATTATTCAAAACAAAGAATTAATTTTCTTTTGGATTTGATATGTAGTATTGTGTAGGTCATATTGTTCTTTGATATGTCCTTAATCAAAACTTTCAGGGAAACTTTCCTGATACACTAGTGGAGATAATAAATGAACTGAAGAGACTAAACTGAAACTTACTTGGATGTTATTCAGTCCTCTGTGCCATTCCCTACCAGGCCTTTCTGCTCGGTTTGTTGAGGACACTGGTGTATGGAAGTTAGTAATGGATTTTTCTGGACACTAGGCTTTATGTCTTTAGTATATTTATATAAGCTACTTAACAAACCTTCTAAATTCAATTACACTGTTTTTGTTAAAGACTCGGAGGTGCTTCCCACTAAGAAATTACCTAGAGCTGATAGGCACTGACAAACTTGTAAGATGGTATATTTTGAGAGAACTTGGTGTGCTAAATTATATATTTCCACCTAGGGAATTGTTCAAAAGAACAGTAATAGTGTAAGCCCATAGGTGTTATGGTAAGTACATCCATCGTGTCAGAACCGTTGTATTTAATAAAGCTTTATTCCCAACTACAGAGAGCTTTTAAGATGTTTTCCACTTGGGTAACTGTTTTGTTTTGTGAGTTTTAAAGATTCAGTTATTAGTTTAGGGAATTTAAAATTAATGTTAAACCCCAAACTGTAAAATATTGTATCAAATATTTAGACTGGTGTGAGCTGAGTTACATGGAGACATGTAGTAATATTTCTTACACAACACAGAACAACTGTTGTGGCACCACCGTTAAATGGGAGGTCACAGTATTGCACACAAAATAAGGAGCTTTTAGGAACATGTTTATTTTAACTTTAGGTGATAGGGTTGTACGATGCTTTTTATTATACATTGCCTAATTTTAGCAATGTCTGATTTCATACCCGGTAACTGTCTTTTATGATATAAAGGAAAACCACAGAGTTTTAGTAAATGAATTGATGCTATTCAATTTTGTTTAAAACTGAATTTATTGGAAATACAGAAAAATCTGTTCAGTGACTCACTGAGAAGCTGGTCACCATTCAGCTCCATTGTGTCATGTATAGAAATCTAAACCTCATTTTACTCTTCCCCTTCAGTATACCACAGAAGTGTTAATAAATGTGAAGGCAGGAATCTTGATACAAATGACAGAAATATTTGCACACTGAACTTTTTCCTAACAAACAACTTCTTATCAGAAGCATTCAGTTTGGGTTCTTTGCCAAGTAACATGGGCATAAATAAATAATTTTAGACATTGGAGAAGAAAATACTGAGATTACAGTATAATGGCAGCTGCAGGTTAGACCATTTGGCTTTTAGCAACCATAACCATTTTGGTATCAGAGAACTGGTTATCACGGAGAACATGTTGTTTTGTTGCTATCAGTAAGTCGTTTTCCATCCATGTTGCTGGTCTTCACAGGTCTAAAGTCAACTGCCTAAACTCTGAAGTTTCTATGGCAAATTATTTTGTTGGTTGTCACCTCTGGATGTTTGTGGTCAGTTACTGGTGAATATACCATGCAGGTACGTTAGGCTATCTGAACAGGAAAGGTATGCTCCAGTCGCTCCGCCTTGGGGCCTATCTTTGCTGTAGGGCAGGTGACAGTCCCAGGAAACCTACTGTCTGTAACATCTGCAATGGGCTGTTTGCTGAGATAAAATGTTCACTAAAGCCTAGTAGGAAATTCTTATGGGTAAGGAAAAGATCTCTGGTGGACACCACCTCGTTATGTCCTTGTAACCCTCTTGCCCTGGAGCTAATGCTCCTCTGTGTCAACATATCTTGAGCCTGATGTAACTTCTGTGAGTTGGGTATTGTGAAAAGAAAATGCACTACAAAGGTCTTTGTTTTTATCCCATTCCCTTTTTTGAGTTACCTCTATCCTTTTAGGTATAATTGATATTGGACCAAAGGTTACTCTGTTTTTCTCAAGACTTCTGGTATGAGGCACAACAGAAAAGGGTAGCCCATGCCACAGCTTAATCTTGCTGTTTCAAAACAGTTTTCTTAATTTGACTGTGGCCGGAAGTATCAGGAGAGACTACCTTTTATAGTGAGCTTTAATACTCTTCTTCTACACAAAGGCGGCATGTAAAATTTTCATCTATCAAGACTTTTATAAAACAAACAACAAATAAAATATCTACATAATAAACTGCGGTTTAGAAACAAGGATTTTTTTTTCCCTCTCTCCTTCTAGATCACATTTGTCAAAGTTAGGCTTATTAGTGTTTTATGATTTGTTTGGTTGTTTTATTTTTTTTACAAATGCTTTCTTAAATTATTAAAGCCATGAATAAAATGAAGACTAAGTAATTGGGTGCTTTTTAGGGGGAAAAAAAAATCAAAGGAATAAGATACAAATGGAATACATTCATGGTATTTGATGTGCCAAACAATATAATCTTTTATTATAGAAAAGGAAAGAGAGTAAAATGCTTTTTGTATTCTTTTGGGTAAAAGCAAATTTAAGACTTTAAATGTGTTTCTCAGGAAGTGAATTCAGCATCTTTTAGGCAACAGCATCTTATTTTAGTATTGAATGTAGATTTTATCTGAACTTCATAAAGGTTAGATCTCTTAAAAGCTTTCCTCTCATTTCCACATTGAAGTACATATCCAGTTAATTCTGTGAGATTCTGAGAGCACACTGAAAGCACATTTGTAAGTTGATTCTATAGCTCAGTATCTATAAAATACTTTCAGAAGTTTCGTGACACTATAAAATAGATACAACTGGAACCTCAAATGAAAATTCAAATGAAATAGATTTGCGGCCATCGCAAATAATTTTGAGATTTCAGAAAATTTTTGCACTGAATAGATATAAAGTGTGTGCTCTAGAAATCTATTTGTGAAAAATCTAAGGCAGTCTCCACAATTTCAGGTTACAGCAGTTAGGATGTAAGATGCCTACATTCAAGTCCCTCCCAACTTGCTGTGAATAGCAAAAGTAAGATATTGGGAGAGATGGATGAAGGAAGGAATACAGAAGAGTCTAACATGAGAAGCCAGAGATAGAGCATTGTTGTCCTGAACCTCAGAAGGCCAAGGCCTCTACACTGCAGTTAGTCCTTGGGACTTCTGGGTATGCACCAGCAGTCAGAATTTGTCCTTTACCTTGTGAATGATTGGCAGATTTTTTAAAGGCAAAGCAGATGCTTCTACCTAATTGAATGCAAAACATTAGTTTGAAAGGTCTTTCCATTGCCCCTTCCAGTTTTGGTAGAGCAGCAAAGGGTAGTGATGTTGAAAATAACATGAATATTCCATTTGTATCCTCTCTTCATCTAATGGCAAAACATAATTATTTTAGTAGAGGTAAACTTTTTTGTACTCCCAGGAGTCCTTAAGTAATTTTTGGATTAAATGGCCATACTTAGTTTTCTCTTGTAAGTGGTGTCACTCCACTCTCAACTTAATTATAGCTTGTTTGAGTAAGCTTCTGTGTAATGTCAAGTTTTCCCAAAGGCTCTAGAAGGTCAGCAAAGGTCTGCTGTTAATACTTTCCACAACAACTGAAAGGCTTTCCTTGTTTAAACAACAGTCAGGGACAACACAATGAGATACAATTACCTAATTCTTTTTGTTGTGCTCAATGGCAACTGTCATAGTGGAACAGTAAAGATAAGTTTCAATAAACTTAGTCTCCAAAGCAACATCTTTCTTCAGCTCTAAACACAGTAATTGATCTTGCTTAGCTGCCTTATACACTGCAAAGGACTGAAAGCATTAAAATGCAGGAAGAAAATGCTTTTAATACATTACAAGTTGGAAAAAAAATAGATATGTTTCAGAAATTCTAGCAGGACCAT
Organism: Podargus strigoides; assembly: GCA_028020825.1. Lineage (NCBI taxonomy): Eukaryota > Metazoa > Chordata > Aves > Caprimulgiformes > Podargidae > Podargus > Podargus strigoides. The sequence continues at coordinate 14,481,203 of CM051628.1, forward strand.
AATTTTGGAAAAATCATAGAAATTGACACAGTGGGTGGGATAAACGAACCTTGGTAATCTGATGCCCTGTACCTGGTAGTTTCTAAAAATGACCTGCATGCAAAAATATTATTTGTCTGTCTTAATAGACTTCTGTTCCAGATAGTTAAATAATTATTTTGAGCAAGGCAGAGATGTTTCAGACAAAGGTGAGAGAAACTACTTAAATTATGACTCTATGGGCTGGCTTGGACTCTTTATGTAATGCTTAATTTGACTCTTAATATAGCTGTTTCCATTGATTATAATAAACACAGCTGAACTAAAGGAAAGGAATAAAACCCAAACGCAAGAATGATTTTCAAACAAAATGTTTTATTACCATCAAGAAAGACATATCAGTTTGGCATAAAGCAGATTTTATTTTTGCACTACTTTTTGACCATTTAACTAAAGAAATTTCTATGTCAATATTTTCTGACCTCCTTTCTATACCCTGTCTCAATAATCACTCGTGTAACGTGCTCATGATGAAAGACTGTTGTTTTCACAGTTATCTCCAGATTTTCCTGAAGCATGAGTTTGATTGTCTTTTTTTTAAACTTTATTCCCTCATATACCTGAAAGTGTTGTTTTTGCCCACCCTTACTTCCCTGGATTTCTGGCACAGTCTTGCTCATAATGACAGCACTGAGTTTGCAGACTTCTTATTTTGTGGTGATTTAACATCCCCTGGGTTTTACATTAGGATAAACACTTTCTGTACTTTTAATAAAAATAAATGGGGACAAAGCAAATAATTCCAAGTAATGAAATATACTATAATTTCATTGTAGAAATAAGTTATCAGGTGTGGATTTCTGGGAATTTGAAGAAGCCAGCAATTTTCTCCTCTTAAATTGATCTTTCTTTAGTTGGATTTTTGTGCTATTTATCTGATCACTTCTGGATTCCTTTTCTTTTCTTACAAACGAGTCGTCCTCACACTGTTGGCCACAGCAGAGAACGGAGCAGAGCCAGAATGCCTCCTGCATTTTTCCCTTCTGACTCCTTTGAAGGCATCCAGCTTCCCACAGGGAGCACGCGAAAAGCTGTGTCTGGGCTCCTTACACTCTTGGCACTCCAATACTGAAAGAACCTAGGAAGGATAGTCTTCCACAACTAATCACTGATTAGGATTTTTATGCGTGTTTTTCTCCTAAGATTATCAGGATGATGTGTAATATTTATATAATAGCATAAAAATTTTTATTTTTTTTAATTTTATTTTTTAAAAAAAATATTTTTTTTTTTTTTTTTAAATTCAGGTGCTAAGTTCTTAACTTATATGACACAGCCAGCTGCTGGCAGTGAAAGTAGAAGCGCTTATTTAGGAGTACCACACGTAGAGTGAAGCCCTGCGCTTTCCCCTCTGGTACTGCCCATGTGCTTTGACCACGAAGCAGAAGGATCACCTGTAACAGCAAAAGCATGGACTATGCTCCATGTCTGGGTGATTCCTGAGCTCTCTCCTGCGAATACCGAGGCGAGTGCTGGCCGGGAGTGTGCTGGTGTGGTGCAAACACCTGCCTACCCACAGCAGCGCTCCCTGCATCAACTCATTTTACAGGGGCTGCTCCACACCTGTCAAAAGGCAGTAACTTTAATTTACTGTCAACCAGAGATGTAAGCCGGATACACAGCAAGTGACCCAGCAGGGCAAACATTCAGATCACCTTTCCAGTCCCGTGGGCCAGCTCTTTCTTCGCAGTGGTTTCTCTGCATTTTAAAGATGTCAACATGTGTTAAACAAAACCAAGTGGAAAAATGGCATGTGAATGCAAACCACTTTTATACTCATCTGGCAATACTCTTAAATGTTGTGACTTAAAAGAGAGAAGGACAGATCACTTTAGCATTATTAGAGAAAGTTTGGGTGGCATACTGATGTCATGGGATTTAGAGATGCATGATATGTCTTAGACAAAGTCATTTGTGATGTTGCAAGGCAGAAACATCCAGCTGAAAGGCTTTGACAAGGTAATGAGAAATACTTTCTATAGCAGTAGATAATATCTTCCCATTGCAATAACATTTTAAGTGATCATATCTAAGATATATCATAACGTTCCGTCCCCATGCATATATGCAAACCCTTTTTAGTTTTATGTGTTATCTGAATGTTAAGGTTAGTTGAAAAACAAAAAATATTTTCACTTGGTTCTTATTGATATTTCACTGAATACAATTATTTATAAATTCACTTTTATTAAACTATGAAAGTTAACTATCTTCATGGCTTTCTACAGCTACTCTTCCTGCCAAACTATTTTATTGAGCTCTGGCACTTTATTTTTTTTGTTTGTTTTAGTTTTGTGACTTCAAAATAGTTACACACTAACACTTACTATTTCTCTAAAATCACTTCTGTCCAATCCAGGCTAATTGGGCATGTACACGAACAGATCTATGAACACATGAATATCTGCATGCACCTTGTTTCTGCTTAACTTGGGATGGTCTGTGTGTGCATAGTTGCATGTAAATGAATACTCTGCACACACTACATGACTTTAAAGCATGTAATTTGGCATAGTAAAGTAGAAAAAATCCAAGTATGAGAGAGCTCTGGCTTTAAAGATCATCCTAAAAGAGGTGATGTTAATCTAATCAAGCTGGACTACATACTCAAAGCCTATGTCACTCATTTTTCCATGTCATCTGACCCATTGACAAGGCTAGTGGTTACCTTAGTACTGCAGTCCCCAATTTTGTCTAAAGCCGCCTATGATACCAATGACTGTGACAGTAATAGGCCTGATACATGTTATGTTCTTACATACTCCCATAACTGGTCTTTTCAAAGAAGATGCAAATGTGTTTTGAGGAGCTGTCACTGTCACCAGAAAGAAAATGTGTTTCTGCATTTGAGTACTGTTCCTGAAAAAAACCCATTTCCCTCCCCTCCCACCCCTCCCCAGTGAATCTTCCTTTCTGTTGAGGAAAAAACACGTGTTTCACCAAGGAGCTAAATATGAAATGGCATTTCTGGTTTTCTCCATTTCATGTTTCACTGAATTGTTTTCATGCAAGATGATAAATTTCTTATTGTGTTTGACTGTCATCTTTTATATCTTTTTTTGACTTCTGACTATACAAATGTAAATACGACTGTAAAATGATCACCAGTATGTGTAAATGGAGAAGTTTATCCCAGAGATGGAGAACTTTTAACTTCTGCTTTAACTGAGAGCAAGTATTTGCTTTCAGTTGGTACCGTGCAGGTCCTACATCTGCAAAGCCTGTGCAAACAGTTCAAAGAGCTGAAAGAAGAGGTTGACTCAGAAAAAAACAAATCTGAATGAACTTATCCAAAGATTGGTCACTATAGATGTATGAGGACCCTATTCATTTACCATGGCTGCCTACTCCTGTTGGGTTCCACAAGTTTGTGAGCATTTTAGCCTGGGTTCCAGATACCTCTTTAATTTTCTTTAATAAACTAGTTCTGTAGGAAGAGAATTTTCTGAGAGTGAGTAAGGGTAGGAAGCACGTTGTATTCTTTTCTTTCCTAACATAAACAAATGGCAGTGGTCTTTGTTCTGTGGAAGAGAGACAGAAATGGGAAGGAAACTTCCCAAGAACAGCCACAACACGGTGGTGGTGTTTGACACGGTGGTTTTCATCCTCTGGCATCAGTGACGACAGAGCTTGTTCCTGCCTCTGACAGTGTAGTCCTGCATTATTCATACGTGCAGGGCTGTGAAGTTGGGGTCACTGTATGATCTGTACTGCACTGTATGTCAAAACAAGTCACCAGCCCACAAAGATTTGTTTCCCTGGAAGAACCGGTGGGAAGTATCATGAGCCAGATCAGTCCTTGCTGCAAAGGGATTCATAGCTTGTACCACAGCAGTACTTTTATCCAAGGTGCCACAGATTAAAAGACATTGGTGAATTAATTATAAATTGGCTTCAGTCAGTGAGGCTTCTGAGTGGTCCTCCATACGTGTGCTTCATAGAGCAAACTGGACGTGTTGATATCTGCAGAATCAGCTCTTAACAGAAATGTTTTTATTCTTTAGTTTTGGAAGGAGTTGTTTTATCTGTAAATACTCTATCTCTGGAAGACAAACGGCACCAAACTTAGTGTGTGCAGTTCTCTTCTGCCAATCAACTTCTGGAGGGTGTTTCTGTCTAGTGATAGTCTTTGGTGGTCTTTATATTACATAGTTTGAAAGAGGAGAAGATGCATTTATTTGATTAGTTCTGTCTCCAGTTCTCTTACCCTTAGGATCTGCAATATTTGTGTAACCTTAAGGTATGCAATGTCATGAGAGTGGGGGGGAAAAACCTGCTTTTACCAGCTTTTATTAGCAGTCAGCTTTACAGAGGGCTTGGTGTCTGCTTGTGCCTGTGAAAGCGTCACATAAACGATGAGTTATGCAGTAAAATATTGCACTTGTCCAAAGGGAAAAAACCCCAACAAACCAAGTCACAAAATACCCACCACACATTATCTGCAATGGTTTCCTGTGAGAGACAGCGTTGATGTATGGGCCTTCAAATGACAGGTCCACGGACCAGGTGCTGTTGGTGCCATGACAGCATACTGGGAAGCACAGCACCATACACAGAGCCAGTGTCATCCAGTATTTATAAAGGAAGAATCTGATTATCTTTTACTCCTGTTAGTCATTCGGGATGATAACGGGAGACATGCACCACTACTGCAGTATGCTGGAGAAAAGGTAGATTTTTGACATGCTGCCAGACACAGTAGGTAGTAAAGGCTGGTGGCTGGCGATTTCCTCCCGATGCGAGTGGTTGAATGCAACCGCTATTAAAGACAAAAGCAGGACAAAGGAGGAAGAGACTAGACAAATATGATTTGTGTTCGTTTCTGCTCACTTCTAGGTGTGGACTTTCAGATGTAAATACAATAAAGGGAAAATAGAAATGAGAACGGAACAAAGTTGTCTGTCAACATGACTCCTATGATAGATTTTCTTGCTGTTCAGCAATGATTCTAATTCAATTGCTGGCTGCTGTGAAGGAGATGAGATGCCAGAAGCAGAAGCGCTGCAAACCAGAACAAAAAATAATTACTAGTAGAAATGTGCTGCAAGTAATTCCCTCGAAAACACAGTTGCATTGTTCTAGTTTGCTTATCCTCCAAATATTTTTGTTTTCCAATCATTGAATTGAAACACGTTTCAAGGGTATGAAAATTTACACCTGATGACATAAGAAATGTCTGAGCAGTTATGCATGACCCGATATCATTGTATGCAGGACATTTGCAAACCTAATTTTCTTGAAAAATCTTCATCAGACAGGCTTTTTGGAGAGAGAGGGGGAAGAGGAGAGCAGGGAGAAGTCTGGTTTGGCAGGGTTTGTTTTGTTTTGGCTGCTTAGTTTGTACTCTAAAATCAACTGACATCGAAGCGTGTTGCAAGCTAGTACCTGAGTACAGTCTAGACCAACAAAACCAGATGAAACAGGAGTGCCCTGGCTGTGTCGCAGAGCTCGGATGAGACAGACTGGCTGTGGCTGTGCCTTGGCTAAGGACTCTGACCAGGGCTTGTAATTACGGCAGCTGTAGGGACAGAAATGTGCCAATTTTACATCTAGAAACACCTTCTATTAAGCAGAAAAAACTATGTCACTCATATCTGGGAGTATGCCCAACGATGGAGAAAGATAAATGCTTGGGCCTTTATAATGTTGTAAAATGAAGACATAAGGCAGTGGGGAACTGGGAGCTTTCTTCACATATTCATGGGAATTGTTCTTTGCATGGCCTAATACAGTTGACTGAGTAGGCTGCCAGACAAACACCAAAATGCACCAATATAAAGGGTAGGTTTTATTCTCACCATTTTCCTGATTGGACCAGCAGATGGAAATGAAGATGTGATCATTTATCTTCAAAATTGCCCTAGTAATCTGCAGTGTTAGCACAGATTACGTTATAATTGCTAGAACTGGAATAAAAGAGATTGCGGCATCTGTAAAGCTAGTGGTAAATTTAAAGGATATAAAAATCAGCTCCATGTCAGGGGACATTCTTACTAGTATATTACATTTCATGTACACAAATGTAGCGACAAAAGAGCAGAAGCTTATGACAAACATCATTTGAATTTTATTGTTGAATTTTCTCTGCAGCTGGTCTAGAGAAGTTACTATAAAATATAGCCCTTGCAGCCCACGCTAGTGCAGAACACAGCCCGAGACAATGAACAGAAGGGCAGAGTCCTGTCAAAATTGCTATGGGACAGGGTTTTTAAGTGTCCATCTCTGCACAATTTTTTAATTTCCCAATTTAATATCACTTCAGTCTCTAAATTTTTTAATTTCACAGTAACAGATTAAAGTTTCTAAGGTACAGGCAGAAAAAGGGAAGACAAGCTGAGACTAAAATTAAAATCAAGTGATGCACTTCTAACTGATTAATTAAGGGCAGGATTTCAGTCTCATATCTACAGGAGAACTGGGATAAATATTTTGTCAGACAGTTGCTTACGTGAGCCAAACAGATATATGGGTCCTGATCAACTGCTTTTAAAGCTAGAAAGAAATTTCAGTGCAGTGTGGAACCTTTTAATTTGACTCCATTCTCCACATAAATTATTTGGCCAGTTCTATGTACCATGATCTTACAACGCTATTAGATATGTCCTCGTACTGATGAATCACATGAAAATCTCCAGAATAAGGATTTAAGTGGTAAGGGTTTCCTTTAAACTTCAAACAATAAGCTAGAGCTGCCATAGTTACTCAGCCTAGGCTACCATATCATAAGTATACAAAGAAAACTTCAGTTTATAAAGTTCACATTTCTCTGTCTGCTGACAAATCAGTCATTCACAGTGGAAAGTACTAGAGTATGTTATATTTTATCTTGCTTTTCACTTATTTCTTTGTGTTTTTCAGAAACTGTTGAAAATTCCTGAGAAAAAATAGGGCTAAATTTTGTTCTCTGCTCCACTACAGACTTAGACAGAAGTTTTCTAGTTTCACTTTGGTTTTGGGGAGAAAAAGATTGCCCTTATTATAGCAACAACTGCAGTGTCAAGAACATAAAAGGGCATGGACTACTAAAATTGCAAAAAAATATAGCATAGTGTACTATAGGTGAATACAAAATCAGCACTGTTGATTACATTCTCAGCTATTTCACCACACATTTATCATCATCAGAAAACAACAAAAGGAGCTGTCGAAAATAATACAAGCCAATGTTATTTTGTGAGCTGTTCTCAGAGCCATAGAGCTCTGGAAGAAATCCAAATAGTAACTAAATTGAATAACATTCTGCAATTCAAATAGATTGTGATGGGAAATGGCAGCAGCTAATGAAATATGGTGCAAGTTTAACAAACACCATTTCAAGATGGGATGTTATTGTACAAACAGCAGTAAAAACTCTTCATAGAGATGATGAGCAGACTATGACTGCAGTAAGACTTGATTGCAGAAGATGACATTTTAATTTAGCTGACTCTGCAATCCTGAGGGTTAGATTTAGCCTGTTGCTGAAGACTGCACCTCGAGCTGTAGCAGGAGACTTCCTCTCCTGCTTCCTACAAAGAGAGCAGCTCTGAGCAGAATGCCTTTGTGAGCAGTGAGTCCAAGCCAGCCCATTGGGTGCAGTGCCTGCATCCCCTCTAATTTCTGTTCTTTTTAGGCAGTTGGATTATAACTGGCTACAGGCTCTTTCCATTATAGCATAACTAGTTGCAGGACTCTGCTGGAGCACATTTCAGCACAACTGGTTGTTAAAGTCACAGATTATTTCTGAACTGGCTGTTAGAAACCGTCTTTGGCAAGCTTTGCTCTCTGCTGATTCTGTCTCCTCCCTGGAAGCTGTATCTCCATGCTTAACTAGCAGGAGGCTCTTCTTCCCCCTAATCTAGTCAGGCACGGACACAAAAGTATTCACTCTCGGTCCCCTGTCCCTGAGTCCCCATGCTCTCTGGCATCCCAACACTGCCGCTGGCCTGAATGGTTGACAGGAGCTTGGCAGCTCATCTTGATCATGGATGTCTTGAGCTGGACTTTTAGGCTTATGCTTTGTAGAGTGACAAATATAATTTGGTGCCTTATTCTCTGGAGGCTCATCTTGAAAGGCTCCTGATTTTCAAAGAATGCTATATGCAACCAGCTAAGGAAAATTATTTTTTCTTAAAAGTGTGTGAAGCTGGGAACTGGGAATAGTCAATTCACTAGTCAGCTGTGAATATTCTCTGAAGAACTTTTATGCAGCAGAAATAGAACCTTCGTATAGCCCTTAGCATTCTGTTAGTTATTTTGCTTTATATTTTGAAAAACTGACTTGTGATAACTTGAAACTCATGTGTTTAGAAAGGACAACTTTCAACAGTTTGCTTCCTGTATGTAAATGAGCAGAACCTGCCCTAATCATTCTTGGCAGGACTAGATTGTTAATTATATGGGTGGTCAGTGCTTTAAAAAAAGGGGGATGACTATTTTATTTAGAGGTGTCACACAGCAGTTCACTAGTTACAGAACTAAACTGATTTTTTTAACCCTGGAAAATACCTAAAATATACGTAATGAAACAAAACTGTGCTGCTTGCTGTTGTCTGTTGTGCATATGCCTGGTACTCTGATACATGCTAGAACATCAAAGTACTGTTTCTCTCTTTTTGACACAGAACAAACCGAACCACTTCTACTGTGAGTCATCAGACAGATGTTGCTTTGGTGACAACATGCTACATACACGCTAGCTACAGCACATGTGGGCTGTCTTCTCTGACATTTACACAAAGTTGAAGTACATTTGCTCCAATAATACAGTAAAGAAAGTTGGCACCAGCAGGGAAGACCAGAAGAAGCAGGGAGAAAGAATAATGATTGATTTATTTATTCTCCCTTTTCACTGTGACCTAAACTGGATACTAATTAAAAGATCGAAAACCAGCTTGCAAGTAAAATGGATTTATCTCTGTTTTAGGTGACTAGTGAGTGGATGGCCATAGGTGGAGGATGATGATCAGGCCGAGATTAAAGAAATTATTTAGGTTCCTAAACTTGAACTGAACTGGAGTATTAGGCATATAAGTGGGAATTACAAGCCCTTTTTTTTTTTTTTCCTCTTCTTTTTTTTTAAATTTGGAGCAGATTTAAGAACCCATGCAGGTGACCTGATCAGTCACAAAATCTATGGCTGCAGAAGGGAGATTTGGAGCACTTGAGTCCTTACTGTCTAAAATCTGCTCAAGAGCATATCTGAGGGTGGAACTCTGAAATTTCCCTTCTAACTCTCATGGAAAGGAGCCAACATGGAACTGTTAACAATTATATACATATGGGGGACTAAAGAGAAAGCTCTGAGACTGCTGTAGGCTTAGTTACTACTACAACCTTATTTTGTTTTTGCAGAAATAAAAGAAGAAAACAGGTGAGATCCTCAAATTCCCTGTGACTCTACTCATTTGGGCTTAATCTCATTTACATCAGAGCAAAGTTGTCTCTTACACCAGTTTCAGATGAGACTGGCAGTATTTTGCTTCTGTGTTGAATTCCTTTCTAGTGGTTATGAAGACAAGGGGAAATCAAGCCTTCTAGGCTCCCTCTCTACAAATGCTAACCATAAGAATACTGTCTAACCAGTTTTGTTCATCTCTATAATTACTTAAAGGAGTACAGCATAAATATGAAGTAGGTGTAAATCTCTAACATCTCACACTCACCATTTGCACAGATGATGTTTATTTTACACACAATGTAAATGAGTCTAAATAGCTCCCAAAGCTGTAATGCCTTGGAAAACCGGGCTTTCTGCTACAGTGTTTGACAATGACTGACTTGTCGTTAGCTCGAGAACCACATTTCTTAACAGTCCTTTGTCCAATAAATAACACGTTACAATGCTGTGTCAGTCATAACATTGTAGTTTGTGAGCTTTGTCAGTGTGAATCTATTAGTTGCTCAAATATGATTCTTCCCCAGTAATCTTACTTTAGATAAGAAAGATAACAAATATGAAAAATGGAAAGACTGTCTAGAATAAATGATGTCATGTCCAGGACATAGAAATAGAGGTGAATAACAACACCCATATTTGTAATTATGCATGTGGACATTCACTACCCTAAAGCACTCTGCAACCCCCTGGTATGTTTAGGATTAGCAAACCCTCATCCTTATTTTTACTGCTATATCATATTTGCATATAGCTTCTTGCAAGTGTTAGCATGTATTAAGAGAACTATCAGCAAGACTGTGTAGACTGGAAGCAGTTAGTGCTGCTTAACCAGTGCTGTCAAATTGAATGTCATAAAAATATTATGGTCAAATCTAAAACAGCAAGGAAAGAAAGGCTTGGGTATAACACAAGGTCTTCGTAATACAGCTGACAGAAGTGCAGTCCTCTGAAAGTCTGCTTTGCATAGTGCTTACTGTTTTGCTGGTGTTATTTTGATAGCTTGCCAGTGCCTTGTAGATATGAAAGCAATGTAAAACATGCTGCTAGGATGAGCTACTGTTAGCTTGGTAATCCAGGAGCATGCTAGTCTCCTAATCATTGTATATTCATATCTGATTTTCTGATGTATGAAATATTATAGGGAAAAACAGTTGGGCATTCATTTGTTTACCACTGTAGAGCCCTGGTCACTCTGCTCTCTCCCCTGTGGATATAGCAATGGTTCAAGCAACTGCAGACCTACATTCACAGGCATGCTGTCACACAGACCTGCACTGCACAACAAAACGTGGGCATTTTCTCCCGAGTGCTTACACTATAAAATAGTATCGAAAAGATCATAAGTCTATCCCATGCTACACAAATAGAGTTGTCAAAACATTTTGAACGTTTATCTTCATAATAAAAAAATCACCTTAGTACAAATCTATCTCAAATTTGTCTTTCCCCAAACAAAGAAAAAGCATTACTGTTCAGTTTTCCCCTATCTACCCTTATTCAGGAGCAAAGAATGATGGAGGGAGAGGGTGGAGTAGAGAAAAAATAGGGAAAGTTACCAGAGAAGAAGAGTAAAAATTCTCATTTAAAAAGCTTGTGAAAAAATCAGCCAATCAAACTCTTTGTTTTCTAAAGAGGATAGTGGAATTTTTATTATTATTATTATTCATGGAATTTTCCTACTTTTCTAAAGAAACTGAATAAGCCTTATACATTACCTTAACATTTTTTTCATCAAGTCACAAGGTGTCCTCCAGTGGTTTATGTTAATTATACTTTTACCAGAATTAAATTGTTCTTACTAAGAGTATATAGCTAAATATGTCAAAGGCATTCCAAGCTTTCCCCAGGTCTTCTCATCAACCTGCCCTCTAGGAAAACAGCCTGCCAAAAAAGCAAAGTGTTTCATATTAAACAGGGAAGGATTGAAATCTGGTGGATAGAGCACAGAAAGGGGACACAGGAGAGGACTTCCTTCATACTCAGCAGTTGCTCTGGTCCTCAGCCTTAGGAATTTGAAGTCTACTAATGAAAGAGTGAAGGTCTGAGGTGCCTTGAAGTGCTTAGCCTAGTAAAGCACTTAACCACTTCCATGCATAGGGAAGGAACAGTAAGCCAGATCACCTGGGATTTACCCTTCAGGTACATAGCTGGGAAGGTACAATGTTTGTAAAATATCTGTTGGGTCTCTCCAGAGATCTGTATCTAGAGATATATGGAACAGCCCTTCTGGGTGTTAACAGTTTGTTTAGCTCAATAACACATATCCAATACTGGTGAACAATGCCTGTCTGATGGAACATGCATGCATATGCCTGTAAGCCTTATTTTTCACAGCAATAGGAATAGATTTCTTTCACACTTGGTGATGGAGATGTTGATTAGCTGTTGTATATGCTACTCATTAAGTGAGGAGAAAGAAGCACACTCTTAAGCTGTCTCTTAAGAGCAGCCTATAGAGCTTTAAACAGATGATATCTATAAAGGACTTCAGAGGTTATTCATTAGGCCTGTAGAATTAAATGGAGAAAAAAGTCCCTGGCACAAATGCAAGATGTCATGGATAAGGATTTGTATTTTTCTCTTCCTCCTCCCAGAGAGAGAGAGGATTACAAGTGAAATTTGCTTGGACTTTCTTGCACTCTGGGGAGGTGCAGAGAAGGAGGAACCGCAGAGTGGAGGGACCCCAGGAATGCTCAGGTCTTTCAATCTTGTAACACTGATGGAGCAGCTGCTCCAGTCTTGCTATATTTATGTGTATGCCTCTTACTAATAAGGACATAACTTAGCGGGGAAAAAAATGGATAATTTCATCAGTGAATGGTTTTCTATCTTTTACTCTTTGAAGCAAATAAAGCAGCACTGAAATTTAGTGGTCTGGTATATAGGTTAGCCATCTAACATTTCTTCTCCCTTTTCCCATATGTGTCTCATGTATTTCTCCTGTTGCTGGCAATGTGGTATATAATGCAACAAGGAGGTGTGCTACAGAATTTGTTGGCCACCTCTCCAGTAGGAATATAATAAGCATAACAAAGAGGGCAGAACATGACACACAGCCTTCTGCACACGGTTGTGTTGATCCAGCATCTGCCAGTCTCTGAGAAATTAAAGCCAAGCATCAGAATTTGAATTGGGGCTCAGAATTGCAGCAAAACCCACGAGTTTGGGTCTCATTGTGCTCAGCAGGGGTCACACTCCACAGCAGATGTACCAGAGGGAAAAGAAAACAGATGTAGGTATGGAGAGACTCGAGTCTCTGCACAGTGAGGCTGCTCCACATTGCTGGTGTTATATGGTGTTATATATGGTATTAGAAGAACATTATGGTGGGGTGTTGTAGTTCAGTTGTTATTAGTAAGTGTCATTGTGTGCTGATTGCAAGCACTCAAGTGTTCAGAAGGGGGAATCAAGGATACCAATTGGGGAAAAACAATACACAGGAGTCTAATATCCTTAAGAGGATAAATTATCTTTTCCTTGAGAAAGCAGAAAATGTTAATGGTTAAGTCTGCCAAGACATTTTCTAACAGAAGTAAATAAAGATGCAAAAGATCATTCTGGTCCTTTTATGTGCAATTATGTTATATCACTTGTTGTCTTACTGATCTGTGCAATCCTGACACAACAAACCCATCGACTCACTGTAGAATATTCCAGTGGGTTTATGGCTGGTCAATCAGGGGAAAAGTTATTTTTGGGTTTAAAAAAAGCTGAAATGGAAGAGGAATGAGCTGATAAGCATGTGCCTTTTGGGAGTCTTCCTGGGCATTACTGGGGCTTGGTTTGTCATTGTATGTGAAGCCACATGTGTATTTGGTACAGGTTATTACCAGAGTGTTGCTGAGGACGTAGACCTGTGCTGTGCCTGCTGTGAGGTTGCAGCCAGCTGACTGCCAACTATGTGGAGAATTTTGGATATGATAAGCACAGCTTCTATCAGGGTAGCCTTACCATATACAGCACACTGGCAGGTGCTTCATAGGTCTCCACACATACCAAGTAAAAGATTGTGTTTTGAACAGCTTCAGCTTGTGTACCTCTCCTTCAGCTCTTTCAGCAAGGCTGTGGCCAGGCTGTTGAGATACCCCTGTGTTCCCCCAACTCCAGGTAGCTGAAAAAGCCTCTGGGGATTTTAAATCAGATCTGTTGTGCACCTCTGAGCAATCCAGTGGCTGTGTAACCCTCCTCGGCTGGTTGCTTTGGATGTGCTTTGCTGTGAGCACAGAAACCCTACAGGCAGGATAAGCACAACCCATAAGTATAAAACACACACTTACTGGAGAAGACACAACAGATAGTCAGGATCAACAGCCTACCAGGCTAAAAAAGAGTTTTTCTCATTGGTTGCTGTAAGACATAAGATACTCACTGCTAGGTAGGCAGGAAGAGACTTGGAATTGTGCCTGTAGGAACCACAGTGTGGGTCCTAGACAGCTGGACTCCTGGGCAGAGGGGATTACAGCAGGCCCAGAGGCTAGAGCAGCCCAAAGCTCAGGCTGCAAAAATGGAGTTTGAAATGGGCAGCACTTTTTAATCCTGGGCCCAGAGGTCAAATTGACTGTGCTATATTCATGAAGATACTGGTGTGTGTGTGTTAAGTACTCTCAGGAGTACTTACTAGGTCTATCGCCTGATGGGTGATTGGTGCAGTAGATCAAGATGATTTATTAAAGGTAAATTAAAGCTTTGGATTTACTACTATAAAAAAAATAAATCTACCTTAAATGGAGCAGTGGCAAAGGTTGTGTGATATGTCATATTCTTACTCCAGTGAGAAGATGTCTATCATAAAATGACAGTGATAGTTGTCAACTATGGAAAGTTTGTATGAATTACTGGTAAGAAGATTTGCTCAGTATTATTTTCAATAGCTTAATAAGCCTCTTCCCCATCTTACCCTAGTGAAGCCATGGCAGGCTTTAGTATGTCAAACATGGACAAATAGTGGGATGGAACAAAAAAGCCTCCAAAACTAATGGTACCATGAGACACATATTTAATGATAAGGAGTGGGCTTTTGACTGTTTTTTCCATCAGCTAAGCTGGATAATATTGCATCTTAGCTGCCAACAGTAATTTGACTCTTTTATTAGAGCTTCTTAGTCTTCCTGCATCAGGTAATACAAAACTTTGTGACCCTGGCAAGTACCATCTTAGAGCTTCTGAAAAGAGAGCAAGGAGCCAGTGGACTAGATGGAAAGAGCTTAAGGGAAGGAGCAGAACAGTATAAAAAGAATTTATGAAGCAGAAATTCTCCTAAAGAGGTTGCTAATGTTAGAAAACTTCTCTCCATTCTCAGAGGGATTGTACAAATGTTTGTACTAGTTGCTTGTCTGTTTTGATTCCTAAGTGCTATTTAACCATGCAGTCTGGGGACTAGAAGCCTTATGTGTTGCATTTTTCTCTGGAATGCTTTTCCAAAGATGGTCTCTTCTGGAAATATGTGTGATCATCATAACTCAGATTAAAAATTGCAATTATTACTGCAGCTGCTTTTTCTATGAAGAAGTTGTGCAAGATACTTGTTAAAGAATCATCAGCATAAGTAGGATCCAGCTTGTGCTAAAGTGCATGGTAAAATATGCAATGATTTCAAAAGGAACACAGTTTTGCAGTGTGCAAAGTTTTGCACAACAGGATCTGGTGATTCAGGATTAACTGGGATTTGATTGTAATTTATTCAATGCATGTAAAAAAATCCAAATGCAGAGAAAAAAAAAAGGAAAAGAAGAATCAGTAATAGTGGCAGTTCCAATGTGCTCAGCCTCATACCGATAAGCAAGATAAATTCCCTCTTCAGAAAACTGGGCACAATATATTCCTGTGCCATCCAACTAGCAGTTGAGATATATGGCTGCAAGTATGGTCCTGTGTATTCTTTCCTATAGCCCTCCAGCTGCAGAGCTTTTTGGAGGCAAGCTGTCACATACCACAATGAAAGAGCTAAGGTAAATGGAGTATGAGGTTAACCAGATGTCCGAGAAGGCTGGTTGGTGACGGCAAGGCAAGGCAAGTCATAGTAACTTCTGGCTAAAACAGGAAGCTTAGCTGCCAGAGCAGCATGAACAAGCAGGAAAAAGGGCAGTGCTAGCTCATGGTCAGGCAGTTGCAGGGATGTCAAAGTGCCTGGCTCTGTGGGACATGTCAAAGCACCTTCAGCAAGTGATGGGGCAGCTGTGGCCAGTGGAAGAAGAGGGACACTTTGGTGATTGGATTGATATCCTCCATTGTTTCAGTAGCACCTCCTGTCTTTCGTAACATCCTGAGGGCCATGTCAAAAGGAGGAATGTGTGTGGGAGGTAAGGAAGTATGAGGAAAATACCAGTACTGCCTTGTGAGCCAACTGAGCCAGCCTCTGGGTGATGCTGACAGTGGTCCAAGTTACAGCGAGGAGTGCATCTCACATGACACGGATGAAGCAAGAGGCTCCATGTAGCAATGCTTCCCTGGTGTGTCCAAGGTACCTCCTCACATCATCTTCTTTCAATTCAGAAGCATGTCAGAAATGCTGACTGTGTTCAGCTGTGCCTAAAATGATTCATACGTGTTGAATTCAGTATACCATGTCTGAACCTTCAGTTTGCAGCACAATCTGAAACCAAGACGAATCACTGTGAGAATTTAATATGACCCAAGTAAATAACTTTCAGGCTTAGATATACGTTTCTTGTCTCATGGATACTATGAACATTGAGGGGAACTGCAACCCATTTGGAGGTTCCCATAAGCGTAGTTCTGACCGTGATTTCCCCTGTAAAATGCTAAAACCTGTGTTTTTCAAATTAGGTTCTTATGGCAAGCTTTTAAATTCACATCTGAGTGCCCTACATACATGCTTGCTTTTGTGGAATGTCATCACTTGTGAAAAACAAAAGCTAGTTAAATAAGGAGCCTGAATCTGGATATGTGGCAAATTTTAGGCAATGCTGAGTAAATCACCATTCTTAAAGCTTTACATAATCATGAACTATATGCAAAAATAATTCCCTAAACATGTGTTTACACTTTATTATTAGCCAAATTATACCTAAGTTGCATTCTTCTACATTCTCTTTTTGTAACCACCTAGGAAGACTACTGCTCCTTGCTTGTCCATAACCTCATTTCGAAAATCACCAGTATGACATCGCTACTTGAGAATGTCATAACTCTGTATTAATGGTGATCCATGTAAAGAGCACTGTTACCAAAAGGGTAGATAATGATGTGTTTCATTGCATTATACCAACACAAATACTCTTTGGCTACTGAACTACTATGTAGTGTGTATCATTAGTTTATACAATGTTTATAAGATCACCCAAATACCAATTAGTATGGCTGATGAAGAGGACATTATCTGTGGAACAGTGTTTGCTGCCCCTATTCACAATCCATAATGGTCTAATCAGTCAGTCTGAAGTGCTGTGAATAAAGGAGCAGATCTTGGTTCTGTTTCAATGAGTTTATATTGTTTTCAAAGAGAACTGCATAGCTCTATCACAGTTAATGAAGCTATACCAATTTACACTGGTTGAGGAACTGGCAAGTGTTTTTTAGGAGAAATTGGTACTTTTTAAGTTCCTCTGCTGTTGTCTTGTCACTGGATTACAGTTTCATGGTATGAGAATGGCAGCCATGAACACGCATGTTAGGGTCGGTCATTGGCCAGAAGAGCGGATGTACAGTTTTTAGCAATTTCACTGGTTCCTCTCCAAATATGATTTCCAGATGTACTCCCTTTGCTTTAATTCTTCCAAGAACTATTTGGAGAAATTTTTAACATATATTATTGTCTTAGTTTTTATGACTCCAGTTGATAAAAACAGTCCATCTTTACCAAGCATGCATTGTAATATCTGACTACACTGTGGCAAAGTGCTGCAGTTTTATTTTTATTGTGTTTTCTAAAATTAGTATAAACCATAGAAACTGAAAAACCTTCTTGGGAAAGGGGGTGATAAAGATAAAAGAAAGCAGCATTTAGTTTTCTCCCCAGCCAGTTCCAAATGTGCCACTGTGCCTATTACATCCCATAAACACCAGGGCAAAAGCACCAGCTGCTCATTACTCTCGGAGGAAATACTATTTCCTCTCATTTTGGCACAAACTACCCCCCAAAAGGAAAACAGCCCTACTGAGCTGCAGCTAAACACGAAACCTTCGTAATGGTGTTATGTATAAACAATGTGATGTGATATGTATCTCCTGACAGCCAATCCCTATAAAAATATAAAATAAAAAGATGCACTAAACCAAAGGACATAAAAGGTGTTTGTATTTGAAACTGTTTCTGGAAGGATTTTCCACAAGCTGGACTATATCTGTTATTCATTGGGTGGCTGGGATAAGGACAGGCAGGGAACTAAGCACCCTTAATATGTTAATGCCACTTGGAGGTCTCCTGCTAATGCCAGTTAGAGTGCAAAATCTATATAAAAAAATAAAATCAGCTGAAAAGTGCTATGCGCTGCTTTACGTTAAATGGGAGGCACATTGAAACATCATTAATATTTGAGATGTGCTTTGATTTAAAACACTCATTAGTGCTTTCCAAGTATTCGAAAGCAAACCAGAGGGAGAATCAGCACTCTCTTAAGTGAGGACTCCTGAGGATCCTTGAGTTGCTGCTCATCCAAACACCAGCCTAATGCAGCTAGAATCCATCCCACACCAGTATCATCCATTTTTATTAGATAAATTAAAAAGGTGAATTTTCTAAGCTTTTTATTATTCAAGGAGCACAGCTGCTGCCTGCTGCTTCCATAGTTGACTGCAATTCCCCACAACTCTTTGCCATCACCACCTCTTTTCCCAGCTTGTACTGCCCAGGCGAATCTGAAGCACAGGTCTGGAAAGAAAATGAGAAAATCCAGCAGTTTCACTTGTGTCAGCTGATAAATACAAGACTGGCAGCTGCTAATGAAAGGCTCAGTGAAAAAAAATTGTAAAGCATGGAGAATATATCAGTGAAAGGTATTTTATAGAACAATTTGTGGATTTAGGAGAAAAGGTGAAAGTTGACTAAAGAGGTGAACAGAGAGTGGGAAGGAAAGGTGTTAACAAAGGCCAAAAATCAAATGCAACTGGAATATATCTTGAGAGTTATCTGCAATGTTCTAAGGCATGGGTGGACACTAGAAAGTAAACCTAAAACTAAAAAAAAAAACCAGAATGTCAAATCAAATGAACAGGATGGACCAATTTTTAGTGAAGTTGCAGACATACTTTCCTGCCTTTCCATATTAGTGGGAGGGAAAAGTCAAATCACAATAGTAACTTGCTAATAATCCAACTAACCCATCTGAAAGACTGTGAAAACATAGCAGATGCCAGTAGGATTGAAATTAAAGCACATTCAACTCGGAATGCAAATAGTTCTGAGACTGTAAGGTTTCCCTAAAGCTCTGGCGAACATTTGGCTGGATTGATATTTTGGGCACTGATCTGCATAGCATCTGATTGTGAGCTGAATATGAGCAATGCAGAAAAGCAGATTTTTACAGAGGGAAAAAAGGCTGCCTATTGCCTTCTGTGAGGCTGAGAGATGAGTTATAAAAAGCCTTATGGCGCATTTCCTCAGTTTCAGTCAGCGTGCAGAGCCTCCAGCCCCGGGGGCGCTTTGCAGCCCAGCGTGGCATGGCAAGGGGTGTCCTCCAGCACCTCAGTCTGCCAACCTCGTCCCTTAGAGGACAGCGTCAAAGGCCCTGGGTCAGGCTAGTAGCTGATGTAAAACAGGATAATCCCAATTCCCATCAGTCTTGAAGCAGTACTCTGCCAGAAGTCACGTTGGCTTTTGGTGCTGATGCTGCCAGAGTAATCGTGGAAAATATCAGTATCTTACTAACCTTGCTACTCTTCTCTTCCTCAGTTCCATGTACTGGCACTAATGAAAGACTGCAGTGAGTCCAACACTTGGTTTTTCAAAGGCAGTGCAGAGGTAGCTCCAATTTTTCAGTAGTTTTAAATCATGTGGGTTAAAAAGTTGTTGGGAGTTGTGTTAGGGAACAAACATCTCTGCTATCTAGTGAGTACAGTGCGCACCACCACATTTGAGTGTCTTGGGTGAACATGTGTACTTCTGGGTCACAGTCCTTCAAATAGTGTTTTACAGAAACATCTCGGCATCAGACTTGATTATGATTTCCCTGACATCTTGCTGCTGCTCATCACAGGTTAGACTATGAGAAAATTACTTTGAAATGATTCTTGTCCCTTCTAATTAGAAATATAATAATATAAATAACAGTTTTGTATTGCCTTGATGCTTATGGTGTGCTAACATGTTAGACAATGAAATCTTTATTCACAGAAACTTATACTGCTAGAGCTTAGTAACTGATTTTTCTGCTTATTGACTCTGAAAATGTGCTGATTTTTCGTTAAAATGGTTGATGTAGAACTGTTTGTTTTTAGATGGTTAAAAATACTTAGCTTCCAAAATAAAAATAAAGAAAACAGGTTAAAAAGCCAAAATGTCATGGAAAAAAATCAGAATTTTATCAGCGTTGCAGGAGGGGTTGAAGTATATGTAAAAATGAAAATGTAATGAAATATTTCAGATACCCCAAATATTAGTTTTTGGGACTTACATTAAAAGGCTTGGATTAAAACTAGAGCCTGTATACACTGCTAATTATCCATGTCCCGTGTCTAGTGCAATTTGTGTCAAAAGCCAGTCAAATATCCAGCAACATTACGGTCTTATTGCCTAAGTACATAAGACTAAAGAAGCAGGGAGTTAAATTCTCCCATCTGAGGCAAGATACAGTTTCTTAGTGTGGAAATGCGCTGACATGGAAAGACAGAGAGGCTTTCATTGCAGCTAATGGCAGTGTACCTATCCTGTGAGTAATTACCAGTCTCCAGTCTTTGGTGCTTCTCTGCTCATGAGACTAATGTTTATTCAGAACAATAAATATAAGGTCTATGACACTTTTAAAGTAATGTTCAGATGTGCCTGTGTAACCATGGATGAGTGGTGCTAGTAGTTTTATGCTTTAGTAAACATATTTGACTCTCTGAGTGCTCCAGGGACAGTAGTGGAGTGTGGCAGATGCCGGAGAAGCGGTAATGATTTGCAATTTTGGATGAACTTGTGGTAATAGAGAATGTAATGACAAGGTAGGGGGATCAGCTTTCATTGGCTTCATTTTCTGCTTCATGCAGAATATTAATGATTCATTTAGCATTGATCTGTACAGATTCTGAGCACAGATTTGTATCTATAATCTAGGAGATTGGTTAATTCTTATATCCTCACGCTAAGTAAATCTTACTAGTGCTCACAGCTGTCTCTGCGTAGTTAATGACCCTGCATAAATTCCATTATAATTCCTGGATGGTGCAGAGGTTTTTCATGGTGAGGAGCTGAAACCCTGCCCACAGCCAGCCATCAGCCCAGGTGTAAACTAGCAGTCTAGCCCCTAGGCTGAGTATCTTCCACAAGGTGTTGAACATTATCTGCTACCAGACATTTCAAACGGGAATTTAATGCATTCAGTCTCCCAGAGACAGGGCTAGCTTACCCCCAGTCCTATGCAAACCTCATGCATGTATTTGTATAAGAATCCCTGTCAAAGTCAACATTGCTAATCATATATGTAGTGCTTAGCTTGATTTTTAAACATTTCCGTGTTCCAGACCCATGTTTTCAGTTTTGGCCAAGTGAGAAAAGTAATTTATTTGTCTCAGTGCAGGATGTTTTTGGAAACTTTGTTCTTCTGACTTGCTAAAAGAAAGAGTATTTTTACTTGAACTAAACATTTTATCTAGTCTGAGCACTGATGTGCCAAACATAGTGGGCTGGGAGAAATTAACTTTTACTTATTTTCTTTGACACAGATGAACAGGGACATTTTTGCAGAGGGCTACTTAATATACTTTCGAGTTACAAGTTAAAGGATTGTTTCTTTATTTGAAATTGTAGATACTTAAGAATCAGACACAATAAAGTAAGGAAATTACTGTGGCTTTTGGGAAACAGGTTTCTAACCAGTAAGCATAAACCTGATACTGATAGAATGGAAGAAAAATCTGTATGTAATCAATTTGATCAAATTTAACCTTTACAAAATTGAGCTTTGCCTACATAAGTCATGCATGCACCTGCTGTGCAAAAGGAGGAAATCTTCTGTATCTAGGAGACTACAGCCAGCTAATCAACTTTAACAATATATTATTTTCCTGTTTTAAAAAAATTTTCCTATCTAAATCCTAGGGACTGACTAACAAGAACACAGAGTACCTGTGGTGCTTTTTGATTTACAAGCTTCTAGGTTCAGTCCATGACTCAAATTTGTCTTGTTCATAACTGCATGAGCAATGTGAAATTTAGAGTAGCTATCACAAAAGTATACTAGAAGTAGCTGAAATTTTCACTTTAGTGATAGAATTAAAACAAAATAAATACCAAAATGGTGACTATTAATAAGAAAAGGAATGAGAAACATGTTTTCTTTTGTTTTAGAAAAAAATAGTCCTCTTCAAGAGCTAGAACTGTCCTTAGGGCAAGGCTTAGATATCAAATTCATACTGTATGGCACCTGACTCTACAGCAGGAACTGCTGATGTCAGTGGCCCATCTGTAGCACAAGAAGTTACTCAGTGTGATCGAAGATATAGAAAGTGGCTCTCCATAATTTCAAAATGTTTTCCCATCTGGAGTTGCTATCATAGGTACTTCAGTGGAAGACTGTGCCTGTTTTTCCTACTTGAACTGGGTAATCTTCAAGTCTTGTGTTATAGTGAAGATGGACTGGGGTAAAAGTTCCATAACAGCGAATGAAGACATGCATAGTGCATAAAATGCTGACTTAAGTCAATAGTATCCTCTCACTATAGCCAGAAACCATGAATTTCCAGAACAAGATAAATAAGAAGTTCAAAAGTAGACAGAGCTAATCCTCACTTTTAATGAAATGCTAAAGTTAAATACTATGTTCTTTGTTTTTCAGAATAATTTAATTGAAAATACATACCAATCCTTAAATGAAACTGAAGACAACGTAGGAAGAGGAGATTAAATTTTCATCCAGGATGTTTTAAAATGAAAAAAAATTGTTTATGTAGCTCCAAGTTACAGAGGTAACTTGGCTATTATGAGTAACCACAGATGGTGTGTCAGCCAGCAACTTTAAGAAGCGTGGATAAGTTTGTTTTACCATGGGATTACACAGAGAAGGGAGAGTAACTCTTGTAATATCTCAAGTGTATCTCACTGGAGAATTCCCTTTCACTCTGTGGGTTGTTTTTGCTGGCTGTGTAGACAGATCTCTTCTTCGTTTGTTCCTCATGGAACAGCCCCCAAGCAACGAAATGAAAGCAATTTCAGTTACAGTTTCCTAATTCACCTGAGTATCAGTATTTTTCATGTAATGTTCATGTCCTCCACTGGCTCATGAATATATTCTGTAGTGCTTTATTAAAAAAAGTGGATAAATTCCTGTATTTGATGTGTCTAAGAGGGTAGATGATACGTTAACTGGATAAAAGTGGAATTCTGATTTATCACTCCTTTACCTAAGTTTACCCTTAAATTCCCTGCTGCAATTATTGACTCAATATTCCTGCTTGGGAGATTCCAAACCACACAGGAAAAAAAAAAAAAAAAGAGAGAGAGAAAAAAAAGAGTAGAACAGATCTTTGTTTCACTCAGGTGAATTTGTCACTCTTTTAGTAAAAGTCAGAACCCCAAAACTTTGATGTGTGAACACATTATGAACTTCTGCACGTTTCATGTTACTAGGACTGCAAAGGACAGAGCTCCTCTGCTATTCCAGAAGCAAGTGCCAACAGTATCTTACAGAATATCTATTCTCCTGGGTTTTCAAAGAACATAACCTGATCCAAATACACATTCAACTTTGAGTACTTATCCAGAATGAAAAAATGTTTCCTTGGTTCATCTCATGAGGAGTCTCTACTCAGTTTAATCCGGCATGAGTCATTAGAAGTTCAATATTAAAGCAAAACAGAATTAACTTAAGACAGTTCATTTTTCTTCTTGAGGACTTTTCTGTCTAAAAAGTCCTAAAAAATGCTTCAGAAGGCTTTCGAGTTCATATGTGCAAGATATACATACAAATATCAGGATTAGTGTATGGAAGAGTTTGGGGATTTGTTTTTGCATGGCAGGTGTGTCCCTCCCTCTTCCCTCCCAGCTTTTGCACCATGAGAATAGAAATACTTGGAAAATAACAGGTGCTTGAACTTTTTTCAGAACTTTTTTTTTTTTTTTTTTTTCCCCCTCACAAACAGAACCAGTCTTATTGGCCCTGTTTGCTGTGAATAAATCAAAGAAAATAAGAAAACTGCTTTGGGCACACAGCAACCTCCAGTAGCTAATTTCCTTAATGTCAATATAGATATATCATTATTATATTGTATAACATTAATATCCCTGGCAGAAAGTAACAAGAGCTATGGATACGCAACAGAAAAGTGAGATATACAGCAGTCTGATCTAATTGCTATCAAAGCCAGGGAGTGAAGAAACGATTCACAGACTGCATGGAAAAGTAGGGCTGGCATGTCTGAAGATATCGTCTTTGAAGGGAGAAAAAATTTGTCAGTGAAGTCTCACTGAAATGAAAGACCTACAGAGCTCTTATTTTTACTTCAATTATAAGCTATAGTAGAGAGGAATCAAGAATGCCAGCTGCCACTTCCATGATTTTTTGCTTAGATTCCTCATCTTCTTTAGCAGACAAAGCTGCTGATTGTCACAGCAAAACAAAGGTATTTCCTAATGGTTATGTTTTCTTAGTGTTTGGAGTCAGTGAGCTCACGCTACAGCAATGTGTGATGGCTGTGCAACAGTTGGCACATGTCTGGCTGTTGCTGTGACTTCCTCACGACTGTGCAAAATGACTGTGTTTGCAAACCAGCCCACAGTGCCTGTGTTGTGATGTGGGGAGAGGGCAACTTGCCATAAACTAGAGCTTACTTAACTCTTCATCAGAATATTTCTCCATTAAAACTCCGTTTTTCATAAACCCAACATTTTTAATGACATTTTTAAGACAATTTTGGTCTTGCACTTTGACTTTTGCTGTGAGCGTGCAAGCTCATGGGAGCTGGGCAAAGGAACCTGTAGCCGCCTCCAGCCTTTTCCCAGGAAGCCCAGCCCAGAGTTCCTAGTGTGGTTATAGCTCTATTACCTTTCAGTTTGTTGATTTGGTGGAATCATCTGTTTATCCCATGATTCTATATTATTTTGAGCAAAACTTGAGTATTTCAGAGTTTTCCATAGTATTTCATCCGTTTTGGAATTTTGACACTGCATTTTTCTTGTATCTTCAAATTAAAAGCAAAAGTTGTAGTGCCCACTGGAATAGGAATTCTGGGTGTAAACCAGATCAGTTACAGAGGTGCTATTTTTGCCTGTGTATGCTACTGAGAAAAGTTTGCCATTCGCAGTGCTAATTAAAGCTTTTTCATTCATGCATGGTAGATTCAGCATTATTGCTATCCTTGCTTGACACTGTAGCAAAGAGTGTGTCATTGCTGATCAGATGACTGATTTACAATTCCTAAAATAATTTATAAACCAGTTAAGTTCTCTTGAGCCTGAAGCCTGACTTTAGAAATAACCGTTATTTAATTAGAAAAGCTGGACACTTTTGAGGTGAAAAAATTCTGAAATCCTTACTAAGTTTAATTGTAAAAAGACATGTTTTTCTCATTCAGCTGTTCTGCAAGAGTATTTCAGTGGCCTATATGACTATCATGAGAAATGAGAGCAATAGCATGATAAAATTCACAAGATTGGTTTGAGTAAAGTTTTAGGCCACACATGGTATTGCAGAAATGATAAAATGCTAAGCAGACAAAATAATTTAAAGCACCAGTTAATGTATGACTGTATACAACATCTGCATATGTTTTAGATGTCATTTTGGGTGCACAGCAATTTGTGGAACAAGCAGATCAAGGCATTTGCAGCAGCATTTTTTGAGAAGACAATTCGCTAGAAGAATTTGACAGTGTTTTACACTCTCATTTTAAATTATGTTTTAGCAGTGTCAGTGTGCACTTCAATTTTGAAAACATTATTTATTAATTTAGTATAATTATTGCATACAGTGAGTCAGCTTTACTTTGACATGAAAATAAAAAATTTCTATTTGGATTATGTTTTTAGAAGATTTTTTTTTCAACATGGATACTTGTTTTCTTGTTTTCACTCTGTCTGCACTGATGTGGTAAGGTAAAAGCTCATTTCTTTCCAAATGAATATATAATGATGCTAGTACTAAAACAGTTAACTGGATAACTGATATTTACAAAAATCTTCAAATGTAATGACTTCAAGTTCTTTGTTGAATATTCATTAAATATCCTTTTCTCATAGGGCTTATAAATCCTCTGAAATGCAATACATACACACTTTAAAATTTGACAGAAAATACTCATATTTCTAAGATAAAGGGTTTTTTCTTCTTTAAGTACTCTCTCAAATCATATATAATCAGGAACGTTGGCAACACTGCTGCTCAGAGAAGGACAGAGTGAACATCAAGAAATCCAAATGAATTCAATCCCATTAAATGTAATGGTGTGGTAAATCTCACTATACCATCTGCTGTAGAAGGGTGAGACACTATTGGAATTCCACATCTTATTTACATAGTGGATAAGAATGTGTTGGGAGATTTATATGGCAAATGAATACCCAGAGACAAAACTAAGTTTCTAGTCTGTTCACATCTGGGGAACATCTACATCTGTAGAGCATTATACAAAAACTACTGTAAGTTAGCCTTTCTGTGAACGACCCTGCCACTTCATTCCAACATTACCCATTAAAGAAAAAAAACCAACACAAAACAGTGAAAAAGTTCCTGGAAACGCTGGTGGGAGCTGAACTACTTCATCAAAAGAAAACACAGCCTCTCCTAAATTAGTACATATTTCGGAAGGAATTAGCATTGAACATCGTAGCAGATAGGTTGTATCATATTTAAAACATCTGTGCTGTGAGTTCAGAAATCATCCTGTGGCAAAACATTAAGGAAAATGTGCCACAGATTTATTTTTGCCCTCTTGAACATTTAGATTGACACTCTCCATTTTAACGAGATTCATAACTTTCATTTACTTAATACTGAAATAGAGCTAAGCTTCAGCCCAGTTTAAAACCAGGTGATATCACAGGTGTATCTTGCACAATATATGAACTATAGAGGAACAGAACACTGCACAGTAGCCTCCTCCTGATATGCTCCTCTATATCATTATTTTTAATAAATGTTGAGCTTCTTTGGGAATGGCATGTCCTTTGTGCACATTGATTATAAAACCCATCACTTGTCAATTCAGTTAAATATTAAAGTTCTAATACATCAAAAGTGCATAGGGGAGCTGACCTGGGCTAAGAAAGCATTTTATGCAGGAATATTAATAGACTTCTTCTGCAGCTGCCTCATGTACTTCAGATTGGAAACCTCTGAACCAAAGCCAATTGACAGTAACATATTTGGAAAGGAAGATGCTTTTAAATTACCTCCTTTCCATTTAATCAGACAAGCAACCTCTGAATCCCAAGCCGTAGGTGAATGTTTAAGAGAACATTCTTTATATAGTTAGCTGAACCATGCCCAAGAGCGCCCACTGACAGCTTTCCTATTACCAGAAGGACAATGAATCATATGAACTTTGCTGACACACATGCTATAATAATTGTTACATTTTCTTTTAGAATATATCCTTGGGCTTGCTTTTGGCCTCTCCTTAAAGGTGACAGCTTGTAAGCTACATAACCTAGCCTGCCACTAAATCATCAATAACAGTTCATAAAATATCCTGTAATAATTTAGCAGTGCATTGGTACTGATCCTAATGGAATCAGACATCAGCAGTTATGCTATTTCCTCCACGGATTCTGGATACTTCTATTGAACATTTGTTAAAACAGTTGTTCATCTACAGTGTACATATTCCTGCCAAGCTCCATGGAAATATTTCTATTCATTATTTTTTAATGTCAATTCTCAGTAGAAGTTTGTCTTTTCTGTTTGGAACTCAGTCTGATGCTATATAGACATCTTTGTTTCATAAAGCAGACATAGTTATGTACATTAAACCAGACACATTTGCATTCCCTTCAGGTTAATTACCAAATTTTCACAATAGCTTTCCAGTAGGAGCACTGAAACAAGAAAATATCTCTGTATTTTTCTATATCACAGCCCTATTAATTAAGTCTTTGTTCTCAAAAGCGTAATTCTGGCAATCCACATTCATATCTACTTGGTTTTTCTCCACTGAATGCTCTAAAAGAGATTTCTGGGAAATACTAGCATATTTTGGATGCTAATGAAACACTAATATTAGTAATTGTTATTAGTGATACATATGTACTGTTACAGTGGAACAGCTTCTATTCCAAAAAATTTCTTACCGAAGCAATAAGGTTGTTACGTTTCCCTTAATCATGGTAAGCATTTATCAGTAGAACTGGTGACAATAATTTTATCGCAGTAGAAATTTACAGTAGGTTTTAGCTAGTGTTTGCCAAGTGTGGTCCCTTTTGTCCTGGATTCCCTTCTGCTTTCTTTCAGTTTGGCAGAGCCTAGAGGGGTGATAGTGGTGGATGGTGGTATTGCCTGCAGAAAACCCTATGTCCCTCCTGGACCTGGCACATCAAGGTGAGAATGTCTTTGCAGTTCCTGGCAGGCACTAGGTTGAGGTAGGGATTGTCCTGAGCCCACCCTGCCTGGCTCATATGGGTGTTCTCAAGGAAGGTCAGATGCCACATGGGGAGCTGCAGGGTTGACAGCCTGCTCAGGGTATGAATGACTGTCATCAAAGCTAGCAAAGGTGACATAAATGTTGGCTTATCAGTTGGATGCAGTTGGCTGAGTTAAAGGCTTGCCAGAGTACTTACCTGCATGATTTTATGCACCTGAATTAACTAGCGAAGTTCTAACCCATTTAGCTGGTCTGCCTGTGTAGTCAATAAGCTCCTCCAGAGCTGGAAAAGCTCTCTCAGTTTCTGTGGTTCTACACTGAATACTTCTGTGATTAGGTTTAAATGTCTAAATACTATCAGAACTAAATCCTTTCTCTACATCAAGAAATGCCAGGATTTATTTCATAAAATAACTGCAGTTAAAGCCAGTGATGTTGTCAGATACAATTTATGAAAAAATGTTGGATTCTGTACTGTGTGGATTACTCTGTGAAATTTGTTTTCACATAATTTTATGAATGATTTTTAATTTTCATTAACCTACTCTATATTTTGCTATAAAGAAAACAGCAATAGAATGTGCAAACTGTAACTTTGTTTGATGCCCTTCTGTCCCATTTATATCTTTCAAATGCAGTGTCATTTCTAGGTCTACACAATAAAGAAAAGGCTATGGCTTACAAAACAGTGTTCCTCTTGACCTTTTCCAAGAACTCTGTAGATATGATGTACAGAGCTGCAGATGTGGATAGGTACAAGAAATGATTGGAATATGATTCCTCCTGATCGGAATGAGGCTTGAGACCTTCACAGTTTCAGCCTGAGAAAATATGTTTCCCTTTTCTCCTCCATCTCCCCAGAAGGTCTTCCAAGAAAGATCCCCCTATATCTTTCTTGATCTCTCCAAACCTCGGGTTTTCACAAAAGATTTAGTATCCATCAGTGTTTGACTAGATTCAGGAATTTTTGATTTTTGATTTCCTGAGCCTACCCCTGCCTGTTTAGAGAACTTCTCCAGACTGTGACTAAACTCTCACAGCAGCAGCAAACACCTTATTTCCTCTGTTCCTTGTCACTAGGCTGTTTATCTTCAACTCTTTGATCTTTCATTTTCTCCTCCCTACACTCTGTCTTTTCTGTTGTATGTGTCTTGTCTTCATCTTTCTTTTCTTTCATACAAATCTGCTTCAGATCTAATTTCACATTTCCTCACTTTTCTCCTTGAGATAACTTGTATCTTGTGTACAAATAAATATATGTATAAATAAACACATGTAAAGGCGTGTATGAATAAATAGGCATCATGGTATCTGCAAGACTTGACTGTGACCTCTTTTTCTGACTCTTCCTATCAACTTTCTTTTTGGTCACTTTTTGCTTCTGCTTCTGCTTTTTGCTTATGTTATTTCATACTGGTATGTTATCCTATTTACCATCTGAAGGCATGAAACACATGATTTATTTGGTAATTCTATTCAAACAAAAATGGAAGAATCTCATGCAATTGTAGTTCTCATATTCACCCGAGCTACTGCTTATTTCCTTAGCCAAAATTAAGAGAAATGGTTGAGTTGTCTTCTCTCAAGATCATGTTAAATCTTAATGAACATTATTCAGCTGGGAAATACAGGAGTTGTAAAGCCTCTCCCAGACACAACTCCTTCTATTATTCCCACTGAAAGGGTACATCACTGCCATTATGGACAAGGGTTGCAAAGACCACTTAAGCATTATATAGTTTTCTACTTTATTTCTAAGTCATGAATTTCTCTTTCTCTCTCTTTAAAATAAGAATGCCAATCTATTTCACACAATCTTATCTTTTTCAGTCTACAGAATGATACCTAGAATAAATACAGTTATCTTTTTGATAGAGATTGTTTTGAACTCTTGATCGCAGGTTGAATATTTCATTATATTGTGATAATATCTGATATCTCTCTATTTCACATATTTTGTGATATTTTGATAACATTCCAGTTATGCAATTGCAAGTCTTTCTCAAACATCAAGAAATGTTTACTTTGCAGGAAGAAAACTGGCTTTGTAGTTTTTAGTTCCTCTAATATAAACTGATGAAATAATCAGACAATGTAACTTAGCATTCAAAGGCAAAAAGAACTGTTTTATTTGCAAATATTCTATGTCCCACAGATCTGAAAATATCAAATGATTTTTGGCAACCAAGGCAATATTCATTAAACATGCACTTTAATTTGCTTCATGACACTTCAGCGGCTAGTGTACGCCACAAGCTGAGCACACAATATTTAAGAAGTCCAATACAATCATAGAAGTAGCACACAGAGTACCACTGATTACACTGAAGAGTCTGTGTAAAGACCTTACTATAAGGGAGGAAGAGAAGCAGACAAACAACAATGAACTGTTTATTCAGTCACAATATATATTTTCTATATCCTTCTCTTTTATCTTAATTTAGTTTGCAATTATTTATGTAATTGTTTGCCAAATGAATTATCACAATTGTATCTTAGCTTCCCATTACAACAAAGACCTTAACTGTTGGCTGACTTCTGGTTAATCAGTATAGAAAATACACTGTAATGAAAATTATTTTTGTACCCATACAGTCAGGAAATAATGTTGAGTAGTCAAAATACTGTTCTTAAAAATATTGTCAAAAAACATAGGTATAAAAGTGTATTTATACTTTCCAAACAGATTTTTGGCTTTGTCTTTTCTCACAGCCCTGCAAAAATTACAAAAAGTTCTTTGATAAGACTGTGTACAAAGCAGTGAACCATAACCCAAACCTAGAGTAAACTGGAATCCATTATGAGTTCAAGCTGTATTTATTCATACATTTTATTTATATTTTTTATACTTCTAATATCCTTCTCTACCTGCAAACCTATACTTTTTGCTTTAGGTCAGCTAGAGAATGGCCTGGTTTTATGCTTGTTTCCACCCATCCAGAGTCATGGAAATAATGCAGAAAATGTTATTTTCTGTCTTTGTGGTTGCAAAAATATATTGTTGTAGAGTCCTGCTTTTTCAGAGTTGCTCTTTCAGAATGAAAGGAGGTTGAGTGGCCAACTGTGGGTGGTGCAGGTGACCATAGACTATTGTTGAAGCACAGCCTCAAGACCATGAGCATTTATAGCTTTGTCCACCTCATAGGTGTGGGTGGCTATTTTTCGGAGAGAAAAATAGTGTCATAATTTTTGTAAGACAGACTGAATTCTCTGAAGCGTTCCACAGCTATTCCAATTGCTAAATGTGGCTAGAGATGCCTGCCAGTCAAGAAACTGTCAGACCATGGAACAGACAATAATCCTGTTCTGCTCTGGAATATTTTCAGGTTGAAAAACTATTTTTTAAAATAGAAAACATAAATTCTCCAGAGTTGACATTGAGCATCATCCTGCTTCTGAAAACAAACAAAAGACACCTTCTCTCTCCTGCAGAATGGAAGCGGGCTATTTTTGTCTTCTTTATAGTCTCTACATCCCAGTGAGGAGGGTAATGTTGGCTTAGAAATACCAGTGTAGAGTAATAAAAATGTGTTCCACCACATGGAACATTTTTCTTGGGTTATTATACCACACATTTGCAAATGTTTTGTATGCCTATGAAAAATACAATGACCTCTTTACCTAGCCAAGAAGCACAAAACTCCATCTTATTGACTGGAGCATGTCAGCGGTAAGCATATTAATACTTACTCATATAGTGTTTTTCCTATGGCATTCTGACATTAACTACCCTGGGAAAAATCCTAGGGTATTCTTAGTGAAACAGCACAAAATAAATCTAATTTTTAATGGAAGCTTAGATCTCTCCAGAGCACTTTTTTCATTCTGACATTTTAGCCATGCAGGATGGAACCCATTAAACAGAAGAGTAGTGAAACAATATTGCAGGACAGTGCATGTTTACTCGTTAATAGAAAGTTCTGACATAAAACTGGACATTTCTTGCAGGGTGGAATCATTTCATTCTTCGTTGTGGGAGTGGGGGGGAGGGAAGACAGCAGAAAGCAAGGAGGGGGAATTCTTTAATTGTTAGTGCAGGTTTTAAACTGACAAGCCTCAAAGGCAGAATACTGACTCTTTGATCTTAAAAGGGTTGTAAAAGGATGGTCTCACTTGTGTTTATTCAAATATTTGCAGGTAAACGCTGATAATCTAAACTGAGTCAAAGCTGCAGAATTTAGCATAAGTGATTTGCATATCAAGAGCTTCAAAATAAATACCAATTCAGAGATCTTAAATGTTGTCAAAAACTAATCATAACTTTAAATTAACTTGAGGCTTGCTTACCTATGGAAGTCTGTGCTCAGGAAGCTGAAGTATTCATTGGCAACCAGCAGTCTAATAGACATGCTTAATCCCCACTAAGAGGGCTGTGTGGTAGTTGTAGGTATCTCCAGTCACATACCTGGTGGTTGGGGGCATATCAAGAGCAAAAGTGCTACCTTGCAGGGCAGAGAAGAGCTGAGCTGATAAGCTGTGCATCCTCACCACCAGACATTGTCCACTGGAGACATTCTTTGGAGATAGGCTGATTCTAGTTAAAAGCTGAGAGAACTGCTTCTAGTGAGTGCTCTTGTAGACAACTCGCATTTTGCTTTTTCTGGGTAGAGTTTTAATTCCTGAACTACTGGATTCTTGACAAGTTGTTTCACTGTTTGTAATTATTCATATTTCAAGTAAATGTATCACAGTTTCTAAATTACTTGATTGTCTTCAAAAATCTATTTTTAGCACCTGGTTCCTGCTACTTATTTTATAGCTAATGACTTCTTGGCATAATTTTGTGTCTGTTACTTGACTGAAGGAATGCACATCCTGTAGGAGCCCTGAGTGACTTGTTTGGAAGTACAGATCCTTCATACTTCCTCTCCAAAAGTCAACAAAAATTGTCTGTGTTTTGGAAGTCTTCTGTGTGCCCAGATGCTGCGACTGATGAAACGAGATAATAATAATTAGCATTTATCAAGTTAGATCACCCATACTGCCCAATTTAGTAACATAAGATGGAAGTTTCAGCCTCTCAATTCCCTTGGGAGAGTGTTTAGGGCTTCAACACACGTAAAAGAGACTAAGAAATTAAATTAGTGCAAAAAATTTACAAACTGTTTCCTTCAGTCTGACCTGGTATCTCACTGTGTGGGAAGAGTAGCTAATTACAATGTTACAGAGTTAAGTCAGCATTTAGGTCCTTTTTTCTGTACATTTCTGTGCATTGCCACTTGCGATCTTACACGGACAACAGAGATCTGTAAGACTAAAACCAGTTCTGTTAATGACAAACACCCACATAAGGAAAAATTAGCAGTAAGTAAGTAGTTGGCTTGTTTTCAGCTGGTCACTGCTTGCTCAATTCCCTTTTCAGGTGTTTGCCATGTACAAGATCTTGCTATTTTGATTGCCCCAGGCTGGCATGTCCAAGGTTTGAGCCAGTGACATCACAGGTTATTCTTCAGGGAATAAATGCAGTATTGTTACTAATCAGTACAGCAACTTAGTAAATCATAGGAGGCGAGTGTAGGTTTCAATTCTCTGGAATTCTACTGGATCCAGCTATGGGTCTTGGAATGAGATTTTCATAGGGAATTAGGCATTAATAGTAAATTAGCTACTCTTTTAAAGACCTGAGTCTTCAGAAGCATAACTGGAGTCCCTTTTTTAGTTCTACTGTCCTGAGTTAAAGTTTGCTTTTAGTAGTTGTTAGGACATAACTTTATTTGAAATATTTAGAATAACAGGAGGTTTGAGTAATAAGTAGGTTCTTTTTATTTCAATAATTAAAATAATAATAATTGTTGGACAGAGTAGGAAGTCAATTTTTGAGCTTGTGGAAATTCTGATTATTTTCTTAATTAGAAGGGAAGACTAAAGTCCTTTGGTTCTCTGGAAGGAAGTTCTGCCAGCACGGGGAGAAGCGGGAGTGCTAAGAGAAGCACTCAGCACCTACCTAACACCAGCCCTTTAGTCTGATGATAGTACTAAATTCTGACACTCAGAAAAACTTTTCTCCTGGTGTTGCCATAGTTCCCTGAGCTCAGCACCTGCAATCCAGCTGCCTCCCCACTGTGATGATTCATTGACATTTCAACACTCTACTTCGTCCACCTTATTGACTCTCCAACTTCCTGCCTTATTGCTTTATTCTTTGGTTCTCTGTACACATTTCCCAGTCCCGTTCTACCCATCTTTTATTAGTCAGATGTCCACAGCTCATCTGACTCTGAAATTTTCATTCGTCTTGTAGAATACTTACTAGTGCTTTTCCACTGCTCTCCCCACACCTCTTTTCTTCCTCCCTCTCCTGTCCACAGAACATGCTTAGAGTGGTTTGAATATCTGGACGTTACCCCAAGAAATTTGACTTGTAAAACAGAATAGTAACTAACCAACATGCAATCACACTTGGTGATTAACAACAGTCAGTATAAGCCTGTTGCTGTCTGAGTATGGGTCTAATCTTATTGTTTCTTGAGTTACTCAAGTCTTTATTTTTAATAAAGATGTTTTTAAACTTTAAGGATATATGATATGGTTTTTCACCAAAAAATGACTGCAGTTCTCAAGTTCAGCTACTTTGTGTGCAGTTGGCCACTGTGAACAAAAAAGACCTTGGAAGTTTTTCTTTCTAAATTTGTGCTGTTTTCTTTTTTAATACACTTGTGCATATCTGGTGATCCCATTGTATTTATTTAAGTTTTAGAAAATGCAAATTTAGTATTTTCTTCTTGCAAAACCTTCAAAGATTAGGTTAAAGCTAACTGAAACTTTCACACTATCATCACCTCATTTTTTTTTTACATGATAGTAAGTTAGAAGCTAAAAAGAAAGGTAGAATTATGTTGGTGTATGATTTAAGTAAGGTCAGACTGACTAGAAGTGTCTGAATGGTAGTTTAAAGGCTAATAGATATTACATGAGCTTCATTTATATCACAGAGTGATTAGTTATAGTGCAGTGGCTTGTTTAGTTTCTTGCTAATGAGGAAAAGTAGGTTCAATACATGCCTCTAGAAGAATATGATTTTTTGGCAGATTTCTTTTACATATCACAGCATTGTGAATTTTATTTCAGCTGCAGTTTGATCTTGTACTGCACCAAACCCCTTCTGTAAAATGCCAAAAAATCTCACTTTCTGATGCATTAATAATTCTGACCACCTCAAGAAATTCTGCTCATGAGTCTTAATGACACTTCTTGGACTAAATACAAATATGGGAATAATATGAACAGCCAATTGCTGGCTGTTCAGTCATACTAAGTGAATTTATAGTGTTCTGGACCTCAGAAGATTTAGTCCCATGCACTAGGTCTTGGGGGATTTCAACAACAAAATCACAGGCTTTTGATCCTGCTAGTATATGATTATCTTAAATAGATGAGTAATTCAACTGACTTGTCTGGGACTGCTCAAGCCCCTAAAGTTGACAGTATAGTTGTAGGATCATGGCCTTAACGTTGGGGAGAAATATTTCTGTGGGGATTTCTTATGTCAGTTCAGGACCATTGTAATTACAAGTCCTTATGAGTGAAACTAAGACTATATCACCAGGTTTATGGCATTGTTTCACTTTACAGTCACTGTCATAAAATCCAGATTAATGTTGTTCCTTTGTGTATATTTAACACATTCTTTCCTAAGAATGAGTTTGTGATAAGCCATTTTCTCTCTCTCTTTTTTTTTCCATAACAGTGTTTGTTACATGACTTCCAAATTTTAATGCTTAATATGATCTTTGAAAAGCTGTAAACTTTTAACAGACTTTAAACATAAAGTGAGTGAATAAATTGCCAGGGAGTCTGTGGTTTGATCCCAGGAAATCCTGATTAATAGCCTTTAGTTTTTTTTTAGACCACCCTGAATATATTGTGAAAAACAGTTGACTCATTTTATGGCCATTTAGATTGTAACTCAACCTACTAAATTTATAACAATTTTTTTTAAAAAAAACTAAATGAGGACATAAGAATTTATATTTCTTCATATAAGACCATATGTTGAACACATTTCTTGCTCTATTTAGTTCAGTCCTGTAAATGTATAATTCTGTATATTTGCTAGCCACATAGACTCTATTTTTAATATAAAAAGGACCTAATGCAAAAGCAATGTAATTAATGTGAAAGTAATTGTACTCATAATAATCACTAATTTTCATTGAACAGGAGATGCATGTCTAAAAGTGAAACTAATTTGCATGTGTGTTTTAGGAACCTTCCCAGTAATATTTTTGCTAGGAAGTAAAAAATGTAAAATAATTTTGCAAGATAATTTTCCAGATAACATTTTTTTTCTCTTTATTTAATGTATTATTGATATAAATAGTATTTTAAGAGCATGGTAGTTGCATTTTATTCTTTGTTAGTTGTAATATCAATTAAAAGAAAGATGTACTTACTGTTGGTGTAAATCTTGGTATTACTAGTCAAGGTCAAGGCATGGAGCTAAACTGGGTAATTTTGTTTTAATAATTTGGGAATCTTTGGTGCTGATCACCTTACAGAAGCTTAATTCCTTCAAAGGTTACATTTCTAGAAACTTGGAGGAGTGTTGATCCGGGCATGGGTCTGAGCAGTCGTGGTAAAACATGGCCTATGGTAGGAAATTGCTGTATAAAAAAGCTCCGTCTATATGGAGGATGCTTTCATGTACATGTGCTGTGTTCATGTGCACACATAAAAATGACAGATTTTTTCCTCATTAAAAATGGGATTCTTTTGGGCAGGTCATCGTATTGGCAATAATAATATAGATGTAAAAGAAAAGAAAGAGTCTTCTGTGATGCTACTACAGAAGACTGATTATTGAAAAACTAATTTGTATATTGCTCAAAATTTAACAAATCACATTGAGTAAAAAGGTAAACAAAACATATGTATAGAAACCTCCAGTATTAAGTAGCAATAAATAGAATATATTTGCATTGTCTTTGCAGTATGCTCAGATTTGCTTTTTCTTTTCAAGAATAAATAAATTATTTTCCACATAATAGAAAATTGAGTTGACTATTTCTAAAATGCTCTGAACATAGAAAAATGAAACATATTTTAATATTAGTGCTTATCACAGCATTTAAGGCATCACCATCCCCCCTCAAGCTTTCTATTCTTAAATAAAAAAGGAAAAATCCTATTGTTTTCCTAGCTTCACTTTGCTTCTAGTGATTGATGTAGAATTTTACTGCCATCCAATGGCAAGGACCTATTATAGCCTAAGTAAATGCCTAATGCCTTTTGATCAAATTGCAGTCTGGGGAATTTAACTTATGTAGTACACTTAGAACTTACATCAATACATCTCTGTTCGTTACGCAGTGAGAAAGAAATATGACTTCAGTTTCAATTTATTGTGTTTCCTAATTCAATTTAACTCTGAATTACTAATATTGTGGTACATAATTACCTAAATGAATAAATCAACCTAAGCTACTTACTAAAAGAACATTAGCATATAATATTAATTTTTGCATGTACCTTGTCAAGTTAGTTTAAAAGATTCCTTTCTCTACAATTAAGAGATTTTCCTAGTTGGCATAATATCCTTTTGCTAAAATACTCTTCTCATTTTACTTATCATGTCTGGAGATTTTATAGTTGTTATTGTACACTAAAGAATTGTTTTATCACTCTCAAATGTGTTATAGAGGAGGCTTTGTGGTTTTTTTTTATTTTTTTCTTGTTGCATTTTAGTCATACAGAAACCTCTAAGACAGAAAGACAACTGCTTAAAACTATAATCTGATTTATCAGGATTTTGATATACTGCGGTATATTTTTATCCTCTGTCCTTTTCAAATTCGGCTTCAACTGGCAGTCCAACCTAACAGCCATTTTTTAGAGTTCTAAGAAACAATCTAGCTTCTTCTAAGAAGCATCATGTTTTTCCAAAGTGTTTTTTTTAGAGAAGAAACATAGATACATATAAAGAAAATAACTTCAGATCATAGACAAGAATATAAACCCAAACCTCCATCTTGAACTAGTAACAAGTAATTATAGTAATTAGTAGCTGTTACAGGAAAAAAAAAAAAGAAGCCCTACCAGGATGGGGGAAAAATGTAAGTTTAGAATAAAAGAGAAAAATTAAATTGCACAGAAAAAGAATAGGATTCATTATTTCTGTTGTTTTATTCTAGCTGGAAGACTCCTTATGAACTGTCACATCATTAGGATTGCTCTCTGTTGCTTGTTAAAGCCAATGGACACATTTCTAGTGACATAAAAGATGCCTACCTGTTGTCCTACATGTGTATTTTAGTTCAAACATTATAAAAACTTTTTTTGGCTTCTCAGAAATATGCAATCGGTGGATATCTGCTTTAAGCATCACAATGTTTAGAAACACTTTATTAGATGTTCTGTTGATCTCTTGCTATTATTTCAACACTTTTTAACAACTTTTTGGCTGCAAACTTTGACTATTACCATTGCTGTACAGAAAGAATAATCTTTGACTAAATAAAATCATTAACCTGGAGCAGTCTACATCATGTAATATTACTGGAAATGAAGCAAGAAACAGAATATAGAAGAAAGTCCCAGGAGACTCGGACATATGTGCCTTATGTGTCCATGCCTTAGACAAATTCTACATTTATGAAAACAATTACAAAATTAAAACTTTCCTTCTATAGCTGAGATACATTGACGTTAATCAGCACAAAGTCTTAGGGGTGCGTGCACAGAGAAAAGAGCACCATGTTTTAAAAAAATCTTAAATATTAAAATAGGCATGCTTATGCTATTTGCTGCTTTACTGCTCTAATATTAAAAGGATGAATGTAATAGAAAAGTACAAAGAGAAAATGAGGATCATGGGAAGTAAGTTGTTTGTATTATTGTCTTTATTCTGTAATTACTATCAGGACACCACAACTGCACTCGGAAAACACAGCTCACTCATCACAGCAGTGCTATATTAGTAATTGATTGGAAAATGAGTGAAAAATTTCTCTACATTTCTCTCACTTTTAAATTTGAAAATTGAAGTTTCATGCAATCTTGATGTTCATAAACTTTGTAACTGGTAGAAAACAGGGGTAGATTGTCACGATATCATGATATAGATGTGCTTGTTTCACACCCCCCATCCCCTGAACTTAGATTTACAAAGACCATCAGTGTCAGAAAAGCAGTGTAGGTGAGTACAGCACGTGTCCTTTCCAGGGAATAGCTGTTTATTGTTAGCTAAGTTGATAACTCATTTTCTAAAATGTTCATATTGTTATAGTTCTCAATGCTTTTGCAGTATATGTTTATGCAAATTTATCAAATGCAAAAAGCTACACTTTAACTTCAATTTTAATATTCCAAGTCAATATACCTTTCACAGATACTTATATTCTTCAAAATTCACTTAATCAGTTGCTATAAACAGACAGGAGAAAAAACGTAATTTCAACCAATTCTTGTTTCATGTTTGAATAATAGTTACTTTTTTTTTCTTCTTTGTGCTTTGAAGGAAAGTCTGTGTGACAGCTAACAAAGCTGCCCTGGCTTTGTAGCCCTCATTTTACGAGTCGTGAGATAACATACTCTCTGCATGGGTCTCCATGAGTTCAGCTGGCCGTGGCACATGGGCAGGCTCCAGGAAACGGAGACTTCTCCTCCACTTCTGCACACAGATGTGTGTGGGGGGAGCTCTGCTGGCGGGGGACACAGGAGATCACAAGCATAGCACAAAAAGGAAGTCTGGGAGTCGGGTGAGGTGTGCTTGGGTGTATTTGGGGCTATACCACCGCTCCAGTGTTCCTGCCAACACAAGCAGAGCTGGCAAAGTGGACACCATGGAGAATACAGCGTGTAGTGTTTGTAATGGGCTATAGTTGCCTCCACTCAGCTATTTCCCCCACTGCAGGAAATATCGTCAGCCTATCCACCCATGGCTTCTCTTGGCCAAGAGAGGAGGAGGGCCTGTGTGGTGGCAGGAGGTGGCACACGTGGCCCCGCTACCAGCAAAAGGGAGTACCCAGCCACCAGCCTCACCCTGGGAGAACTTTCTGCTCATCACCTCCCTCCTTTCACTCTCCCCACATGTTAATGCATATTCAAACAATGCATCAAAATAACCGGAAGGCAAACCACCACCGAATCGCCAGCCCTCAATCCTGAATAAGCCACTCACAGTCAATTGCCTTTTTCCTAGTTTAATTTTCTTTGTGCGTATTATAATGCTCTGTGTGTTCAATGACAATCACTTCTGTGAAGCTGCATTTCATTTCCTCTGACCACTAAAAACTGTGATCAGCTTTACTTGCCTGAAACAAGTATCATGCACAGATTTTAATTATTTAGTCATGATTTAGCATGCATGATATATGGGTATCATTATCAACGGCTGCAATATCTCTTCTTTTGGCTATTTAACATGAGGAAGATGCTCTTTGTTATTAACATCTGTTCATCGGGGACACAGACCTTCTCAGCATTACTAGCACCTTCTGTTTTTGTCAGGAGAAGGGAAAGTGATCAAGAGCCTCATCAGAGCCTAATTTGGCACTGATGTGTTTTCCTTTCTCTTAGCGTAGCCTAGATCTAAATTGTCCCTTAAAATTACAGTAGCTTTTAAAATACTGCTCAATAACTAGATCTGACTAGGCATAGACTAAGATGGTACAGATACGAATATAACATTATTTAAATGTTATGGTTGTGTGTGGGCTACAAGATGAAAAATAAGTTAATAAAAGACGTGGTGGAATTAGAAAATAAGATTAGTGAATTGCTTTAGCCGTGAAACCATCTTCTAGCTATGAAAAAACGGCTAATCTTATTTTTCCCCCACTAAGCTCATTCTAGCTTTTCCACAGCCCAGTGAAGGCCTTGCAGCAGAAATGTCCCCTTTACATTTACCTTGTTATTACAGCAGGCATTTCATTAAGCCTTTTAAGGATGGATCTTCGGTTCACAGTAAAACAAGGCTCTGGTTCTTTGCTACTTTCCTCTGGTGAGGATACAGTGGAGGCACTGAGCTGTTTGTAGAAGGGTCTCTCTGCTCAGCTGCTTTCCAGGTGGGTTGAACCTGAAGGGATGGATCTGCTTTGAGGAGAGACTGCACTTGAACTTTTTTTCAGATCAGTCTTAAATTGAAGGTAAACAAAAAAAGGGATTTCTACGAAAGTGTTCGATTCTGTGAGCACTGCCAGTACCAACCAAATATAGCGTTTGTGCTGCAGACCAGGATCTTATTTCTTCCTAAAAGAAAGCATCAAAACCTGATCATGTAGATAAAAGAGGAAACTTCTCATGAATATACTCTACATGATTAAAACTCCAGCTCCCTATGGTTTAGACCTGGAAGACATTTTAATTATCTATCTAACATCTTGCTATTTCTGGAATTTTGACTGCGAATGTTTCTGACATAGTGTTTCATGGAGTATCCTTTCCTCATACTGTGCTTTTTTTATACTCCAGATGTACAGTAAACAACAAAAGCTTGTTTTATCTTTTACTCTCCATCAGATGAAAGTGAAAGATAACTAAAAGGAAAAAAAACCTTTTAAAGAATATATTTTAATGATAGATATCCTGCTTATAATCTGAAGGTCCCATAACAATCTCAAATATGCTTTACCAAATAGACTCAAACTACTGATAACTGAAAAATCCAAATATTAACAGT
Organism: Podargus strigoides; assembly: GCA_028020825.1. Lineage (NCBI taxonomy): Eukaryota > Metazoa > Chordata > Aves > Caprimulgiformes > Podargidae > Podargus > Podargus strigoides. The sequence goes on from CM051628.1 coordinate 14,522,911, forward strand.
ACTGTAAATAAATTTTAAAAAATCAGCAAAGAAAAGCCTTTCATTTTTCCCATTTTGCCAGGCAAAAACATTCAAATTTTTGCACATAATTATTATTTTTAATCAATTTTAGCAAATTTCAGTACCATCTTGTCAAAAACTGGCAGCATAGAAAAAAATCGCTGTGATAATCAATTCTGAATACATAAGTAAGAGCAACTCAATCGCTAGGGTGATTTTCCAAATGTAATCCACCCTATGGGATAACATTCTCAGTAATAATGTGTGAGTGAGAACCTAAATGCAGCTTATGAAAGGCAGATATCAAGTTTACAGTGGAATGTCTTTAAAGATCACATAAATAGTGTTTTTAAAGCATAGAGTTATTATATATTCTAAATGAGAGATATGAAGAAACTTGGACAGACTCTGCCTGCACTGAGTCCTTGTGTGGCTTCTAAAATTGCCTTAACACTTTTTAAACTAGAGTAATGGACTAATGGTTTAATATACCTAGAATCTCTTCAAAAGTTTTCTCAAGTTTCTATTTCCTAGATTAGCCCTTGAGTTTAAGTGATGTCAAGCAAATGACTGACATCTGTCAGGCCAGGTTTTGACCCATAGAAAATGTCTCCACTGTGAAAGTGGATGCAGTGATAGCATGTTTGAGGTGGTGAAGATCTTAGGTTGCAAGACAGAACTGTACTGTGTAGCTTATCCAAGCAGGGTTTAACTTGGTTACCCAAGCAGTATTTGCTGCCACACTTGGCAGCCTCTCAGAGGATGCGTTAGCTGAAGCACCTCAGCCTACAAACACAGCTGGTGTCTGAACTAGAGTCTTCATGGCAGCTGGCATCCAGACCTGCACCAGTGTCGGCTACACTTTGTGACACTTCAGTGTTGCCATGTCCGTGATCTTCAGTCAGATCAATACTTCAGGATTTGTAAAAAAGTTTGTAAAAGAAGTTGCTAAACTAGGGGTGTAGTTTTGTGAGACAGGTCTATAAACATGACCTTCTTATGTGAGGAGAAGAAAAATGAAGAAAAAGGAACTAGTGAATTCCTAGGTACTTTGTAAAACCAGATTAACCACTTTGATGATAATCTAGCTTGTTGTTGTGAACAATATGTATTTCTGTAAATTCATCGATTCCCACTCCCATAGCCTCACATTGAGCAGGAGTATATCTTTAGAAAGCCTCCTTTTCTAAAAGCAGTTATGTCAAACTCATTTTATATGATGGGCTTGATCTGATATCCTGGTGCTTGGTAGCAAACACTTCCAGCAGAAGTTATTAAGGTAAAGAGTATTAACAGAAAAATAATCTATGTTGTTATTCCAGTTGCATTATCAATAGGTAAATGTCTGTTAATAACTCTAGCAAGAAGATCTGCAGGAAACTATTCCTGTATCTTTTGGTTGCTTCCTCTTTCCTGCTCACCTGAGTAGAAATGGGGTTTTGGAGGCATGTGAGGTCAGCTCTCAGTGAGCCAAAATGCGAATCATTTGTGGCACGGGGCAGGGACAGCTCAGGACCATCTCTTGTATTAGCTCAACTGCAGCAACACAGAAGCTGCTCTCAGGAGCAGGCAAGTACAGCTCCTGAGCAAATATACCTGCTAGATCTATGATGGCTGTGTATGTGCTCAGCTCCAATGTTTTCTAGCTGTGTTTCCATGGAAGGATGTAGAGGAGGGGTAAGTTGTCTCAAAGCCAGTTAGATCCAGCTGGGGTCTGCTAAGTCCGCTCAGGTTGTGCCTGTTGAGCTGAACATGTGGAAATCCTCCTTTGGTAGCTGCGAGATTTCAGAAGGGCTATTTCTGATAGGTATATGGCTGTATGGACCCATTCATGACTAACACTGACCTTAATATAATAAACTCTGTAAAACCAGGTGCTTAGAGCATAATGCAGGTATACTGAATAGCTCTGCAGGAGATAGCTTTGATATAGCAAAACTCAAATTGTTTTGGAGCTAATTGGTTAGTCTAACTGAACCAGTCTAGTTTCTCACAGAGATGCTGTGAGATACATGTGTACTGTGCTGGGTTTGAATTTTATAACACTTCTCTTCGGGCATTTTTATCAACTATAACCTAGTCCCTCACTCTCAGAATGAAGAGCTGACTGTGTTTGGAGAGTTGATGGTGCACACACATTATGTGCAACCCACAAGGTATTGCTGATGAGCTACTCTAACCTACGCAAACTGCTGTAGCAGTGCCCCTAAGCTGAGTAAGTGTAGAGCATCTGGAGTAGCTTTTGAAAGCACCATGCCCCACTTGAAAATACTGATTTACTGCTTTTTCCCATAACCACCATCCAAGCCTTGTTCTCCTTGGAGCACAGGAGTGTTTAAAATGTGTATCTGGGACAAAGACAGTACTTAAAAATGTCTTGCATGCTCAACTCAGATTTTGATCCATAAATGACAATTCACTGGCACTTATGCAAGTTTTGATAATTTGGGCAATGTCATAAGAGTTTTCTGAGCGATCACTTCTGCTCAGCATCTCTGTACATCAGGTCACATATAAAAGTCATTCATGCAAATTTTTGACCATCAATGCTCTGATATGATAACAAGCCATGGGGCTATTAAAACTCACTGCTATCTCTTAGCAAGCCATCCTGAAGTTGGCAGAAATAAATGCAGGGAATTGAATTTGCAAACAGTTTTTTTCCAGGTATCTATAAAGCTTTAAGTTAATAGACCAACAACAGCCAGCTATGACAGTGCCTGAAAAATCCTGGGATAACCCATAACGTAGCACAATACATTTCCTGCTCTGAATGAAACATATTCACTTCTGAACCAAGGTGGAGAACATTCTGGGCTGTCACCTTCCCTGTGCAACCCATAAAGGGTTAACAATGGCACTCACCCTGAGAGCTGGGCACCTGTGGGGCCCAGCCCCACCCATGGGTGGGGCTATCAAAGGCTGCAGCTTGGGCTTACTTAATTGGTTGCTGAAGGGGAAGAGTGAGACAATTCTGTATGTTGACCAGGAAAGAGCTTTGGAGGTTTCCCTCATGCTGCTTTGGCTTGGAAATTGGAGGCATTGACTGGAAGTGGTAAGTGATTCCTGTGGATGTTATGGTCATGAACCCATGCTGGGTAATGGGAAAATGGTGCTGTTTTTAAGAAACGTGGCAATAAGTAAGAGAGACTTGTGAAAGAGTGAGCTTCCAGTATCGTGCTAGTCTGTTGAAGTGGTAATTCCTGTGGCTCCCAACTTCTTTCACATCAGGGACTCTGATGAGTTATGTGTGGGTTTAGTGAGAGGGGTTGTTTGGCATAGTTAAGGAAGGGTGTTTGTTCATAGCCACCATGAACAAGATCAGGCAAGTGTGGACCTTCAAAAGCTTGCTGGCTGATTCCCTGAAAAACAGTTCTTCAGAAGAAAAGTACTTATATTCTTGAAAGACAAACACTCAGCCAGTCAAGAAAAGTCAGTTGCTGTGATGTGGATACTGTAAATGTAGCTGTGAAGTGGAAACTTAGGCTTAATTTTTCGTAAGAACTTACATTTTGGCTGGGGTAGGAATGGTATGACATCAGTTCCCTCTTTTTAACCACTGATTAAATGTGGCATAGTGTTTCCAATCAAGTGAACTGATGGAGGTGATGTAACAGGAGGCTAATTTTCTGTTGTTGGATGATGGAGCTGGGTTGGTTTTTTTCATTCTTTAGTTTGAGATTGAGTTGTGAAGAGTGTCAGAGTAACTACAAGGAAATGAAGTTTGCGAAGTGCAAGCAGCAGTAGGCCAAGTGTCCACATAATATCTTTGTTTTTTTTTTTTTCTCTTTTCTGGAAGCAGCTTCAGAGCTTGAAAGGCAGTGCAGTCTAATAATCACTGCTAATCCAGGAATTTAATACACAGAAAATTGTTATTTATGCCATGAAATTGCTCCAAAGGTTAAAATGCCTTATGTGCCAGCACAGTAAGTTTCCCTTGAGGTTCTATCAGGGCTGAATTTAAATGGCTTTAAGTCCAGCTAATTCCAGGCCAATTAGCTTCAACCACACTGAACCTGGAAAATTGCTGCTTTCAGGAAGCGGCCAGATTCATGCCTGGAAAACCCCACTCATATTCTGCTCCAGGGGCTAGGTATAAATCTTTAGTGTTCTCATTAATCTTTTAAGCTGGGGAACATAAACATCTGGAAGCTTGCACTTTCAGAGTTCTGTAACAACATCTCCAACTGGTTATTTCACTTCTTTTGTCTATAATAATGCCCCATTTCATTCCCCATGTATTATTCATATATACCTTAAATTTAATCACCAACCCACTAAAGTTAAAATCACACTACACCTGAAATATAAACACCATCACACTGGAGTTGAGAACACATTATGCCTTATCCATAATTACTATCATGCTGAGGTAAGGTTCCCACCTTTTCTTTTTGTGATGCCACCAAGGCTTTTCTGGTTATCAGTGCCTTTTCGTGCCTGTATAATGAATTCAACCTTTTACTGTTCTTTTCCTCTTGGGTCCCTTCCTCTCTACACACAGAAATTTTTTACATTTCATGCTCAGCCTTCTAGTTAGCTGTTTTCTGCCACACGTGAAAGTAGCGTTACGTGATTAGGGCTGTGCTGCCTTTGATTGCTGAAATCACTCTGGGTGTCCCCTTCGTGTTGCCCCAGCAGAAACGTGGCCTAGGGCTCCTTACGTTATCCAGGGAATATCTCCAGCAATGAGTCCAGACAATGTCCCCCTTTGCCTGAGCAGTCACTTTGTGCCCTTTGCTCACCCAGCCTGACTGTCCCTGTCAGCGTTTGCTCGCCGGACAATTTTGTGATTTCAGTAGTGAACAGATACTATTGTAGACTTGTCAGGTTATTTCTACAGACAACTCTTTGGTAGTGTTGGGACAGGGATTACAACAGTGTTCCTGTGTGATGGGACTGTGTGCTGTAGTGGACTGGCAGCGTGCCTGTGCTTGCACGGCAGTGGGATGCTGTTAGAGCCCTGAACATCCCCATGGTCAGTGGCTCCATGGAAATAAAGCTGGTCCTGTAGGCTGGGCTTTCTGTTTAGTTACTGGATCTTACCTTGAAGTCCATGGGCCAGCTGGCCTCTTACTCAGTCACAGATTTCCACAGATGTTTGCTGATGGTTACTAGTCTTTTCTGTAAGTTTTCTGAACAGCAACCACTTCTTTCCCATTCTTGGTTCTCTATTCTGTTCAAGTCACCATGTCCACCCAGATATCTTGCCTCCTTACACTTTCAAAGCAATGAAATTTGTATGGATAATGATTGCAGGACTGCAGTTCTATCTTTTTTTTTTTTCCTTTTCAACTTGTACTTTCATCTTGCATGTCAAGCAAAACTTGGGTTTTAAGGGGGGGGGGGAGTGGGGAAAGAGGACTCAAAACTTCAGGCACGAAATAAAAAGTGCTGGAAGTCTGTTCTTTGAACATTCCTTAATTCATTTTTTTTTTCTTTTTGATAGAAAACTAAACCTAGTTAAATGCAAAAAAAAAAGAAAAATTGGCTTGTGCTGAAGTTATACAAGAAAAATTTGATGCTTTGTTCAGTTTCTCTGTGTATTCTCATGCTTTGTGTGAAGGTGAGATGTACATTTGGAGCTTTGTACAGAAAGCTGAACTTTTCTTTGACCTTTTCAATACCTGGGGTCAACAGTGCATAAACGGAGTAAGAAAATTTTATTTGAATTTGTTGTCTGGCTATAATTAAAACCACTAATGTTGTTCTAATGCTGCCTTTGTTAGAGGAATCACAGCGGTGAGCGCTACATCTCACCTTATGTTATCTTCAAGAAGCCTTTCATGCTTATGTATTTAATTATCTAGCTTTCTTTTAATGTATTTGTCAAGCAATCTTAAATATATTATTGCAATACCATATCTGCAACAGTATCTCCACATAAACAAATGTGCTTTTTAACTACAGCATTGAGAACTCCCTCTGGTAGGATTCCCAAACTGCTCTGCAGGTTGCTGGCTACAGCAGACTACCAAAACAAATCTCTTACCATGATCAAGGTCAGAGGCAGGTCAGTCATTCATAGAATATTACATCTCTTCTTGGAAGCAGGAAGCATTTGATATTTGATTTCCCTATGCACCGTTCTTTGATGGATTTTCCTTTTCTTTCCTGCAGAGGGAAGAAACTGTTATGTTAAAACTGTTATGTGTATTTACATATAATGACTGATATATATTTAATACTGATAGTGTCCTGGAAAACCATTAAGGAAATGTATCTTCTGTCTCTGCAAAAGTATGTAATACGCTATTCTGCTGCAGTCTAAGGTAATCCTTTGTGTAAAAGCGTGTTCACATGAGGAAGCAGTCATAGTGACATACATTCACATCAGTTATTTCAGTAAATGTTTAATCCCTAGGACTTCTGCAATGATTTATGAATGCTCTAGCAGAGGAACACTGCTACTGCTTTAGGTGGCCAGGTTACCTGGATAACAGTGCTAGGCTAATTTGCCAGGGTAAGACCAACATTTCCATTTTCTGTTTGTATGTATGTATAGCTGTGGTAAGCTAGCTGACTAATGTTGTGGCTGAAAACTGAGCAATGTGTATGTGTACCCCTAAATCCTTTGATTTGAGGGTTATGGTAGCAAAAATACCCAAAAGATCACTAAACCTCTGAGAGGATTCCTGTTTCTCATTGCATGGTCTTCTAACTTTTAAAAATCAGGATAGACAAAATGTTTATTTTGTGCAGTTTTGTGATGTGGGTTTTTTATTGTGCATTGGTCTTTCTTTTACTTATTTATTTTTCTTGGGTTTTGCTTGTTTTGCTTTCCCCTCCCCTGGCTCTTAAATGCTATGGCTACCAATGTCTTCTGATATAAGGAAAAACTGAAAATCTGGATAGGTCGTGGTATACCTTACATGTTTAGTAAGAAAGTGGTCTCTTGTCAGTATGTTGAGTGTTGCTGTGCTGGAATGGAGGAAAAACTTTGGGTTTAGGAGATCAGAACTGAGAGAAAACCCAATTAATGGAAATAAAATTGTTATCTGTGACAAGATCAGGACAGATATCTTTTACAGAAAGTCCAGGATGATGTGATTGATGGCAAAGCATTTTACTGAGCTTAGCAGCAATGATAAACACAATTCCCTGGTAGACCAGACTCATACTGCAGTGCAAGAGCCTTCCCTCATGCTTTCATAGTCCTTCTTGAAGGACTCAACACACAACCAACGACTGAAGGTGACTAAGTGGTGCAGTAAGCTAGAAGACCCTGGAGAGACCAAAGTATGTAATTTAATGAATATTATTCTAATTTGGCTAAGTGCAGAAACACTTAAAATTATTAGTTGACCAGTATGTTGCTTATACATACCTCATGCTTTAGGTGCTTGAGTATATAGAAAGATGGAATTTGGGGTATTCACAAGCTATGCTCATCAACATATTATTCTTAAAGCTGTATAATAAACCATGGAACATACTAATTTTAAAACAGTTACTGAAAATCTTGTATGCAACCAATTAAGCTGTACCCCTAAACTAGACAAAGTGTCACTTTTTTCAGTGTAAAGCTAAGGAAACCCTGGCAATGTTATTTAGATTACAAGCACTCCTGGGCAGTAAAAATATTGCAAGTATGAATAACAATCTGAATTTATCCTGATAAGTAGAAAGAAAAACAAAATAATTTTTTGTGATCATGCACTCTGTACTTTAAATGTGGATAGGCACTGCTCAACTCTGTACAACTAAGCCCTATATAACTAAAGTAATAGCTGCTTATGTGTACATAAGGAAGAAAACCAGATTTTTCTAATTTTTCCTGATCCAGAAATTTAAAATTAAATGATACCTGAGCCAGATACCACAAACATGTTTAAAAATAGTGCAATGGTATGCCTATTCTTTGCATTCCAATGGTAAAGCTTGAGACTTGTTCTCATGATTCTGCTCCTTTAATATTTGCAGAAGTTCAATCACTTAAACTAAAGCATACACAGAGAAGCTTGTGGAAATGCATATTTAACTAATTGAAGTTTCTTCTGTATCGATTTGTTCTGTTCCTTGGGATGGAAAAATGGTGCATGGGGCATAGCTGTGCTTGTATGGGTAGAATGAGGTTTGGAAAATACAAGTTCCATTATCTTGCTAAGCTATCATTGCCCGTGGGGTAAGGGAACATGTACAGATATTGTTGGGGTGTGAGGGACATGGAAAAAGTGGCTGGATACTTTGAATACACCTATATATTAGGACCAGAGAGAGAAGGCAATCTTGTAGACCAATTTATGCAGACAACTGGCTATATGTAGATATTTACAAGAGCATCTTAAATGCAATAGCCTCCTAAATAACAAGATTGCTTGACTGTTTGGGGTTTAGGCTCAATTCAAAGAAAAGCTGGGCCAGGTCAGCATAGCCTGCAAGTTGCACACGCCCAAGAGAAGCTGGAGCGTGCTTGTGCTTCAGAACTATGGTTCCCTGTTTCCACTCACTGTATTGGGAATAAATGAGATGACTGAGCTGTTGCAAATCATGTCATACTTGATGTATTACAGAGGAGCCAAATATTTTGCTGTTGCTTGGTCTTTGTAATATGGCTGTACTGAAATCCTGGGTCACGCAAAGAGAAATGCCAAAGATTCTTCTTCTAGCTTGACAAAGTGTGTAATACAATGATAAATTGTACTTATTTCAGCATTTGTGTCTTGTTATTCATGAGAGATGAAAACTAAAATATGAAGTAAACCTTAATACAGAGTGCCTGTGATGGATTGTTGTTTTCTCTTATTGTTGCTTATAGTCCTTTAATTGCTTGTCATTAAAGACTAAGATGGTAGAAGAGGGAAACTGCCCTAGATGTTTTTAGAGCTCGTTACCTTCCTATTTATTCTTAGCCTCTGGTGTCCTGGGCATGATATTAAAAATCTTTGTTCTTTCTGGAAGAGATGCTAAAAACATAATTGTCACTAATTTCTTTGCAATCAGTTCTACAGTTTAACTGACCAAGAAGCTGAAGTTGAGTTCAGGGATGCCAGTCACTTTCCACAGTTATTTTTGGATAGAGAGCCTAATGTTCAAGGCAGGTACTTCTGCAAGTCTTTCACGGGCATGGTGACTGTCATTCACAAAGCTATGGATGTGATTTTCATCACTTGCATTAAATGAAAACCTGAAAAGGTAGAGACTCTCTTCTATCGAGAAAACCTGTAGGTGCTGGATTAGTGCAATAAATACAGTGGTCTTTCATCCAAACAGTCTCCCTCACTGAAAAGGAAACACATAGATGCACATAATGTACCTTTTTGGTTTCTTCTCTCCAATTATGCTAACAAGCTTCATGCTGAGAAAGGATTAGGGCTGATGGACAATCAAAGACAATGCTTCCTTCTTGGTAAAAAGGTGTGAAAAGATATAGGCACTAGAGCTGGAGTTATTAGGCATACCTGCAGGAGGCCATATGACTAAGTTAGGCCATGAGAGACTGAAGTATAGAAAATGCTTAGTCACTATTCTAAGCTCTTCAATGACATCTTTAACACCTTTTGATTCGAAAGGAAAAGCCACAATGCAAATATTCCCCTGGAAGGTTCTGCTCAGTGTTTGTGGCTCAGCGGGGCAGCACGACACCTGGCTGAGTAAAATTCCCAGTGGGAGACCTGCACTCGCCCTGCCAGTGGGACATGGGCACCTGCAGGCACTCAGAAAGCAAAGCTGAAGATTAAAGAGGTAGGAAAGTCCTGTGAAATAAGCCCTCTACCAACTTCATTCTGTGTTCTGTAGTAGGACAGGAGCAAATTAAATGGTAGAATCAAAAGAAATGTTATGTAAGTCCCTCTAATACTTTTTATTAACCATATTATTGTTTCTTTGGAGCACTTCAAAGAATAGCCAAAACAAGGCAGTCAGGGAAAGGCACATTTTCTTGTTCAATTGCATTACTGAGCAATTATGACTTACTTTTTAAAAATAAAGTTTATACACACTTTGGCTTTCTTGGTCTTTTAATTAGTCTTTCCTGAAGAAATGTTACTTTAGTTTCAATAAAATTGATCCAGTCTTTAAATCTGATTTCTTCTTTGTAGCTGGCTGTTTATTATCCCTTTTAAAATTTATTCTTAACTTATTCCTAACACCATAATTATATCTTGCCTGGTCTCTGTCTATATGGGCTATTGATACTAGCCTGTGAAACCCAGTGAACTAAGCATAAAATACTGTGTAAACATCTCCCTGCATCAAGGATATATATTAAATTACACTCTACACAGACAATGTGAAATAAAAATATTGTAACTGAGAAATGGGTATCTAATACAAACGTTATTAATGTACCTCCCAAAGACTGCTCAGAGGCAAAGGTGACCACAGGGGCGGAGGTAGATGGTTACAGGCTGCCTTCACTAACATCTGTGTAAATAGTGGAGTGGTGGCCCCTCTAAATTATAAGGGCTGCAGTTTCAAATATTAAACTACAAAAAAGTCTGTGACTGTACTAAAGAAATTGCCTCTAGTATCTTTTCTTTTTTCTTTTTGGCTGCTGGTATTAAGAAAAATAGCAGAAGACCACCAAGGAAGAAAGGGGCAGGAAAAGGACATAGACATAATGAATCCCAAGATTTAATTGACACAGTAGCGGCTCGTACTGTCTGTTCTCTTTGCAGAGATGTTATCCTTTGCATGTTGATAACTCTAATCTTCTAAAGAACCATATTGAACTGACTCATAACCCTCCCAATTATTCAAAAAAAATAAAGATCCTTTTTTAAAAAATATTTTCCCCAAAAGCTAAATATCCTGAATATTAAAACAGCTAAGCAGAATGTTTAGAATGAGTTTTGATAGCAAGGAGAGACTGTTAACTGTTAAAAATAGAGTGATTGTTGCTGTAGAGGCACTAGTAGTCTTGAGGAAGGATAGATAGATGGTATAAAATGGGAAGCTAGGACACTGAAGACCTTTAGTTCATTCTCTTTCTTCTGATTTTCATGTTGGACTTCCCTGAAAGACTATTTTCTTGTAATTCACTTATGCCTGATCAACTTTAGCTTCTGTTTGAAAACAGATGTCAAGGTGCCCATGTAAGAATGCAAACATGAGTGTGTATTACAGTTTATAAATTGTTCCACAAAGTGTCGTTTTAAGGATGTCTGGGAGGAAAATGTGGTTGAATGTAGCCTGTTATGTATGTAGGAAGGTAAGAAAATAGTCTCGAAATCACTAGTTCTAAATTTTAATGTTTCTGTTTTCAGTGGATAGAAATGTTGATACAGTGAGATCTTATGACCAGTCCAAGTATCACAAATATCAGTAATAAAATTAGACAAAAGTTTTCCATGCAAGCAGTCACGTGATCTTAATATCAGTGACAGCTTCTGATTATAAATCGTCTAGGTGAAAACTGCTTTGCACAGCAGAATTATTGATAAAGTTGGGTAAATTATGTGTAAGAAAATATTAGATTGGATCAGAACTCTTTTACTGTACATTGGAAATATTGTGGGCCTATTTTAGAAGTTCCCCTATAAAAGAAGGCTCCATGGTTCATGAGGAATTTAAAGGAAATTGTGAGGTCTAGTAATGATCTAGAGAGGTTTTCCCTGGACTCTTAATCATGACTGGGACTTGAGTCCACTGCAGGTGATTTATGTCTATAAACAACATTTTGAATAGTTCCATCTCCTCTTCCTTGTGTGTTTACTTTTTTCCTGAAAAGCATATATTTCAGGACAATCCAGGTTTAAGTTCCAGTCTAGTTTCTGTTGGGGGTAGGAGGGAAGACACATGGGGACAGGAGAGGAAGTATGGTACAGAATTGCTAATACCTTAGTGCTAAGGTAATTTACCTGGTTAGTGCATAAGTTAAGTTAGCTTTTAACAATTGGGGGTAGAAGGCAGAAAATCAGAAAGTTCACAACCATGAAGATATAATTATTTTATGCACAGCATGCAGTTTTTCTGCAAAGAATGCCTATAATTTTTATCAATGGTCGTCTTCCCTGTGACAGTGTCAATGGAACAGTTTTTTTTTTTTTTTTAAAAAAACCCAACTCAAGCAACCAAACCAAAAATCAATCACAAAACCTTAAAAAATTAAAAGACTGAATTTTTGTGACTTTTAATTTTGTGTTTTGGCAAATGAAGACCAGTGACGTTAACTGACTATTTCATTTTAAGAATCTACTTGTTTCCAAAAGTAAACCCAATACCTTTCAATTAAAAAAATAAAGTAAAAACTCCAACCACCTCTTCTTTCTGTAATATGGTCTCTCAGAGGAGGTCCGTGTGATACAGTGCAGCTCAGTGATGATGTACATGAACCAGCATTAAGTAGACATACAGGATAACTTGATAAGTCTATCTCCTGTGCAGCAATATGCTCTCCAGATCCTGAAACAGGTCATCTAATACTGTACTGCACGCAACTGCCCTCATTTCCTCAGGAAAAAAGAGTTAATATTTGAAACAGTTGAGTTCAGAAAGATATAAAATTACACGTGCGAACTGCAAGCATGCCAACACTGTGTATGTATTTGGAGACTTTGACAAGCTGGCAGAAGATTGGTCAGAATAGTATAGCTGAATTGCAGTACAATATGTTTTAGTCCATACGCAATACTGAATCATAGAATGGTTTGGTATGGAAGGGACCTCAAAGGTCATCTAGTTCCAACCTCCTGATTGATATTTCAAATGATCTGCCTATGTCAACTGTTTTTACTTTAAATTTACTTGCAAAATCCTTCCAGGTATGTTTCAAAGTAATTGATCTGCTTGCTGTCATCTTAGGTGCACGTTTACCAGAAAGTAATGTCGGAGATGAGTCTCATTGCTTAGCATTAGCATCACAGTTCTTTTCCTTCCACTGTTTGCTGGCTCTGATTTCACTGAAGCATCTCCTGACTAACCATGATATTATTCAGATGAAGGATTTTAGGCAAAATTCAGCAGGTATCCACCTCAGTTGTAGCTCTTCAAGTGGGGTAAAGAGTCCGATGTGAAATGAAATCCCCTTGTACGTAGGAAGGAGTTTGTCTAACCACTGGGCTATTGCACGAAAAAGTGAATGACTTTTTGCAGGATAGTTCTATTGGAAAGATAATTGCTGTGGTATGTGCTGGGCTCAGCAGTCTGTGCTGACATGGGACAGGACATGAGATGAGAGGCAGGAACACCCTTTACTTTCAGCTCCAAATGTGAGTGGAGGTGCATAAGGGCAAGCGCTGGGTGCTTTAACACATGAGTATGGACAAGCCCAGGAAGAGAAGTTGTGTAAGTGTCTAAAAAATAAACTGGTGGGGTTGTGTTAAGGGGCTCCTGTGTTAAACACTGCTGTAGAGCAGGCTATTGACTGAATTGCTCTCTTGAGCTGAACCAATGTGAAGACCTGGCAGCTGGCTTGTGTTTCTGTCTCAGAGGAGGACTAGAGTGAAGAGCACAGAAGTGCTGTGCTGCCATTGGATGCCTCTTCCCAATGACTTTCAGACACGTAAAAGGATTTCTTCTTCCTCACTTATGGAATAGCTGCAGAAAACTGGTACTGGATGAACTGCCTGCTTTCAGCTGAAGTTAGAGCTATATTTTTATAGTGGTATGCTGCTTTACTGACAAGAATTTAAGTATATTTTTTATTGTATCAGCATTTATAATTTCCCAACTTTTAAATTGGAAGTTAATGATGTATGGCTCTCCTAGTAACTAAATGAATATTTGAACTGCTGCAATTTGCTTTAATAATTGTTCAGCTAATCATTTAAATTATCAAAGATCTTTACTTGTACAAAGTCATCTAAATGGTAAAAATTAAAAATTAATCAACTTGATTTACGTAACTAAAAGCTGCCATCTAATGGATATTTTTCAATAAGAAGACAGCAGTAATTATGCCGAAAAGATATTCGTTCCTGTAGTTTGAACGATTATAGCAATTTCCACCAGGGGATTTCGCAGTCAGGTTCCAGTTCTGGGCAACAGTGATTAATATAATGGTTATTAATGAGAATTCATTTTTGTACATCGAGGGGTGTTTGGGTGTCAGTGTTCCAAAAGCAATGTGGTTAGCATATTAATTATAAAAGATAGCATTGGACTGATGACTAAGTAACTATATTGATTTTTTTTTCTCGTTTTCTGTGATGTGAAAGGTCAATTAGACTTATAGAAACAATGGAGCCTTTCACAGCAGGAACTATCGTTTCTCTGTGCTGACATCTTTTTAACCATGTACAAAGTTCATTAAATGTGCAAAGGTAGTAACGTTAAAAGGAAGAAAGTGATTGGGTCAGAGGTCACAAACCGCGGCAAGCTGACAGCCTCTTGTGGATTACACCACGGGAGCTAAGTAATAGTGAGAATTGCCTTTCAGGTTGCCCACTGGGACCGAGGGGAATGAAGTCATAAGCAGCTAATACTATTGGTTTAATTAAAAGGAATATTGACAGCAGCTTTGTTTGTCTTGTGCTGAATGGGATGCTGTTAACCAAGTCTGTTATTGGGTTACATAACATTAGCAAGTTTTTTGTCTTAAATAAAATTGCCAAATTTTAACATCTGCAGTGTTCCAGTAAACAGGTATTGAACCAAACATGTCTGACACTTGTACAGTCTTCTATTTCACTGTCTCCCTTTGTATGACACATTGTCAGATGTAACCCATTCAAGTCATTTTCCTTTCCATTGAAGTCTGCTCTCCCAGGTGTGAATGTCCAGACGTTTTCACAGGAAGGTTACAACCAGCTAAAGCTCTCCTCTTCCTGAGATATCATGGCTTACTAAATATAACTGGAGTGTCTGCTGTTGTTCTGTTCATTTGCTGAAGCATTTATAAACTTTTTAACTCTTTTTACTACTGTCTCATTTAAAACCATAAGATTCAAAGCATGCAAGGCAAAACAAAAATTTCAGTGCTAAGAACAAGGGATATTGGAATTTACGATTTGATTTGTATTATACTGATGTTTGTAGAACAGCTGAGTAAAGCATTCGTGATCATCCTGGTGAAATTAATAACTTTAACAGCACATCTGTGAAGATTTCAAAATTGATTGCCATTGCTGCACAAAAATGACAGGTTTTCATACTACATATTCAAGAAAATAACCCTACATTTTTATAAGTTTTCAAAGTGTTTCTTGTCACAGGAATGCTGAAAACATTAATTATATGCTAGATGGGACTAATTTGCTTGTAGTCTTCATCTCAAAACATCAGGTTTTTTACTTTTCCATGCTAAAAAGAGCAAACTTGATGTGAAGTCTCCATGTACCAATACGTGTCTGATTGCTTCGAATTTTATATGATCGTTCTTTGATTTCAAAATGAGCTGAGAGCTGGCAGTGCAGTGAAGATGTGCAGGTAGACTTCAAAGCTGACTTTCTTCTTCCGTTTTCTGTTCTGACACTACTGTCCCTTTGGTTTGTTTTGCAGAAGCCTCCAGTAATACATACTTCATTATCTGACAATGTTAGCAAAAAATGGAAGCAGAAATATAATTACTCTCTTCTCCTTTCATATCTCAGTTGATAAACAGTGAAGATAAAAATCACGCCTTGCACGTGTACAAAAGAGGAGCATTATCAGCTGAATTTATATAAGAAAAATGTAAGAGAATATACTATTGTGATATAGCCAGGTTGTTACAAAATAGTAATTTCTACCTTTTAAAAACTGTTCTTATGGCAAATGAGTAGGAGTGCTGGGAATGGTAGCAGACTCAAAAGTAATTGTACATCCAAAGACTATTAGAGTGTCCTGTTTATGTTTTAAGGGTTGGATGATTTAAACTGAGAAAAGGGTAAATTTGACATCTGGCAGAAGCTAACCTTCTGATAAACAAAATGGTCTTTAATTCTGCACTGCTTCAATTAAATATGTGTGTGGCTGTAGACAGCTCTGTTTTGGTAGCTGTACAGTTGTGAGGGTGTGTGCTCTGTTTATAGAGCTCAGTTCATTAATGACAGTCACCTCATTGTTTCTTGCAGTGACTCTTCTCCAATACCTTTTTTGTAGTAATGTACCGTTCAAATTAAACCCTTCACTTTGGACTATAATAGTTGTCTTGTAAAATTCTATCTGTTCTGAGCATCCAGGAATGCCCCACAATAACAGTTTTGTGCTGTATGTTATATTAGGAAGTTAAAACACTCATCTTGAAGGAAGTGTCTATGTTTCTCAGAGCTGGTAAGGCTGATTGCACAACAGCCCTGTGAGATACAGAAATTCTGCTATTCAGTCTTGTACACGTGGACTTGGGTCAGAGTCTTACACAACATTTCACACCTGTGTAGTACAACAGATATCTCAGGGCAGGGCTCTCATGTCCCAGTTAGTATCCCAACTGCAAATTCATCTGCTCTTTTTTTGAGGACTGGGTGCTATGTTGGTTGAGGTAGGGTCCAAAAAGCAATAAAATTTCCTTCTATAAAAGCTGAAGAGTAATTGCTCAGTGGAAAGCTCAGCAGACATAAAGAAGGTGAGATGGAAAAGCAGCTTCCGTTTGCACATACTGAGTTTCTGAGGTAAAGCAATATATGCAAGTTCAGCGTACAAGCACTGTGCTCTAGAGAGAAATAACTTGACACTTGTATTCACATCTTTCACAGTTCTCGTCTGCAAGTGGTAACTTTTGACACCACTGCCTGTGTGTGAAGGGTACTGATGGACAGAGTAATATACAGTTACTGTCCTCGTACTGTAAGGCTGGTGCCTGAAACGTGTATAACCCTTCTAATGAAATAGCTCCATGGGTTTGCACTCCAAGCTTATGTGATCTAATTTGAAGGCAAGTAAGTGGGTCATATCTAGTACCTAAGCATGAGCCCTCATCATTAGTGTGCCTGTTATCCAGTGTTGTGTAGCATATCTGCAGGGGTGCAATCTTGCCTCCGGGTGTCCCTGATACTTGTGGTTACTGATTAGTTGCTGCCACTGGCTCTTCCTGATAAATTCCACATATGGAGGCGAAGGCCTGCAGTAGCCTGATGTCATGATGCATTGGAAGCGTGTAACCAGCAGCTTCATCAGGAGCACTAATTTGTACATTTTCCATAACTACTTTTAAAAGTTATATGTCTGACTTGCTGACTGAGATTTATGTACAAAAGCAGCATTGCCAAAACTCCACCTGCAGCATGGGTTAGGCTTCAAAGCTGCTGCTGCTGCTTACAAAGCATGCTTTTGTCTCTACAGTGGTTTTACACCTGAATATCAAGTTGGCTGAAAAAGCAATGGGGTGCAAAGGATTTTAAAACTAATCAGATTAATTCATCTCCCTTTGTACTGATCACAAATGAAGTACGTTCTCATAGTGGCAAGTTTTTATTCTGAAGTGATCAAAAGGTTTTGCCCTAATGCATGGTAATTCATTTAAAAAAACAAAAATAGTGTGGACCTGTGAGTTCAGTTGAGCACAGATCACTGCATGCTAGCAGCATGTATGTTCCCAACGGATGGGTGTAAACCAGCTTCAAACCATGAGCTTTAACTGCCTGACAGGTGTCCCAGTATGCCACTATGGCCTCCAGACAAGCACTGGCTCACACATCACTCTCCTGAGCTACAGGTGCCTCTGTAGTGGCTCTTCAGCCAAGTGCTGAAATAGTTCATGTTCATTTAAGTCTGACAAATGCCTGATATCTGTCAGGGAGACCACTTGACATCCTGTGGCAGTCTGCCTTTCAAATAGTCTGTAAATGTATAGCCTTCAGCAAGTATGTTGATTCTGTGAGGGGATATGAAGCTCTTCTGCATTGTCCACTCTTCCCTGTCGTATTTCTGAAGCTTCTTGTGAACAGAATCTTTTATTCCTTTCATTCCCCACAAAGACTTTTTGATCATATAAGCTGAAGTCATCACTTAATTTTTCTGGAGATTTTTTGTTCTAGATCTCAGGATTTTTTTTTTTTCCTATTTTAAAGAATATTTTTGGAGAAAGTGTCTCTTCATAAGTAGAAAGGTCTGTTACTAAGATTATAGCTCAGTTGTAAGCTGCAGAAGTTGGACAAAACAATCTTCTATTTCAGACAAAATTGCCTCTCCATGTACCTTTCTGTTGTCTGTCAGGCTGATGTCACGATGTCTCCACCTACAAGTAACCACCTTATTTGAATGTTATATGAGAAATGAAGAAATTATCCAAACCATCTGCCCACTCTGCTACAATGTCATGAGCTTGAGGAGAAATTAACTCATTTATTTGGGTGGAATATGATATCCTGACAGATGTGTGGCTGGCTGTTACATTTTCATTAAAATATAGTGGTGTAAGAAGAAAGGGAGAATATGTACTGAATATTTTTTTTTTAAAACTTCTGGTTTTGGGACGCTGACTTAGTGCAGAATGGCATTTCACCATGTCCATAGACTTTTTTTTATTGAAACTGTGGAAACTGGTAGGATTAAAGCATGTGATTGAAGCTGTTCACATGCCTGATCGTCTCAAGCCTTTCTGCCTTCTTCATAAAGCAGTTTGGCGCCAGCTCTTCATTTGGTTTTCAGTTATACCTAGTGGGTTGTAGCCTTGAACCAGATCCTCAGATTTGTCTTGATTTCTAAACTGTTCAATAGAATATGAAATGTGTTTATTGAAAAACAAACTCAGTCTGATTATCAACACGCTCCGGGGGGTGGGAAAGTTGTTATTAATGTATATTATGATTATACTCTTCTCTATTCAATTTAAAAAATAATCATGAACCATCTTCAATGGTGAAACAAAGTGCTATTCTCTGTAAGCTGAGAGAAAATGACCTTCTAGGTGTCTATTTTCAGGCTCAGTCTACTAGTTTATACCACTGTTTGTGAAAATACAGCAGTAAAAGTTGCAAACTCTGAAAGTAAAAGTGTACCCACTGGTAACCAAAAATTGACAGAAGCATATGTTTTCCCCTTGCTCACCTTTATGAAAAAGAAGACTAGAAAATAGAGATTTTGAGACTCTGACATTTTAAAATGCAACATTTAAGAACTAAATCAGCTAAAATTTACATTTCTGTTTTTCTTTAAATCTGAAAATTAAACCACTTTGAATTACTTCCAGATTCTTAGACTTACATACCAGTACAAACTACCAGGCCATTCTTCTTGACTCAGTATCCTGACTCTGATCAAGGCTGGTATTTAAAAGAAATGACTGAGTTATGGAGTAAACTGTCCATGGGGACAGTTTTTCTCTAATGCTCATTATTTAGAGTTGGCTTATATTCCACAGCATGATGTTAAGCAACTAAGATATATCAATGGTGGGAGTATCTCAGTTCTGAAAAGAGAATTATTTAGGAATGTTTTTTTAAAACTTATTATAAATCAATGTACGTTTCTTGAATGGAAAAACCATGAAATTCTGGAAGAAGTTTCTTTCAAATGTATATAGTACTGCAGCGTAACAATTCTATAGGAAACAAACTTACTCTTATTAAAGTCAGGCTTCATCTAATAGCTTCCACATACTTCAGGGTGGAAAAAAGTTATATACAAATGTCCTTAGTCTTTTGGAAAGGCTGTGACCTGCATGATATTTAAAAGTCCACAGGAGTATATAGGAATGAACACAGCAGTTGTTCCCTCATAGTATGTTATTACAAAGGGAACTGGGGGTCAAATTGCATGAATGATAAATGGAAGGTGCTTGAAATGAGTTGGTTCTTTTTGAACATTATACATTGACCTTGGCAGTTTTGACAATTACATCCATCATTTCTAAGAATCCATTCCAGAACGCCCGTCTGTTCTCTAATGTGGCCAAGTAAACAGGATTTGTGAATATACGAATCAAAGATTGATCTCCAGTGCCTATACACTGATTAACAGTTGGTTTCTCGGTGCAACTTTTTCATTCTATGAATTATGCGAAGATCATAATTCACTATGGCACACCTGTAGACAAACATGTTGGAGTGCTTTAATCTTCACTCACAAGGTCTCGGTAGGATCAATAGTTGGCTTCTGAGTTTGATAAGCAAAATGGAATAAAACCATTAAAAAGCACATTGTGTACAGCAAAAATGTTTCATTGCCTTAGTGTTCCCCCTAGCAACAGAACTTGCTGAAGACAAAGATGGGACAAACCAGGATGGAAAAACTTGGCTGCCCTTGAACATCAACATTCCCAGGCACTAAAAAAGTAAAAATAAGCATTTCTGCTTGGAATTTACAGTTTCAGTCTCAGATTGACCATGTAAACAGGCCTTGTAATCCTAAAATGGGTAACAAAGCATGCTTATAACAGCAATGCTTAACAAGGAGTATTCTTGAATAATACCTTTTTCTTCATCAGAACAATTCTATTTATTTGAAAGGTGCTAAGACAAAATTTGGCGTGCAACTTCGTAGTATAGTGCACATTTGTTGTATGTCTTCCAGTGTACTTCTACTTATTCTTTAACAAAAAAACATTGAAAGCCATGCAAACCTTCACTGAAGAGATGAAGGCTGAGATCACTGAAAACTTGCTCAGAGTATAAATGAGTGCAAATCGAGACTGAAGTCCCAGAGTGGTGATACCCAAAGCCCTGTCCCATTGAAAAGGATGCAAATAGGCACCGTCTGAGCATAATTCTGTAATAATGGCAAAATATAAGATCATGGAATTAATGTAAGGGTATTGGCTATGGAGGCAACCCCAAAGTAGAGCTTTGTCTCACTTTCTTTTTGTTCTCCTCAGTCATAGCAAAAGTGAGACTAAGGAGAGCTCTAAGAGATAAGTAGGTGGCTAGTGTAAAACTTTGCAAGCTTTGTCGAAATGGGCTTAGCACAAGAGCTGAACACAAGGAAATATATTTCATCTCTTCAGCTACGATAAAAAGATTAACTTCTGTACTCTTTGACAGGCAATTGAGTAACACTTGATTTTTTTTTTTTTTAATTTTATTTTTTTTGGTATGAATTTACTCAGAATTGGGCTATACTAGTAAAATGAAAGAGAAACTTGACTCTGCAAAAACTTACTCATTCTTAATTTTACCTATTATTCTTTCCTACCTATTTTGGTAGGACTGCTTACACTTAGGTAAAGCATATTAGTGAGTCTGTGAAGGAACCAGGCTTAAAATGCCTGCTAAAAATGGTCTGACTGGGGATACAATCTATGGAAATTAAGCGTGTGAAGCACTATGTCAATAAAGCGACTTTTGTCCACTGACATCTTGTGTTGATCCAAGTTATCTGTAGATGTATATTACATTTGAAAATGGAAAAAATAGGGTTTCTTTTTTAAGCTAAGTAATTTTTTCAGCCAACATAATTTTTATTTTGGAGATGGAAGATGCATTTTAAAATAGACATTTAACAAAAATGAGAAGTTCATACACACTTAAATGACTCACTTTGACATAAAACCTAGAGACTCAAGTCTAATAAAGCATGTGCAGTCTTGTCCTGAACAAAATCCATTCTGAGCTTTCTCTTCCACATTCATGGAACTACACAGAACTCCACCAGATCTTGGAGCTGAGCATCTGCTGGGAGTGACGCGTTATGAAATACTCATATCTCTGTTTCTGTGAGAGGTGGTGCCAACCTCCTTTTTTTCTTACCCGCCCCTCCCCACCTTCTTCACGTGGCTCTGAGAATGTCATACTTTACAGAAGAATGTGATATTTCAAATCAAATCACTTTTTAGCCTATGCAATCTCCTTAATAGTTATATACCATTACTTTACCTACAATTAGACTGGCTAATATAGATACTACTTTTGATACAGGTTCTTCTCCTGGTTTTTGGTTCCTAATCTCACCTTGCATATTCTGACACTCTTCTATTTTCACAGTTGTGTGATGTGCTTTTAAAAAAACCTGCACAAAATCCATCCACTGTAACTAGGTCTGTTATTAATTTCGTGTATTACTTTATAGGAAATGACAATCTACTACATTTGTGGTAAATGTCAGTGTGGTAAATGTCTTTGTAACCTGGTAACCCTAACTGCCCATCAGTTTGGTGTTATAATATACTATTACAAGGGCAGGGTGGAATTCAGCTACACTTCAGTGAAGGTTGCACTATATTGTTGTTTTTTCACAGTTTGCTTTAAAGCACTACCATTCATTTAACTCCTTATTACAATTTCAAATATTGGTATATCTGGCTCAAATTTGCTGAGAGAAACATTATATTTTAGAGCAAGAGTTATTTAAAATATTGGTGTAGAATGAACTTCTTGTAGAATGAACTTGAATATAGCATGGATTTTTCCATAGTTTTCCATAACTGTGTTTCCTTACAGTCATTGGCCTTTTCTTTAGCCCTAGAATTTCTCAGCTCCCTCCCCCTGGTTATATGATGTGAATCCTCATTTAAATCAATAGGATGTGACAGAGTCCATACTTATCAAGATTTTTTCTACGTCTCGTGATATATAAACAGTTTCTCTACAGTGGTACATCTGATATTTGGTCTCTGTATCTTCAAGAGTTACCAGTGTATGCATGAAAACATTCTTTCATTGCATTGTTCTACGACAAGATGTTGAGCCATCATGCTCTCTTCTTATTCATCTCTTGGAAGTTACCTAGTGACAGCCTTGATCGTGAACGTTTCAATTGTTGCCTACAGATAAACCAGCTCATATGGAGTGCCCCTGTAATTCACAGGATGCATTTGGTGACTCAATATTCCATACAACTTTGTATTGCTAACAAAGCTTTTAGTTATATATTGCTTAGGGGCAACCTGAAGGTGGAAGCATTCAAGAAAAGTGGCATAAAATTCTGTCTTGTCTCTGGTTCTTGAGGAATAGCACTAGAAAAACAAAAATGTTTGTAAAGATTTAAGGGCTTTTGTTGGGGGAGGGAAGAGGCTGGAATAAAGATTATGATTAGTGAACTCTTTTGTTAGAGGACAAGGCTACGCTGCCTCTCATAACATCTAATCAGGTAGAGTTCTTTCATTCTGTGTTGTGAGCCAGGAATTTTCATTTTTATGTTGGGAACATGTGGTTCCCAACTTCTTTGATTGCTGCAGGGTTTCAAAACAAAACTGTCGATGTATATATTCAGAGGACTGAAGTATATTGCTTTGGTTCTTGAGTACACAGACCAAATAGAAATGTCTCATTGGTAATACCATGTGCTGTAAGGGTAACTTCATCACTCATGGACGTGGAAAGTTACCGTCAGTGGTGTTCCTCCCCTTCTCCTCTTGCACTCAATGAACTATAAAAAAACCTGAAATGGTTATGTAACAAAGAATTAAATAGATGGCAGCAGGTGGTTTCACAGGTGGTTGCTTAATTCCTGTTGACATAGTCTGTAGCTCAGTGACAGGGAAGGATGGAGATTCCCTGACTGCTAGTCAGAATTAGGGTAGGTTGAGGGGAGTCAGATTAACAGCTCTCAGCTCAAGCCATGAGCCTATTTAAGGGGATTATTATTATTAATGGAATTAAACCTACTGAAACAGACCATGGGTCTGTCCGGCTGAGTATCCTGTGACTGAAAGAGGCATGTGCTGACACATTGAAGGAAGTTCTGCAGTGCTCCCTTGCTCCCCTCTTGATAAAGTCAAAATGGTCAAATCTGTGTTGTCTCTCTCTTGCTGGGACAGACAGAGGGATTGCTTCAGCAATCTGCTTACTGTTGGCTAATGAAAGCACAACATTTCAAGTTGAGATAAGCTTAGTGTAGCTGCTGCCATTGGTCCTCTCCAATCCACCGGCAGTGCTGCTTGAATAAGGCTCCTGGTTAGGAGCATAAGATGTCGGTGCATGAAGGACATGCATGGAGCCCTCCTACCAGATGGGGTGCTTTGCTAATCAGTTAAATCTGCTTTAGCTGATCTTTTCATAGCATGGACAGAAACCAGATTTTTGAGTTCATTTGAGTGGGATGGGAATACCTAGCAGCGAGATACAAAGAGACTTCCCTGGCAGAAACAGGAAAGATGCAAAAAATAATTTCCCAAATCAAAGCAAATGTATAGACACATTAAATGCATACCTTTTTGTGAGGATTGTTTTTATTCATGTCTACCTATTTAGCAATTACCAGTTGAAAATTTTATTGCAGTCAGGTGTAAACAGCTCTCACCTCTGTATGTTAATCTCTAATAGCGATGGCTTCCTGGAAAATTGATCAGTCTTTGCTGAAAGACTGAAATAACCACCCTTGCAGAGGACACTAAAATCATATGTGATATGCTGGGTAGCTCCCTTCATTCTGTACAAGTCAACATCCAGTGGCCTAATGAAAGCAAGTGGAGAATAGCTCCCATCAGAATGGTGGAAGAGTCAATTACATCCAAAAGCAATAAGGAGGTGCATAACCATGGCTGAGGAAGAATTCAGGGAAGGAAAAGAAAGACCTGTGAAGGACAGTCCCCAAAAGCTCAATTGCAATGAATTTCAAGTACAAAGGGACAAAGAAACATGAGCTACCTCTTCTAGCTAAGGGGAAAATCCAGTGAGCCAGCTGCTGCTGTGAAAAAGAAGGAATTTCAATTGGCTGGTGGTTCTGGTTGAGGAATGGTGAAGACCTGTTTGTTCTCTGCAGTTACCTGTAGCTGCTGCACTGCCCATGCACTGTAATCTGTGCACTTGCCTCTACACAAGTCTGTTCAAGGCTGAATTCAGCTGTGTGGGTCTGTGTGAGCTGTGGCACAACTGAATCACTCCAGAAAGCACACCTCGGCTCCAGGGAACTCTGGCAGTGTGGTAACTGCTAGGGTACCACACAGGGAAACTTCTGCTCTCCTATGGCTATGGGAAGTCATCCTTGCCACATCCATGTGCCCACACTGTACTGTGGAAGCAAAAAGCATGGAGAAAATGGCTCAAAACACATGTTAAAGGATGTTTCGAGACTGATATTTAAGTATAAGCTGTCCATCTTAGTATGTAGACATCTGAGTGCTTGTGTTTTTTCACGAAGACTAAACTTCACCTAGAATTTAATTTATATGTATAATGAAAATGTGCTTATGATATATGAATATTCTATTTCAAACCGGTTGCTCTTTATTGAATGATACAGTCTTGATTAATGCAGAAAATAAACTTAGTAATAGGAAAAAGAACTACGCACACTAACCCTTTCTTCATAAGTTATGCCATGCGTGGCTATGCAAGAACAGTATTCAGGTCAAAAGCTGAGAAAAGGCTGTAGAATCATAGCATTGTTTAGGTTGCAAAAGGCCTTTAAGATCGAGTCAATGTTTTGTTATAAATTACCTGATTATAAATGATCCACTTATATTGTTGTATTTTACAACGAAAAAAGGCACCTGCTTTCTTGTTGCAACCAGTAGTCTCTCTCTTTAAAATGTTTTTAATTTTTTCCCTACACTTAATTATTAAGGTCAAATTACTCTGGTTTTCCTGGTTTGTATATAGCAAGTTGTGAGGGAATGGACAAAGGATGAAATGCAAATACTAGTATAATAATATATTTATTGTTTTTCTGCTTTGTGTTTGCACTTTTTCTCTTCTTCAAGAGAGTATTTAAGCGCTTATTAATGTGTAGTCATCTTTCTTACTAATTAAAAATGTTTAGTTTGCTCCCTAGTAATTGGGAGTTGGGTTTGCAGACAAAAGCCGGAAAAGTTTTAAATATAGGGAGTGATCTTTAAAAGAAAGAAGTTTCAATAGAGCTGTCACGGCCTCCTTGCCTTTATCTACTAGTAATTTAGTTAAAATCATGTCTATACTGAAGTAATTGTTTAAACAGTACTGAAGTACTATTAGATCAATTCCTTAGTACTGCTAGCTGAGCATCTTTGGTACCAAGCTCAATATGGATCAACAATTTCAGTATCTGGCATCACAGACTGAGTTTTGTGTTGGCAGTTACCGTCCAGGTAGTGTCAGAACTGGGTAACTACAAACCAGCTCAGCCCTGGCTATGTGAGCTGCTGCCACAGTAGTATCAACAGACCTGGAAAACACTAGCTGATTTTTTTTTTTTTTTTTTTTAATGAAAGCACAGATAAAATTTTGCCTGTGTGTGCTACATCCCCAAGCCAGTTGCTGGGCAGACATGTGAATTAAGCTAAACTGTATATAACTTTGCTTAAGAAAGACTCAGTGATTTGTGCAAAAGGTGCAGGCCTGATTTCCCATTCAATTTATGCATTTGCAGTCTGCTTTCTAATGTCTGTTTGTGTGCCTATATGATAATGGCTCAATACAACATATGGATGCTACTTTTTCTTGGGTATGTATTATGTTGCATATGCATAGGGATGGATTATGCTAAAGCCTTTGCATAAAAGATTACTTCATAACTTTCACAGTTCTTGGTCTAAGAGGCATCAAGAGGAATCTGGAGTGTGGTGGTTTGTTTGTTTGTTTTAACAGAAATGTCTAGAGGCTTGATGTGTGGAGACAATTTACTGTCATATGTACAGCTATTGCAACATAAGGAAAATTCTTTGCCTAGTAAATGGCGTGCCTTACATTAAAAGAATTATTTTCATACTTTTATGATGATACCTAACAACACAATGTGGAAAAAAAATAAATCATAAACCATTACTTTTTTTCTGCTAACTCAATGTAAGTGTTAGAGTAGCTGAATCATTAAAATATACAAGGGGCATGTCCCTGCACAGGGATTTTCTAAAATTTGCAGTATGAGTTAGATTTTATACATGTGCTAGACTGGATCTGGTGAATGCTGGGCATAGTTTTCCATGTCAACTGGAGCACTGTGATAGGGACAGTGACAGAAACAGTTCTAGATTGAGTTGAATTTTAGATGTAGTGCCTGGTGAAAGACATCACCTGGTTTAAAGCATCAGTCCAAGCCCCAGCAGTGCCAGTGGACAGGTATTACTATTTTGATGATGAGTGTTAAGAGTTCTCATGCAAATTTAGCCCTGATAATTTGATTTTTTATAATCTTTCCCTTTTTGAAAAGAACAGGTCTTGCTCACTTTAGACTTTCTCTACCCGCTAGAAATTGCTGTATTTTTTGCTTTTACTTAGTACCTGTATCCAATTTAACTATTTATTTCCAACTACATAGCATATCTGGAGTCTAAGAAAATATTTGAAGCAAAGAAAGCAATGATTGCTATGCCATAAAAATATTTTTGAACAAGCTGTAGATTTAAACTTTAAATGCCAACTTTCAGAAATGGTCTAGCTATTGTTTAGATAGTGGCACAAGAAAAAAAAATTCACAGAAAGTTACTTTAGATTAGTAGATTTATTGTGATATTTAATCCCTTCAGTTTAAAACAGTACTTTTCTTTCAGCCTGTACGTACTGCAAAAATTCTTGTCCAGGGTTCACTTGTCAGCTGCTGCAAGTTTATGTAGTTTACCTAAGCTTGATGATGACATGAAATTAATAATTTAGTCAGAAACCACGGTTGTAACAGTACATGCATGACTCAAAAACAAATTCCAAGCAGGTTTCTTCTTTCTCTGAAGCAGGCAGTTACCATGGTGATGGGAAGTGTGCAAGAGCTAGAAGAGACAGAACAATGCATGACTTCAAAGTCTTCCCCTTCCCACCAAAAATGTCACTGCTGCTGATTCCCTAGCACTTCCTAGGCATCAAATAGTATATGTCAGGACACCAGAGAAGTCCTAAAAGAGCTTTTGCACAAGTAGAAAGAATAGTCCTATCTTCTATTAAGTCAAGTCTTGCCATCCTCTATGTGTTTCTAAACCTTCCAGTGCCTTAGAAAGTCTTCTGCCAAAAACAACTATCTTTATTCAGAAATCAGAATTACTGTAACCCAATGCTCACTGCATTTCAATTTTAAATTGCTCAGAACAATCGAATAATTAATATAAAGACAACAAAGCACATACAAAAAGGAAACAATATAGTTTTTGTTTTGGAACTTTATCCTTCCAACACCTATTTAAACATTAGTCAAAGCATAGAAGTTAGGATAAAACTATGAAGAAATAATTCTTGATCTCAAAGGAATATATTTTAGGATAAGATTTAAGACTGCCTTCTGTCCTGACTCTCACCTGCAATGACGTCAAAGAGGAAGCAACATGATGTGAGTCAGGATAGAGATTGCCCCGGGAAAGAAGCTTTGAACAACAAGAGGAGGCCTGGAGCCTTGCAACAAAGAAAGAAATGCTTGCAGACAAATGTGGGTCCCTGTAGGCAGCAGTAGGCATGGAATTTCATTCAAATGTAGAAAATAAGCAGTGAGCTCTTGGAATGGTTGTGTGAGTGTGCAGTTGGTGTGCTCTCTTCCACTTTGATTCCTACCAGCAGTGGGTACAGATGGCACATTACACCTCCTCCCCAAAATGAACCATCATCTGTGCTCCCCCCTCAATCCCAGCACTGCAAAGGAAGCAGGGACCTTGGAACAGAGCTCCTTCATGCTGATTTTGTGTTGGTTTATTTCCACTGAAATGATTTGCATAACACTAATGGAAAAGGGCTAGAAAACAATTGTATTTAGGAGAGGGAAGGAAGAGTCTCGAGGGAAGTAAGGGAGGGCATACTGAATATGCACCAGATTCTAGAAGCCAAGCTAGTAAAGAAAGCTATAACTTCAGATCTGTCATAAAGTCTTGCTGTAGTAGATATCACCAAGTGAGCTATGTAGGGGAAAAGGCGTCTTTAAAAATCAAGCAATTTGTCTTCAGGATGCTATGTTTTAAGGCATGCGTATTAGAAAATCGAAGAAGTCAAAATCGTTCACCAACCCCTCCATATAAAAGCATCTCTCGGATTTTAACGGAAATATTGCATTAAATAGATGTGCACTCCTTTCAGCCTCATGAAATGATCTTGACCACAACATCATTGGCTAGGTTAGAAGTCAACTGAATTAAAAAATATTGAAGTCAATTTGAATATACTAAAACTTTGATTTGACTGTAAGTGAACATCTGGACTTGAGTATAAACATAGATATTATATATATTTTGCAGCACTTGGGCAAAGCAAAAATGTTTCTGGAAGAATATCTTTCCTATTCTATAATGTTTAAAAGAGTTAGAATTTATAACTTCGAAAGCCTTTATTGCCCAGAATCTTTTTTAAGGAAACTTCACATTCTCACAGTTATTGCCCTTTCCTTTTTGTGTACTTGTATTGGTATTTTCTGGTCAACTTTTTCTCTACATCTTTGTTCTGGTATGTGTTTGTGTGATAACAGGTCACAAGAAATACAATAGCAGATGGTTAAGAGAGGAATAATGTACAAAATGCCTGACAAATAATTAGCAAGGGTGGGGGGGTTTTTTGGTGGTTTATGTGTGTATGACAATGAGGTGCAGATTAGCAAATGGCTACTTATCAAGAAAAAAAGCAAACTAACCATCTTCTTTGTCATTGCTTTCATATTGTTTTGTTCAGTGAAGCTGGCTTAGCTGGGTGTAGTGGATACCTGTGTTCTACTGCACGATTTTGGGTTGTACAATGGGTGTAGAGCACCCTCTACTTTCTTTTGATCAAATAACACTCCTGGGCTTGAAGAGAAGGGTGTGTAGGGGGAACATCGATGCTGTTTTCCTGCAGATTTTTGTACTGAAATCAGAAGAAAGAATTTGTCTATAGGGTTCATTAACTGTTGGCCTCTGCTGGCAGTAACCCATGTTATATAGGCCACCATTGTGACATCCTCAAAAGAACTCCCTGAAGGAGGCAAAGTCTAGAAGGAGAATATCTACTCTGAAGTTTCCCACCTTCCCTGAACTATATCTGCAGAGCCACCCCAGGAGGGGAGAATGTGGCTTTGAAAAATAACACCTTTGTTATTCCAAGTGTTAGAGATGAAGCAGAGTTTTCAGATGGCCCCAAGGTTTTTGCACCCTTCACCAAACACAGATGGAAGCTGGACTCTTTGAACTGCTTTGAAAATCTGTTACCATGCGTTGCTGTGGGGCCTGTGAAGCAGCCATTGCGAACTTCTGTCTGCCTGCAATTTTTATGGCCATGTGATGACAAGGGATTAAATAGCTTCATTTTAGAAGCAGGCAGCTTTTAAATGTAAAAATGAAAAACAAAATAAAACAAAAAGCCCAATAATTCCTTGCTCAAGGCAAAACCTTAATAGATGCTGAGGTAACATTTCAATGAATGAGGTGAATTCTGAAGTAAAATTGCAAGCAGTTTAGAATTTAAAATCGTGTTTTAGGCAATAGTTGCAAAACCTGTATTATATTATGATCTTAGTACATTGGAATCCAGAAAATATAGATTATCTACTGTTCCCCAATTTAGGATCTACTGGAATTAAGGTATAAAATACCATGACTGTTCCTTGTAGTGTTTCCTATTTAGTGCCTGTAATTTACACAGAATTACTATAGAGGTGCTGAAAAAATTGTCAATTTAGTCATATAATGAAAACTTCTTTGACTCATCTGAATTAACTGTGTAGTTGATGGCAAGCAACAGAGTTTTCTATAAGAAAACATGTGTTTTAAAATTTGTACCACATCTTATTCATTCTTTCAGACTATCAGAAATGTATATGCTTACTACAACTGCTTTTGGATTATTAAAAATCAATAGCCTTTTTTCTACCAATAATTTATATATTGAATTTATCTAACAATAGATTGTATTGTACTTTCATCTCTGTCTTTATTCTAGAAGTACTTAGTTTGTCAGTAAATAAAATAGATTTTTTTTCTTAATAGATAAAAAGTAAGAATTCAGATTTTGTTTTTCTAGTTAGTTCAGTTGGACTGATCACATATGTGTGAATCAGGAAATGTACCATGCTACAAATTTCATCCAGTTTTCATGAGCATGACTGCTTTGGGCAAATCCAATAGCATGCTAACAGATGAATCATATGGGCCAACACAGATATCTGATAACCTACGCTGCACTCTGCTGTATTCTCATCCATTATAGATATAAAACTCATGTGCAGCAGCTTTTCTAGCTGAACAACTTCAGAGGATACAGTGGGACCTTTTCTGCAGGCTCTGTCCCTGCTGCCAGGGTGGAGAGTCTGAGCAGAGTGGTGGGTGCAGGACACCCCAGGCTGTGCTACCACATGCTTTGAGCTGGACCCCCCTTGAAATCTCTTGATTCCAGATCCTTACATTTTCCTCTCAATAAGGCAGGACTGGCTTCCTCTTCAGAAGTCGATTCAATGATCTGATCTTCTTTCCAGCTGGTGAAAATTGGGACAGCCTGTATTGGCAGAGGCATTTTGTTGTAAGAGCTTCAAATAGTACAAGATGTCTTAGCCGAGTGTGTAGAGGTGGAGCACCACATTGTACTCTGTTATCAGAAAAAAATAATCTTTTTTTACACCATGTAAGTGTCTCTTACAATGATTATTTTTTCTTGAAGCATTCTGCAGTTTTGTGCACTGGAACATACAAACAGTTTGAGAAATCCTGGAGATTTGAATCAGATTTGCTATGGAAACTCTGTTGCTCCTCAGGTCACTTCAGCAGCTCTGACCCTGCCAAATGTTAATTTTTAGTCCAAAGCGCGGGTCACTTCAGCAGCTCTGACCCTGCCAAATGTTAATTTTTAGTCCAAAGCGCCTTATTGCATAAAATATGACATATACAACTGCAGACTATAAATTAGTTAAAAAGTATAAATAAATATTTCAGTCTGTCAGCTGTTAGGAGCTGTTATGATGACTTTGGAGGTGGTAGAGGAGACTGCCTGGAACATCACCTACCCAGAAAGAGGGAGAGAGTACTGGACTGCAGCTTCTTTGGGATGAGGACCTCACAGAGATGACAAAGGAATTTCACTTCTGTCCACTGAAGGTTTCCTTTCCTCAGGAACTGGTACCAAGGATTACCAGTGTGAGAAGCCAGTTTGGGTCTGTGCCCTTTCTGGATGGTATTGTTTATTTCAAAACAAGGTGATAGTAAGGGGAAGCGCTGGAAGGCAGATGGGAATGTAATGCAGCCTTGGAGACCTGAGGCTGGTGCAGCAGTCCTGTGGGTAGTTTCCAGCTCAGCGCTGAAGTGGCAGAATGAATCTATCCATTACCATAACAAGGCTGTAAAGTTCACCACAGCTTTCCTCTGTGTTCAGTACAAGTGAAACACGTATGTGTTTAGAACAAGTGTGTTCTGTATATACTTGCATTGCATGAAGCATCACTCATGAAACGAAATTTTATTTCAGCTGAAGTAACCTCATTGTCCTACTTACAGCCTACATGGAAAAGTTAGCTTGCAACAGATTCCTCTACTGGGGAGGAAGCCCTGGGTGATGTACTAACTGCTACGGTTGAGCCCTGAGTACTGGCTAACTGTAGACTATCACACATTTAAGCTAATACTGGGAAACATAAGGGATTATATCTTCTTTATTAGAGGTCTTCCTGTAATAGAAAGGGCTACACTTTTTGTACATTTTACTGAAGAAATATAACCCTCAGCAGAATTCTGATCACTAATTTTAAAAGATCTATTCACTGATACACATAAGTCTTCAAAGACAATTTTCTAGATCACTATTAATTTGTTTTCTGTCTCCTTAAAGAATAAGGGTTACTTTGTCATATGTCGTTAAAATCAGTAAAATTGTGTAATGGTGTTTGGAACAAGAACATATATGCAGGCAATGACATCAAGCTGTTTTTCTTTAGGTTAAGTAGTTTTTATACATGTTTTAAATCTTATGGGAAATATTTTTAAGAGCTTATTTTGTAAGTGTGAAATGTTCCAGGTGGAGCTTTTACTCACTACTTCTTTTGCTTGGCAAAAATCATAAAGTTGTTCTTTCAATTACAGTCTTTTCTCTGCAGGCTTCCCAGTTTCCTTAGGTCTCTGTATTATCCTTATTTCCTTCTCTTAAGGCTCAGTTCCATGCATGTGCATTTTGGCAGGGAATGGTGGTGAGAGAAACCCCCACACTCTCTGGTTTCATGTTCCTTTTTTTTCTTTTTTCCATCACACTTATAAGATAGAGGAAGGTGGGAACTTGTCACCAAGCTGCCTAGTTTCTCACTTAACCAGAACTCATTACTGTCTTTAGGACCTGGATTTTTTGATTTTTGAAAAAATATTCTAAAAATGACCATAAAGGCAATCAACTATGTTGAGTGGTCAGATTATTGCTTCTGCCTCTTTCAGGATTCCTTTTAGATTCAGCTGTTTAGTCTGACTAGGAAAAGAAAGAAGAAAAAGTTACTGTGCAACAGAAGTGAAAGAAACAGGGAAGAAGTAGTATTTTATCTTGTACATTATTCATTTACCCAGTGTGCAAGCTTCCCAGAAGAAATATTTTGATTCTGTTGTATTATGTTTCTGTACTGGTAGGTGTCTTTGCTTTGGCCTCTCACCACCGAGTTGATCCAGGCTTTTAAATTGTTAATAACTGAAGGAGTTTTAGATCCTGGTGCTTTTTATAATCAGCCACATAAATACAAATTTTGTGGAAGTTTGTACTTTAGAGAGATGGGAAAGATATTTCAAAAATGAACTTTCTGGTACTCAAAAATAATCTGCTAAACCATTCAGCAACATTATTTTAGTAAACAAAAAGAAAAAACTCAGCCTAATTAAATTTAGTCAGCACATTTATCAACAGAAGTCATCAGGGAAGAGCAGTAAGACAATTCTTGGGAGCAGTTGTAATCAATCTGTACACCCTAGTCTGAATGTGTGTGTGTAAAACCATATGGAAAATGCTTATATGAAAGAAGTTAAGATTTAATTCACATTCCTTAAAATGAAGGAAATCTACATGCTGACAAGGGTTTCTGACAAGGAATGTTGGGCCTATAGAAGCTAGAAGCTGAATCTGTTGTGTGTATTTTTGTGGCCTTACAAGCTTCCTATTTTTTCCATATTTTTGCATAGTGCAGTTGTAGTTCAGCATCTCATTTTTCACATTTTTTGATATTAGATAGTTATTTCTTTGATGTACTTTTCTCTTGGAGCATGTTGGAGTGCTACATGCTCATCTGGTCAAAGCTGCTGAGTTCCCTGTTCTGTTGTATTCAGGTTTGTTTGTTCACATCAGCTTAGGATCAGGGCCTGGAGTAACCTTTTTTTTTTTTTTTTTAAATATGAAATTAATACGTAAATGCTCTGGTGTGTATTAATGCTAAAGGTCACTTGGCTGATTTTGTTCTTTCTTTGAATTGCAGCAACCCTTTGAAGAGTGTTAATTGATTGTAATTGTTTTAGTTAATCAATTTCAGGGAATCAGGGACCTATTTTACATGCAGGAGTTGTTTGCTTCCAGGCAGTTCACAGAAATAGTGGAAACTACTTTAGGTCAATTGTTTTTTTATTGCAAGAGATTATGTTTTGTATATACTGGGTGATACTGGTTTTGGAATATCATAAAATCATATCATAGAGTGGTTTAGGTTGGAAAGGACCTTAAAGATCATCTAGTTCTAACCCCTCTGCCATGGCCAGGGACAGCTCCAACTCAACCAGGTTGCTCAAAGCCTCATCCAACCTGGCCTTGAGCACTCCCAGGGAAGGGGTAACCAACTTCCCTTGGCAACCTGTTCCAGTGTCTCACCACCTCACAGTAAAAAAATTCTTCCTAATATCCAATCTAAATCAACACTCTCTCAGCCTGTCTTCATAGCAGAGGTGCTCCAGCCCTCTGATCATCTTCATGGCCGTCCTCTGGACTTGCTCCAACAGATCCATGTTCTTCTTATGTTGGGGACCCCAGAGTATGTATGATATATGTATTCATTCCATGAGAATATGAATGACCCCAGAGAATAAGTATGAGCAGGGCTATGAGGAGAGTGAGTATGGGCACCTTATATACAAGACAGTGAAAAATCCTTCTGATAACAATTTCGGAAGTGGTTTAACATTTCAGAAGGGTTAAATTTTCCTCTGATAATGAGAAATCAAAGACATGGAGCATATGAATGTGACTCTTCTGGATTTAGCTTTTCTAAAACCTGTTTATCCCTTCTTTTTCTTGCCAGCTTTGAACTATCAATCCTGTTCCTTGAATGGAAGCTTGAAGCTCTCAGAATGCTGGGGAATACATACTAGAGTGCAAAACTTCCTTAGAGGCTGGGTAAAATCCAAAGAATTTCTGCGCAAGAACTCTTATCTGTGAAGGGCTGTTTATTTGCTTAAGACAGCACCTCAAAGTGTTTGCAGTAAGTTTGTGAAGTATAGTCATGCAAGAAAAGGGCAATATTTGGATTTCTTATAAGCAGCCTTCATCTACTCAGAATTTTTAGAATAGAGGAAAAGTCTGTTCTCTCTTATGTCTCTTCCATTGCAATATCACTTTCCCTGCCTACTGCTCAAATGGGGTACATTATCTGAGAACGGGCTAGTTAATGCATTGAACTTGTGTTGTAGTGCATAAGATGAAAATAAAACTTCAGTATAATTGGACTATAATATGACTTTTAGAAATCTTTTGCAAGTAAACATTTAAATCCACCAAAGTGATTTATCCCATAAAAAAAGGAGGAACTTCCTGGTTCATGCAGGCCATAGTATAGTTTCATGGTTTTCATGTCTTAAGCAGGGACTACACACCTAAGTGCATAAAGTAGGTTGATTTTTTTTTTTTTTCTTAAATGTGAAGGTGACGCTCATTTCATAAACTTCAAATAAGCTGCAAGGCTGTTCTTTTCCTCTCCTGAACGTGTGTTTTTCTGGATTTCAGGAACTCGCTGTTCTTTTTTCCCCATGACTATTGCCGTCTGTGCAGTAGCTTTGAAACTTGGCAGATGTTCAGATGAATTAAACAACAAAATTCTGAGGGGAAATGGAAAAGGCTTCTGACCCAGAAGTATGGGTGGCTCACTGAGGGGAGTGCTAGGGGCAAGGAAGGTAGTTAATGTGAATCCCAGATTTCTGCTAAGAAGAGAAAAACAGAAGTATCAATGAAATGAAGCTACCCAAATAAAGAAATTTGCACTTATGGGCTAAATAGTACCAATATCATGCAAAGGGGACTACAAATTAAAGGCAGTTGAGCATAATTTTGACCATATAATTGGAAACTCTGCCAATGAAACGGAGGAAGGGAGAGAAAGGAGAAATATTCACTTTAAAATAATGAACGAAAATTACAAATGCACAGTGCCATGCAATGAAGGGGCAACTGCAACAGGAGTGCTTTTTTTCCTGGGCTCTTGTATTTCTTCACTCTGCCCTTGTTCTCTCTCTCAAAGCCCTGTCTCTGACTCAGCCTTTGCCTGCCCACATGTACCACACAAACGTTTCCTCCTACATTCCTGAGACCACTGGGAATAAATGATGTTGCTGTTGGACCCACCAAGTGGGCAGAAACTGGACACAACAGAGGTCTGCACTGCCTGCATGCTTTAAGGCATAGGTGGTTATTTGACATCTAATTCAAAGCTACCTACATTTAAAAACCCTGATGGTTGAGCCTCGAATCGAAGAATCTCAACACTGAAAATCTTTTTACTTAAAGAAAGTCTAGGGGTGGAAAAAAAATAGCTAGAGAGGAGAAAAAGTAGCAGCAATGAGGCTGATGGGTGAAGATTGTTGTGTCAAGCCCTAAATGTTGTCCTTTACTGCATGCAGTTTAAAGTGGGGTAGGACTGCACCTGGAACATGTTCTGATCCCTTCCCTCTTGGGTGAAGTACCACTGCAATCCCTAGGTCTGTTAGGGGATGTACACAGAACAGGATTTTCAGGAGAGGAAAAAAAAAAATCAACCTTTTTACTTTACGGAAAAAAGTATTAGCCTGGTTCCAGCCTGCTAACTTCCAGAAACAAACTGGAGTTACAGTAAAGTACAGCACATTCTTTCTGATTTCATTGGCCTCAAAAAAATCACAGATGCCTGACTCGTACACCTTTCTGTTGTTAAGAAAGGCAGGAAATTCGAGAACAATATAATTGTCAGTATGATAAATGAGAAGGCAATATACTGTTGAACAGTAGAGGACACCGGGTGTTATTATGGCCTATTGTTGCTATGAATAGAACCACCCAGACACCAATTAACATCTCATTGCTATGATTACTTGCTACAGTATCTGTTCTACTAATCAAACTTGCACCTTTTTAGTCCATATTTTGATTTCAAAAAGTTATACCAAGAACACATTACATTTATCTCAAATGCAAATAAATGTGAAGCTTAAGAAGCTAATTAAGTTTATAACCACTGAGAATAACATTAAAAAGAAAATTAAATTGCTTGGTTTGGAGGAAAACCTTTTACGAAACATTTGTTGAATAAACATAAAAGAAATTCTCCTAATATATTCTTATGCTAATAGTGTTCTGCTTATATTTTTCCATATGCCAATCATATATAACTCTTATAATTTTTCCTTCACTAAACACTTTTTCATAGGAATATTTACAATCAAGCACACAATATGTAGTAAGTATGAGAGCTACATGACAGCAACCTGCTATATCTTCCCAAACTTTTTGAGAATGGAGTTTCAGCTTTACAAAAATGATAATGTTATTAAAAATATTTAGTAAATAATTGCTCCAGGCAAGGAGATGGAAATGAAGGATAAAGGATATTCCTTCTCTCGTTTTTCTTTTTTTTTTTTTTTTTTTTTTTTCTTAGTGGTCATAAAAGGTACCAGATTGAAAGCCCCGGAGAAAGGAAATTTCTGCTTCAGGCAGCAGTACTGCAGAATTTCTTGGGCTGAGCTCCATCTTCCAAAGTACTGTGGTGTTGTCCCTGTCCTATCTAAAGTCAATGAGAAAACAAGGGTAGCTAAGCAGATCCTTCAGTGTTAAGCTGGATCACGTTGCTCAGTTCCTTGACAGGCTGAGCCTCTGCCCCATAGGTTCCTTATAAAAGGCTGCCCAACTGCCTTCTGCCAGGAGCAGTCCTGGCTGGCACAGGTTTTGCAGCAGCTTGCTGCCCAGGAGACTTGGCTGGCCCAGAGCTTCTCTCTCATCCCACGTGGATTAGCTACTCTAGGAAAAGATAAGATTTCTGCCTACATATCATTCCTCTGCTTGGTTTAAGGAAAAAGGTCTTTTGAAGGAGAAATGGGAATTCCATTTAGTCCAGAAGACAAAAGCAGGAATTACATGATTTCTTGTGAAGAGTGTCGACTCAGCTTCTGCTGCTTCTATTCTTTCTGTTCTGCCCTGTGGAGCAAAGTAAATCAGTGCAGCAATCACACCTCCTTCGCAGCTGGCTCTGGCTCTGCCAGGGCACAGAGGAGCAAAGCCTCCGTGTCCTATTTGTGCAAGTAAATCTGGAGAGAAGGTTGGGGCATACCTTTGTTCTTCATTCCTGTGTGCTGTGTTTAAGATTTGACAGCAGCAGAGTCACTCACAGGGAGTCATGGCCAGAAATCCTTGATTTGACTTGCCCTATAGGGTCTAGATGTTCTACACTCTGCTGGTAATGGCTTCATTCATGTGAGCTGGACATGATGTATAGAAATTTTTGTGATGGAAATGGTGTATATGATGTCATTTTGGAGGTCTTGAAATAATTTAACATATGCCTTTAGCTTGCTGGTGTTCAGAGAGCATCACTTTCACTGCAAGGGTTTCAATTACAACTAGAATATTTTGAAATTTGAAATGTGCCTCTGGTGATCCATCACATTTTTTTAAAGCTTTGGACATGGAAGAGCAGTGTTGAACTTGGAGCTTGGATTTAGATATAATGTTTTTTATAAAGCAGCTGACAGGTTTGCTGGATTAGTGTTTATAATACTTATTGACATCCCATGATACCTTTCCATAGCTGAGCAGAGTTTAGATTGACTCTGGAGTATTAGTACTTGATGAAGGTAATCTGTTTTCTTGGCTGAAGCTCACAAACAAAGCAGTTAAATCCCCATTACAAATGGCTAAACAGGGACCCATTAAACTTCTTATAGGCCTGTCTCATTTCTATAGCCCTGAAACATTTATAAAGGGCACTGTTAAAAATTTACAGAACCTTGAGATAGTTTCTTAAGCAGCTACTCTGTGTATACTACCTGAAATATGCAGGCTTCCTTTAAAGAGTAAAATAAAAGTAGTTAAAAAAATCTTTTTCCATGTGCTTTGACCTACAGTATCTGTTTTGGCTTTAAATGATTTATTTTCAAAGTTTCATAGAAAAATAAATGTTACAGGTAGAGGGGAAAAAAAAATCATGCTTAAGCTACTATAGGAAGGCACTTGGGTTTGTTATTAATAATCAAACTGTCTTTGTTAATGTCTGTTTCAATTATTAGTTCTCCAATCACCTTTTTTATATGGGAAGTCACTCTGGAAATTGTTGGCACCAAATTTGAGATGAATATGGTAATAGTGGATGTATCATGTTAATGAGAATTCTCATAATAAGAAATATAAGACACATTATTTTAATGATTCTACTGGCATCAAACCACGGAAGCCACAAAGTTATTTTTTTAATGAATCAATCCCCACAGGCCTAAAGTAATTGTGTGAAAACTATTGGGCCTTTTTTTATTCCAGTAAAAGACAGCCCCACACTGAAATTATACTTTTTACTGTTTTGCAATAATACCAGATATTTTGTAAACCTCAAAAGAAAGAAAACATTTAGCACAGCACTGGAGTGGGAAGGTTGAATCAGGCCTCCCAATGCATGTCAATAAAGAGGTGATAATTAGGGGGAAAAAAAGCAAAGTCTTCATTAGGCCACAGATTATTTGAGCTGCATGGGCAAACTGTCAAAATGAGGACACCAGGGATGACAGTCCCTAGTGAGACAGCCTGTACCTTAGTCAGTGGGGACTGTGGCATTTGTTTGTATGACAGGGACATGGTACTGGGAAGGGGGTCAAGAATAGAAAAGCACTATTGTCTGGTTTGGTTCACTATAGTCTTATTCTAGTCATCCTCTCTAAGAGCTCAATCTTCTGCTCAAGTATTTTAAAAATAAATAAATGAGTGGTTCTGTCTTTCTAAATATGTGAGATGATATGGGAGAGTGGGGAATAATGAAACCATGCTGTGTATATATTTTCTAATTCCTGTGAATTTTGATAATTTCCAGATGGTCACTTGTAAGTATATTCATCAAACATGAAGAATGGTTTTATAGACTGCAATATGTGTTCTAGGACACCTCTATAATGTCTAGAAAATTTGAATCTTTAGGTATTGCTTTTCTCCCTAACCAACCACTGATACTGCAAGGAGTAACAATAAAAAAGCTCATATGACAGTGTGCTTTTTATTTTCACGGATCCTAAAAATATATGCTGAGCCATCTACACCACATGCTCCACTAGGGTCACAGCCCCAGCTGAGCAAGCTTAGGAGTAAGAGCGGAAGAGGTGATATTGTAAATGGGCTGAAGTTTGTGTTTTAAGTAGTTTCAAGCCAGACTTTCAGAAACTTCAGGGATGCAACTGGCATTTGTTAGCGTACTCCTTGTGAGTTTTTAGCTGAATAATAAAAGACCTCTTTACCAGCTATCTTAAGCAAGGTATAGAAAAGTTATCTCTCAGCTGGGATCAGAGAAGCAGAAAGTGGCTTTTTCCCTTTGCAGTAGGTGAGAAGGGAACTACAGGTCAAACAGCCAATTAAATGCCCAGCATAACTTAGCCGGGCAATCTTCCAGTTTAACAGTATCTACCTGCTAAGCTCCAAAATACAGCCCAGCTGTAAAAATGTCACCCTATGCTGGTTTCCTTTCTCTTCCTTTTTGTGCCACTCTTTTGTCAGGTATTTATTATCCAACCACAGACACTAACGAATTATACAAATCCTTATGGTGCTTGTACGTGGTCCAGGTACTTATTTTAGACCTGTGACCTTTTCAGGTTGCAAAGTGTATCATCAGACACAGGACAAGATGTGTAGAAAATTAGCAGCACCATCAGAACAGGAAGATCCATTTTGGCTATCCTTGCTCTAGGATGGTCAAATATCCCAGGATATCCTAGTAGGACAGTGCTTGTTGATAAGCA
This sequence comes from Podargus strigoides, assembly GCA_028020825.1. Classification (NCBI taxonomy): domain Eukaryota; kingdom Metazoa; phylum Chordata; class Aves; order Caprimulgiformes; family Podargidae; genus Podargus; species Podargus strigoides. The sequence goes on from CM051628.1 coordinate 14,563,613, forward strand.
GATTGTGTTATCTTGACTCTTTTGAATCTTTTCAGATAAATATGGTGGAAGGAAAGGACTGTAGAACTTCACAACAGAGTCTGATCTTCATTTCTGTCTTAGCTGGTTGTATTTATAGAAGATTCCATTCTCATGTTGCACTTGCTTTTGCAATCTTATCGATCTAAAATACTTTTTTACTAAAATGATTTTTTAGTAAATAGGTGAGGTACTTTTAACTGTAAGAGTGTTTCCAGCCCTGTTCATCGTAGCCATACAGTCAATCTATAATAAAAAACCCCTATGTCTTCAGAATATGACTGAATTGAGCCTAAAATTACCAGGGATATTCTTCTGTTCTCACACAGCCTTCATAGCCTTTTATTGTATTCTTCCCAAATATTAGTTCTGAATTCCAGAATTTGAAAGAAAGCTAGAAATACCCACCCATTTCTGTCCATCTCCTTAAGTGGGCACTCCTAGATATCACCAGGTATTTCAGTGGTTAGGTTTGGCAGCCTATGCTTGAAGGCAGTGATGAAAACAAGACTGAAAATACAAATACAGTATTTAGAAATACTGCTGAGGGAGAAGAGGAAAAAAAAGTCATGTACCACATTTTGCTGTTCTGTTTGCTTAGCAGTTATACCAGTATGACATACCAGAATGTTTCAATCATCAAATTATTGTTATTTGTTATTACCAAATACTTTTAAACTCATGGTTTGCACCACTTCTTTAAATGCCATCTCATGCACATCTGATGAAGTGCTGTTTGTTTGATGGTTGCAGGATTGTGTTTAAATAAACTCTTCTGGGAGCTGAGGTTGCCCATTGGAGTGTTATTTTGATACCACTAGTAGTTTGAAATAAGCCACTTTGAGTCCTCTGTGTGTTCTTCTGCAAATCAAATTATCTACTAGCTAACTGGGAGAGCAGTAAGAGGCGCAAAAGACAATTTATCTGAAGAAAGGAAGGCATAGAGAAAGGGAAGGAGTAACAACTGCAGTTATGGCGTTTGATATAGCCCTGGAAGAAAGGAAAGGAAATCTTGAGTCTGTCCACAAACACTGACCCAAGTGCAGTGGAGACCACTTGGTACAGGTCTGTCTTGCTCTGTTTCTCTTTGTTAAATGTCTGTTTCTACAATAGCGTTTCAGAGCAGCTTCGCTATGAGAAGTTATTCAAGGGCCACAGATAAGGCCTGACATAAAGTCCCTCCACTACTGGGAGCTGATTTTTTTTTTTTTTTTTTTTTTTTTTTTCCTTTTTTTTAATCTTTTTCCTCTGAGCACATGTATGTGTCTTCCTAGTCCAGTGCCAGCATTAAGTACTGAAGTCAGAGGTGTGAATTTAGGCAGTAAGGACTGAGTATCTGGAGTCTGTACTGCTGTACCTGTATAGACTTTTAGTGACCGTATGATCCCAATTTATCAAAGTGTTTAGACTAGGAAACTGGTTTTGTACCCCTTGGTGCTTTTGTGCCAATAGAAATTCTTAACTTGTGATACTTTGGCCAAATTTATTTACAGAGACCAGAATACATTTCATTTGAGCTTTAACTATGCATGTGACATCAGGAGGAGGTTGCCACTTTATTATTCTACACAGATCTGTCTTATATGGCCAGAATAAATCACTTTGGTAGGAAGGAATTCATATTGAGCAATATCCTCCCCACTAGAATTAAGGATGATCACAACAAACCTTTCCAGTTTCTGCTTCATGTGTAAGGCAGCTCTATTTCAGAATTTTTAATCCATTATTGGAATTTCATGCCAGAGATAAGTTTTCAAATGTCAGTTATTCATAGGAATATGGCATAGTTACACTAATGCTTTTTGGAAAACCTTTGTACCTCTAGAATGGAATTTAATGAGACCTCACAATGCTCTCCCAAAAGGTCACTACCGAAGGGTTTTTGTTATCCTCCTCAGGAGAAAGGAGTCAGCTGTTCAAATTCTTTTCTTCCTATTTAGGTTGGGGATTAGATTTAGGGCTCATATGTCTCTCCTATTGCACTCTGAGCTGTCAGAAATGGCTGTGACCATTTTCTCTCCCCTAGGATACTCAGCTCCTTGGCCTAATTCAGAGTAGGAATATCTCTGGGCTACCACAGCCTTGGATACATCCATGGGAAGGTAGGGGTTTTTCCTCTGCCTTTCTGGAAAAGGTTTTGGTCTTGAACCTCCTTACAAGGCAAGAAAATTACTTCCTACTTGTTCTCATCTCTTTGATGTTGTTCTTTTTCAATAGGAGATAATGTATTCACAAATGAGGAAAGAAGGGAACAGAGTTATGTAGTGGGCACCTTGCTTAACTTGTTACTAGGAGATGCTTAAGGGTAGCATTGTAGGAGCACTTCTGTAAAGTGCTGTGTATGTAAGTTACCCTAAATTTCCTGGTTGTACCTCCAGCCTACAAGAACCAATCCCAACCCTCCCAGGCTGTGGATGTGCACCTCAGTGCATACTGTTAGTTATCATGGGAGTTTTGTCTGGCTTGTGGATTAATCTCGCTGTTGATTTGGACCAGCCACACTGAGTTTGGGCTGGGTGTTGGTCATCTCCCTGGCCTCTGGAGAGCACAGAGGGCAAGTGGCAGATGCCTTGGGGGTTCAGCAGCCAGAGCTGATGACCAGCACAGCTGAGCAAGGGCTAACATACCCACTCGGTTGGCCTTGAATGTCTTGCTGCTATGCTCTTCAGCATGTATTCCCCAAGCTTTTTGGTTATTCAGAGTATCCCCACTTACCATTACCTCAGATAATGGGCAAATGGTTCATTTTAGTGGATGCAGTTAACATTTTCTGCCATTCTGTTGAGTTCTCTAGGTCTTTTAGAAGCACTCACAAGTAGGAGCAGTCCTTCCTTTACAAAATCACAACTGTAGGTGCTGTGAAGAAGCAGTGGCTTTTCCAGGTTGTAAGATATATATTTGGATGAGAAATGTGTATCTTTGGCAGATTGCTAAATATTACTGCTTAAATCTATTACAAGGAAGCACAATTTTCTGTAACTTAATTTTCTAAGCCTAATGAACCCAGTAAATTTCCTCTGATGTCTTCCCAAGTTAATATGTTAAATCTAATTTATTTGGCAAAAAATTGGACAAATTTCCTCTTAATTGAATTAACCTAGAAGAAAAAACTGTACTGTTATGGAAATCTGTGACTAATAATTCACAGATGTGAAAGTCCTGATTTTGATTCCATTAATTTACTATCTTACAATTGCTATTTTTGTTTGCTATAATTTAACTAGAAAGAGTTAATTGAACCATACATATATTTGAAAAGTTTGACAAATGACACCGAATTACTTTCTTGTCATTTAATGTTGCAGAAGATTTTTCTGTCCTACATGGTTATTTATATATTTATTGAATATTATATTTGCCAATTGATTTCCTTGATATGTTACTGATATTTTTGTGGACACTGCTAATGAGTGGATGATGCATTTTCATCAGCAATAGTATATTCTTAGTAATTTTGACTGCTGGATCTCAAAGTGGTGCGAAAAAGAATTCTCACTGTTTATGTGTTAATGTTGGAAAACCCAAAGCACTACAAAACTCCATACAAAAGCCAAAGCAAATGTATGACTGGGAGCAGGTCCTGAACGTAGTTCAGTGGCAACACAAAAAGATGAGTTTGCTTATGCATGCTACTTTGTTTTTTTCTGAACAGGGTATGTATGAGAGGGATATAGTTGCATATCCTCCTAGAATGTAATTCATATTCCTCATCCAACAGTCCTGCCTTCCTACTCACTTCCTTAATATATGTGGAGAGGTCCAACGTAAACAATGGAGCCAAACCTCTGACAAACACATTACAAGGGCCACTAATGAGCACAAATCCAAGTATGACCTTTAGAGCATTCATGCAGCTGTCTCCACCTTCTCTGATGTGACTTGTGCTGGAAGAATGCTACTGATAACTGGCATTTCAAAATGGTTATGGATATGAAAATAAGAGTTGGTTTCTTTCTGTACCTACGTCTCTACCAATTTCAGAATTAGGACAGAATTTGGATTTAAAATTGTAGATTAAACATCTTTAAGGTTCTTGTATTTTAAAGTGACTATTAGTGATATGCAATATAATTTACAAATGGTCCAGGAGTTTTCCTGCTATAAATTTTTACACAGGTATTTATATCTTTTCCACCACAACAGCAATTGTATGAAAAATAGTTAATAAGCTGCAATACTAAGGTCAACAGTTTTAGTATTAAAATCAGTTTACAGCATGTTTGCTTGAAGTGCACATAAATTCAAAGAGGCAAGAAGTATAAACAGAATAGCTGATTTCTTGGATGCACTCCAATATAATTATAGCTATTCACCCTTGTGACTATTTGTGTGTGTAGCTTAAAGCTATTTGCCTGCCCTAAGGTACAGTAGCAGTATTTTAATACATCTTTGTAGCTGATTGAAATGCAAAACTCAGTAAACCTGGAAAGGATGCTAACAAGCTTAAAGAAATGTATGAGTAAAATTAACGAGCAGATTGAATGTGTGTTTTGACATTTGTTAGCAGCACCACCCAGTTCCTGGTACAGGTACCTCTGGTTCTCTTCAGTTTTGAAACGGAGATATCCCTTAAGGATTTGTCACCAAAATAGTGTATTTCTAATAGGCAATTATGAAAAAAAAAATCATCATCAATCACATTTATTGCAAACATCTCATAAAACAGTAAAACATTTATGTGGCTGTGGAAGGCAAGTATGTTGCCATGTAATATACTAAGATTTGCATATAAAGAACAGCAGGCAGCAAACAAGTCTCTTTCTCTTTCTTATTCCATTTATACAAATGCCTTTGATGTAATGTATCTATTTAATTTACATCAAAATGTTATAGCTGCAACACCTGAGTGATATTAACCGTCGTTAGGTCTTAGAAGCACACGATGTGAAGGGAACTGCTAAAGCTGCTTCCTTCAGGTAGGGTCCGTCAGGCGTGTCGCACCTTGTCACAGTCTATCTGTCACCCAGGAGGCAGGGGTTTGGCTCAAGCTGATGTGCACCTGTCATGGATATTTTTTCTTTAGTTTCCCTCCCCCCAATATCATCTTTTCAGCAGGGACATTCATGTCAGGATTTTGCCTTCAGACTAATTCCAGGGATATTGGGACTCAATTGTTTTGATGTGAATAAGAATAAAATGCAGTTGCTTGGAAAGAAACACAGCTCTTCTTGGGGGAGGAGCATGGCAACTGACTGTCGATAGACCAACATCTGCTAATCTCCTCTGCAATCATCTGTACCTTGTGCTCGACAAACACTCAGAAATCATTTTCTTGAAACTTTTTTTTAATAGCTCAGAGTGCATCTACCATAGGGCTGTATGATACAAAATGACTAATAAAATGTAAGGTTATTTGTGTGTCAGAGTTGCTAACAACTGTCTTTATCTGGGTTTTTCTACAAGCCTCAAGGTAAAATGAAGCAGACAGCATTGCAGAGAAGAGAAATGAATGACATCACATTGTACAAATCTGTGGGGTTTTTTGACATTTGACTTTCAACTATCATTTTAAAAAATTCTACCTTCTATTTACTTGTCAAAACTGGATTTAATTCTTATGTGCTGCAAGGAATTCACCATGTTAAGATATTGATATAACAAATTGCTGAATGTTTGAGAGATTGATTCTTGCTGACCAAAATGGGCTTTAAGATTGGAAGCCCTTTTTTCCAGAAAACACCTGCTGAGATAGGAGTCTGACTGCCACACAAAAGAAGTACACGGTTTGTTTAGTCTGCTTCTATCTAGCAATTTGCAGATGCTATCAAAAATAGCATTTTTTTAAAATGAAAATTACCTAAGGATTTGGCAAAGGACCTTGGTTAAAATGGCCTGAGTGGCCACTGGCAGGTGAATATTAACAGGCTGATTGGTTGTTACTTCTGTCAGTCTTTTTGCAAAATTATGATAGGCCACACAGCAGGGAGCAAATGATCATTAATACTTCATCTCCTGGGACACAATAAACTGCCATTCGCTTGCACAGAAATAAAATACATAAAGCTTGTCAGACAAGGTGACAGAAAAAGGTGCTTTTTCAAAATGATTTTATACTGCAGTGGGATGTGATCATTTAAGGCATGTTTTTGTATTGCGTGGAGGATGATCTTGGCAGCAGTGTCTTTTTATTTGCTCTGGTTTAAAAATACCTTTTAGTGTGTTTTCCTGGTGTTTATTTCATTAAAACATGAGATTTTCAACACTATTCTCAGCTATACAGTGGGAAGTTAACAATGGCGTTAGCAGGATGACACTCCCCTCGAGCCAGCGATGTTTGTCCATCAAACCGAACACCCACACAACGCAGGCTCTGAGGGAGTGCCCGTGGGTGCTCCGTGCAGATCCACGCAGAGGATCATGCCCAAAGGTGCACTTTGGAACAAAGATTCCCAAGCTAGAAAAAGCTGTTCTAACTTGAATAAGCTGTTTCCACAACATTTTCACAAGTAAGCCTGAAGAGAAAAAGAAATGTGTTTTGTTGTATTACACTTTTGGTAAGGTCAGAAAGAAGTTAGAATTTGAGGTATTTGCTTAGCCACTACTTCCAGTAATTTTTCTCTTCTTGAAAGTGCACTGAAAAAGATGATTATTGATTTATGAGAATATTTTATGTGTTCTGCCTATGGGGTGTTTTGTTTTGGCTTTTTTTTTTTTTGACACATCTACCAGTGAATTATCAGGTGATTACTGCACTGGAAGCTTTGTGTAGGCAAGACACATAGGGTTTCTTATCCAGTCAGTGTGGAGCCTGATAATCTCATTATATTGGCAATCAATTCCTTTAACATTTACTAGAAAAACAAGTTTTATGACATGTTTCTTGTTCTTCAACCTCCTTCTCTCCTTTAATATTTCTTATGGAGATTTATGGGATGCACTGTATATCGCTTTGTGCAAGCATTTGTTTGAAATATTTCAATTTCTTTAAAGCTACAATTTTTAAGGAAGTAAAAGATGTTTTATCAAATACTGTGATCATACCAATGGATCTCAAACACAGAGCTTCAAAGTCACACTTCATTGCTTATTTCACTTTCAAGTCAACTAAAGAAATTTGGACTTCTCCTTTGCCAAAATCGATTCTGAATTAATGCTTTCACAGTTTAGTTCTGCTTGGTTTTTTCCTTCTGCTGGCCTTGATGGCAAAAAGAATTACTAATGAATGCTGTCTCTTGACTGAGCTAAAGAAATACTGGAAGTTTCACATGAAAGTTTGGTAGATCTGTCTGTGTTCTCTTGGGTTTCTGCCACTTCTGTGTCCCAGTGTCGCTGTTGGGACGTTGTAATGTCACCTATTTTAAAGGCCAATTATGGCAAACCACCTATGGATAACAGTGCCATTTAGTATCTGAGCATTAAACATATATGCCAATTGTAAATGTTTTGGTGAGCAATCTGTCAATGCTGTGTGGAAAGAAAAGGTTAAATGTTGAATCCATGGCACGGGTGTTCTTAAGTGACTTGACCAAGAGGAAAAGCATCACTCCTGCAGCTTCTCTAATTTGTGTTCTTCCTTTGTGCACTGAATTACCCTGATTCTGGACAACTGCTGCACAATGTGAGAATGGAGCTGCAAAATTAAACAGTGGTCTTGAAAATTATGAGGAGGAAACCAGGATGCAATGTGATTTTTCCCATTTTTGCATATGCATTAAGCAGTTGTGGGTTATTGCTTTTCTGTTATCAAAATGAAAAAAAATCTACTGATTTCAGGCCTAAACAGAAAAGTAAATAGTATCTTTAATAAATCAATTTTCTTTTGACAGAAGTTTTTCTTTAAAGATAGACTTTTTAATAGATTTTCAAGATAGGCTTTTTACATTGAAGTCTCTCTTTATATTAAAGGGAAGACTCCATAGGGCAAACTTGGAGACTGAGAGCAGGCTGGATAAGGTAATGACTGCCTTGAAATCTGTGTGAAATGTTGCTAAGTATCATGGTTCACATTGCTTGGGGATTGTGAAGTACAGTGATGAAATCAGGCTGGGATTCTTTTGCAGAGCAGTTTCACCTCACCTTCCTTAAGTCCTACCTATCCTTTCTGGTTTGTGCATGCAGAAGCATGAAAGTTAGGACTGATTAGATGGAATTGTCATTGCAAAATCCCAAGAAGAATACTGTTGATAATGAGAAATATATGTATAACTCCCTGCTTACTACAATGGCAATTCACTCCTATGACTCTCAAACATTGCAAAAAATAAACAAACCTGATAGCTCAATAGTAAATAACTGCTCAAGATGCATTTTTTTTTTTTATTCTTCAAACTTTAAAATGCAATAGCCTAAATCCTCAGCTAGATTGACTCTACCTCTCTCCACTGAGTTCAGTGCAGCTAAACTGATTTACAGCGGCTGGGGAATTAGTCTGTTGTGACTCAAACTGCAAAGTATGCAAAGGCTTTGACAAATCTGGTTGGAACATGAATGGAAATGAATATGGGGGTTTCAAATGTTAAAACAAAGCACTGGTTAAAAAAAACCCCAATAACAACTTGAACCACTACTTCAAAATCTTAAACTACCCCTGCATATGTTCCAGTAATTTGCTCAGCCATGCAGTATGTTGTATTCACTGAATGAAGAAAACTTCTCGTGAGAATGTTTAAAATGTCACTGAGGTTCAGTCTGGATCAGGGTGCAGGTGGCTCTACAAAGGCTTTGCTGAGGGGATGTGTTTATACAGTTGCTGCTGACGGATGGTATTGATTGGCTAGGCAACTCATAAAACAAGCCACCTCACTTTCATCTTTGTGGTTTCTGTTCCTTTAGTAGATAGAAAAGTGGTTTTAATTATTCATATCATCCATTTTAATATTTTTTTTACTCTTATCCACCCACTGTCTTATAACCAAGTAATATTCTCATCTTCTGATTACCATACAAAATGTGCTAAGGGGCAAGAGTGGGCAGATAGATAAAAATTTTTTGAGAATACAGAAGCTGATGCTGCCTCCCTGGTAAGATTAGCAGGAGTAAAGATATGCTGAAATCTCCACCCTTACATGACTGTCTGGGACACTTTCAGGATGACAGAGCACTTGACAGCAACTGAGATTTAGGTATTGCCACAGTATCTCTAGTATTTTACTTGTATTTATTTGTGACTTGTATATTTAGAGTATCACGGCTTCTACATGTAAAAACAAATACTTGCTGCTGTTGCAATTCTTGTTCCCTCCCTCTTTGCTAGATGATTATAAAAACCTGCAGCCCTGGTGTAAGCAGTTGTTTGGAAAGAGAACAGTAAACAGACTTAATCTAGCGGTTGGATTTCCAGGTAAAAAATGTATCAGAAATAATGAATAAGAAAATAAGATTTAAAGTCCAAGATGCTTCAAAGGGAGCTCTAATTCTACCGATAATAAGGTATCCTAACTATGTTTTTGGCCTTCATACGACAGTGCTGGTGTAAGGCATACTTGCATGGCACTCACTCCATCAATCCTTGGATACCTTGAAATACCTCCTCCATAGGCATGGGTACGTGCTCTCTTCAAAATCATAGTGTTACAGGCTGTCCTCTCTTGCTGCACTCCTTTCCCCCACAGCACGTATTTTTCTCCCATTATATGACAAATATTTCAGCTTTCCTATAACTTGGAAGTTGGGATAAGGGCTCAAGGTCATTTAATGCTTCTGGGTTTTGCAGTTTTTGTTCATCCTTGGAACAGGAGGATGTGATCCATACCATAACAGGAATTTTGATGCATTTAATTATAATTGTCCCTTCTTTTATCTATTAATGGCTCCTGAGGAGAAAGATGTATAACACAGGCACATGCAAATCAGAAGACAACACCCTCTGCTTTCCTTGTTTGCAATTATAGGGAAAAAAAAAAAGGGGAATATGTTCTTTAATGTTTGTAGAAGAGTTGACAAAACTAGAAAAAATACCCTTGGTTTTGGGAATAAAATACTTCATTGGCTGACTTACAGTTGTCAGCTTTAGTTAACGTGTGAAGTTAGTTAGTTAGATGCATATCATCATCATAATCTGTATGTTCTACTTGTCATCTTCACAGACAAACTTACCAGTGAGTAGTGCATGGGTATGTTGGCTAGAGCTGCTTGCTAATTCTGTGACACAACTGAATTGAGTCAGGCTCTCTTGATGAAAGAGCTCTTGAAATTATCTGAGGTTTTCATACTTCGTACATGTACATTTCCCTGGAGCTGCTCTGTTAAAAAAAAATTCCCCTCGGAGCTGTGAGCTACAACACAGGTGTATTTTCTAAATGCCTACATTTAATAAGCATTTATAGAAATTATGAAAGCTGCAAAATCCTTGCTACTTTCTGGCTTCATAAAAAAAGATAAATGTATGAAGTAAAGAAACATGAAATATGATAGAGCAGAATAGTTTCTAAGTGGCCTGGTTGACAACTCATAGAATCATAGAACAGAATTGGTTAGAAAAGACCTTGAAGACCATCAAGTCAGCAGCAGATAAAAGAGCACTGATTCTGTCTCTGAAATGGCCTTACAGAGCTCTACAAAGGTCTCTAGCAATGCTGGTCTCAGATATGTTACATAAAAATGCACAAGTGTATTCTGGTTCAGAAATAACATGTCATATGCATGGCACAGCAAGTAAAATGAGAAGAGAGTATAGATGGCGGAGTTCCTTAGTAAACTATTGGAAAGGATTGTTCAGACAAAGCCATAAGGAAGAGTGAATTTTTCTGTAGGGTTTTTTTTTTTTTTTTTTTTGAGATGGTCACTTTTCCTTCAAGTTGATTTTAAATCTAAACCAGCTGTGATTATTTCCTTTTAAAATCAAGTTGAACTTTAAGGGCAAGGGGGGGCAGGGAAACAAGAACAAAACACTGCAAGGTGGGATCTGTCCTGCATGTGGTCTGCTGGAGAGCAGTTCCAGAGGAGAGTACTGGTGGATAGTAGGAAAAGCTGCCTCATGCTCTCCATGACAAAAATGTAAGTAAAAGGATTTAAGGAAAAAAAAAAAAAAAAAAAAAGGAAAAAAGTACAGCTTTTCAAAACCTTATTTTATGCTTCCTTCATATTTGGCAGTCCCATCTTGAATACAGCACCAGTTTGGAGTATGTCTATATTCTTTTTATGCTTGTTTTGTTTCCTATCACTTCAGCCTGTTTCTCAGAAGTAATAATTTGCATGTGGAAGAAAAAAAGCTGAGCTTGATTGCAGAGGATGCATATTCCCCATCCCCAGCAAAATAAAATAGGAACCCATGTAAATGAGGCATAGAGTTTATAATGAATTGGGCTGATCGCGATGATGTGTTCAAGTGTATCTCCCAAAGTTCATTAACTTAATGTAATATACAGTGGCAAGAATGATACCTATGATTACTCCAATTAAAATGATAGTTTTGTGCTTTTCTGTGATGCAAGTTAGTGCTGTGAGAACATGAAATGCACCTCATAAATGCCACCCAGCTGCAAAAGTGACAAACTGAGTCTGCCAGCTTTTCCTAATGGCGTTGAGAATAATAGGCATGGCTGCAACTGGCTTTTGTTATCACTGGGAACTCTGGCAGCTCACCAAGCATGGTAAGACCAAGGCAATAAGTCTGTGATAGCATTGTTCAACAAGTCATTAAAACACACTATGGAAAACATACACTCTTAAGTGGAAATAAAAATAAAGCAAGTACCACTGTAAGAATATGTTATGTGGTCACCACTAAGAGAAGGCTATAAGCAAGTGAGGATAGTGTGCCATCCTGCTCAAAAGAAGTGTAGGATTAAAGCTTTGCTCTGTTTTGAGCTCGCTGCTTATTAATAAAGAGTGGATGGTAACTGAAGAGATGAAGAGACTGTATTGTGAGACACCACAGAGCACTGCATGTGTGATGTTCCTTCTGAAGCCATAATAACCATTTGATTTCTGACCCTGAGGTGAATTTTGTGTACTCATATGCATGAAGGAGGTGAAAGGATATGCACTGAGATATGCCCTTCTTTCCAAACTGTGTTTTTAGAAGTGACATAATTGAGGTATAAATAAAATAACAAAGAAGGCTTTCATAGACATATATTATTATTTCAAACTACCAACAGTTGTCTTCACACTTGCTGGTATTTTAGAGTCTTGAATTCTAAATGGCACAGCTCAGCTCTCCTTTACCACCTCCTGTAAAATGCACTCAATAGAGAATACACCTTGAGGGAAATTTCCAGAAATCAGGTCTGTAATAAACAGTCCTAGGAACTTTACCTGAGTTCCCTGCTCATCTCCTGTTTGTCCTGTGACATCTCTGACAATAAAGAATACAGCTCTACAATTGGCACTTAGCAATAGTCCATATCCTTTTCACAGACTTAAAATGGGGACCTAGCGCATGGTAGTTGCTTAAAGTGTCTGCCATTATGTGGGATGCCAAGAGGCCACCCCCTGCTGATATCCATCCAGATGAATGGGAAACCTATGGATAAATTACCACCTGCAGCGCCTGATAGTGGACACTGTAAGCAGCTGTCACGATAGCTCTGTAATTATGCAAGTATTCTTCTAATATTATACAATTAGATGGACCCATCTCCCTTTCTTTCTCTTGTTAATGTTTTTGTAGGTATGAAAAGCACCGAATTCTTTCCTTGTTCAATCACTTATGTCTCTGTGCAATACAACCAGCACTTTCTTGATGCTCCTGGAGCTGACACTCTTCCTACACCAGAGGTGGTCTGCTGCATTTTCAGTAGTGTATTAGATTTTTGTATTGGGAGATAGCAAAACCCATGGGTTTAACAGTCAGTAAGCAGTCACACCTTATCTTTACTAGAGATATCAGGCAGTGCTGGCTATCAGAAAGATGTAGCTGGCTTTATTTTCTTCAGTGGAGGCTTCTTGCAAGCATTTGGTGGCTGAAGTGTGATGTGGGAGACAGAACAAAAAGCATCAGTGCATCCTTTATGTATTTGAGGGATTTCTGTACTAAAAGGAATGGGAGAGAAATTGGATGGTATGAAGCAAAGCCAAAGTAAGTAGAGTAAAAGTAAGAAAATAGAGTACAGTTCTCAACTGGAGGAGCCATCTTAGTAGCAAATGGTTAGTTTGTTCTTTAAGTTCAGTAAGGCATATTTTACTACAAAAAGTTTCTAATGTGAGAAAGAACTACTTCACAGTGAGGGTGACAGAGCACTGGCACAGGCTGTCCAGAGAGGCTGTGGAGTCTCCTTCTCTGGACACATTCAAAACCCACCTGGATGCGTTCCTGTGTGACCTGATCTAGGTATTCCTTTTCTGGCAAGGGGATTGGACTAGATGATCTCTTGAGGTCCCTTCCAATCCCTAACATTCCGTGATTCTGTGATTCTGTGATTTCTGTACTTCTTAACCTAAGGAAAGTGAGTTACATGAGATGAGGATCTATTCTTCAATTAACATTTTCCTGTTACACTAGAGCTTAAAATAAGTTTATATTCAACAATAAGGTTGCTAATTTGTATCTGCTTTTTTACCTAAATTTGGGCCGTCACAGTGAATTTTACATTTGAAAGGTTTCCTTCTTGCTGCTTTAAAGATGTAAACAAAAATTGTGAGCCAATTTTTAAAACCGTTTTAATTCTGCTGTTTACAAGATCCTCAAATCTTTTTTCTGCAGAAAGCCTGCAAAGATTATTAAAGTGGGCTTCAGAAGCAGCTGTAATGATTAGCACATTAACCCTCCCTCCGCAGCCACCCAGCTGTGTGAGCTGTGCTAATAAACTGAAACACAGACTCCAAAAAGGTTTAGGGAAACCACCATTCTACATGTCCTCATGTTGGCAGTTACGCAGCTGTATGAGAGGTTAACAGGGACAGCAGTGTTTCACATCACTGCAGTTGTAGAAACAAATGTGTGGCTCTGCCCAAAGGCTCCTGTGTGGTGGCACCCAGGGCACAACTCTGCTGCCAGTCCTTGGGGCTTTTGCTGGCTGGTTGGTGGGTATCTACACGCCACATCACAGGGACCTGACAAAGCCAAAGTAATTTGGCTGGCTATGGCAGACTACAGGTTCTCCTGCATGTGCCTGGTGTGCCGTGTGAAGACACAGGTGGACCAGAGCTGGACCAAAGCCATCCTACCCTCTCGTATCACTCCTGCAGTTGATTTCTTTTCAAGCCAGCGTATTCCCTCACTGTTATGCAGAACTGAGGACTCCAAAGTTATACTGCCTTTCTCATCTCTTCCCAAAGGTTAGTCTCTTGCTTTCTTTGTACATTCCCTCAACAACAAATTTTTGGCACTTTACAGATTAATCTGCACATTTCAGAGTACATAAATAGATCTAAATGAAGTTGCAGATAATAAGAAAGGGTGCCTATCCCACACTTTGGATGTCCTGAAAAGGACTTTTGAAATAGCAGAGAAAGTAAAACATAGTTTTCTGCTTTTATTTCTTGAGTTGATGTAAACATAGGGCTTTTGAGAGCTTGACGAACATGGCAATAACAGAGCATCACTCTAAATTGATAAATTAGAAGAACAAACCATGGTAACATAATGCCCCCTATGGTTTGTAAGGGAATATGTGCAATAGCATTAAGAGGAATGCTTCCCTACATGCTTTCTCTTGGTAGAATTAGAATTACATGCTATGCTCCTCAGCTACAGAGGAAAAATCTGTCCATCTTTTTCTTAATAAAGAAGTAAGACGCTGCTAATTTAGATGCTCTGAATCTCCTCCTTCTTTGGAGATTCAAACCAATTGGGATCATAAGTATTTTTGAGTAATGTAATTGCATAACTAGTAGCAGCGGAGTTAATACATTTACATACCAGACGTTAATATAGGAAGTCACCATCTAAGGAGAGGCAAGCAGCCTGCCCCAGAGGGGAGGGTGCTCTGTAATTGAACAAATGGCCACTTGATGGCAACATTTTACCACGCATAAGTAAACCCAGCAGAATTTGACAGTAGAAACTATAAACCTGGAAACACGCAGGACCCAGTTTAAAAAGCTCCAGGCATTCATACATTATTTTCCAATAGCCTCTGCAAATAAGACTTTTCTCGACTGTATCTTGTGTATATCACAACTGTACGTCTGTTTAGGAGTTCCCTTGTTATAGGATTGCATTTAGTGAGTTTAGTGGTCCCTTCAGCAAGCTAACCCTTTCAAGCAGATGTAAGCATAATGTACTAATAGGTTTGTAGAGCGGTCAGCCGCCTCAGCAGTAAGTTATACAGAAGATAATGTGTAAATAATGATAGGATGTTTTGCTGGTAAATTAGTGCTCTTTTCTATTCAGAGTTTTTTTATCCTGATTCCCCACATTCAGTTCAAAGGCAAGGTTTCTCCCCTGTACTCTCAGTTCCTTCATGATCTCATGGTGTCAATGAGGGAAGAAGCACTCCTGTATCTGGGAGAGGGAGCAAACCTGCCTGCTTCCCAAGTGCTGTGACCTGAAAGCACTGATAAGCTGGGCTGCCTTGCTCTGAACCCTCATAGGAACTGCAAAGGCAACACATGGGATTTCTCTGTGCAGTGTGGTGAAGTGATCCAAGACTTTAAAATGGGTGAAATTAATTACTCCTACCTTTGAGCTGTAATGGGGGAACGCCCCAGGACTGGTTCTCTTCCAGTTCTCACGGAGCCCACAAATTCACTTTTAAAACTTCCCAGTGACAGAAGACGTTGCTGATCCTTGTGTGGTGGTGAACTGGCAGCAACCAGAGCAGATCCTGTGACTGCCTATGAGAGCATATGTGAAGTGAGAGAAAAATGTGTAATGACTGTTGTAGGTCACTAAGGAGCCAAAGAGCAAATGTGTGCAAGCTGGCTATTTGAGCAAGTTGGCTGTGTGTAAAGTGACGGAGGAGATGAGATGTCTCCCAGGCCCAAGGTTTTAGGATTGTGTGTTGGATCATTTTGTGTTTCAAGACTTACTAATCTTGATTACACATTTCTTCTATTTCAGTAACTACTGAAAAAGTTCCGGTTTTCATATATTTATGTCTTTGCAACCTGGGGACTGGGTGGGAGGGAAAAACAGAGGGATAAAGCAGGAGCGACTCACAACTATTGCTTGTTGTCGGAACGTAATGAAAATTATTTTGGTCTTCTGCTTTTAAGCTGGAGTCCTGCTAGTAAACTGTAGTCAGATTGATTTAGCAGTAAGTACACTTTGAAAAACCAGACATTTCATTTCACTGGCAGTTTATGATAGTAATCCTCTTGTTACTTCTCAGACACAGCCAGCGTGTGATGGGAGTGGGGAGTGCTGCTTCTTCGTTCTTTCTGCAACAGTCATTTATTTGTTGGACTGGGACTGAAAACACAATTCACTGCTAAATTTGCCACAGCTGAAGTTAAACAAGTAGCTGTTTGTTATTCCAGCTACTGGTCCATAGGCATATATACAATTAATATTTAAAATATATGAAAATACATATTCACAAGGTTTGTGAAGAATGAGGCAGTTTTCCTTCCCATAATGGCAGGGACCTCAAATGAGCTGAGTTGTCAATGGGAGCGCAAGAGGTTATATAGTTTTCCATAATCTATAAAGCTTCTTCAGAATCATGTCATTAGCTTTCCTGTGGTAGTGCACAGCAGAGCTAATAATGCAATTATGGTTCATGTAGTTAAACTATGCTATTGATATTTTTTTTTCCCAGGAGGCTGCCTTTTCTAGCAATTCTAATCATCTTCATTGTACAGCTGTATGGATTCCACGTTTCACTATGAGGGAAATAAAATTGCAAATAAATACCATCTTTCCTAATGTCTCTGTAAATGCCAGATTGAGTAACCATTAACCAAATGTTGGGGTCTATAAAATGTATAATTCTTTGTATTAAAAAAGAAAATATAGAAGAGACCACATTCACATACCAGTCACCAGAATAAAAAATTATGCTGGAGTAAATGAGAGCAGAATTTCATCCAATATTTGATTATTTTCATTTCTTGCTGCTATAATTAATTACATTTTCTGGTTTTGGTATACTAACTCTTTCTCTCTCTGTCTAGTGTATTTAAACTATAAGTATTAGAGTAAACAAGTATAATTACCACATGGAAATGATGTGTGTGTTTAGCAGGGGGGATATATTTTAACTTTCCATTCTTTTGAACAAATCTGGAACCTGGAGTTCTGTTCTTTTACCTGATATGCAATAATATAAGAGCTGGCAAGCACAGGATAATTAAGATGTTATTCGGTCTATTATTAAGCGTTAATTTATGACTCCCTTTAAGAAATATTATTTTTTTAGAAAATGAGTGGTTCTACCTGTGTCAATCTGCACTACAGCAAAAATCTCAATCCTGAGATGTTGGAACCTTCATTCAAAAACATAAAGTAAGAAATAAGGATGTTCACTGCCTCCGTGGTCTGTCTTCCACGATTCAGGTTGTTCCAAGATAAATTATTAGAGCAATGAATCTCTGAAAGGACTGCCCTGCTTTCTTGAGGAAAAAAAAAAATTGTTTCTATTAAATATTGTGGGTTTTTTTCTGAGTAAACTACCAAACACATTATGAAGCCTTTATTAAAAAAAAAAAAAAATGATAAGGTGATAGTGTGTTAATCATTTTGCTGAGAAATATCCCCTTCCTTTGATGTGCCTAGGACACACGGAGATGAAAATAAACACAAACAATGACTGCTATTAGGTGTCTGAGTTAAAAACACAGATATGTGAAGGATCTGCTAATTAAGCTTCCTCAGTGGACCACATGGAGATGGAAAGGAGCTGAAAGTAAAAATAAAGCAAACATAGCTAAGGTCTTTAGAAATTCTTGCAAAAAGTTGTTGTCTGTGATACTAAGAGCACATTTGTTGTCTTTAGAGAGAATATCTGACATTTTCCTGCATGCATCAGAGACAATGTAGCACCAGCTTGTCATTTAGGGATCTCATGGGATATACAACAGCCCAGATGAAGCCTAAGGGAGCTGAGATGGAGAGACATCAGGACCAACTTTAACTATCCAAGCATCTTGTAATGGCCGTAGAGCAGTCCCTGCCATTCTCCTGTACATGACTGCTGGAAAAGTAAGGGACAGTGCAGTGACAGAGCTGGCAAAAGTATTAGTGAATACGTTTTCCATTATAACCCATCTTTTTAATTTGTTCAACTCTTTTTACGTATTCTATTAATGTTTTTTATTTTCTGTTACATAATAACTTTTGACTTTTACTCTTCAGTAAACCATTGAAAATATTCAACCTGGTAGTTTGAAATATATGAAGAGGCAGGCCATCTTTACAGCCCAAGTAGTTCTGAAATCACCATCATCAATACATTTTTATCCATGCAGAAGTCTTCTCCTTAGCTTTTTGTTTGCTAACCTAAGCCTTTTTCAGTTTGCTAATATTTTCTTCTATCCTTTTACTTCCTCTAACAGAGAATCTGCAAAGTGCTTTGCAGGAGTCTATAGTAAAAATTTCTTGCTTTTGGGAATCAAAAACAAATGGAAAAACTTGCTGTGCTTTTTCACCAATAAGTGAAGAGTGATACAAGGAGAGGGGAACATAAAACAAACTTGGAAAAGAAGAATCAGCTTTCCAGATCTGCTTTGAGCAGACTAATGAATTAGCATGTCTATAAAACTGTGTGATTTGATCAGTAGTGTAGTGGTCACTTTGTGACCACTGAATGGTCCAGGTAAACTGAGGCACAAAACACCTGCTGTGTGGCTTGGTATCCCAGATACACCCCTAGAATTTTGACGCAGCTGGAATGCTAATGGGTAACTGTTATTGTGAAGGTTCGTTGGAAAATCAGCAGTGGATAAGGATTCTAAAAAATCCGTGTGTTATCTCTATTGGTTATCAGTTTGAATAGTAGGAATTAATATGAAAAATAACATTATCTGGTATCCCGCAAGAATTACTTTTCTTAGTGGGTGATTGCCATCCCTTCGATAAGTAGAATGTCTGAAATGCAATAAGTGCAAATCCAAAACATTTTGAAATTAAAAGAAATGACTAATAGTTGGGCTATACTGTTGGGTAGGATTTCTAAACATTGCTAGTAAATGTAGAAACAAATTGGATTGAGATCCTTAATTCCTTTTATTATTTTTTTAGGGGATGAAAAGCTTTATTAGAATTAAGCTCATCTGAAACTTATTATTCTTTCAGTATGCTAATTAATAGAGCAGGATCATGGATTTGTTAATTAAAATAAGATACCTCAGGGAAACTGAAATTAATTTTGATGTCCTAATAGAGTTACCATTATGTCATTAAATCTTGCGGATGCCTTATCCATTTCTCTTCTTTTTATTCCCTCTAAAAGTGAAAAATATTTTATTTAATTTGAATTTAGAATTAGAATATTGAATGTTGACTTTCTGAAGACGTGGAGGAGATCAGCTAATAATCTTGGAATAGCTTCAGCCCTCATGGCAGTGCCAGGACTGTTCACCTCATGCTCTAAATGAGCATAAAACCGTTCAACTCTGGGCCACTGGATCTGTGTTACTAGGGATTAACTTGTAAACTGGTCACTTCAGTAGCCTACTAGAGTAACTTAGTAATGTTGCCTTATATTTTCCAGAGATGCAACTGGCAAAACTCAGTCATCAGGCAGACATCATAATGACTGCTAAAAACCTATTACACTCCAATGAAATGTCTTTCATGGATGGAAGGTGTCACCTGACAGCAAATACTGTGGTCAGCTGGGTATGTCCATGTTAGCGATTCAGTTTGTATGGAGTTTTTTAAGGGAATCTCCTGGTCGTCCCTACTTTCAGTTTTCAGTTGATTGCTGTATTTTTACTGACATCTATATTTAAGTTCTGACCCATATCAGTACTTGCTGAGGGTTGCATTAAAATTTCAGATACATATTCAGTACCCATATTCCATTTCTAAATGAAAGTGCTTGAAAAGTTTCTTTCTTGATCTTTTCTTACACAGTCATTTTAGGATTGCTATTTTGATCCCATTTCACCCAGTTCAGTTAAATGCAAAATAAAGAGCAGACTGCTGAATAGCTGTTATTTTAAAGGTTGTATTTTGCTTTTAGTTCATGCACAACAGTCACTGTGTAGAACAGATATGGCAAAGCCACCCTCGACAGACAAATGCGAGACGGCCGTACTGCAGCGCGATCCGTGCTGTGAGGACAGGAGGTGACTGGCGAGGCAGCCGGTCAGGGCTGCCGGTGCTGGGGTGCTGGCTGCAGTCTTTCAGCCTCATTGCAGATGTCTTGGGAGGGGAGGAGTTACTGGAGACACGAGCTGAAGCAAGATGACTCGCAAACCAAAGTTCAAGGTGAGATCCGTACTAGACGGTAGCTGATTTAAGAAATTGATTCCCCACTCCCCCCCTCCCCCTTCCCCCCCAGTGCAGAGAGCAATACTGGGGTAAAAATCTGTAATTTGGAGCTTCTTATTGCACAGTCACAGTCTGATACTTATGCTCACGCTCAGCATTTCTCTCTGTGCTAAAGGCAAGCCTAAGAAAGGGAGGAACGTTGTATAATTTCCTATTAAAAAAATGACAATAACACATTTTAATGCTGGTGACAACTGATACTTTGAGGAAAGGAAAATTAAAAAGGAAATGGGCATTAGTGATCACCCCTCTTAGCAGCAGGGAAGCTCAGGCATTGCTCAGTGAGGTTTCGGGTGCAGTTCATGGTGCCTGTGTGCTCTCCTTTACCTGCCTGCAGGATGGCACAGTGCAGCCCTGGCTGCTTGGACCTCAGCAAGGGCAGGTGGGGAGGAGCTGAGCTCTCCTGCATGGATTTGTGTAGGCTGTGGGGACAAGGGAGAGGCAGTTCCTGCTTACCTAGGGGAGCCGACAGTGATACAGTCGGGAAAAGGCAGCTGTTTTTCCCTACAGAATACAAGGGCAAATATCTTGTAGCAGGTGTATAGGGCTGTTTTTTGAGCAGCAGAGAGCAGGACAAGAAATCAAACAGCTTTTCCTAATATTTTCAATTTTGCTGCTGTCTCCTTTCTCTTGGTGCCTCTGTCTGCTAGTGAAGGTGTTTTTTGTGAAACCATACTGTGATGCCTGTAGAAAATAGAAGAGTGATTAGGCTCTAGAAAAGCAGCACCTGTTCTGAGCCATATGGTATCTTTGCTCTATTGATCCACCTCATTGACTAATACTATATGCCTTCTGGAAGAAAATCCATGTTTTGGCTCTGTACTGTCTGGGACAATGATGTCTCAGACCACGGTTAGGTTTTCTGCAGTCTTCAGTGGTTTGTGTAATAACCATTAACTACAATGATGTTTGTATGTCAGCTCAGCAGGGATGGATCCCTGTGCTTTTGGAGCAGCGGTAGCTATGGAAAAGATGCAATGTAACTTTTCTTTAAAGAAAAAATGAAAGTTCTAGATGTATAAACTCCTTCAGCCCGTATCTGAATAGTCTCACTGAATGTATCCATGCTAACTTGTGTCTTCTGAGGATTTGCACATCACTTTTTATAAGCTTTGAAGCATGGGATGAAATGAGTATATTTTGTAGGCAGAGGGGATACATGTACACACACTCAGTTTCTTTTTTTAAAAACTTTATTTATACCTGTGAATGTGTTACATTCAGTTCATATAGAGGAAAAGAGCACGCTCAGACTCCTACTGATAGAGTAAATGCAGGCAATGATCCCTGGGAGCCTTCTGCAAGGGACAAAGGCAATGAGCGTGGCGTCTTGGCAGACTCCTGTTTTGGGTGCTGTCATTCTGCTTCCTGAAGTCCTTAACAGCTGGCCAGAAATAGCTGCATACAATTCTTTAAATGTTTGTCCTGATTTATTGAGTAGTTTTTCCTGTGCCTTTCTAAATAGCACCAAAGGATGGCTGCATCTGTGCCTGGACAAATGCCATTTTCTTCTGCTCCTGAAGTCCTTAGTGAGGCTGCTTTTAATTATGGATGGAAGAGATTTTGACCAATATGTGATTATGTATTTAGAAATAAAAAGAATTAAAAAGCCAAATATTCATATTAAAGAAACTATTAAATGCATAGTTTTATTTATAAAGACCTGCACTAATGCAAGACTATAGTTTACAAATTCTGCAGAAATCTATTGATGTAACCTACTAAAATTATTACTTCAGAGTCTAACAATAAGAATCAGGTAAGAGGGGATATTTTAAAAGATATGGAAAATGGTGAAAAAAATGAAAAAACATAAAATGTACTTCAAGCCAAGTTTTGTATCTTTCTTTTACCTATTTACTGTAATTTTGTAAATAATGCCAGAGAATAATGGAATGTGGCCCCTGCAGATGGGCGGACCTGCCTGTGCCACCACGGCAGCTCTTGCCCAAGAGCCTATGCCATGATGCCAGGAGATCCCAGTATCACCAGGGGATCTCCTGTCCCTCCTGTCTCCAGTATCTCCTGTCCCAGAGCCTGCAAATGCTGTGGGAATGACTGGTACCGGTGCTGTGTTACAGGTGCTGAGTACAGCACAGACAGGCTGCATTTGTCTCTGTGTGTTCCTCCAGGTCAGCATGTGAGCTGCCTGGGCTTCTCAAAAACACCATCTTTCAGCATATATATGTGTTGTCTATTTTAGGCACATTTTTCTTACTGCACTACACTTGCTTTATGTGTTGATAGAATTATTGCAATTTTTGGGGGGGATTGGTTTTCTGGGAGCTAAAGTAAGTCTCTGTTTATTCTTAAAGGTAGGTGGGTGCCATCTCACCTGAGTTTTCATCAAAGCTAGATTTACTAGATTTATTCAGAGCTCGCTCTTTCCCTTTTTCTTCTTTCTTTAGGCTTTGTGGCTGCTCTCCATGTTAGATCCCCTGCCCCAAAGAAGCACATCTTTGACAGGCAGAAAGGAAACAAAAAAATTTAGTCATTCCTAATATTTATTTCCAGTGATGTCAAACTTCTTCCCAGTCCAGAAGGATTTGTTTAGTGCCCTTTTTTCAGCAACCAAAGGTTTTGCCTGTGGGCTGCCTTCTCCCTTGACACGGTGTTTCCAGGGGTGAGCACAGCAGGGACCGGCTGCTGGCTCAGGCTGTGCTGCCACCACACCCAGGGACTTCTCAAGCAGGCAATGAGAAACTCCTGGGAAGTTTCACATAGCCAAATTTTCACATGTTCCACAGGTAGACCTTGGGCCTTTGCATGGACTAACAAAGTTAATAAAAATCAGCTTCCACAAAATTATATTTTTTTAACGGGGGTTTTCTGTATTCTTCCTTCAGAGATACTCAGCAGCATCTTCCTGAACTGTAAACTCTGGGATTAAATCTGTGTGGACATCCTACTACAGACTATTTCCAATCAGTAGGACTTGAAGTAGCAGAGAGAATAGAAAATAGTCCACAACATCTCACTCTGCTCTGCCAGGCTCTGTGCATAGGCTTTGCCATTTTTGCAGCCATGCATCACATCTGTCTGCAGATCACATGTGCATGATGATCTCCATGGTGACTTGGGCACTTGAGGTAGAAATATGAGCTGGTAAGTCAAGGTTATTCTCCCTCCTCCTCCTCTCCTCTCAGCACAATGTGGGTGATTACATGCATTATGTTTTGGTATGGTCAGTGCTTGTCTGGAGCAAAGCACAGCCAATCTGTTTCAGTTCTCCAAATACAGTTTAAATGCCTCACACAGATCAGCAGAGCCCCACATGGGGCTGGGGGGGTGGGTGTGTGCATGGCAGGCGGGAGCACAGGATCATTTTCTGGGTTTGGGTGCAGGCATGACTTCCCTTGCAGGGGAGGCTGATGCTACGTGGTTGGAATACAGTGAGAAATCCCAGGTAACTTTTCCTGCCCTGTGCACAGGAA
Organism: Podargus strigoides; assembly: GCA_028020825.1. Classification (NCBI taxonomy): domain Eukaryota; kingdom Metazoa; phylum Chordata; class Aves; order Caprimulgiformes; family Podargidae; genus Podargus; species Podargus strigoides. Next base: position 14,587,328 of record CM051628.1, read on the forward strand.
ATGTTGACTGGGGCCCAGCAGTAGAGAAATGCAGGTAATTAGCTCCTCTGTCTTTACTGGATACCTAGAGGAAACGGAAACATAAATATTGAATTATAAAGATAGAATTTGTGTAGTCTCAGAATACATATATATATTATAAAGCAGAATTTTAGGTCTAATGTGTTCAGTTAGGCAGTGGGTGCATTGAAGTTTTGCCTCTTTGTTTTCACAAAACACTTTTTCCTCTTTCCACTGGCGAAATGAATAATGTTGTTCTTGTTTGTTAGCATCATCTCCCCCTGTTGTCCATCGACATAAAATGCAGTGTTCTGGAACATGAGAAAGGCAATACATTTCCTCCAGTTCTTTGTAAGCTGATATGAAGTAGACAGACACCTTCTGAAGTTTTATGCATGCTGTGCTCTTTTTTTCTTTGCTGCAACAAGAAAAGCCTTTTCTTTTAACCTGGCTTCCTTTGAAGAAGTAACTCAAGAAGCTTCATGGCCTCTCAAGGTAAGTGCATCTATAGTCTGTATTTTTAGATCATGTTTACAGAAAAATACAGTCTTGTATGCTTTCAGCAATCAGCAGTCTGATGAAATGAGAGTTTCAGGCTAAAACCACATCAGCCAAAGCACAATTGTGTTGGTTTCCTTTAATTTTTCAGCGTTCAAGAGGCTCCTAAGGAGACTAAAATCTATACTAGAATGTTATTTGATTAAAATATGTTACAAAATGTTAGCATCTCCATTCAGTCAGGAAATTTAGTGTTTGTATCTTTGTCCTTTAACCTGTCAGTACAGAATGTGAGGCAAGGGCAGGTACCGAGCCAAGGGTACCCCTATTTTTGCACGCTTCTTTACTATTCCACTTCGAAAATATCAAATCAGCAAATGCTTTTCACTTTCAAAACTGGCCAGAGTCCTGATATAGCCCCAGAAGATAATATAAATATCTGAAGAATAACTGAATTTAGTCAGATTACTCATGTCTGGATCCATCTTTGTCATGTATTGTCTTTTAGCTGCAGGCAGTTGGGTACTCAGGGCTATAGGCAAACATTGCAGTGTGCTGATCCAACGAGCCTTCTAAATTCATTCTTTTTCCCATGCTTTCAAATATTTAAACTAAGTACTAAGGACACAAATCTGTTTTTTCTTAACATGGATGCAGCTTCACAGAGGTCACCCTGTTGTGACGTACAGAGGCAGAAGTTGGCCCAGGGAGTTGCAGCAATGTCTATTTATGTTTGCCAAATGTTTACCTCTCTTTTTTTGCCTCAAATAATGCTCAAGACATTCTGCATTTACAGCACTAGAAGTTATACAGCAGCAAGCAGGTTTTACAGCATTGTTATACTCTTGGAACATATTTTTTTTTACCTTAAGGGATACGCATTTTGCTTACCTTTAGCCATGTAAAAGATCTGGTTTTGTATATTTTTCATGCATAGTAGTTAACAACAGCAAAATAGTAATGTTGTGTAATATGGTTTTCATAATGAAGGAACTTGATAATATACTTCTTTTAGGAACAAGTATCTCTACAAATTATGATTGTACAGAATGCTTACTGTATCTTATGATAACTTTTAAGTTTTCCCATACCATAAATGAAATGGGAAACATTCACAAAAATAGACAAAGTGTCAGAGTAGCTCGGATTGTCATCAATATTTAATGTGTTTACTGTTTGATTTTTGTATAGCTTAAAATTTGACAGGTAGAACTGCAATTTGTTGTCTTTTTTTCCCTCTTTATTATTTGAGAATAACACTAACACTTGGCCACTTCGTGGCATTTCATGTAACAACAAGAGTTATGGCAGTAAGAGAACCCTGTGAGGTAAAATGATGCAGAAGAGCATATAAAATATTTATTACCAAGTTATACATTTTTAAAAGCCAGCTACAAATTCAAAGGGGTTACTTCTTACTGTGGTCTCAGACTTTGAAAGAAAGCAGTGGCTGCAAAGACAAATTAAGATCAAAATAGGATTAAATGATGAATCAGCCACAGTGAGTTCAAATAATGCTAAAGGATCTCATTGAAACCCACAACAGCAAAAGACAGCTTCGGACTTAGAGTCAAAATTCCTTCTGAACCTCAAATCCCATCGTGCCTAAGTATTGTCACATGTGAGATAAAAATGATCGATTTGGGGACTGCTTTACTGTCAAAGTGCAGGGGCTCATCTTAATATGAGGATTTGCTGTTTATATGCTGAAAGCTTTGGCTTGCTCCTTGTTCCAGCAGAGCCAGTGCTGCTGAAGGCTGTGGAAAGATGCTCGTAGTAAAATCAGCAGGAGTTTGTTGTGAATCAAAAGGCTGAGGGAGGAATCAAACTGTGCTGTGGGAGATGGTGCCTGTGCCTACGAAGGGGTGTGGGCATACAGGTGTCTGTGACAATAAACTCTTTCAGTACCTTCACAGCACTAGCCAAGGTAACCATCACTGTCTCCTAAAGGACGTGTCTGCAACAGCAAACCTGAAAACACAGCTTAACAATATCTAATATTTTCATTAACACAATAATGAATTATATTTAACACTGTAAGTGGCCGTAGACTTTGACACCAGGGCTGTAACATCAAGCTTGGGGAACCTGAGATCCTTGGAAAGGTTATCTCTAATTAAGAGAAAATATACATGCCCTCAAGATGCTAGAAAGCATCTGGCTAGGAGCAAGCCCTCAGCAGCTCAGTGTGCATTAGCATGCAGGGCAGCTTGCAGAGCTGAGCAACCTGTGCTGAGGAGCTTGTGGCCACCCTGTGTGTGAGTCCTGACCAGCTCCAGCCTTGTCCTACAGGCTGAGTGCTTGCAAGATGACAGACTGGATTATGTGCCCTCCAAGACCACATCTCCTGGTTTAGTTTTGTCTAAGTGATCCCACTTTGCATACTCCACGGCTGCTTTATAAAATGAACCAATGTGCTTGAAGAGTGGGGCATCAGGAGATTTGTTTCAGATCTTGGCTCCAGATATGAACTAAGATGCTAATATAGTCACAGGCAGAATGTGACATTACTACTCCAGTTTCGATCCAAGCAGTTGGCTGCTGTTTGGCCCTGTTCATTTCTGATTTTTTTCTTCTCTTCCTGCAGAGTCTCAGGGACAAACAAACCCAATCTTTAAGGATTACCTCCCTGGTTCTTCTGACCTTCCTGAACTGAATAAGCCTGTTGAATCAACAAGTCTCTGGAAGAAAACATCACACATGCATAACTTGCCACCTGGTCTGGAGTACCTGAACCAGGTCCTGAATATTTCCAAATTTTAGAATTGCTTTTTTTTTCCTCATAGACTTCTTTGATACCTTGGGGGGTGGTGTTGTTTGTTTGTTTGTTTTTTCTTGGGGAAGGGCAGGTGGAGTTTGAGAGGCTTTTTAAAAATTTGATATTACTATGAAATAAGGAATGTAGGAATCACAAGCACTTCCTTAGTTGCTGCCATTCAGTTCTACAGAAAACCATTTGTTGTGGATGCAGCTCTCCTTGCACCAAGGTCATGTTTTTTTTCCCTCTAGGACTTTTTCTAGGTCATAGTATTACCCTTCTCATTGTCCCCCCATTTTCTTTCCAGCTCCTTAAGAGCTCACACTCAGGCAATCAAACTCTGGTTGACCTAAAAAAGACTAAAACAAGCAGTGAGTGAAGGAATTGCCACTTGCTTATAACCTGTCCTTTCAGGAACGTGAAAGTCTTCTGAGCAAATTCCTTCTGCCAAGGAGAGTGCTCTCAAGGTTAGAGGTAAGGTCCTGGGGAGGCAAGCTCCCATGGAGAAAACTTTGTGAGTGCAAGCCTGGGTGGCTACAGACCCGCACCCACTCTGTCGAGTCATGGGGCAGGAAAGCACCAGTGCCCAAGAGAGGGACGTGCCTGCAGATGGAAGTCACAGGCAGGGGAGAGAAAGGGAATGCTAAAGTCTTCTCGGTCCTACTCCTAAACGAGCAGCTGTCCATCTCACTCTGTGAAACCTCTTGGCTCCTGCAGCTCAGGCTAGTGATGGTCTGCAGCGCTGTTCCAGAAGTGCCATCTCTTCCTGCATTCTTTCACTCGGAGGGTCACTGCTGCTGTTGCTTGGACACTGACTCCAGTTTGTCTCACATGCGACTGGATTCTGCTGCTCTCATATATGCTGAGTAACACTTCATACACCCTGCCTGGTACGGACAGGGACAGAATGAGGCCCCCAGTGTAGTCAGACTGTGAGTCTGATACACACGCCTCTGCCGTGTTTGTACTTTGGTGGTGCTGGGAAATGATTATACCACCAGAGGTCTGTATTTTAAATTGACATTTCTGGTAGTTTTGTAAAGAAGCAGAAACTGAACATATTTTAGATTTGGAGCTAAGTTACCTAGATAGCTAATGAAACTGGAAGACCCTTCAGAAACAATCTTTCATGTGGAGTTATGATTCTCATTTCATGGTGCCCATGCACAGAATGATATGTGTTGTCAATTACATGAGCATTCGCTCACAGGCTATGGGAGTTACATTTTTTAGTCTAAAAGTGATTGTGATAGTAAATACTTGGCAGGCTACATATTCAGTCTCCTGTACGAACATGAATTATACCTCAGATTTACCCATACAATGTGAGCAAGCAAATTCTGTTACTTCATTTTACAGAAGCTTTACATCTGACATAAAGACAAAAGAGCAAGTGGCTGTCAGAACTATAACTATAACTCAAGACTTCATTCACGCTTGTCCTCCACCCAATAACCATGTGTCTGTGCTGCAGCTCTCACTAAGTATTTTCAATTTTCTCTGCAATCTGAAAAGTGGAAAGCACATGTGCAATGCTGATTATTGGCATATACCCGCAGCTAGAGCTTCCATGCGTTGCAGAACATTTTGGTGTGTGATGCTGACGTCATCCTGGCTGTGTGACTAATGAAACAAGCTCCTGCAGGATAAATTGCAGCAGAAAGGAGGTCTGACCAGCAGGGAAAGGGCTGCCTGCAGAATGAATGTGGGATTCACAGCTGCCAGAGTGATCCCTTGGGATTCATCCTGATGGACTAAGAGATTTTCACATAAAGAAATTCTCAAATGAAGATGTTTCCAGCAGAACTGGGAATTTTTGATGCTGTTGAGAAGACTGGAATACTGTGTATCCTTCAGGTTGTGTGTGTATTCAGGAAAGGTGGGTCCAAACTGATACAGGCACAAGCAGGTACTACTGGAAGGACATGGGGAATAGAGAAACTCCTTTAAAACAAGACTGCAAGTATTTTGTCTTCAGAATAACAAAATGTTACCAGAGAGGGCACTGTGACCACTCTCACCCCTAGAAGAGTGAACAACCTGTGGGGAAAAATTTAATTTATAGAATGATATTACCAGAAGAAGGATTGCACAGAAAGTGGTTGTGAATAAATACAGGATAAAAAAAATAGGAATAAGGTTCTGGGATTATCTCCAGTGGGAGCGAGGGAGATAGCTGGATAGATTTGAGAATGCTGAATATATTTCATAATAAAATTATGATGTGTTTGACTGCGAAACAAGGACCCAAATTTAATGAATCTTGGAGAGATCCCTACAGTCTTATTCTAAACAGCAACTCAAGGACACAGCATTATAGTGTTGGATGAGAGGAAAAGAAAATATCTGTCATGTATGTTAAGGTCTGACAGCAAGATTTCACTCTGCAAGTCTACACCTGGAGTCAGTCAGGCTGAGGAGCGATACGCTTGGCAGTGCAAGGGGCACCAGAGAAGGGCAATAAAGTGCTCCTGCCCTGGCAAACTGACACCATGTTTTCTATATCACAAAAGTGTTTTTATACAATTTCCTACAAAACAGGTTACCCAAACCTCATTATCTTCCAGGTCACAGCCATAATTCAAGGAATTGGCCAGTGTCCACCACAAAAATTGAGGGAACCTGTGCCCACAGCAGGAATAGATGGACAAGACCTCAGAGAAGAATTTTCTGAGTAGCTCAACAGCATGTTGTGCCACCACTCAGGCTTAACCAATTTTGTAAGAAGCTTCTTAGTTTATACTTGGTTAGACTGTTCAGATGTAAACTGAATACCGAGAATTAGCTGTGTATAAGGAATTTTAACACATTTGAGCTCAAGAGGACTCAGACCCTTGTAAATGAAAAGGCTTTAAATGCTTTCAAATGCAAGTGCATAATTCCCTTAATCCAGAAGTGCCCAAATAAAAGATGCATCAGAATAGCTGCCTTGCAGAAACCAGTGAAAGGCAAAACAAGCCTAACAAGTGGTACTGCCATATTATCTCAACACTGTTTATACACTGTTCACAATATAGAAATACACAGACCAAAATCACTCAAAGCTTTTAACAGTTCAGGCTCATTAATTTTCTTTTCCCCGTGAAAGCCTATGTGGGGCAAAGAAATCCATGTTAAAATCAATACTAAAATATTAAAATAGCCCTACTGTCTTTAACTTGTTTATTTTTTCTTCATCAGCAGAGCGTTTCCCGTGAGCTCCAAAAGTTCACATCTCTCATAAAACCTAAACAACAAACAGCAAAGATTCTTGGGAGAAAATTTTTAAGTCCAAATATTTTTTTAGTATTTCAATTACTGGCTTGCACATTTCAGAGATTAATGAAAGGGATAAAGAAATTTCTCTTTTACCAGCTTTTCTTTGCAGCCTGAACTAGCTGCAGGAGATGACTAGAGCTGACAAATGGCTGCAACAGTTTGAATACGTACCAGGCAAGATTTATCAATTGTAAAATATACAGATGCTGGAGAGCTGTGACATGCTGGTCTCAGAAGGTTGATGTGTGCTTTCTGTCTGCAGCTGTGAGTAATGGCAAAATCCTGTGCCAAGGATTTGCCCATCAGGAATTTAAGAAAAACAGATTAGCAAAGACTAAACTATCACATAAAACAGGCATAAAAAGTCACATAAAACTGAAAGGTAGACTGAAATTAAGTCTTGCTGGTTTGATAATACTAATGACTGTTCTCTAAAAAAGAATAATGTTGGAGGGACGAAAAGCACAGCAAAGCTGGCTACCGTGGCAAACAGTTTTACTCCTGCATTTGTAACCACCTCACGAGGGAAGACAGTTTCAGCCAGCTGAGGGTTTCTCTGGGGAGCTGTTGTTTTGCTCGTTCTGGCACCCTGGCATGACCATTTGACAGATTTAAGGTGCAGAGCTCCTGTTGCCTGGGATCAGAGAGTTAAAGCTCATGTATGCCATCATTGGCATCACCTGATAGACCTGCTGGGCTGCTCCAACGGGGCCCTTTGGGATGTGGATATAGCATGTGGCGAGCTTGAGCCCAAACTCATCCACTCCTGAAACTGCCATGGTGCCCAATACCAACCTTAGCTCTGAGGTAAGGTGCCAAGACCAGGAGGAAGGAACAGAGTGAGGAGTGGATCCTACTTCTCACATACATCTTTCTGATGCTGTTGTCTTTCTCATTCCCCCAGTGAAGATTATTTTTCTGCAAATGTGTGGGTGAATTACATGACCAGAGCACCCAATGTCACAGTCTTCAGTCATCGTTTCAGAGAGATGTCCGAAGTGTGACTTGAGAGAGCCCTCAGGCACCCAGCTTGTGCACCTATGGAAAGAAAGAAATCCTAGTAACAGGAAGATGAGCAATAAAAATAGACAGGTGACCACTGACAGTCCCAGACTTTTCCAACACCCACCATCTTGTTTATTTTTTTTTAAACAGCTGGACCGGATAATTATTCATCAGCAAGTGGAGCTTCTTGAAGGTATGGTGCAATCCTTTGTCACTCTTTAACTGTGCTGGTACACAGATGACTTCAAAAGGCTTCCAGGTCTTGCTTCCAGCTTATTGAAGGCATTGCAAAGACTCCTGCTGACCTTGTGTCAGGCCTGTAATATGGTGTTAGTGTGGTGAAAGTTCACTTCATGCCTATTCTGCAGCAAACCAATGGAGGAGAGAAAGATTGCAGTGAATAATCTCCACACCAGTCCTAAATTCTCTCCTTCGGACACCTCTCTCTCAAAGTTATTAAAGTTTAACCATCTTTCCAACCTATGGAAAAATTTGTCTTCAACATAATTAACAAGAAATAAAGCAAATAAAGGAAGGTTAGAAGACACAAAATTAAGCGTAAGAGTTTCAATGTACACAGTTCCTCAGAATTTCAAATTACTGAACCAGCAAGTAATGGCAACCAGCAAGAACCAAACTTTTCAGCAAGTAAAGCATTTTTTAGTGTATTTCTCCCACTCAAAATGTTTTTGTCTTGATTCTTGGATACCTTGTTGGGTGAAAGTTTTGTCACTGAAATGGGATAGCCTCATATTGTTACTTGTCACAGACGATAAAGTAAGAAAAAGCCCAAACCAAAATTCAGGAGCTGAGCTGTTTTGTGTTACATACTTCAGTGTACAGCAAATCAAAGTCTTTGAACTAAACATTCCTTTAATATACAAACCTGACATTATTATTTCTTTATAATTGTATATTTTTTTTGTGTCATTATTTCAAAACAATTTTTTACACAGTCTCTGTTCCATAGACTTTTAGAATATATACTACTATACTTGGCACTAACATTATACTAAGGTAATGTTCTACTTGTTTTGCTTTATTAGCTATACTTGGCACAGAGACCTCCAGCAAATACGAGATAAAAAACCATTTGGGACAAAGAGTTTACTTTGCAGTAGAAGAAAATGATTGCTTTGATCGTAATTTGTGTTCGCCTATACGGTCTTTCACCATAAGGATTGCTGATAACACGGGCCGAGAAGTGATCACAGTGAACAGACCCTTGAGATGCAACAGCTGCTGGTTCCCCTGCTTCCTGCAAGAGGTGAGTGAATGCTAATTGCCTGGTGTCCGAGCATCTCGCTGTGTGTGCACAGTGTTAACAGAGCCTCGTGCAACCTCTGCGAGGGTGGCAGGAAGGAAATTCACATCTCAGCCTGGAGGACTCTGTGGATGCCTTTGTTTAGAAGTAACTATTGATAAATGAGCCCCTTTTGAGCTACGTTCCCAGCATGCCTCCTCCCGTTCATGGCACCTTACTTTCCTGGCATCCCAAATAAAGTGTTTCTGTCTGATGATACAGATGTTTCTCCAGTCAGGTAATATCCCAAAACACTGTTTGCCCTGACACAGACTGATGTCTGTTAATGCTACAGGTGGAAACCACCCACCGTACGCTCAGTGTGAAGGATGGACAATCCCTGGAGGCTGTTAGTGCGTGTGGGTACACCTGGGGAACAGCTCTCTGAGGAGGAAGATGCCTCACTCCATGGCTCTGCCTCTTCAAGGCCATATGTCTCTGGGAAATTGCAGAACCTGGAAATAAGCTGCTTTGTGTGAAAAATGCAGATCCTATAGAGTATCAGAACTTTTCTCCTTATTTTTGACTCTCCTTTATTCAGACAACTTTCTTGGTTTACAAAAATGTTTTATAAGTTAGTTCATCTATCTACTTGATTGGTACTGCATAAGGTTTTAAGAAAAAAAGTCCTTTGCTAGCACAGGTACTGCATGAAAAAAAGCTTACAGGATTCTTGCTGATTGCAATAACAAAAACTTTTCAGAGCGTATGGCTTTTATTAGATCTTATATGTAAGATGTTAACTTCTGGTGCAGCTTTTGAGCTTCATATTGTCCACTATAATTAAAACCACCACCAGACAGCCTTGTAATAGCCAGTTCACAGTTTGGTAAAACTATATACAATTATATTCAATAAACAAATATTTTGTCATTATATAAGCAATGCACTATTATGGACAAATATACTAATATAAAATTAGTTTATCAGATCTTTTTTTTTCCTTTTGTTTGCTAGTTAGAAGTTCAGTCCCCACCAGGTACAATAGCTGGGTACGTTGTACAGAACTGGGACCCTTTCCTGCCAAAGTTTACTATACAGAATGAAAGCAAAGAAGATGTACTAAAAATAATTGGGCCATATGCAACTTGTGGCTGTTTTGAAGATGTTGACTTTGAGGTATGTTTCTTCTGAGTGTTAAGAATTTTAAAGTTTTACTACTTTGAATAAATTTCTCACTCAAAAATACTGGTATTCTATCCTTAAAAATACTCTGTATGTTGCTATAATTATGGAACAGAAGTACAACAATGTGCATTAGAGTTCCTGACTTGTACACTCAGATTCCTACAGATGTTTTCTGGACAGGAGTGACAATTTCTTCAAGGAAATAAACATGTTGCTAAGTGAAGTGCTGGTCCTCTGCAGCCCGTGAGCACTCAGCCAGTGATTTTGATGGGCTCAGGGTTTCATCCGACATGCATTCACTGTTACCTGACACATAGTCCCTTGAAGCCTGTGGCACTGAGTCTGCTGCCTTCATTACTCTGAGAACCACAGGCAGGACTACTGTCCAATGTGTCAACTTCCATTTGACAATATTTATCAGGGAAAAAAAAAAGGAATTTTGAAGAGCCATTTAGATATTTAAGGGATGAGATGGAGAATGGAAGATGCTTGAAAAACCTTAACAGAGTTTTCTGATGTGAACGAAGTGTTTCACCTTAGTTAAGGAATCATAAAAGAGCTTCTGTGTTGATCAGCTCTTCAGCCAAATAAGAAGACTTCAGCGGTTACTGTCTGAAATTCCAGTATACTGAGAAACATGCAGATGGCCATGAAATTGGGAACATACCTGTCAGTTGTAGGAGACAGTGGTCCACAGTAATGGTATTGCTGTGGCTTGGAGCATATCAGAAACACAAGACAGGAAAGAAAAAAAACACTGTGAAAGAAGAGCAAAAGTAGTATAAACTTTCACAATTGCTTTCCTCCACTTTTCTGTCAGCTCTAAAGATGCTGATGTTTCCAAACTTGAGACCCTTTCTTGTGTGCCACTCCTAAAGGCAAATCTGACACTAATAGAACATCTCAATGATAAAAGAACCTGACAACTATAGCATACTCTGTGTGTCAGGGCACAGTCATTAATTCTGCGCAGATATAATCAGTGTGTACTTGATTTATTTACATTTAGGTGTATTCTTGTTTTCATTTGTGCAGGTAAAAGCTCTCAATGAGATGTCAACGATTGGCAAAATTTCCAAGTACTGGTCTGGATTTGTAAACAATGTCTTTACCAACACTGCCAACTTTGGGATCCAGGTCCCTGTAGATCTTGATGTGAGAATCAAGGCAGTAATAATTGGTGCTTGTTTCCTCATTGTAAGTATGCAAAACCAAGAGGTAGGCCTATAGAGGTGAGCAGACTGGGACCAAGGGGGCCTTTGCTATCAGCTGTGATCCTACAAAGGCATAAGTGCAGTGGAAAGCCAAACCCACTACCTAAAAGTTAACCCTTTAACTATTATGGCTGCTTTTTTTTTTTTTTTTAAGCCTAATTGCTGAGCATCTTGAGGTTCCTAACATTTTTGTTTATTAAACTCTTTAAATAGCATTCCACATGTAATTCAATATCTTCCACGGCAGGACCAAATATCAACATACATGTCAAACCTACCAGACTACCTCATTCTCCTTATCTGTTGTGTTTGAATGGGTATATAAACCAAAACAAAAGTTATGTTATTTCTAACGGCAATTTTAAATGGTGAGTGCCACTTCAATAGTTCTGTCAAGTGTTGCATGTACGACTTTCAGGTAATACAAAATTACCTATAAAAATTCTGTTGTGAAGATAATGATAAGAGCAGAATTATGCAAAAAGAAGAATACTCATTCCTAGGGGTAAGGATGAATTTAAGATGTGCGTTTTCTAGAATTACAAATATTTGCTATGTACGTCTTTTGCCAACATTAACGTGTTAATATTAATATGCAATGGTTTCAAAATCATCTGTGATACATAGATCAGAGAATACAAAACAAAAAGACAAAACTATTTAAATTATTCACTGGAAAGTGTTTGCTTTAAATTAGCAATGATTATTCAGATATTTTGCTTCCACTAGGTTAGAAATGTTACTCTTTTGACACTTAAGATTTTTGGATTGTGTCTGCCCAAGTTCCTGTTGCTCAGTGGCAGAAAACGACTGACTAATCTGATTACTTTATGTAAAAAAAGCCTGCAAGTAAGACTTTTGATAGTAATTGTTGCATTTTTGTACCTTCCTTACCGTTTACAGTTTGTTTATTTGTAGGACTTAATGTTCTTTGAAAACTCTTTGAATGGATTATAACAAGATGACAGAAACAATAAAATATGCAGAACGTGTTTCAGTAAGTAAAAATGAAAATAAATTGCTCTTGCTTTAAAGACTTACAAGTTAGATACTTTCTAATTCTTTTTCATTTTCTTCCAGAAATCCCTTGAGCTTTGGACATGATTTTGAACTGCACAAATACTTGTTCCTTATAGGAAAAGAAAGGGAGCTAATGATGATGTTTATTAAAATATGTCTCATGTAAATAATAGTTTTCCACTTACATTTTATGTGTGTTGTCACTAAACACATACTTTTCACACAGAGCACTTGCTTTGGAACACTGCTATTCTCTTCTTTTTTGATGTTCCTGCATAGGAAATAATGAAAGATTAGATGAAGGCTTGCAGCGTCTCTGATGAAAGTCTGTTTAGAGAAGCCTTTGATGTTTTGCAAGTGCTGGTACCAGTTACTAACCACATGAGGGTGTGTTCTGGGGGTTTTTGCTTTTTCATAATTTTAGAAGTAATTTTCTGATTTGTTAATTAATAGTAACAAACTGAGATTAAAAGTATCAAATATAAAGACATCACCCATTGGGAAGTTCAAGATGTTATCAGTTTTAGTGAGTTGAAAGCAGAGAAGTGATGTTTGCTAGTAAATTAATCTCGTGGTAAAGATTTGTTTAATGAGTGGCAGCCAGAAATTAGGCTTCCAGTACTAGACCTGGGAACGTAAGCTCTATTCACAAAATCTGGTCTTCTACCAGACTTTCCTTAAAAGGTTTGTTGTTCTTAATATCTGGTGGTTGATAACTTTTCATTCAGCCTTGCCTGAAGCCACCCTAGAATAGAATTATTCTTTTCCTTTGGCAAGCTCAGGTATTTTCTATGATAGGACTGTGCAGTAGGAGCTTTTTTATTTCAGAGAGCAGATTTAGATAGCTGTTTGTTCCTGCAATCATACCTCATCATACTGTTCCCAAACATTCCCACCAACAGGCTTTTACTAATATAAGCTTCCTTTGTAGGAACACCATGATATACACGCAAGACATAAACAGAAAAAAAAATATTGCAAAATATTTGCTGTATGAACTTGCTTATGCCTCTCTTAAAAAGCCCAATGAGTTCCCAAGAGGCAAATCTTTACCACACAATATTGGTGGTAAAAACAATGCTATGATAGTCACCGGTCAAGTTTCCAAAAGGAACATTTTACAAATCACAGCGAATGCTGGATTTTTTTAGCATGAACTAGTAATCCAATTCTTGCAAATAACCAACACATCAACGGAAAGGAGAGGAGATAATGAATAATTCATAAAAATGAAAAAGAGCTAAATTTATCAGGTGATTAATTCTCAACAAATATTTAGACTAATTTTAAATTAATGTTCGTGGATATGAATTCAAACACAGTGAAGTCAGGAAGTTGCAACTAATGTTCCCATAGTGAAATTAACTCAGGAATGCTTATAGATTTAAACAGTATGTTTTAGATTATATACCACACTTAGGTATTTATACCGATTTACATATGCCTTGAAAATAATTGTGGTTAACAAGCTCTGACAATCATCATCTATTAACTATTTCATTACTGGCTCTTGCTGAAAAGCAATGCAATCGGGCTGCAATCCGCAGAAGTGATGAACTCATAGGGAACCATTGCTGTCACCTTTTCCAAGAGGAAGCATCCTGTGCAGTAGCTGTGAGCTTTGTGGGCAAGAAGCTCCCTCGTGTGGAAATTTACAGTTTTGCAGAAGAATACGGATGACTGATGCCAATTTGCTATTGTCACTAGTTTCACGTTGGTGTCATTCCGTTGAATTCAGTCCTTTCACTCCCGTCTTACTTTAATGTAGACTGAGAAAGAGAGCTAGATTTTTATATTAATTTATCTATCTGAATCCCTTTGCCATCTTAGACAGAAATGACTATTATTGTAGCCAACAGTCTTGGATCTCATGCAAAACCATGTTCTTGCAGTGCTGTTCAGTCGCATGTGTCTGAACGCTTGGCTGAATGTAGTGCCAGCTATGATCCACAGGCTCCCCTGCTAGCTGCCACTCCCTCTCTGTGATTTTCAGCCTTCTTAAGACCCTTAACAAGCCAAAGGCATCTTTGAAGCAAATGTGTCCAACCACCATTGAAGTCAATACAAAATAGGGTCTTATTTACCTGCAGGGCTGAATTTGGCTGTTTCCACATATATACCTTGTGGCTAAGCAATATATGCATATGTTTTTATATATTGCAACCAGATGATATTATTGTATTTCTTGCACTTAGTGACTTTGTTGCAGTTTAGTGTGTTAGCACAACTATTTTTTTTAAGTGTAATGCTTGCATATGTGGATGTGTATATTTGAATGCTTCTGTTTATACCCAGCAGCAGCTTTTGCAACATACAGGAACAGGTTCAGTCCCTGGATAAAACACAGCACTGGGGCTGGGACAGCTCTTGCTGGCTAGTGTCCTCAGTAGCCTGCTTGACACTGGTCCCACCCTTCAACATCCTGGTAGAAATTCAGTGCCAAGGCCAGCACTTTTTCAACTGGAAGCTCCTTCATCTAAACCACAGCTGCCGTACGAGGGCAGGTATTTATCCTCAGCAAAGATGATGGAGTTCTGAATGATATTACTAAAGAAAAGCTGACATGTACTAAGATTTTTAAAACCTGCAGCTTTCTTCTTAATACCAGTGTGTTTTACATTATGGAAGCTACATGTGCTCTTTACATATCTGACCTTTCACAATTCCCCAAAGGCTAGAAGTGGCTCTCCAAGAGAGAACTCTGTATTCCCCAAAGGGGGACAGATACTCTCTAAAGCAGATTCATGTCTTGAGCATCTTCTAGGAATAAACACAGTTCTCCTAATAAAATAGAAATTTTACTTAACCCAACCAAGCAAACAGTTTCACACTTGATCACTAGCCAAACTGTAAAGCTGTGTAGTACATAATTCTTGTGTTCAGTAGGTGGCAGCAACAGTTCATTATTACAATATTTAGTTTTCCAGAGACCACAGGCTGTACCCAGGGTGCCGACTAAAGGTCAACACACTTTAAACCTGTAATTTATTTCTACCCTTAATGGGAGGATTTTATTTTCTTTGTTTGATATCATACCTTCATCACATGGTGCTGGGTTATCTTTATTGCCTGCAACTTACAGCTGACATTTTAGGACACCACATTGGCAGAATCCAGCCTACCACAAAGTAAGCTATTCTGGTCAGCCTGAAACCTATTTTTTTTGCAACTGGATCATCTCTTCAGCTTCCACAGCTGGACAGAGAAGCCCCAGCCCCAAGTTATTCCCTACCTTCTGCAGAAACAGACAGTGCTGTGTCTAAAGGAGATTGCTTTGTGGTGGTGTTCCTAGAAATGTGTAAGATTTCTATGGGTAAAATAACTTTACCCCCATGTCATGTCATCATGGCCCATCACTATGTGCTATCCTGGGACAGAGGGATGGAAAGCCCCTGTAGAGCCACAAACCCAGATGACACCACTACCTGGGAAGGAGCTGGTTTATCCATGTCAACCACTTCTAAGAGAGTGGCAACACAGCATCTCTGTAAGTTCTGAAATCTTTTGCTCATCTAATATTTGGTGGATGCAAAAGTACTTCTCTTTGTAGACTTTGTGTGTATTAATTTTTTTTTTGCTTTTTTTTTTTTTTTTTTGCTATTTGCTTTAGCATTTAACAAACCTAGAAATGATCCAAAGTATACATTTTCTAATGGAGTTGTCTAAGTGGTACCTGTTTGGAAAAAATACATGCAATTTCCTCCTCTTGACTCTCCTCTTAGTTGTATTGATTTCTTTTCAATTAGTATGGTATGTTCTATGTTAGAATGAAACATACTAGTTTAATAAATAGATCAACTTTAGTTTTTTAAATATGCTTTTTCCTTCCTTAAAAATGGCCCCCTTGGGGGGTAAAAAATATTTTAGTTCCTTAGGGAAAATCGCCCTATATCCTGCGAAAGGAGATTTGGTTGGGTTTTTTTTTTTTTGAATCTTAGATGTTTTTCTAAACTTGGTCCCTCCTAGGAATAGCTTACTTAATGCCAAATCATTATTGAAGTACTCTATTAGCACTTGCCATGAGACAACAGTTTATTCATGATTTGTCAGCATTTTATTACCTCACTCACCTGAAATTAAGTCAACAAAACATTTTTTTAAGCGACTAATACCTAGTTTTTTGAGTGAGACAGCCCAGACCAGATATAACCTTTTGCTTTCTTTCTTGTTAGTATTACATTTACAAAAGCCCACTAACCTTTTATGAAAGAAAGGTCAGAAGGACAGAGACGGATGTGTTCCCAGTGACTTGTCCCCAAAATGTGTTCACTCTTTTATCCCAAAGGACAGTGAATGCCTGCCACTGTGCAAAGGAGACCTGCAGGCAACCTCACATTGTTGTGCATCTCCTAGATTGAAAATTCATTTCAATTCACAATTGGATCTTATTCTCCAGTCTCTCTTTGCAAAAGCAATAGACTTCTCACTCTTATTCTCACTTTCATTTCCTTGTGGCAAAGGAGTATAAACATAGTTATTACAGCACTGCTGTAGGAATCGGAGTCCTGACCTCACGTACTTGATGCCCATCAGACCTAATGGAAAGCTACAGATTTCATATTAAACCTTCTGTATTAATGTACACTGGACCATTCAATCCAATGAACCTCAGGTCTCACTGATCACTGAAAAGACACATGGTGAAGTTCATGTTGATGGACTTATGTTTCCAGTATGGAGTCCTGGGGTCAGCTGTGATGCATGCAGCACAGGTACTTACATGGCTGGTTTGTCAGTCTTGGCTTTGAAATAAATGACTATATTTCATGGATTAAATCTATCTCTTCCATTTAATATCCTCATTCATGAGGAATAAATAAGTTAGGCAGCCTTGCATAGACCCACCTTCAGTGCTTTCACAAGCTGTGGGTTCAGTTCTGTGTACTTCTTATTACATGGGCTGTGGCACAGGATAGCACCTAAATTCTGGATATTGGAAAGCAGATAAGCATGGAAACTGCTCAAATGCTTAAAGACAAGTTAGCACTTTGTGTTCTCTTATTTCTAAAGAACCTGGCACCTGCCAGTTTTAATCCTCAAATAACTATGTAATAAAAAATGTTGACAAGAACTCCTGAGTTCTCACATAAAATCTTAATTGGGAGCAAAGTCCCCACTTACTTGAGTGATCTTGTTAACGCTGCTTGTTGTTAATCTAAAGTAGGAGTATCTTCCATTGAATGGTTGACAGATCAGACTTAGTGTGCAATAAAATAAAATAGTATTATGGAAAAATGTAGGAAAAAACCAAGAGCCACAGGGAGGCACAGTGAGAGCTGTGCTGCCTCACCACCACCCCAGGGCTGGGGCATCTCCTCCATCCCTTACCAGGAAAGCTGCACTTTGAGTACACACGGCTGGGAAAGAGGGAAGCACACACCACACATTTTCCATCTTTAGATTTCTATAGACCAGTCATAATACGTCTAATAATGTTTTTATGCTGGCAGCTGGGTGAGTATTGAGGGAAAATTCTTCCTGTAAGTCATTTCAACAGGACTCATTAGCTTGATGTGCTTTTCCACTTTAAGGTATTAATTTGAGGGACTTGTTTGCTCTGTGCCAACAACAGCAGGTAAGTGCCCTATTTACATTACTGATTTTTTGTATTTAAAAAAACCACAACAAACAACAACAAAACCCTACAAGCTACTGTTGGCAGCCACTGCTGTCTCTAGAAATACTTGTTTCTGTCTAGAAATGACCCTGGACGTTTTTTGTTGTTATTTCAGAAGAGCACATTTAAAGAAAGAGAATGTCACAGTGCATGTGTCAAGGTCCAGTATTTCTTTGTAAGTCTTTTCTTAGTCATTTATGGATTGCTTTCAGAAACTTGGGGAATTTTTGGGCAAGTCTAATTACTATTATTATCCTACCCACATGTTTTTTCTAGATCCATGAAGAATTATATTTCACTATCAGGAATTATTTCGGACAGCTATCTTTAATAATAATGCCCCTACATACCAGCCAACACTGAAATAAGACATGCAGCTTGGGATCAAAATAAGAATCACTACTAGAAATACCCTGTATGTGTCACACTTTTAGAATTCAAACGAAAGCTTTGAGCATTTTTTTAAAATTACTTCTGGGTTTCATGAAGAACCCAAAGTGTCAAAATACTGTTTGATTTAATAAAGAAAAATTCCATTTGCTTTGCAAATTCAGGGGAGATATTTTAGCTACTATATAGGATAGTTTGCTGAGTGTATAGGATGGATAGGAGTGAAAAAATGTTTTTTAAAATACTTACTTATTTATTTATTTTAGCTTTGCTCCTATCTCTAGTTTCATATGGCTGCAGACTAAGGCTCGGAGCACCTGGGAACTAAGAGCCACATGCAATGCTTTCTCTATTCTTCAGCTTTTCCCAGCACCAGGGTAGCAACACTGTACCTGGAACCTGTTTCCCTTGAATATAAGGCCATGGTTAGCCAAGTCCTTACTGTTCGTGATTTAAGGGAATTTTTAAAATATCAGTATTTAAATCAAGAATTAGATGTGCACTTTAAACTCCTTAGAGTCTGGAACAGTTTTTATTCAATAAATATTTGGTTCTGAAACGTTTTCACTTAACTGAGCCTACAGTACGAGAGCAGCATCACACCAACTTTCTGAAAATGCAACAGCTTGGATAAAAATAAGTTTACTGGAAGCCAGGACAAGCAGGTTATTACTTAAATTGACAATTTAGTAAATAAATGAATTAAATGGTTCCCTATTGGGAACAGTTTTAGCTCTCCTTTTATCGCTGCAGACCGTCAAGGACCTGATATAAAATGGCATCATCTAACACAGCCTCTCAGAAAAGTGAAACCCCAACAAGCATTAGTGGTGTACAGTGTATGTCATCCTTCTTGACTCAGTGCTGTGGCTATTGTCCCAGCAAAGTCAGTACAGTCCCACAATTTGATTCCTTTCCTAATGGAGACTAATAGAAAATTAAAGAGATTTTATCCTTTTCATGGTCTGCAAGATTATTGATGCCCTTCATCCACCTGGACACTCATACCGTATTCATCATTGTGATGCCAGAACAGTACTTACACTGTTGAAAACACATCCCATGTGAAGTGGTACTGTGCTTACTGCTGAGGAAAGCTTCAACAGGTGCATTTTCTTCTTGCTTTGCTGAATAACTGCAAGCAGTGCATGAGGAAATGACGTGAAAAATTTTGGGCAGTAAGGTAAGGACAAAGAGACACAAAAGCTAAGGCGTGGAAGGAGTGCAGGAAGTGCCTGTGTGAACAGCTTGGGTGTGTCTTTTGGGAAAGACTTTGTTCAGTAGGAGCAGAGAAACACTGACTGATACGCTCATGTTGAACGTGTTAGCAAGTGTGACACCTAAGTAAAGACCATGTATGTGATCCACAAAAACTTCTGTAAGCTGAAACTGTTTGCTTTTAGCTGCAGTGGTTAGAACCAGTAGGACTAGGTAGTTTGTCTTGTTCTGTGTTTGTTTCAACAGGAAACTTATCTCCTCCAATGGGTATATGCACGTGAGTTCCATATGCACACCAGCTGGGAGAACGTTATCATAGTGAGGTGTGGTTATATGACCAGGGAGAAAAAAATGCCAACGTATCTGTGACCTGACTTCAGAGTGACCTGTTTGTATAAGCAGTCTCATAGAATGATTTGTCTCAGTTCTTTCAGTCTTTTCACAGTCCTCTCTTATCAGTACTGGGTGTGACACACGGTGTTGTAGCTGAACTGTCAGCAAGAGCAGGAGGTGAGGAGGACACAAGGAGAACAAAATGTTTCTATCAAAAGTAAATGAATGCTTTCAACTAGCTGTGAAATCTAGTATGGTCTTTACAAATATGTGCTGGAAGAGAAACTGCAGTCTTTGGCCAGAAGCTCCCACCAGGACGTGTCCTTGCACAGACACGGTGGCTGTATCCTGCTTTCGCCTTGCCAGCAGTGAGACATGGTGGAAAGGGGAGGGTGTCTGCTCAATCAGTAGCAACCACCAGCTCAGTTATACTGAACAACTGAATCAAGGATTGGATGGTAAATACAATTTAAAATACCACTTTTTTTTCTTTTTTTATCAGAGAAGTCTGTTATGAAATGCATTAACTTGGATTTAATGGTTTTAATACTGTCCTCTCCTCAGCCTGGTTATGTGTTTAGGTATTGCACTATTCATCCTCAGGTAGATAAAAGGAGTACCTGTGTATATCACACAGAACCAGAAACAACCCCTTTTGCAGCTTCTCCTTTATTGGCAGCTCCTGACAAGCCCTAGGTGCCTGATCAAGAACAGTAAAGTTAAAAGGCATTATTTTTTCATAATGATAAATTCAAACCCAATGCTATTATCTGAAGGACTAAAATATTATAAAAGAAAGCAGATGTAGGCCTGGGAACTGTTGGATGTTGTTTGCTGTGCTAGGACAGAGGTGGGACTGGGGAGTGGCGGGGACTCCTCCCCTCAAGCCAAAGATACCCCATGCACCATGGCAATAGGCTGCTGCTTACTGGCTTTATTATTTTATGTGGCTTTTAAAAGCAGAGATGTGAATTCAAGGCCCCAGGTGTCCTAACGTAATGGCTTTATGTGATTCCAGTGTTGCAACAGTGCAGCAACGTAAGGTCTAGAGGAATTTGGCCAGTGAATCCACCCACACACACTCCTCGCTTGTGAGGAAATTCCTGGAGGGAAGGGAGTGTTCAAGGGCTACAAACACTTCCTTACTGCTGTATGATCTAATGTTGCCTGCAACAGTGCTTAAATGACAGAACTTGGCTTTGCAAGAAGCTTTAAATAACCCCAAACAAACAAAACCCCCCAACCCCAGATAACTCTAAGCAGCCAGGAAATCCAGAGGGCAAACTGGGACATATGGACAGAGCTGCACGTCTGCAGGGTGGGGTGCGTGGAATTGGCCTGAGTTGGCTTTCCTGGTGTATTGTATTAATTAAGCTTTTAAAGAAAAAAAAATCATGCCTAGAAAAATGTTGCCTATAAATATCTATTTGCAGTATCAGTATCCCTTTAGCAGAAAACAGGATTTATGCAAGCTGCATTTTAAACTCTTGATACCACAGTTAATCCTAAATGCTGTAAACTGTAATGGCCTATTTCTTTACGTCGAGTTGTTCTTTTCCTCACTGTATCCTGGTTTTGACTCTAAAGGAGCTTATGCCAGTTCATCTGCAGTGCTGACATGCAAAATAGAGTATGACTGGCAGCAGTAAAACTTCATTTAGCCTCCTTCTTGGTCTAAACAAGAAATTGGTTTGGCACAAAAACAATTAGTAGCAAAATCAAAGACGTATTGTTTCTATTGTTGCTTAGTTCTTGTTTTCCCCTTGTGTTCAAATATCTTGAGGAAAGACTGATGATGGTGGCTGACAGCTCAGTGTGGCAATTGCTTTTTTAAAATGATTATCACAACTGTTAGTGACAGCCCAAGGGGACAGGTTGCTGGTCAGTATATGTAAAAATATAAGGACAGCTGCTTTATGGGGTTTGGAATTTTTAACTGTATAATCCTGCTATCTGGATGCAGAATTAACAAAATTGTTACAATACTAAAACCATTTCATCCAGTTTCCCTCTCAAAGGAGAACCTAAAACTCATTGGTCAGACTGCAGGCTTGATGACTGACTTGACATTGTTAAATGAAACCAAATAGCTAACAGTTCTGTTACCACAGTTTCAAATCTTTAATGCAGAGATAATGTGCTAGTTGCCTTTTCTGGTTTCATAAATACATTTTTTATTATCTTAGTGAAGGCCTAATTACCAAACCAAAAAGAGAGCTACACTGGGACTCGGGACATGTCAGATGCCTGTCAGCTGTGAGCACAACAGAATTCATTTACCTCATATCCACATCAAAGAAATAATAACAATAGCAATTTATCTACTTTTAAAAATGCTTGGATTTAAACTGCCTTTTACTACATGTACATCATGTATGACATACTGGTGGTGGTCTGATATTAGACCCATTGTGTTTCATCAAAATGCAGATTTCACCAATTGGAATGTTTCATTATTTGCCTATTTGCTTTCAAAATTGCTACAAGTTTGGATTCAACAAGTAGCATAAATGCAAAAAGGAAAATAATAATTTATTGATTCTGGATAAGATTCCTAAATTTTGAATAATTGGGAGTGGTGGGGCTAGGGTTAGCCTTTTAAAACCCAAACTCTCATAGCAAGTTCTAAGTATTGTGGAAATCCCATCATTTAAAAGTGCATTTTCTGTAGCCATAAATTGTGTGGCCTTTGCCATCAAAACCTGTACTGCGCAGAGTGACCAATATCATAATCTCTGGTACAGTCAGGATCTACCCTTCCTCCTCTATTCACCAAAATGTTTCTGGTATTTGATATTCAGGTTCACTTTTGCTCCATCGTCCCCAGATGACACTGACTCCGATTGACTCCATCCTGCCTTATCCCTGCAGCAGTTTCCACATTGAGGGATGAGAGGACTTTACAGTGCAGATGTCCAAGCACTGCTTGGCAGGCCCTAAATCTTTGGTCAGAAACTGAAGGTCCTGGACTCGGTCAGTACCTTTTCCATTGCTCTGTGTATGCAGTTTGGGTGACACCAGCCTTTGAGAGCTGTGTACAAGTGAGAGATGGGAGACAAGAAAAAAAATGCATCCTTTGGCTGGGACTGCTGCCAGTGCAGCTCAGGAGCCTTTCCTGGCCTCCCAGGGGAGGGGGGGTGGGGAGCATGTTTTGTCTTTTTTTTTTCTCCTTTTCCTTTATTTCCTGGCACCACCCTCCGTTTTGTGCCTCAAACAAATCCTTTGTCTTTTTTGTATTTAAGACAACAACAACTACCCACAGCTAATGTTTCTCTGCATCTGCCAGGGCTGTTTGCTGTTCTGGGTTTGCTATCCAGATCACAGACCCTGGAGAAGCGAGTCTGCATCTGCTGTGGGATTACCTGCACATGCACAAAAGGCAAACCTGCCGGTAATCACGGTTATTTCCCATGGCATGCAAACAATGCCTTTCCGGAGGTTAAATGTGGTTATACACAACCTGAACTGCACAAAGGCTATTTGCCTCTCATGCACACCCATGAGTGACTTTCCTCCCATGTCCCATCACACAGCCTGTAGTGCCAGAGCAGTAAGGGAAATGGAGCTGTTTAGGTGATGTCAGGAAGAAAGATGACAGCTGCTGTGGTCAACACAACTCCATCCAGCAAATCAGGTTACTGAGACCTCCTTGTCAGAAGCTGGTGGAGGAACTGATTCTGTTTCTGGTGTTGGGTACCACAGGGTCAGATG
The DNA here is from genome assembly GCA_028020825.1 of Podargus strigoides. NCBI lineage: Eukaryota > Metazoa > Chordata > Aves > Caprimulgiformes > Podargidae > Podargus > Podargus strigoides. The sequence goes on from CM051628.1 coordinate 14,610,781, forward strand.
AGGTGCTGGAGTCTGGGCGATCAGAAGCTGAAGCAGTAGTAAGTAATATTTTGAATCTGCAGACCATAAACAACATACCTAGAAAATGGGGTCACGTACCCAGAAATAATGTTCATTTTCAGTTAAGTATACTAAACCCAAAGAATAAATTACTGGGAACATAGTCCTTTTCTCACTTCTCTTGAAGCAATTCCAACGTCTCTTCCGAATGTTGAAGGGGTTCCCCTGTGGCACTGATCTGCGCATTGGGGAAAATAAAAAGGTACTGAGCATTTCATCCCACTGATCTAACAGAAAAGCACTGACTGCCAATCATAATGCCAGCGATCCTAGCTGGGTGAGAAGTGGAGCATTATTTGATATGGCAAAGACCGATAATTTACTTTGTATTGTGTGAATCACGGCATCTTTTTTTCTGCTATGGCAGGTGAATACATTTTTTCCTACTGATAAATGCCTGAAAGGAAGTGGAAGAAATATGCTGCTACCTCTGTTCTCTTTGATAAGATGGAGATATCCTCATACAAGAAATAACATTCACCCCTGTGTCAAAAGGTCATGTTTGCTAGGCAATAGAATTTAAGTTTCTGGGTATAAGTCTGAACTGAGCTAAATATAACTGTTTTATTCCTGTTAAAAAGCAGAGGTAGTATCAAATACTACCATGTACTTCTAGTTTCCCAACCATATCAAAATAATTCGGTATCTATGTCTTAAAACCTATTTTTGGTGTCTTGTATTAATCCCCTTAGTGGACTCAATGCAGATGTGCGGAAAAACGCTAGTCAGCTTTAGATTAGATTCTTGTGTACCTGAGGAAACTAACAAAATAAAATCCCCAAATCCTTGTCATATCCGCTGTCTAGGCTAGAATAATAGGGTTTTTTGTTTATGGAAAGTTGAATATTGAAATAGAGGCCTTATTTTGGGAGTTAGAAGAGAAAGGCTACAGAGTATATAATGCTACAAAGTGACCTGCACTTACTCATTTCTGTTTTCTTTATTAAGGATTCAAATTTAATTCCCACTCTTGGGATTCATGCATGCACAAATTACCATGATCAGATTTGCCTGGTTCAGATTAAGCACAGCTTACTTTGCAGAGACATACATGGATACCAGCAGCTCCAGCATGGGCTAGGTGAATGTATAGAAAAGGACGCAGATGCTGTAATCAGGACATGAGCCAAGTTGCTCCAAGTGCTTTCTTTCCAAAAGCATTCAGTATTTGCGTGTTCCTGTTCCTGTGATTATGGAATCCATATGAATATATTTTTTTCCCCTGAGGTGTGGTGCCTTATCAGCAAGGTAAAATTGTTTCAGGTATCATTTATTTCCTTCTCCAGGTGGACATACAGTTTGGAGTTATCATCTGTATGTGGGTATGTTACCAGGTATTCCATGGATAAAACTTAAAAATGAATGTCTTGCTAGAAGTATAATTACTGGAAAAAGCCCCGTACACTTCATGTTGCAATTTAAACATTTATTGTACTGCTTGAATTTTGTGTAGCCCAAATCTTTTGACAGATGGAGGAGGGAAATATATTCTATTATATTTTATATTATATTCTAAGTTTGAAGATGGAAAAAGTAAGTATCATAAAGAGAAAAGCTAAGTAATCTTTAGAATTTTTTTGCATTTTACAATCAGACACACAATGTTTTTTCTGCTCTTCTGCTCTGTGAGAGGGGAAAAAGGGCCCTAAAAAAGAAAGCAAGTTATATGTTTTGACAGAGGGTGGGGATGGGTTTTTTTGAGTGGATATTAAACACATGGCTCTGTGAATAGCATGGAATAGCATGGACTTCAGTATCAACAACATCGTAATGTCATTCTTTTGAGGGCTTGACTTTGCTAGAGGAATGAGCTGAAGCCCAGCTGGGCATTATCGCTCCCCTGGCACCTCTTAAATGCGTGGCTCCAGCTTGGGGAGGCAGAGCTGGCAGAGCAGGCTGGCGGGCTGCCAGCACGGGGAGGCTGCAGACTGTGTCGGTACCACTCATGTCTGCTGAATTTTATTACAAGGTTAACTCTAAGGCTATGCAGAAAAGTTGTTACAACTCACAGTTGGGATGGGCATCACAGTGATGACAGCGAGCAGGCTTTGCAAGGCAGGCAGCACACCAAGGGGCTCCATCAGCGACGCAGTTTGGATGATTTCATGGGATACAATAATGATTTGTGCAGCTCATCAAACTCAGGAAGCAATTTGTCAAACTTTTAGCCCTCAGTGTAGCTGAGTGCAATCCTGGTCAGACTAAAGGCCATGAAACCTGGGCTATTAATTTGGTAGTTTGTAAGAGATGATAGTTGGGACAGGGTTTCATACTGCTTTTAGCATCCTATCTTGGAATGGTGTGAGGTTAAGATCTAATTTTCAGAACTATTCTTTTCTGAGGACATGGTAATTTTGTCTTTCAGGGTTATCCATCAGGAGTTCCTCGTGTCCCTGGAATTTCTGGAGAAGCTGTCAGGATGGGTGCTGGCCTTCTTAATGAAAGTCTCTAATTTAGGCTCTATAAGCTCTGAGCATTGAATTCTTCATCTGTTACTTCAAGGTATGTAACATGCGATCCAAGGTGAACTGCAATTAATACCTTGCTGCAAAAGCATCTAAAGCTGTGGGATCTGGCGAAGAGTTAACTCTATTTGTTGTGCTGTCTGGGCAATGGGCTTATATTTAGTACCACCTGAAATATCTTATATTTCACAGTGATTCTACTTATTATAGCCCCCTTGACACTGTGATCATTTGATTGTAGGAATTAGCTAGCTAGTCCCTAACACAGAAGGAGCAGACTATCTTTTTCCCTCCTTGTGAAAACATCACACATTTTTGTTTCTACTCATCTATCAAACAGGATTATCTTCTTCACAAGTAACTAGTACTTGTCTGGAAGTCCTCCTAAGCCTTGTGGAGTAGGAATGTAGCATGAAAGAAAAGGATAGCAGCAGCCTAGAGATGGAAATACCAAAAATGCATTTTGCTACCAGAGAGACATGATTTAGACCCTTTGACAGAACAGAACTGTGCTTTGTTTTATGATTCTATCCTGAAAATAGGACTTCATATTGCATCTCATTAGGTTTTATCTGTACCTGCACATGTTGTACGTGTACTGATATCCAAAGGCTTCTGAAGAATGGAAGACAGGACTTCCAACTATATGAACAGAAGTTTAAAAGACACTAATATTGTTTTTTTAAAAAAAAAAATACCCCTCAATTTATGATGTTTATCAAATGATCTGGGAACTGAAAACATTAAAGAAACTAGCAAGAGAAGTCAGTATTAGATTTAAAACCGAAGAAAATATTTTGTTATTCACTGTAATGTGTTATAAAAAAATCTAGAATGTAATTGTTTTTATGGAATCTAAAGATCAAAAATTCATTAATATGTAAACGACAATTCATTACAGTAAAAATATAGACTACATGTTTGTAGACAATAGGACTTCCATGTGTATTTTAATAGTGACATTTAAAGAAATGTTTCTGCAAGCCAATCCTCTGCAATATGTTATACCAGTTTCTCTGTAGCCTTGGAACATTTTATGGAGATCATTAAAAAGCATTGCGTAAATCTACAATGACCGTTATCATTAATAAGCATTGTGTAAATCTACAATGACCCTTGTAAAATCAGGCATTTCAGTTTAATATACTCATGGCTTATCTATGTAACATTGATGTTAACTGCATCTTTTGATCATCTTTAACCTGAAAATATTTGGAATGTACAATCTGTTCTGCAATGAAGTAGCTTCTTTCTTGAAAATCTGAGCTGAAAGTGAGGGATTTAACACTTCCCTATCTTAATCTCACATTATTCAACAACAAACCTACCAACATATGGGATGTAACAGTATGTCTTTTTTATTTTTTTAAATAAGCTTATAGCAAGCCTTATTTAACAGAAACCTTGATGAGCCTTTGTTTTAGAGGGATCATCTGGGTCCAAACTCCTGCTTTTATGTGAAAGACCTTCAGCAGCTCTCCTGGCACTCTTTTATTGGGCCTCCCCATTCTTCATCACTAAAGGGCTGCTAATGCATTAAGGACAGTGAGTGGCTCTGCAGAGCCTACATGGAACCAAGAAAGTACAGTAAATTTGGGTCCTTGCACAAAATGTGTTTGTATACAGTCAGTTTTGAAATTAAACTGTTGTCTGCCATTCTTGGGCTTCATCTCGTACAGTCAAATTTATTATCAAAGGAGTAAATAAATTAATAGGTGCCCCCATTTCTCACCCCAGTTCTCACAATCATGTATGTCTGGATTCTGCATCATGAAGCTATTCCTTTTTGTGAGACTCCTTTTTGCAGTAGCTATCTGGAAGCAAATGTTTTTGAAATAAAAAAGCCTTAAATTTACAGGAAACTTTTAAGAACTTTGGACCTTTTCAGACTTAAAAACAGTGTTTCCTCAAGCAATATGAATGCAGGGCACTGCCTGTATCATACTGATAAGTATTAATGTGGCATCAGACATGAGAACGAACCTAAGATGATAAACTGGAACATAGGAGGTTCCATTTAAATATGAGGAAGAACTTTTTTTCAGTGAGGGTGCCAGAGCACTGGCACAGGCTGTCCAGAGAGGTTGTGGAGTCTCCTTCTCTGGAGATTTTCAAGCCTCGCCTGGATACAGTCCTGAGTGATGTGCTCGAGGGGATCCTGCTTTTAAGCAGGGGAGTTGGACTGGATAATCTCTGGAGGTCCCTTTCAACTCTGAATATTCCGTGATTCCGTGATAATGTAATAATTTCCTCAAGTTACTTGTGTTTTCAGTAAATCTTTCAGAAATAGTGCACAGGGTGAGCACCAAGCAAAGGCCTTTTAGGATTTTGGGTTTTTTCTTTCAATTGACAGATATGTCACAGAAACCAACTGTCTTTGCCAAACATTTAAGTTGCAACAGAAACTTTTTCTTACAGTGGAAACTTCTTCAGACAAGAGAAGGTGACAGTGTAAAGATTATAGGAAACCTAAGATTTTTCTGTAGGAGTATACTGTGAATAATCATTTGATATACATAAAAAAGACAACAGTGACATGGGCACATTTTAACAGCCCTACTTCCCCAACGAAAGAACACCAGTGTTATTTTAGCTGCAGAAGTTACACCGAAAGAGACATTACTATCTTCAATTTCTGCCTTTGCAAGAAAACCTTCTAGAAAGCCTGCGTTACTCGATTTGAAGGAAACACTTGACCTCCTGTTCCACTGCCACAGCAAAACAGCTGCGTTCCCACCCGCAGAACCACGCAGCCCGCCTGGCTCCCCGCCCCGGGGCGGCCCCGGACAGCCCCGCCCGCAGCGCGGCGGCTCGCGGAGGCGCCGGGAGGGCACGGGGACGGGCGGTGCGGAGCGGAGCGGTGTGGCTGGAAGCGGTTCCGTACGGGACATTGCCTCGGCTTTGGGAACGGGTATTATTTGTCTTATATGATTTCTTTGCAATATAATATTTCCTTTATCTCTTCAGGTATCTATATATTTTTTCCATCATAGGGATGTTTAATGGGTAGAAGGGTCGTGGAAAGGACCTGATGGTTAGAAGGGTCACATTTTCCAATGTGGGATTGTGCATTCAGTTAGAAAATGTCTCTCCTTAGCAACAGTTAGTTATTAGAAGTGGCATAGTAACTCGCTTGCAAAGGCTGGTTTGAGGAAAGCCCTTGCTGGCAAGGCTGTCCTGCAGTGTCAGAGATGTGCCCTGTCTCTGCGAGGTTGGGTACCCAGAGTGTGTGACCTGATGTTTTGGTTCTCAGGTGTTGGGACTCCCAGGTTTTGAGAGAGGGCACCTTACTGCATCAGAACATCATAATTTTATATCAACTTACAGCTCATTTCACTGCTTCTCTGAAGGATATTTTGTTAATTTTAGCAGAAAGTAACCTGTTTGATTAGATCAACTAGATTATTTTTAAGTATACTCTTTCTCCAGCAGTCAAGGTTAAAATCCAGTGGCTGAATAGTCTAATATAATGTGATGATGAAAATAAGTTCCACAAAGCTACCTGGGGTGAACTAATGCATGCCTCACAGCTATTTGGCTTTCTAAGTCTATTTTTTGAATCATGACCTGTCTGGGAAAGGGCCTGGGTTGGTATTTCAGTGGTACCATGCATGTTGTTTGTGCTTGGGGACTTACGTTAGTATGCTCTTGGCAGCATTTTAGTGAGCTGGGTAAGAAACAAAACTGAAAGTCATGGTAGTATACTGTTTTTTCTGAGAAAAAACAGCATAACTCTCTAGTTAACTGAATGGAGACCTTTCTAAATCAGTTGCAGTGTATCTGGTGACATGCATCAGGGTAAGAGAGATGCAGCTCTGTAATGCAGTTCTGGAAATGAGAAAGTGATAGAAAAGAAACATGGGCATTCTGCCATTCCTTAAAAAGGAACAATCTAGGGATGTTATTTCCTTAACCCTTATCTAACAGTTTTGTTCTGACTTCCTTTGGAACCACTATTTCCTCAGTTTCCTTTCCAGAAGTTTTTGGCTGTCCTTAAGTGCTCGGGCTCAAAACTCCTAGAAGGGAAAAACACAGTGCCTGGGCACCTGGAGCTCTCTGAGGGTTGCTTCCCTGTCACTCATTTGAGTAATGATTCAAGAAAGTACGGAGAAAGTGAGGAACTGGTTGGGTGTGCTGGTGCTGGGCGAGAGGGCTTAGGCTATCGCAGTAGTTGACTGCTACTTCTGAGGGCAAAGGGTGAAAGTCTGGGAACTCCTATGGATGAGAAGCGAGGGTGGCAATATGGGTTCTAGACAGTACAATGTATAGGGACCGAGTGTGAAGAATGAGACTTCCTATAGCGAGTTCCTTTCTCTCATGAGCAGTACAGCAAATGAAGTGTGGGGGTCTGCTGTCAGCTGGCTAACCCACAGCTGAACGGCTGCTCTGGTGGTTGGAGCACCGCTTGTGGGGGGCCCCATTCTTCTGCCTTTCGTTTCCTCTCTGTGTTGCAGTGGGGGAGGCTGGAAGCCACCCTGTGGGGTTCAAGTTCTGTGTCTCAGGAAGGGCAGCTAGCAGCACCCACCTTTGCCGCTTCCCGTGCGCAGATGTGGTGTGGGGACCTCAGCCCATCCAGACACTGTATTTCATAAGGTTTGTTCATTACCAGACAGCTGCTTTGCATGTTCCCCCAGTGCTTCCTTCGTTACCAGCAACGCTGCTTTCCCTTGTGTAAAGCAGAACCCAGGCATGTCCCCTCCTCCAGAGAAGGGAGGATGTTTATATCTCATCTGTATTCCCTTTGGCAGCTTTTCCTGGCACATGCCTAACCTGAAGTAGCCCCAGTGAGGGCTGAGGTCCCACCCTCCTCCTGACCTTAAGCTGGAGGGTTTTGGGGAATGTGTGATCAGCAAATACCTCAGGTAATATAATAAAATGTGAAGGACCATTATAATCCTTGTACAATTTAGGGTGGAAAGGATAACCTTTGGAAGTTATTTGATTCATTCCTCTGCTTAAAACCAGCCTAAATTCAAATTTAGATGAGATTTCTCAGGGCCTTGTAAAGCTTTTTATAAGATGTATGCAAAGATACACAGCTGCTGCTTCTGGAACACCATGGCCAGCTTATTCACTCCAACCCAACTTACTCTCAATTTATGTTGTGAATTCAGGTGGCAGCATGTGGCCAGCATAGCACAAGGGATTCATGCAGCTACTGGTTTTGTTGAACCAAAATTAATTCGGTAATGGACTTCTACTTGCTGAAGCACTTTATTTTTTATTTAATTCTGCGGAATTTTAACTCTGTTACAAAGAAATAGCATTCTCCCCTTTTGTATTAGTGGGAGCTAAATGCCAATACCTTTACTTTTCACTGCTAAGTAATTAAGGTTTCAATGATTGTTCCCTATATTTATTTTAAAACTGTTACTAGAACTAGTAATTCATCTTCCCACTACTACTCTTTCTTGACTGAGGTAGCACCAAGTAGTACTTGCATAACAACATGGCTGAACAATACAGTGAACAACACTAGAGGTTGAAAAAAAGTGAGGTTTTTTTTCCTCATTCCTTTGGTATTTCCGAATTTTATGTTATTTCACAATCTTTATAAATTATTGAGATGAAAAGCAGGGCATGACTGACAGTGTATTAGTCTTGGTGACTGAATTGGAGGTGGGAGAAGAAGTCTAGATAAAAAACAATAGAAGAAAAGAGATTGTTTTAATAAAAGAACTATTCTCTTTAGCATCGTGTCTGGTGAAAGGGGAGTTGGACTTTGTAAAATCTTTGTTCCTTTTCTAGCTATAGAGCATATCAACCCTTTCTAAATCCTGGATTGCACAGTGGTGTATATGTGTGGCTGTAGGGAAAAAAAGATTCTGGGCTACTATAAAGCCTTTATTTTAAATAAATTGCATGATTCTGTCTCACTTTCCCTTTATCAAGGGGTTGTAATTCTCAGTATTTCACTGAAGTTCAGGTAGCTGGAACATCTCACAGTATAAACTGATCTTTTGCTAGTTTAAATAATATTTTTTAATTAATCTTTAATTTGAGCTATACCTACAGGCTGGTAGTTTTGTCAATATGTATTAATATGGTTACATATTAATTTTTTCACTCTATATTATCAACTGTGAGAACAGGGTTTAAGTTATGTAGTTTGAATGTGTTTCAGATTTTTAAACTAGATGTATAATTTTGAATTATTTCCTATTACTTTTGTTTTAACCTGTATTCATACAGGGAGCAGAATCCAATTAAAGTATGTAAAACGGTGGTGGTTTTGTTAGTAAAGTAGAATAATAAAAAAAAAAGAATACTTTAAGACCAGTTTATTAAATGAAGAGGATGTTGTGCACGAGTTGGGAAGTGAGCTAGAGGCCATGTCATCCCAGAACCTTTAAATGGCCTTCTGTGACATCTGCTTTTACTCTGGGAGTGAAAAACAGGAAGGAACTGCTTTCACTTTCAATTTCAATCCCAGCTTCGAATGGCATCTTCATTGAACTAAACTAGTTGGAAGAACCATAACAGACAAAATATATTACTAGTTTATCTTGAACTGCATTCTCTTTAAAGAATAACTGGGTTTATTGTTTATTTTAAAACTTTTGATCCTATAAAAAGGAGCTTCTGTACCGTTCTTTTTTGTACTTCCACCTATGGATCTTCTGGCTGTTTTGGACCTCTGTTGCTCCCGTTGTCTTGTTTCTCTCAATACCCCAGAGACCGAAAGAGACTGAAAGAAGTATCTCTCAAGGTTGATGCTGGCATCAGTAAATGTTCTTTCTGCCTTTTTTTTTTTTTTTTTTTTTTTTTTTTTTTAAAAAAAACAAACAAACCACAACTCCTTTTGGCAACCCCACAACAGTAGAGAAGAAAAAGGAGAAGTAGTTGACCCTTTCACTTATGATATTCTGCTGTGGAAGCCCACTCGCCTGTGCAAGCTCACCCTTTATCATTGTGTGGAGGCAAAAATTGGATATGTGATATTTAGTAGTATCACTTCAGAAGTGGAATAGCATAAAGAACTGAATAGGTGGTAGCATGGCATCAAGACTGCTCCAGGATTTACCCAAGCAGGTTTTGTAGTCAACATCAATACACTAAACCAGTTGCTCTGAAATTGCTGCAGTAATTTGTTCATATGAGTTCCATGTTTCTGAATGGCTGCACAATGGAGCCCTGCACTACAACAAAATAACTGCACATCCCGATGCTTTCTTCTGAGTTGAGGATGATTTCAGTATACTGAAAGCATAAATGCTGGCATAGGTAATTCAGACTTACGTTGTGGTGGAGACATAGCCTAGAAGGAAACCGAGATATTTAAAGTTATTTTAGCTTGTATTTGTAATTCAGCTTTCTCATATGGTTTAGACAGGCAAGTATCTTTTATCAGTCATAAACAGGGAACTCTGAATAATTCTCATGTGAAATAATATATTAAAACCCCCATGAAATAAAAATCTTGTTTTGCAGAATAATTATAAGCAGATCCACGACAATGGACGGTGAGTAAAATATACACAAAATACCATCTTTTGTTAATATTAAAGATAACACGGGTCTTCCGAGGTTTTCAAGCAATATTAGCTTAGCTATTGTTTTACCTTCTAATTTTATGAAATATGTATGAATGTTTTAAAATGAAATTGTTTACATTTTAAAAATTAATCATTTACAAAACGTATAGCTTACATTTTCAGATCTTGATTTCTGAAGTTAAATAAAATAAATAAATAATCTTGAAATGCAAGTTATTTCTGCTTACACACTGAACTTGGTAAATGCTTTTAAATCCATAACCTTCTGAGTCTGCTGGTGAGGTGTTAGTATAGTCCTAACTTAAGAAATTGGGAGAAAATGTTTTATACAGTGGACAATGGTTCATTACCAGTCTGTTCTGTACAGGAGGGCAGCCTGTCAGTTCCCTGGCAATTCTTTGAATTAAAGCCTCCTTCTAAATATAAATGAACAGAGGCACCTCTGGTCCAGACTCAGACTAGGTGACCTCAAGAGGACCCCACCGAGCTAAATGATTCTGTGACATCTTCATGACATTATGTGCAATACTTGTCTTTTCTCTGCAATTTAAGCATCAGAATTCCTTTAAGTTATACTGATGATTAACATACACATTGGGCATAAATACAAGCTTGTTATACAGTGTTTGCTATACAGAAAACAGCTGCTTAATTTTGTTATGTTTCTGCTCTGAAAAAGCAGGCAATGTTGGGGATCTTTCACCCTAGGGTAGGAGGAAACAAGCAACACTCATTGAGCGTATGTTCTGTTCTTCCAGCACACCAGCCTGCACCAGCACCTGGATTTTCAGACGCTAACAGTGCACCAGGAAATCAAGTCCCCTATGGCTACCCTCAGCATCCACCTGGGACTTACCCAGGTAGGTTGCTTGGCTACAGATCTGCTCTACCATTAGGAAATAAGCATGGGAAACGGGAGCTTTCACAAGGGTGACCATCTCTGATTTGCTTTTCTGCTGTTAATTCTGTATGGTTTGTGCTAATTTATATTTTGCTGAAGAGTCATCTTCTTTTCTTATTGGTGTTACCTGTTAGTATGTGCTGAGCAGTACCAACAGTGGTAGAAGTTAAAAATGTTTGATATTCCTCAGTGGTCACTGTGGGGAGTTTGTTCGGGAGGTGTTACTGATGCAAAGCAACTAATGTGTGTGGCCACTTCTTGCTGATGATCCGATTTTTTAATTAACATGTTATTTCAGTATTTATTTTTCTCTAGAAACCCAGAACTGAAGAAGGAATTGTTTTCCTCTTACAGTTCTGCTGATCCATGTATTCTGTCCTTGTTTCCTACTCTGTTGCTGTACTTTGCACGTGGTTGTACCTTACGCATTCACGCATTTGCTTTTCTCCTCTTATATCTCATTTTCTGCTACACATTCAAAATGTTTCTCATGTTCTGGCAACAAACTGCTTTCTGAAGAACCCAATCACAATGAGCAGTATCTAACAATCAGCCCTAAGTTACTGTGCTGTTCATAAGTTAAAGCTTGTCCATCTTGTGGCAAGGCAATCAGAGGTCTATAAGTACAGGTAGCTTCAGTGGGGAGTGAGTACGTGCTGTCTGTGTGAGGAAGGTCAGGGGATCATTTTTCATTTTGAATAATTGCATGTGCACACGCTTACACATGACGACAGTGGATAGTCAGTTTGTATGCAAAGCCTGTGCTCAGACATAAAAGTGATTTTGCATTCCATAAGGGTGGATCCTTCTCTGGGGGAGTGATTCAGCAACCTATGAGTTTTAAGCCACAGCTGTTTACATCACCTGAAGTACTGTGCTGCGTATGGCTGCAGCATGAGCTTTCACATCGCACAGTCCATTTATTGTAATGTAATGTGAAACATTGGTGCTGAACTGATTTGGGCTAAAGATAAGTCTACACCTCCATGAAGGAGGTATTTCCTGAGTTTTGGAAGAGAATCCATTAAACAAATGGGAAAGTGCAGTTTTAGATCAAACTCATCTGCTTTGAAAGCTGCAGATGAACTTTGCTAAAAGAACATTTCCTATCACATAAGAAGAAGGTATAATTCCAGGAAAACTTTGTCTTAAAATTCCTCATTTCTCAACTGACAACTTTTAAGTGCCAATACTTTTCAAGTATTTTAAGGTATTCTGTCTTCTCTACTTAGAAATAACCTTCCTTTATTTATTTCTAATTTTTGAATTGCCTGTCTTTATGTGAATAAAATTTCTGCTATATTCAAGAATGATGCATTTATTTATTTTGTTTGCTTTTGTCTGGAGGGATCAGAACATTTCAATCCAGTATAACTTCCTTCATGAAAGTTGTAGTATTCATAACTGAAATATATTGTAGGTATAATGATCTTCATAGTTCAAAATAGCGAACAAATTAATCTTTTGAAGATCCATGGGGCAATTATTTTCCAACATTCACAGCTGCATGTCTTCTACCACAGCAGGTGTCGCAGGCCCGGGGAGCTATGGCTTCCAGGTACAGCCCATGGGAATCCCACCTGGACTTGCTGTTCCACCCATCCAGAACCAGCCCATTGTGAAGGAGGGGACAATCTGGATGCCCAGCCCTCCTCTTCTTCCTAACTGCCCTCCTGGACTGGAATACCTCACACAGGTACCTGTACCCTTCTTTCCCCAGAGAACAGGTATTCACCTGAGGAGCAGCCTGCATCTGTGAAAAAGCTAAAAAAAACAGCTGCGTGGGTTTCTGCTTTTGGGCTGCTAAGTGAAGCCTTTTTTAATGTAATTGATGCATGTTTGAGTGTGGAGGTGCCTGTTGTGGCTGCAGCACTTCATGGAGTACTCTCCTGCCAAGTGAGAAGCTGAAGGACTGGGGCACAGGGCTGTCATACATCCTTCCCATTTCTGAAACTGGTCTTTGTGAGATGCAATCTGATTTAGCAAGGTGTATGTAATAAATATATATAGTATGGGCAACTGTAGCACATTGCAGGTGATTAATTTTCTGTGTGATGCTTTCTTCACACCTCTTCGTAACATTGTTAGGAGAAGCGCTAGTCAGACTTCACAACATAGAGAATGCTAATAGCAAAAAAAGAACTGTTTCCCCATTACAGAATATGTCCTTGTACTGTAAAAGTACAGATCATCTCATGACTGGGAGCAAATATCAAGGCTTAACACTGATGTATTATTGCCAGTTTTGCAAATTGCTCAAAAAAAAAGCACCAGTGAGGAGAGGCTGATTTTTCATGAGTTTCACTCAGAGATGAGCAGTAGCTTCTGCACTAAAATTTCTGTTTCCTGCTTTTGTCTGTACGGACTCCTGATGTAGGCATCTGGGATAGGTGGTGTCAGAAGCTCTGTCTGGCTCTGCAGCTGAGCTACCCTGAAAGGCACACAGGCACATCAGCCCTGTGTGCTTGTAACCAGCCCAGCTTGGGTACAACCACTGCCATCTGCTCTGGTGCTCTGAAACACTGTTCTGCTGATTTGACAGGAGACAGGACGGGGGGGACATGAGCTCCTTCCACAGCTTCACTGGTTAGATGATCTGCCTCTAGACAATGTATTGATTCATAAATCTGCATTCTGAAATGAAGCAGCAACACTTCTTAAAACTAGATTTCTCTTAGTTGCAACTCGTTAACTATTTATTCTGTTTAATTTTTCAACCCCGAACAGATTGACCAGTTATTAATTCATCAGCAAATTGAACTTCTTGAGAGTAAGTGCAATGTATTTATAGCAGAGAAATGTTTAAATCTAATAATTCCAAGAATGGTGAAATTGAGACTTAATACTACATGGATCACCACCTTTCTCTTTCCTGCCTCTATTATCTGTCCTAATTCCTACAGAAGTTGTGGAGAAGAGGTATGAGAAAATAGGAGGGCAGAAGATTTTAAGCAGGTTCTATATCTTAAAAGATACGTAGCAATGCGACTGAATAATCTTTGTAGCTAGTTATAGCTGAAGTCACACATTTCCCATGTTATTCATTCACATGATTTCTACTTGCTTCTCTTCCCTACTTAAAGATACGCTTTTTTGTCCTCTCTAACTCCATCTAATTCCATAGACTGGCATGTGGCTCCGATCTCGTTTCCAGGCAGTCCTGCTGGTTCAGTGAATTGAACTGCTTTCCTTCTGCTCCCCTCATTCTGTTCACTTTAAGAATATTGGAGTTACTTGGAGAAACAAAATGGACCATCCACCTCATCTGACCCCTAATGCTACTGCATTTTCTTTCCATAATACTTCAAAGAGTACTTTCATTTGTTCAAGAAATTAATCAGAATTTCTGTCCTGGCTTTTTTTGTTTTCTGTTTGTGCCCCTGTGAATCTTGACCTTGAGGCTCTTTTTTTTTTTTTTTTTTTTTTTTGTGGCCGCCTTCTGAATGTATTTGTGCCCTCTAGAGCCCTTTTTTTGTTTCACCTCCAAATTCACAAGTTTCTTTGATTCTCATCCCTTCAGCTCTTCCCTGAGAATCTTCCATGCTGTGTTATTTATAATTGTGGTGCTTGCTCTGGCAGTAGTTGTCCATGTCTGGTGGGAGGGGACTGATGGACATCTCCATGCTCTTTTCACGTTGCCAAGTTCACGGTGACTTCTCCTCTCTGAACTTCTCTGTCAGGCTGCTCTGCTCAAGGGTCCTTCCCCACCGCTTCCCTTTGCCAGTAGCTGCCTCTGACAGACTTTGAGCAAGGCCTGCCTTCCCAAAGGGGAGCTTTAGAGTTAGCACCGTGACTTTTCTGACCAGGCGCACCTCAGAAATTTAACAGTTCTGTTCGTATTTTTCAGTTTTGACTGGCTTTGAAACAAACAACAAATATGAAATCAAGAATACGCTGGGACAAAGGGTGTACTTTGCAGCAGAGGACACTGACTGCTGTACCAGGAATTTTTGTGGGCCATCCCGACCCTTCACCATCCGGATTGTAGACAACCTGGGCCATGAGGTGATAACGCTGCAGAGACCCCTCCGGTGTTCTTCATGCTGCTGTCCCTGCTGCTTACAGGAGGTGAGATGCTCCCTTGCACAGTTGGGACCATGTCCTTCACATGGGACATGGCCCACCTGTGCAGTTTTAAGGTGGGGTTGTCTTGAATCAGGAGATGAGGTGAAACAAGTCAGGTTTTGCCTGTAAGTTGTGGGGAGAGAGATCTGTGGGATTTACGCATGAGGTCCTTGGTCTTGGAAGAAGCAAGTGTGCTGCAACACTTAGATTCACTCTAGCTACTTCTGATTATGGTAATGAGAAGTTTGATCCAACAGTGTGTTGAAGGAACTTGCAGCTAGTGCCAAAATCTGCACTGGAGATGGACTTGAGATGTAAGAGTTCAGCAATGGCTTTTGTAAAATAACAGCTAGAGTTTTCACTTTACTGCTGTGAAAGCTATAGTGAAATCCAACACATGCAGTGATGAGCTTTTTTAATATTAAAATAATTATGGGGTGAAGCAACTTCTGACACCTCAAATCTGAGCCTAGTCAGAGCTCTTACTGAGGGATTTGTCGTAGCTGCATCCTGTGATGTCTTCACTGAATGCTTTCAGGACGGGCACAGCCTTTCTTTCACTGGAATTTGATCTTTCTACTGTAGATGCATAGCTTGTGTGCTCCACAGCCTTAGGAATATCATACTGTTTTCAGTGAAGGCAAAAGTTGCATATGAGGTCTGCAATTTGTGTGCAGCTTCCTGAAAACATTCACAGAAAACCCAATGCAGCTTCATGCATTGGAAAGACAGATTGTAGTGGAAAAATAAGTTGTGCTTGGTTTGTGTGCTAGTGTGGGTTTTGTGTAATAAGCATGAACATTCATGTGGAGGTTTTCTTTTTCCTGTGAAGGTGGAAGTTCAGGCACCGCCAGGAACACCAGTTGGTTATGTTGTCCAGAACTGGCATCCCTGCCTGCCCAAGTTTACCATTCAGGATGAAAAAAGAATGAGTATACTGAAAATTGCTGGCCCATGTGTTGTCTGCAGCTGTTGCGAGGACATTAATTTCGAGGTATGCAATGCTAAAAACTGTATGTATCTTCTTTCAGATAGCAGATTGACAGTAGTTTGTTGCTCAACTTATTACTTATCAACTGAACTGTAGTATATATTAATTTGTATAATCAACTTCTCTAGATATTTAGATTACTATAGATAATTGAAATATTTAGCAGCAAAATATTTTTGAATCAATTATGTTAGGCCCTAGCAAAAAATATTATTCTCAGCTGTATCAGTTATTTATTAAAATGGCTTCCTACAACCACTCATTTAATTCTATAATACTCATTCAATGACCAAGTAAATCAAGATAATTTAGACCTAAAATATAGATTTGAATGACTGAGGAGTTACAACTTTCACTTAAAAATAATAATGACTAGTGCATCATTATTTTTGTACACATTAAGTAGTAGATATGCTAGCCTACCATGTAACAGGTAAAATGTCATTGCAAGTAGTTGCTAAAGCAAATTTAATATCATTTTATTTTGGGGACTGGTCTTTCACATGACCCTGAAGACTGGACCTAACTTTAGGAAACATGATGTTGGCAAAGGGCTAATCTCTGCTTTGGAACAGAAGAATGTAATTTGTTTAATTTTCACTTGAGCAGTGCCTGATACATGGCAGGAGAAACTAATTCACTGTCTTAGCTAAAAGACAACACTTCCAGCAGAGTGTGTGTGTGTGCATGTGGTAGCTGCCTTCCAACACCATTAAAGCACTGAACTCTGCAATCAGATTTAGAATTAAGTTCATGTCTGTGCTACTTAAGACTGATTTTCTGATAGTCAGGGTTGCCTTTTGGTACAGTTGCATTTAATGCCTGCATTAATTCAAATAACACAATCTGGATCTTTCAAATGGATCTGTCATGAAGAGGATTTGGGAATATTAGGAATGACAGATTTGATGGGGTTTTTTAAATTTTATATTAAACTAGGTGAAGTCTGTGGATGAGACTTCTGCTGTTGGAAGGATTTCTAAGCAGTGGACTGGGCTTTTGAAAGAAACCTTTACAGATACAGATAACTTTGGAATCACATTCCCAATGGACCTTGATGTAAAAATGAAAGCTGTCATGATCGGTGCTTGCTTCCTTATCGTAAGTTTGTCATTCCCTAATACTTGAATATGAACTGACTTTTTCATCTCCATGTTCAAATTGTGCTGGTAAAGGATTTGACTCTGAGCTCCTTGAAGTGGGCAGTAGCTTGTTGTGAACTTCCTGTGTGTAAAACTAACCATGGTGGGCAACAAAGAATTATTTGAGCTAATAAGCTTACTCTAGAGTACATGAAGTGCTAACTGTATTTAAGGAGGGCTGGTGAACTGGACAGCTGAATGCTGCAGCCAGTTCCTCCTTCTTGGAAGTATGTGAAGCAGACCTGAGCAGGACTAAATGCTCTCAGAAGAGTCATTTCCAATGGGAGGGACTTCTGTGGAGGCAAAGCACATCTAACTTGGTATGGCGCTTCTCAGCTGCACTCTGACTCTCCCCGGGCAAATACTGCAGCTCATTTTGATCTTTGAAAACAGTGTGCAATGCACTCATGTTTCCACTTACCTGTGCAATTCAGGATCAGATACCATTTCACAAAGTGCGCTGCTTCTGTGCTGGCAGGGCTGCAGAACGGGGGGAGAGGGGTGTGTGAAGCACCTGGAGTTTGGAAAGTTCTCACCAGCCTCTAACAGCCCTGTGCACAAGCCAGGTTTTCCTTAGCTGTGTGTGTTCATGTGCTACCGTGTGCATGAAGTACAGCATTAGTGTGTGCGAGCAATCCAGGACTCCACACACAGAAAATGGGTTCCCTAGATATAAACTAAAGATAGTCACCATTATGACAGACTCCAGTTTGAGGTAAAATTGAAGGGACTGAGTCACGTCAAACAAACCCAGGGCAGGAATCCTGAGTAAAGGAAGCATAGCCTTGGCTAGTGATAAAGTTTCCATGTAGGTCTTTCACCACTTCTTTCTCTCTCTCTGTGTGTCATGTTCTGAGAGACCCAGGTGATGGGGAGATGGAGAGAGGTGCCCCCACCTTCTTCTCATCATTTGAGGTTTCCAAGAGGAAGGTCCTTTGAATACCTCGCAAAGCAACCAGGAGATCTCTGAACTGAGAACCACATTTAACAAGTATTTGTTTTGTTTGCTTTTTGTTTCCTTCTTAGGACTTCATGTTTTTTGAGCATACTGGTAATAAGCAACAGCGAGCAGGAGTTTGGCAGTGAAATCTAGAACTTTTATATGGAAGGAAGAACATAAATCTCCCGACTTCCCATTGGATTGCAAAGCTCCAGTAAGAATGAGATAAGTGTACATCTTGTGCTTCTAGTTATAATTCCATAAACTAAAAGATCTAAAGGTTTATGGTATTTTTTCTTTTTTGTAATCTGAGGAAATATTTTATAGTATTCAAATAAGAACCCATTGTCTATACAGATCAGTACTGTAATTTTTAGAAATATATAGCAACCTTTTTTCCCAAGAAATTTGGAATTATAAAATAACTAATTATAGTTACTTTAATTCCTAGAAAAAGACAACTACTTCTGTATTCAATATTAATATAAGCAGTGAGCCTAATAAAGAGGTCATGATCTTTTGCTGTGTATCCTTCTTATGTAGTTTTGCCTTGGTGTTTACATTCTGTTGTTTCCAACTTCTTATCAAATATATACATTCAAACCAAAGTAATCTAAGTTAACAGAACTATCAGAAATCACTGTAAGATTGTATTAATCTAGTGATAAATCTGCTGTCAAATATGTCTCCTTTAGTGTAACTTAGTTTCATCATTTGAGTTGTTTTGAAACTTAAGGCTTTGATTTCCACCAACAGAATTTTAGAGGAGACAGGAAATGCAAATGCCTGTTGTTGCTTCTGTTTAATAATTCTTCAGTAATTGCTTTGCGCATGAATGTATTTTTCCCTGAGGCAAGGAAAAACTGGTTACTTATTTTTCAGCTTCTCCAGTCCTCTTCCGTCTTAATTTAGTCCACGGTTTTCACAGATTGTAAGTCTGTTTGTAGGTATGAGGGCGCAGGAAAAATAAACAGAACAATTCCACTTCAAAAGCAGATGTGTGAAATTCCTGGTCTATTTCCTAGCATTTATAGCTTTATTTAAACGTGCAAGCAATGGATAAAGTTGCAGTTTCTTAACCCAGCTTCACACAAGCACGTGCATATAGTGGTGTGGTTCTTGGGATCCAGCAATGGGGAGAGATCCTTGCCAATATTTTCAGTTGTATTCTAATTCTGCTAAAGATTCCTTTTGTTCAGTATTTCAATTTATTGATTGCTCCTGGACTTTCTTTGATGTTACAAGAATTGTGCAAACTCTTGACAACAATCTATACTGTTCTGAAAATCTTAAAAATTGTGTATTATGCCTTATTAAAGTTAGCTTCTGCTGCTAAGGACAAAATTCATTTAATATGGTGTCTTTAATAATAGGGATTGCTGGAGGTGCATTTTTGATTCATTATTCTTATTCTTAGGGAATTAAATTACTGTTATTTTGAAAATATTTTATGTTTTATTGACCATCTATTAATGAGATCCAGGAAATTCAGTCTTGCTAAAATCTGCTGAAAGTTTCTGATTGCTTCAGTTAGGAACAGAAGCTACAGCTATAGAAACAAAAGTAACACTCCCAGGACCAGACCTGTCCCATAGGGATTCATATGCCTGAGCCCATCAGTATTATTGTTCCTGCAAAGGGTGACACACAGGTTCAGTTCTGCCTGTAGCTCTGAAGACCCAGGCTCAAGCAGGTTCAATAGCTGCACTTGCAACAGAGAGCAGAGTTCCTCAAATAGTCCATAAACATTTTTTGAGATATTTGAAAATACTTGTTTAATTTCATAGCAGGTGCATAGAATTGAAATGTACTTTTTGCGTTAGAGTGAGGTCTGTTTGTGGCTGTTTGAAGAATGGATGGCATATTTTGCAAGTAGGCAAAACAGTGATACGTTTGCCCATGCTGAAAAGCATCTTGAATCATAAATTCATCCTTAGACAATAAACTGGGGAGTGTATGCACATTTAAGGAAGGTATTAACACCTTGGGCTAATGGGGCGTAACCAGGAGACTTTATTTTCATTCCTCCAAGTAATTAAAAATTTTATGTTCAAATGTTGTGCTTAGGTATTCACTGTAAGTCCTGGAAGCACCGTGTCCCAACAACCTTAAATACAAAATTATGTAGAGAAAAATCACATACATGTCTGTAAAGCAGTAAGGGAAGAATGCTGAGAATGCAAACAGTCAAGAATGATCAGCTTTACATCAAGATGTGTAGGAAAAAAATGTTGCAACTCTTGTATCTTAGGCAAAATTGCAGTTGCGAGCAGTAATAACTCTGTAAAGTATAATCAAAGCAAAGATATCTTTGCTTACAAACAGGTTTCTAAAATACGGTGAAACCTAAAAATGAAGTTGTGGAAGTTGTGCTGTTGTCATTCAGATTGTTTGATTTTGTGCTGCTTGAGTCTAGTGGTCAAATTGCTACAGCTTATTCCTTTACCATGTATTTAGCAAAATTAGTAAATAAGATGAAGAATTACATAGCCCAAGGGGATTGGTATGTGAATCCAGCTACATAGTAAGGTGTAAGGAGTTTAAGATAAGCCTCTTAGATTTGCCAGAATTGTAGTAAGAAAAGGAAAGCAATTCCACAACCTCCAATAGTAAAAGGACAGAGAGAGCACTGGAGTTGTGTAACGGGATAGCTCTGATACTGGTTACGCAGCTCATGAACTTTTGTCTTGTGAAGTGGTTCACAGTCTCTCATGAAGGTAAAAATATTGCATGAGAAGTCCTAACTAAAGCTATCAAAGGGTAACTCTTCAGTCAAACAAACAATATCTTATCACCTTTGTAATCTCTTTCACTTTTTCATAATGATATTTAATTGAAATATGATTACTCCTTAATTTTTTTCAAGAACTTTTGGAGACAGCTGTATTCACTTGCTCATTTCTGAAACTGATTGTGCTAAATGCAGAATAAGTCATTCTTTGAGCTGTCTTTCTTCATTTTGAAAGAACCCATAACAGCATCCATATTTAATAAATCACCAGGCTCTAGAACTCTCCCCTCTTCATGCATCATACTATAAGCAATACAGTGATTTATCACACTATCCATAAATCCAGGCTTTGGAAAGCATTAGAAGACTTCCAGCACACTGCCTGTTATTCAATACCATCTCAGTTAGATCGAGCTGTTACATAAAACCTTTACAGAGAGATTTGCAGATGGATTTCTCTAGTTCTGTTAATGACCTTTCCATCTGTATCATCCCTGTAAGTTTTTCATCTCCAGCTGTACAGGAGATGCAGTCACTTAATGAAACCCTAGGGTCTATATGGCACAGAAAGGCATAATTTATATGATGTTTCTCAGTAGAAAAGCATAGTTAATTCCAGTTTCCAGAAACAAAAATCATAAGTGGGGGGAAAAAAAGACAAAAAAAAATTTTAAAGTTTACTCATTCTTTAGTCTTAAGCAAGATCGGGTTTTTGCTAATTGAGGAGAGAGAGTAATTTTGCTTATTGCAGAAGAGAAGGAGCATTGTTTTAAAGTATATTGTATTACAGTTGGTCTCCTAAAAGCTTTTTAATTCATATTAGCAAAGTTCATAAAAAAACTTCCTTAGGTCTTTTTGTAGACCCAAGGACAGCCCTTACATCCCTCGTTTACCTCATCCTGGTTTTACTAATGAGAATACTTTTGACCAAAAGCCGACAGTGGGAGCAGGTCCTGTACAATAAAAGTTGAGTCAGGGAAGGAGAAAGCAACTGGTTTTCCTGAACTGAATTTAGCTCATTTACTGTAGGTGCAGGGGTGACTCATTGGAAATGCTAGGGGTAATAAAGAAAAATTGTAAAATTGCATGTCTTAAGTGTTTGACTACTAATGGACATTGTATGATATGAATTGGTTGGACTCGATGATCTTCAAGGTCTTTTCCAACCTAGATGATTCTGTGATTCTGTGAATGCTAATGATTTGTGACAGGAATACTTATGAAATTGATAAATGGTAAAGGTAAAAGGATGATGCAGGGAGGAAGTTGTGGAATCAAAGGAACTTGCAGATAAGGGAACCTCTCACGACCAGGGGAAGGAAACAGATACAGGTTGCATGGAGGGGAAACCACCATTACAACACAAGATGAAGAAGCCATGTCAAGCAAAAAGCAATTGTGTGGTAAGATTTGATCTTAAAATTAGTGAGACAGGAGGTAAAAAACGTATAAAACCCCCACAGAAAATAGCAAGAGGTCAGAGGAATAAAATAAAGAAAAAGGTGCAGCTCTCCCAGGGTGGGGGAAAAGCCCAGCTGGTGGTGAATTCTGTTGTGTTGGTTCAGGGCTCTGTATGTGCTTTCATGATATAAATATACTTACACATGCTATGCTTATGTACTGGATCAGATTGCTCTAGGACTCTAGTAGTTCCCCGTTACCACTCACAGGGAGACTTCCATACCTTGCTGATTTTGTTCTGGAGAGACTTTATTCTCTGTTCTACAGATATATTTGACATATCACTTGGGTTTGGTTTATTTCCATTTTTTCCCCGATAACACTATTTTATTAAAGACAGCAGTGAGGAGAAAATATACATGAAAGCATTGGAACAGATACCAAAGAGGGAGAAGAGGTGAGAACAGGGATTTATGATGTTTTTCAGTGGGTGGCAATAGGTGGCAGTGTTAGCACAGGAATTATTTTTTCACTGCTGAAAACCTCGCTCTGAGATTCACAGGCGGTTTAGTTAGTTGTCATTCTGATTTTCTCAGTGGAAGAATTTCACATTACACTATCTCCAAAGTATGTATTCCCTACATGAGTGTGGAAAACTAGATGTGTCTTTCCCACCAAAGCTGCAAAATCGTAAGCTTCAAACGTAATTACGTGCCACTAGGAAAATTAAAAAATGTGTGTAAAAGTATGTTAAACCATGGTTGACTTAAAAACCCCCAGACAAATACTTTGTAATGTTCTTAAAGTTGCATTAGGCTTGGTAAATGGTAGAAATTGGAACTGGACTATGATTTCTGACATAATTTACTATGTAATGCAAAAAGTTATTAAAGTCTCACAGCAAGGCACGCCAAAGCAAACAGGCTAATTTCATTGCTGGTTTAACGTGACTGATCTGAGGTTCGTTTAGTTCCCTAGACATGAGATGGCTTCAGTGTGCATGGCCATGACATGGACTGCAAGCACTGCGGGGCAGTGGAGGAGAGGGCGAGGGACAGGAAAGCTGTGGCCAGGCGGGCCTGGGATTCTGCTCCAGGCCCCCCCCCAGGCTTTGGTTGTGTTTTAATTTTTTCATTTTTTTTTTTTTTTTTTTTTAAATTTAAACTTGCTGTTCAAGCCTCGGCTGGTTTAACCTTTAGCTGACCTAGTTATTGAACCAGGGCAGCTGGTAGCAGCTGAGGAAGTCAATATTTCTCCATTGTTGATTGCCATTTATTGAGGAGCGAATAGAAACGTACAAGGCTGGGCAACACGCACAGAGGGGAAGCCTGCTCTATGCACCAGGACCTCAGCAACTTTGGTCCCTGATTACAAATGCATGCCAAAATGCCTTCTGGCCTGGAGCGTTCTGTTCTTTGTTGCATGTGCGACAGCAAGGGAGTGATGAAGAGACAATAAGCAACAGGAAAATTCCTGAGCAACCCTACGTCACGACTGCAAGTTGCACAGATGATGGCATATTTCAAAGGTAAGTGGTCAAATGCTGCAACACTGCCATAGCACTGCATATGAAGCTAGGAGATGGTGCTGGCACTGTGGTGATGCTGTGAGCTGGCACTGAGTCCCAACAGTGAGCGGTGGGTGACAAATGCTGCGTGGCAACTCCTACACAAACTGGGGAAGCTGAGGTTTGTGGTGAAGGCTATAATTAAAGATATTCGTAAGAAGAAAAGTATAAACAAAAGGTAACTTGCTAATTTGCATGACCCAGGGATAGGATTTGACCCTGAAGACACTGAAGACCTTGGGGCTGCCTTGACTTTGTGGCTTACAGCAACGTTCTGCTGATATTATGTGTAACCAGCACGTCAGTGAAACCATGCTCTGTCCTGGAGGTCCTAGTTGCATGTTCCTGCTCTGAAGTATAGTCCCTCTTGTGTAAGGGTACAGTTCCTCCCGAGTGCTGGAATTTTTTTTGGCACATTCTGAACAGCACAGCCTCCAAAAGGATCTGAACTTGCACAAGCAGTGCTTTGTGCTTGTCCGCTTTCTATTTAGTTATACCCTACTACACAGCTGAGCTGTCGTGTACATCACCGATGAGCTCACTCCAACACTCTTTACATTCTCTAAGTTGTTCCTTCAGTTCTTTACGATCTTTTCCAGTCCCCCCAGTTGATATGTCACCTCAGGCTCTGTCTCCTGGTTTTACTGCAGCTCTCTCCAGCCACACAGTATGACACAGAGCAACACTTGCCCTGGGGAATTTGAACAGAATGGATCCTAATACTGCAACGGTTGCGTACATTTGCCAGAAACCTACACTTCAGCAGCTAAATCCTGTCTTGTTTTACTCCTGCAACCAGTCCTGCTTTTTAACTGGTATAAAACGTTTTAACGTGGTACAAAACTTTTTTTTTATCCCACTGAGTATGGCTGTCCAATGGAACCGAGGCACACTGCTTTATTGTGTCAGCAAATTTCTCACTTTTCAGGGAGCAGAATTTGTGGCTACTGGAAAGTATAGGCCTTTCAGGGGACTGAGGCTGAGCTTGCCGGCACTCTGTTTATGTCTGTATTCTGCTTGTTGCCAGATTAGGATAGAAAAGAAATACAAGCAAAGCTGTTCAACACAGACAAGGACTCACTGTGCTCTGTCCACTTTTTCCACTGTATAAACTTTGGAACGGCCATGAGAGGTAGTCAGCTAATATTAAAATGCACCAAGAATTAAGACCAGCCATTGAAAAGAACAAGAACTTACCTGTGTGTTGCAGCACACATTTTTCCAGGGGTAAAAAAAAAAAAAAAGAAAAAAAAATGCGGAAAAAAAGGAAAAGAGCAAACAGTTAATATCTCAGTAGTAGAGAAGAGAGCAAGAGAGAGGAAGGTAAAATCTCTGTTAGGTAAATCAACTAAATTTATGTATTTTTTTTGTGCTACATTTATGGTGTTCAACTTTCTAAGCAATAAGTCAGTAAGTTTAGTTGAAGGAAATATATCTGTGCAAAAGGGCATACTAAAGAAGAGTAATGAAAAATAAATTATAAAAATGTCAGTGGTTATGTATGCTTTAAGGGAGTTACTACAATTCAGTGCCACAGTAAAACATCAAATCATCAACGCCTCTTAAGCTGCAAATATAAAATTTTTACAGCAAATTGTTTTTCCTGGGGATTTGTATTTCAGTAATTATGTGGTGAAATTTAGCAAAAGCTCTCACTATTAGATGAACACAAGCCAAATTTGCAAACAGATATATGCACTAGTCAAGTTTTTATCTTCTCAAAAAGATGTAATGAGGTGTAAACTTCTATGAAATATGTATGACTTGGAAATCCTCCTGAGCCAAAGCTCGGCAAAGTCAATGCAATTAGCTGCCTGGTCCAGAGGGCACCTAGCACCACTGATACATCTCTGTGTCTCAGCTCAGATCCAGCCACCCTGGTATTTCTATCCAGGTACAGATTAGGGGATTTTTGGTTAATGTACATATAAGATTGAAGTTTGACCATGTAAAAATGCAAATATACCTGTTGACAATGGAAAAAAGCAAGAGAAGGGTGCTAGAAATATCAGCGCTTGAAATCTCAGCATAATCAAGCTGCAGCCTGGAGTGACTGGGTAAGAGAACGTGATGAATTCTTGTCTCTGGTGTCTTGGAGACATGCTTTGGTGCTGCCTGATTACAGGTACACGGAAAACTGTTGCAGTTCCTCAAAATTCATCCCTTCCCTGAGACTGTCACCTTCTGCTCCACCTGAGCTATCTACCTGCAATTCATACTGATTCAAGTAGTTTTTCTTCACCTAGGAGGAAGAATATGGCATAGCTACTCAGGCCACAACAACTGATGCTTTCTGTCCTTTTTGCTGCTGAGGTAAATCTGTATTGATAAAGCATTTGCAAATGCCTTCCCACAAACTCCCACAGCAATTCTACTAATAGCTGGTTGCTGTTAACAGGCTGTCAGCACGGCATCAACAGTTTACTCTGTTGAGGACCAAAATGTTTTAATCTAACTCATGTTCTTGGCTGTAATATGAGGGTGCATAAGAGGAATGCAATGAGTGTGACATTCTGGTCAGAACAGCTGATCAAATGTTTCTCCTCACATTAAAATATAAGAACTCTATTTTTTTCTCCCAAAAGAAAGAAAAAGAAAGCAGCCAGGTAGAATTACAAAGATGCCCCTGTTAATCTAGCAATTTTGTGCTTAAGGTTTTTATATTTTCATATATGACAGAATTCTCTAAATAACGATACTTGAATCAATGATTGTATTAGATTCAGTTAGACAGTGCCCTGTTTATTGGAGATTTCTGTGTCTGTGGAGCAGACATTTCTTCTAAGTCCCATCAGTTCCTTGCTACAAATGGAGCAGATGACTAGTGCAAAAGGCTACTTTGGTTTAAAAGTTTACATATGCAACTCCTGAATGAGTTTTAGTGCAAGATTAAGAATAAGTTGAAAATCTGTAGAAAGCTGAAAAGCATTCATATGAATCATCTCCTTAAAAGCAGTATTGCTTCCTCTATCACCACTGAAAAGGCACAGGGTTCCCCATAGCACTGCTATAGGGCACAGTCTGGCAGCAGATGGGGAAGACCAAGATGTTGTGCAGAGTGGCTGTAGGTCCTGTTGTCAGTGACATAAGCTGCCATCCGTGTCCCCTCCCAAACTTGTCATGAACAGCCATCTCAGGCACAGCGTACATGAAGAAACAAAACAGATTTGATAGTACCTGTTTTCTGAATCTTTGCTGGCTGCCAGATATTTTTCAGCTGGTTAGGGGGAGACCGTGTCACAGAGAGATGCTGCTTCCTTACTGTCATCCATCCATCATCTAAATGAGGTGGTTTTTACATGTTTAATCTCTGAAGTATCAAAGCCTTTCTCTGCCCAGTCATGCTCTCCGGTTATGGAGCCCCCAAATGATGGGAATCACAGATTGAGGTTTGTGTGGACTTAGAAGTGGGTGGACAAACTCGGAATCAAGCCTCCTTCATAATGACAGACTGATAAATCACGTCTGTTTTCCTCTACAATGCAAAGAGGGAAAAAGCAAAGGAATGACCTAATTTAGTCATTGAGATGTATGGTGTGGCAGAAGAGTGTTCCTAAAAATGCACATAAAATGTAAATCCATCTTTCCTGTAAGTGCCTGGGCAGCAGTTGACTTCTGTGACTCACTTAAGAGAAATTCCATGGGAAAAAGGTTAGGCTTTCTCTGGGATGAAAAGAAAAAGAGTAAATGATATAAACGGTGATTGTAAAGCAAATCTGCCTAATATCCCCTGTGTGCACTATATGAAAAGCAAGCATAGCCAGTAAAATTTCAAGTCCTGCAGCAAGTTCCCTGTGTTTGAGAGGGGAAGAGTACACACTCCCACAATCAGAGCTCAGCTTTGAAGGTCAGCCTGAAAGTGCTGATCCTTTTCAAAAGAGAAAGGGGGTGCATCTCGTCTGAGGCCCTTGGCATGTCAGCTAAAATCATGGATATTTAACCAGTAGCTTTTTCCTTACTCCAGTCAGATGTTGGTCTGATGTGGAGTAATCTACAGTGGAACCATGGCCAAAACATCTTCCCCAATTGGCTGCAGGATGAAGCAGCCGGAGTGGAAAAAGTGTGTGGATGGCCTACGTGCAGTTGAGTTCAAATGCACAGCGTTTGTTTATGGAAGTTTATATTCAGCTGCACCATCAGCTGTCTCAATTATAGTCCTACAGCAGAAGGGGAATAAAATTCTAGAATTATGTTTGAGGACTAGAGCATTATTTGTAGTAATTCAACAGGACAAATGCATACTGATCTATAGCAAGCTGGACTGTTCGTGAGCAGCAGAAGGAAGATATGAAGAGCAGGATTAAATGACCTACTGTTAACAAAACAACAAGAATCTTCATCCTCTCTGGCACCAAATTGGAAAAAAACACACAAGTCACCAAGAAGAGAAAGAGGCTACAATTGAGATTTTGCAGAAGCCCGGCTTTAGCAGTGTGTGAGTTTTCTTGAATTTCTGTGATTTAGAGGGGAATTTTTTCTGCCTTTTTTTTGTCTTCATTTTCCTTTGGAAATTTCATCATAGTGCTCTTGCTGTCTTTGGCAGCTACTTCAAGCATGGTCCAAATTAAGGATTACATTTTGTTTTGGGAGCAAGTGATTTCTGTTATTTGGACTGGAAAGCTGGGGAAGTTATCACTATTATCTCTAGGGAGGTGAACCTTAAAACTGTGCAACGTGAATAGCCTGTAGCAATACTGTTACCTCACAATAGCTTTATATAGTAATTTGAGGAGTCCTGATGGCTCAGTAAATATTTAATAATAGTATCAACATCATCATTCAGATTGCTAGTCCCCTGATAACTTGGGTGGTGCTCAGTAGGCTTTTGCAAACTGTCACTATAGTGTTGTGCACAAGGTGTCTGATACTCCTCTGGAGTCAAACACAACCAAATTTACCAAATTGATAGCAATAATAAAATCAAATTAATAATCTACTGGGATTACTTAATGTTGATGTCTGAGGAAAGATGTTCACGAAACGCTTTTTATCTTGATAAACTTTCAAAGGTGTTTATAATATGGATGTGCTATTTAGGAAGGCAAGGTTGAAAAAAAAAAATTGTCTTGCCTTTGGATGAGAAAATAACAATGTTTGTAGTATTTCCTAGTTTCTTGCACACAGTGCAATTTCAAAATGACTTTCCTGGATGCTGTTTTGAGAACTGAAAAGCATGGCTTTTATGTTATCTGGCACCTTTAAATCTTTCAGATGGCACTGACCTCCAAGGGCCTGATCCAGCAACTCCCTCGATCTATGTTCAGCTAGCATAAAAATACATGCAAAGTGAGAGGATTAAGTGATCCATGGTCTTGGGGTCTGGTTCCTGCATCTCATGGCCCAACAGCTTCAAAAGGCTCTTGAAAAAAAGATGAAGGCCACATGACTGGAAATGTTGTACTCATGGCTGAATGTATTTACCAAAGGGCTGGAAAGGAGTGTTGACGTTTCTGAGCACTGTTCCAGGTTGGAAGCAGACTGGAGGACTTAGAGACGGTTGAGTCATCTCCGCACAGAGCTGGCAGAACAAAAGATTATACACAAAAAAAGGGGACTGAGCTAAAGATGTCCCTGACATGCAACTCAGAGAATGGAATATGTATGGACCTGTAGAGCTTTTATACTGAGACTAGGCTAATACAGTACTAATACAGGTCTGGTTACTTTGCATGAGCATATTTTGGTAGAAAAAGTGAAGAAGGAGCATCTTCAAAATGAGGATACATGAAAGAGAAATAATATGAAAATGACTGTTGTAAAGGATATTTTCTGCTTATAATTTGTATCAAATCTATCTGGTTAGAAACAACTTAGCCTAACACAAATGTTTACAGAGGCTTTTCAAGCAGAGTAACAACAGTAGTACTATTGATCTTTTTTTTCCTGACTTAGGAAAATCCCACTCTGGGAACGTGAATTTAAGAGTAAATAATATTGATATTCCCCACTGCATGTGGGAAGCATTACAGCTGAGCCAGAGTGAGTTCTGCATGTTCTGCATTCAGTAGAATTCTGAATTCTAGCAGGCAGAATGCAAGCACAGTGAGACAGCCACATTAATAAGACTTTCCTGTAAGTAAGGGTTTTGCAGAGGTGATAGTTTGCTAGGCAGCTGCCTGCCAGAGTCAGACACAGAGGCTGTAAGGTTTTCCTTATTTCTTTCTGTCTACATCAAAGAATATTGTCAATGTGTAAATATCTCAAAAGCAGGAATATCCTTACATTGGTACAGGGATACAAGTAAAGGGGACTTGTGCCTACCCCTTTTGTTTGCTATGACAACAGGATGGATTTTACCTGGCCATTTACTAGGAGCATTCTGGGGGGGATGTGTGCTTTGTGCCTGCCAAGTTTCCCTCCTCTTTTACGTACCCTGGAGTAGAGGCTGCCTTCAGTTTATCTGAGGACACTATGAGATTGAGTATTGTGATTTCTACTCTTCTAAACCCTATGAAAGTGGTTTTGGCTACAGCCTTATATACTGTGCATATCCTCTTGATGGAATGAAGAAAGACTTAGGAAGAGGGAAGAGCAGAAGAAGACAGTGACCCAGGCTTGTCAGCATGTGGTGTTCAGCCTATGTGCAATATTGGCCACTTTCTTAATTCTGCTTGGGATTTTATGAACAGCCATTCAGAGTGCTGGAGCACTGCTGGGCTACCTGTGACTCCTGCTATTTATTTATCCCAATGTTCCTCCCCATTCTGAAGGAGGTTGCTGCCTTCTTCCAATACATAAAGTAAGCTTGTTTTGTTTCCTTTAAACAGAAAGGAATTGCATTCCATCCCATCGCATTCCCTAATGTAGAATCAATCTATATGTTGCCTTGAACAGTACAGGCTTCAGATTACCTGGAAGTGAAGCAGCCAGATCACCTCTGAAACTATACTCCTAAAGCCCAGACTACAGGAGCAAGATGTACTGCCAATGTCAGTTTTTGCCAACCTTGACAAGTCATCAGAATTATCTTAGCTAGAGACTTTGTCTTCCTGAGCATGCAAACTAAAGAAGCACAAACTGCAGTCTCCAAGAAATTATTTCAAAGATTCAAAGTAGCCATCCTTCTGGCTTCTGTTGAGTGATGTGCTAAAAAATAATTAAATTTCCAAATCTTTTGAAACAGCCCTCTTGAGGATCTATTGGAAGTTCTCAATCTATTGGATGTTCTCAATTTATTCCAGTCATTCCCTGAATAGTATATAGGTGAGTTGTCTTGAGTGCAGAGTGGATCACATTTATCAGAACTATGCTGCTATTCAAAGCTCACCTCCTCTGTCCCCCTTCCCATGCAAGCCAAGAAAAGTTGAGCTCCCAGCTTTAAAAAAAGGCATGTGTGCTTTTGCTCAGTGGCTTAAGAAGTACAATTGAGAAGAAGCATCCAGACTGAATGCGTTTCACTTTCACAGTACACAGCCCGAAACTGAAAACTTTTTCATTGCTTTAGTAACTCCTGGCCATTTTAGTGTTAAAGGTCTGACTCTTCCTCTTTCACATTTACCCTACCAGTCACTGAGTTAAGTGATTAAGTACAATAGTGTGGGTTAACAGCTGTGACCCTTGCTCTGCAGAGAAAGTTTTCTAGTAGTGATCTGAACATAACCTACCTTCATATCCCTTTTTGCTAAACAAAACTGTGTGCATATGCAGTGCAAGATGGAGAAGAGGATGAGAAAAAAAAGCCTCAAAGGCAGTGTTTAGCTCCTAAATGTTTCTAAGCTTGAAAACACATTCTCCTCCTGATTAGTCTTAAGATTTTCTTGCTCATGTCAGGGACTGCTCACAACCTCAACTTTCCTAGTAACTATATTTAACTGTTCATTTAAAGATCATATTTTTACTTTCCACACCTTGTTTTTATTGGCCGCCACCTCTTTTTCCCTGTAAAAGGTTTTCTTGTCAAGAGCCAAAATAGTTAGGTATTGCAAAGCCATATGATTTTTTGACCAATCAGAGAGGCACCAAATTAAGATCGATTTGTGGCTCTTAGCTTTTCCTCACCTTCCCTGTGGTTGCCCTTTCAGACAATGCCTGCTGAGAAGTGGAGCTTGGAAGGTTCTGTGCAAGGGGACTTTAGCAGCAGCAAAATAATGGCCAGCCCATCTCCTTTCTTTCTCTCTCGAATCCAGTGCTCCAGAAATGCTGCCAGAAGTTGTTCTGGGACCAGCTGGGATTCCTCATTTAGATCATATAGGAAGTAGGAAATAAGACTAATTTAATGGCAATTTTGTTATAAATCAAACTAAATTTCTAAAAAGACCTACCTGTCAAAATTAGGTTTTGTCGGAGAGCAGTTTCTATTTACTTTATACAAGTTAACTGGAGAGAATGAGATCACTGTGGACAGGCAGAACAGTCATAAAACTTCCAGAGCAGGGGCAGGAAAAGAAACTTCAACCAAAACCATTCCAGTAACAGATAATATGAAATCTGATGTCTTCCCGTAGGGGAATACTTGTGGGACGTGCTTCTCTGCCCCGGCGGTTTTCCCAAATTGCCACTCTAGGAGTCTTCACTGGGCTTTTGAAATCACAAAAAAAGTAGGCTTTAGGGTAACTGTTGTAAAACACAGACTGATCTCCCCTCCTCTATTGGTCATACACGTGACACACTTCAGTCTGTTTAATACCACAGGCTTACTTCAGAGGAACATTTTTTACATTACAACAGTTTGTTGACATCGACACAAGCACTCACATAGACTCCCAGCTTCAATTTCATAAACACATTTTTCCCCACTAGTTTCCATTAATCCTACAGTAAATGTTTAAAATTTTATTTCAGTCAGTTTTCTTGAATGTCAGTTCCTTTGCTGCTATGTTCTTTTCTGCATCCCTAAACTGTAACAAAAGCAAGACTTTAAATTAGTCATTGTGATTAATTGTCCATTTCAACACCTCTCATTTGAGGCTCTGGGAAGCATTTTATAGTTTATTGGGTGATGGGACTGAAATCTTTACAAGATCAACCCTGATCAGCAGGGTTTACAAGTTACACTGCAGGATTTAATTCTCCATTTCTTGTGCCTATATAAATCACATAAAAATGAATGCAATGAACACAAAAATTGGAGATGAGAGTTGCGTCCACAAGAAGCAGTGACGGAGGTCTAAAGCATCTGGTTTAAGGCCAGGTCAGCAGGATTTATTCTCTTATGATGCTCACTGACTTCTGTAGTGCAGGATAGGACCTTGAGGCTGGAGCAATCATGTTATAAATGCCGAAGGATGGACCACAGACAAAAACTTAGCACGGCTTTTCATGGTCACTCATGTCTTGCTGCTCTCTCTCAGTAAAGGAATGTAAGTCTCCTTGTAATTTCAAAGCCACTCACTCAATCTTTTGAGTAATTATGGGATGACAGCTGATTATACCCTGGAAATGCTTGCTAACACTATTAATCTTTTGCTCGTATGGGCTATTTATAGCTGTAATTATAAACAAGTGAATGAAACAAAGTAATTTCTGATTGGGTGGCTTGGGAAAGAAACTATGACTATAGCCTAAAGGATTCACTCAGCGGTCAGCACCAAAAGGTGCTGAGCATCCACTGACATCGGTGGGGCCTCAGTACCCCTGAGGAGTGCTCTGCATGTCTCGGCAATGGGCTGGATCGCACCCATAATAACAAGACTTGGGCAGCAACTCCACGAAATGTTCTTATTGAAGTTAAGGATAAATTAAAGGGAGGCAACCGAAGAGAAACTATTTTCAGACCGCGAGAGTAGAATTTCAGTAACATTTAGCCTGATTCCTTGGAAATAAATTGTCTATGGAAGATTTTTTATTAGGGTTGAAGTACTTAAGAGGCCCTTAGTAAAGGCTCGCATACACATACTAAGTCAGGCAATGTGATGCACATTTTAGTGCCATATTATTGCCAGATGGGCCTTTATATTCATATTGATGTATTTTTGAAGAAAAAACCAAACATATTTCTTTATTTTAAATTCTAGTTTAATTCTAGTGTTTCGTTGGCTTGTAGTCAAAAGAGCCACGAGTACCTAAACAAAATATATCTGGAGAGCTTTTTTTCCTATGACTGAAAAGGGATTTTAAAACTTTCTATTACTTTGTAATGTTAATTTCTATTAGTAGTATTCTATAATAACAAATGTCTATTTTCAGCTACCCATGACCCATGTAAAATACTGATGTGTGTTGAATTTATAATTCAAAAGTATTTTCTTTTTAGAAATTACACAAGGTAAATAATTTAACTGAAAAAATAGATATGACTTAATAACTCAAAGGGGTTTTACTAATCTAATCTCAAAGATGAGCTCAGGTAACTCCTTTGATATAAAAAATTAGGTCAACTATATTACAAAAAAAAGCCAAAACCTTCTGTTTAATTCTATAATCTGTATGCACTTGACTCAGCCAGTGGAATAACAGAGCTATAGAATTACCTGTGTAACACAAAGAGAGGGCAAACTTTATGAAACTAAAAAGATATTTGAGAGGGAAAGCTAAAATAGAATGGGAGAGGAATGAATTAGTTCTTCATAACAAATGACTAACGGCTGGTGCTATTGAAAATACATGGCGAATGACTTTTGCTCAGACAAAATAGGCTGTTATATGCAAATTTATAATCTGTTATAAAACTCTCTACGATCTTTATTGAGTTAAAGGAATTAGGATCCTTGCATGATGATTTTTATTTTTTCATTTTTATTCTTGGAATACTGCTGCTGGTGAATTGACAATTCCTTCTGTCCCATGGGTTTCCAGAGACCTATCTTGTTTTTTTTCTTTTCTTTTGTTTTCATTACTGCATAATGAACAATTTCAGCATTGTAAGATTATGGAAGGAAGTCCATGTGACCAACACTGCTCCATTTTGGCATGTGCAGAAATGGTATTCAAGGGGGTCTTCAGAATAAAAGAAGAGATTTTGAGGACTAGATGTAAGGTGAGTTCAAGGACAGGCAAAACACAGCAAGAGCACAGACTATGGGTTTTTTTTAAAGACAGTGAAATGAAGAGTAGTTAGAGGATGTGAAAAAGGTCTCTTCCAAAAAGCTTCTGTAGTTTAGAAAGCAACTCCTATAACAGGACCTCCCTCCCTCTTGCGATGGGCTGGCAACGCAATGAACTATGTCTGTTTCCATTCCATGTGGCACCAGCTATATGCATTTTGAAATATAAAATTGCTGGTGGTTTGGGGAAGATGGAAGTTGCCAACCCCATGATGATTTCTTACAGACAATTAGGAAAGGGAAGGGGAAAAGAAGGTAGGGATAGCAGATACAGACAGGGAGTTACTGGCAACATGAAAGAACTGTCTAGACATCTGAGGAAAAGGCACTGAAAGCATGGAGATTACTAACAATTCAGGGAGCTGATGTCTCCTGCAGAGGTCCTGTAGAATTTTGCCCAAATATCTGCTAGCTGAATCCTAGATATTATTGCTGGCTGCTCCCTTTCTGGTTTTGCTTACTATTGCTGGAGTTGTAGGACACGAAAACTCCTTGGGCTCCCATGTTCAGAGCCCCACAATTAACAACAATGAACCCTCTCCCCTCCTCCACGCCTACTTAACCAAATGGAGTCATTTCTCATTAAGAAATCACCTTGTTGCAGAGGAAAAGGAAGGTGTTATTCTTTATGAAAAAGGCTTGATAAAGTCAAAAGAGCGAATAGTGGCAAGAATGTGAGACTGTTTCTTGGGACGTTTGCAGGATTTATTTCTGGAGTTAACGTCTGTAGTATAACATGCATATTATGCACATTACATTACACACTGTCTTATGTTATTCTTTAAAATGATTTTGATTTGAGGGTAAGTTCCTACTTAGCAGTTCAGAAATTTAAATGTTGAGAACACTGTAACAGTAATACAGTACTGAAGCAGCTTGCAACAGCACCAGGAGAGCTGAAGACTCAGCTAACCACCAGCTGCCAGTTCAGGCCTTGAAGTTGGTATTTCTGGACAAAAGTAGCATTTCTAACCCAAGTATCTGTGGAGGCAGGGCGAGACAGAGCCCTTGGGCACTGCGCAGCTGGCGGAGCTCAGTTCTGAAGTTTCACAACCATTTTCCTTTCCATCGGCCAATGTCCGAGTGGAGCCTCTGGGGACAGGACATGTCTTGGCCACATCTGTCACTTTGAAAGCAGTGTTTTGGGTAGCTTTCAGCTCTGTTTTCTTTCTGGGAGCAAAGCTTGCATTTTCTAAGAGCAGTCGAAAATGAAATGAGCCTTCAAGAGACCACAGAAAATGACAAGAAAATGTGTAAGTTTCCAGTCAAAATTTGGGCTTCCACTTACAGGTAGGAGCTGTGTTTGTATCACAGTTCTCTCAGCACATTTTCCTTGTACATTAGGAATCTCTCTGTGCCAGCTATTTCCTTTTCTTTCATTATTGCATATGTACAGCCTTCTTTCACTAATTCTTTTCATTCTTCCCTGCTACTGTTTACATGTACTTTTGATAACAAAATGTTTTCTGATTTATCTTGGATGCTCCCTCCTCTTTATGCCTGTTGATTTCCACCCAACAGTGCTGCTTTGGGACCTGAGTATTAGTCTCTGGTGAAACTAGATGTTGTTTTTGATGGAGGTGAGGTGGTGGGCTGTGATTTCTCAGAGCACTGGGTATGTGACAGTTGGCTGCTGATTTTACTCTCAATTCTCAGGTTTTTTTACTCTCAATTCTTCATTTGCTTCCCGTCCCATGCATGACATTATCTCCATGGTATTCTGAAATGATGCCCAATGGTTCTGTCCTTTTCCCCTCAGACTTTACTGAAGGAATCTGTCATTTCTTGCATATTTGATGGTATTGTGTTCCACAGGTGTCTTGTGATTTAACTCCTTCTTGATGAGTTATTTTTAAAGCTTTGTAATTACACTTTCTTTATATCTCCCAGTATAAGTGTTACTGTTAAGCTGTTCTGGATCTGACGTGAGGTTTGATCTGTTGAGGACCTCTTTTGAAGTGCTCATTTACCTGTTTTCTGCCTTGAACTGTAGCTGTGATATAGTAATTATTTTTTCTGTCTTCATTTTTCATAGGCACAATTTCTTGAACTTGTTTTTTTAAAAAAAATGAAGATAGAAGTACTTGCAGTATCGTCCCAGTCACGGCATTGCTCACTTTCAGCTAGTGCAGTCTGTGTACCTACAGAAGTTGATCAGCAGCTGTAGTGCTGGCTCTTGGAAGAGTGAGCAGAGGCTGTCCATGGATGCGTGCATAAATGTGGTCATACGGTCTGTGTTCAAAAGGTATTTGTTCTCTGGTGAATCTCTGCATGCCTGACAGAGGTGGCAGGAGAAAGTAGGTCATGAGTAATTGCCCAAGAACTGGAGGATCTTTTCTGTTTCTCCTATAGTTAGCAACTGCATCTTCATCATTGCATGACTACATTTTCAGTATTTCCCAACTGCTGCTTTCATGGGCCTTCTCTGTTGTCAAAGTGCCTTCAGACTGAGGACCCAATTGTTTCTTTGGTTTACTCTACCTGCCTCCCTGCTGTGTGTATTGCCCAGCCCAGAGATGAGCTCTCCCAATTAACTGTAAAAGCATCTGGGCACATAATGCAGGCTCTGGATTCCAAACGAAAGCATGCAGTTCTTACAGTTGCAGTAGCCAAGGTCAAGTTTTCCCTTCTTTCCCCCTTTTTTCTTTGCTCTGTGGCTCCAAAAAAGCACATCTGTTAGGTCCATAGAGACATTTAGGATAAAGAATGAGGCGTCTATTTGACGATTATAGATGTGGATCTCAAATACATGAATCCTGCTTTCAGCACTAATTTTTGTTTTGGATTATGCCCTTGATCCTCAAATAATATTTCCAAGGTGTAAATCCACACTGATTCCAATAGGCTGCCATCTGCTTTTGTAATTTTACATGACTTTTAAACATTTAA
The DNA here is from genome assembly GCA_028020825.1 of Podargus strigoides. Taxonomy (NCBI): domain Eukaryota; kingdom Metazoa; phylum Chordata; class Aves; order Caprimulgiformes; family Podargidae; genus Podargus; species Podargus strigoides. The sequence continues at coordinate 14,648,411 of CM051628.1, forward strand.
GCTATTTGTACAGTATTTTTTTGAATATACCCTGTATCACAATAAATAAAGGCGTGGAGGTGGGCCAGCACACCTTCATCACCACCACCACGCTTGCCTTCAGGAATCTGGCGATTTGTTGGGTGTTTCTTTAGTGACAAAAGCGTAATGGTTTTGTGTGTTAAGATTAGGCAAACAAACTCTTTCTCTATGGAAATCTGAACACTAAGGCTGGAAATCTTTACCGAACCCTGAAAGCTAAGGGTGTTTGGCAGGTACGTCATTCACAAGCTGAGCAGATGTGCAGTGCGGTCCCCACGCCAGCAGTGGCACCCCGTATGCAGAAGGGTCCGATCGCTTTTGTTGGCCCAGTTGCTCATAATCTTCTGAATAACGTTATATCCATCGGGACATAATGGCGGCCACGGAACCCACTGCCGCTGACCGGGGGGATGTGTGTGAGTACAACCCGCCGTGCAGCCCGCACCGCCGGGACCGGGTCGCTACTGCCGGCCAGCTCGAGCCCGCACCCGGCCCCATCCCGAGCGCGCCCCCGCGCCGGCCCGCTCCATCCCCGCGGCGGCGGGCGGGTGCGTGCAGCCCCGCACACCTACGGCAGCAGCCCGGGGGGCGGGGCGGGGGCGGGGCCTGGCCGCCCGCCCCTCCCCCGGCGGCGGCGGCGTGCACCGGGTGCGGCGGCCACAAGCGGCTCCTGTTGCGCCGCCGAGAGCCCCCGCTGCCCGGGTCCTCCCCCCGCCGTATAAAGCCTGGGGCGGGCGGCAGCGCCCTTCGCTGCTGGCCCCTGCGGAGGAGAAGCGGCACCCCGGACGCGGCGGCTCCACAGGCACCGCTTTTCCCCCTCGTTTTCCACCCCCCGCCCCCGGTCTTGGGGGCTGGCAGTGCGGGAAGCGCCGGCGGGTGCGGAGGGGGAAGATGGCGTGGAGCGGCGCCCGGCCGCCGCGCCTCCTGCTGCCGCTGCTGCTGGCCCTGGCGTTGCCGGTGGCGGCGGGGGAGCAGCGCCCCGGGCCCGGCCCTGGCCCCGGACTCGCAGGTGAGACGCGGCGGGGGGCGGTGCGGGGTGGGGGTGCGGGGTGGGGGTGCGGCGGAGCGGTGCCGCTGCCTGCGGGAGGGGTGTTTGGGCGCCGTACGGGTGGCGGCGGCGGGGATGCGCTGCAGTCCGGGCGGTACCGGCAGCTTCGTGCCTCCCGGGTCGGGAACATCCGCCGGGAGGGGAGAACCGTCCGGTCCGGACGCGGAGCCTGGGAACCGCCGCTTTCCCCATTTATTAATTTATGACTCCATACCTCTCCCCCTTTCCCCCCCACTCCTCCGCCCCGCACTTTCAAACGCTGCTGCGGGCGCCGGAGCGGGTCCGACGGTGCGGGAGGGGCTGCGGCGCCGGCCGGGGCAGGGTTCCCCACATCGCTCTCCAGAGCTTGGCTGAGAGTGCTTGGACCCGCCGAGGTGGGTCACAGATGGAAAAAAAATAATTCCTTAATGGGAAGTGAGTCTCCCTGACTTCCACCCCCCCTCCCGCTCCCTCTCTTCCCTTTCCCGCAGACAAGGTGTCGATGAACATGTTTTTCCAAGGCTGGGAAAAGCCCAGCGTCACTCGCTGCTGCTCCGAGCTGTGGCACCCGCTGGTGAAGTTTCCCGGTCCATGCAGGGTCCGCTGGGGCTCTCACTGCCCCCGCCCCGCACAGGCTCCCTCGGGGTGTTTTACAGGCACTTGAGCTTCAGGGGGCCACAAGACAAAGCAATTTTATCTTCAGCACGTAAAATAAAAGAATGTGTGCAGGAAATTTCCTCAGGGAGAGGTGTCCAAGCACATGTATGTCCAGCTACGTGCCAAAACATATTTTCTTGTTCTGATGCTGTTTTACAGTCTGTACGTCTGATGTCTGTTCTATGCATACGAAGGTATTTCATCCCACTAGATTATTACCACATGAAATCCAAAATAGTTTTATTTCTTGGCTTGTCTACTTAAGAGTGTAATCAAGTTATTTTTAATATCTAGCTTAATTTTCTTATGGTGTGCAGAAGGAAGCTCCTCTTTTTTTTTTTTTTTTTTTTTTTTTTTTTTTTTTTGGAGAAGCAAGTTTTGTCAGCAAGTTCTAATTTTGATAGCCAAACTGCTGACTTGGTTGATAACTAGTGTGAAAATAAATAAATAAAATGGTGTTGATGAATACCAGACTCTACTCAATGAGCTGCTCATTTCCAGTTTTTAACGCTTTGCTTCTTTTAGTTGTTCAGAGGGTTTCTCTGAAGGTTGCGGTGTGCACTGTAGCTGGCGGTCAGTCAGGGGCGTGTGAGCGTGACCATTCACCCCTCCCTGTGCCTTGGAGGTGCAGCCTACAGAGACATGTTTTGAGTCAAACACTAAGCTCCTATGCCTGTTGTCAGGGCAGCAAGATTGCAAATCAAGCTCCTTTGGAAATCAGTTACTGCAATCTCAAACATATCTATTCAAATAATGCTTTTTTTTTTTTTTTAACTGAGTACTTGAGCTGTGGGATCTGAAGCTGTAGGAGCTTATAGCTGGCATAGTAAGAGTTTTTCTTTAATCCTACTGGTGTTCAAAGGTGTGAAAAGCAAAGAGTGTGTAGTCCAGACAGCACTGTGTGACTCAGCAAACCAAAAATAGACTGCTATGTCTATATAAATAATAAAAATGATGCTGCACAAATGAGAGTGCTAGAAAGCACTGATACATTTATATACAGATGTTCACATCTTAATTCTTTTTAATTTAAACATGAGTAGCCTGAATTGTAGGAGGCTCTGCTGAGTTGAAACCACTCCTTGAGTAGTTCCGTGACCCCAGACACTGCCTGCTGTGTTACTTGTTTTAATTCTAGTTTTAACCCTTAAATGTGTTCCCTCAGTCTGGGCTGTATTCCTTGAAGAGGGGCAGGCCTTACTATGCCTCCAGTTCTAGAAATCTGGGTTTTAATTTCTGGTTTCTTGATACTTTTTACAACTTGGTGTAAAGCAGCAGGCAAAGACAATTTGCCTGTCAGATTTTAAAGCGGTCCATTAGCATTTCTTGCGTCAGAAATAAGCTGTAACAACAGTGTCTGAAACTGACTGCCAGCCTGCATGTTTATTTCTTATTAAGACTTTGCTGTTTTCCTCAGAAGGGCTTGGAAAAGTTACAGCAAGAGAACTGTCTGTTGCACAGCACTGGGTACTGGAGCAGTGAGAGTTGGTGTGGCTCTGTGGCAAACCACGTTTGCAGAAATCCCTCCTTTGCTGAAGGTTTATGTTTCAAGCAATCACAGAGAAGAGCATCATTGAAACACTCATCCTGTATGGTGCAGATACAAAAGATTGTGTTACAACAGGGTTAAAATATTTTCATTGCACCATACTTGCTATGTGCCTGTTAGTTATCACGTAAGGTGGTCCAGGACATGCAGAAGGTGAGTAAACATTGCACTAGAAACAGATACTGCTCTTGGCAACAGATGTAAATGATGTTCTCACCTAAAATGTTTTAGTGGTGGAGTCGCCATCCTGGAGGTGTTTAAGACACGTAAATGTAGTGCTGAGGGACACAGTTTAGTGGTGAATTGCCAGTGCTGGGTTAATGGTGGGACTTGATGATCTTAGAGGTCTTTTCCAATCAAGGTGATTCTATGGTTAATCAGCTGCATGGGCAGTGACTTTGCCACCTTTGAATCTGTTCCCCAGAGCAGCTGTGGGGGTTTGGCCAGCTGGAGCATGACTATGCTGAGGCCTTGGGGCCACAGATTGTAATGGTGGCAAAAGGACGGGTTTTGAGGTGGACCCCATGGATTGTTGCTGTGTGTATGTGCTCCCAAAATGTGAGGGGTGGGAGGGTGGGTCAGGAGTACTGCAAGACTCTGCCTGTGTGGTGGAGGAGAGGCAATACGTACAGCACTCTATGCCTGCCTCCATCCTTCTGCCTGATTTTCTCTCTCTTGCTTCTCTGCTGATGTTACTTTTGTCCCATCATGTCATCGCAGTATCTAAAACTGGTGCGTAAACCTGTGTTGGGGGAAAAAGCCTCCTTTAGGTCTCTGGGGAGTTTTGTGCCCTTTTTGTGAGGACTCTGAAAAAGCTGCCACCCATCTCTTACAGGTGAGAGATAAAGGCAGAGAGTGACTACTGAGAACCCTTCATCCCATGTGTCCCTGGGGCACCATCATCGCAACTCCCAGAGGAGCATTTAGGAATGTGTGTAGTATCAGTGTGCTCCACTTCAGATGGGTGATGGTCACTCAGGTAGATACCTTTAGGCTTCAGCTTTGAAATAAATGGTGAATAACAAATGGTGTGTAGTGTGGGGTGTATGTTCAGCAATTAGTAAAAAGTGAACATGGTTGTGGAGGTGCAGAGCAGCAAAGTCTTTCTTCTCTCACTGATTTTTCCCTTGAAAATACTCATCCTTGAAGACACTCAAACTTGTCAGTCTGAGTTCTTCATAGCACCTGGTTTAGTGGCTGCACAATGCTGGTCACTGTTGCAAAAAAAAAAAAAAAAAAAAAAAAATTAGAGGTTTTTTGGGCAGGCTTTTCTTTCTTTTCTTAGGTGGAGGGAATAATTAGGCTCTGGAGGTAGCCTACAGTGGTGGATGTGACATTGCTTCTCTTTGCAATATGCAGTGGGGTTGGATAAGATCACTGCAACTTCGACTGTAAAATGCATTTCTGAGTAAAACAAGAAAAAGTAAAACAATTGTGACCTTTATCATCAGTTTTTGATAGTGTAAGTTGCAGTACTGTAAGGTACAGTGGAATGACCACCATGGTCATCTGAACCAGGGAGGTTTTGTGTGCGACATGTTCCTGTAGAGAATCTAAACTAGCTGTTTCTCAAAGTTTTCTTTACATTGGTGGCATATTCTGGAGAGTCATGATTTATGTCCGAGTTTTTGGCTTTTTCCTGCACTGCTGCTTACTTAAGCAAAAGCAATTCATTCTCTTCGTAGGAAGTATTTAGTTTGTCTGTTGAATTACCACTATTATATTGTGTAATCAAAAGCAGTACTTTTCAATTTGTGTAGAGCTGTTAGTCTGAAATATAAATTACTTGATATGCTGCTCAAGTGAATTCTCTTGTCATGAAGAGTAAGTGTGGTTGCAATAAGGGCATTTTGGTTCTTGTTTATAATGTTAGTTTTTTATAGTTTTTGAGGGACCAGTTGCAAGGCAAACAAGTTTGAAAGTGAAGAATATTTTTGTTTCCTCTTAATTTAAACATAGATCATGGTTCTCTCCAGCACAAAACAAAACTTCACCAAAGGGATCAGTAGCAGGAATGTGTCTGTATGTGTGGGAATGTTCTAGCTCTAGAGAATAAATGACACTTAATCATCAAGGAATACGTGCTTGCAAGCACAGCCTGACTCCACATGTAGCTTTAGATGGTTTAATAGAACTGTTCCTGGAGTATTTCTTTAAGGTGAATTCAGTTTCCAAAATAGGGATTATACTCATCATGAGGAGACTAAATATTTAAAGTCACTGTTTCATACCAGATTTTTTTTTTTTTTTTTCCCCCCAGGAGCTAGAATTCCTTTTACAATTTGTAGTAGAAGGAAAAACAAACAAATGAAAAACAAATGACAAGTCCACTGAACAAACAGAGGAAATCTTTTGTTTGATGATCAATCTGGCTGCTTCATGTTCTCAGTGTGTGTGCGTGCCTGTGCGCCTTGTTTATATGAAATATTCTAATGATATTGTTTCAAACTGGTCACTGAGACTGCAGTAACTTAGTTACCTACTAATTGTTGAAACATTTAGATTATTGACAAATTTTACAGTTGACATATTTGATAACTTCATTCTGTTTCTGCTTGAACCAAAATTAAAGATACTGTAGATTACTGTATAATTTATTTTAAAATGCATGACTTTTATAATAGAGTACAAAGTAATTACAGACCATTTTCCTTAATAGTTTAAGGCTAAATAGTAGAACTCTGCCTTGGCTTAAAAACTGATATTCAAATTTGTAGGACAATTCTGAAGAAACCTTCTTTATTTTAGCAGTTGGCTCACCAGCTCTTATGGTCTGCCCTTTGAAAAGATTCCAAGGATTCTTCTTGGACAAGTGGCAGATCTATTGATCCACTGTGAACTTGCTTAGAAAATAGACATGGGGGGGGAAAAAAAGGCGGGGTGCAGAGTCCTTTTTGATGGCAGTACTGATTCTTGTAATGTAACTGCAAGTACATTTTTAAAGCTGGCATATGCAGTAATTAATGCAAACAAACTGTAAGGAAAAAAGACAAAAATGCTAAACAAAAATAAGTTTGGCATTTAAGTACCATTCCTCTGAGAATTAATTCTGTAAGTGTGAGTCTAAGTGTTAATGTACTGGATGAGCCCATTAGGAGTTCTTGCTGAAACTGGCTGTGCAGAAAATAATTAGTATCTGAGATAATGGCTTTTGAATTTATTTACCTTTTTTTTAAAAAAAAAAAAAGTAAAAATTGATTGTTTACGTTTAGTTTTGTAGCTCATATGAAACTTCAATACAGCAAAGTGTTTCCTTAGGCTATCCTTGTAAGCAGTTTACTAATTCTGTTTTACATCACTGTAAAGCAATTATACACATGTTGGATCAGAACCAGGCCCATAAACTTAACTGAAGTTGCTGGGTTAAGTGTTTGATGTTAAAAGCATCTTTAAATACGTGTAATACGTGGCATGTCATGGTGTCTTGTGTCAGAAGTAGGACAGAGGTTTTTGGTGCTATTTCATGATTTGAAGGATTGAGTTGTTGCAGACAGGTTACTTACTACCTGTGTCTCACAAATGTGGAATATAAGTTGCTTGTTCACACAGAAGAGGGATCTTTGAAAAGTATGGTTTTTTCTCTTTGCGGGGTTGTGTGGCCTGTGTTTCTGTTTGGAGAATGTTACATGTCCAGCATCTGGACATAGGGCCAGATGTGAAGCTGTAGGACAGCTTTTTCAAATGAACTGACTAATCGGGGTGGTAGCGTCCGCTGACAACATGAACTGTGGTGCAGGCATGAAGGACAGTTATGTGTCTTCAGGACAGTTCCTGCTCCAGACCCAATTTCCTTTTTTTTTTTTTTTTTTTTAAAAGACTAGTGAAAGGAGAAACTGGTTTTGCAAATCTTAACTGCTGAATTTCATTGATGAGTTGATTAGCTGTCAGAAAACGGACTTTAACAATGCCTGGTTCTGTGTGTGACTGCTTCTGTTTAAACAGCTGGATTTGCTAAACAACAGCTTAAGAAGCAGCATGCTCTTCTCTAGATACATATTTATGAGAGAGACAGAGAGGGCAAGGCTATGAAAAGGCAGAAGCTGAGTAAACTTTCTCACTTAAACAGCTGATGTTAATTGTGTCCTGCTCTCAGCTGCACAGCCCCGATGACAGTTTATAGCAGGGCCATCCAATAGGTGCCTTCCAGCAAGACCCAGCCTGTGCCATGACTCCATCCACTCCCACTCTCAAGAAGATTTTTGTGGTTTGATTGCTATCTGAGCACTAATAAACAGCTGTAACCTGATCTGTTCTCCACTTCTCAGGAAGTTAGGCAGCTCTTGTTTCATGCATGGCAGTGATGTTTCATGCATTGTTTCATGCATGGCAATGATGTCATTTACAAACAGTTGATTTTAATTTTTATCTTATTTAGAAACTAAGGAATGCATCTTGTCTTTGCTTTACTACAGAATAACTGATTCAGTAAACAGGGTCTCATCCAAGGCCACGGAAGCTGATGGAAAAAACCCTTGACTGCTGCTACTTGTGTATGGTTTTGTTCAACTATCAGAACAAGGAAATCTTGAATTGGAAACGGTGCGGGCCTGAGCACCAGCTAGCGCTGCACTGGGGCTGGCATGGGTGATTGATGGGTGAACATACAGGTCTTAATGAGCTCTTGTTGACTGTGTATTCAGTACTACTACATTAAAAGAAAGCAAATTGAGAGGTGAGACAGAATCAGCTTTTAAATGTTTTCTGAAATCAGTTGTGTGTTAATATTGGGAGTAACAGCTAATCTTTGTCTGAAAGTGTGTATATATGCATATACAGAAAAAAAGTTACAGAGATACAGTCTGTGGGTGTGGTTTGTTTTTTTTTTTAAGAACTATTCCTGTTCAACAGTTGATCATTTCCATGTAAACATTTTAGATGCTGTATCTATGTAACATGAGAAATGATGTGATAAGACAGGCAGTAACCAGCAGCTCATCAGCCTTGCCATTGTGAGTCAGTGCACACAGAAGAGGGAAATGGGGACTGAGCTGTTGGAGAGCAGTGTAGGGGAAAGGGACCAGGGGGTCCTGGTGGACAGCAGGATGACCATGAGCCAGCAATGTGCCCTTGTGGCCAAGAAGGCCAGTGGCATCCTGGGGTGTATTAGAAGGGGGGTAGTTAGTAGGTCGAGAGAGGTTCTCCTTCCCCTCTATTCTGCCTTGGTGAGGCCACATCTGGAATATTGCATCCAGTTCTGGGCCCCCCAGTTCAAGAAGGATGGATGTGTTCCTGTGTGACCTGACCTAGGTGTTCCTGCTCTGGCAGGGGGATTGGACTAGATGATCTTTTGAGGTGCCTTCCAATCCCTAACATTCTGTGATTCTGTGAGATGCCTGTCCACATCCCCATCCCCATGGGCTGTGAATTAACGTCCCCATGCATCAAGTGGTCCCTGATAACCATAAATGCCAGTTGCGATCATGAATTGTTTGCAACAGTTTGAAGGTGGCAGTAGGGTTTGTGTTTTTGTTTTGTTTTGTTTTTTTCTCTGCAGGTCGAACCATTTTGAGGATCAGGTTGTAGCAGAGGTGATACCTGTGTACCTACATTAGTCCTGCAGTAACTATGCTTATACCATTGAAAGACAGACTTCTGCGTGTTTGGCAGCCCATGTTCTTAACTTGCTATATGTTAATTCTGATTTAATCTTTTATTTTAGTTCTTAACACTTTCCAATCTTTCATGAGTTTTCCAAGTGTATTTTGACTCCCTTCCAGGGACATTTTTTAACAGCAATCCAACCATACTGTTAAATTGCAGAGGATCCAATCTTACAAGGTGATCATAGCTATGGTTAATGGGACTTTGAAACCAGTCTGACTCTCTGGGAAGCAGTAAACTGTGGGATGGATGAGTGGAGGCATGCAGCAGAGTGTTGACTGTATGATATAAAGATCAGATTAAAAAAAAAAAACCCAGAACTTCCAGATATGAAGTAGTATTGTTTATGTACCAGTTGTCCTTCCCCCTCCTGGAGTGTAATGCTCATTTCTTTCCTGAGAAAAGAAGATGATCATGTTTGCTATTTCAGCGCACTGTCATGTTTCTGAAGAATCCTGGGGGAAAATAAACAGCTGTTGGATGGCGCTCTCTTTTCCCTCTTTATGCCAAAAGCTTTATTTAACCAGAAATTCTTGTGTTGGCTTACTGCTTTCTTTGACCATATGTATGTCGTATAAACTGACACTGGGTAGATACATATGTTTAAAGTTTGTGTTTTTCACATTGTGTACTTAAGATCATCTTTGTTTGCTGCTGGATTACATTAGCCAAGTATGTGTATGTAGGTTTAACTTATAATCATGGTTACATTGCATATGATGGGTTTCTCCTGTCTCCAGCTGTTTGACAACTTTTCAGAAGTTTTATTTGATGTAGAATCTGAAGTTTAGGCTATAACTCCTCTTTATAGGGGAAAAAAAAAACCCAACATTTTTCATTTTGAGGAGTCTAATATTGCCTTCTTGAGTGATAAATTGGATATCGTGTTGTGCTAAAAATCTGGATTTTGAAATTGCTCTTTGATATTTCAACTTTTTAACCCAATGTTAAGGCAACTAAAGTTTTAGTCTTCCAAAATTTACCAGTTTTATTATGAAGTTATGAGAAAGTCTAGATCGTGAATCCCAGTTATGGATCATGCCTTCACATACTGTAAGCTGACCTGCACACAGCTCAACCTGTACTATTACCCTTTTATTTGCTAACTCAAACATGTTGTACTTAATGTGCTTATCAGAGTGATGATATTAAAATGGCATGTTCTCCAAACAGGGCTGGAGACATGCTAGAAAGCACCCACCAGGAGCTTCTGGTGTGCAAGCAGGTATGCTGAGGGCAGAGCTGAGGACTGACTTCTCCTCCTGACACAGAAATATTCATTCCCCTTTTAGGGGAGCAGAGTGGATGGGACGATCAAGGAAACTGCTAATTACATTTTGTTTCTGACTCAGGCTACTGTAAAAGTCTCAGAACATGGACTTTGTTGGTGGAGTATGTGCTTTAGGTGAGGTGAGTAAGGATGGAAAATAGAGCTTGTTGATGACACTTCCTCTAGTTCACCTTTTTACTGGCTGAGTACAGAATTTGGAAGGGAAAGTGGCATGGCCAAGTTAATTTGAGATGATTATACATGGGATAGGTTGCCTGCCTTAGAAATAAACAGTCATACTGAAAACTTTAGTCCGAAACAAAACAAGCTTTTTTGCTTCCCTTTCATTTTATTTTATTTTTTTAACAGTTAATCTGTGGAAACAATAAATAGCGGAAATGCAGTCAGAAGTTTGCAGTTAGTTGAGGCTGTGTACTGTTGCTCTGACAGCTTCTTCTCAGTTCAGCTTTCTTTTGAACATTCCTTATTACTGTGCTCTTGAAGCGTGATGGGAAGAATCCAGGCTGAGAATGCTTTTTCAGTTGTGTTGTGCTTTCGTGTATTTCTCTAGTGGTGGAGAAGCATGCTCCGATGTGGTGTAAAGACAAGCTGAATCCAGTCTCGGAGTTGATTTTTTTTTTTTTTTTTTTAAATTTTTAATTATTTTTGTTGTTGTTTGGCTTTTTTGGGTGGGAAACTGTACCCTGTTGGTCTCCCACATCTCAGGATGTGGGAGACAATCATAAGCATCATTACATAGCTTAATTACTGGGCTTGGATGCATCCATGTGCCTTTTTGAGGTATCCATGTTACCTGTCTTCTCTTCCAGGCATCTGCCCGGCCTATGCCTTAGATTAAGGTCATGCAGATCACTGCCAGGGTTGTTACCTGACCTTTCTTTGACAGTGTGTATGTATGTCTTTTTAAATTTATTATTATTATTTTTTTAATCCATAGAGATATTCCTAGTATGCTTCCACTTTCCAAGCTTTTTCCGTGATCTCTAGCAACTTGTCTGTTTGCTTGCTGGAAGCCTTTGGTGGATCATTTTGCAATTGTACATCTTTTTGCTCATTTAATGGAGAGGTTGATGCACAGTTGTTACTCAGTTGAGCAGTTCTGGGTGGGATGTAATCTGCAAACGGGAGAGTAGGCTTTTTTATATAGGCACTAGAACATGCACAAAACTATTTCAGGAACCAAACATCATTTTTTTTACCTTCATAAACCATTAGTTTTAAAGATAGAAGTAGATTTTAATGGCATAATGTGGTACCATGCACAGACGTACTTTGATTTTACAGCTCACTCCTACTCCTGAGAAGTCCATGGTACTTGAATCCAAGGACTAAATGTCAGCTCCCGTGTGGCTGTGAGCAATATCCTCAGTTTTGGCTGCTCTGAAGCTACTGTATTAGTGCCCACAACCCCTGGTAGAAATTATGTATAATCTCTGTCAGTGTTCATTCAAGATAAATAAGAACCATGTGGGTGTGCGGGGAATGACTGCAATTCTATGCGTATTTCTTTGCCAAGGTACAAGGAGAGAGATCACTGCTACTTAAAGCAGTCCTGCCATGGCATTTCCTGGCTGAGAACTTGCCAGGCAATTCACTGAAGACAAAGGCTCTGGTTTATACTTCTTACTTCTGGAAAGAAGTATTTATGATGCAGTCAGATGCCCAGTGGTTGCAGCAGAGATGACTGAGTAAAAGTGAGATGTTTTGATAAACCTTCATTGGGTTTCCTAATATGTGTGCTCCATATGCAGTGTTGTCTTTCACAACTTGCGTGCTAAAGGGTTTCCTAATTTGCATGTAAACATGAATTCTGTTTGTCACTGGATATACTTTTCTTGGCCAAAAGTGTGCTCTCTCAGGCTTGTTTTCAAAACAGAACAGCTGTTTTGTGAATGTAACTATCGGAGAGCCGTCTGGAATAATTGCACTCTACTAACTTCAGCACCCTCATATCTGGCACGAAGCTCTTCAGAGATTTTTTTTTTCCCATGCCTTCCTGTTGAACTTCAGTATAGGGTTTGCATTTCCTTTTTACACAAACAGACTTTACTTGTGGAAATAAATGCCAAGCCTGGTAATCCCCTCCAGTGACTGCCAAGATGCCTCTGGCAGGCTGCGTGCCGGGGGAGCCCAGCCCTGCCGGGCAGCCTATACCCACTGCGGTATCCCAGCATCTTGCAAGTGTGGAGGGCTGAGACCACCTGCTGTGCTGTATGTTTGTGTTTTGAGGATGCTGCTACTGTTTGTTGGAAAATTTTACTGAGAGTGTGTACTCATCCCCTTGTGTGAGGGGGTAGTCAGACCTAAGAAATTAGATAGCTGAAGTCTGTGTGAGACCATACAGCAGAGCTCCTTAGGGTAGACACCTGGATGGAGCGCAGGGATTTGTGCCAAAGTGGATGGGGAAGCAGGAGCAGTGTCCAGCTACAGCTAGATGTCATCATTTTTGCGGGGACTGAGTTTTGTGGCTCGCTTGCTGGGGAGTACTGGGCTGCAGTGGTAACTTGGGGTCTGAGTAATTGCAGGCAGCTTTCCACTGCAACGCCTGGGACTTCATTGCACAGCTGGAGCCCTGGAGCCAGCACAGCGGTGCTGCTGGGGACTGGGCCAGTCACTCAACCTCTCAGTGTGACATTTGCGAGCGACATTTGCCCTGTCGCACTGTTCAGGGCTCTGCTGCTGCACTGAACCTCTGCACTGTCAGGGCTCTTGGTGGGACCAAACCTGCCCTGCACAGCAGGGACACTGTGGGTGGCTGCAGATAAAATAGATGTAGCCAAGCACATCCTGAAATGGAAACGGCACTTGGATAAACTTACTCCCCTGGGATCTATGTTCTACTTGCACATTTATACCCTTGTGAGTTCATCAAAGTCACTTTGGGTTTGTGTTACTGGCCACAAATTGAACAGGTGTCCTAAGGGGTTGTTGTACCCTAAATGTAGCAAACAAGGAATCGATTTTTCAAAGTTAATGAAGTTAAAAGGTTAAAAAAAATTAGCAGAAATACTTGGTGGTCAGAAGCAGTCTCGTCACTCACTTCCACAGGAAGAAACAAATACCTCCCATGCTATGCTTAGTGGAGCTCTGCCAGTAAAACTGGTGTGAGTTGTCACATCTAAATAAAGTCACAGGAGCCTGCAGGAATTACATTAGTATTTTTTTAATGTCTTACTAGCTAGAAGAGAATGGTGCTGCTTTTCTCATTTGATTAATAATACCCTCTATAATATGCCAAGGTAGCTATCATTTAATACACTTTGCATTGTCTCTCCATACACACTACAGGCAGAATAAAACCATGTTTCTCTGCTCTTTGGTTAGACATAGATTACTTTTTAAAAAAAGCAAAAAAACCCCCAAAAAACCACCCAACAAACAAACCCAAGTGAACAAAAAATCTACCATCACCTCAAAAAACCACAAAAAGGGTACAAAACACCCAGCAAAAACTAAGTAGTCTATAAAGGAACTCAAATCCTAAATGGACTCTAAATGCTATAATTACACTTACGCTGCACTTAAAAATTGTTTATGTACCACGTGTACCTAAAATTCTGTGGTGCAGTAGAGATGTGGAAATAAAGTCTTTTAAACCTCTTCATCTGTAATTTAAAAGTTGACCATTGGCAAGTATGCTAAAAAGAAAACTTTCCCAATGTGAATAATACCTTTGTAAAAATAGCTACCTGTTTGTTCTGTGTCTGCAAACCTGGCTTAGCCTACTTATATTGCTTCATTGGCTGTGAGTATAACAGGTTCTTTTGCAGTTTCATGTCAATATATAAACAGCATTATATATAGCTAAGATTGAAATCTCTTATGATTTGGCACATCATTCTCTTTCCTCCTATTCAACAAAACTCAAGTAACATACCAGGCTACATAGTGAATCTTGAAATACATGAAAAATGCGTAGGTGGAATGACTGTGGGTTCCATTAAAAGAAAGTAACAATATCCCGTAAAGAATGGTAGATTGTTTTTTACTTGCCAAACTGTACTTGCACGTTGATTTAATACTTACTTTGACTTAGTGACTATGGGAGGAATCTGATGCAGCCCACATTTTGTTGCTTACGTCAATTTGTCAAGTACATATTTTTGAAATCCTTGCTGTTAGCATTCCTCAGGAAGGGGTAGGTGTGAAATATATCTATGCCAAAACAAATTCCTTGGTTATAGTCAGTGCTTGACCAGTCACCTAGGAAACTTTCAATAATGGATTCACTTGGCTTAGTGATGCAGTCTGGTATGATCAGATTTTTCCAGTTCCCTCGAATGTGAAAATGCAGTGCTTGAACAGAAAATTAATCATAACTTAATCCATTCCATAGAGAAAAATCCTGTCCTCTGTCTTCAGTTCTGTTTTAGTCATAGTTGAAGCTATCATATTCTTTATTCGTTCTGTGGTGACTCCTGTAGAATTACTTTAGTTTGTATGACCTTTAGAATAAACGATTTTGAAGGTATTGAACTATTATTGCTGTATTTATGTCTATCTGTGAGTCAGTGTGTCTGTGAACGCATTGTACTGGAATCTTCTGTGGAGGTTCTCCTGCCCTTCTGAGATGTATTCATGGGATTTTCCTCTGGTTCTTGCCTACGAAAGACTGCTAGCACTTTAGTGATAAGAAAATGGAACAATTAATGGAAAAAAAATGGAACAATTAGTCTTCTAAAACTGTTTTTCCAAAATGTATGGGTATTTGAGTTGAGTTGATTGAAATATTTCGAGTGTTTCCAGTTTCTACTTTGCTGTGTATTGTATTGGAGGAGTGTCATTCTGGTCCAGTAGAGCTGGCAGTTAAAATCTTTACTAGGACTGTTGAGCAAAAGGAGCAGGAAAAAAAAAAGAAAAAAAAGCAGTAGCAGGACATGAGAGAAAACTGCAAAATTATGCATGGTGGGGAGAGCAAGTAGAAATGTTGTTGGTAGTTGAAGAACTTGGGCAGTGTCAGATAAAAACTGTAGGAGCCTTGCTCAAGGCACTGAAGATTTTTTTTGTGTAGTAGGTACTGGACACATGGTGCTGTCACTGTTTAAAGGTTATATCAGTTCAAGGACTGACTAGGTAAGAGCAAGGTCATGAAGTGGACCAGGGGTTTTGGAACATACGGAAACCCCATCCAGGTCAGGAAAACCCATAAACTGAGACTGGTAGGAAAAGCAGAGAAAGCATCATGTATGCTTGTTTTATTCTTGTTCCTCATGTATGCTGTTGAGGATGGACTGGCGAGGCCACTGTCTGATTTGGTGGGAGTGTTCTTGGAAGTGACCTGTTGGCTACAGCTCAATCTAACCCTTATTCCAATGGAAAAAATAGCAGTGGCTCCCTAGACTGTTCTCCACAGTTTGCCTACTGTGTCTATTGAAGGTAAAGGGGCCCAAGATAGTTGGTTAGCATTCAAGGACCTCTTCTTCTGAGTTCAAGATCAGTGCATCCCAGCAGGCAGGAAGTCAAGAAAGGATGTCAGGAGGCCTGCATGGTTAAACAGGGAACTGCTGGGCAGACTCAAGCGGAAGAAGAGAATGTACAGATCATGGAAAGAGGGGCTGGCCACTTGGGAGGAATATGTCTGTTGTCAGAGGATGCAGGGAGGCAACTAGGAAAGCCAAGGCCTCCTTGGAATTAAACCTTGCAAGAAAGGGCTTCTTCAAATACCTTGCAGATAAAACTAACACTAGAGGCAATGCAGGCCCACTGGTGAATGAGGTGGGTGCCCTGGTGACAGAGGATAAAAAGAAGGCAGAGTTACTGAATGCCTACTTTGCCTCTGTCTATACTGCTGGAGGCTGTCCTGTGGAGCTCTGGACCCCTGAGGCTCCAGAGGAAGTCAGGATAGGGGAGGAGTTTGTCCTGGTTGATGAGGACTGGGTTAGGGATCAGTTAAGCAACCTGGGCATCCATAAATCCATGGGTCCTGATGGGATGCACCTGCAGGTGCTGAGGGAGCTGGCGGATGTCATTGCTAGGCCACTGTCCATCATCTTTGTTAAGTTGTAGGGAATGGGAGAGGTGCCTGAGGACTGGAGGAAAGCAAATGTCACTCTGGTCTTCAAAAAGGGCAAGAAGGAAGACCCCCAGGTCACTATAGACCGGTCAGCCTCACCTCCATCCCTGGAAAGGTGATGGAACAACTTATCCTTGATGCTGTCTCTAGGCATATCAAGGATAGGAGGTTCATTGGGGCAGTCAACACGGCTTCACCAAGAGGAAGTCATGCTTGACCAACCTGATAGCCTGTTATAAGGACATAACCTGGTGGACAGATGATGGTAAAGCAGTGGACGTGGTCTGCCTTGATTTCAGTAAAGTGTTTGACACAGTCTCCCACAGCATCCTCACAGCTAAACTGAGGAAGTGTGTTCTGGATGATTGCGTAATGAGGTGGATTGTGAACTGGCTGAAGGAAAGAAGCCAGAGAGTTGTGGTCAATGGGACAGAGTCTAGTTGGAGGCCTCTATCTAGTGGAGTCCCTCAGGGGTCGCTACTGGGACCAGTACTATTCAATATATTCGTCAATGATTTGGATGAGGGAATAGAGTGCTCTGTCAGCAAGTTTGCTGATGACACAAAACTGGGAGGAGTGGCTGACACACCAGAAGGCTGTGCTGCCATTCAGAGAGACCTCGACAGGCTGGAGAGTTGGGCGGGGAGAAATTTAATGAAATATAACAAGGGCAAGTGTAGAGTCTGGCATCTGGGTAAGAACAACCCCGTGTACCAGTATAAGTTGGGGACTGACCTGTTGGAGAGCAGTGTAGGGGAAAGGGACCAGGGGGTCCTGGTGGGCAGCAGGATGACCATGAGCCAGCAATGTGCCCTTGTGGCCAAGAAGGCCAATGGCATCCTGGGGTGCATTAGAAAGGGGATGGTTAGTAGGTCGAGAGACGTTCTCCACCCCCTCTACTCTGTCCTGGTGAGGCCGCCTCTGGAATATTGTGTCCAGTTCTGGGCCCCCCAGTTCAAGAAGGACAGGGAACTGCTTGAGAGAGTCCAGCATAGAGCCACAAAGATGATGAAGGGAGTGGAACATCTCCCTTATGAGGAAAGGCTGAGGGAGCTGGGTCTCTTTAGCTTGGAGGAGACTGAGGGGTGACCTCATTAATGTTTATAAATATGTAAAGGGTGAGTGTCATGAGGATGGAGCCAGGCTCTTCTCAGTGACATCCAATGATAGGACAAGGGGCAACGGGTTCAAGCTGGAACATAGGAGGTTCCGCATAAATAAGAGGAAGAACTTCTTCACAGTGAGGGTGACAGAGCGCTGGCACAGGCTGCCCAGAGAGGTTGTGGAGTCTCCTTCTCTGGAGGCATTCAAAACCCACCTGCATGCGTTCCTGTGTGACCTGACCTAGGTGTTCCTGCTCTGGCAGGGGGACTGGACTAGATGATCTTTTGAGGTCCCTTCCAATCCCTAACATTCTGTGATTTCAGACAGACTTGAATTTCATTTGAACAAGTGTTTTTTATGTTGCTCTGCAAACTACATCTCTGCTCCTACAGATATTTTTGCTTAACTGAGCAGAGGTACGCTTGAAGTACCGTGTTACTTGGCTGCAGAGCATCGCATGAATAACTTGCACGGCGCATTTCTCCTACAAAGTGGCAAGCATATCATCATCTTGTCTGTTGATTTTGCTGGCGTCAAATAAAACGGCAAGCGGTGATTGATTTGAGTACACCCAGGATGACATCTTGAGTATCTGAGGGCTGCTAAGTCTGTGGTGGTGGACAAGGCTGAAGGGTTATAGGAATGTTTTTTCACAGCAGCCAGTTCTGGCACATATTACTGTGCTGGTGAGGATAAACCCAGAGGATGTTTTTTTGGGAAAGTGAAGCAGCAACAGGCACTGTCTGGAATGCTCATTAGAGGCGATTGATTTTACTTCTTGTAAGGATGGATCTCATGGGCTTTGCTCTTGCTGCGAATCAGACCAAATTGGGGAACTGCAATGAGCTCCGGGATCCAGGCTGGTCCATTAGATACTTGATGTTGGATAGGGGTACTGTCTTTCTCATAGCTTTGAATTATGTACCTCAATTATGCAGCATATTGCATAGGGTGCTGGATGTTGTTCGATAGTGTAATCGAGAAGCTCTTTAGTGGGAATTCATGGCCTCATTTGAACTATGTCAGAAGCCTTGGGATGTGAAAAGGAAACTGGTTGCACGGTCATTTGCCTGCATGCAGTAAGAGGGCAAAATTAGCACTGCTATAATTTACAGAGCCTATGAATAAAAAAAAAACAAAAACAAAACCTTTGCTCTTTTGTCTCTGCTCAAGGATCTACAAGCACTAAACATGGCCTGTTGGGGGACTGGTTTCCATGGGTTTTTTTTCCCACTTGTTTTCATGAAGAAACCACTTGCTTTCAGGGGAGTTACTGGAGGTTGGGTGAAGTTGTCTGGTACTGTCAGTCCTGTGATAAGAGGTCACAGGATTAGTTCAGGCTGAAAAGTAATGTTGTTTTTGTTTTGAAGATTTCTTCCTCTCCAGTAGTCATACTAGCTTTGTTTTCATGTCTTTGTTTGTTTACAAGCTAGTTGTTTCCAGAGTAGATAGATTTGTTTGCTTCTTCTTCCTGAGGATAGTTTTAAATACAGCACCCTTGTTCATAGCAGTTCTTGTTTGATGATGTCTCACATATTTCATATAACAGTGTATTTGCCTCCTCTCTTCGATTCGGATGCAGGCAAGTCATAAAGCCTCACTGATCCAGTGGTGTTCAGTCCATTTTTGGTTATAAACTATGGCCTGAAAAACCCATTAATATGTGTTCCTTCTTTTTTTCTTTCAGGGAAACTACTAGTTTTTACTGTAGCAACTAAAGAAACTGATGGCTTTCACCGTTTCATGCAAACTGCAAAACACTTCAACTACACAGTAAAGGTATTGTATGTTTTTGTACCACATAGTCATACTATAGTCTTTAAGGCAGAAACAGTGCAATAGTAACTGAAGTTGCATTGGCTTCCTTGCATGCTGAGGCAAAGTAAAAAAAAAAAATAAATTACAGAGCTCTGGAGTGGGCAGTGCATTTGCACATGGACCTGCTGCTGTCCCTGTTGCTTACCTGCTGGTCCCCCTCTGAATGACTATGGGAGGGTGCTTTTTCCACTGCCTTAGGAACAATTTTACAGATCAGTAGCTATTGTCATCGGGGTCCTCAGTCACTTACAGGTTCCATAATGATGTACCATATACCCTTGCTTTTCAGTGTGGCTAATGTTATTTGCATGAATACTTCTGGAAACTGCACTGTACTCAGAGGGCTTTGTATGTCCCCTTCCTCCTTAAACAAGGCTAATATGGGGTAGGAGGGAGAGTCACAACTGAAAGTTTCACTGTGTTTCCTGGAAGCCTGTGATTCTCTGAGAGGACAAGTCATTTCTGTTACTCTTGCCAGCCTTTTCTGTCTTGTTCCGTGTCTCTGTATGTCACATACTGAGGTTGGCTTCTGCATGACCTTGGGAAAAAGAGAGGGCACTAACCTACTTCGAAACTTTCCCCACAAATTGGTTCTGCAAGAAAAAAATCCAGGAATTCAGATAGTGTTATGAAATTCTTATGTTTACTTACCTCAGTGTCTACACTATAAATAGGAAATTATTTGGGTCTGTGTAGTTTGGCTTCTGCCACTGAGGTTGAAAGACTGAGAGAACCTTTCCTAATATGATAGTACTGTACTAAAGCACCCAAGAGGCCTGAGCTCTGGGAACATCCATTAGCTTTGCAGATTTGTCCAAAACATCATGCAGTATAGTTCTTTCAGGTTGTATAAGTTCCAAGAATATTATGTTTAAAACCCACAAAAGTTTAAGGGTTTTTTTTTGGGTTTTTTGTCAGACGTAATTTGCTATAGCGCTTGGTTAGGGAGGAGTTTTTGTGCAGCTGATTTTAACAACCATCTATATATTGGGAAACCTATCCTTTCCTTATACAAAAGTGTTCTGGAGGGATTTCAGAGAGACTGGAGCTTGCAATTTGTTTTAGTAATACCCTGATCCACCAACGTCTCTTATACTTCCAGTTCCTAAAGTCATTATATTGACTTTTAAATGTCTCATTCAGAATGTTTTTCTAATACAGATTTTGAAACAATTACTAGCTTTTTTTTTTTTCCTTTTCTGAGAGACACACATTTGAGTAAGTGGTGGTAGCAGGCAATCGCTCGATTCTTATTTGGTTAAGAAATGTCTCTTTCATGTTTTTGCAGTGATGTCATTGTGCTGAATGCTGCTTCAGACATGGAAAACTTATGATGCTGGGAGTGCTGGCTTGCTATGCTTTAATGTGTTGCTTCTGCTTTTAACATCTGTTTTCAATGAGGGTCTGCTTTTAAAAACCTCTTGGTTTTGGGTACTTGCAAGAAGTGTTTTTTTCTTATTCCAGGTACTTGGAAAAGGTGAAGAGTGGAAAGGTGGTGAGCTGCCTAACTCCATCGGTGGAGGGCAGAAAGTTCGATTGCTGAAAGAAGGCATAGAAGGCTATGCTGGTCAAGAGGACTTGGTTGTAATGTTTGTTGAATGGTGAGCAAACCTGGCTTGCTGCCTTTATGCTTTGGTCTGGGTAGGTGTGTAAAAGCAGCTGCTGTGACGTGATGTGAGTCGCATGCTGCTTTTCCTCCTCGCTGTTTGTTTGAGAGAGTTTGCTTCCATTTTTCTCCATTCATAAAAACAGTAGATTACTCTTGGAGCAATCATTACCTCTTTAACAGATTTACAGATGTAAGAGTTGTTCATAGTTCTACTGCCTCGAGGGGTAAAAAAATGTTATTGGCAGCTGACAGGCTTTTAGGCAAGCGTTCGTCCTCTCCCTGTTCGGCTGTGGTGAAGGCAGGACGTGGCTGCAGGCTGGAAGTATGGAATGGGGGGGAGCAAAAGCAGCTCCAGAAATAAAGTGGCCAGTAGGGACCAGAGTGTGATCTTGTTCTATGAAGTAGCAGTGATATGGAGGAAGCTGTAAAATTGGGCCACTGAGGAAAGCACTTAACAGGAGAACTTCTTTTCCATGTTAGAGAACTGAAATGAGGCTTGGTGCCAGATATATCCCTGGTGCCTCTGCTGTCAGGATGATGGAAGGATGGGGAGACAGTGCTGCTGCAAATGCCAGATAATAGGTCACAGAACAGCTATGCTTGAACATCCTCACTGAAGGCCACACAGATTTCTCCCTGTCACAGAGAACAGGGAGCTCAAACATGTTCAAATCCCACGTTTTCCATTGCTTCCCTCTACTTTTTTTCCCCCCTCCTCCTCTTCTTTTACTCCTGTGACAAGAGCATGATCAGAGCAGCTAAGAATCCAGCTGACAGCAGCCACCAAGCTCTTCCATGCTAGCGTTAACCAGAGTGGAGTCACAGCTCTAAAAGAATCCCTGCAAGGAAGGTATGGCACTAAGTCTCGAATCAGGGACATGAAGCCCCGATTGCAGACAGGCAACCTTGGGGAGGTAGCTGAGTGCAAGCTTTGAGAGGTTTGTGCATGGGTTCATGTGGCTGTTAGTAGATCATGTTGGAATGTCTGCTCCAGAATTTTCTTTCAGCTTTTAACCTGCTTTTGTTTATTTATTTATTTTTGAAAACTTGACAGCTGAAGAATTTCAGGGACCCTTTTGCAAGTTAGAGGTTTGGCAGGATTTGTACAGCAGACATCTTCACAAGGGAGAAAGTACTCTGACAGTGGCATTTACTGGAAAGTTCATTTGTTGTTTTGTGTAAGTTAAGAGCTTAGGAATGTTGGAGTAACCTATTAAACTGGTAGCAAATTTAAAGATACTACTCAGTTTTCTTTTTTAATTTTACCTCTTATGATAAGTAGAAGATAGAGATAGAAAGCCAATGGCTGAATGATCTTAATGAAAGTATGAACAGGCTTTGTAAGGAAAACTTGTTACACCAAATATTTTCTTTGTACACTTAATTGACAGTAAAAGTAACATAGAGTTTGGAGATACATGTTCAGTTTTTGAATTTTTTTCTTATTGACTTAGTGAGTTTTTTGTTTGGTAAGTGGGAAAAGTATCTTCCTAGAAGTAAATATATTACATGTTTGTTCATAGTGTTGTCCTATTGATCATGCAATAACTGAAACGTTTAAAGATGAGTTTGGGAGATTATTTTGTTCTTTACTAAAAGCTCAGATGAAGCATATGTTTCCCAAATGCTTGGTACGTACATTGAGTTTCTTTGTTTTCAAATGTATTATCTTGATTCATCACTGTCTTTTCCCTGTATGGTAAAATATGCAAATTTGTTATCAGATTTGGGTATGGCTCAAATTCTCCTCAACATAATTTCTTCTCTTGAAGGGCTGGCTGTGTGCTGGCACAGATGAGGGAGTACAGAAGACCATGTGTGTTGAAGCACAGATGCTATAATCTTTCTTGCCATGAAAAATCACAGGATTTAAGGCCTCCCAAGTTTTTGAGGTCCATAATCCCAAGTGTATACTGATTTAAAGCTGGTGGAACTGGTTCCAAATAGCAGAAAAAAGAGTTTGCTGATTCTAACATTATGTTTTAATTCTGGAAATGAAAAAGCTCATTAGGAATCCTGGTTTGCAATTTAAATGTTGATCAGTGTAGCAGTAAGGTTGGATAAGATAGATATTGTGAACTTCCTCTCTTTTTCAAATGTTTTTCATTATATTCATTGTGAAGCATTCATAATATTAATCTTTGGTGGGGGGCGGGGGGAAGGAAGGAAATGTCTGGTTTAGTTACTGTAACTAGGCAAATCATTTTTAGTGATCTGCTTACTTAAAAAACAGCTTCTTTTTTTTTTTTTTTTTTTTTTTTCCTTTGAGCAGTTTATGTGGCTCACAGTTCTGGAAATAGTTTGAACTTCTGTGGACGGCTTGTGTCTAGGTGCAGACAGCAACACGCTTTGCCTGCAGATGGAACACTATTTGTTAGGCTTGTTTTTGTGAGAGCTAACTATTGGTTTACTTTGGACCATTTCAGATTGAACTGAGTAATGGCTAGTGTAGACTGGATGATGTTCATCCAGATCTCCCACAGCCATTTTATTTGTATTGTGGAAGACTTTTGAAGCCTTTCAGGTTTCAGGTTGTTTTTTTTTTAAAACTTTTGTCAGAAAGTGAGGGATAATTGGATTTTCTATATACCTCAAAATGGGTTAGGTGTGATCCTGGTGAGAATACAGTGTAAATGACAAAATGGCTGTGTGGCTGAACAGTCCAGTTAAATAAGATGAAATGCAGGACCTGAATTACTGGTTACTAGTAAGCCCTCTCTTGTTTGTATTTTGAACTCTTAACCTGCAGCTCCAATAGTAACAAGTCCTTGTTGTATAAAAGTTGTGGAGGCAAAAATTGCATGTTAAATTCTAGAGAACCTGAGCCACTGTCACCATTTCCCTGTGTTGCTGGGAGCGCTGGGTGCGTAGCTGGGATGCTTTGCTGCTGCAAAAGAGGAGGAGGGATGGGTGGATTCCAGCCCCAAGCAACTGCCATCTGGGAGCTTCAGGAAATGGGATTGGAGTTGTGGAAACTTTCTGGTTTGTTGTTTGTTTGTGGTTTTTTGGGGTGGTTTTTTTTATTTTCTTTTTTTTTTTCTTCTTGCTTTCTACTTAATGGGAAGGATTTATGAAGAATAAATAAGAGTATCGTAGCTTTTCCAGCTTGCCAAGGCAGCCTGCTTTGTTTTTGCTGGATATATCCACACTTTATCTTCCCTGTCAAATTTTGAAGCCCAGTTTAAAGTAAATCGTGTCCATAACCCATAGCAACAGCATAAACTGTCAAACAATAGTCTTGGGACCCCTTTTGTGATGGCTTTAGTGGTGTGGACCTGAGGCAAATCCTCCCTTACAGTAGGAGTTGAGCGCTGGATAGACTGAGCATATAATCTCACATAGCAGATAAGCAAGGCAAATAATGGATGTGTAGGTTTTAGTTTGACTGTAGAAATTTTCCTGTTTCCTGGAGAGAAAAGCAGGAGCCTCATAAAGCAGCTGATGGGGAGATTGGCAGCAAGGGGTGGGAGGCTGGTGGAGGTCCTGCCCGGGAGAAGGTGTGGTGACAGTAAGTCACCTCTTGACAAAACAGAGGGCCATGTAAATTAGCAGAAAATGTAGGCCCATGCTGGATTCATACTCCTTCATAATATCCATTAGCGTGTAAAGTTTACAATAATTGATAATGCAGTTTAGCAGCTTGGTACTGTGCTTTGTGTTACAAACTGTGCTGTATTAAGTAGCATATCCCTTCCACAAGCAGAGCCTGTGGCTAGCCCAGCATGTTGCTCAACTTCAGCTTTCTTTTCTAGAATGACAGTCTTTGAAACCAGTGTTCCAGGGATGTTTGGTTCCTTCCTGCAGCTGTAAGTCATTGCAGCAGCAGCAGCACTAACCTGATCAAAGAGGGGAAGCACAGCCTGCCATAAGCTGTTAAGTTAAAGCCTCAGACAAATTTCTGTTTTTGTCTCTCTTCAACTTGTCTCCTGTTTCTTGGTCTTCAGGCT
The DNA here is from genome assembly GCA_028020825.1 of Podargus strigoides. NCBI lineage: Eukaryota > Metazoa > Chordata > Aves > Caprimulgiformes > Podargidae > Podargus > Podargus strigoides. Next base: position 14,673,048 of record CM051628.1, read on the forward strand.
CGTTCTGATTTTGAATTGGGCTACATCAATTGAATGGAAAAGGGAGGGAAGTATATTCCTGTACATTTGGGCAGAAACAGGCAGTTTTTGCAAAATTGGGAAAGCTCCAAAATGTACAATGTTTTTTTCATACTTTCTTCTGCCAAAGTTACAGAAAAACAAAACTGAGAGTTTTCAGAAATCCACTTACTTTATATAGACAGCATAACACACTTCCTCTCCAGAGTTCATACTTTGCTCTGCAGTGGAAATCTCTTTTGCATTTGTAAGCCAGCTGTTGTTCAGTCCTCTTAGGCCAATTGCATGAATTTCCTCTTAAAGGACGGTTTAAATAATTTCAGAACTGTAATAAAGAAGTAACAGAAGTCAGTAATGGTTGATTGGTTGGCACTATTGCTGAATAATACATTGTAGTGCAAAGAGTTCTGTGTACTGCAGGTGAGGGTACTGCTGTCCTCCTTAGCCCAGGTAAAAGTCTTTTCAAGAACAAAATCTTGGTCACGGGTAGACCTTTTGATTTTTGGTAGCTGTACCATTCCTTTGCCCCATATCTGGGCTGATGATTTTCAGTTATTAAGGTAGGTGTGTGGAATAAGAATATACCTCCATTCAGATGAGGAGACTGTAAGGCTGAGATACTGCCATTAAATCCAAATATTCTGCTTCTTCAGCCAGAGACTAATCTATGACATGGTTCCAATATTACTGTGTCATGGTTTCATGCTGTATAAAATGAACCTTGAAGTGGTTTGCGCATTAATGCTTTTATATGTAGATCTCAAGTGCAAACAAAGGAACCTTATAATATGAATAATTTAATCATGTATACATATTTTGAGGTTTTGGTTTTGTTTTGTTTTATTTCAGAGGCATTGATTTAGATATGGTTCAGCAACAAGAAACCACTACATTCTTGCATGACCTTTGCCAAACCCATGCATGTTTCTTTCTATTTTGAGGTAGTGTTGACCTTCAGCTGTGGAAAACTGCTGGTTTTAGAGATGAGCCCTTCACCTTTAGATCTTTGTCCTCAGTAGGAGTTGGGAGTCAAGTATGATGAACCCATAATGGAAGGTGAAGTTTTTTGTAGATAGATATTGTGAAGTTTAGAGCCTTCTGAAGTCTTCAGCACACTGAAGAGGTTAAAGCAGAAAACTATATCTAGTCAGGATGCTATACATTTTAAGTTTATGGGCAGCTACACTTTATTGAGAAGTGTCAAAGTACATAAAACACTTCAGAAGAAAGTCAGTGCTGTTGTGTTTTGAACAGTGTCATCTGGAGTTTCCCAGTGAGAGTCACCTAGCTCATCTTTCAGTCCTACCCTATTTCATCTGCTAAATTTTGATTTTTTTTTAAAAAAAGTTTTGTTGTTGTTCTTAAGCACATAAACAGTTTTCTAAAGGGGAAAATATATTTTTTTACTCAAAATACATGAAATGTGAAAATCAATTTCAGGTCGACAAAATCCGCAGGAAGAAGAATGTCCAAGATACGGAACGTTTAAAAAAACTAAATGTAAATAGAAGTGGGAACTGTATTGGATAAATAGTATTGATTTAAGTTTTTCTCCTAGAAAGGTATAGGATATTTACATGGTGGTAAAACATGATTTAATGAGTCATTTTTAAGAGTAATTGATGGTGATTTTTAAAATTTGGATAGTGCGACCACTTGTTTTGAACACAGGAGCATTAAAATTGAACTAATCTAGTGTATATCTTATTTTTTTTTCAGCTATGATGTTATCTTTGCGGGGGGCCCTGAAGAACTGCTAAAGAAATTTCAGGAAAGTAATCATAAAGTGGTGTTTGCAGCAGATGGACTAATTTGGCCAGATAAAAGGCTAGCTGACAAGTATCCCATTGTTCGGAGTGGAAAACGATTCCTGAACTCAGGAGGCAAGTGTGATTCTTGAACACATTAAACTCTTGAACTTGAACATGACTCACTTCTGTTATCTGTTTTATTTATTTATATGTGGAACTGTTCTTGAATTCCCCAAGTATAAAATTGAGGACTGGGTTTGCTCTCTTCCTTTTCCCCTTTCCCTTCCCTCTTGAGTAGCCCTTCTTCTGTGCTCAAGAACAGTTTGAATGAAAACTTACATAGTATTTGTTGGCAATCACTTGTAAAAAGCAGGTCAATAAAATAACAGTCTACCAAGTAACTAACTGTGCCTTGCAATGAAATGGTGTGCAGAGTTGACCTAATTGCCATTGGTTGAATCTACTTCAGAAACAATCTAATGTACAAGCCCAAATGAAGCAGTACATCCTATTTATAGGCACAGTTTAGCTGGGTCACAGAATTTTCTGACTTGGCTATCTTGTTCTTGGGGATCTCTGAATACAGTGTAGTTGTGCTGGTAGCTCTGCCTGTCAGCATGGCTTAGGCAGTTCATTCCAAGAGAAGTGTGACTTATTCCTGTTAGCCTCAATGACGTGTTAATTTTGGAGTCCTCCTTTAAATGGCACCTTTGGTAATAATTTTACAATTAATTAATACATGCACTGGCACTGTTATAGTTTAACTGCTACAGAGCACTGTATGTCACTTCTCCTAGGTACGTGGTGCTGGGTGATGTGGAGATCTGGGAGTGTCTCTGTTCCTTTCCCTCTCTTCTTTACCTCACCTATCTGCCCTATCCTTTTTGCATTTGGCTTAAACATAGCGTATATTGGTTTTAAGTAGAATTCTCTTTGTAGCTCTGGTAGTATTAGATTTGGGCTTCTTTGCCAGCAAGAGGTGACTGATGAAAATGAAACTTTTTCCACAGATGGGCTTCTTGGGAACAGTAGTAGTCTAACCTCATGCTTTGGAGTTCTCAGAACATCCTAAACCAATCTCTGTTTCCTATTTTTTCCCTTAAAATAGCGTTAGTATAAAAATAACCATTAATTATGATCTCTTTAAAAGAGAACTGGTACATATCACAGAAAGAAAGCTGGATCTTAAGCCAAGTTGTATGAATTTCATACTTTTCCTTTGCTGGCACCAAACAGCCAGAATGAAGTCCCTGACTGGTGGACAGCGTTGGCAGAATAGTGCTTTTTGCGGAAATAACTTACGTGTGTGTGTGATATTGCAGGATTTATTGGTTATGCTCCGTATATAAATCGTATTGTGCAACAATGGAATCTGCAGGACAATGATGATGACCAGCTGTTTTACACCAAGATCTATGTTGACCCCTTGGCAAGGGTATGTAGTGACTGGCTTTCTCATTTATTTCTGCTTGAAGTAATATCCTGCTCCTCATAAAACATCGGGACATAAAAATAAAAGGAATACTGTCTCTTTATTCCTTGTGCCATGTTGACAGTTGTTTGTTCTGCAGAGGTTCCTACTGTCAGAGAGATGAACAGGCTTCCAAAGGGTCATGACTTGATATATTATTTCAGGCTGTCTGCAGGTTCAGGCAGGTTGTGCTTCGTTGTTAGAAATAATAGCTCTGAGGTATATGATTGGACACATTCATCTCAATGAGGGTCCCATGTATGTGGCAGTTTGACGGCCAGAGAGTGTGGCATTTTTCCAGGGTGTCACTGAACTACTTGCTGATCCAGTGTTTTATATTTTGGCTTGCTGCCATTTCAGATCCTGCCTGCAGCTGCTTCTGACTCTTCAGCTTTTTGTCTGCATCGTAAATTTTTGGTGAAGACCTCTCCGTGCCCTAGCTTAACAAAGCTCTCTGCTAAGTAGCAGCATTAAAGTATGATAGATGTCAGAGGCATGGCCCTGATGCTGGAAAAATAGGGCTAAGGAAAGTTAACAATGTTTTGATGCAAAAAAGACACTTGGAAGCTGACACTGTAGAATTTTGAGGTTGGTTTGAAGCATTTGTGTGCTTAAGGCAGGGGTGAAGTTTGATATATGTGTATATATATACATATACATATATATATATATATATATTTTTTTTTCAGGCATAACTTAAGGGAAGAACATCTGGCAAGTTTAGATACGGGTACAGAAATAGAATGGAATAGAACAGAACAGAATAGACTATTTCAGTTGGAAGGGACCTACAATGATGATCTAGTCCAACTGCCTGACCAATACGGGGCTGACCAAAATTTAAAGCAAGTTAAGGGCATTGTCGAAATGCCTTTTAAACACTGCCAGGCTTGGGGCATTGGCTACCTCTCTAGGAAGCCTGTTCTAGTGTTTGACCACCTCTCGGTAAAGAAATGCTTCCTATTGTCCAATCTAAACCTCCCCTGGTGCAGCTTTGAACCGTTCCCATGCATCCTATCACTGGATCCCAGGGAGAAGAAATCAACACCTCCCTCTCCACTTTCCCTCGTCCGGAAGCTGCAGAGAGCAGTGAGGTTGCCCCTCAGTCTTCTTTTCTCCAAAGTAGACAAACCCAAAGTCCTTAGCTGCTCCTGATAGAAAGTTCCTTCCAGCCCTTAATGTTTGAATTGATTCTATGCAAGTTAAGTCAGATGCTAGATATGCAGTTGAAAGGACAGGGTGTAGAGACATTAAAGCTGACTCTGCACCAAAGTCATAAGTGATATAATTATCTGTCTAAACAGCTTATCTTCTAGACAAAAAATGTGTACCTCTGCACAGTGCACTACTGCAATGTGATTCAAAATGCCTTCATAGCGCTTAGGTTGGGATACTGTGCTAAACATCAGCAGTGATTCTCTCTATGGGAGTATTCAATGCTGTAGAATATGTAACAAAATCTTGGAAGACCAAAACAGAGTATGGAAGACCAAAACAGAGTATGCTATCTGTATAAGGCTTTTTAAGTGTGTTTTATATACTTCAGTCAACATGTTAAAACTTGAAAACATAGTACTTTAAATGAGAATCTAGGTAGGATTAATAATAAATGTTAGGAACATGATCTAAAACTGCTAGTGTTTTTTTTTTATTCTGCCATGGTACTTAAATTTGGCCTCTGTATTTTTGAGACTGTGAAACACAGCATTTTTTCGTTGCTTGGCCAAGACTTGTTCATTTTCTTTTTAAGATGAGAGACAAATTTTCTTTGGCTTATGCTGCCAAATCGTAGTCTCTTTGGAGAGTTATGACCTTTATCCTCCACGTTTAGATAAACTTTTTGCATATTTAAAACTGATTGCTATACAGCTGCACAACTGAGGAATATAGAAAAATTTAACAATATAAAATTAAGAATTATATCTGAGCTGAATATGTAGAGTAATTTTGCCTGATTACTTGTTAGCACTGCTGTATAACTGCAACATTACCATAAAAGCATTGGCTTTTAGAATGCCTCAATATCTTTGGTACTTTTTTTTCAGGAACGCATTAACATTACTTTGGACCACAAATGTACAATTTTCCAGACTCTAAATGGAGCTGTTGGTAAGTATATGATTTGCATGTTGTGTTTTATTAACTATTAACTTTCTTTGCTTAACTGTGAATATCATTCCCTAAACTTATGTTTGTTTTAAAGAAATATTTGGTTGGGTAAACCTGATTACCAGATTAGTTACAGGTCTTTTGGGTTTACTTTTAATTGATTTCTTCCATTGATAAAATATTTGATATAAAATAGAAAAAATAGTTTTCAGTAAATGAAGTTAGCAATTAACACAAAGTTAAGAACCATTTTTCCATCTGCCTTTCACAGACTTAATTACAGAAGTAAGATGATCATTAAATTTGTACTTTAGGTGTTCTTAAGCAAATGGTTATACATAATGAAATGGAATGTAAAATTATGTAGAATTTCCTTTATTCAACTATTATGAATTTAAATTGAAAAATTGCATCTATGCAAACTTCCTTTCTTACCTTTAAGCTCCAATTATGGAACAACTTTTTATAGATCATTTCTGAAATAACTACGATTTCTCTATAAATAGCATTTACACAAAATTAGTTTTACTTTTAAAGCAGATCTTATTCAAGTACTGAAGGCTGCTGATGGCAAACTCTGAAGTTTGATGTAACCTTATTTAGCATAAAGAGGTTAGAATTCAAGATCTAGTAAAAAACAATGAACAAAAGCTTCCAATTAAGTAACTGACAATGATAGGAACAGCAAGGTAGAACTTAGAGAACTCTGAAATTTAACTTTTACTTATACTCTTATGATCTTTGTTGATTTGCAGATGAAGTCCTTTTGAAATTTGAAGAAGGAAAAGTAAGAGCAAGGAATTCAGTGTATGACACATTACCAATCACCGTTCATGGAAATGGTCCAACAAAAGTGCGTGACAGTTTGTCTTTATTTTGTGGAAAGATGACACAATATTAATAGAGGCAAAAACAAGGGTAGAAGAGTCTGAAACAGTCATAGCACACCACCACTGCTGGTTTCCAATTGACGTTAATAAAACCTGCAAGAATAAAAAACCACATTGTAATAGCTGTCTCCATCATGTTATTCTGCTGTCACTGTAACTTGGTATCATTGCTGAAACAACTCATTCTGCTCCCAAATTCATTGTAGCGTGGGATATTAGAAATGAGTAAGCTTATGTTAATTTGTTCACTATCACAAAACAGTTCTTGTAGCTAGTGAAGAATGCCTGTCTGGTTATTAAACGGTAGTTGGAAGAATGGGTTTTCAGGGGGAGAAAAATCTAAATAAGGGTCACAGGCTGGGGTACGAAATGGTAACACATCTGATCCTCCTGCAGACCTTGGTGTGTGTTTGTATACACATATATAAAAACATATATTGTATATAGGCAAAAAGATAGATTTGTATGTATATGTGTGTTTGTATATATACACATGCGTGGATGGCTTTTGTTGTATCTTCAGTGTCATGGAACACCCAAAGTATGATAAAATGCAGATTGAGTATTGGAGTGTGTTTTCTAGGCAAAATAATATTCTGTCTTTCCAGTTCTTTATGAGAGCAGTAGAGCAGAAACAAATAGCAGCCTTCCCTCAGGTAGACTTTCCCCAGCATGAGATCCCTTAACCACTGCAAATGGCAGTAGAGAAGAGTGAAGTTCTGCACAAACTTCTCCTGGAATCCAGGAGGACAGGGCAGCCCATCAGCAGAAAAAGTACATGTTTTGTTCAGTACTAGTTCAAAATGTTTTAAGAAGCTAGGTGCTGCTTTAAAATATCCCCTTGGCTGGCTTCTGAATTTTGGCATAGCTTGTCAAAGAAACATCGCCTGGGCATCTATCTTCTGCATTTTCTATGTGTTTTTCGTATGGTCACTCTTGTGTAAAGTGTTGATGATTCTCAGATTTGGGAAAATAATTAAACTATAATCTTTTTCTCAGCTTGAAATCACACCTAGCAGCTTGTGAGAGCTGAATGATCTCTAGTCTGTTTTGGAAGTTATACAAGCGTTTACTTGGTAGTTGTTATACCTGCAAAAAATTTTTGTTTGAACTGGAGCAATAAATGTAGACGCTAAGAGAATATAATCTCTGTTTTGTAAATAAAAAGAAGAAGAAAAAGCTTTTACCAGCTATTATTGTACAGGGTTGTTTTTTTGTTGGTGATTTTTTTGTTTGTTTGTTTTTAATTTTATTTTTTTTTTTTTTAAATCATAAAAAAAGACAGTCAATTGCTTTTAGGTGTAGGAGATTCAGTGAGTAAACCTGAATTCTTTAAAAGGTACAAATTACTGTTTGCATGCGCCTTTCATTAATCTGAATTGTTCTTTTATTTGCCAGATTCAGTTGAATTATTTGGGAAACTATATTCCTAATGCTTGGACACGGGAAACTGGTTGCAGTATTTGTGATTTAGACTTACTAGACCTTTCAACAGTAACGGTAAGAATACTTTTCACTAGAAGAAAACCCTTCTGAATGCAGTTGAGAGGTGTGTAGTGATTTCTGAGGCAAAGCAGCTTCTGTATGCAATATTATGTTTTGTAGATACCTCAGGAAATTTTTTCTGGTATATGAAACTGTAAAGATTGAATTTTAATTTACTGGCAGTATCAATACTTTTAGAAATGTTCTTATGCATGCATTTTAATATAGGTTTCCCCAATATTACTGAAGATGATCTCATCCCCCAAAACCTTCCATATCCTTACCTCTGTTCACTGAGAGTGAATTAATAATTTTTGAATCATGCAAGATTTAGGTGAATAATTAGAATTTTTGAGGAGGTTGAAAAACTCTTTAGATATTTCAGATTTTTAACTGCAGACCTACAAAAAACTTGATATGCATCAGTTAATTTCTGTTGCAAATAGAGGTTAATAGTTAACTGTAACATGGTTACAGTTATTCTTTTCTGAGGTACAGAGAAGTAGTCAAAACTGCTTTACCTTGTAAAGGATGGTACAGGTATCTGTATTGTATCTGCAAATGTGTTTCTGTAGAATAAATTTGATGTAATTGAGATCTGATATCAATTCAGTTTTCAGAATTTTTATGGGACAAATATACATGTACACATGGCATGTGTGTGTATATACAATATTTAGGAACTTATTTTGGCTCTTTGGCTCCAAGCATGATGTCTTTAGTGTCTTTATGAATATTTCAGCTTGTACTCAGTAGATTTTAGGCAGAGTAAATACTAAGATCTACCATGTGGAAATGTACTTAAAAGAACATTCTGATTATTCTTAACAGACTGTTTCCAGCAGCTGTTTCATTGTGTTCTGTATTGAAGATTTGAATGAGGCCAGGTCTTAGAAGGTCATGTTGAGGATAGCATGAAAGAAGTAGTGGCTTGTTATCTTCATAATATTTCACTTTGTCCTTTCAGTTTCTGGACAATAAGTAGCTTATAGACTGGAATATAAATTTAACAAGCTATTACTGTATTTGTAATAACTTTTGGGTTATTATAAATTATTTTTAATTTTGCTGTGAAAATACAGTATTCAAATCATGTGCTACTGAACTAGTGTTTGCACTTCCAATGTGAAGTTTACCTGAGAAAAAGAAGTTGTCTAAGTTTTTCCTAATGATGTTCATAATTAAAACATGGCTGGGGAGCAGCTAAATCTTAAAGCCAGTACTGGGGAGTAACTTGCAATGATTTACTGGATAGCTTCCTATAGTTTATGTACATCTACTTGGAATGTGTCTTCCTTACTGTAATTCATTCTTTGGACTTTGTACCTCACTCACTCTGCCAGCAGAAATAATGAGGCTTTTCCTTGGCCTCAGTGGATTTGTTTACTTCAGGCGTTTCTGAGTACAAGCAGTATTTCATTTTCTGAACGTGCTTTCTATTCAGGCCTGGCTGGTTGCAACTTAACAAGGAATCTTTAATGGAAAGAGCAATACCAGCTCTGTGCCTCTAATCATTCTTCCCATATTGTTTTATTTAACTTTTTGCATTGATACACTCCAGTCTTCTGAGGATTTTGCTTGTTCTTCTCATAAGTAAGTAGAGAATTGGATTTGTTGATACCATCTATGTTTTGGGCTTTGAGTTCCTTTAGATGAATTCTGGCATTAATGAGTCCTTGACTGAATGAGCTTAGGTGTTGTGGATTCAATGTTTTGGGGTGGGTTTACCTACAGACCTTGACTTTAGCAGTACAAAACGGATCAGCTCCACTGTAAAACAAGAAGTTGAAATATAGTACTTTCCATCACAGGCATAGGGATATCTTTCCTTCTATGAAGGTCAAGAGTAAGTGCATGCAATGCAGAGCTGGGTGGAGGCATTTCCACAGGTTGTGTAGGTTGGTCTATGATAGATGAGCAGAAGAGCACAAAGCAGTACCAGGGTGAGTGTGAGCAGGTGCTGGGAGCATGGCCTGTGAGGAGCTGAGTTTCAGGATTGCCTGTGAAGGGGCTAAGAGCCATGTGCATGGTGTCTTTTGCTCACTCCTTGTCCTCTTCACAGAAGCAGGTCCTCCTGTGCTCTGATCACAGCTGAGGTGTGGAAATACTCAGTAACTGCTTTCTTCTGCTAATGTCAGCAGCCTGTGCCACCCCTAAATGAGCTGCCTGCCCAGGGCAGCTCATTTCCTACCCTGCAGGGTAATGGAAAATAAATTGAAGAATGCACCTTGACTCAGTAAGTGTAAATTTTGGCCACTTTTCTTAACTTAGGTTTTAGCAAAAAAAAAAAAATAAATAAATCAAATTGGACAACTAATTTGATCTCATTAGAGCTACTTCTTAAATCTTCTTACTGGTGTGGAGATTTCCTGGTGTGGGTGAAAAGGGTGACCTCGCTCATGCTCTCACTTCACTGGCAACTCCTGTGGCAAGAGTTCCTGGACTTTGCCCTGTGTAGTTGTACTGAGACATTGTCCTGTATTTTTTCCAAATATTGTCATATGAGAAACTCTGTCAGAGAGAATGAACATGCAGGTGCAGACTGGGTAGTTCCAAAGTGGTTTTGCTGAGGCACAACTGGGAAGAACCAAAACATCTGACTTGATATACTCAAACTGCTGCTTATTAAAATTATTCATTGTGACCTAGAGTCAGATTATACTCTTTATAGTATGGTGAACCAAGGTCTAGGTTGATGAACTCTCTGCTTTGAGGAGGTGCATCAGAGATGGGGGATCAACAGAGAACTCTGCTTTGAGAAGGTGTAGTTTGCAGGAATTTTTACTCTTAATTTTTCAAACACTGTTTTGCTTTGGTCACACTCCTGAGATTTTAGTGTGGAACCATGTGGTTCACACTTTGGTGTACTGAAGGAGTGTTAGTAATTCCTGATTGTTGCTATAACCTTTGCAGATCCAGCCTGAACCTGCTTCTCTAGGGAAAGGGAATAAGGGGGAAATGGCCTAGAATTGGAGAAATATGCAAAATGAATTATTGCAACAGTTCTAGTATTAGTAGCACATGTGCATGTTCAGCTTAGTAAGCCTGATGGCACACGCTGCTTTTCTCATTGCTCGCAATCAGCAGTACCAGTTACCATGACACCAGCCTTAATGGAGTGCTTGCCAGGGAATATCACAGTTGCTTTTTTCAAGATATGTCAGTGTGCTTGTCTCCATCAGTTGTTTTGAAGTTGTTAGGATGTCTGCATGAGTACGTATTATGTTTGCAAATTAAGTTGTGAATAGGAGGTAGTCAGGGTAAACACTGGTGCCTAATGTTTCCGATCTGGTGCACTTGCCAGTATGTTTCTGGATTTCCGATGTAGACAGTGACAATGTAAAATCTCAGCATGCGCTGATGGCTTATCCAGACTCTTTTCAAGTAGGTGTTGGCTTGCTTAAGGAAAGCTAACTTGCAGCCTTTTATACTCATATAAAGTTTCTCTAACCCTTGTAGTGGGTTAGACATTTATAATATCTGTTTTTGAGGTGGAAAAAATTTTTTTCATCAGTGCATTTCTTTGTGTAGGAGTTGAAGCCTTTGAAGGTTAAATTTCTTTGTCTTGTATAGTGTAATTTATTTTAAGGATACACAGAAGTATTGTCTAGGTTTGCTTTAGTGGTCATGACCTCTATATCAAGCACATACAAATCAGGAATTAATACCACTGTTCAAAAGATTTGAATTCACATTAAAATCAGGTGGATAAAACTTCAATATCCTTGCATGCAAGGGGAGAAGCTCGAGTTAGTTCATCAAAGGTCTTGATAAAATCAATGAGTAGGGAAGTGATGCAGAGCCCACTTACAATGGTCAGGGGAAAATAGTGCATATAAGTATATGGAAGGGTATTGCAATCTTTGGCTAAAAGTACAGATGAGTGAAATATTTTGTGGTATTTATTCTTTACTTTTAAAAAAACCCTGGTCTTTCCTGTATTTTCTTGTAAATGTAACATACGTATGTATGCTACTTCCAAAAAATGAATTTACCATGCAGTTCTAGGTGTATTTCCTTAAATACTTTTTTTTACTGTTTTAATACTGTAATTTTTAAAATAAGAATTTAAAAAACTGTAATACATTATTTTCTACTTCTGGTTTCTGTTACTGGAATTCAAAGAGTTTTCTAGCAGTACTAAATCCATTTTCTTTGCTTATTTAGTGAAATCAGTGAAAATAAACAGGGGTAAACACTTGAGTAAGTTGGTTTTGATTATTTGAAAGCTGTGTGGCCTGAGTTACTACAACATAACATTGGTTGCTTTTTATTAGTTGCTTGGAAAGGAGGAAAATCTTACTTGTTGTGTCAATTTTTTTTTTTTTTTATTTTTATTTTTTTAAGGAATATCCAAGAGTAAAAATTGGTGTTTTCATTGAACAACCCACTCCTTTCCTACCTAAATTTTTAGACAGACTGTTGACTCTGGACTACCCAAAGGAGGCACTCAGTATCTTCATTCATAATAATGTAAGTATGATTTTACTATTGTGGAAAGCTTAAATTTTGGAAATTATGGTATAAGTGAAAGTGTGTGAGGAAGTATATGGATTTTATATATGTGCATAGTTAAACTGTGTAGAAAGATATAATCTTTCAGAATTTAGAATGAAGAACTTGGGGAAAAAAAAAAAAACAAAAAACAAAAAAAAAAAAACAAACCAAAAATTAAATGAAATTGTGGCAGTGCTTACTGAAGTCTATTTAAAGAAACTGCTTAGATTCTTTCTCTTTACTAATGAAAAAGGCACTAGGTTGGAAGCATTACATGTAGCTGAGATATCTTAAATTGGAGGTAGGTTAATTAGAAATTAAAGAAATAATCACTGTGACTGCATTTTAACCTAATGTCTAGGACTGTCTACCTTGGTGTACAGGTTGCAGCTCCCTCTCTAAAGCAGTTCTGGAGTTGCGTGAAAAAACTTGTGTGCCACTGAGGATGTAGGATGGGGTTTGAGGTCTGTAAAAATAAATATTCTGAAAAAATATTTTGTAAATAGTCTGTGTATCTTGCATCATTGGTCTGGAGGTACAGCTTTAATTTATATTGCTGATGTGTTGGATTCTTTTGCTAAAATTTTAGACAGAAGAGCTTCATTTTAATGACAGATATACTGGAATATCTTCAAGTACTGTTTGCCATTTGTTTGTTTAGGATAGAATACAATGTGTTCTTGGACACTATGTTTATGATTTCACAGCAACTTGTACTTTTCATTCACTATAAACAATGTTAACATGATTACAGGAGGTTTACCATGAAAAGCACATCAAGAAATTCTGGGAAAAAGCCAAGAACATTATCAGAAATATAAAAATTGTTGGACCTGAAGAAGATCTGAGTCAAGCAGAAGCCCGGAACATGGGAATGTAAATTCTGTTTTATAAATCTATTATAATGATGCATGCGCTAACATTTTTTCGTCTTTTAAGTATATTATTTTACATCTTAAGCACTAACAACTTTACATCTGCTCCTTCCTGTGCACTCCTGTTCTACTTGGCTGCCCTTGTGAACTTCACCACCTTCTCTGGAATAACTGCATTTTACTTTTTCTCAAAAAATCTGTCTTGGAAGTGCGGGCTGTTCAGAGCAAAGTCAGAAAGTATAAAAAATTATTTGCTTGCAACCCTTCAGCTGACTTCCAACATAATAACCTGATTTGTTTCTCACTAATACTGCAATGGGAATAACTTGGAAAAAGTGATTCTTCAAACCTGTTTAATGGCTTGATTTATAGAGATTGATATATTCAGTCTTCTAATTAATTTTCTCCTGCCTCTGTCTGCGTTATTGACTGATAGTTTTGGTCCATCTGCCTCAAACACTTGCTTTCTCTCTTTTTCTAAATTAGCGGATTTTAGCACCTCTCTGTTTATCTCCAGTAGATTTAGAATTAATTTGGTCTCCTCACTTGCACATTTTTCACACAAAAAGTCTATTTATCTGAAGCAGCAAAACAGGCTTCAGTTAATACAGTTCAGTGCTTACTGATAGAATTAAAAAAAAAGTTAACTTAAGCTTTGAAGGTCTAGGGTTTTTTTTCAGTAGAATATGTTTGAGCATATAATGTGGTTGGGTCAGTTTTCTCCTTACCTCTTTTTTTTCCTTTTTTGGCTCAGTAAAAAGCAGTGATAAATCACAGTGAGGTTCTCAGTAAATGAGACTCATATTTCAATATAAAGTGTGAGAAGATAACTTTTTAATTTCATCTGTAGTCATGCAGCAAACCTCTGACTACTTGTTCACATAATAAAGAATAATTGAAGCATTTCTTTCTTGCCTTCTTATTGACATGGAAAGCCCTCTCCTGCACTTGGGAAAGTTGGATAGGTGTTGGAAAGGACCCAAAATTGTGCAGTTTACATTGGAAGCTTTCAAAAGTTTCAGGTAGAGAGAGCAGTATCGGTTAGAGACTTCATTGACCTCACTGTTGAATTTTGAGATGAGTTTAATGTCTCCTATGTGCTTTTTGAAAGTCAGAAGATGCAAAGTCTGTCTCTGAGCTCCCACTGGTATTGCTAAATGATGACATGGATACAGGAGGACTCCTTTTCAGTCAAGCAAGTAGGGCATCTTGGCTGTAGTAAGGGCAAGAGCAGGGATTAAGCCAGATGTCAAGTGATTTCTGTTGGAGACTTGGGTTTTCTGGACCTGCTTCTCCAGAACACTTCAGCAATTTTAGGATTCAGCCTCAGATGGAGAAGGAACATTTTGAACTTTGTCTTGCAGAAGAAAAACAACTTTCCCATCCATATTTGATTTCAGTAGCTTCCAGGTGGTAACTCTGGTAACAATACTTAAGCCTGAGATGCAAAACTAAACATTAGTGCTTTATCTGTTTTGTGGCTACATTTGTTTGGTTTTAGTGATGAGTGATAAGAGCTTCTTTACACTGTCATGGCTGTCTGGAGAGATGCAAAATGTAATCCTAAATGGCAGACAGTGTCACCCAGTCTTTCAGTGAGGGTTGCAGACTTGTGTTTGGGGCACCTTTCCTATCAGAGGTCTGTCAGATGGTGTAAGTGCTCTCCCTTTGGGCTCACAGAATGCATTTGGAATTGTATTTCCAAAGTGTGAGTGGTGTAAAAATGATACATTGATTAATTGTAAATTCAAATTATGTCTAAAAAAATGTAAGTAGGTCAATGGTAAATAAATTGAGTAGACTATATATCTTACCACTATAAAAAACTAACCACTTGGAATATCTCAGTGGAAAGTTTGATGAAGAGAAGAGCAGTGACACTTTCTCTTTTCAGATGAGGTCACTGTTCCAGACGGGCTTGTGGTTTGTAAGCAAAGTTAAACATTGCTCTCATTGCAAAATACTGTAAACTGATCTGCTGAGCTTCAATTCACACTTCCAACAAAAAATCTTGACATTCTGCTAAGTTTTTATTACACTGAAATGGCTTTAAGTTATGTGCAAAAATACAGCTTTCTTTTCAATACTTGACCTTAGTTTGTAAGCATGTGGAGTGTAAAGCAAGTAGATTAAAGGTTTTAGCCATTGAACTTAGATTAGGAAGTATGTTACTATATGTATGAGTATTGCTTCCACTTGTTCCTCAATGCAAACTGGATATCCCTATTAAATAGTTTCACATATAATCTGGGATTTCTGCATCTGGAGAGGTTAGCATACACTATAAGAAGGTAGCACTTTGAAGCATCAGAATATCCAGGATTACTTTTATTTCCTTGGGAAATCTACTTGGCAATGTTGCAAGCCTCAAGAGAAGTTGCATGATTCTATTTAAGAGTAGACTTGCTTTATTAATTTTGACAGAAACTTTTACAGCTCTCTGTATATCTGAAACTGGACGTTTTTCTGGAGGTTTTTGTTAGTGACCTTAAAGTGCAAAGATAAAACTTCACATTTACGTGGTGACTTATATCTAGAAATGCAAGGAGAATTATGCTTTAAACATGAGGTTTTACCATTTGGTGATCCAATCTTCAATGCTGTATAGAAAGAAACGGAAGGAAAAATGAGTCAAATTATGGTCAGAATAGTAGCCTTGATTTTTGGCCTTTTTATTATATATGTGTGTACACACACACACATGTATAAAATATAAATACATATAATTAATATTCTTGGTTACAGAGGTTGAAGTTAGAGGTTTCACATTGTAAGTGATCTGTGCTACAGCTGAATTTCCACACTATTTAAGGCAGTAATGCTTTGAAGGAGTTCTTAATAGATTATTGAATGACTGAGTGTGACTTGGACCAAAACTTTTAGTTTCTTACTTTGTGTTTTGAATTACTATGTGAATGAAGAACAGAAGTATTTTCAGCACTAAACACATTGGACCAGTTTTAATAGAATTCACTGGCTCTGGGTTTAAAGTGGGAGAAAAAAAGAAAAAAGGGCAGAAGTTGAAGGACTATACATTTTGAAATGCATGTAATCAATTTTCCAGTCATATTTGCCTACAATTAAATGTAAATTTGTTCCATTTATTTTTTTCACATTTTCATGATTAAAAACATGAATTCTAGTCATATTTTTGTTAGCAGCAAAAGATTTAGCTGCTTTTGGGGAGATGCTGGCCAGTGTTGTGGCTGGAACCCTGGACTGACAGTCTGTTGGTCTATCAGGTTTAGTTTCCTTATTAGCGGATAAGGGAGCTGAATATTTTTGGAAGAAGTTTAACATCTAATGTCAAGTGCAATATAAAAGTCAGGTTGCTATTAATAATTGTAATTATGCTAATGATAAGCTTACATGTGAATTGTGTTCAGTAGTTGTAAGGCTTTGAACAGAATAGGCTAGTAATAGAAAATGCCATTAAGACTTAATTACTGGGCTGTGTTATGGCCAAAATAAAACCTGCTGGTTTCAACTGAGGCAATTATGCAAGAAAGTGCCAATTAGGGAATTGCTGTCATAAAAAACACATATACATAAGATAGAAAACTGCCAGTGAAGGAGATGTCAATTAAAGCAAAATCAGAGACTGACCAAAGATATAGACTGTGAGGGTGTGTCCAAATGTGATGTCTTCAGCAGTAGTGGGAAAACCATTTCTATCAATTTAGTATTTTAAAAATTTATCTCAAATCATTACTACATCTTTAGTGATCAAGTTTGAAGAAGAAGGATTGCTTAAATTTATGGAATAAAAAAAGCTCTACCTTCTACTGTGATTCCGACAAAGTCATACCTCTGAAGTCCTTTGAGTAGAAGCAGGTTTGAACAAAAAGACACAAAAGGTGTTGATAAGTAGTAGTCCTTATGGGAGACAGACTAAATGCTGGGTGAAGTGCTGTGTTAGATGTAGTGGAGGGGAATGGAGGAGGAGTGAATCCATGCCAGAGGTTTCCTTGACTTGTATTTAGCCTGTCACATCCACCATTGATCAGATCTTCTGAAGTGACAGAAATATTTTCCTTTGCAGAGAACAGTCACAAACAATCAAATTACGTGGAACTTAAACTGAAACAGTGTTTATAGACATTTTAAAGCAAGAAAGTAAAATAATTTTAATGCTTCAAGCTATTACGATGGAATTAATGTAAGTTCTGTCAATAATAGTGGGGAAAATAGAGAGAATCAATAATACCACATGCATGATAGAAACTGCTTGTTCCACTTCATTTAAAAGTGTATTTCATTTACTATCATCTCCCAGTATTCTCTTGGCATAGGAAAGCTGAATTCACTATACCAGTTTTTCGCCTAGCAAGTGTACCCTGCCAAAAACATACAAATGTAGTCTGTGCTTCTTACTTTTTCTATTTCTAGTAGAATGTGTCTTCTGCTTGGTGGAAGCTTTCTCTTGAAGGTGTGGGAATCTATGCAAATAATTGATAGAACCAGTGTATGGGACAAATTCAGTTCCTTTTCCTAATTTGCATTCACTGCCTGTACAATTGCTTTATATTTCTATTTACTGACTGTGTTATTCTTTTAGATCACAAGGAGACTAAGAAAATGTCTTTCAATATACATTTCTTTATACTTTTTGTCTTACACTCTCCATAAGGTTTCAGTTACTATTGAGATCTTATCTAGTGTTTTTACAGCAACATGCAGTTACTAGAGAAGCTTACTTAATAAGCTCGTACTTCACTATTAGGTGACTGTACTGATATCCAACTATAGAAATTGGTGTCTTGATTCCCCCTACCCCACCCCACCCCTGTTTCATCAGGACAGCATGTAGTAGCTCTTACTGAACTTGGTAAAGCTTAAATATCACTTAGTTTATTAAAAAAAACACTGGCATCTGATGCATGTTTTTAAATCTTTTAGTTTATCACAGTACTGTAATCTGAAGACACCTTTCTTTTACTAGGCTACACTGCAGAGGGCTTTCAATGCAGTGTATGAGTAGAGCACTTGGTTGTGGTTTGGGTTTTTTGTGTTTTTGTTTTTTTTTATTCTGTTTGTGAATCTTTTCTGGACATGTGTGAGTTAACCATTCCTTTTCATCTTTTTAGGGACCTTTGTCGCCAGGATAAAGCATGTGAATATTACTTCAACATAGATGCTGATGTCGTGTTGACAAACCCGAAAACTTTAAGAATACTGATAGAACAGAACAGGTATAGTATATCTCTTGGTTTTACAGAATTTCCTCCAACTTGATGGTATTCTCTGGGGCTGACCAGAGAAAATAAGAACCTGTCTGTTCTTGCAGAGTTAGATCCTCTTTGTTTACCTGTGGTATTTGATTGCCATAGTTCATAATGGGCTTGGAGGCCAACAATTCACAAAGCATTTTGTTCCTGTCAAGCAGCAATTCCTGATGTGAATTTCAAATGCTTCGAAGTTCCTCTGAAGAGAATGGTGTGGTGTAAGATGGTTTTATGGAACAAATTAAGACTAATGATTTCAAAGCTGGTCACACACAAAATGTTAAAAAAAACAACCCCAAACAACAACAGAACCCCCAAAACAAAACCAAACAAAAACTCCCCAGAGTTTATTACTCTAGTATTGCAGTATTATTACTTTATTTTTAAATCATATATGCAATAAAATAGTGGGAATGTCTGTTTTGATCTACTAATGAGAAGGGATGGAGCTTAAAGATGTGGCTGTTGGCCTTTTTCATTATATTCCTTGTAGTATTTATTGTTGTAGAAAGAGGCTAAGAGCCAGGTACACTAGGTGGAAGAAATGGAAGCTTTGCAACATATATCTACCAGTAGACACCCTCTGAAACAAAGTGCCATTTTATTCTTTTTATTCAACTTAAATTTCCCCTTTTGACTCTGTTAAATTTTGGGTAAGCTAAGTCTCACTATGGGGCGGTTTGTTGTTTTTTTTGTCTTTGACTGTGATGTTTTTTGTCATTATGCCATGGGCAGTGTTTTTTTACTTGACTGAAAGTCGAGCCACCTCCACAAATTGTAGGAGTCTTTGCTTGTGTAACACTATTCTTGTTTCTGGGCAGTGGGTAGTTGGATGTTGTTTCTTCCAGCTTAAGTTTAGAATAGCTGTTCTGAGATTTGAGAGTCTTTGATGTATTATGTACACTCTACTCCAAATTGAGGAAAGCTGGCCAACATAGTAAGGACATGGACCTGTTGGAGCAAGTCCAGAGGAGGGCCACAAAGATGATCAGAGGGCTGGAGCACCTCTCCTACGAAGACAGGCTGAGAGAGTTGGAATTGTTCAGCCTGGAGAAGAGAAGGCTCTTATAGCACCTTTATAGCACCTTCTAGTACCTGAAGGGACCTACAGGAAAGCTGGAGAGGGACTTTATAAGGCCGTGTAGTGATAGGACGAGGGGTAATGGTTTTAAACATAAAGAGGGTAGATTTAGATTAGATATTAGGAAGAAGTTCTTTACTGTGAGGGTGGTGAGACACTGGAACACGTTGTCCAGGGAAGTTGTGGCTGCCCTGTTCCTGGCAGTGTTCAAGGTCAGGTTGGATGGGGCTTTGAGCAACCTGGTCTAGTGGGAGGCAGGGTTGGAACTAGGTGATATTTAAGGTCCCTTCCAACCGAACTCGTTCTGTGGAGCTATGATGTTTTGATATATAGTCTATGTATAGCAGTTCATATTTTCTTATTCAATATGTCACTTCACAGAAAGATTATTGCTCCGCTCGTAACTCGTCATGGGAAGCTTTGGTCCAATTTCTGGGGTGCTTTGAGCCCAGATGGATATTATGCTCGATCAGAAGATTACGTTGATATTGTCCAAGGGAACAGAGTGTAAGTAGTTGTAACCGAGTTTTTAAAGTCAAGACACCCAGTATGGTTATTAGCAACATATTCTTACATTTTCATGCAACCTGGTATTCCTGCATAGCTTAGGTTAGTTTTATTGTTTAGCTTTTTCTATTTCCTAGGAATGCATTTGTGTTCCCATTTGTTTTTTCCCCTGTACAACTTGAATGAAATGCAAAGTGTTTTACATGATGAGCTGGTATTAGTAATGAACATAGTCATTACTAGTACCTGTTTGTGTCTGGTAACTTTAGCAGTGCATAATTCAGAAAAAGGCAAGACAAACAAATAGCAAACCCAAAACATGGTATCCCAGGAACCTCAGTCAAAAGAAATGATTGTTGCATTCGTCAAATGACTTCGTCTCTTTGGGACAAATGTATAATCAACTGAATAACTTTTAATTTTTTTATGTGTTTCTTCCTGTGTGTTATGCCAGATATATCCTAAGGAGCTCTTGAGAAATACTTTTGTCACACAACTTTTTTGGGTTTGTTCTTCCCCTAAATGAATGTGGTATAAGTTGTTCTAAGCTTGACTTCCCCATGTGGTGATACCTTTTCATTGCCCTGGAAGAACAAAAAGGTCTGAAACAGATTGACTACTTTAATAGGACTGACTTGCTTTCAGTTCCACTGAAAGAGGTGCTCGTGGCACTGGGAGGGAGGAAATCTGCAGAGTGAGCATTGTGACAGCAATGTTTTTTTGTTGATATTGGCCCAACTGACATAAATACGTGGCCTGCTGTGGTCCGTGGGTATTTGTGTGAGGAGGTCAGACCAGCTGTGTGAAGCCTCAGTGAAGTCTTAAAACTCACTTAAAAATCTGTTTTAGAATTACTTTCTCTGTCTCATAGTGTAGAATAATATTGAAAGTTTGATTGATTGTCTTAACTGTGGAAACACAAAGTACATTTGTAGTTAAAACTCTTCAGAGAATTTGGCCTTTCTATTTTTTATAACAATGCATCATAAAAGTTGAATGACTGCCTACACCTACATTGAAGATATCCACAGTGTGCAGCTGGAGTTTTTCAAATGTCTTGGGAACCTTTCAGCTTCATTTCCTTGAAACTTGCTTAATCTTGTCAGCAAATACAGAGATGTTGATTTGATAGAATAGGCAACAAATTAGTTTTCGTGGCTTTAAACAACTTGCATTTGGGTTTTTTTACAGCGGAGTATGGAATATTCCTTACATGGCTAATATATACTTAATTAAGGGACAAACTCTCAGATCGGAGATGAAAGAAAAGAACTACTTTATGCGTGATAAGTTGGATCCTGATATGGCACTCTGCAGGAATGCCAGGGAAATGGTAAGGTGTATCTGTAACAGCTTACTTTTAAATACAGACTTCTTTGTGTCCTGCTACACTTGACTGCTTCACTTGATTGATCTTGGATATTATATTTTTACTTCTAATTCAAAGTACTGGCCAATTTTTGAGAGATAGAATATTTTAGGTGTATTTCTTTAAATTGTTGACAATGGAATTTTTTGCAAGGCTAGTGCACTGACTGCATGATAGTTTTTATTTAAATGCACTGAAAATTCCTATTGAGATTAAAATATCTTCCTTGTTGGCGCAACCTCAACAGGATGAAGGAGGGCTCAACTTCTCTGCTGCATATGACTTCAAACATATCAGTGCATTTGGAGCATCTCTATTATGCAAGTTTTTATACAGTGTGAAACTTCTAGGAGACTAAGTTGGCATATTTTGCAATTTCATATTTTAGGAGATACATATTTGAATGTATAAAAGGCGGTGTTGATATAAAAGCCTAAGTAATTTATGAAATTGTACAAATCTTCTTAGGGAGCATGAATTACTCATTAATTTTTCCAGAGAGATTAAAACTGTATCAGAAGTTCGTTACTTGCATTAAGCTGTAAGCAATGAGAGAAAACGTTTTTGTACTGTAAAAATATGAATATGTAAATCCACATTTCTACTGATATTTACACTAGTTTCAGCACAGAAACAAATAAGACCTAAACCAGACCTATTTCCAGACACTATAGCATTGAAAAATAATTTTGCTGAATTGAACAAGAAAAGTTGGCAAGTATTGATTTTTTTATTTTTTTTTTAATTCCCTCATAACAAGGCATGATCTCCTTTGTACTGATACTTCAGAATATCCCCGTCCAATTCTGTTGTATTCAGACCTTCTCAGCATCAGTTATTGCAAACCTCTGCTTCCTCTGTGCTCATTAAACTAATCTGACTGGCTCATCAGAGAGTTGCTTTCTCTTTTCCTCTTTCTCAGTCTGTGCTGTAAGATGGTTTGGTACGTGCTTGTTTTTGTATTGCAGCAGATAAGAAGGGGCTGGTGGAAACAGCTTTGACATGTGTATTATGAGCTTTGCTTGGAGATGCATGTTGTCTGTGAAGGCATACCAGCTTTTGATCAAAGGCTGCTATTTCCCTAATGTAACTGTGGAAACCTAATAGTAGTCGGAAAAAGAGAAAGAGATTATGTATCAGAAAACTGATGTGATGATTCTCCTTCATTTTAGACTTTACAAAGGGAAAAAGACTCCCCTTCTTCGGAAACATTCCATATGCTCAGACCCCCAAAGGTGTTGCTTTTTTTTTTATTCATTAGTTGTTAATACATGCAGTATTATTCTACCACAAGAAGATACTTCTCCTCTGTCCACTTACTCTAATGAAGACCTGCTCTAGCTTTCTCTTCAGTCTTCTAAGGTTCAAGTTTTTGCCAGGGACAGGTTCTTCCTGACCAGCTCAAAATATCTTAGAGTCTAGTTGTTTTCTCAGGGAGGTTTCTCGGTGCTTCTGAGGTTAAGGTGTGCTGAAGCTGTGCTGCTGTAGCTAAAATTGTTTCAGCAGCCCTGGGAAGGACTAAAGCTCAAATCACTTAATGAGTCAGCCAGGCCTCCTTGGTGACCACACAGGGCAGTTGTGAAATCAGAGTCATTTTAAGCTGTTGTCTTGACCCAGACCCTCCTTATTTTCCCTGCTGCAGCTGTTCTGTGATTTGGTAAGTGCCCAAAACTGGGCACATATTTAACATAATAATTATCTTTCTAATAGTTTAACTCTTTTTCAGACAGAAACATAGACAGATATACCAAAATATCTGCATAGGAGTGTCTTCATCTGCTGCAAATCTGAAAGTTGCAAACACTTTTGAAATGAGGTTTTAGTCTGAAAAACAGTAAACTAAGGAAAAAACCCCACAAAGCCTAAATTTCTTTAAAAAGAACTATTTTCTGCTACTATTTCTAATCAAGAGAGTTTTGTTAATATCTTCTATTAGTAGCTTCATAATAAAGCTGTATCTTACCACACTTGATATCTTGCACATATTTTACAAAGTTTGCTTAGGTGATCATACTTCACAGTCCTCAGCTGTTTTGTACCCTGATCTGAATATTCTTCTATGCCGTATTTGCCAATATGTTTTTATTTCAGGCTAATTCACCAGAGGATCCTGTAGTGAATACTCTGAAATAAGTTTCTTGTTCTGACTTTCATTAGGCCTTTTATTGTTAGCCTATTCTTTCAGTTTTTAATCAGAAATGAAACCCTAGATACTGGTTTTCTTGAATGAGTATTTTCAGTTTGAGAACAGATGCTTCCAGTGTGTCTGCTTAGGTTTCCTGGAAAACAAATCAAGCAACCACTTTTCTATTTTTTCCTTTTCTATAACTGTATGTGGGTTTGTTATGAACAATATATGTTTTGGTTTAATGTGTTTAGAAAATAAATTCAACTAAATGCTTGTAAAGAAGAAATTATGAATGCTAGTTGGTGATTGGAATCAACCATTTGAAAATTAAAGATACTAAATGGCAGTATGTGTATAATATGTATGTATAACTGTGTGACATATTTTATGAAAGTGCAAGCATAAACAAACAGACTTTTTTTAAAAAACATTTTTGTTAAGATGGACACTTTTGCTAATGACGTTTTCTCTACTTGGTATAGGGTGTTTTCATGTACCTTACCAACAGACATGAATTTGGAAGACTTATTTCTACAGCCAATTACAATACCTCGCACTACAACAACGACCTCTGGCAGATATTTGAAAATCCTGTGGTATGCATCTATTCATTGATGAAACAATTATTTGAAAAAACCATGAAGTTTGTGTATTATAAAGTATGTGGGATTTAAAGACTCTACATGGATTACATTGGTTTATTATGCACTAAACATTGATTGTTTGCTAAAAGGTGTCTCTACTACCCGTTTAAGCAAATGACAATATATCATATCTACAAGCCAACTGAAGATCAGAGTAAGGAGTTGGAGATTTGGCCCTGATGTAACAGGTTTCATGATTTTTGACATGATGAGAACCAGTTCATTTATGGGTATAAGAAATTATTTAATTGTTTCCAGTGCTTTCAGTAGAGCAGATTAATAGAATATAAATTATTTTTTGTCACTCATAAATTCATTTTTTCTGTTTTAATGTTTTGATTTTTTTTTTTGTTAGGACTGGAAGGAAACCTATATAAATCCCAACTACTCAAAGATCTTCACAGATAATATAGTAGAACAGGTGGGTATAAGTAGTTTTCTTAGAATTTGTGGGACTGACTTGATAATAAGTTGTCATCCAATAACTGTTTTCATGCAAATGCTGTTTTGGTCAGTGGCTGAACAGCTTTTTAATGTTTTGGATCAGAACTGAATGATGAGAAGAGTACAAAAAGTAATTGCTAGATTGCTCAGGATAATGTAGTTGTCCAAGTAATTGCCTTCTCCAAAACAGAGATGTTTTTAGCTTATTTATTTGAACTAGCTAGTACCACTAGCAGAAGGCTTAATAAAATTTCTGTAGCTGATTGCTGTTTTCTGGTATCTAGTAAAGGCAAGCTCTTCTAGACAGTTTCCTTTGTGTCTGCCTTTCCCTATAATTTCTCCAAGGTCTTCCAACCATGAATCCAAGGTGAAGTCTTTTGCTGGATACGAAGATGTCTCTTTCTTTTTTTTCTTTTCTTTTTTTTTTTTTTTTTTTTTTTTTTTTTTCCTATGCTTAGCTGCTTGCTTTCATGCAATTGATCTGGACAGAGCACTTCTAAGATTATAATTGTTGGATGTTTGGGTCTGTGTCAACTGGGGACAGTGATTTAATGAACTTTGCTTCCTATAGAAGACAGGATAAATTGCTTTTGTGTTTAAAACAATCTTAAGTTTTGAACAATTTTACTCAGTAGCTTGTAATGTAGAAGACAAAGGTTGCTATTTAGAGCAACCAAGGCACAGAATTTGTGGGCATACCAATGCAGCTGTTAATGCTGGGTCATGGCTTACAAGGTAGCTTGTAATTTTTGCTTCATTCTGTGAGGATGGGCTTGTGGATCAAGACAAAACTTCATTATTTACGTGTATGTGAGTTATGGCTCAGGTGAGAACAGCTGATATTCTTTAGTGACCAAGACAAGTGAAGATGTCCTTTTTTTAAGCAGTTAAAGATAAAAGATAGCCATTAAAGCTTAACTCCATTGGAAGAGATAATGTAGGGTTGTTTTTTTTTCCTTCTTCTTTAGCCATGTCCAGATGTGTTTTGGTTTCCCATATTTTCTGACGCTGCCTGTGATGAATTGGTAGAAGAAATGGAACATTTTGGACAGTGGTCTGGTGGAAAACACCAAGTAAGTGTCAGCCTATATAAACATGTCCTCAATGAGTGAGTACCTTCATGGTAATAAGTCACAGTGTGCTGCAACAAACAAACATTCCAATGATCACCAATGACCCGAGACATCTGCTTCGTGGCATGAAATGCTTAGTTTAGTCTACCACGTAGATTGTTCAGTAGATTTAGAGACATTCCTCAATTAACCTTGAACTAGTAAATTCAGACACTAACAGTGATGCAGTTGCAGATTAGTTATCTGACAGCTATCCAAAGCTGATCTTGAATAGCTGTTGAGAAGTGTTCAGAGAAGTTTTATTCATCTACCTCTTCAGCACTAATTTGTCAGACTTGTCCCCCTAAGCAGTCCCCCACAAATGTTATGAGTTATTGTGTTTGTGTTTGCAGAAAGTTCAAGGTATTCCTTAACGACTGCTAAAATCAGAGGAATGTTTGTCATATCCACAAATGTGGCACCTTGGAAACGAGATAAATTAGTCATTAATTTATTGCAGGGAGGAGCCTCCAGAGTGGATGTTAGCATACTTTTATCTTCAAATTATTTCAACATTTATTAGAATGTCAAGTTGAGGCCTGTACTCTCTTGATCTGATATAACTTCAGTTGCATCTGCATCTCAATAAATAAAACCATTTACCCCATGAAGCACTTATTTACAGGCAACACATCCAAATATTGACTGACCTTTTTAAAAATTTCCGATTTTTGCTCATTGATAGCTCAGCAGGTTTTTTTTCCACAGCAGATAACTGGGAAATTACTGTACCATGAGCTCACATATGCCCACTAAAGCATTGCTTTGTTGCAGTTTTGTGATTCTTTGATTTCAAATAAATATTTGTAGAAGTGCCAGAAGTGTTCCATGCCCATATTTCAAGGATATTTCTGATGTTTTCATTAGGACAGCCGTATTTCTGGAGGTTATGAAAATGTCCCAACTGATGATATTCATATGAAGCAAATCGGACTGGATAATGAATGGCTGCATTTCATAAGAGAGTTCATTGCACCAGTAACGCTAAAAGTGTTTGCTGGCTATTATACCAAGGTATGTGTTTAAAATTTTTGCAGATAATTACTTCATGGCGTGAGTAATTCTAAGCATTTTATTGAATATACCCTATTTGGTTTGGTTGGGGAGTTTACACATGATGTAGTCATAGATAAATGTTGTTGCTAACTTTAAGCAAAAAAAAATAATAATCCCCAAGAACTCCATGTGTGACTTGGAAGTTCACATGTTGAAGTCTGACTGTATATTTTGTTTCAGGGGTATGCTTTATTGAATTTTGTTGTAAAATACAGCCCTGACAGACAACGGTCGCTCAGACCTCATCATGACTCCTCTACATTCACAATCAACATCGCTCTCAACAAAGTAGGAGAGGACTTTCAAGTAAGTTGACAACTTACTGACTTAAAAGGTGTTCTTTGAGTGTCAAATATTGTTTCCAAACTAGAGCCCAAATGGACATACTTAAATACCATGTTGAAAAGGAAAAGGTGTGCGTCACAAATCGAGATGTATCATTCCGTGGTGGTTTTTGACATGTACTAAATTGGCTGGATTGCAGGATTTAGAACTGTTAATGCAGCCAGGCTGAATTGATCAAAATGGTTCAGGTGGTGGGGGAGGAGGGGTTTAAAGAAACTTTGGAGATGTGAGCCATTTCATTTTTAACATTTCTGAAATGCATCATTTCTGTACAGTAAAAAACAATTTTTCAAAATACTTTAAATAGTCTCAAGTTGACTCAAATTCTTATTTTCTGTACAACTTTTTAAATGATTTTTTAGATCAGCCACAGAATGAAAATCTTCAGCTGCTTACTGGTGTTTGTTTTTGTTGTTTTCTTTGAGATAAATTATTTTCTACTCTGATACTGATTCAAATAAAAAAAGTCCCCAGAGTATGGAGATAGGCAGGGCAGTGGCAGTAATATCCATCTTTGACTAGTAGAGAAACTTAATCTGTTTTGTTTATAAGCCTATATTATTCAGAGTCCTACTGAACACCTGTGTTTCTCAAACTTAATATTTTTGAAAGCAGCAGCCAGATTAATTTATTTAGATTTGTTTAAATTCTGTCCTGGTTAGGAGTACAGTCCTGGAACACGGCCTCTGAACATGATTTGCTTATCCCTGTTGTCATCTACAGTAAAGTTATTGAAGAACTTTTTGTTAGAGTTGCTGTTTGAATGAGTTGTCATCCAGGGAATGCTAAAGCAAAACAAGGGAAATCTTTGATTGCAAATGCATGTCTGTTATGTATTGCTCTGAAGATGGTGTTATTTAAACAACCTTATTAGTAGGGATAGTAAAAAAAATAATATTGTTAACATCCTATGGTAATAGCAAAATATTTTAAGTTGTGGATAAATAAAAAGGAACGTACTCAATTAAACCAGAAGTTAAATGTTTAAGGTTTTGTTTTGTTTGTGTTTTTGCTGCAGGGAGGTGGATGTAAATTTCTTAGGTACAACTGCTCCATTGAGTCTCCCCGAAAAGGATGGAGTTTCATGCACCCAGGAAGACTTACTCATTTACATGAAGGACTTCCTATTTTGAATGGCACAAGATACATTGCAGTATCATTTATTGATCCTTAATTTTATTTTATTTTTTTGCCCACTTGAGCAGTGTTTGGTTCTTTACATAAACATTTATTTATAGATTTCTTCTGGAAGATGGTGATAAAAGAAACGAAGTTACTGTTCCTAGACAGCAAAGTTACTTTGGGCCAGAAGGATGAAAAAAAAAGAGAAAATGTTCTAAAATTGTTGAAGATTTCTTAATATCTGCTCTGAGCCTTGAGTCACAAAGTAGATGTGTCCTGCTTATTTTTCCATTCTGCTGTCCTAAAAGAGTAGGTAAGGAGGGAAAATGGAAAAGCATTTTATAGTGAATCCTTTTCTTTGTTGAAAAAACCCAAACAACCCTAGAGACAAAATTATCTGAAAAATGTATTGTGGTTTTCATTCAGTAAAGTGACACAGCTGAAGCTTTTGTGGTGTGTATGTTTGGTACCAACCAATTAAAGGCCACAGCATACAAACAAAATCAAGTGGATCTTGTATACAGTTGTTTGGGGTAAGCATTAATTCCATATGCTGGTATGTGCTGAAGGGAAAACATCTCGGTAGCCTATTTTCTTAATGGAATTTCAATATTGAAATGTACACCTTTAGAAGAAAAAATAAATTACTTCTGGAGATGGAGCTTAAATAACTTAGCTAAGAAAAAATGGTTTATCATTTGTTTAAAAACTCATCCTGTTGAAAATTTACTTTTCTTCACCAAGTGACCTTCCTTTAAAATGAGTTATTTTTCTAAATGTGAAATTGCACCCAATTGATACTGGAAATTTGATGTTTATTTTCAGAATGCTGGTAAATTTTAATAATAGGATGTTTTATAAAGATAATTTTCTACTCTTACTTAAAAGTACTTGAATTTTGTATCAGGAAAATGAAATTGTGGCAGTCTCTCTCTTAAAGCTAGGGGTTTTAACTTACCGTTTATTTTAAAGAACTTGGTTTAAAATATTCCTACTGTATCTACTGTTTGTAATTTAAAGAAACTTGAAGCAAACTATCTCAAAGTCTACCATGCCAAAATGCACAACATGTTCGAAAAAACTTGTGAAAAATAAAAGGTAATTTTAAATTAATGTAACAGCTTTTACTTGACTATATCAGGTAGTTTCTTAGTGTGTTTGTATAGAAATTATATTTATTGATGAACGTTTTTAAAGCAATTGTAGATATATTTAGATTGGAGGCTTCTCAGTCAGTTTTTGGTTGATTTACTCTGTTACTATTGAAATTATTTGTCATGTGAGTTGGTGGCTGTGTATGTTACAGAAGGTACATTACACTTTCAGAAGGACTCCATCAGGATGGATGTTTTTCTCTATCAACCTTCCTTTTTATGTAGAGGTTCTTTGATCATCTAAACAGTAGTTCACTGTTTACCCTCTAATATTTGAAGAAACTTTCTATCACGTTTCCTAAACAGAAGCTTTATTTGGAGCTCAAAGGATTGGGAGAGGAGTTCAAGGATTATTCTGTTACCAAAATAAGCGTGTCTGCTCGTTTCCCTGTTCTGAGGAGTGGGTTGTAACTGTACTTAAAGTTACACTGAAGCAAATACATCAAAATGTGGTAACTTCAGTAATATGCTAAAGCAGATTGGCTTGAAAAAGAATGGCTTTTCACAGGAAGTTCTTTGCTTTATTTTCATTTCTCCTTACGCTGTCAACTCCTCTCCGTTTCAGGCTAACATTTGGATGTTGATATCCTCTGACTTTGTTTCCAGACATGGAACATCTCTGCCTTAGCGAGTGTCTCTATATATGTAGCCTATGCTTCAGCAAACTTTACAAATCAGAAAATCTTCAGGCCTTCAGAATGAAAGCAGCCTTTGTTAAGCACCTTTTTCTGAGCATTTGCCTGTGGTCTCTTAGGCTAGCTCAGAACAGAAAAATATTTTTACCACTGGATCTGTTACAGACAGTTTACTGTTAGGAGGAACTTTCTTGGAAAAAAACACACAAAAATACAATCCCATAACACATAGGGGATGTTATTTTGCAGATTTTTTTGTACATAATATTAATTAAAATACAAATTAAGTTCTCAGTCACATTTGATTTTTTTAATGTGTATTTTTCCCTCAATATATATATATGAGGGTTTTACTTACAGTTAAATATCTTTGTTTGCAACTATTAATTTACTCTGTCACATAGTGACACATAATGCTACATTTACTGTGCTGCACATTTGTTGGAAAGGAAAAAATGTGTTTACCATGCTCACATTGCTGAAATTCTCTCTTGTTTTTCCTTTTGAAATATTAGCAAAGGCTAACAACTACCTTTCTGGTGGACGGCAACATCTATGAAAGTGTCCTCATTAATTTCTTAGGAACTGATAGATACCAGGAAAAAGTTTGTTCTTAACGGTTTGCCTGAATTAGTTCTGAAAGCTTTGCTGTACTGTTAGCATGTCAGTACATAAGCCTGAACAGAATTGACACGATTAGGAAATTATTTTTAATTTTCATTACTTTTAAAAGCACTTAAAGATTCTGTGTCTCCTAACAAAGTTTGTTTTGGGGCATAGAAGATACATGCATCAGGAGGAAAGCAGCAGCCTTTAATTCCTGCAGTGTATGAGAAGCCTTGGGAGTACAGGGACATAAAGGTGCTCTGCAGGAGATGAGACATTTGTAAAGTATTTGATTTGTTCTGCTTTCAGATTGCTCTGTTTTTCACTGTTAAGTACTTGAAAAGACTATGGTGTGAGTAAGGAGTGGGAGAGCAGTATATGAGCAAAAGAATTTCGTAATATTTTTAACCAAAAGGAGACTGAGTATAGCTTGGTTTTATTTTGTATTCATGAACTATTCCGACTCTGATACTCTAAAAAAATGTTCAGGGCATTCAGTAGTATTTTACACATTTAATCTTCTTTAACATCACTGTTCAACAGGTAATTCCAATATGTATTTGTCACTTCATTTTTTTTCCCGAAGAATTACTGTTCCATTCTTGCTGTGAGCTGGTAGAAATGATACTGTGACAATGAAAAACTATGAAAAAGAAGATAGATTTTCAGTGAAGCAATAATAGTGAAATCTATTTGATTGTGCCTTTTTCTTTTCTGATGGCTTTCCCCCCACATCTACTGTATTCATGGAATAAGTGTTAATTCAATGCAGGTCTTCCGCAACAGCTTCTCTTCTGCAGTATGTAAGAAATAAGGAGACAAAGATATTTCAGGAGATGGAAGAGTCTAGAAAAGACCCTTATCATTCCTTCCTCCCACGTGCACTTACTACTTCAGCTTTTTTTTTTCTCCTTGAAAGAATTTGTTCAGATTTTTCTTTTCAGCTACTGCAACGGCCTTTTTAAAGAATATATGCGTTTCAGTTTCCTTTGATTTATTTCTGATGTGGTCTTCAATGTATTCAGTTCTGAAAGAAGTAAGTATTTTTTGATTCTTCACTTCCCTCAATCCTCACTTTCTTGCGTGGCAGAGTAGAATGCTCTGCTGTTTTTGTGAGTGCAAGGAAATAATACCTGTCTTGGCAGCCCCCTGTGACTGAGGTGTCAGATAAATTACATGATTATTATTTTTTTAGATATGGGATTTTTTTGATTCCATAGCAGAGCATGAATTAGAGGGCAGAGCCTTTATAAAATGCATTAATAGAATTGATATTGGCAGTTTTTATAGCTGAGACTTGCACTAGTAGAGTTAACTGTAGAGTTGAAGGAATAAGTAATTTATGACTGCTAGGAAGTCCCACTTTTTCTGTTTCTTCTGTCTAGCTGCTGCCAAGAGAGAAGATCTGTCAGAAAGCTAGTTTCCAGCCAACACTAAGACTGAAATGAGAATTGATGGTGCAGGATTTTGTTGTTCCCCAAAGGTGAAAGTGTATCTTCAAATGGCTTTCCAACACGGTCTCCCAGAGTCTCTTTCTGTGTCTTAATATAACAAGTTACTCTGGACCTAATGAAGCAGATAGTCCTGCTCAACAGTACTGAAGAATCTTGCTTTTGTATACAAATCAAACATTAAACAGAATTGGAAAGAGATGCTTTTATCATCTTCAGTGAAACATTTTATTTGCTAGTTGTATTCTTTTTTTTTCTCTCCTTTTTTTGGCAATTATCCTTCCCATTTGACACAGCTTTTAAGATCTGTATAAATACATCCCACTGGGATGGGTTGATAACTGTCTTCTAGTGCATTTTGGGGTGGAAGGGTGTGTGGAGATGAGGCGGGGATGGGTCAAAGCTCAGGAAAGCTCAAATTCCCCACACAGAATTTCTTCCTCCTGCTACTATTGGTACAGAGCTGTGCAGTGTGTTCCTATGGCACCTCACTCCTAAGCTAACAGGAGGAGGTGTGGGAAGTAGTTAATATCCTGATGTGATGCTGAGGCTGTTAAATGTAGTGATTATCATTTTTCTCTTGGTAATTTATTGCTTTTGGAAAGTTAGTTTTATGGATTGAGCTTCACTTCAGAAAAGCTGTTTTGGCTGCATTTAAAGCAGTGCCCCTTGGGATTATTTTGCACAAGAATCAAATGTGAGGTCAGCTATCTGATAAAAGCACATTGATTTTAAGCTATTTAATAGAGTAAGGCAACAGTTCAAAAGCAGAATTTCTTTCAGCATGGTTACAGCCTTTATTGGCATCAGTGCAACTTTAGAAATAGCAAAGCTCAGAGCCTGGCCAGCGTGGAGGGTATTGGCCATATGGCAAGCAGCACGTTGGGGCAGTGCCATGCCACCTAGGTAGTTGAGAAAACTGTTGTTTCTTGAAAAAGATCCCTTGTGGTTTGGGTCCTGAATATTGTTGCCTCTATGCTTGCCTGCTCTGCTTGTTACTGGTTCACTGTTGAATGTCTCGGGGTGCCTGAAGTTGGCAAGGGAGTTGCATAGTCCCATAGTAAATTTATTCCGGAACTAGTGTTTTGGCTTGAAATCAGGATTGTTCTATTTCCAGGGATTTTGCTTAGTTGTGTAACGAGTTGCTCAACTACTAATGGCTTTGCACCATTTTGTTTCTGTACTTTTTTTGGAGTGAGGAGCAGAAAAAGAAGGAAGGTAGCAAAGCAAATTTAGTGTAAGCTCTACTTCCTTTCTACAGCATCTGTAATACAGATGAAGCATGAAAACATTGCATTTTCACAGCTTCAGCTGGCATGGCAGTTAATGTGAACATCACTTGAAGCCCATGAAATGGTCCACAATGCTTAATACCCTAAGACATCAGGACCTACCCTTCAAAGTGGACTTGACTTTAAGCTTTAAGCTTTCTCAGACTTGGGTTGCTAATCTCTCGCAATGTACACTCATCCACTGGCAGTGTGTGAAAAGGAGATAAAAGGAGAAAACCTTACTGTTTTCCACTTTGTTTTCAGAGTAGAAATTTTCAGTTTAAAATTAAAACATATTCTTTCAAGCCTACAAAGTAAATTATCTTCTCCAGGTAATGTAGCAGCAGAACTGGCAGAATAACTGCTCAGGCCTTTGTTCCATAAATTAACTTGGTGACTGATAACAATTGTTACTCTTCTGCAAGGGGACAGAGTGTCCAACTGCTTTTGTTAGTATTTGAATGATAGATTCTCCTATGGTAGCAGTGAGGATGGAGAGATGGAGCTGCTGAAGGGTACCTGAGAGAGGGAGCTGTGTCCTGCTTCAGTCCCCAGTTGCAGTTAGATCACTGATTAAGGAGAAGTTTCGGTTTATCTACTGTAGCTGAATCCAACGTGGTTGCCCCGAGGATGTGCCTGAAGAGCTTGGAGAAAACAAAGTGTGCTTTGTAAGGATGAACTCTGGTATGTTAGCTCCTGAATTTTAGCAATTCTCTGAGCTTACAGGAGATGAGGGTTTTGGGAGGTTTAATTTGTTATTCCCCAGAGACTTCTATCTTGGGCATGGTGGTAACTGAAGGCATTTCTGTAAAAAGTGACATCCCTTAATGAGTTTCAAGTGGCAAAAGCACAGGGCTGTTGCAGCTTTTTAAAGGAAGGTTCTCCAGCATGAAGTAAACACAATGTGTGAGAAGTTGAGGCAGAAAGTATTAAGTATAAGCTACTGAAAGCTAGTTTTTCTTTGGAAGTACTGAGTAAGAGGTGAGGAGGTGCACAATGCAACAATGAACTTCTGGCACAGCTGAATTTAGAGACTGAATCACTTTTGTAAACTGTGATTCACCAGTGAGCTATTTCAAGCATTTGGTCACTCTTTAAAACACGTACCCTGTGAAGTAGGACAGGTCCTAGTATATAAAATAGTGTTTTGCCTTAAAATTTCCAGATCCAACTGTCTCAGACTTGTCTTCACTGTGCCATCATGAATTGTAGAGTGGAGATCTTGATAGGGTTACTTGGAAAAAGAGGAAATTCTCAGTTTTGGTACTTCATCCACGTGCACTAATCTGCATGAAGGCATTTTGCCCACATGAGGTATGAACTTTTTGTTCTCTTAGACTCCTTGCCCCATACCCCCATCACTCAGGTATACGTGTGCACGTTGCTTTCTCTCCAGACTGCCCCTTTTGTGCCTTGTGTTTGCCAGATGTCAGCTATCCAGCAGGGACAATTAAAAAAAAAAAAGCATGGGTGGCTGATGGCTTTTGCATAAATGCAGGCAGGAGCAAGGAAGGCAGAGACAAGGGATCTTTATTTAAAGTGTCCTTGAAGTGTAAATTTTAAACTGCTGCTTCTGTGGTAATGAAAGATGCCTTAGAGTGAGAACTGGTGAGCTATTATATATCAAGGGTGTAGCTGAGATATGCTCTGTAGAAAAACATAGAAGTTATTTCCCGATTATAACTTTCTTGTAGTTTATACAGCCAGTGAGATGAGATGGATGCAGAGGGCCACTGGTGAGTGCAGTTTCTCAGCTCCCACAGGTGAGCCATTTATCCCGACCCGCAGTGTCGCTGGTGGCTGTTGGAGCAGGTGACTACTGTGATGTGTCATTATGTGTATTTGGAGAGCTTTTTTTAGTCTTCAACTCATTATCCATCAATGTGTGTGTGTGTGTGTATGAACACAAACCCATACTTGATTTTTTCCATAGCCTGGCTGTGTCTTCGCCTTGTTCTACAAATTGGATTTTTTTTCATTGTGCTGCTCAGACTTGAAAAAAGTTTCCCTTATTCTGAAAAGTATGACACATGGAACAGTGTCTGATTTTTCTCTAAATACTACTGACACAAAGGGAATGTGAACTTTTTGTGTATTAATTGATCCATGTTAGTTGTCCAAATGGCTTTTCTTTAGCTGGACAGAGGTATGGGAAATGCTGTGCGTTTTTTGTCATTAGGTAGACATAATCTAGCTGAAGCTGAATAACACAGATGTGAAAGGCTGAATGGAGATACCCATAGTTTTCAAAACAGCTGTGCAGGTGTTTTTGAAATGTAGTTTGAGCAAATAAATGGACCTGTTCTTGGCAAGCTGTTCCCATTCTTATTTACTTTTACTCTGAAGCGAACAAAAGCACATTATAAAGCTATAGCACCATTGAAATGCTGGGAATCCAAAGCTCATAAAAAAATAAAAATAAATTGAGATTATATTGCAGAGGAGAGGAGAACTTTGCAGCCATTAAGACAACAAAACTACTCCCTACATGGTGTATTTTATGACCAGAACCCTGAGGTGGTTCTTGGAGGAACTTGAGGAATGTCATCAAAATACCACAGCCCGAAGACCTATTTTTATTTTTATACAAATTTAACTTTCTTTTAAAATAATACTAAAAAAAAATGAATGGGAAGAGCTCCTAGTTGTAGACTCTATGATTCAATGAACTATAGAAATGTGTTAACGCATGAGAAGTGAACACTTCTTTCTTTCAGGGAAATAGATAAAATGCATAATCTGGGTATTGAAATACAAAGAAATTACTGTTGACAAAGTACAGGAAGTCTGCAGAAAGCAAAGCTTATTCTTTTTTGCTGGAAATGCCCTCACAAAATTATGTGATTTCTTTAGATAATGGAGTTAAATATGCACAAAGTGAAACTGCAGCTGTTTGCTAACACAAAAGGAAGTGATCTTATAAGGCTGAAAAATATTTCCTTACTTCACAGAGAAACTTTAGAGAAGGGTACCTTTGCATTTATTACAAGTAACTCTTACACAAGCACTGCTGCTGTATAGTTACTTTTATAAATGTGGGTTGTTTTTTTTATCTTTCTCATGTAAAAATACTGCTTCTGCTCTTCCATTTTTGATGTGTTTATCTTCAAGCTGAAGATTTTATGTGCAACATGCTGTATTGTAGTGCTACTTTACATGAAAGAAAAGTCAAGGAAGC
The DNA here is from genome assembly GCA_028020825.1 of Podargus strigoides. NCBI lineage: Eukaryota > Metazoa > Chordata > Aves > Caprimulgiformes > Podargidae > Podargus > Podargus strigoides. The sequence goes on from CM051628.1 coordinate 14,709,472, forward strand.
TCTTTTGGACTGCATGTCTTGGCACAGAATATTTGCTTACGATAAAATCTTATAGCAAACTTTACTGGATTTTTATCTTTTCTCTTTTAAATATTTAAGAAGAGATAAGTGTGTTTATTGCTAATCATAAGAATGTTTTCCTTTCACTAATGAACCTTGCAGATCCAAAAAAAAACTACTGAAGAAAACTGGTTTGGGATTCAGTTTTGCTTTTTTCAAGGAAAAAAATAAAATTTTTAAAATTATTTTTTAATGGAGCCAAGTGATTATGTACAAAGAGATGTTATTAATCTTCATGCATAGGAAATGGGTTTAGAAAAACTGCAAGGCAGGGGATTGAGTAAGCTAGCAACAACACTGTGTATCATGGTCTACTATTCATGAGAAAAATAGTGTTAAGTATGGTGTCTTCTTTCAGTCCAGTTGCCGAGCTATAATGGTCCGTGAAATACATTGATCATGTCAGAAGTTAGCAGATCCTCTGCTGTCTTACATTTTCTGCTCTAAGGGGCTGAGTCGCCAACAAATCTCTCTGCTGTCATTTGTTGTATTTGGTCAGCTGAAATATTGAGGGTTATTCATAAGGCAACTAATAGGATCTCCTAGGTTCCACCGCCTCCCCCTGCCCCGCTTAAGTTTACTCTTTATATTTCCTCATCGTCAGCTTTTAGATAACTGATTCATTATTTTTTGACTTTACTGTGCTGCCTTCTAAGTGTGTTGCTTGGTGGAATGTCTCATGGTACAACCAGAGTACTAAGACATGACATTTCTCCATACTTTGAGCCAACTTCTTTCTTGAATCCAGTATTTTCCTAAATGCCTGTGGTCCACTGGTAAAGCGATTACGAAGATGCCTGCAGTCCTTCCTTACCACTTTATTAAACATTTCACTTCTCTCAAATTCCTGAAAGTTGGTTGTAGATACAGAAGTTCTTTCTGTGTTCCCACCTGGCCTTAGTTCAGCGTGTTGGTAGTGCTCTGTATAAAATGAACCTTGATAAAGAGAATATTCATCCTTTTTAGTTAGATTTCCAACCTCCTAAGTTTTGAATTATGAATGTTTTTCTTTGTAGTAGAATGTTGTGGGAAATGAGAAAACACCCCAACAACACAGCCAATACCACTGGCAATATGAATGCTACTTAAATGTGAAGCATGATTTCTTCATGGTATGCTTCTCCAGGCTTCAGTTCCTCTCTTTGTCTCCATCCCTCCTTCAGTTCAGAAATAAATGTATTCAAACCAAATGCCAAAGAAAACCTCTCCTTTCCTTTTTGGAATAGCAATAGGTTGAGGACTGTGTAAAGACTTGCATGGATACTGGACTAATGGCTTCACACAGTGTCAATCTTGTACTTATTTGTCACTCAGGAAATTATTTGAAGAAGCATAGTAACTCTTTGAACTGAACTGCTGCCCTCTGCAAGTTGGAGTGCATTATGCTTTGGTTAAATCATAACACAAGAAGCTCAAAGAAAGCCCTCTGCAATATTTTATGGTGCTTTCTGTGCTCATTTTCTTTAGAAGTTGGGGCAGAATGCTATTAAAAATCTCAAACTCAAACTTAAACCAAGAATAGTAATAGCAAGAAAAAAATGCTTATAATTTGGAGTGAGTTTTGGGTAGTCCCACAATAACCTTCTGTCTGCTAAGCTTCTGGTTATTTATTCTGCTGTCTTGGGTATGTATTGAGTAAATATACCACAACAACGTAATTTAATTCATTTTGTGGTTAATTAAGGCTGCTTGCAAGAATAATCTTAAAAACTCAGTTAAATAAAAAGAAATAATGGTAATTTTAACACAATTAAAATAGCACTATGTATGAACAGTAAAATAGTGAGATCAGTTTGGGGGCCATGTCTGCAAATTGCCGTATTCCTGCACGTATGACTTAAGTTTCTTCTTGGAAATAACGTTTCTCAATTTAATTTCATGATATGTCTGTTCTGTAAAATCCCTTCTGTAATTTGCTGGGAAGGTTGAAGTATTTAACCTAGTTAATAAAAGTATGAGCAAACAGAGACAGTGGAAAGAAAAAATGCTTTGCCTTATGTGTATACTTTGTCCCTGGTGAGTAGAAGTTGAAGGTAAAATAGTGCCTTTGTACTCCGTCTGCCATCCTGTGGCCAAAATCGAATTTTACAGATGCTTATATTAATGACAGGATGGGGTCTGGGTAATAGAAATTAGGAGAGACATAATAGCTGCAAAAATACTTAAACATAATACATAAGACACAGTTTTAGAATTCAAATTTAGTAATATGTTCACATATGGTTAGTGTGCATTTGCACATGTATACCTAAAATCCATGAAAAATTCTTGCATACCCACATTTTTAGGTAGTAGTTGCAATTTATAACCTGAGAGAGGATGAAATAGTGTCTGGTAATAGAGCAGTACTTGTACAGACTTTCATGTAAATGTGTCAAAGTATTTTGTAAGTAGATAGGAAAACTGAGGCTCATTAAAACTGATCTGTTCATACCCTTTGGCAACAGATCTGGGAAGAGACTGCAGAGGCTCATTTTGCAGTCTTGGCTTTGACCTCCAGCTGGGTGACTCAGTAGCCAGATTCCGCGATTCATCCAGCCGCCTTCCCGGCAGCCCTGCTCGAGTCTGGGGGTGGTGGGACAGGAGGGGGCTGTGAGAAGAGACATGCTTCAAATACCAGACAGAGCTCTATGCCAGCTCAACATGCAGAGCAAAAAGTAAGACAAAACTTTCCCGACAAGCTGATGTCTAGTGCAGGATGTCTTCCCTGGTCCTATTCTGTGCCTTTCTAAAAATGTCTTCTGGTATGAAACCAAAATCTCTCAGACTGTAGGAGCCAAGAGTGACGCCAGCCAGTGCAATACTGTGGGAGCATCTCTTCCCTTCCCTTATCATGTCTGCAGGGAGCCCTCTACTTCCCTACGCTACACACAGTCTCTCCTGCACCTGGCACTTACGCACTCGTTTGACATTCTAATGAAACATTATTTCTGACTCTTATGCTCTTATGCTGTTGTTTGAATATTAATATATATGGGCTGTGCTAATACATGATGGAGCAGGTAGCTCATTTATTGTTTTCCTACATGTTGGTTGGATGTGCCATTTCAGTATGGTGCATGTAAGTGGTAAGTACAAAGTACCTGGAGAGGTGGGACCCCTTTTCCAAGCCTTTCTGCTAATTATTTGGACATGAGAAAATAGCTGTTACCTCCCGGAATTAAAAGTAAAATTTTGTCTTGTTTCTTTGAAATCATTTACTGTTCCAAAGACAATTGAAACCCTGATTTGTTTTGTTTTGCTGTCTCCAGGCCTTTCCAAAACGTCAAATTTCAAGTGACCACTGACGTATATGGTTGTACCTTGTCAAAGCCAGGTCAAAAAAGAATACAGCTCTTAAAACTATATTAAAAAAAATATTTGCACAGAACAGTTTCTTGATGTCTTTTAACAAGAGGTAGATGGGAAGAACCATTTTTATCAGCATTAATTTGATTGGTTTGCCTACTCATTTTAGTCAAATAGGAAAAAGTTAAATGAAAGCACCGTATACTTCAGTGAGTACATTAACTGGTTATGTGGTTTGTAGGCTGCAGTGGAAAAGACAAAATAGAGAAATTATTTACATTTTACACCTTAAAATTGTAAAATGCTTGGGCTATTATGTTTTATAAATATTCATTGTTAATTCTCTTTCCCTTAACTGTGCTGGACTGGATCTTGAGCTGCTGACTCTGATAGCACAAAGATTTCACTTTCTATCTCATAAATTCTCTGTTGGCAAAGTTATGGTGTTTCAATGTAATTTTGTTGTCAAAGGAAGTCATTATCGGGAGAAGAAGCAGTTTCTTAGTGAGTAAAGCTAGTTTGAGTTTTTTGGATTGGTGTTTGAATTTACGGATGTGCCAGATCAGAGAATACAACTGCACAATTGTTTTCTTATTAGGGGTTATTAACTTCCTCTTCTACCTGAGCTGAAAAGTTAGTTTTGAGCCACATGGAGTCGTTTCATGCTGTGAGTTTCTTTTACAGATGTGGTGAGTGGGAATAGCATTTTTAAAACATTAACTGGAATATAAAGGAATTCCTAAACTAGCCTTACGAATTTTTTTCCAGATCAGTCTTTATCTTGTTTGGTGGTTACTTTAGGTTCTACCTCTTCTAAATGCACTAAAACCAAAGGACCATAAAGGGTTAAGAACCTTATTTCCTATAAGCATGGAAAATGTAGCAAGTATCTGTTTATTTACCCAGGGACTTCAGTGGTTGCTTGTATTAAGTCAGGTTAAAGCAGACTTCTGGGGCGAGGGGGAAGGACAGCTTTCTTTGAAAAGAAAGCAGGTTGCCAGAAAAGTTAAGGTACATTGAGTTCCTCTTGTGCCACGTGTCAGCAGTGTTCCACAAATACCACAGTGCTGGTCTTCTCCAGCGTCCCACTGGATGCCCTGGTTATCCTACAGCACTCCTTGGCCGCAGCTGGTCTGTCAGCTGGGTAAGTCATGCTGTGTTTATCTTAAGAGGTCATTCTTGGCCAGGGTTGAATACAGGCCTGACAATCCAGATAGTTTTGAAAGTACGAAGCAGTTCTGGAGGGACCAGGCTTTCATCACATCGGTGGAAAGTCTGGAGATGCAGAGCAGGCTCGGTGCGCATGCGGGGCTGCCGGGCGGTCGCTGGGAGACCTGTTTGTTTTCGTGGCTCTGCTTTCCCTCGATAGCTGTCCCTGCTGCAGGGGTGAAGGAGGAGGTGTGGATGTGAGGAAGGGGATTGCTCTGCCACTGCAAGAGGATCCACTTCCTATATCACCCGTTCAGCTTTGTTGGACTCAGGTGACATGGCTGGGAAGCAACAACTAAAATGTCCTGTTGCCATTTTTAGTCCCGACTGATATTTATAGCATCAGGCACAGGAGATGTTCCTTAGTTCTGAGTGAATGAAGCCTTTAAATCAAGAGCTGTATGGCTGCTAATAAAGCAGATGCTTACTCATCAGATCTCACCTCCTTGCAAATTCTTCACATCTCTGGTCAGGTTTCATTTCCTAGATGTATGGAAAGTATATATCCATCAAGGAAGGTGCTATTAAGGACAAATAAATGTCTCTGTGTAGTATATTTTATTTGAATTGTCATTTGGATGAAGGCAGTTTCAGAAATGGCTTTTTAGCTGGAAGGCTGTGCTAGAGCTGAAGTGATTCAGAGGAAGAATAAAGCCTGTGAGACTCACTTTGAGCAGGGCTGGAAAGAGGCAGTAATTTGTCCCTTGCTCCATTATATGATTTGGCAGTAGGTTAATAGTGCTTTCAGCTGCAGAACCAGCTCTTCTAAAAGCAGTTCATACGGACAACAGCATTTCCCGTGTCCTGCCTCTCAGTGAGGAGTGTTGGCTCCTGTGCTTGCAGCCCATGAGGAAGAAGCTCAGCTTGAAGGCCTGTGCCAAAGCTTCTCTCCAAGGACACAGAACAGGAGCCCTGCCTGCCACCGAGCAGCGGGCTCCCCCCACTCTGATGGGAGCCTCAGCCTCCTGCAGAGATGTGCTGGGAAATGGAAGCCTAGTGGTGGGTTCTCTTGACAGTGTACGTGTCTCTCTCTTTTTGAAACCTGTGTTTTACTGCCCCTTTCTGCCTCACAGAACAGTGTAAGTATTTGTGCTGCATCTCTGTCCATCTCCTAATATTTGGAAGTCTGTGTGTGTGTGTGTGTGTGTGCCAGTGAAACTACCTTTTTGGGAAGTGCAAAAATTCGCTTTAAAAATTTCCCTGTGCTTCAACATATTTTCTTTGCCAGCTGGTCTCTGGAATTAATTTAAAATCATTGTGTCAGCAGCCACTGTAGCCTAAGCATCAATGTAAAAGTTTCCAGTGACTTTTCAGTTTGACTCCTTGCATTATCCTGATGCTTAATCAACAGATTGGCTGTGGCAAGAAAGATTTCAGAAATTTGACTTTTTGCCAATGTGTGGCAATTTCTAATATAAACTTGGTGATTGTTAAGGAAAAATGGTGGCTCTTACAGGCTTTGTTGGACAGATGCATATGAATGTTGATTATGCTATTTATTGTGTGGATCTCAACTGACAGTGTGCTAATCAGCTGCCTTAGCTACTCTGGAGCTGTTTTCCTAGCAGTTTCTTCTTTCCTCATTTCCTAGCCACGTATGTACTTTCTCTCCTAGACTTTTATTCTACACAGATGCTCTGTTGATGATCTCTGAATGCAGGCAGGGAAAAGCCCCTTGTCATTAATTTTTTATTTTTTTTCACCCCCTGTTTGGCAGTGAAGCATTTGGCCACGTCTCCATGTTCTCTTCCTACCAGTATTGCTTCCAGATGCTTTTTTGGTGCTTCTTTCTTGTTTGCATTTGGATTGTCGCTTGATAATTAGCACTCTGTTTTTGAGAGGGAAGCCTTTGACTTGGTAGCAACTAGGCATGAACCAAAGCTGCAATTGTCTGACCTCAGCTTCCTCAGTTTGAGGTTGTGTTTGGATTTGAGATGGTGGTTTGGCCTATTAGCAACAGTCAAACCCAGCCACAAAGTTAATTTCTGAATTCGGAGGTGGATTTTACCAGTGATCCAAGACTACACAACTTAATGCTTCATGTTGGCTACATGTAGAGTCAAACTCTATTGCTAAAGATTTAACCCCATTTTTATTTGTAACAATGCTATGGACAGCTTATATCTTCAGTGAAAATAAATGGCCTGGAAGTCTGAGCTTGATGTGATTTTGCTCCAGAGTGCCATAAATACGATCACAGGAAGGACAGTCTCACTTCATCTCTCCCTGAGGTTTGCAGTGACCCTGGCACAGACCTGAGCTGTACTGCTCTGATAAGAGGAATTGAAGCTCAGTTTCTGCTTGCGGCTGCCTCAAACACCTTTTCCTTCCTTTAGCACTGTGCAGGTCTTGGAGGAGTCAACCCTGTTGGAGTGACAGCCATGACAGCACTATAAGTAATTTCCTAGGGGCTTTAATTATTAATTACTAATTTAAATAACAAAACAAGCCTTACTACCCTGTGTTCCTAACAGCTCTCTCTACTCATGCATCATGCACAAGAAAAGGAATATGGTCTCTTCTTACATAGGCCAGGTACTCCTATCCTGTCTCTTGGCTGTTTCTGCAGGCATCAAGAGATCAGTTATTAGCTGCCCAGTCCTTAAGTGCTGTCTGTGTTTCACAGCTTACTGTTTTGGAGCATTTCCTATCTCCTGCTCATGGGGAATTTGCCCCTTTATCCTGTCCTTAGGAAGAAGATGACTAACTGGAGACCAACCTAACTATGTGCCATCCTCAAATCAATTCAGCTGTAGTTCAGAATTCAGGTGGGTCCTAAATTCAGTCTGTTACAGCAATGGAGACCTGCAGTCCCCAAGTGAAAAAAAACATGGGAACTGTCACATGAGTGACAAACACTTAACTGTTATAAGGAGGCTGGTGCAGATAAACCCACCCCAGCCTAGGCAAGGGAGAGGCCTTCATCAAATTGGAAGCAAAAATGGTTTATGTCTGGGGGTTCTCAAGGCTGAAGAACCCATTGTCAGGCACCCATGCTATCAGGAGTCAAAGGATCAGAAAAAAATGACTCTGCCATAAAAACCTGCTGGAAAAAATTGAAAAGTAGTTTTTTGTTCCAGCAATCTTCATATATCACCTCTCTCCCCTCAGCTGGAAGAAGGTCAGCATAAATACCACTGTGAAAGCTGTGGCTACTTTGGCAAGATGCAGATGTTTATTCTTATGGCTGATCTGGAGCAGACTTGTACCAAAAGTAGTCCAGAAGTCATTAAATCTGGAGAACAGTGTTATATTTACATGATTCACAAGGACATGGTTCATCTGTGCTTAATCAGCCTCAGCTGGAAAGAAGCGGGCCATGCCCAGATTCCTCTTGATATGGTGAAGGCATGAGGAAACACAACAGCTCTCCCTCTCTTTGGCCCACAGGAGGGCAACATCGAGTTGCAGCTGAAACTAACAGGCTTTGCCAAAGCAGGTGTACAGATTACTAATTTAAGAATTAATGAATTGAAACCAATTAGCTAATTTAGGGTTATTATAGAGTATGGTGTGTTGGTCTGCATCCACTCTGACTTTGTGTTTGGTTTTATTTGTGGTTAATCTGTAGTTGTACTAAATTGCTTTTGTCATCTGTGGCCAACAAGAATGTGTTGTGAAGAATAAGGCAAAGTTGTGTTTTAGATGGTAACTCTGTTTTTTTTCCTTCCTCCTTCTTGTCCCAAACTGCATTGCATAGTTAAGTGTTGTGGAAATGGACTGTTAGGATTAAGAATTTGAATTATGGAGTTATTGAAGAGTAAATGTATGTTAAGGATAGTAGGCTGAGAATTGCATGGTACTGGTAATCTGAAATTAAGTTATTTGGGCAATGTATCAGCTACAGTGTTTAATGCAGGTAGTCTTCAGTAGCCATAGTAATAAAGCTAAATGTAGCTGCACAAAGGGTTTCTGTTTTACAAAAACATGTAGTCTCTGTAAATTCTGGTCACAGTCTGGAGCTGGATGCTTTGGGAGGCTGAGAAGTCTGACTCTGGAGAAGCTAAGAAATGAGGTAGATAAGCCAGACCCGAATGGGATGACAGCAACAAGCATCATGCTGATGAAAGGGTATGGAGACCTGCAGGAGGGCAAGACAAATAGGCTGCTCCAAATACAGAACCTGTGAGCTGTGGCCTCAGGCTGGACAAAGAGGGCAGGGCTGAGGTGGTTTACTTTTTTTTTTTTTGGTGGGCATATAGAGACCTCTTTATTATGATCACCACAAACCCTTTGTGTGGGTGAAATGGGGAAAAGCAGTAAAGAATAAATGGCTCAAGACTTAGGAGATGCCTAAGGTAGTGCAATATGCAGGGGCTTAATCTACAGTCTTGTACCTATTTCTGCATGAGGATGCTGAGCCCCAGGTGATGGCTGAGCTGGTGGTGAGAGATAAAGAAGTGGGAGAGGGTCAGTGACTGCAACAGGGACATCACAAACCTGTTTTCAAACCTCACCTCTGCTGTATCCCTTTGGCTGGCAGAGCTCCTTTTATCCAGGGAATTACCCGGGTGCCTGAACTTTCAGGCCTTTTACTGCAAGAAGGGTAGAGACTCATGTGGAGGCTGTGGTGTACCAAGCATAAATAACATTGGTGTTACTAACCAAAATGCTCTGTTTAGGGATAAACAAGGCAAAATTATTTAGTAAAAAGAGTGTCTTTTATTAGACTGATCCACAGTCAGGTTGAGGGAGCTTTCAGGTTTTATGCCCATGCTCCATGGATGTTAATGGTATGGTTAAGAGATCTTCATTCAGGCACTTTGCGGTCTCACAGGGACAACGTGTTGCCAATTCAAACAAAAGTTACAGTCTGGAAGCTTTCTTTTTTTTCCCCCAGCCATATAAGCTAAAAGCATTTTTGAAAGCGAAAACCAGGAGCCTGTAACAAGGCATGGATTTTGTGCCAGGTTCCATGGTTCTGCAAGTGGAGAATACTTGAAGTCACTTTTTAACGTTCAAAGCGAGAAAGAATGATTTAGACCTTCCCCCTCACCCCCACCCCAGTACCGTTTTTTGCCCTTTTTTTCTCTAGAGGCCCCTGAAGTATATTGGCATATACTAAAGCAGCTTTGACAGGACATTATAGATGATGGATTGGTGTGTAAAGGATACCTTCTAGTATTTTATTAGAAAAGTAATTGTTTGGTTGTGTATCACTTCTAGTTTAGCCAGAGGCAGATATTACAGTTTCATATAGCCAGTAAGATTAACTCTCTGTGGATTGACATTTTGGGAAACTAGCAGTCTTGCAAAGACTCAAAAAAGCTCAAGTAGAACAACAGGCCCGTGTCCGTTTTGCTCTTTATCAGCAAATGCCCTTCTTGGGTCCTTGGGATCAGACTTACATTTGAAAAGCATTCCAAAGCATTATGCTTTAATGAAGGAAAAAAAAATCAGTCTGGAAATGATCTAGCCATCAAACATATTCTGTTGACCTTGTGTTGTTGGATTCTATAACAACAGTTTTGTGTGTGTGCTGTCCTGGCCTTGCTGGTAAGAAGTGTAGGTCTTCAGATACATTCACTCAGCTCATTATCAATAAAGGATAAGTACAGATACAAAGAGATTAATCACAATGGTCTGTTTCAAGGTGAGTAATAAAAACACTTAGTGCTTTTATGAAAAGTTCAATTATGCTAATAAAATAAAAGAAAAATAAGCAAACCCAGCTGACTAGCAGAGAAAGTTTGTTACAAGTAACTCTAGTTTCTGCGTGTGCATTTGACTTATTTTTGATGGCTTATGTGGAAGGGTTTCAGGGGGTTTGTCCCACTCATATTTTACCTCCTCCTACTGCACTGTCAAAATCCAATGGGAGCAAGATGCTCCATGCATCTGTACAGGGGAAAGACTGCCTGATAAAGATAAGTCCAGTCAGGTGTATCAAATAAAAAAAAAAGGATGCGGGGGCTGAAGAGGTGAATACATTGAAATATGCAGGTGTGGTCATGCTGTGGATGGGGAGGAGGACTCAGGTTTGTGCCCAGCACAGCAGCTTCTCTGGCCATAGGCGTCCCTGCAGTAGAGGAAGCCACTAATGCTCAGACAGTGGTGTCTGCCATTGTAGTGAAGCGCACACACAGTGGGTGAAGCAATCCCAGGCCTGCCAAAGTCCTCCCTTTGGTTTACAGCTCAAAACCCTAGGTTAGCACAACAGGAGTAGGTAAAACATTGTTTCAAATTAGTACAATCTGCACTGACTTGCCTCAAACTGAGGTTCCACAAGCCTGCTCAATTTCTCTTTCCATCTAGAAACTCCCTTCTCATGCTACCTCTAATCCCTGTTCTCCAACCCCATTTTTGTCCCTCCTGGAGCACTTTACAAACTCCTCCTGACACTGAGTAGTTTCACAAGCTATGTCTGGTGGCAGTGCTTCCCCCCCATTGCCCTGCACAGCTGCATTGCTGTGTCAGCTCCAGATAAGCCTTTGCTGCGTAGAAGTTGCACAAACTGTGTGTGGGATGGAATGAAGAACATCTCAAAAGCATTGCTGGTGCTATGAGAAATGCCTGTGAAGCTGGAGTGTTAAATTCTCATTGGCAGTTGGTTTATAGCAAGTGGGATGATGTAGTATGGAAATAAGATATTCATAAAAACACAGTCCCTTCAAAACAATCCCCCTGTTCTCCACCTCCAAAGAATATGAAGTATTTGGACAAGATCCAGCTATAGCCCAGGTTTCTACATGAAAAACTGTCAGATGGGAAAACCTAGAGGAAAATCTGGAACAGTGGGAGGAGACTGGCTAGAGTGTTATTACAGGGCTTAGTATTGTTTAAACAAACATGAAGGACTTCTGTTCCATACTCCATAGCCTTGATAAATCAAAAGCTTCAGATAACATCTTTTTAAACATTGAACAATGATTACAACCTCTTGGACAAAACTGCACACATCAACCTTGCCAGTTAGGATGGTATCCAGTCCAGTAGTTTGCAGCTAGCAAATCCTTGTGAGTACTTTCTGGCTTGATTTGACTTTTCAATTGAAAAATAATGCATTTCAAAGTGAAGCATGTGTTTTTGTATGCATGTATGTGTGTTTGTGTATAAACTCACTAATTTCAATTAGTTCCTTGGCCTCTGGGTGCTTGGTATGTATGCCAGGACTAGACTATGATTCACTGCTGTTCAGACCTTCAGGAGTAACTAGAGATGTGGCAGAAATCCATACAGCTGTTGTGATTGTCCTATTCAGGATATGCAGACTCTTTACCTAGGTCAATGAAGTAAATGAAATGATGGGAAAAATTAACTGATGTTTCAAAATTCTGTCCTCCATAAAAATGCACTGCACCCTCCATGTGTAATCCTTCAGACACCCAGCTTCCTAGCCCCTGATCATTCATAAATGATCTGAATTTTTTTCCCCAGCAGCAACTTCCTGCTGTGGAGGTGGAGTCAGGGACTCTACAAAATGTTCTGGCACCAGTGCTGACTGACTAGAGGCAAAATCCTCAGATACACCTTTCAAGGGCTGGGAAAATGAAGACAGCTTTGTAAAGCAGGGCTGTGGGAGTCTTGGGATGACAGATTTGTCTGTAGAAGGCTGCAAATCATGGCTGTGGAGAACCTTGTGGCAGCAATGAGGATGACCAGCTGAATTTGTGCAGCTAAAAAGCACAGACCCTACTACTGAAACTAAAAGGAAATTCATTGTTGACAACACTGAGACTGGTGTTGTTCAGCTATGTCTTGTAAATCTTTCCATGACCCAGCTGTGCTTCACAGACTGGTGAGCCTGCTCCTTCGGTGGCTATGGTGATATGGTATGTGGCAGAAACAAGCCCACCCTGCTGGTGCTCTGTGCCAGCTGAGAGTTACATCACTGTATGAGCATGGCACTACTACTGAGTTAGCAAGTCCTGCAGAGAAACACATGTATTAGTGTGGGCTCTGTGCCACGCTTGTGTCAGATGGCTTTAGATCAGGGCTGGCTTGTGTCCTGCCACTCCAGGGCACAGGCAGAATGAACCCGAGTTGGCTCCAGGTGTCATATGTAGGTAAAAGACGATTTGTTTATGTAATTGAGCAAAAGATGGGAAGCTCTCAGGTGGCTATGAATATCTGAATTTTCCTGAAGTGGCTCACTACGTAGCTCCTACAAACCCCTTGCTGTTGGATTTTGGCACTTGACATGCCATGATGAGTTGAAGTCCAGGAATTCTTAACAGCCCTAAGGGAGTAAAACCCGAAGCTCTGGATCATCAGTGTAAAGAAAGCACTGTATATCTTAACTTCATAGAGTTAGAGTTTTCATTGCCTTTGCTATAGTGGAAATTTCTTTAAGCAGAGGAAGAGGTGTCTATTTTAGGTAGTTTATATAATGTGTCAGAAGAGCAGAGGAGTATGCATGGAGTAGGGATGTGATTAATGAGTAGGTGGAGAATAACAATTACTCTGATGTTTATTATTATGGGCTAGCAGAAACCAGAGACGGATGTTTTCATTACATTCTCTGTCTTCAAAAGGTGGTAAATTAAGGGTGGTCTTAGATAGCAAGGTGCTTTTCAAAAAAAGCAAGGGAACAGCACTGAAATTGATGTATTAGTCATTCTTCTCTTTGTCCTCTGAAGAATGAAAATTCAGCATGCCAGATTATGGAACTCTGCTTATGGTGTAATTTGTCATGAAAAACTGTGCTTGCTTTCTTCACCGTCTTTGTTAATAATTGATACCTGTTCTAAGACCTAAACATTTAGCATTTGTGCAGTGACAGAAAATAAGACCTTCAATAGAGAGCCATAGATAATAAACCAACCTTTTCTTATGCTGTGTCTACTGATATTTTGAGCAGAAATGTCATTTCTGGAGGAAAAAACTTAGGAAAACATTTTAGAGTCAGTAGTCAAGGAGCCGATTTATCTGGAAACAGTAACTACAAGGAGTGTGTGATGTTCCCATTTTGTTGATCTTCATACATTCACTGAGTTTTCTCTCTGCTCTCTTTTCCATGGATTTATGTGGCATGTATTTATCAAGGAAAAGGTTTTGGATTGTCTCACTATAGTAAAATATGAGCACCACCCTCTTTCATAAGTAATTTATCTACCTCACACTTCAGTCCCTAAAAATTAACTGCACAAATCTGAATCATTAAAAATAATTACATAGCTCAATCCATTATTTCTTTTACAAGGGGATGCTTGACTTTTTCCTGTGCATATAATTTAAATAAATAATAAATGCCTTTGTGGGAGATGTACATTATGTACAAGTATTTCTGTACTGGGCACCTTAAGATCAATCCCTTCTCTCTCATTAAAGTGAATGCATATGTTGGCTAATCTGTACTGCCTGCTGTTAAATATCCTTGGCTTTCTCTGTATAGACCTGTGTCTTGTCAGTAAGACAGTTTGACTTGTGATCATTGACCATCACTGAACTTCCACACAACTGATGAAGCAGTCTCCTGATATGAAGAGCTATTACAGGGAGATTTTTAAATCATGGGTGAGTGATGTTGCTACCGGCTGTGATTTCATCACTCCTATGTCGGGTTTAGACAATGTGTGCATACATATGTAATGATAGTGAAAATAAAAGCAAAGCCCAGGAGTACAGAAGCACTCACACCAGGATATCTTTGGAGAATGGCCAATATAGCAGAGATAAGTCAAAATCTTGTTTATTGTAGCTGTAGCCTCAATTCACTACAAAATCTAGTAAACTGTTAGGTCATATTTTCAGTTAAATGCAATAACATTGATTGGAAAGCAAAGTAAATCAAACATTATAGAAAAGTCTTACAAAACTAAACCAGCAGCATACTTCTGCCAGTTTCTTTCGTTCCTGGGAAATACTTAACTATTTTCACATCTTTAAATACCGTTTTCACATTTTAGAGCAAACATGATCCTTGTGCTAGCACAAACTACTAGCATTTAGTCTGTGTCTGCACAGTCTCACAGTGTTGGAGACAGGTCAGACTCAGGAAAGCCTCAGTGTCCCTAAATGGGGACATGAATAGGGAAAACAGACACAGAGCCTTGCATACTGTGCACATGTGCATTTCGATGAAACAATTAAGCCAAAACGTTGAAAACTTTCAATTTAATATTAAAGTTGCTCCCCCTAAATAAACACCCACACCTGAAAATATTATTTTGGTTGAACAGAATGTGCCAGTAAACAAACATGGAAGGTCAATTCAGATTTCAATTATTCTGACTATAACCCACAAAATTTCAGATAGGATTTTTCAACAGATAAATATTTTTGTGATATTATAGACACCTAAAAGCACACACCTGATTTTGTGGGCGTGTTTTGTGACTTTCTCTGTAGATCTATATCTGTATATGTGTATTGCAGATGCCACATAAAAATAAAATAGAAACCTCTCCCACTGAAGGAACAATTTGAGGGGATGAGATCTGGATGTAGGGTAAATATAGCAATCTTGCAATAACACAGAGGGGTGGAGTTTCCTAACTTTCAACATTTCTATGCATGTATTGCTTCTGCCTGCTGTACTCTTTGGTGAAGAGAAGATAAATAGCTTCAGGTGCTAAAGAGAATAGTTAGATACCTTTCTGCCAAATGACATTCAGCATTACTGAGTTTGCCTGAAAAAAAGTTTAGATGACACTTTAATTTCAGTAATTAGGATAATATCCACGTTTAAGATCTGAAATTTAAATGTTTAACTGAATCATGTATTTCTTCCATGTGCTCTGGAGGCCTTCTGCTATTTTTCAAATCTTGATTATCTAGAAGTCCGAGTATAACGCCACATTAGTATTCAGAAAGGAAGTCTGAATCTTCATGCGTTATTTGATCAGGCTAAGTATGCATCCCACTTTGATTAAGACTTCGCTGATCCCAGAGTAAAAGCATTAAACATTCATAAACGACCATTACTTTTTTTCCTCCTCAAGAATGTACTGACACATTTTGTGCAATTGTCTTAAGTATCTTCCTGAACTTTTAACCCCATTTACATTCTCTTATACCTGCTTATATTAAGTCCAAAAATCTTCATTTCGAAGCATTTTTAAAAGCTAATATACAATTCATTTGAGTTCAGTGGAACTGAAATTGTGAAAAAGCACCCTGTCATGGTAGGGCTCGTTGCTAATTAACTACATGGGTGGTTTCTTTTGAGGAATATTTCCTTTCAATTCCTTAATTCCCAGATTAAAATGCCTTTGAGTCTATGCTCATCTTCTTTTAGAAAGACGTTTCTGAAAGTGATAGCCAGATAATGTCCTCCAAGGTAAAGTCGGATATCACTTATGACTCCTGCTCACACATCTCAGTTCAATGGCATGAGGGCAGACAGGGAATTTAACCCACAAGAGATGATTTTTTTTTTTTTTTTTTTCTTTTAGCTTGGCTTCCTAAACACACAAGGTTTATGCATCTTTTAGCAGCTCCCCTCACCTGATCCCTCCATTCTTTGTCATTATTTGTGCCTTGTCTGATGTGAGAGGAAGAGGGGCGTTTCTGGGGCTCCAAGCTGTGCACCGCAGCACGGAGCCCACATCCAGCCCCAGGCTCTGCTGCAGCTGCTGGCCACCATCTTCTCTTCCCAAGGGCGAGACCCAAACCATGGGAAGCTGTGCTTGTCCTTGTGGTGCTCATGAACCTGTCTGAGCACATGTGTAAGCCTGCCCCACACTTTGGGGTTGTCTGGTGCTGTATGGAGTAGAGATATGTAATAAGAGCTGCTCACAGTCCTGTGAGACCCACAGGCAGTGGCTTTCCTTTCCTCCTGTGCTTTGTGTTCTTGGGCTCTAACTCAAAGCTGGAGATGTAAGAGCCCAAAAGAAACATATGTAAGCCATTATATTCAGAGTCTGCAATATTTTAATATTCAACTGCTTAGAAAGTGATTCAAATCAGTAGGTGTGCAATGCTGAGAGAATAACCATCTTTTTTCCATCATTTATTCTAGAGTGTAAAAATTCCATTTTAGAAATCTATATACAATGGTCTTGCATATCCAGTCTTTTATTAAAACGTCTTTATTTAACATGTTCTAAAATTTCAGCATGTGCTTATTACAAATGAAACTGATGATAAAACCCCCACTGGCTTCAAGAGCAGGGATTAATCAAAATACTTAATTATTCATTAGTGGAAAAACACCTGCACAGAGTTTTAGGTTATCAGACTTGTTTACTTTTGATGCCTTTGTTTAACTTTGATGTATATTGAAATCTAAGTAGGATTTTGGTACAAAATAGGAAGGATATGTTTCCATTGTAAAAGGAAGACAGTTTATATTCTCAATAAAAGCTAGATTGGCTTTGTTTAAAAGTGGACTATAAATCCTCCTATATTAATGGTTTCTAAAGCTTAAAAAAAGCTGGTTTTGTTAGTACTTTTTCTTAGAGACTCTTCCCTGCCTCCTCTTTTTCTGCTGCTTGCTTTAATTAGAGAACTAATGCATTACTGACATCAGAGATAGCAGGAAACAAACTTTTAGTCATTAAGAACAAATGAGAATTTTAATCAAATGATTAAAAACGTTTCAAGGTTACTTGTTTTTTAAATAGCTTTTTCTATCAGAAATCAAGACTGGAATAATTTCTTATGTGTCTGTGCATTCAGAGCACAGGATTTTGAGTTGTAGTAGTCGTCTTTGATTTCCTGATACTGAAAAATGAAAAATGCCTATTGCTGATATTTCTAACTCTTTGAAGAGCAAAAAAAATCCTGCAAAACCCCCCATATAATCTTTATTCAGTTCTCCTTTACAGTTGTAAGGCTATAAAGCAAAATTTTAAGTGGCTAGGTTACATATTTAGGACTTTCAGCTTAGCCAATGGAATAAGAAAATTTCCTCCTACTCCTCTGGTGGTATTGCTTACAGACATGTGTAATTTGAATGTAGTTAGTACTAGCTGGGTAGAGGAGTAGAAGGGTCCTTATTTTTGTTTCAGGGTGAAAAGAGAAGTACAACCTTTGATAAGATATCACTGAGACTTGTTTTAAAACATTTTGCAATTTTTTTTTGCTATGTTTTGACAAGTTTTGTATCTCATTTTTGCTAAGCTGTTAAGTAGTCATTGTCTTGAACAAGGTTTCTAGAAACTATTTGTATTATTTGACTTTCATATATGTATTTGATGGGCAACTTGTGGTAATTTTATCATTTTTTCTCCTGGATGAAGTCTTTAATATTATAGGCAAAGGAAATTTAGAAGTATTAAAAGATTATCATTGTTGATACAGCTGTGAAAAAATAGCTGTTGTCCAAAAAAATCCATCAGGTATTCTGACTTCCTTCATTGTCCTCAAGGTTATCTAAGGACAAACACATTAAAACCCAGATAAGTCAGGATAACCTTCGCTTTAGACAAAGAAAAAGTAAAAATTGAACAGAATTTCAGTATCCCTTTTATGGATGAAAATAAAACCTGAGTGCTGCTTTTCCAGGTTTTCCTCATTTGAACTACAGGATTTTCTGACATTATTAATAGCCATAATCTTTATCTGTGTATGTAACTATCCATGCTTATTTTAGAGTAACTCTCTGCAAATATAACTTTCAAAAATTTATTTAAACATCATTAACCTGCTAATATTTCAAACCACTCACTTTTTTTTTTTCCTTGTTGATTACAAAGAAGTTGTCTATAATTTGTCTTCTGATGGAAACAAATTCCTTGTAAGTAAAATTTCTGTCTTATTAACCTTCAGTTTCTCTACAGCAAGAGTAGACTAGAGAACTTCAGGGAATGATGCCTGTAAAACCCTGTCATCCTTAATACACAGAAATTATTTAGGGCTCTAAAACTGAGTTTCACTTGCTGACTACCAGTGAAGCTCATGAGGCTGCAAGAAAAGACAGATTTCAGGTAGTTTCATCTTTAGAAATTGCTCTGTGATCTTTGACAATTATACAGGATTACTTTGCTGAGACTGATTTTCACATACAGTTTCCTGCTCAGCACCTTGTTGGAGGGATCTTCAGTGACAGAACAGAGATCTAGGTCTTGGTTCATGTGTCAAGAGGTCTGCATCGTATCTCATGTTGCTCCATTTATCTTTGAGGGTTGTTTTGTTTCCATTTAGTGCAAACCATTGCTTTGCTGATGAGACAGCACTGGTCGTGCTAGCTAGTGCAAAGTGTTTGCAACCATCCTTGCAGTGGGAAGCATCCCCCACTGTCATAACATAAACTGGATACCATCCCATGATAATCTAATTTTCTCAATCTCCCACCTTCTTATTACGGCAGTATCAGAGCTGCCTTCCTACACGTGGAAGAAAATTCTCGCTACTCAAAAGGTCTCTCTATTGCCATTGAGCAGAGAACACTTTTCTGTAACATAACCTGTTGTGCACTGAAAATGATATCCTCTCTGTTGCATAAAGCTTTCTAGGGAGCTTTGGATGGGATGGAAACTGCTGTGGCAGTATTAAAGATAAATTTATTCCCATCACTCCCCGCCCAATCCATTCTTTTTGTTGCTTGGGTTGACACACAAGTTCACTGATGCTGTGGCTATGCAAATTGCTCCATCACTGTTTCCATGACAGTAAAAAGGATCAGTAAAACATCTGTTTGTGGATGTCTGCTGGGTTTCATTTAGCAGCTTCTAAAGCCATAAAGCCCATAATGTTTAGGTGGCTTCTGTGGCAGACAGAATTATTGATCGCTTAATAATGCAAGACAAAGCAGAGTCAAGGCACAGATTCTTTATTGTGGTAAAAAACTAGCACTTAGGTACCAAATACACACCACAGTGCCCCCAAACTGCCTAGGTTAGCAATTTCAGTACCTGATTAATATGCTAAATATGTGGGACATATGAGATCAAATCTAGTGGTATAAAAAGTTCATTGAAATGTTTTGATAGGGTTACAGTAAGAACGCTTCACAAGATGAGCCTTTTATTTTGGGATCAATATTTAAATGAACTGATTGAAAGCAAACTGTTTCTGTCGCTGCAGCAGTGAGTGACACAGACAGGTTATACTCTGCATTAGGTGATGTTACAGACCGTTAAATCGATAATAGAAAGCTCTGTCACTGCAGCATAATATTTGCACAAGGGTAGGAAAATGTCCTATAGTAAGTCACATTTTCTTTCAGGAGTTGCCCCTTGGGCACTGTAAAGCATCCACAGTGACGAGGAGGAATCTGATGCTTACTTTGAAAATCCTCAGACAGAAGACTCTGGTTTGTGTAGAACGTCTAGGAAACCACATCGTTCTCTGAAGCACTTTCTTTCTGAAATAGAAACATTACTCATTTCTTCCTGAGGAGCTGCCTGGTTTTCAGCATGGAAAAAGCAGACTGGAAAAAATTCTGAGACTAAAAAAAAAGAAAAAATGATAAATTTGTCAATCAGCATTTCCATACTTTGGATGGTTGTCCTTCCTTCCAGAAGGCATGAGGCTGCATTCTGCTATGGGTGCCAAAATGTCCCCACTCTGAAGAAGTTAGGTGCAGATCTAAAATATTTAACTCTCTCTATGCCTGTGTGTAACGTTTATTTGGGGCAGTCATTCCAGACGCAATTCTTCAGAGTGTGGCAGTTTGAATTCAGGGATGATCGCTGTAGCTTGTTCTCGTTTGTGCCCCCTTGGGAGATGAGGGACTGGAAGCACGGCGGTCATTGCTGATGACTTCATCAACCTCATTCCTTTTATTTTCCCATAGTTTTGTAGACACTCTATGCCACTTACATGATGATGCAATTCTTAGTTTTAAATGTAACAGGAAGTGCCTGACTGTGCAAGTCATCCTTTATCCATTGAACTCAAAAAAATGTTTCACGAAGCACCATTTTTTAAAAAAAAAAAGGCCTTTAGCAATCTGCAAGAAAACCTGAGTTTTGGGCCTAAATATTTTACAGATTTTCGCATTATACTTACTAAACCACATCATTATTGTTGGAGCTCATGATAGTGTTGCAGAAGCTGGTATATCACTTCAGTAAACTGGGTGGAGGGAACCTGGGAGGGGAATGAATTCCTCTGTTTATGTCCATTGGGTTGGAAGCATAGCTACATATTTCCAGTGAACTTACATGACTAACAATAACAGCTTGAAAAACACACTTTTAATTCCTTGTGACATAGTAGATGACTTAGAGGCCTTGCACCTACATTTTCCTGCCATTCCATTTTCTATTTTTAAGTGATCTATTTTTCTGTGTGACCTTTGTCTTGTTTGTATTAACATTTTTTTATAGCCCTGGATACAGACCACTGGTGATAACCAACTCAGTCCTCAAACTTTTCACAGCTGGAATTTTTTGTTACCATAAGGATAAGAGTAGGGAGGGAGTAGAAGATAGATGGGACTCTAGGGACTCTCTTGCAAAGATCAGATCTGGAATAAAAATTAAATCCAAATGGTCTTTTTTACTTTCTATTTATAGTCTATTAAAAGCCAGTATCTGTGGCTCAGAATTAATTTAATTAGTCTAATCTTAATAGGATAGCTTTAATATTCATCTGCATTGCCCAGGGACCACCTAAATGAAGCTGATTGAAAACTGCTCATAAATTGCAAATGTACATTGATCTTTTTTGCCCACCCTTGCTTTTGAGTGGAGTTCATGTGCAGAAAACCTTCTTTCCCTTAAAGTCAATCCATATGGTGGGACAACTGCAGTCAGTACATTGCCATTTGCAAATAGATGAGGATAGCAAACAAGTCAAATTTGGTTTGGGGAAAAATGCAAACTATCCTGGTTGATGCATCACCATTACTGTGCTCCTGACTTAGCAGGGCCTAGTTCATTTTCTCACAGGTTCAGTTGCATCCCTGTAATCCGTAGAACTGACC
Source organism: Podargus strigoides (assembly GCA_028020825.1). NCBI lineage: Eukaryota > Metazoa > Chordata > Aves > Caprimulgiformes > Podargidae > Podargus > Podargus strigoides. The sequence continues at coordinate 14,730,785 of CM051628.1, forward strand.
AGAATTTTAACACTGATATAAGCAGAATATGTAAATGTAGTCCTGCTTCCAAATCCATCAATGACAGTATGTAGTCTTCTCTGGGCAGGAGTGTAAGACCTAGAGTAATCCCTCTCCCATGAGAACAGTTCTTTAAGTTTCCTGAACAAGTTCAGTATCTTCTCTGAGTATCCCCATTAGACACACTAACTGCTTAGATTGATCATCTCTGAATTGAGGCTCGTTGTCCTTGTGGTAGAGCTTGCCAAGATGCAACAGAAAAGGAGCAGACCTGGTTAGACAGAAGTCTCCTCTGGTCTTATATTATGTGGAAGAATGAGGAAGGGTCTAAGCTCATAAGGCTACCAGAGGAACAGGACTTACCGGGAAGAGGGTTGCAACACTGGCCCTTTCTGTAAGAGCCAGACTTCAGCAGATGGCACAGAAATGGCCCAGGGACCCAAGACTGGTGGACTGAGCTCTGGGCTCACTGCCACAAGAAAAGGAAATTCCAGCCCACTGGGGAATTGCTGGCATGAGCAACAGGGGGTGGGAGGGACGGCCGTGAGTTTCTTCCCTAGCACAGATCTCCTTTTTTCTAGTAGACCACAGCATGGCTCCAAGCACTTTGAGCACTGCTAACTCCTTCATGCTGCCAGAAAAAATACAAGGAGCAGCTCATCAGCAGGGTGAAAGGGGAAAATCCTGCATATAATAATAGCAGTAATAATAATACACAACTAAGATATATAAACAATATTTTCAATAATGCAGTCATTCAAAGACTCCTAGTTTTTTCTTATTTATTTATTCTAGGTAACCATTTCTGCTTTGCCTTTTTTCTTGCATATGGGAGATTAGATGTTTTGTATTCTTGAACTTTCCTGCTTGATTTAACCATTTGGAGACATAATGACTTAGAGAAATAAGGTGAAAATCCCATAAACCACCAGTTACACATATAGAGGCACATGGAGTTAGAGCCAATATTTCTTCTGGAATAAAGCTGCAGAGCACATTGCTATATTTTCATTTGGTCATACTGACTTTCCAAGTTGCTGACATACAGTGGTATGAACAATAGCATTCCTACTGGGTTTTTGTGTGAAATCAGGTCTGCTTTCTATCAATTTATTTCTCAGACTTTATCTTTTTTTTTTTTTTTTTCTCAATTCATACATCCAAGAAGTAATTAAATCAATTTTTTACACTCCAAAGTTGATTTCAATGCCTTATTGTCAGGAATCAAACAATATTCAGTCTCCAAAGGTAGAATGTCCAGATCTAGGGTCATTACAATTATCAGGAAGTTTGAACTTATTTGTGCTTATGATCCAGGGATCTTAGAGAAGCACATAAAAGCAATTTGTAATGAGGCAATTTTTATTTCAGTGTTTATGGCACTTGAAAATGAAGACACAGTAAATGTCAAAGCAGTTTTTAGGTTTAAAAATAAAAAGGAAATACATATCCTTCCCGGGGTGTGGGGTTTTATTTTTTATTTTTCCCCAGCTACCTCTAGAGACTATATTGGCTTTACTTATAAAATGATTCCTTCACAGTAAGGTGGTATCGAAGAACTCGGAGCTTCCGAGGCACAGTGCCATTCACACCCTTTCTCACAGAGTCTGACAAATCCCTTTTGTACTGTCAGCAATGTAAGGTAGGGATCCACTTGGTGCATGCTCGCTTGGTGAGAGATGGTTGTACTTTTCTGGGGCTTTAGTACCATCTGAGATTTGCTGTCACTTCTTCCTACCTCATAGTGCAAGGGAAGCACAGCTGATCTGCTGTGGTGTACAGTCAAGGAGACTTTTCCTTTTGTTGTTGCAATATTGTAATATCTTCCTATAGGGTTCAGTAACAACAGAAATTGTGGCTCTTTCTATGTGATTCCTTCTGTACTGGTGGATGACAAACAGGAACAGAGTTGCAAGGGCAGGTTTTTCACCTATTTCCATTTGTTTCTCAAAGTTCCTAGGGCACAGTTTTCTATTTGTGCCCTGAAAAGAAAGCACGATGCATGCAGACATCCTTCCAGGGAAGCAGGGAGGTAGACTTTGTGAAGGTAAATGCAAAAGGAAGCATTAGTGAGGTTCACTGAAGTATTAAAGAGCTTTATGGTACAGTATCCAGGATATTTGTATCAGACCTGTGTAACATTTCTGTAAAAAAATTGCACAATCCTCAGAAATACCTGATACCACTTTTTTCCCAAAGTGCTTTATGCTTTGTTCATTTAGTTGTTTTGTATGATATTCCTATCATTGGGAGAAGTAGTAAATAGATTTCTGAACACTGTAGCACTTTTAATTATACATTTTCTCAATTCTTAACAAAAATAAATTGACCAAAAATACACTCAGTAAAGTGCTCCTGTTTTCTGTATTCAGAATTTAACAAAAAAGTTTAAAAATAGTGAAATTATACCCAGATAATAATTATGTAGTTTAGTAAAAATGAAAAACAGCCAGCGAGTTCAGTTAATGGTCTGCTGATTTGTTTAGTTGGGTGGTTTTTTGTATAATTAATCAAGAAAGGCCATGTAATAAGGTTTTATATTAGTCTTTTATGATGATAGTGATGTTCTGCATTGCTGGCATAACCCTAACTGTAACTCACAGTGATAGTAATAGGTTGCAGGAACACCAATGAACCATACTGTATATGTATTTGAGTACTTCCTGTTCTGAGACTGATAAAAAATTTTAAAAGCTGCCTCCTAAAGGATAAATCCTGTCAGAAAAGAGGTTTTTGTGAGAGATGCAGAGCATGTATTAAAAATAAAAAAGTTTAATAGGCTACTAGTTTTAAAAACAGATGTGATAGGCCCTTATGAAATCATTTCCTACTCCTATCGTGCTGATTAGCTGCACAGATTGTGTTACTGGTCTCTTGAACAGATGGTCTATATTTCTCTTGCAAACTCCAGAGTTACTGGATGACAGATGTATTTAATTTTGAGGTCCTTTTTAAAAAAAAACTGGTTTAGAATTATTTCTTGATGAAGATTCACATATTTTTACTACAGAGTAATATTTGTCCAAAGCTTAAATCCCTACCACTTTCTTTCTGGAATGATTCACAGGCTTTGTCTCCAGTCTTTGCTGCATTATATTGGTCTGGCTGCCAGCTCTGAGTGCTTTGTTTTATTTTCTGTCCAGTGACTGCTACACTCCACCCATGTCCCTGTGAGACTGAAAAGAAGGTAACATTAAGCAAGCTTTGCTTACAATAGCATCTTGCAGAATGGCTCGGATACTTTCAATCTCTCTGCATTTGTTTTCTTTGGGGAGAAAGGAACTATTGTTTCAATTAGTGTCTTGAGAAATTCTAGGTAAACATGAATACTTGTATGAACCAACCTTATGACTACGACCAGTCAAGCACGATACAATCCAGCAGTCAAGTACAGAATACACAGCTCATTCCCATCTGTCTTTATGTAGCACATAGTTTTGTCTGGGAGGGTGGATCGTGCATATATAGTTAAGAATGTTTAAATATTTCCTGGCAGTATAAGACAGGACTGTAACAACCATCAATGCTGAAAATTGCACTGAACATTTTATGAACTCAGAATTTATGTTGCTGTTTAATTTTGTTTTGCTTTTCTGCCATGTGTTTTCTTAGAAAGGCCTTGAGCTGAGAGTATATCAAGTGAGTTCTAAGTTAACAACTTTACTGCCTTATTTTATATTTCTAAAAATTGTGTTGGAGAATTTAGTACCTGTGAAACTCTAATGGCTTTAGGGCTAAATTCAATATAAGGATCTGTAGCAGCACATCTAGCACACACCACGGCAGATGGATAAAGAAACTGCAACTCCATTTGCTCAGAAGGAGTTGCATAAGTCAAACCTGAGTGCAAAAACTGTGAGTTTCTGGAAAACATAGAGACATACCAGGCACAGTCCCATATGGGCTGCTGGGCTCATCCTAGCATTCTTCTAGCTGCTCCCACGTGGGAAAGGATGCCTGGTCCTCCCTCCCAGAAAAATTCAGAGAAACAGCTTTCTGGATGTAGGGACCTCAGCTACCACAAAATAATGTAACTAATATCACTCTGCAAATGACTGCATAACTTCACTATAGCCTAATTCCGGATCACAGGGCTTCCTCACCTATCACCACCATGGTGGCTGGCAGCATCACTGTTTTTCTGGTCATATTTGTCTCAATAATGCAACAAAAATGAGTGGCAGATATGTAATAGGATAATCCCGTCATATTATCTACATGTCTGAGATCATCCAGACTTCATAGATCTGACATACTGAAATGTTAATTCATACCCTATCCATTTTTTTTGTAGTTTACATTCCTTGCTCATTGCCTATGTGAAAGTCTAGCACAAAATATATTGAAAAGAAAGGCTTTGTCATGTAGCTTGACCCTGAGCTGTCTTTTCACACATGCTTGAAGGAGTTTTATTTTTGCACTTCTTGCTGAGCACGTAATGGGACATAAATTCCCTGACTCATCGTATAGGAAAATGGCTTACACAAAGGGTTTTCTCTTTCTCTGTCATATATTTCAACCAAGCCAGGTCTCTGCTTGCTCTTTTACCTGATTTAGCACCCTCTTGCCCATGAGAAGATACCAGGGAAAGTTCCTTTCTTGCACAGTTTTTATTAAATTCTGAACTGGCCTCTTAGCATCCTCCCTGGGTTTAATTTGCAACTGAGACAAATTCCTACAAGTGAAAACTGATCCCAGAGCTAGGGAGTCCTTAAGGAAAATCTTCATATCTCACAGAATTACCATCTTACTGGCTCTGCTGTCCTGCAAGCACTTTCCTCAGAGAGGGTGCTTAGGCAGGAATTGCAGGAGTTGTTTGTTGTCTCGTGTATTTTTTTAGAGAAAGAGGTGACATGGCTCTCTTGCATTCCTTTTCCACTTTGTTACCCACTCACAAGCTTTTCCTACAAACCAGGACATCTTTATTAGGTAAATTGAGATGACTGTTCTGTAGCAGAGGATCTGTCTGCGCTTGTAACTGTGAGAAGTTATATTCTAGCATCCAAGTAGTTAATCGATTTTTTTTTTTTTTTTTTTAAGTAAGAAGCTCTGGGAATAGACATGCCTGTTTGCTATATTTACAGTGGCTTTAGCATGCTCTCTGGCATCACTGCTGCTCTCTGTTCTCCACAGGGAAGGAATTTTCATTGTAGAGAGGTGACCTTATGTATTGTTATTAATTAACACTTCCACACTGAAGTTGGCACCTCTATCATAGGCATGCAGAGAGCCCACTACTCGAGATGCAATGCAGGCAAGCAAGTTACCAACAACTATGTCCAACCGTGGGCAGTTCCTTCCTACAGCTTCTGCCAGGCTGAGCAGAGTACATAGAATCATAGAATAGCCTTGGCTGGAAAAGACCTCTGTGCATACATCAGTCTCTAAGATGAGGGAATATTCCTGCGGATGTTAATGGGAAAGTAAGTCATATTGCCAGAACATGTGATCTTTAACACAAGTCACATTTACTGGTCCTCTCAGAGTACCAAGGACGTCCCAACTGCAGGAAGCACATGGATGGAAAACTCTCCTGGGATGTTTAAATACAGGGAAGTACATTTTTTTACACACCCAGAACCCAGAAGGTCTATTTTCTTTCAAATATTTTTTTATTTGCTCTGTCAATCTATGTGGTTATCTCTTAACATTAGAAAATTTAGAAATCTATGGTATTGCTGTACAATATTGCTTGAGTTTATATGCTGTTTTGGCACATAAGTCAGACTCTAGAGGGACCAGCTATCTTAGAAATTATCTCAAGGCTGCAGCAAAAGCATAACTACTTATTTATCAGTATAACTGTTCCTTGAACCTTCAGCTTGATTGCATAGTGTGGATTTATAACCTCCCTGATGTTAAACCAGCATTTTCAATATCATCTGGAGGAGGTCCATGGAGCTGCCTGCTGTGGGATTGATCAAATTAGCTTTTTGATAAATAGTAGGCAGTTAGACTGCCAATAGTCTATAGTAATACTCAGGGAGCAAAATAAACTACCTGTAGAAAAAAATTTTATCCTTTATTTCATAATAACAAATGACAAAATACTCGTGTTGAATATCAACACTTCTAGCAGTAAGGTCTAGTGCATAAAAATAAAAAGATCTCTGGCATGTGAAGAGCGCTATCTAAGAAAAATTTTAAAAAACCTTTCTGCTTCAAGTACTTTTTCCCTATATTCCGTGTTACTGTTGCATGGCAAGAGGACTGGGTGAGCTGCTGAAGATTGTGTAACCAGCTGGCACCTGGCATGAGGTTTCTTTGCTCTCTGTGTTAGGGAGACATTGGAACTCCCTCACATGCTTTCTTCTGGGCAGTTAATTTTCATCTAACCTCTCGCTCAGGGCTCCTCAGAGACTTTGCTTGTAGAGGCTTGACTTGGCTGCTTCTGGGGACTTCACAACACAGCTCATATCCAGAGACTCAAGTACCTGAACCTAAGGACCAAGAAAGAAATGTTGGTGGTGCAGCCTTTTCTCCCTTGAGTCTGTTGGACATGGGTGGCCACCATGTCCCCTGGGTGGTCATAAGGGGCATCTTACGGAGGCAATTCCTTGAGGCAGAGACAGGAGCCCTGTGTTACAAGGCATCCCTCACCCCATGAGGGAGAGAGATGCTTCTGAAATGGAGGCTACATCTATTCTCCTGTGGTGCCTCCCAGAACTTGGCGTGCTCCAGCCTCGGGGGCTGCACGTTGGCTCAATTGCTCAATCAATGCGTGTGCAATTTTAAACTGGCTGCAGGAAGTCTTTTTGCTTAATGTATATTTAGACCAGGGAATAATGCCACTTTTCTTATGGAAACAATCTTGCCGAATGAGAGTAAATGGTACTTATAAAATTAGCCTTTCTAACCTGTAAAACATATCACAAATGGGTGGAAAAATGTTTCCAGCAAGCTCCGTTTCAGTTCCTTCAGAGGACACACAAGTCTGTGGTTAACATGTATATGATCCCTAACCCTCTGAGTTTGGCATTTACTAGCTTTATGCCAATGAGAGAACCACAAATGTACATGTAGTGACTCCTCTTACGGAAATGTCATCTCCTTCACCCTCTGAGAGCCAGAAATATTTCCATTTATGAAAAGCAGACCATCAAGTGGTGTGGTGGAACTTACCACCACAAATGAGCATCTTTGATGAAATCCCATGGATAGATTTGTTCAAACTGTACAGTATATAATTTGTCTGCTCCACAAATGGAAACAAAAACAGTGTCAGATGGTCCTTGGGGGCTAGTGTGGGGCATTTTGTTTATTTGAACAGATCAATGATTCTTAGGATCTATTGCACAGCTTAATTTGTAGTGGAATTAGAAAATGGAAGGTAAGTAATAAAGCAGTTGAGTAGTAAAATCCCAAATTTTTGCCTTTTTTTCCCTGCTTGAGAGATGTAGTTAGGAGTAGACATTCGCACTGGGACCTAGTGACTGTAACTGAAGTCTTTGTGCTGGTGGTGCCCAGTTCCATCTAAAACTGACCTGTTCAATCTGAAGTGACTGTCCTATTGGGAGAACTCATCTAAAAAGGTATTTCTCATGCACACTTATTTTAAAGCAGTTATTTAAATTACTGCTGCTGTCCTGTTTTCCACAGAGCCTGTCAGAAGTAAAGCAGTGTAACTTTACTTCAGGAAAACCCATGGAAGTTTTTTTCTCCTCAACTTACAGCTGGGCAGGTTGGGAGATGCTGGGAGGTGCTGGGAGAAGCTGAATGGGAAGCTTCCTGGGAGTTCAGGATCTCACAGCGAGAGGAAATCTGCAAAATCTCTCACAATTCCCTGCATTCAGTGCTGTGAGTACTGCTGCATGGTTTAATCCCACAGGCTCATTTTTGCAACTCAGTTTTCATATGTCTTCAGCTATCAGGGTGTAGCTGATCTTCAGATGCATACCACTAAAGATGGGTAAGAGTCTTAAACATACTTTGCCAATCTTAGAGGAAATCTCGTTGAAGGCACACATAAAAAGTTATTAGTTAGAGACAAACCACTGAACTTTAGTGGAAATTCACATAACTGATACTAATATAAGCATAACTGTATTAAATTCCTTTTTTTCCAATGCCCTTTCTACTTATTTCTTTAAGGTACATTATATTTTTCTGAGTCAGTAACTAGGCAGAATGACCCAACACCAAAGTCTGATCTGCATACTTCATTCCACTTTTGATGGGTAAATTTTAGAAAGCATCAGGAAGCAGTGGCTCCTCACCAGTCCCTTGGGAATTGCCTATGTTAAGAGTTCAGTTTATGGAACTTTCCTACTTTTGCTTTTATTTTATGAAGATCACAGATACAAAATGTGAGTCACTTGGACAAATGTGTTTTATTCAAATTAGAGACAATTAAAAGGCAGTTTTCTAATGCTACCTTGAACTGTTTCTTAAACCACCATGAAGCTTTGTTAACAAGTAGTGTCTCATCAAATAAACATCAAAAACAGTGAAAGCAAGTCAGTCTTAGCTTCTGCCCAGTGATGAACTGAATGAGTTGGGATAAAAATTATCTCAGGCTAAGAAGAGATATTAGGCACTGGAGATGTGATAACCCTGTATTTACGTTTTTTTTTCCAATTCTCCTCAGACAAAAGGCTTTGGACTTAAATTACATTTTAAAAAAAAAATCTATAAGCACTGAATCCATAAGGGCAAGTGAGTTCAAGCAGCATCGGTTGTGATTTGTCTTTGTATTTAAGAGATGAAAACATGCCTGGATCCCATCACAGATTGAACACTGTAACCAAACCCAGTCTTTCTCTGTTTCAAGCAGATGCAGTACTGCCACACTGGATCTGAGCTGCTGTCCCACTCCACAGGGAGAACCACGGGAAATGCTGCTGAAGCCTCGCAGCCAGCACAGCTTATGAAGGTAAGGCTCTCTGTTTAGCTGTGTAGTCTGACTTCAGGACTGTATTTGAGGAGCTGTGTGCACTCAGCCTTCTCCTTTGCTAATGTGAGTTTTCTCTGTGGAGGTGCTGAATGGCAAATCTTGAAACAGGAATAACTGCTTACCTTCTAAATGGCAATCTGCTGCAAGACAAGTCTGCTGAAAATATGGTGAGAGCACTTCCTAGGGGACACATAATGGAACCACAATAAATCAGAAACACAGGAGACTGAACAGAAAAAGAAACACCCTCTGTGTACACTAAAACAGTTACTTTATCATAATAAACTGGAGCTATAGCAGAGCTATGAACTTTGTCAAATAGGACACCCCACAAAGGTTGAGATTTCACCACTGCTTTTCAGTATGCTGTGCTTCAATCAAGTGAATAAAGGCTTAGATGGAGGTGACAGCAAAGCCAGAGCCATGTCAGCAGCATCCAGCACTGTGCCCCACTGAGCCAGCAGGAGATACAAACTTCCCAAAGTGCAGGGATGGCTGAGAGTGCTGCTGTGAGCAAATGCTCCTCTGTAACTCAGAGCTTCAGCATTGTTGATGGATGTCTCGGCACACTGGTTTCCAACGTTATCACATGTATTTCTGTACAGACACAGAACAAAAAATCATTTCTTGTTGGATGTCCGTGGTCAGGATATTCCTGTCCAGATAAACAAAGTCATTACTAATTTAGAAAAGCATGTCTCATGTATCTCTTTACATAAATCCTGCCTCCGAGGTGATAGCTGAGCAGCAGGGCATTTTGGCCCCCCCGTGGCAGCCTGCCTGACAGCCTCCCACCGCATTGCCCCGAAGGCACGGGTGGGCTCCGGGCACCAGCTGGAGTCATGCAGGTAAAGCAGCTGACACTGCACATCCGGCTGTACTTACAGGGGCTTGGAAATGTATAATGCTGTATTAGTAGGTAAAGCCTCTAGTTAGGGTAACTTAAAGGAGCTATTAATCTTTGCTAATGAAAATCTGCAGTTAAGATCCTAAGTTTTATTCCTTCTTTCCAAATACTTCTGAAGCTTTTGGTGCAATCCAACACCCGTTGACTTAAAAGCAAAATTCTGGCTGGAGAGCACCACTTCTGCTGACAGTCCGGTATCGGTCCTAGAGGCTGTCTGACATGGGGGGAGTCCAAGACTCAACAGGGGCTTCCCTGACCAGCCTGATGCTCCTACCGTACTCGCATGAGCCTCCTGAACATACCACTGGCAGTGCAGAGTCAGCAGGCTCTGTGCATCAAGCTCTGGCATGGGGTGAAGTGCCCACAGTTTTTCTCCTCTATTGGGCTCAAAGTACCGCTGTCTCAGCTCAAGTGCTCGTGCAGGTAGCTGTTTCCCTTCTAAAGCAATTCTGAGGCTGTTGCATAACGGGTTCTAGTTTTTACTGTAGCAGAAGTTGCATACACGTGGGTGGGAAAAAGACTAATCAGATTTGTTGTTTTTTCACTCTTCTGCTTAGCCAAAATGGAGATGAGCCTCCAAGTAAAACAGTCTACAGCCTCAAGAGACCTTTAGACTTGACACTTGAGCTTCACTCCGTAAGCATCTCTTTTGCCAGGGTGTCTGAGCTAGAAATAGCAAACCTGGACATGACAGCTGAGGAAAATGAACGCAGGTTAGGGAGCACTAATGGATGCAGTTCTCTTTCAGACTTCCCCCATACCTGAGAGAGTAATGAGTTTTAGCTTGAGTGATGTTAATGCATCTGAGGCTTTCCCCCTTTGGCAGCCCCATGGCTGCCTAGCCTGGGAGCAAAGCGTGGTGTGGGCTGGCTCTGCTGCTGCTCATGTGGGTTCCCTTACATTAGGAAGACGACTCTGCCATTTGTTAAGTAAGTTTAAAGCTGCTTACCTCTGTAGAGAAGAGCAGAGCAGGCTCAGGAGGGCCAACACGTGCCTGGGGACTGTCAGTGTGGGGAGATGACATTACGCACAGGGAAGTGACCATGGGATGGGACTGAGACTGTTCACAGTGAACATCGACAAGTCTCTGAGTTAAACCCACTTTCATTAAAGTGTCATTGCATCCTTATGTCATACCTAGAGAGACAGTGACAGGGAGGAAACCTGACTTCAAAACGCTTCAGGAAGACACCACCTCCACGAGTGAGATGGGACCTCTGTCTCTGCAGCAGAGCGCTGCTCCAGCATCTGTGCTCAAGTCCCGAGGTAACATTTCAGCAGGACCAAATAAGCCCATTTAATGAGGTCCAGGGACATTGTGCCTCTTGCCAGCTCCTCATTAGTGAACTGACTGCACTGCAAATAAGCAAAACCCATCAGCCTCATACAGTCAGATATTGCTGCTGGGTCTGTTGCTGATTTACAAAGATCAGCTGTTCTGGGTTAAGCAATCGCATATGGGAACTTGTTGGGAACTTCCTTGAAGTAAGCCCTAAAGTAAGTTACATCTTTAGGAGAAAATGTTTAAAAATAAAACCATATGAAGAAGCGTGCAGGAATAAGGGCTGGAAGTGGAAAGACAGCTCTGTTTATTTTGCTTTAACTCACTGTCCACATCTGGTAAATAAAAGCAGGAAGAAGTAACTACTAAAAGAGAAGTTTCAGGTGTGGAGAAAATAGGGATTTCAAACTTAACATCAAAGATTTTTGTTGCTTTTAAGATTATTTATTCCTTATATTTATTTAATTTTTTTCCCCTCCTCTGTCTGGGCAGCAGAACTTAAGTTTTACCTTCATTTCTGTATCTCCAGTTATGAGAAATCATTATGATAGCTGCAGGCAGTGGAAATAGCATAAGCTGGAGTTGTCGTCACTCTCCCATGGCCATGAGTATTAAGTTTTCACTTGTGCTAGGTCAGAGTAGATATTTTGTGTGGGGTGGTGACTCCAACAAGGACAAGACTTTGAAAAAATGGGCTGGTTTCAGTGCAAGTATAATCATTTCTTTGACCATAAGAAAAATATGGCATAGAAATGTGACTCTATCCCAACTACAACTGTCAATACACTCCTGTGATACAGGGCCCATAGTGGAGTCCATCATACATGAACTGTATATGAAGGACATCAATTCATATGGTTTGTTCTTACCCTGGTGCTAAGGGAGCAGGGAGTGATTTTTGCAGAGTCTTTAGTTAGGAAATGCAGTTACAGTTTACAAGGGGGTTGACAGAGGCTTCTCAGGAATGCTGGGTTTGTGGTCTATGAAAAATTATTTTATAGTGGAGGCAGACGAGGTGGGGAACAAATGACTTTAGCTGGGCAGGCTGGACTTTCCCTTCCTCTAGTCTGATTTCCCAGCTTTCACACCTCTAAGTAGATGGCCCATGTATATCAGCTCCCAGTGTCAAAAATTAATTGCTAGCCACATCTAGTCTCTATTCTATTACAGTTTGTTTTTCCTCAAGATTTGGTTTGGAGTTTTTTCACAATCAACAAGGGTGAAGGCAAACATTTTGAGAAGTTGGCAGAAACATGCTAATAATTTAACAGGAAGCTGAGCACTGTATTTCCATAGCAGGGTATGGACTGAGATCGTTTTATAAGTAGCAGGAAATAAAGCTTCTGTTTTGTGGGTTTTAAAAATAAGTTGCTGTATCTCCAACATATTGCATGCAAACAAAAGGTCAAGAAAGCTAAAAGTAATCACATATGCACAAACTGGCACACACATTTTCATCTACAAATATCTGGAGTTGATACATTCATTGATAGCTAAATGGTGTCCACATCCTCTTAAACCTTTCCTAGCTTACTGGTCCCATTTTTTACCTCTAATAGTAATGAAGGTGCACCCTCCACAGCTCTGCACATCTGCCTAGACTGGAAGAATGCAGTGGTAGGATGTGAGAGCAGGCAGATGCAGGTGGTTCACCTGTCTGGCTGGGATGCTCCAGATTCCATGTGCATTCTCAGCACCTTGAGAGACTCCCACAGAATACAGACTGGAAACCAAGGTTGCCCCATTCTCGTGTAAATGCCATAGCTGCAAACAGCAGGGGAAGTGGCATGGCTGTTACAGAGCCTTTCCTGAAAAAAACGTGAATATTTGATTTCATATTTCTAAAGATGAAAATTTTAACCCTCATTACAGTATTGTGATTTTATATTAATGTAACTTTATAGTTACTGTGTTCTGCATGATATCTTGGCCTTATTTAACACATTGAGAATTTAGTTGTAAATAGAAGTTCAACTTTTGTGTTTCCTCTGTCACAAGGTTTGATCCTGTGCCAATTCTTTCAGTATTCTGGATGGAGATTCCTTATGTGAACACATAAATTTCAGCCATGGATGAGCATTGGACGTGGCAATTTTAATTTCTAGAGTTGCAGTCCATTAGCCAACCATAGTTTTGTGCCCACATTCTATCTTCTCATCTTCATTAAAAATTTAGGCACATGCTATATTTCATTTTGGGGCTTAAAATTCTTTAAACTTTATACTCTCCTTACTGTATAACAGTTCTGCTTTCTCATGCTTATTTTTTCTATTTATTTGGCTAATTATCCTTTTAGGATGAATGTTTTAAATTGTATTTGAAAAGTCTACCTGAGCTTGTAGTTTACAAACTTCACTTTATTAATTAGTTTCCTTGAGGTCTTTTTCCACAGAAACTTGAATACTTTCTTTTCCAGCCTGTCTCTGGTTACCTAGGATCTAATTTAAACAAGGCTCATAAAAGTATTGCAGAGCTATCATTCTGCATATATTTGTCAAAAATCTCCACTTATTATACAGAAGTAGCTGAATATATTCCTCATTTTGAAAATTAAAATCAATAGCATATTAGCAGGAGCAGGTGGCTCTAGAGAAGGCACATAGGAGCTAAGAGCTTTTTATGGTAGATACCATTTCTTTGACATTAAAAAATTAAGGTTACACTTATTTTCTTCTGATTTTGCTTAATCTTGTTGATAGACAAGCACATTTTAAACTCTTTTATTCATCAGAATATAGCAAAATACATCTTAAACAGGAGTGCTCTCAGAATACAAATTTATGACTCTTGTAGATAGGGAATAATCATTGAATATCTTTCCTCTCAGTCCAGTAAGGAGTTAAATTTCTAATTAATCTTTTTGCAAGTATTTTTCTAAAGTCTTTTGTAAAAGATGAAAAGAATTGCTGGCATCACATTTGTAATACAAATGGAGAGGTACAAGCTATATAATATAAGCTGATGTTATGTCAATTTATTTTGTACTTAGTAACAAAATTTTCTAAAAATTTTAGGCCTCTTGCTAAAAACCCATCTAGAGTTATGCATACAAACAGTAAAAGGATATTTATTATTTCCCAGGTGACTAATACTGGGCATAAAAATTAATTAATATTTTACAAAAATAATAATAATAAACATTTTATGCCTGACAGAATGGACTCAGCATTTAGGTCTGAAGTGCTGGGGTTTGAACCCCCAGCCCTGAATTAAGGTTGACATATGGGTGGGCCCCATGGCCCTTTAAGAGGAGGGGATGAGTTTGCCTTTTGGCTTTCCTCCAAGGTGTGGCCGGCCTTGTAAGGAAAGCCCTTGGGTGAACAAGCCCCAGGTGCCCCACATTGGGTAAATGAGTGCCAGGTGCCCTGCTTTGGGCATAAAAGCTGGGCCCACTTGCAGGAAGGGTGGAGTGTCTGTCTGTGAGGTGGATGCACTTTGCAGAGTTTCCTGTTGGGGAAGGACCTCCTGACTCTTTGTGCAACTGGGCCCCAGTCAGGTTTAGTGCTTGTGAACGTGGGCTTTGTGAGAACATTATGTGGCTATTTCTATCTTATATGATCAGCCTATTGGCTTGGTTGTCTCCCATTTCTTCTATGGGAGACTTTGTTGCTTTGTTTATTCCACCTATTATTGGTCATGCTGTGTTGTTCCTGGGGTCACTGGGGTTGATGTCTGTTATGTGTGATCTGTTTGACTCGTTTGTACCCCCAGTGATCACCCATATACTGACTCTTTTGTATACAATAGAAACTAATTACTGGTTTGTTCTACTGCTGGCTGCGTCCTTTGTGCTAGGCTTAGTAATTGGCAAAACAAGGTCCCAAATTACTTATGCCAAAATCCTGTCAGCTGCAAGGTATTGCTCATTTTTATACTTGCAGAAGCCTGAAGATGAACAGAGAGGCAAATTTTGCGGTTTGTAAATTCACTGAGAAGTGAGACAGTTGTAAACAGAGACACCACAATTAGTCTCTTTTTACTGAAAATACTGTTTGCTCTCTCCAGTATTTGCTTACAGCTGCTGGATGTTGGATAAGGATGTCGGTCTTATCCTTGCATGACCTTTCAAGGATTATATTGGGCCTTACCAGTGTCCTCTATCCAGGGCACAAAGTCGTGCATTCAAAAGCTGCTACTTTCCCTTTAGTACCAGGAGTTACTAGAATAGCTCCTTAGAAAATTACCTCTTTAGCAAATTGTCAGAATTGTGAAGACTTACGCTCTCTTCATGGTACCTTACTAAAATATGCATCAGTCAAACAAATGATTTTACACAAAATTACATTGATGTATTTGCTTTGAAGGCAGACACACCTGACATTCTCCTTAACAAATTTGTTGTTTATGGCACTGATGATCTGCTGCGGCAGATACTAAAATACAGAGGAAAGATCTTCAAAAACAAGGTTTCCCAGATCAGGCTAGGAGAAAAGCCAGCAACTGAGATCTGGCCAAAGGCATCTGAACAAAGTATGTAACAAAACGAGGTACAGAAGGAGTGACATGAAATCTGTGAAATTCTTATTAAAAGAGAGAAAAAGGGCTGTGATCTGCTTTTGTTTCGGTCTCCTTAGAAATACTTTTCCCATAGCCCATGTCCCAACACTGCGTTATTTCTTATGTTATACCTGAGGCAATAGGACACTCATCATGTCTGAGGCCTCTGAATATTACTCTACTCTTAACTGTCGGGCTTCAGTCCCAATGCTGGCATACACTTTCTGTGAGCCTGAGTAAGCAATTTCAATGTATCTGAATCTAAGTTCAGCAAAGTATAAACTGGTGAATATTATCTTTATTGGCATCACAGAGAGCTTTTCACCCTTTAGTTTCATGCAAAATAGGATATACAATTTTTTTTCATGTTTATACTAAAGATATAAAGACTTTAGATAGATGAGGTTGTCATAGAATAAGTAAGCATAAACCTACTCTTATTCCTTTCATTGGGAAACTTTCATTACCCTTCTTGCATACTGCAGCCTCTCCTGCTTTCTTACTTAAGATCACATCAGTAACTTTTCTGGTCCACACAGTAAAGAGCAGCTGAGACCATCCATTTCACTGTCAGCTTTTTCACTTATATGTGAGTTTTCTGCAGTTTTACTTAATGATTCATGTTCTTTTTTTTCTTTGAAGTCCGGTCTGCCAAGTTCTTTTCCTTCTTATTTAGCTGTTTGCCTCCAGTCTGCTGACCTGTACTTCAGCATGGATTATTTCTGCACCATTGAGTACATTGGACTCAGGAGCTTATGCATCAGCTTTTACACAAATATATTTATTCGCTTCTAGCTCTTTTCTGTTTTGGCATTATCACATAGTGCTGCTGCTCTGAAAGTTATGAAAGGTTAACCACGTATGACAATACAGGTATCAAGCAGAAATATTAACTAGCCTATTCTCTGTTTGTGCTTACACTAATTATATACAACAGTTGTGCTTCACTAATGCCTGTTCAGCGTTACAGAGATAGTGGAGAGAAAATCCTTTATAGAGCAGTGGATTTCTTATGACAGATTTCAGGTTGCTGTGTTCTCAGTCATTATGCCTTAAAGACTTTGGAGAACTTGTCCATCCTTTAGAGATCCAGGGACAGAGGTGATGAAAGCTTTTGAAACTTCTTTATAAACAATTTTTGTGCTCCAAAGCAGCCTAGAGAACACTTGCTGCATGTTAGGGTTACTGAGCAACACTGGACTATGCTGGCAGCCTGACTGGGTTGGATGCACCCATGGGGTGCTGACTCAGGCTATGTGCATTGGAAAAAAATGGCATGAAGACTTTGTTCAGGTGCAGTCAAGGCAGTGGGTTTGAACTTGATCAGATCTAGGGGCTTAAAGAAAGAATGGCTTAATTGCGAGTTTAATGACTCAGAGCACCAAAGTGATGGAGCAGATTGAAAATAAGCCAGGATAAAAATCTAGTTGTGAAGCAAGAAAGTAAGTATCTTGAGATTTCACTATGACATTGATGCTTGAGGCAAAGGTGGAGGCAAAAACTGCAGTCTGGTGATTTCTGTACAGGTTACATAGGTCCAGTACCTGCAGCAGTTTCTGATCTGCCATGGAGAAAACAGATCCTTAAGAAAACATGGATCATGGAGGTTATTGAGTCAGGAGACCAATAGAAGAAGCTGAAGGCTTAAAGAAAAACAGATGAAACTATGAAAGGAACGGTGGTGTGTAGCATACGAAGCAGATGCAGTGATTAAAATAAAGGCGGCAGACAGGTCTGAAGGATGTTTCTGCCATGGAGCAGCTCAAACAGCTCTTTGAAATATTTCCCCAGAATAAATATTACATCTCATTGGAGCAGGAATTGCCAAGGACTGTAAGATACAAGTGTTCAGTGTGAAAGAGGCATGAGCCTGCCCTGTTGAGGTGGAGTGACGTTCAGGCAGTCCATGAATGGCTAATGTCAGAGAGAGAGAGAGAGAGATGTCCCCATTCAAATGAAACTGAGGGGAGCCTGGCACTGCCCTCCCCCACCCCCCCACACCCCCCCGGATGATTTTTTTTTTTTCTAGAAGACAAAGTGTGTGTTTAAGACATCGGGGATGCAAACTGGGAGCTGTAGCCCTGACAGTCCTCCCAGTGAATCCCTGCCTGGCTGCAATTCAGATGCCTGAGAAAACGGTGCACGTTTTCAGGCTTGGTGTGTTCTGACACTCTGAAAAGGAATTCTGCCCAAGAGAGACCACTTTGTGGTCACAAAGAGCTATCAGGTTTGATGCAAGAAATAAATATTCAACCTGCGTGTGCTACACAAATAGTACAGAGAATGTAAGTTGAGTCTTTTGGCATGAAGTTCTCTGGGCAAGCCTATCTTTGGTGTGGTTTAGTGTTAGTTTTATAAACTCTGTAGGAAATGTACTCATTTTGAGAACCTGGAATTATAAAATAATACTAGCAGCATTAGTAATAAATGACCCGTTAACTGATTGGAAAATGCTAAGTTTTTTTCAACGATTTGCAAATAGATAGCACAGTGATACTATCACTGTTTTGTGATCTTTTGATATATTTATTTGCACTAAAAGAATTCCTGTCTGCATAGGAACATCGTAAGAAGCAGCAGAATATGTATACTACTCACTCCACTTCCTTTTGTTTTGATTTACTCCCTGAACTAGTAAAGCTGCCAATCAGATATGTGTCATAGCACCTTCTAGGCTTAGCTAGCCCAGAACTGCCAACACTTCACAAGGAGCCTAAAGGAGCATGCTTTAGGTTCAGATTGCTACCAAATACATTAAAAAAAAAAAATGACTTTTCTGCCAAGGGTCTGTAATTCTTTGTCAGAGCTCTTATCTCCTTTTCCACCTTTTTTTCTCTTTCTTTAAAAGAAGCACTTTTTTTTTTTCTTAGAAGACTTCCCTGGTTCCGTTTTCTCTAGTTGATGATTATCAAGCTGTTCTTCAGCAGATTATGTACCTGTTAAAATACTGTAGAGACACCTGGACTTTCTTACTATGTTTGTTGAGCTATTTAAACAAGCAGACTGAGTTTATTTGAAGTGTTATGTCACTGAAAGAGCTAAAAATCTATTCTCAAAATCCTATGAGATTTGTTTGTCTCACCACTCTGTTCAGGTCTGAAACATTTTAGACCAGTGCTGAGCTATGTGAATTAGTTCTTTTTTTTTGTTTTGGAAACTTTATAATCTTAGAATAGTCTGAGCTGTCACTGGAGTAGGCTGACAAGAAGATTACAATGACTAAATGATTTGGCAAACATGTTGCAGAGATCAAAACAAGAAAGCAATAATAACAACCAGATGAGACTATGCTCTGTATTTTAGTCTCTGTACATTATACTTAGAAACAAAACCTTCTTTTGGCATTCCAGATTGAATATCCTTCTTAGAGGTGCTTGCTGCATTAGATCCTACATCTCTGTGGATTTATCTGCTATGGTGCCCCCTTTAGAAAGTTGCTAACTCCCTATTATGTCTTTATATTTACTCTTTGTAAAGCAAGTTGTTTAGACACTGAAGTAAGAGAAGATGAATGCTTAGCTATTTAAATGTATTGGCAATGTTTGTTTTTAAAGCAGTTGGCAAGACATTTATTTTCCTTTAAAATACTTTGTTGGTCTAAACAGTTGGCACAAGAATTCAGTTTTAACTTTTCATATTAGTGTTTCAAAAGGCAGCAAAACATATTTTTAATGTGTATTTTTAGTAGCCTTTGGGTTGACTGTAGTCCCTTCTCATGTTTATACACTTGTAGGATCAACAGTGTATTTTTTGCAATACTTGAAAAAGTAGGGTTGGAATGGTATAGTCAGTGATAGCCTGTAAACACTGCCAGCATCATATGAATAGGATTGCAAGGAGTAATGCTGGAGAAGATGTGACTTGGCAAGCTGAGACTGTGGTGGAGTAGTAGACCATGGAGCATCTCTGAGTGATGTAGGGACTATGTAATGCCTTAAAATGGTTTTGTTCTTCTCCCTCTTTTCAGTCAACATGCTGTTGTATAGAAAGATCAGGATTTACCTTCAAAGGAAAATATTGTGGCTCTGTTTTCCTTCTAGAGAATATGTTTCTCATTTATTTCAAAATATATGAGACATGGCACACTGTCTCACTCGATTCACCATCTGCTAACCCACCATGGAATTACTATGACTCACAAGCTACAGACAACGTGCTGATATTTCAGCACTGTGGTAAAAATGTATATACCATTACATTTGCCAGTGATACTGTACCCATGCATGGGAAGCTGCTGATCCTTGTTAGACAACTGTTTCTTTGGTGCCCAACAATCCTTTAGGAGGAGAGGGGCCAGGGTGTTTGAGCTCTGCACTCCACGGACTCATTATGGGTTGGTCTATGTCAAATTCAAAATGGGGAGAGGGGAACCAAAATGAAACCTTGCCAACCAGGGAATATTCTGTCAGTCTGCAACGTAGTCATGGTTCTTTTAACATATGGTCAGTTTAGCAGCATCTTTGATGAAAATATTACTTTTTTATTATAAACTGAAATAACCAACATTTCCTGTAGACTTTCTTTTCCTAATTCTGCCACTGTTCAACTAGGTGACAGTGGAAATTTCATCTCTCCAGGCACCTTTCTGGAGGAGCATCTTTCCTCCCCCTTCTTGCTTTGTGCAGTCTATTTAAAGTGATGGGAGACCCCTATTGCGTGGCCACAGCTTTGCCCAAAGCAGTTTCTAGAATCACCTGGAGCCTTTTGACCTTAAGATGTAGTGTTAGATATGGTATTTCTCTGTAACAGAAGTGATTAGCTGACCTTCAATGTGAACTCCTGTTAGAGAGGGTATCCCCAGAAGACATGTATACCTGCTTTAATATTATGTGTCAAATATTTCTGTTTAGATTCTTGTGACACATTTAACCATCTGAGGGTTATTCACAGGAAATAACAAGGAAGCACATTTCACCTGAGTTAAAAGATTCTCACTCTGAGAGTTAAACTTTTGGGAAAAAAATAGAACTAAATTTTAATTTATTTTAATCATATTTTTGCAAGTCTACAGCAAGCCACTTCTGCCCAATTTCTAAAAAAGTTTCTATAATTAAAAATAATAAAAAAAGAACAAATGTTAGACAGCCTGAGTCATAAACAGCACCATGAGATCTGTGCAATGTATCAAAGCTTTCTCTGTGTCACTCATTTACCCCTTTCCTTTTACTGAGTTCATATATGCTAAGATATTCTGCAATATAGAGCTCAGGATTTTCTGTAACTTGTAAAAGACTCATGAACAATCAGAGAGACTGACTTAAAGTACTTCAAAGCAATGCTGTGATGGACTATAATGCTAGGACACTGTAACAGACTATAATGGACTGTAATGATAGGAAGGGATGAGAGTTTGCTGCAGCAAAAAGGGGAAATGATAGGCAAAACAATATCAGGTGATCAATGCAGAGTGTAAAACTTCATCATCCAATTCATCATTGACTTTATGTTTTGAAACACCAGTATTTATTGGCTGCACTCATACCCCCTGCCCAACTCTCTTTTAACACATTTTGCAGGTTTGCATGTTATTAGCATGTGTGTTACAGAGCCTTCCAGATAAGAAGGGGTTTAATGGTGTGCAAGGACTCCTTAATGAAAAAAAAAACCAAAACAACTCACCTTCCATTTCCCCCTAAAGGGGTTGGGAAAGCTTTTGCTGGAAGTTTTCTGAAATTCTCTATAAAAAGAAAGTCATTGGTGAAATTAGTCTCAAAGGGCTGGGACAGTTGCTATCTCCATTCAGGTTGTTAACACTTCAAAGCAGCACACTCTCCCAAAGCCCTTTGATCCTTTACTAGCATTGATGCAGCCAGCCATGGCTATTATAAAAAACATTGTATAAATCTAGGCTTTCTTTGAATAAAACAGTCTCTGCTTTCATCAAGTAACAAAAATAATTGTAACATTAATATGTAAGCAAAGAAGGAGGGAGGCACACACCAGGCATTTCAGTGGGCTGCAGCAGCCTTGGCTGCTGACTCCAGCACTGCCATGCTCATGCTGCCTGTGGGTGGGCTGAACCTCTGTGTATAACAGTGAGGACTTTCATAAGGATACAGGAGAATAATGGTGACTTTTGATCTTTTGTGAGAACATTTTCGTAAAAGTGTTCTACACCAATGTAACTTGGTCAAATTTAGTAAGAGTAACACTATTGCTAACCTACCAATACTCCTGTTTCCATGTAATGGAGGGTCAGGGATCTGGATTTGCTATCTAATTGGACTTCATTATGTGTCCTTCATTAGCTCTCAGGGAAATAAATCACCCTGACAGGGTCAGAAACCAGATGTCTGCTCTGTTTTGTCCCTCATGTGCTTTTCCATGAAATTACATGTATGCCCTGGCTCAGTTTATTCACCCTGTGTCAGTCAGAAGCAGCCCTGGCTTGTTATATTTCATAGTGTGATATAACAGATATGCAAAGTGAGTTTGTTTCCTAACAGGAGCCTCATAGACAGCTACATTTTCAAAGGCGGGGAGGCCTATTACACAAGATCATTAGAAAGATTCTGTTAACTAAACACATTACTTCGTGACCTATGAGCTATTCTGTATGAAAAAGAGCCCAGTTGAGACACAAAGCCAATTAAATAAGGCCCATTAAGAAACACAACATGTAAAAATACATCTCTTGGTTTTGCTAATACTGTTAGTAAGCCAGTGCTACTGCAATGCTAGAGAATGCTCATTTTATCCTGCTCAGTTTTTCAGGAAGCTTTACACATCACTCATTGCTTTCGGTACGTGCTGTGAAATCAGTGAGCTGCAGGTCGCTCTGCCAGAGTAGGCTACTTGAGCAAGTAGAGGACACTTTACATAATTTTGGCCAGTTCGGGGTGGAATTGTGGGGTTTCACCAGCAGCAAACAGCCTGCTCTGTAGCCCTTCTCTTACTACATGGCTTAGTTCAGGTTGTCCCATTAAATTTAACAATTTTCTGTTACAAGCATCTAATGATAACATTAACGAAGGTGATTTAAAACCAGATTCCTCCAAAACAAAAATTATTTATTATTCTCTAATACTCAGAGCAAAGGACTGAAACAAGCCAACCCAGAAATATTTAGGTTCCTAGAAACACCTGCATGTTTCTTCTGCTTGGAGCCTGGTTCTGTAGACTGGTAAATGGAGACTGCTCTGCTGCCATACTGCCTCTGAAGCTCGCAGTCCATAGTATCTTTAAGAGAGTGATCTTAAATGAAGCTTGAAGAATATTATTTCCAGACTAAATGGACACAGGCCAAGGATATTTTTTAATTAAGCAAGCTTAAACAGCTAATGGCCAGCTATAACTCCTTGAAGTCTGACTATAGAATATCACAAGATGGAACAACTATTGCAACCCTCGTGCTAGCTAAATGAAATAAATTGATAAAAATACTCGTGGTCTCCCAATCACTATAATGTCTACTTAGTGACTGCTTCTCCTCTCCCAAGGAAATTGCTCAGTAGGCTTATCTGGCTCTAGAGAGAAAAGCGAGACCTAAGGAGGAGGGGAAGAGTGACAACAGAGGTAGATTTTGTCTTTATTAACAGAGAAATACTAATAACTATAACATTTTATTGTCTTGAGGTATTAAAATACATTTGAAAAAGTCTAAAACTTCAAGAATTAAAAGACAATAGCTTTTTTGATAGCTTTTTGATGATAGCTTTTCTTAACAAACAAAGGGAAAGAAGAATTATAAAGATATGGAGGAACAACCAGGGAAGATGGAACACCATATCCGGAGAATGAGAAAGTAGAAGTTAGGTTGAAAAAGAAAACAAAATGTAAGAAATAGGGATTAGATGGTCATTTATGTTCAGTTTGTCTGCAATAATTCCACTGGAAAATCCCAGGAGCGATTCTTCAGCAGATTAATACAAATCCTTACTTCAAACTGCTTCATTTTTCAGAGCTGATAGGTCACCAGTTTCATTGAACCATCTTTTTTTTTCCTGGTTATGCGGCAAATATTGTTTCCTCTAAAACCCTACAGCATTTGCTTGAGTAGTGGCAGCTGCTTCCAGACAGTGTAATCCTCCCTTTGAAAACATACAATTAATGATGTATGAAATGTTTGGTGGGAGGAGGAGTGTGTGTAACACAAGATGGGAGCCAAAGCATGTCTGGGTTGGACTAGGCATGGTGTTAAAGACCAGGAAAAAACAGTGTTTATGGCTTCTGTGATCATATCAGTACCTAATAAGTGTGGCATCATTTGGTATTGCATTAAAACAGAAGTCTGCGGGAGAAGTTTTCGAGTTTGATATTCAGTATTGGTATTCAGTTTGATATTCAGTAAAAGCTTACCGACCTGTTCAGTTTTCAGGCAGTAATTTATTGAAGCTATGTGTACAACTCAATCTGTGATTAGTCCCTTAAATAAGGAATCTGATTTATGAAAGGGCACAAGTGTCAAAAACATATGATCTGTATATAAATGCCTGTTTTGAAATCCATGGTAGTTGATGGGAGTCTTCATTTCCACTGTGAGGTAATTCCAGAATTCATAATATTTTCTTAAATGTCCATTGTTGTTTGCTCTGGGATTTCAAAACTTCTCACACAGTAAGTCATTGAAAGGGCTAAACTGGGAAAGAATCTAACCATTAAGCTAAAACTATGGCAGCTTTCTTCCAAACTAAGAAGTGTTTATTGTCAAAGGTTTATAATGTCTAGAGCAAAAGTTTAAAACAAATAAAAACTCATATACTGAAGTCCTTGCAAACAGCTGCAAATTTATTCTGTCTGAAGCATTGTTCACTAGACTGGGAAATATGGACTGCTGTGCCCCAGCTGATATTTAAACCTATGTTTATTTAATCAACAAATTTATACTGAAAACCAATGGTTCCACTAAATGATATAATTGTTTCTGAAAACATATATTCTAGATTAAAGACAAGAATTAACTACTTGCTCCTGCATTTACTTTCTGACAGTACCTGTGTCCTTTTTGAGTGACACTTGATGCACACTAAGTGCACAAGAGGACTGGCTATCTCACCAAAGTCATGTTCACCATGACCATAAAATGTTAACATTAAGGTCCAAAATGTTTATATAATATATTATAATATATAATATTTTATGAATATAGTATATTTAGAGTTCCAGACTCCTCATTTTGATGTAAACTAAGATGATATTGCACATGGTGGTTTGGATCTAACCACATGTAGTATGGCATTTGGATACAGACTTTTCCCCCTTACATACATCTTCTTTAAGGGCAGAGAATAGACTTAATATGACCACCTTCTGAGAGTAGTTAATGCTAGAGTCATAAAGCTAAGTGATCTTTACAGCAGAACCCACACAGTACATATACAAAGGTACACCGCAATGTGTTTTGTTTTTGCAGAAGAAATGAATAATTTGCAGTCAAAGCAAGCCATAAAATATATTTTCCAAACGAGGTTAAATGTGCTTTATACGTTCACAAAAAAGACTGAATGCCAAAACAACTTAAATGCAGTGTATGTGATGATTTTTAACACATAAATGAGGTCAGATGGATAAGTATTTTGGAGAAAAACTGTGAAACTTTCCAAGTTGAAACAGAATGGCGACTCTGTGTCAGTTTGAAAGGTGACATGTATTTCTACTCAGATATTTCTTTGATACATATAAAAAGCCATTTTTTGACACCTTATTTAAAAGAAAAGATTCCACTCTGTATGAAACTATCCTGTACGGAAAATGGCTTGAAGTGCAACCTTGACTTTTCTATTGGAGCAATGATTTCAGCAGATGGCTGATTCCATAACCTAAAGACAGCTCAGGAAACATGCCACAGCACAACATCCTTTGAAGCCAATATGAGTCCTTCCATTGACTTCAACAGATTTAGGATTACAACCAAAATTTCATTCTAATGTGAACTATGTTCATAACTCATTGGTTTCAGATGCATCCATGATTTTATTTTTTTTTTCTCATTAACAATCATAAAACTCATACTGTTGAGCAGAATTCTTTTCTTATAGCTCACTTTTGCTTATGTATTTCCATTTCTTTTTGGCTTGCTGTCAATATTTTCTGAGACACATTCAGATACTGTTTTGAAGTCCACTGCCCTCCTCAGAAAATGCAAACTCAGCCAGGAGTGCTTTCATATAGGTGGTATAAAGGGCTGTATACATTTGGTGTTGGATGTACACAGTCTTGGAAAAAAAAGGTCGGACTTCTGTCATCATTAATGTTTATATGAGGAAGATCATGGAACTGAGTACACCTCTGTTTTCTGTGAAATTTCCAACTGAAAAATTATTGTACAGCAGAATATCTATAGTAAATGGATTTCCATAAAACACTGGGCCACAATACTATTAATATAAATTATATCCAGTGTGTTACTGCGATACCGCTCACTAGTCTCTCTTGTGAGAGACCACAATGGAAATTCTTCTTCTTTCATTATGCAGAGGAATAAAAGTCTTTCTTTAAAGCTCTTGTGGAACAGGACTTGGAATAGGCCAGCACAGGGCAGCCTATACTTTTCTAGGAATTTTCTGATCCCTAGATCTGTAATGTCCCTGATTTACAAAAGCAACAAAAATCCTCCAGATGTTAGACTTAGTCCAAAGAGTCTAAACCCATGGATACAACAAAAATGTAGACAAGTCTGCTCCAGTCTGTTGAACACCTAGAAAAATAGCTTTCAAAGCTAATGTTTTAGGGAGATTCCAACTGTTACAGTGAATCAGCAGCTTTTTAACCAAACAATCTTCTGTTTGATCTTTCTGCACAATTTTCCATGTTTAAAGTTTCTGTGTTTTTGCAGTGCAGGGAAGTTGTACTGCTGCTCCTGCCTCCTCAGGCAACCAGAAAAGGGTGAAAACCTAAGAACTTATTCAATGCTGTTAGCACAGAAGAAAGCAAACCCCAGCACAAATTCAAGTTCAGAAAATACACATAACCACAAAACAGGTGATAGCAGTGACACAGGGACTGAGATTTCCTCTCATGTACCATCCAGAGAAATACCGGCCCCTTATTTTCAATGACAGTTCAACCTTTGACTGCTGCTGTATTTTTCTGCCTTCTGTGGCCTTAGTCAAGACACAACTTCTATAGAAAATACTGTGAGGATACTCTGGTGAACTTTCCTTTGCTATTTCTTCAACTATGAGAAAGAATTAATGGATTTATTTTTCTGTAACAGTGAAACCTGCTTTAAAATCCCCTGGCGTGTACAGGAAGAATTTATTTTGTTCCAGCTAAGTGTGGAGGTATTTGCATTATACTGCATGTTCATTTAGCTGTCATCACTGTGGGTGAGTTTCCATTTTCCACTGTATGTCTAAGTAACAAGTTGCTAGAATGCAGTTACTTTGGGAACTCAGGAAAATGTACTGTACAGTAGCCATAAAAAACAGGCTAGGTGGAAAATTATCTGACCTATATTGATCTTGAATTGCACACTTCTATCTGTATTCAATCAACCAATTCAATATGTCTCTTGTAAACATAAAATGCTCTGATTAAGTTGACAAGGACTAGAAATGCCGTGTGTATTGTGGACTGCAGTCCCGGGCAAGTAACTGTCCATCGCTCAATTACAACCCCAGTGCCCACAAGATGTAGGTCTTACATATCCCAGATAGCATTCCTGCTCTGGAACATGGGTGTCTGCAAATGATAAATATGACACAGGAAACAGATAACAGAAAAATCCAAGATATGAGGATCACATATCCTAAAATGGAAGTAAAGATGACATTTGTTAGTGAGAGGTTCCTATTATCAGAGGGGAAAAAAATCAACCCTCTAAGCCCCTAACTATTGTCAATATTGTAATGAATCCTTTGGCTACATTGTACAGTCTGTTGAATTACATTACTGTTAATAGAAATGGAGCAGAACCAATATAGTTGTTGCCTGTGCAAAGATTTAATTTTTGATATTCCTTTAGAGTACAAAGTTAAGTGTATGCATTTAGTTGATTTGGATGGTATTTATGCTACCATGTCTTTAGCTGGGCTTGTTTTTTATTGTCTGTGCACACAATGCTTTGTGCACATGCAATGCCTATCTCTTATTCTGCCTGTGCCACTTGGGCAGTAGCATTATACAAATAAATAAGCATTCACCTAGAGTGAGATTTTTGTAGTAACTGAAATATGACCACACAACCACTGAAACAATACATTTTTCTGAAGGTTCAGAGAGTTTTCTACTTCAGATTTTATTTTAGCTGTGACATTTTAGAGGCTCGGAGAATTGCAGGACAAAGGTTTGTAGTTTTCATGTGGGTTTTGTCTTGTTTTTCTTCTTGGAATAGGTATTCTGAACAACATGAAGCATTATTCACTAAAGCTGTGTGTGGCCAATAGAGCCCTACAGAATATTTGGATTCCTCCCATAATTACGTCACTTCTCGGTAAGTCTTCTATATAAATATCTCGCTGTTTGGAAAAGCATTTATTTTGGTCTTCTGTATTCTTTGCCTGTAGGCTACTTGTGTGACTGAAAATCTTTTCCGAACAAAGCAAATTACAAAGTGTCATTGGAATAGCTGAATTCCATGGAAAAGGCCCCCAAATAACAGACCTAGAACAACCACAAAATGTTGACAAAAAATTGCACAAAGTAGTACCTTTTCTATTCCAGAATAAACCCTACTGTGCTAAGGAAAGAAGGTAGAAAGCGTAGAAATGTAACAGATCCACTTTGCAAACAGTCTTCTGTCTGAATGTTAAACCCTGTTCCATAAATCTATCACTTTATTAAAAAAAGATTGTTCTCCTCTGCCTGAGATTTAGAGTAAGATAAAGTTGAAAAGTAATATTGCTGAGTTAAACCTACTAATTTGGGATAGACAGTCCGGGGTAGGCAAGCTCACTTATCTGCTTTTGCTCACGTACAAACCTCATACAGAATGGCGCAGACCAAGACAAGAGCATTTGCAAGCACTCACTGATCTTTCTGAAGCCTAAAGGCTTTCTCTCTAAGTGGGTTTGAGCTCTCTTACAAAACTTTACCAGTCTAATAACAGCGAGTACTGAGAGAGATATATGAGAACAAAAAAATCTCCTGAAATTCTCTTAAAGAGAAACTATTAGGAAAGCTTGCATGTATTAAATTGCATTTAACAAAGATTAGAACAGTAACTGTGTAAGCAAACAGCATTTTTACTTTTTCAGGGAAATACTGTTTTCAAATTCAGCCACATAGGAGGTGTTGGCCTCTCTTTGTTTTAACTGTACAGGTTTGAAAAATAAAAGTTACACATTGAAAAAGATAGGCCATATTAAACAGTTGTTTGATTTTATTTTGTCTTACCAAAAGATCAGCTTAGGTCAGAATTGTATTTTATGTTAGGTACCTGTGACTGATTTCAGACATATCAGAGATTTTTGGTAATGATGGTGATTATTTGTGCAAAACCATCACATTGCCCCATAGCAGAAGGCATTGGAAGCCATGCATTAGAAATGGAGATCCAGACAATATACAGGCATAGTAGCCTCATGCATTTACCTCATCCAGCAAAACATGTTCATGGGTATTCAGAAATTAAAAGAAGTGGGACATACAACACAGGGCTGTGGTTTCCTTGACAATGCTGAGACTTAATTTATGTGATGGATTTTTTTTGATTATGAGTGAAGAAGAAAGAAAGGGATCCACAGAGTATCCTTGAGTTTGATTCTGAAATATCCAAACAGTAGTGAAACAACTGCTTTCTATGTCTAGTTTGAAATAGCTTTTACTGGTTTTGGCACAAGTGTACAACTAAGAAATGCTCTTCTTGGAATACTACACTAGCTTACTTTCAGGGAAATTTCTAAAGCTTGTACTCTTATGAAATAATTTTCTTACGCAAAACCTCTATGTAGATGAAACTACTGGCTGCTCTGCTCCAACCTATACAATTTCACCTAAAAATAAATTAAACTGCATCAAGAAGGCTATACATTTTTATTTCACAACCCAATAAAAACTTTAATAGTTTTACAGTAGACGTGTATTTTGAACAATGAATAGTACTACATCTATTTTGGTGAAAAATATCCTCCAAGTGGGCTGGCTAAAAATTGTCTGATTACAATACTAAATGTTTCACATTTGTCAAAGGAGTGAGCTTCTCGTGATTCAAAACCCACATAGGGCAGGCAGTGGCCCTGGAGTGGCCGCTGTGGCAGCTGCTCTGGCTTTGTGTCAGGACAACCCATCCTTACAGGGTTTTTGTTCTTGCTTAAGGAGAACTGAACCATGGACAGCTCATAATTCAAGTATCAAGATCGATGTCTGTTTTTACTAATTGGAAGTCTACTGGTTGTGGGGTTTTGCAATAGATATGAGTCAAAAAGTACATCTAGTTTAGTCAAATTGCTTCACTTCTGCACACCCTTGGCTAAACATTTAAAAGATATCTTTCATTTGCCTGTTCTTCCTTCTCTATTATCTCATGTATCCCTTCCTCATCTGGAATAATGATGTTCAGATGGTCAGTTAGGTTCTAAGGTCATTGTAACTGGGATATGTACCCAGTATTTGCATTGCTTACTTTGTAAGAACAAGTCACTAAAATATCTTTAACCACACTTCAGACATGACCTTAGAGATTAACCTCTGATTAGTTTACTGACCTCTGTAATTTAACTATGCGTTCCTTGTTATTGAACTCGTCTAAATCGCAGCAGAAAAGGCTGGTTTGAGATTCAAGACTATTGAAAGATCTGCAGCTTGATTTTACCTCTGTTCTTTTTCTGATGTGCACATTTTCCAACAATTGGAGAGTACTGCAGATGGGCATGTAAGTCTGTACAGACATGCTGAAGGATGTAGCAACTGGGTGACACTGCACTTCGGCAGACCCAAAGGACAGTCATAGGTGCAAGGCTGAGCAGATGCACACCCACTTGCAGTCTGATATTGCTACAACTTCTGCTGAAGAAATGAGACCTGTAAGTGCTGTGTATACCTCTTAAACCACATCTAAGATTCTAAACTCAAATAGCTTGGGGATGACAATAGGGTATGTGTATGAAAACTAAAGGCCTGGAGTAAGCAAAATGTAAAATTCTCTTTTCTGTCCTTAAAATCTACGAAATTCTCTAATGCTTAAAAAATGGTAGCCACTCAGTGGGACAGTGAGGGAAGGACTCAAAGAGGACAGAAGAGCTGAATGTTGTAGCCAAAGAGAAGAGCTAAGGGATTGCCCAAAGGCAAGTAAAGCTGTGCTGACTCTGGTTGCTCTTTTCAAGCAGGCTGAATCAGACCTTGTCACACCATCTGCTGACCACCATTTGCCTTCCTCCACCTGCCTGGTGAGCTGTGCTGGAGAGGCAACCCCATTAAAAGTAACTGAATTTTTAAAACCTAGTTTATTTGTAATCAGCGCATCTCTGTGGCAAGATCAGCGCTGGCATGGCACTAGGAAGGGCTCAGTCATAAAAGACTGAGCAGGAATCAGGGGTAGACAATGTCCGTGATAACATGAAAGAAATAGATCAGCCTAAATCAGTAATGGAGCTTCAGCCTGAGAATGTCTGTGCCCACCTCAGGAGAATCTGCACTCAAAGACTCCTGATGCATGCAGGCTTTGACAAAGTAAAGCTAGTTCGTTCAAGTGCAAAGGGAAAAAGATGAGTAACAGAAAAGTTGTGCTTCACTGAGAATGACGTGAGCCAAAAGAAAACACATCTCAAAGACCAAGGGAAGATAGAGAATAACTTGGCAAGAGCCAAGGTAGACCCTGATTTATTACACAGATAATGTTCTTCGGCATCATACAGTAAAGTGATGAAGAAATTTTCTAGGCTGGAACTTAATTTTATACCAATATTTCAATTTGTTTGATTTTGAGCTCAACATTGGAACATCAGAAGGATGATACTACTTGAAGGAACCCAATTTTATGTATGAATTGCATCTAATGAAAAATTTATGATTTTTATGAGTCTTTATATGCTTGCATCTTTCCCCATCAAAATTTACTTTAATTATTTGTCACTCTCAATAAGCTGTTCCTAGCACATTTGCAAAAGATTTATGCAATGCATTATACTGTGCAAATTTCTTCCAAGGTAGCTGATGAGAAACGAACTCACCTAGAAATATTTTTTTTTCTTTCTATTTTAATGGTCTGGTCCTTATTGCAATCTTATTGTGAAATATATGAGGTATATTTTGACAGCTCTTTTGAAGCTGAGTAGAGAATAATTAAAAAGAATAGCAATTAACTGTCTTAGGGAAAGCACCATAATATAAGTGCTACTTCAAGGAAATTTCTGTTGTAAAATGAAAAGGGTACATGGGGAGCAAAATAAAATTTAAGGCAAGCTGCCAGTCAAATTAAGTTCAGATGAGTTCAGTACAGCTGACTTAATGTTCCTTGACCTTCCTAGTCAGAGTCATGGTTTTGAGGAACATATTGTGAGCATTTAAGGAGAGATAAATATAGAGGATATAAGAAGGAATAAAAACAACATTGCAATTTAGGATTAGAAAAATGAAATAGACTGGGGCAAAAAAGTATATATACTAATAGGAAATTAAAACAAGCTTGATGCAACTAAGCTTAGTTATATTATTTATAGAAGTCTGATTTTTATACTTTTTACCGAAGAAATTGTTTAATTCTATGAGGCATATTAGTAAAAGCATTAAAAATGGCTATTTTATGTGGTCTCTAGCAATGACCAAAAGCAGATGCCTAGGACAGACCAAACATGAACTGAGAAACTACCTCAGACAGAGAAAGGTGATTTTTTTTGTTTGCTTGTTTGGGTTTTTTTCGAGGGAAGTTTAGTGCCTAATCTTGTAACAACATTCACCTACTAAGATGGAGTGCTAATGTTTATAGCCAGTTATGGTGTAAGGCATTCTTTTTAGACTAGAGCAATATTTATCTATTGCATTTGTCTATTTAATATGGACATTGTGTTGCCAAGCACATATGTACAAGCAGCAGTAGCAACTTTAGCAATTATTTTCACTTCAATCTGTGGATTTCGATCTATTTGACATTTCCTATTCTGTGGTCAGCAGGACCCAATCATTTTTATCAGCACTTCAAGTGCTACCATATGCCACCGAGACTGGAGAAAAATGGGGATATAAAAGTAATCTCTGCAACAGGTAGGGGTGTTTACATATAGATAGCATGTTTAGTTTGATAAATAATTCTTCATGGAGTCAGATATTTTTCTAAATATCTGCTATCAAGAAAACACCCAGAAGGTGCCAAGTTCCATTTCTGTTTTCTAGATACAATAAAATGGGCTGAATTTATAAATGCCATTTGTATGCCACCCATTTACTGACACTAAGTTCTGAAAACTGTGAATAAGCACACCAAATGAGAGGCTATTTCATTTTAATATAGAAGTGACAGTTCTGTGACCTTTCTATGTCATTTCTCATATGATCTTACCAAGCAGCAGGAGTGAAAATGACATTTGGTATGAGAGTCCAGCACGGTGAATGTAGCGACATTTTGTTGTTTTCTGTTTTTCCCAGACATCTGTCTTGAAAAGAATAGAAATCTGAAAGTAAAAAAATCATGAATAGAGCATAAAATTGAGTAAAACTTCATCACAGGTTTTTTTGTACTAGTTCACTGTGCCAAAAAAGTAAATGGGATTTAGATTTCTTTGTTCTTGGTTTTGTTTTGCATTTCTGTGATGATCTTAATTTAAAACAGGAAAAGATATAGTTTGGTCTTCTAAAAGACAATGTATAAATATATAGACACAGTGTTAGACATGATAACCAATTTAGATCTCCAAATTAACCGTTGCATTTTTGCATATATTTTTCCAATGTAGATTACTATCTTTCCAGGTTAGGGAAAAAAAAGAAGACAACACCAAATATCATGTAGAACACATACAAGGGTGTTTCAAGATTGTTTTCAAAGCATAGTGTTGGGACATGTTAGTCAGGTATGCAAACAACAGGGATAAAATATACTGTCTATACTGGGTTTGTTTGATTCTTTGTAAATCCAGATCTGTCCTCCTACCTGCAGCAGTGGTGATCCAGCTAAAGCCCTGGAGGAAACTCACACGTGATCAGAGTCTGGCCCCAAGTTCCTTCCAGGGTTAGAGATGTGATACTGGAAGGACAGTATGTGATCAGTTCAGGTAAGCAGAGTTTTCAGAGCTTCAGCCCTGGGTAGTCATGGACAGTCTGATGTTACATGGTGCACAGAAGGCAAATATTCAGTCAGCAGCACTCCTGCCTTGCTGGGCAGTGAGGAGTGCAATGCTCGGTCCCGTGTGCTCCCTCTCCTCTCAACACAAGGACGTTTCCAAAATGCAAGAAAGTACTGATCAGGCCCTACAGACTTTTTTATTGTAGGTGTTTTTCTTCTTTCTAGTTATTTTATTTGTCAGATTTTTTCCTCTTTTTTCTATTTTCCCTTTTTCTTCTTCCATCAGAGCCTGCCCCCAGTTTGGTTGCAATTTATACAAGTAGCCAAGGTTAGTCTGAGCCATTTTATAACTAACAGCTATACTTTTCTCCCAGATCTCAGTTTTTCTGCATTTTATATATACGTATGTGTGAATATGTACATAGATATGCATACATATGTGTGTATGTTACATATCCATAGATAGATACATATACTTATATAATACATGCATATAAGAAATCTAGAAAAGAAAACCTTATGGATTTCTTTATTGGAGATTAGACTGATCTGAGTGCATTCTGATTTATAACAAGATATTCTGCCGAAACCAGCAGCACAGTAATTAATTATTTTCAGCCAGTTCTAGGTTTTGGCACTTTATACTATTGATGATCGGGTTTATTCCATTTTAAAGAAGAAATACCTACCATTTTGGTTTGTAATCAGATCCACAGAGAATATCCCTTTCCAAAGCAGGAACATTTTTTGTAAAATTGAAGCAGACTTTCCTTTTTTCCTATTTGTCACAATAAAAAAAGACTGCCTTTGCTAGAGAGACTCAGGGGAGGGAAAAAAATCTTCCCCTATTGATTTCTTTTGAATTTTACTTTTTAATAACCTATTTATATCCAAAGAAGTCTATTTGTCTTTTTATTTAAGTACCTTCCCTTAGCCCCCATGGTTGTTACAACACAACTGCGAATGGCATTTTTTGGGTGTAGCATTTAGATGACTCTCAGAACAACTTTTTGGACTTGTCACTGGGGTATAGTGTTATGGAGGAAAGATGATCTGCAGAGGTCCCTTCCAACCCCTACCACTCTGTGTGACTCTCCCTCACACTCTCTCTGACACCATTTACATGGGAAGGAGAAAGGTCCCAAGATTTGAAAGAACTTCAGAGAGCTTCTAAGCTCCCTCTGGGCTCACCTCCACTATCCTCCCCCCTGGGACACTCATATACCCAGCCAGGGGAGAGGGAAGTAGGGGCAGGAAGGGTCAGCAGACCAGAGTAGTATTTCCCCAGTGGGCAAGTCCTGTCTTTGCCTCTTCAGTGATTCTCATCCTCTTGGTGTCACAAAGGTACCGTAACCCAGAAGAATAACTGCCAAATATTTTTCTTTTTTAATGAAACTGTATAATTATTTTCTTAAATTCCAGGAAAGGATTAATTGAGGTATCTATTTTAACTGATCACAGCCTGCTAGTTCAGGCTACAGCTGCACAAAGGTTTTAGCAGCCTTTCCAACCTAAATCTCATTTTTCACAGCTCATTAACTTTGGTGAAGTCTGCTCCAGGCTGAAATTTTACAAGATCCTTGCTCTAAAATGTTTTCTTTGAAAACTGATATGTAAAAATGGTTGGCAAGTTGAATACTATAAAAATGAATAATTTATTAGTGTTAGACACTATGTATTTACAGAGTTTGAAAATGTCTGACTGAAAAATAGATGGCAAACAATTATCACTGCTAATTACCTTTGAAGTCTGTTCTGGATACATTTATTGTAGCTTTGCACAACGTGGTACTCTTCAGCACATATGAAATAGGCTAATATTGTTTTGTAAATACTTCAGTAATAATGCCTTTTACAAAGGTAAAAGATACACATGTTTAGACAGCTTTCAAAACCAAATTTCAAGTAGAGAATTATCTTAGCAGCCAGAAAGCTGTCTTTTCTTTCATCCCCTCCCAGTGCTGAGCAAGAAAAGAAGAGAAACATCTGGCAAGCTTTGCTCATTCCTTAGCCAGCTCATTGAAGGCAACAGTCACACTAGGGTGTTCACAGCTTTCACGGGAAGCCTTCACAGCTCACCACGCAGTGACAGAGCTGCTGCCTGCCCCAGAGAGTGGCAGTGCCCTGTCCTGTCCTTCCCCTCCCTGGGCAGCGCGGCCGGAGCAGAGCCCAGGGAAAAGCCTCCCAATGTACCTAGACCTGTGGCCAGCTGACTGTGCTCCCCATCGCAGCCAGTGGCAACGCGAGGCTGTGAGTTTTCAGTCCCAGAGTCAGAAATCATTCCCCAGTCTGGGCTGCATGACTTTGCAGATCCTCACTCAAAGGTGGAACAAAATCACTTTCAAGTCATGAAATAATAATTAAAATAAAGACTCAGTGGTGCAAAACCACTGTAAAACATCTCTGGGTATATGGTGGGACCCTGACCATCTACGACCACTGTTGTGGAAGCACATTACTAGATTATTTAATGCAAAGGGTGTGTTCTCCCATTACCTTTCCCATCACCTGCAAATATTCAATTGCAACATGTTGCTCCTCAGATAACTCTGGCTCGCCCGATAGACCACAGGCTAGTATTTGTGGGGCAGGTATGTATTCAGCACTCCTTAGACTATTGTATGACAATCTGCATGGCTAGCAGGAGGCCACGGCTGCTAAAAAAAATAGTCAAGAATACAATTAGTAAGTTTTGTTTCTGCCACTAGACTTTTGCCTTGCGTTTTTCAGACAGTGACAGAGCTCAGCCTTCTATTTCCCAACAAAATGTATTAGCACTTGGAATTTTTTATACTCCCTTTCAAAAAATGATTTGAGTTTTGTCTTTTGGGAGGGAGTGGGGAACTGACTGCCTCACTTAAAGCAATGAGGACCTTTAGTGCTAGGTTAATGGTTGGACTAGATGATTTTAGAGGTTTTTCCAACCAGGACTATTTTATGATCCTCTTTTCATATGAAAAGGATAATGTTTCTACTATTAGATCAGTTTGGAAAAAAGCTTTGAGAGAAATGGTACCAGAGAATCCAGACCCAAGTCAATACATTGTCTTATCAAAGTCAAATTACTTTGTAAACATATTTAACTTAAATTAAATTTATTGATTAAAAGATGGGAGAAAAAATGCTCCCGAAAGTAAACATTTATAAATTTTAAAATTTTTTTTTTCTTTTAGGTTTTATAGTTTGGAACTGCTTTTTATACTGTACTGTATATCATATGACTGAAACTCACTGAAAGAAAGTAAATGGTTTCAATATGTATGAGGAATTTCTTTCCATATATCATCAGAAAAAACTACCGTTTTGAGAACTATTTTCTTGTGAGACAGGATTTGCATCTCTGAGATGCAGTAACGTGACACCCATTAATCTGTGAACAGCAGCAGTTTTAAGTAGCCAGTGAGGATGACTGGTCCAAAAGACCTTTTTTTTAAAAGCCAGCAGTAATGCCATTTCTAGTTTTGTTGGTATCTTGGATTTGAATAAATATGATCTGTATAATGATTTCTTAGCATTTTTAGCTTCCTTTTTTCCTCTCTTGTATAGCAGTTCTGTGCTTTATGTTCCTGACTGTGATGTTTGGGACCTGGCTTTCCTCCTTTCCATTTTTAAAGATGACCTTGCTGGTAAAGCTGTTTTCAAAGGTCCCTTAGCTCCATTTAAAATCCAGACCTTTAAATGCGGTCTTTAATAGTTGTAAAATGTTCTCATAAATTCCAATCTATGTATTTTCTATATTGTTTCTTTATGGTTCATTTAGTGTGACATTATATAAAAATTTTAAAAAGGCATTTCCTTCTCAATCACTTTTGAGTGAAGTATCTGGAAAAATCACTCTTACAACTTTCTGCTTGAGCCATTAATTAGCACACTGCTTGTTAACTGCTGCTGTAGCTTTTGATTCACTGGCACCAGCACACCTCTGTAGTGATGGATGTGCTGGAAAGGCTTAGATAGATAGGCTGAAATGTATTTCTATGTCAAAGTAAAATGATATATGACATTCACTTTCAAAACAATCTTTATGGGGTAATATTTTATAGAAGTGATGATGCTGTGATGGATACTGCAGCCTTATAAGTAGATACAAATAATACTCCATGTGTTTTATCAGCCTTTGTCAGTGTAACCTTTAACATAAAATCAAGACAAATTCAGTGCAGTATTTTAAGATAAAAGGAGCATCATCATATGTAGCATAAACAACAAACCAAAAATGCATGAAGGCAGATACAAACAAAAATAAAAAGGTTTCTTGAACATTAAAAAAAGTCTACTGTGAGACAAAATCAAAAAGCCACATGAAGGAGCTACTGGAAATCAGACCTCTTGAGATGGAAAGGAATTTAATGGATCTGGTTTTAATACTGACCAACAATTTTCTACGTGATTTGTGTATAACAAACTGTGGTGTAGAAAGCTTTTTGTCTAATGGCAATTAGCAACTGAGAAAAATAAAAAAGGGAAGTATGTACAGCTACCACAGCACTGGTCACTGTCCACTTTCTTGTCCTGGAAAAATGTCAGGCCTTAGGACACTTGTCTTCCTGCTGTTCTGTAGCACTGCCACAGCTAATACCATGTGGATACAGGTCTTCTGGTTACCAGAACAGGACTTGGTACCCACCATAGTCCAAGCATGGCACTACAGACACAAAATGGGGTGCAAAGCTTACTCAAGAAGGTGGCTGAGTTAACTCATGCTGAGCTCCGGGCTGTCAGCATTTACATTAACCCACTTTGAAGGTCTCTGTGCCGTGGTGGTGCTTGAGGTGGCCTGCTGCAGCTGTGACTCTGGATACAGCTTGTAAGTTGCTGAGAGGTTAAAGGCAATGAGGTGCTCAGATGCCACTGTAATGAAAGGACTAGAAAAATACCTCAGAGAAGAAAAGCAGCCTGAGAACAACAGAGAAACCATAACTGATTACTGTCTTCAATTTTGTTGGTCACCAGGAGCTATAATACAAGAGTAAGGCATATGCAACATCT
This sequence comes from Podargus strigoides, assembly GCA_028020825.1. NCBI lineage: Eukaryota > Metazoa > Chordata > Aves > Caprimulgiformes > Podargidae > Podargus > Podargus strigoides. Next base: position 14,769,450 of record CM051628.1, read on the forward strand.
GTTATTCGGCCTTAATGAATGGGCTTCAAAAGCAGTGCTGCAATTTTGCATGAAGAAACAAAGCACACCCTGGGCAATTCTGGCAGGTGCCCTCCTGCTGTGCCTCTGGAAGAGAGCTGCTCCCAGCTGTGCCTTCCCAGAAAGCGTCAAGAAATACAAATGGCATTAGTAAGGCTATAACTACATGTCTTGGAGAATTATCAGGGACTCTGATGAATCACATAGGCATTTAGACTGTGTTCTACAGGAACTAAAAAGTGAAAAAGCAATTTCATTCTGTAGCAGGGCTTCAAAATACCTGGAGGCAGACATTTTCCTCGGTCAAGACCCAGTGTTGCTAACTTTTCTTCTGCAAACTCCTCTTTTTGGTTTTTACATCTGGTGCTTTCGTGTGTTGCATAATAATAACAGCAACAGAATCAAGCCGCAGTTATGGGAGAATAGTGTAGGGTTTTCTTTTGGTCATTACAAGTAGAATTAATGGAAGTTCAAAAGGATAGTTTTGAAAGAAATAAGAAATGCTTTTGAAAGCTGGATTAATCTGGTGAAAGTCCCCAGCCAGAAAAAAATCAAACTGATAAAATGTTGTCAATGCCACATTTGCCTTCTACAAAACATTAATTTTGTATTTTAAAAGAAAAATTAAATGGCTGGGTTTTGTTTTGGTGGTCAGCATTAAACGACCTTATTGTGTTGCTGTGCATCATTTCAGGATAGAGAAGTATTATACAATGCTTGTATTTAATGTATTCTACTTAGTCAGTAAGCGATAGCATGTCCTATCTAATTAAATCCAGATTTCATGCGCATCTATTAATTTACTTACTGTGCAAATAATGGAAGCTAGCATTAAAGCATTAAAATCAGATAAAATTGCATTTCATATTAATACAGTATGTGGAAATGTATAATTTAATATATATCTTATGAAATGCAATCTATTTTACATTTTGCATACAGCTCTGATATTGATCATGACTCCCGGGAGCATATAATGAGAGGAGAAAATTAGTACGTTCCCCTTCCTCTAGGGATCAGTCAGCTTCTTGCTGATCTCTCACACTGCTTTTTTGAATAAAACTGGTTCTTGTTTGTTAGGTTTGGTTTCTTCTTTTTGTTGTTTAAGGAAGGTTAGTTTCAAAATGGAATAGCAGAATTTAGTCAGCTTCTCTCTAGTCAGAGAGAAGTAGTGCAATGGGTAGACAGAGGCTGAGGACTTTTGCAAAGCAATGGGTGTGCAGTCCATGGCCTCTTCAGCTTTGCCCATTTTCTGATCCCATGGGAAATGAAACTCTACATCTGGTATATAGTTTCCTAAGATAAACTGCTTTATTTTTACACTTTCAGACATACAAAGGTCCCAGGGAGCCAACACTGTCTCGCTGACAAAGGCATGGACAGTGGCTGGGCTCTCGGTTTGAAAGCTGTCCTTGGTAAGAGGAGTGGGCTTTTATGTGCTGCAGAAGAGACAAACTGCATGTACCTTCAGGTAAGGAGCACCTGGACACCGTGAATCAGTGGGTCAACGTGCCGCAGAAGGCAGCTGCACTTTAACTTTGCTTCCAGTTTGAAAATTCAGCCTGTTCAGAGATAGAAAAGGCTTTAAATTACTTTCCTGAACTCTGCATCCTTCAGCATAGTGTTTTTACACAGGTTAGACCCAAACCTTTTTATTGTCTTGGTTCTCATACCATTCACACAGATGTAAATCCTCTGGGGTCAATGGAAATTGTGCTGGGCACAAATGCAGCAAGAATCACATTCTGTATATTCATGTGCAAGACCTCTTTTTCCAGAGTCTGCCATACCAAAGATACCTATTTGTGACTAAAGATTTGTTTTTTTGTAAAAAATTAGTTTTTATTTGTAACAGAATCAATCACATACAGCCACACCATGCTAAATACATACACATTTGTAATTAAGCTCTTTAAAATAATTCTCTCTTGTTCCTTATGGACATATTGCTCATAATAAATCCTGTAAAAATTCCATGTAGGTAGACTGAGGTAGACACTCACTCAATACTATTAAAATTAAGAAGGGTTTTCACATTTAGAGGACATTATAGGATTGAAGCCTTACATTTTAATATCCAATATCAATGCCTCAAAGAAATCTATTCAAACTTTTACACCAGCAATATGGAAGGTGTCAGATGTCTGCCTACACTGGTATCTGCTGTCTGGGAACCAAAAGCAAAAATTAGAGATGCAGGAGTCTGAAAACAGAAATAAAAAATGAACTCATAAAATGATGACATGAACATCGCTTATATCCCTGGAACAATAATTGTTACAGTTCATTTTTTTGTAGTTTTTTTATGAAACAGACAGTTGAAAAGGTTGAAAACACAAAATTATCTGAGAAAAATGAGACCTTAACTCTTTTCACTCAGTGTTATGTTTTTCCTTGAAAAAGTATAATTATCTGCCAAGAGTGGGATGATTCCTTTGTTTAAATTCTGACTGGAAGCAAAAAAAATTTCTACTCTCTGCTAAAATTATCTAATTTTGTAGCTGTCTCAATGATATGTCTGCTTTTATCAAATGATGCCCTTTCTTCCTTGCTGCTGCGATACTCCCTGTGTCCGTAAACAGTCACTTTACATTATGTAGATTATTTCACAAGAAAAGTGAAGAAGTTGGCTTTTGACAATGATGGAAACAATAAAGCATAAAGAAATCAGGGAGGATCAAACACAGTCATTAGTTTAGATGGTGTGAAATAGAGCCATTTAACAATAACACAATATTTTTCTTGTTACTGTTTCATACTGTATGAAATACAATAATTGTCACATCAGAAAAAGCCTCATTTGCTTTTCAATAATCAAATATTTAAAAGAAATCCTTACGTATTATATCACATGTAGTAGAGGGACCTACTAATTTATTGTATTACTTTGATGTACTTTTTTTTTTTATTACTTGAAAGACCCATTGAAATTTCAGAGGTTTTATGAATATTTTATGGACTTGGTGTTCTGAGTGATCAGAAATATCGCTCTCTGAGATGCTCTGGGTCTACATCTCTGCTGTGCTCAAACTAAACCCAGCACAGGAATAGATTGAGGAAGCAAAAACTCAGTTGAATCATCTTCCACGTTCCTATATTTCTAGACCTATTGTAAGTCAGAGCATTCCTAGAACAGCTACAGGTGCCTCCCCTACGTATATAGTTCAGCATATCAATAGTGCAAGGTCATTTCTTTTTCATGTCTCTTCTCCAGCCAGACATGCCTTTATTCAGGGACAACATAATCCAGGGAACTTTGTGTAATAATCTTTGATTTAGCTCAACCTAAAACTAATCTTGATCTTACTTATTTTCTTGCATTAAATTATAAATAACTTTGAAACTCCTAATATGTGGTTTAGTAGTTTTAATATTACTCTTTCTTCGCTCCATTTGAGTTTGAAGGATAACAACAATAGAACTGATTCAACTAAATTTTTGCTACTTCTTTATGTTTGCCTATGATTACAAGACTGGTGTTGCATAGATGCTGAATTATTTTTATTCAGTAGCATATCAATATTTAGTAAATTTTCTTCACTATGTGCTTTTTGGTGTGAAGCACTTCAGGTATTAGGTCTTAACAACATTGTAACAGCATTGAAATATTAGTCTGCCATCATGTTATGCAGTCAACAGCTCTACCTGCTCACAGCAATTTTGTATGTACTATCTAACCAGTAAACCAGTGTAAACAGCTTAATGACATTTTGCACTTACTTGAACCACAAACTTACTAATGTCACTGCATTTGCACAGCAATGAAATCCCATCATCTGAGCATCAGTGAACTCCAGAAGCAGAGAAACTGGTGCCTGTGCTTTAAGAAGTCATCGTGTTTTCTTCATGATGAACAGACTGGAGGTTACTTACCTCTGAAGCTATGGGAAACACCCATATCAAAGAGACATGGGAGGGTTTTGCAGTTCCTCTTCTTCATGTTCTGCTGTTGAGGTCTCCACAAACAGCTGCCAATATGGTTACCCATTAAAAACAGTAAAACATCAACACTGGTAAATGTATGCAATAATATGGGTGCACCATGGGAGAAAGGGAGGGAGGGGAGAGAAACAGAAGACAGATTTTAATCTGTACCTGTGTCTACTCCCAAGGTAGAGACATACTCTATGTCATTTGGCAGCATGAAGATGATGTGTCTTAACAATAATCTCTAAAATAAAGGTAAGAAATATAAATTAAATATTGCTTTTCTGTGCTCCAGAGTTTGATAAGAAAATTAGCTCCTACATCATTTGGTAAGAAGTCTTAATTTACTTCAGAGAAGAGGATATAAAGCCACAATATTGCATTGTTAAATGGATTTGATATTCCAGTTAGGCACTAAATTTCATTTAATAAATATTAATATTTTGAAAAATCCTATACTGTGTTACAAAACAGTTTCAGACTCCTTTCTAGTTTCTTGGTTACCCAAGACTTATACAGAAAGGAACCTCTGAAGCACATAAAGGCAAGGGGATTTAACTCCTGTTTACATTTTTCCTCAAAAAAATTATTAAAACCATGCTTGACTAATCTTTTTTAATGAAAGAAAGTATCTCTGTGAGTGAAATGCTCATCATAAGCCTGATGTTGTGAAAGAACACAGTCTCACGACTATCATACCTAATTACTTCATATTTTCAAGACATCATTATTAAGGCAAGCAGCTTTTAGTGCTGCTTAACTCTCACACTGCTGATTTGCAAGTGTGTGTAACTCTTAGATTTTTCTCATATTGTCCTCTGATACTTGTTTTTCTTTGTGACTCTGTACACAAGACAGGACCCTATTTTCATCACAGAATCATAGAATTGTTTTGGTTGGAAAAGACCTCTAAGATCATCAAGTCCAACCATTAAACCAGCACTGCCAATTCACCACTAAACTATGTCCCTCAGCACCACATCTACATGTCTCTTAAATTGATAGGGTTTATTGTCTCCTATCCTTGCAACTCCATTAGCTAATGTAAAAAAAAATGGTGAGGGACTGATGCATCATGCCCTGAAACATACATGTAAAACACAATTTTTTCTGTTAGGGATTTCAGTTACTTATCACACAAATAAACACATAGTGAGTTTCTGACATGCAAGTCAGCTATGAAGTAGCAAACATACTGGTATTTTCTCTTTTTCATCTATTGGCACAAATATCGAAGGGATAGGGGAGAGAAGAGAATCTAGTACAAAATAAAGATTCTCCCAACTCAGCCCTGGGGCAGAGACATTTTTCTCATTCTGTGATCTAGATCAGTCATGGGCAAGCTCAGACCTAGGCAGACAGATGATCAGACTGAGGTAGGAAAAGCCCAGCAAAAAAAACCCCAGGCTCTTCATTATGCTCAGGGCATCATTACTCCCTAAGTTTTATAAAGGAAAGCACAAAAAGCAAAGCACTAAAAGCAAAGCCATTTACCTGCCTCTTTACTGAACACTGCATTACGCTTTCTTTTATACAAAGAAGAATTAATCTAATAACTGTAGCCATCTTACAACCTGCACGCCATTTTCTGCCTGCAAGCTGTGGTGAATGTATAAAGTACCCAAGAAAAAAGAGGCTGCCCAGAGAAAGATGCCTGAGCTGCTGTAGCTGCCAGCCCTCTCCCAGGTGCCCCCTTTCTTGGGCAGGAGCACCTCCACACTCATGACAAGAGGTGACAAAATACTTGAAGCGATCTCTTTAGATAACAGCCGTGTCATCATTGAAACTTTCCCTAAAAGCGTTCCACTTCACTGATTTCAAGGCAGTCAAAATTTACTTACAGCACATCTGAATTTAAATAAAAGACTCAAACTGTGTCAACTTTTAAATGATTTCTTGTTTTTCAAAGTACTGGCAACTTGACACCAGAAATTCCACATCCCTTTATCAGTCTTAAGAAAAGCTTACAGACCTAGAAGTAAGTTTCCCACTCCAGCACCTAAAAAAATCAACCGAGATTTAAGAATCACAATTATACAAAGGACATGAGAAAGGTCAAAAGAAAAGCTCTGGTTTCTCTGACTTTGACCACATATCTCTCCAAAAAGCATATTGAATATCATTGCACCCAAACAGAGAAACATCATACCATCATCTTTTTTGTCTATGATGGATGGCATTATATGGCAATAACAGAGCAACACAATAGCAAGCTTGTCTTTTCCTGGGTTTCATGTAAACTGAATCCACCAAATGAAGCACAATTTTTAAAGAAAAAGAAAGAGAGTTGAACTTTAAATGCTACAGTATAAGCGTGTCAGATAATTAGAGTCCTTCCAGGAGTTGCCTTTTATCTGAAAGCACATGCAAGTTCAAAATCCAAATTTAGATAACCATGTATTTTTTCTCAGGGTGGTCTGTGTGCTTTGGTGAGTCTCAGGCTCCTGATTACCCAGATCAGGAGCTGGACCAGAAAGGCAACGTTGGAGCCTGCATGGGCCTGGCTTTATTTCTGCTGGAAACCAAAGTGCAAAGAACAGAAGGAAAGACCTTAATAGTTTGCACCAGGATGTCACCTGTGTAGATGATGCCTTGCGAACCAGTACTTCCGTTAGGCAAGTACATATCCTGCTAGCTAACAACACAAAAATCTTGCTGTAAAGCATAATACCCTGACGCTATGTTTAAATTTAGCAGCTAGTCAGAATAAACAATTACAAAAATATTACCTAATTATTCCTCTGCAGATTTTCTTTTAAAGAAAAATGTGAAGACCAAGCCATGCTTATTTTATAACTGCACTGCAAAAGACTTAGATGTCTCTATACTACATTGAAAGCACATCATGAAGGCATGGTGAGGTTTTGGAGTGCCATGTAAACATGTGTTCTGTCCTGAACAATTACAATGCTCTATGGAAGAAATTGTGAGTTAAATTAATTGGTATGTTTTCACAGAATAGCCTTGGTTGGAAGAGACTTCTAAGACCATCAAGTCCAACCATTAACCAAACACTGCCAGTTCCCCACTAAACCATGTCCCTTAGCACCTCATCTACACATTTCTTAAATACCTCCAGGGATCTTTTATGTGTATTTGTTGTTTTGTAATTTGCAAACAGGTGGAAGCACAATAGCACACTGCTTATTAATGGTTTGGCAGGAAGTAGTTACCTGTACGTGAGATGAAGTGTGCCTGAGAGAGTAGGAACTTTCCTGTGAGTCTGCAAGATAAAATGGAGGTGAGCTGTGAGCTGGAGGAAGTCTCATATCACTGTAAGTGATACTATTAAAAATAAATATATTTTAAGTCATCAACCATGAGAAAAAGAGTGAACTGCATTTCTGACAAGTTTAGAATAGAAAGAAAAATGAATCCAAGCCCTTAAAGTGAGGCAGTTAGAAATGTTTTAAAGTTCTAATACTCAAGACTGGAAACAATAGTAAAAATTAAAAAGAACCCTAGGCACTACGACCTTTATCATTCTCCCTGCTTACAGTCATGGAAGATATTTGTGCCTATTGTGTTTTTACCAACACCCAAATTTCTAAAAGTTGTAAGTATTGATAACTAAAATGTGGATGTTAAATAATAACAGCACTATTAAGCAGAGTACACTGATCAAGCTCTCACCTCAGAAAACAAGCACTCTGTACTGATGGCTGCAGCCCATTCATGGTGCTATTGGTGTGGAATCTCTCAGTGTGGGGACAGGTTGTGGATTTTGCAGTTTTCCTGAAGTTACGTTAAAGAACATATTGACAGATAGCTCTTCACAGACTTTGGGGACTCGGATCTTCATTCCCTCCACCAAGCAAACTGAATGCAGTGCACTCAAAAATTCAACTCTTTACATGGCAGCTTCAGTAACAAACAGAAAAACAACTGTTTTGTTTAGTTGTCTTAAAGTAATAACCAGCAAACTCCCAAATCTCTACATAAGTCCTCAAAGGTTCAAATACTTGTGTCTAGGTATAAATCTACTTACACTGAGTCATATAAACTTTGTACAGACTTGTTAGAAATACATTGTTTTCTATCTCATTAATTTCAAGTATCTTGAAATTTTAGATGGTTTGCTCATTCAGACATGAGTGTTTGCTTTTAGCTTCATTGTTCTAACTAATGGGCAAGTTTGCAATCTGATGGTCAGATGCACAGAAATAACTGACATTTTTATTCTCCCATAAAATTTTAATATGATTGGTAATAAACAGCTCAACTAGAAAACCTACTGTTATTTTTAAACTGATTTATATCCTTTTTATTACTATGCCTTTAATGCTCTCTTTAATTTTTACAGTTTATGGTATTTTTCTGTACCAGAGGTTAATTCCTCTGATAAAAAAACCCACACGCAATAAAACATATATGCAGAGATTAATTTTATTGCAGAACTGCTTCATCTCGTAATCTTTAGGATGAAAAAATCCAGATATAAACTTCAATGAAATACTGCTTAGTTCCTAGACTTGCAAAAATTCTTAGAGTGAGAAGAGATGGGAACTCTGTTGACAAAGCACTTGGTGATGCAGAGAAATACCTACACTTTTCCAAGCACTTTGAGCATCTGAGTTTGCATAGCCACTACCGGCTTCTCCACCAAGCCAACAGCATGGCTGAGCAGAGCCTCTAAGCCCACCCAACGCTGGCCCTGAGCCCACAGGAGAGTGGAAATGGCAATTGTATATGTTTGCTTTACACCTCTTCCTTTTGCCCCATCTCAGATAACAGACTGTTTGTATGAAACAATCAGAGAAGATATTTTTCTGCAAAAGATTCTTCCAAGTTAAAAATATATGAAACAATTTGACTGGAAATATGTGAGATATATGAGTTTCTACAACAGGTAGGCAAATTTTAAGGCTATAAATATCTACGTTGGATCTCTGTATTTGCTTATGGCATGTTCTTTTCATGCTTCTCTGACTATTCCTTTCAACTGCTGCCTCTGGAGCCTCATCCAGGGCTTCTCAGATTGAAATGTCTACATAACTAAGTAGGAAGAAAGGTGATCGAAGAAAGGAAATTACAGGAGAAACACTGCAAGAGAAAAATTATACTTTAAATGCCATTTAATTAAATATTATGTTATTTTCATAAGAACCTTTTAATGCCTATGGATATTATTTTGTTAGGATCCAGAAGGAGATGAGTACGCAACACCAACATTGCAAAGCAATGTATGAGAACTCTGCTAAAGTCAGAACTAAATACTACTCTGCAGAGCTCCCATAAACTTAAGTGTGATGACAAGAGCTGGAATTCTTTCAAATTATATTCAGAAAAAGAAGTAAAGTCTTCAAACTGTTTAATACTAAATTACGTTGTTTGGTGCAGGTAATTACACTCTAGTTTACATCTATCAATCACATAACTATTCATTTTGATTTATTATCAAAATTCTGATTCGAGTCAAGAAGTTCTGGTCTTACAGTATGTACTTTTATCTTCAGTCTCTTTCAGCACGTAAATGCATGCAACACTTCTGTAAGCTGGCCTCATAACTCTAAATAGCACTGAGGGATTTTTGTGGGTTTTATTTGTTTATTCATTTGTTTGTTTTTTTTTTCCTGGCTGTTCTCTTCAGGAAGAAAAGTTTTGTTAAACCAGTGGATTTAGAAATGGACTGGGAAGCTGCTGAATTGACACTAATAGTGTACTTTCACATTTGTTTATTTGAATAACAAACTATTTTGATTTCTTGGTAATGAATAAATGGTCATAGAGTATTTTAAGTTGATGTCACAGCTCAGAGAAAAGTATAGAGCTTGCTGAGTACAAGTTGACTGAAAGCCTCAGTCTGTTATCTTTGTGAGCTCAGGCTACTAGTGATTTTTCACTGTGTTTTTTATAGGTCAAGTATAGTTCAAAGACAAAATGATTTTTATTCACCACACTATCCCACAGTATGTTATTTTTGAGCAGATTTGAAGCTAAAAGCATGTATATGGAAATATAAAAAAGCAGTCACATCTGGATTATACTGATCAAAGTAAATAAAAAATTATTTCTCAATATGCCAGAAAATAATACCTAAAAGTATTCATAAAAGACTTCAAATTATTCACTGTAGCATTTTTAGGTACTGTCAGAGAGCTCGACCTTGACGAGCTGTATTCAGGCTAAGGTTGAACAGGTACGAAGAAGTCTCAAGGTGGCTTTATACCAATTGTGTCTTTTATGAATTCAGAACATTAGAAAAGTGCAATTTGGCTTCCTTACAGCAAGTGCTGTGTAAAAGCAGGTTCAGAGCTGCCTAAATCACATCTGTGGGATCTAAGAAGCTGTACCAGCCAGAGACCAGTAGTGACACTTGGCTGCTTCCTACACACCATGTTGGGATTTCCAAAGGACTGTTATAGGTCATTGGTTTTCAAATGTTGAGCAAAGACAACAGCAAAGACAGAGAGGTGGAGGCAGTTTTTCTACCCATCAATTTCAACAGTCTAATCTGTGTATGAATTAGAAAAAAACATATCTATGATTTCTCTCTACTGCCTTTTATTAATATAAAGTAAATAAACTAACCTCAGAGAGTCACAGAAGGAAACTTCTCTGTAAGTGGCTTACATGGGTTCATCAGAAGAAAGCTCTACAATAATAAAACTGAGGTGATGTCAAAAAAGACTACCATCCTCTTCAAAGAAATGACTTGTTTCATTGCCATCTCACTTTTTCAAAAAACATCAAAAAAATTTCTCTCTAACCAGGGTATAATGCAACATATCATTCATGAGAATGCCACTGAAAGGATCACTGCCTTTTACAACATGGGCAGCTTACCAAGCATCCTGGTATGCATACTTAATCAAGCAAGCTCTTCACTTTTTTGGGGGGGTTTCTGGTGGTTTTATCAGGCAGATGAGCAAAAAGCCTTATAAGTCCTTTCTTATAATGCTCTATTTGTGCAGATTTAATACAATGAAAATCCTATATTCTTTAATATTTAAAAATTTAGCATAATGCTTTTGTTATAACAGACATGAAGATCACTGTACAATAAAGGAATTTAGAGTATTCTATTTTTGCCAGCAATACGCTGCCTGTAGGAGGACCAGAGGAGGTGATCTGTGTTCAGTCACTGCTTTAGCCTAAAAAGAATCGAAATTGAAATTAGAAAATACTTTTTCATCCTCTGCAACAATATGAAGGAGTAGGAAAAGATCAAAATGATTTTGCGGATCTACTTAGGAGAGCAGTAGTCACAAGTAAATCAGTGTATCATTTCAAAATGTATCCCTACAAAAAGGGACAGTAAGAGAACAAAAGGTCACTACGTAAAATAAAATCGGGCATAATAGGGATGGAAGAAGCAGCTTACTGGAACCAGCAAGTAGCCCATGTAGGATAAATGCAGCATGTCAATATTAACATTTTCTCTCACCTCATTTTGCCATCTTTCAATGTATTTGTATTTCCTCACACTCACTTTACAACACTATATCTGAATTTCACATTTTCCTATTCACACATTTCTTGTACTCCCTTTTTATACAGCCTCTCTGAAATAGAATACAAACCCAAAATAAATAGTTGAATGACTGTTGTATGATTTCTAACCAAACAACTTCTTATTCCCACTCAGATCTCTAACTAAACTATTTCTTCTCCCTCACTTACTGTAAGTTAGGAGAAAATTGGCTACTTGAGCTCCACGTACAGGCCTCTGCTTAAGAAAGATCTATTCAATTTATATACTTGCCAAGACAGTATGATAGTGGCTTAGTCTCTGAAATGTCTCCTGGTTCAATTAATATTCTCCAGAAGAATAATATCTCACCAGTAAATAGGGAATTCCAGTGCTGATTTGAAAAAGTTCATCCCAGGCACTTAGATACTCAAGCTGAGAAAGTCACCAGTGCTCAGCAAGGCCCATGGAATCATATCATTTTCAATTAATGTTGAGATTAATTTAGGATCAGAAGAGTCCCTCCTCCTGCCAAAACTGTTTCCTGCGAGAGAACCTCAAAGTTCTTCATCCAAACCAGTTTAAAATTACTCCAAGCACCTACCTGTTCCTTAGCGACCTTTTATGTAATTTAACAGGATGCAACATGAAGAGTTTGTTTTTCCCTAAGAACCAGTATAAATTTCCCTTTAATTACTTTCATCCTATCACTTACCCTTAGACTACTTCAGATCATCCTAAATTTTTCCATGGTTACTACCAGTAACATATCTACTGATAACACCACCCCCAGTGAAGTGTCCCACTGGTATTCACTCCTTTTCAGCATCTTCAGTGCAATCACAGTGGACAATGCGTGTGCTTGAACTACCACGGTAATAAGTCAGACACCAGTAAGGTCAAAATGTTGCAAGAATCAGAAAGTTTTTTAAAAAACTCAACAAAACAAAACTCTCAAAGAAGAACATTATATTTGTGCCTGGAAAAAAATAAATTACTAGACCAGACGTGTATTCTTCCAAGTTTTTATGGAGACAATAAACCAAGAACTGCGTAATATGCTCTGATCATCTGTTTTAGGCAGACTCAAAGTACTTCTCTGGTAAAATTATTGCTTTATATAACAGTTTGTTCTTTTTGTTTTGATTAATGACTATGCTAGTTTCTAAGTAGCAACAGTTCCTACAGCTACACTGGAGAAAGCACAGTTTTTGGAACTGCTGTTACCTGCTGGTGAGAAAATGACTGTCCTGACAGTACATTTTACAGAATGCAATTAAATCTTGTTCTAAAATAGAAAGTGCGTAGTGCAGCTTTTAAACAGGTAAGAATTTTTGAGCATCCTGTTCTTGTTTGTCTAATTCAACTACATTACATACCATGTGAATGTCCAGACAAGATAAATTGCTTTTGTTTGAAATTAATTTACTGTACAAACACATATTCTCTAAATATTTTTGGAAGCCCTCATACTTCCTCATGACTCTTTTTGGTAGCTCAGACAGTTTTTACAGCTTGTTTTTGGGTTCTTTTTTTTTAATCAGGCTCTCAGCAGAAGTACATCGTGTGAACATCTTTTAGTGTTTCATCTTTTTCATTTACAGCGTTTGGTCACAGAAGGATGCATGAAAATACAGCTTCATTTCAGAGACATATAAACCAAACTGGTAGTCTTCAGATAAGGAAACTCAATAGACTTGATTGTTGCAGAAGCTTGAATGCTGTTGTGCTTTTTTCTGTCTAAACCAAAAGCAGAAAACTGGCAGAGCTAATTTTGATCCAGAAGACAAGCTGCTTTGAAACGTGATGGACAAACACAACACAAGTCACTGCTTCCATTTCTTCAGCAGTCTCATGTAGCAGAGAAAGTAAGAGGCAGAACAACATCTGCAACCAAGTACAAGCTGCTGATCCAACCTGTGCTCCAAAGAAATTGGATTAGGACAGAGGAACATTAAGCAAAACACTGGAGTTTCCACACTTTTCAAAGAAATGTCTTCAAATCTTTAGCTTTTCTTTGAAAAAGAAGGAAGGATTTGGAAAACAGAACAGCTAATTTCCAGGTCACTGTGCTTTGAATGCAAAAAAAGGGAATCAAGTCTTTAAGAAAATGTTTGAAACCTGTAGCAGGAAAGAAGGTGCTTTCATTTCCAGTTGCCAAAGGTTAAAGCTGCATGTGCAAAAATCTCTTAAAAAACTGCATGGAAAGAAAAATAATAAAGTAGTAGCCAGATTTTGAGAGAGCATCTGCCAGAGATTCATGTTCAATAGTATGAAGTAGACATATGGATTTAGTTAAGTTATATGGAAAGAGTTTGGCACACAGAAGTTGTACTTCAGCAAAAAGCCAAGGAATATAAGTCAGAGGAACCAGGAGAAAAAAGTCTTTCAAACTAAGGTAGAACGTGAAAGGAAAGAAAATCAGAGAGTTGTGGGATCTTGTGCCCTGTAATAAAGGGAAAGAAAATTTCTCAGAGCATTCATGAATAAATCTAGAGCTTAGTGTCATATTCCAAAAATAAATCAGAACAATCTGTGTACAGGAAAGGTTAACAGCCAGTCTGCTACTATAAACTTATTTGGTTTTGTTTCTAAATCCTATTATTGTGGGTTTTAGTTGTTGGTTTTGTTGTTTCTTGGTTTTGTCTTCCTTTTTTTTTTTTTTTTTTTTAAAAAAAAAAAAAAAAAAAAAGAAGAAACCTTTTAGTGCATTGGGCCAGAGACAACTCTATTAGCTCAAAGGACATTCCAGAAATGAGTAAAACCCTCTACAGCAAACACCACAGGCTCTTCCAGGGAATGTAGGGTGGAGAGGACACAGCCTTCCCACCAGAGAGCCAGCCAACACTTAGCTTCCACTCTGCATTCCATATCAGCCATGTGGTAGGTGGAGAGTCTGGTTTTCACTTTTAACCTCTTGCTTGCTGAGCCTTCCGTTTGACTTTTATGCTTTGTGTCAACATTTTCCTCCCTTTTCCAGCTTCTGGCTCCTGTTGCACATCTGTGGATGTCTCCTTATGCTCACCCTTTCCCAAGCTTCCTGGCTCTGGAGGGAGGTGAGAGGTCTCCTCCATTAATTTTCTCTCATGCAGATCTTACCGAGAGAGTGATTAGTTGCTGTATTAGTTGATTATTGTTTGGAACGGTGCAGGCCAGAAAACACCTTTACTTGAACATATACTCGAACCTGCTTAGGAGTTTCTATATTCATTATCATTCTAATTCATTCCAAAAGACCCTGAATTGCTTGTTCCCAATCCACGTGATCTTTAGATACTATTAGATGAGGTAATTCATATAACCAATGACTTTGTCATGTGCTTGGTCTGATTAGAATGATAAAATCTTTGCTGATGCTTTTCTTATTTCATTAAAAACTCAACCAAATTCTCCTTGCAGTTAGATCTTCACTGTACTTCCTCATGAATGGAGCTGAAAAACATACAGAGCAGTGTAAATGTAATGTTATCAGGTCACAAACCTATTGTGCAACCAAAAGCCACTTCAATCATAACCAAAATCCCATGTATCAAAGCCCGAACATTCTTAAGTAGATCTTTTCATGCTAGCTGCTAAATCACTCCTATGATCCTCCAGTCACATCACCTGTGTCAACAGCACAGGAACTGCAGTTTCTCAATAATTTAATGCTTGCCTGTTTTCCTGGAATCATTGTCAAAGAACAAGTTAAAAATGGTAAAAATACCAGGATCCTAAAAATGGCACTGTAAGACATGTCTGAGAAAAACTGGAGGTTTTAAGTTCTCAGTCTGATTACTTCAGCTTCACAGAGGACCAAAACAAAACTTGTGCTTGATACAAAGTCCTAAACTTTGTCTGTATATTATTTCTTCATGCAGCTGTGGGCTTGAGACTTCTAAAAAAAGACTGAGACATGGAGAAAGGCAATCAAGCAAACAGGACTGGCAGTGCCCAGTGTAAGTCTGAGGCGCTGTGACGCACCACAGAAAAACTACAGAGCAAGGTTGGGTGATGACTTTGACCAACTCTATCTTTGACCTTTACTCAGTCTTTGTAATTATTGTGATTTTCTTTCGTTTTATTGTGGTTTTTCAAAATGTATCTGCACTTTACAAATGCTCTGTTTGCTTCAGTAGAAAGAATCCAAACAAACAAGCAGAAAATCAAGCCAAAAGCACAACCCCAAAGCTTGAAACTACATATTAGAAGTAGGAGCGGCTAAATTCTGCATGCTCAGACATCTCTCTTATTCCCAGACACGTTCAGAAGGGAGAAAGCAAGCAAAGCTGGCCATGTTTCTGTGGTGCTTCATCCGATCCTGCCAACCCAACCAATGCCTGTTAGTGTCTACAAATGTACTCAGGCAACCATGCACTAGTCTCTACATCTGGATGGGTCTGCCAGTAAGCCCATGCTGCTGGAGAGCTGATGGAAGTGCTGTGCAAACTGGGTCAGGACAGCCAGGCTGCTTTCCCCCAGGAAAAGGTCCAGTTCATGTTGAAGCAAAAGACAAACTAGTATTAAACAGAGGATCTGAGGCCATAAAATTTCAGCTTTCAAACAAGTGTCAGTATTTCTGTATTATCTATAAAAAGATATAAGATTTATAGTAATTATAATTATATAGAAGTAAGTATAATTATATAGAAGTAAAACACAGATGGAGACTGAAAAGCTATTTTTTGTTCCTTTAGTGGAACACTGCTTTATGATCTGAAACCAGCAACCACCAAAGAGGTTATTATTCACATGTACAAATGAACTATATTGTAAGATTGAAAAAATTAAACCATTCTTTATTCAATTACATGATGTGTCCCTGCTCTGTCTAGATAAACAAATTCAATAAATTTCTGAAAGCTCTCAGCCTGAAGAGCCTGAATCCTATCAGCTGTTTAATTAAACATTCAGAAGGCTACATACCATGAAAGGATATTTCTGAGGACCTGTGGTACTTCTAAACCAGCACATTTAAAACATTTTGGCATTTTAAACAAACTTACCTTGAAATTCTTAAGAGCCTAAGTATACCTGCAAATGGATTAACAATGTTTTTCCAGCAATTTTTATGTGGTAAAATATTTTGTTTTCAAAAACCAAAGGGAATCATCCAATAAATAAGAGATAGTGTGTCTGACAGTGTAAGATTTTCTTACCTGAAATCACAGGCAATACAAAACAGCGTGAAATCCCTCTCTGCCTCACCCAGAGCACTGTGACTAGGTGTAATTTCAGAGCATACTGTGGAAACTTCATGCTTCTGGGTTGCCACCATAGTCGTGTAGTAGTTCCATGACACTGACCAGGGAATAATTCATTTTACCTGCAAGGAGATAGACAACACGTCAACAGTGAAAGTAAAGGGAAGACTCAGGCCCAAGACCAACAACATTTGCAATTAGAAATATTACAAGAGGCAGAGCAGATGTACTTGAGCACAGAAAGCACCTGGCAAATGTCACTTTACAGTCCAGCATGTGCAGAAATGCTTTCACAAGTGATGAAGTTTACAGAACCACTGGAATCATATACTTTTACTACATAAGAACCTGGCAGCAATAGCATCTGCAGGACAAAACTTCTTCCATTGGCCAAATACACCCTTTTGAAGGGTGGGGGGGGGAAACCCTCATATATTCAGAGATTGAAACCAGAGTACGATATGCGTGTGTCATAGAGACATCCACTGGTTTAGCAGCTTTAATCATTGTCATTTAAGCAAGTGCTTCATATTTATATTTGGCTTTTCAACATAGATTTTATTTAAAAGATTAGCCAAAAAGAAATGGTGAGAAAAAATGTATTCCACATAAATTTCCATATTCCTTTAAGTGACACAGAGCATAAAGCCTATGGAACAGTTCTCACTTTAAATTAAAAAAAATAAGAGAAGGAAAAAAAAATATTGTCCCTGCTGAGTAACAAAGCAAAGGTGGAAGAACTTCAAAAATAGAGACTACTTACTCCATCTGAGTAAGCAAAGAGAGTCAGTATGGGAAGTTTCACACTCATCCCATTGCACTCTGGTGTATTTTCTTTATCTGTAGACAAACTCTCAGATTTATTTTACACACTGCTCAAAGATAACAGCAATTTTCCTCTTGACTGGATAAAAACCTCAGAGTCAGAGATCTGAATCCTGTTCCCAGTTTTCCTTCATTATTTATGTAGTTTTGCCATGAAGAACAACATGGCATGGCTCTGTCCCAGAAACAGGCTGGAGACTGATTTGGGAGGGTTCAAGAAGGTTGTTTATGCAAAACAACCTTTTCCCCGTGTAACACCCCTTGATTTACCACCAGATGCAATAAAATTCGTTAAGCAATGAGAGTGACAAGGCATCATACAGCTGCTAACGTAGTCTGAAAATGTATGTGGTACAAGTAAGAGTTGGCTTTTGCAACAGCAATGACAATACAAAGGCAAATCAGGACCCCCAGCCCAGAGTGAGTCACAGCATTTTTCTCTCCTGTCTTGTAACAAAAGGACAGATCCTGCTCATAGCAGAGGTCAAGTTGTTTAGTGGAAACTGTTTAAAACAGGAGCTTCATCAGCCCATACCAGTTGAGAAAGGGAATCCTGGAAAAAAGGAGAAGCCCCATGGGTTGAAGTAGAAACAGATTGAATGAAATAACAAAACTAATGCAATCACCAACATAAAGTGTACAAGGTTATACTCAGCCTCATCCTTAAAGTCAGCAGCAGGAGCAGAAGGTCAAGAGGGAGGAAGCCCAGGAAGAACAACTCCACACCCTCAGTAAACTCCCTCCTTTATAATGAGCATGATTGAGTGGCATGGGGTACACCTGTGAGTCAGCTTGGGGCAGCTGCCTTGATTGAATCTCCCAGCTGACCTGGGGCTACTCATGGCCTGCCTGCATGGCTGGCCAGTGGTTATGTTCCTGGGAAACCAGGACAGGTGATTAACTCTTAAAATGTCAATGTTATTAAAGTCTGTAGAAGAAAATAAGTACAAGCCAAATGAAAAACTTCTGTTTGTAACTGAAACAAATAATTCAAACACGCTACCGCACTGCAAACTGAGCAACCAGAGCTGAGCCGAAGTGAACCCCCCAAGGCAACAATGATGATCAGCACTTGCTGGAGACACTGTTAAACTAGTCAGCCTGGGGAAATATTGTCCGAAGCTCAATAGGACAGATTAGCCTTTACTATCTTCAAAGCAGATTTAGGAGGGGATTAATGAGTTTTTAGCCCTTCCATCTCACTCAGTGGCACTTCCCCATGCAGTATATGTGGGATTTCTGGATAAATGACACGCCAGTCAGACTTAACTGTTGTGCACTGGATCAGGACTTCTACAAAAATCTTGTTTTCCCTATGTCTCTGCAGGGGTACTACAGAGATCAACCAACAGCACATGTAAAAGATGTGCTTACATTACGAGTTGTGGACTATGAATCCAGATTTCAATCTTGTTGGCAGCTGTGTAGCACCTCTCCTGAGAAGCCAAATCTCTTCAGACATGCCCTTTAATTTTTCCACTCAGTACAGAGGAAAATAAAATGCAAAATAGGCATGGATTTCTATCTAAGCAGGTTTGCAGCCTCAGGTCTGTAATGACTGAAATTTCTAAAGCTCATGTTAAGAAAGACACAGGCATATAGAGAAGGTCAAAGAGCCACTGACTCTAAATCAAGGTCTGTGTTGGAAGAGGGTAAATGCAGTAAGAGCAATTTTGCAGGCCATCTGTCCCAAAACACAGAGAGTCAATGTTTCCTTGCTCTCCGTTCTACTACAAGATCACCCTGGCAACATCAGCACTCTAGAGAGATGCACTAAAATTGCTTGAGAGTATGCTTTTTTTCATTTTTTAGGTAGTTTAGAATCTTAAACTATGAATTCATTTCAGTTCTGCAAGCTGAGATGAAAGGTGCAAAAAGCTTTAATCCAAATATAAAAGCCCCAAAGGGAATTTCTCTGTCAGCAGCAAAGTACTTGCTGGCAGAGGTGGTTCACAAACCCTGTAGCTGCCACAGCCCTGGCAGGGAGGCAGCTGGGCCAGAGCTGTGTGCGCAGGGATGCACAGGCAGACGTGTGCCATGGCTGTCCTCTGACAGCCCTGGAGCCTTTTGGGCCCACTTTACCCTGGACGGTTTGAGGTCTGCTGCTCTTCTCTTCTTTCCATGCTCCGTTATTTTTTGAAGGGATTCAAAACTGCTGCACCTCATCCCTGCTTTCTATGGTGTCACCAATAAATGATGGTGTCTTCTTTTCAAAAGGGGTAACCTTTGAAACTCTTTCTAGGTCTTTAATAACCTTTACCACTACCAGAACAGCATAAAGGAGGCTTATGGTACAGGCTACTGACCTATTTTTGATATTTATTTCTACAGAATGACCTTTCACTTGAAGTTTTGCACTGCTTATTCCAACTGTTCTCTAAGTATTGCACTAGAGCTGGAAATAAAATTGGAGGGTGATAATATAAATGAAGATCTGGCACCTCTAACTTTAACAAGGCAAAAAGAGCTCATTTGTTAGTTCTCTCTCTTCCAAAATCAGAAAGTCTCTCCACCTTTTTTTCCCAACTCTGATTCCTTTAAAATACAGGACAGAAGGAAGACAGTTGGCAATGGATATAGCTACCTACCTACTCTCATCTATCTACTGCTGTGGGCATTCATTTCAATGTCAGGCTGGGTCCTATCTCTGCAATAGCTACAAAATTGTTTTTGCTGAATTTATCAGTAGATCTCATACTGTCTATTTATGAACATGTGTTTTTCATAACCACTGTTTAAAGAAACAGCAGAACTCTCTAAATGTGCACGCTCAGTATTTTGAAGCAGGAAATATCATATCTCTCCATAAATAGTTATACCTGACCATATTTGAGGTCAGTCCAGACCTCCTCTTTATAACTCCACTATATTCTTGGAAAGCTTATAGGAACTCTCAACCCTTTCACATTTTCCCTTGTGATTTAACTTTCATATAACCTGTTATTTTCTCGGGTTTGCTTTTTTATTTTCACCAAGTATTAAGAAATAAACCCTTACCCAAAGCCCCTACATGAAAAATAGAAAAGGCACCAAAAGTTGAGCCCAATTACATTTGCTTCCATGGTTCATATAGTACAAAAAAAAACATACTTGAGAATTAATTTTTCTCTTTGACAGCAATTGCAGCACATGCAGAGACTACATCTATCTGATAGCCTAACCTGCAAAAATAACGATTAAACATCAAAATGCTTATCAAAACAGTGTATTTAAGCAACTTGTTCATTGTTTATGGACAAAATAATTCATTGCTGTCTTGTCTTTGTTTCTTTTGACTTTTTTTGAGGTCTATCTTTGCCCTGTGGAGCGTGCTATTGTAAGATGTGTATTTCACATAAGGTCTCAAAATTGGAAGCTCGTTATGAGCAGGCATTTTGGTGATGATACTAATGCCAGTCAGGGCTTTCAGCATCAGTCACTTTCCAGCACCTGATTATCCAGCACACAGCTTTCTGTATCACAGCACTTACTGTCTCTCCTGCAGTGTCAGTGACTCAAAATGGCTCCAGTAATTCAGACATTTCTTTTCAGAGACTCTCTCCAGATCTGATTGCAGCATAGGGATATAAAGCTACACAATAATTTCTTTACTTAATCTGAGCTGCCAACACTCTGATTCAAGTCAAAGGGGAGGTTGTCTTAGAAAGTTATATGTGCACTAGCTGCCTATGAACTATGGTTGCATTACCTGGTTTTTCCTGTTCAATTCAACTGAACTAGTCTGGTATAAAACAGAGCAGAATAAGGCAATGATCCATCAGAGCATTTAGACACTTCTTCAGTCTGCAGTGCTTGCACTGTTCCACTGAAGTTAATGTTGCTCTTCTCCATATTTGGACTTACTAGTGTGGTTTGTGAGTCTGTCATTACCTTGAGTTTAAAGAGTTTTGACACCTCCTTCAATGTTCATGTACATTGACAAAGAATTTTAACATACAGTCAAAAAATCTAGCCTGTTCTAGCTGGTATTTTTGAAGATAAAGATATAGGGAAGAATATACAAGGACCTTGATTTGGATAGAATGGCTGCATCCTCTCTTAAGGAAATATGTGAGATCAGAGTCTGACATTTTTTCTCCTCCCAGCAGCCATTCTAACTAATTTTTACATTGCTTTTGTTTTACCATCTAATAAATCACAGTTAGCTGTGTAGGCTGATGTAGTGTCTCTGTAATGCTCTGAGACAAGTGCTGGTGTGTTAGGTGTGAAGATGAGAGTGTGTAGGCAAGCATTCATTAGCGTTAACTAATGAATCCTCTGACAAAGTCACACACAATTGATAGGAGAATAATTTACTGATGCCTTGAGGCTTATTGCACTGATACGGTGGGTTTTCAGGGAAGGGTTTTTTGTTTGTTATTGTTTTGATTGAGCGAGACTATTCACTGCCTTCCTTGCTTTGTAAAAGGCAACAGTCCCTGAGTATGTTTCTAAACTGAGCTATGTTTTGTGGGAGACCTTACTTTTATGCAGAACAAAAGCCAGATTTGCCTGGGAGTGATCTGAAATGCAGTCTCACTGTGCTGTAGCAGCAACAAAACATTGTGATCCTGCAGAGATATACAGGCATACTTTTCTGAATATATGAGTGACTTCATAGCACCATTGAAAGCCTCTAAAAGCTAAATGAAGTAGGTCTTTGTACTTGGAAAAACAATCAGTCCCTTGAAGGCCTCAGGGAAAGCACAGGTGAGCTTTGTTCTCTGCAGAGGCTGGGAAACACAATAGGTTGCAGGGAGTGAAAGTATCATGGAAAGCAGGCATTAGCCACTCTCTTGTCTTGTGAAGACTGTTGCCCCTTCATTTCATAGTTTCCCTACAACTATAGCTTCTTCTTGTTTGTTTAGGAAGCATTTTTTTCTTTAGATGTGGCAATCGATCCTCTCTACCTTCCCACTTGAGAAATGGCCTCTACAAGGGGAGGATTGCGGCTCTTTAATTTTTTAATTCTTCATTACATGCTGTATTCCTTTCAGAAATCAGTGGGTCAGGGAGGAAGAGAGAAGGAAGTATCTTTTCTCGAAGCTGCTGAGCAAACTCAGGGGAAGAAGCTCCAAGAGACTTCGGAGACAGGGGAGGCAAAATTGGAATCTTGAATCCACACACTTTATTGCAGCTCAGAAAGTTGTGGGGAGTCAAAAATGAATCGTAGAAGCAATAAGCAGCTTGCAAAGACTGTCATAGCCGTATGCCACTAGTTTACAAGCCCATTTCCATTTCCTCTTAATTTGTTGTTTTGCGTTTCCCTTATTTAAAGAGTTTGAGATTTTAGCCTTAGCAGATCTCCTTTGGAGCTCTGCTTAAATCTGTCTGCCAGGACTATAAAGACCTGGCCAAGCATGCAAGATTACAAAGCATTTCCAGGGAACACTGTCCTGGCAATGAAACAAGAGGAAAGCTTAGGATGGCTCATAACATCAATAATTTCAAAAGGAGCAAAAATGAGAGGCCTTATAGAGTAGGATTTTGGGCACAAGAGAGCAGGATACAATTTCAAAATTCACCATGTGGTAATTCACTTAATCCATCTCACAGTCTATGCCTCCACCTATATACTTGGGATGTAGACTTTACTTCCTTGGACTTTTTCTTACCAACAAGAATAATGTTGTTAATTCACTGATTGATACTCATCAGAAGCACTGAGAAAATGGAATTAACTGTTTGAAACCTTCTCAGAAATCCAGTCTCCCTTCCTTTCCAGCTTCTGTTCGAAGCCACGGAGTTTACAGAATTTGTTTCCAAGGCATCGTGAACTCTCCCTGCTTAGCTTGTCCTCAGCAAAACTGGAGGAAAGAGCAGGTTCCCTACCAAGTGCACAAGGACATGTAAGGAGGGGATGCATCTTCCTCTTTCTGTCTTATTAAGTGATAGGTACACACATATTTGTCCTCCCAAAATAGTCTTGCTCTTCTTTCAGGAATAGGATAGCAATACCCATTTTGACTATGGGGAGTAAGAACACTGGCGAGCTCTGGGGGAGCAAACACAATCATTACAGAATGCACATTATGAACAAAATGAGCTACCTTAAGAAAGCTGGCTGATCTAGCATTAGCCTATGTATATCACAGTAATTAGGATAAAACATTGCCAGTATACCTGGAGAAACCTACCAAGTAAACCACATACCAGAATAAATAAATGAGACTCCAACATTAATAAAGTACATAAAGAAGCACACCTCTAACATTTTCAAGCAAATGCTATGTTCAATCTGGATTTCATTGAGAATTCATTTGAGAATTTAAGTTAGAAAACTAATCCTGACATCTCATCTTGATTGAATAGAATTTTCTCCATGCTTCCCTTGAAGTGACTGGAAAGTTACATGTTTTCATTAAAAATCCTTCCTAACCAAGACAGCTTGGAGTAGAAAAGAAGGAGAATTTTAAATAAAGTTGATTCTTGCAGTTCTCATGCAAACAGATCCTTCACTATCCTACACTTTAAACCATTTCTAAAACCACAAAGTAGATCACAACTGGGTTGACATTCTGCTCTAAGGAACCATTACTATAGATGTTAATTAGTAAGCAATGAGCCCATAGTGTGAAAAGTATAGGCAAGACCATCCCCTCTGCCCCTCATATCCCTGGTCTGGCAAACTGCAACATTTTTACTAAATATACCAGGATATATTTCTTACAAAAACATAAAATAAAGTGTTAAAATCTCCCTTTTCTTTTAAGAGACAAAGGGGATGAATACAACAGCTGGCTGTCAAAAAGAAAAGCAATAAAATCTCCATGGAAATAAAATAATTTCCAGTTCGGTTGGTTTTAGCCACCATCCTCTTGTTTGTTAAACCAACAGAACTGAAACATAATGTGGAAGTTGTAAATGGGCCAAAGAAAAACTGAATACCAACTCTCCAGCAGTTTTAGTTTGGGGGGGGAAAAAAAAAGGCTCCTGGTGAGGACACACCTCCCTAGACTAGCAAAGAGCTCCACTTACTGGCAGATGTAGCCCCTGAGTCATTGCTTCCCACTTAATTACTGAGCCAAAAGTAAGCAGTGATAAATCAATTACCCAGTCGATCAACCCAGAAAAGAAGAATTACATTGCTTAAAAGCACCCAGTGACAGCTCACATCCTTTCAAATATACTTCTTGGTTTTAAATGAAACTTCTACCATGAAGCATGCATGAAAACTGATACAAAACCCACCGGAGTTTTCCCCTGCCATCAGGAGTTCTTGGCTCAGCCCCAATAAGAAAGTAAGAATGAGGATTTGACATTACCTGTACTTTCTGAGAACCTCGGATTATTATGGTCTGGTATATTGATATTATGTGATCAGAAAATTAAGACAGATTACACATGGACTTCTTATGTTTTGGCATATTGTAGGGCACGATATATGCAAGTTACAGATTTTTTCCAAGGCAGCATAATGCTACATAAAAGTATGCTGCTCTTCATAAATTGTTTTGTAAATTGCCTTTATGAGTATTCTTCCACATCTTTATCTTTCATTATAGCATTATTCTTCTCACCTTTACAGCAAAGTTGAATATGGCCAGTAATTTTACCCAACACTTGTTCAAAAGCACCTCATCAGTGCTCACTCATATGGATGAAATTACATTTCATGGTGTACAACAGCATATTTTGCATGTAATGAATGATCAAAAAGTATTTTGCTCTGTGCCAGAGGTAAGTATAAAAGTATACCACTCTTCATATTCATTTCATTAAAAAATTAAAATTGATTTTCAAATACCTGGGAGGATCCTGTGAATAACACAGTGACAGAGGACTATAACACTTTGCTAGGAAGGAGATAAGAACGATAAATGTTCAGAAGAGACAGAACAAGGATCAGAGATGAACCAAAAATATTTCATAGGACATTAATCATAAACAATTTACATACCATCAACTCAAATTACACACAGTGCATACATAACTGGCAGCAAAGTTAATTCAATGAATTTTACCAATATCACTGTAAAAACACTCCAATTTTTTTCAATTAGCTGTCTAAATTGATTTAGCTTTCTTTGTGACAAGGTTTTTAAATCAATCAATGACGGACAGATTATGACACATTGCTAGTACTTCATACAGTGTATTCACAGTCTGCTGTGTCACAGGGCCTGCTGACAAACTGCTGTCATCCCTGCCTTTTAAATCAATGCACATATTCCAATAAACAGATTGTCCTGAATGAGCCACCGGAACAGCAGTGCTCTTAGGCCCAGGAAGCATTTAACTTGGAAAATTTACCAGAGACAGGTATGAACTTAATCAGAACTTAGGTGCTGTCTTAAATTTGGGCTTTGGTTGTTTTTATCCCATAAGCAATGAGAAGAGTCTAGAAAGCTCTGTTCTTTCCCTTGATGTGTTGAGCACTGTTCCTTCCCAAACAAGCTGCTCACACTTCAGCTGTGTGTGGTTTTCCATCATCTTGATGTTTTGTCCTTTACAGGTATTTAAGTTTTGATTTTTCACACATACTAAGGAGTATTGTCACTAGAGATCAGAATCAGGCCCACACAGGTGTTTGCTTAAAAAACATACAGATGGGAAAAAAATAATATCCATTTTGTCTGGCCTGGTTAATTAGCTCCTGGGCATTACTACTACAAATGGAAACCCATCTTTCTGGTGCCTCAATTAGTGTTTGACATAAAACCTTCAAGGAAACCTTCATATAGGAATTAATTTAAGACTGAATTAATCCATAAAGAAACTCCTGCTGCATTACTTGTTTTAAGCATGAACTGGTTTAAGGGAGAGAAGGTACAACAATCATGCAGCTTTTACCACTCAACAGAAGTGTGCTGGGAAGAATAAACAACAACATCATGAGGTAACAGATGAACTTCCTTCATTTGTAGACAGAGAATTGGGAGACAAGTTCAATTGTTTTTCCCTACCAAATATTACACGAATGGCCTCTAGAGGGATCCAGGTTATTGCTTTTCTGCGGGCATCTCAAGTATAATTTTTTTTTTCTATTACTTTTTAACAAGTGAGTCATTCATCTAGAAATAAAGATGCAAACATTTTACATTAATGGGTGGTGGAACAATAGACTTCACAACCAGGAAGAAGCTTTTTGAAAATCTAGGAATTACAAAATCTAGAGGGCAAGGTTCACACTCAGTAAAGTCCAGTTTCAAACAAATCAGTTCTCAGCTCATATCAGATTGAAAAAAACAATACAAACCCGAAGCAGTGCCTAGACATTCAGCTGCCTATCTGAAACTCAGCTGAACTGGTGAGCCTGCACAATTAGGTTAGGAATGCAGTAAGAATTAGTCTCATGTTTCTGGGGAATGAGTCAGTATTTCCTGTTTCAGCTCCTAGAATACTCATGAAAAAGTATATTGCTTCTAAATTACTGTCTCTGGCTTGGGCTTTGTTTGTCTGAATTATTTCACCTAGTGTGAATTTTTACAGCTATGTTTTTAGTAAAACAGACATATACTTAGGAGTTCCAAGTTAAACAAAGAGCAAGACTTTCATTCCACAGTTTCTATATTCTATACATTCTATATTCTGGTTTGACCAAACAATGGATATAACAAATAGCTTCAAGGCAGCTCCAGAATTCAATCTAGTAAGCTTTTTACAGAATGTGCACTTCACATGTAACCAAATGTAAGTAAAGTAGATGTAATTACCGTAGGTATGTGGAAATGCCTGTGTGTACAGGTGTGAGAGGAAGTCCTAGACATGCTCCTACTCTGTTTGCAGCTACATTTTCAAGTTTATATTCTGCAAAAAGAGCACTTTCAGGGACCCTTGGGCTCCCATAAAAATATTATATGAATATATTCAGCTAACATCCTTTTCTTCTATTTGACGGAAGTGTGGTTTGGCTTGTGCAAGCCAAGATAGAGAGTGAAAGGGATAACAGAAAAGATTGTGCCAAGGCCTCCTTGGTCCATACCCTGTGATGGGAAAAGCAGGTCAAAATCCTACCATTAGAGATGGTTTGCTGAAACTTAGCCCCATAAGCAGAATCTGTTAAAGTTTGCAAAGTACAACACAATACAAAGCCAGTCCCAAATCAATTTGATTCATTGAATTGTATTTCTTCTGCTGGAGTAGTAATAGATGTTCTGATAGCACATCAAGACAGAACAACAGTTCTGTGGCACAGGCATTTGGCTAGGCTACAGGAGGTGGCATTCATAAAACACTGAACATAGCACCAGGTCCACAAAGATATTTTCTTTTTCTGATGTGCCTTATTCCAACCTATAAAGTGCAAATAAATCATCTTCTCTCTGACAACAATTTTGTGAAGATAATTCATTAGTATCTGGAAGGACTTAGCTAAGCAACTAGATCAAAAACTCAGGTAGAAAAACTCAACAAATTAAAATAGATTTTAGATCAAGAAGAAAGACATGTTCCTCATCCAATGAAACAAATGAGAACATTTGTCTCCAACTCAAAAGGAATTTGCAGTTAAAATCTCCTGCTGCTGATTTTGGGTTTTAAATTTCAGTTTGCAATGAAAAGAAAAAACATTTAATTAAAAATGCCAGTATAAACCAGGCAAAGTTGCCTTATGCTTTATTGTGTGCTTTGTATAATATTAGAAAATCTGAAGAATTAAACATTTAAGCTCCTTCCTGAGGGTAAAATAAGAAAACAAACAACCATAAATCGGAGTCTAAACAAACATTTCTAATTCTACCAAGCATGCTGCTAGCTGAATCACTTCATTACACCTTCTACCGTTTAATAATCTAGACCATGCAATAGCTCCTAAACCAACTTGTTTCAAAATTATTATTATAATGGTCCAATGAATAATAATATAAAGTGTTTTTCCATTTCTGGAGTAAGTAAAAGGACCCCTTCCTAAAACAGGAGTGTTTCCTTTGCTGTCCACCTTGTTACTCTCACATAAAATTTCCTCTCCCTGTATTTTTTTTTCTATTATCTATAACAGCAAGCATAATTTGTTTTCCTCTAGTTGGAATTAATAGAAATAGTTTAAACGTTAGGTTTTTGTGGTGTGTTTGTTCCCCCTCCTTCCCCCCACCCCTGAACTTGAGTCCACATGTGTGCTAGTTAGCTAAAGCTTTATTTATAATTATATGGTGCACTTGGAGGGGTTTGATAAGCAAATTCTACCTATCTACCTATTCCCATTCCAGTGGATATTCTCTCATGACCTCAGTAGGATAAGAAAGGTTTTATGTGAATTTTTTTTACTGCTGAAACTACTTAATGAGGTTATCCAGTGAGATTCTTCTCATAGGTCAGGGCTGCCTGTAGTACTTTTGGTTTAGCTCAACACTTTCCCAAGAAATATACAAGAGTCTGAAAAGAAAATAACCCAAACTTCTGTTGTACCTGGGCATTAGGGTTAGACAAGTACAACTATAATAATTTAAGTCACCCTTTTTCAATTGAACTAAATTTTTAGGTAGGCTGTCCTATTAATGAAGTTTATTTTTTCTGACCTGACTTTATCTAGTCAAGTCACTTTAGTTTTATGCTGTTGGAAGTATAAAGAGATTTAGACCCCCAGCCTCCCTCTAAGGCTTTTGTGCCACCTGGACAACAAAATTCCCTCTTTAGTAGAACTGCTGAATTAAGTAAAGAAGAAAAATGTGCAACATGAAGTGATGTAAAATCTCCTTCTCTGTTCAATAAGTTGTTTTGTTCAAGGAGAAAGTAGCACTTCTCATGTTGAAATGGTACCTCTCATATATGTATGTGATTTACCACCATAATGTTCTTCTCTGTTCATGATCCCAGGTGATTTCTTGCACAACTTCTTGAGTATTAATGTATTGAAAATTTAATTGCACTACAATTTCCATTTCACCTGCTGACATTTTGTTTTATTAGGCTTGTGAATCACAGGAAAACAAGAGACAGCATATAGTAGACAAATTTCCTGTTTTTACTAGGAAGGAAAAGAAAGCTTTTTCTCCTAAAGAGTGTTCATGGAATTTTGCTGGAACTCAGGGAAGCCCCAGGTAAACATCCGTATTAACATGAATAAGAGTTGCGATCTGAATAGCAACCTTAGCACTTCCCAGTGAATTTCAGCCAAGAACAACTATGATTCTGGAAGAACTGCATGGGAAGTGAATTTGGAAAATTTACCTGACTCTATTATTTGGGTCAGGTGTGAATGACAATGTGACTGGTTATTTTTTCATTGCATAAAAGAAAAAAATGCCGTTGCCTCCCCTAAAACACAGTGTACCTTTGAGAAGGTACACTAAACCTCCCTCTTCTACCTGGTTATCTATTTTCATAGAATTTTTAGTAATGACTTGCACAAATACCTGTGAGACTTCAGTTTAAACTAGTCAATCAGTTCAAAAGTAGGGGAATATAGACAAACACTCACACACTGAGAGACAGACTGAAGGACAAGGAGTAAGACAGCAATCTCATTACCATCAACACTGCTCAACAACGGCTTGACTCAGATCAAAAAACAGCCAAATTTTTTTCCTTAAAATTTCAGGAGCCTGATCAGATAAAACCATTTTCTACAGCTACCAAATGATTGCAAAAGTATTTTTATTAGCTTGCCAGCAAGGCATTTCTATTTTCTGTAACCAAGGTGGCTATAAAAACCCAATAGACTTGCATCAAGTAACAGAGGTCATGAAGCAGTTTATTTCTAACGATTAAGTCATAAAAAGTGCATGGGAGCATATTAAGCCTTCAAGTCAGTCTAAATACTTCTTTCCCAATAGAAAAAAACCACTTAGAAATACTGTGAGTAAAGTAGAATTATGTATACTGAATTCAAAATAATGAGACTTCATTCTTTTCTCCACTAGGAAATCTGTCTAATTTCAATGGTGTTTTCTAAGAAGCATTCACTTCGTGTCTGACTGCCATGCATTTTGACAATAAAATAAGAATGAATAAATTAACATTGTAATATTGAACAAAAGTAAAACAATATATCTAGTCATGGCAGAATTTCCCACACAGATTTCTGTTATATTCCCTGGAGTGATCAAGTGCACTGATTTCTATCTCTCTAAAATGCACAATATGAATATACTTACCCTATATTCTGGCAACTCAGCTAGAGATGTTTTCCTGCTTGCAACATCTCACTTGATTCTTACCCCATTCACAGAGGGAGTAAGGAGGCA
This sequence comes from Podargus strigoides, assembly GCA_028020825.1. Lineage (NCBI taxonomy): Eukaryota > Metazoa > Chordata > Aves > Caprimulgiformes > Podargidae > Podargus > Podargus strigoides. The sequence goes on from CM051628.1 coordinate 14,799,917, forward strand.
TGTATGCACTGTTGTATTTGCCCTGCAACAACAGCAGTTTGACACTTAATATTACAATGGAAAAGCCTACTGTGAAAATTTCTATGTTTAGGTCTAGATCTGCAACTATATTACTTTATTTTATTATTACTCACAAGATAGAATATAAAGAATTATTCTCAGCAGAAATGTTTGCATGGGTATATTTTCATTTTCAGCTCTGGAACAGATGGCTACATCAGCAGACATTACTACTGAGGTCATTTCACTGATATCAATCAATTCTTGTCAAATGACAAAATGAAGCACCAATGTAAGCAATGGGATTTGTTTTGATGGGTACATGGATATTTAATAACAAAAGACATGATTCTGCAGCAAATATAGATGCAGCACAAAGACTTAAGTTATTTTTCTTGAATAGTGGACACTATTCTGAATATCACTGTTTTTACATCTTTTATTAAGCATTTAACTGAATCTGTTAAGGTTTCTATTTTTCCTAACTCAGTGCTTTTAATTTAAAGAGGACATCTGAATTCCTCCTTTAGGCGATATGACTTACCCTCAGGAGTTGTTTGCATTTTTATTATCTTCTAAAATTACACTGAATAAAATGTATCCAATCTTAGTTTGAACCACTGTCTTGAAACCAAACATAACCGCTTGAACAAACTGTGAATGGGACTTAAAAATTATCTAGTTCCTTCTGCCATAATCGTACTGTTCATTTGGGTGCACACAAAAATAAACAGAACATTCTTAATTAGCTCATCTGAAAGAAGTGCCCCCTAAGCGTATCTTCCCAAGCTCTGTTTATAATTGTGAAGTTGTCATCCTAAGGGGAAAAACGTAACTGTTTTCATGCTTATGCTATGTAGTCTTAAGATAATGAGTTTGCACTTGGATTTATTAATTAACATGTTTTATATTCTTTGTATAAGAAGCTTGCCCAAGACTCTGTTAGTCAGAATCTAATATGCGAAGATTTAATGCTATTAATTGTCTAAAAAAGACTATGGTGACTATTTGGCTGAGTAACATATGTCCATATCTTGATGAATTTTGAAAGCTGCTGCAATTCCCACGGAAGATGGACTATTTTAAGCAATCACACTGATTACCTCTACTTTTATATTGAGCGTGAGATTGAAGTATGTAATTCTAAATGCATTTTAGTATTAAGGTAAATCACTATCCAAGTTTTAATTGCATGACGCTTGAGAACATTTATTTCTGAGTTCAAGACAGAACCACACACTTTTTGCTTTCCAAGAGAAACATATCTTAAAATTAAGATGTTGAAAATACACACAAAAAAGATAGTGTAGATAATACGCTTATATCTTTTCAATAAGTAAAATACCTTTCAAAAGGTATATGGTTGTAGAAATGCAATGCAATTTATACTGATCAAAAGCCCCAATACCTTGGGTCAATCTTGCTCTCACAGCAGAAGCAATAGAATTATGTATGCAAGCATATACATCAGCTTATGTGGTCACTGGGTTGATTGGCTACAAATGGTATACAGAGTTGGTAAGCCACAGAAAAGCCATACTGCTACGCTGGAAATGGACACACTTGCCAGCAGTATAAGAAAGGGAGTTAGGAGAAGGCATATGAATGTGTCTCATTGATGAATAAGAATTTTGGTAGGATCTAAATACTCTCTTCATTGAAGTAAGTGAGAAAAGTCTCCATTAAATTTAGAAAACTTACTGAATTTCAGAGAGGGGTTGGAGTAAATAATTCAATTCAAAAGAAACACTTTGGGTATTACCTCTTTTTGAGATGTCTGTTTTGAGTTCTTTGTTTACAGTATCAGTGTATTTAAAAGAATTGAAAAAAGAAAAAAAAATATTCACAAAGTGTCTGAAATAACTTCATATTTCTCAGCCATTTTCAAATGTTAAAAATACAAATACATCAGAAGGAAGAACAAGAAACTAAGCATGATAAATGGGCTTTTGCCAGTCTGCTTTGTTTCTCTGTGATGATTTCTCATAGAAATAATATGCCTGAAAAATCATATCTGTGTAGCATTACATTTGCTCAGCTTGATTGTTGTAGCATTAAAGCTGAAGGCTGATCAATATGAAATTACCTTCAACAAAGTCAAGTCTACAGCACAGTTGGATCATTCCATTGTGTAAAAGGTAGACATAATTTGCAAGTACAAATCAATTGCCTTTTTAATTTGCTACCTCATCATCGACTTGTACTTGATTCTGAGATGTGGCTTCAAATTCTGATCTGTTATTCTGGAAAAAGTAAATACAAATCACAGACCCTCTTCATCATTGCCACATAACATGAATGTCACGTGTATGAAGCAAAATACTTCCAATAACTGATGTTGATCCTTGTCTGAGACATTTATAAGAGTTGTTGACCAGGCGCTGAAGGCCTCTGCAGCTTGCAGTATTCCATGTGGCAATTGCATATTGGTCCAGCCGAAAGTAAGTGCATGTACAGCAAGCTTTTCCGTTACTAATTCAGCTGCTTGAGTACTTTGAATATTCCAGACTGGAACATCAAACAAAGGTAAGAGCATGCAGCTTTTATTTCCCCACTAAGCCCCTACTGTTAGGGTCAGGAGGAGCTCTCCCAGCTTAGGCTAGCATGTGGTTTCTCTAGTAGGACTGAGGCTGAGGTTGTGCATGTTCCAGGGAGAAGTTTAGCAATAAAAACATTTCTAAACATCTTTTCAAACCTGTTTCAATGCAAAATCCCTATCCCTGTTTTTGATTGTATCACAAAAGTTACTGTAAACACATTTCTGGCATCAGTAGTCAACATGAAATCTCTGTTTGGCAAACCTCAGTCCAAGTATTGCCTATACCAGGATTTCAATCAATGCTATTAAGTGGCTGGATAAGCTGGCTCCCTTTCTTGACTATAGATTTAGTCCTTGATAATGAATTTTAACTCAGACTGATCCAAACCCACAGGACACTGAATATGGACTTTCCACATAATTGCGCACACATCTCCGGGATGTTGGTTTGAACAGTCACTGCTGTCAGGCCCCACAGCGATGATGTTTGGGAATGTTCTAGATCTAAACACAGTCTTAAAATAAATTGTTCATTGCTTTGTTAGAGCGTGGGTGTTCTGTATTTCACAGGATTAAACCTATCAGACCTATTAAACCTATTAGACCTATCAGACCTAGCAAGCTTTTGCTGATAGAAAAATCAACTTGGGTGACACTTTCAGTCACTTACCTTTTGTGTATTTATTTTGTGAGGAACCAATGCTGCCACGCCTGAGTTTGACATATTCATAGTGAAACAGATTTGCTGGTATGATCCCAGGTGATACAATCGTGTCTTGAATATAAAAATTAAACTTCTAGTTCTTCAAATGAGCTCTTCTAAAACCTCATATTACATCTGGAATGAAAATGAATTTATAGTCAATTATGATTTTCTGATTCATATCCAGTCCCCACACTACTTAAATTCCCCATTAAAAATAGAAAATTACATCAAGTTCACAATCATTACAAACAAATACATTATTTGGTTTCTTATTTTTCCTCCTTCTCCCTCTCATCTGTTGAAAATTCTGTGTATGGATTTTTCTTCACTTACTAATACTAATTTGGAAAGTGTAGCATTCAGTGTAGTGATGAATACAGTTTTGGGGGGAACTTTTCTCTTGGTACTTTTGATATGACATAATGGGATAGGTCTCCATTTCTAGTTAGTTCACCTATTAACATTTCATATGATTTCCTTCGATTGTGCTGTTCGTTAACAAAACAGTCAGCAGCCTCAGCTGATAGCTTCTTGTTGAAAGACATCTTCCCCAAACAGAATTCTTGCATAGATCAAAGTATGTTTGAAAGTTCTCAATAAATTTTTCTAGTAGTTCTATAATTTTCCTCATGCTTGCACTGGTAAGAATGCAGGCTGTCAAAGCTTTGGAGCTTAGCACAACTTTGTTACAGATTTCAGCCTTCTTCAATGCCTACTATTTTTCCAGGAAAAAATTTGAATGTATTCTAGTTATTGGTTGAAGTTCATCCCACCAAATTTCATCTACTGAATTGTGGAGGATAAGGTTAACTCTCAGTCATGTGAAGTCATTCATCTTATGACAGACATGTGGGATAAACCGGCCTTTGGAAGCACTTGTGTCTCTCCATTTTGTAAGGCTAGAATAGTCAACAGAGTGAGTAGTACCTTCAGAAGGTGATTCTTCTCATTTTAAGATTTAGATGTCTACAGTTAGGTGAGATGAGACCAAACATATCTCTTCCATAATAGTTACTCCCAAGCTGGGGCTTCAAGTATCGGACTTTTGTCAAAGATTTAGCTTGCCAGCAGTTCGTGCTGCAGGTGAGAAATTCAAAGGTGATCTGAAGAATCGGGTTGTCTTCTCTGAATACACATCATGTGAAATACTGCAGACCTGTCAAAGTTACACATTGTCCATCAAAGGCTGTGCAGTGTCTGCAGTCCTGGGCAGCTACAGAGCACGTACAGCCCATTCAATGTTATGACATCACTCCCTTCTAGCTCCCACTTAAGAAATGAGAATGGCCTCAACCAAAACTTTTCATCTAATTTCTCTGTATCTTGCCTTAAATAAATAGATAAACAAATAAAATAAGAGTATGGAGTTGGCAATGTGATACCTGAAACCTGCTGTTATGACTAGGGTGTCTTTCTTCCTCAAGCAACCTGGAGTTTGTTAAACACAGGTCAAGCTGTAAGTCAGAACATATAGTATGACTCAAAAGCTACAGAGAACATAAAATTATGTGGCTTCAGCTTAAAGAATCATAGGCAGAGAGAAATTAGGGATGGAAGGTTTATTAAACTGTCTAGTTCAATCTCTGCCAGCATGGGATTATTCCCTGGAATGTATTTTACAGCACGTTATCCAAAATTGTTTCCATATGTGATTCTGCTCTGGAAAGAGCCTATAAAAGTGGTCTGGTACAGTGCCATTCTGATTGAATCAATGATTTGTCTCTCAGCTGCACGACGTTTAAAGAAATATTTTTCTCCTATCAGTTGAAGACATCAGCTCTTTCAATCATACACACTATCACTTCTAATAGATGTGCTGTGCAGCACCGTGGCCTTTATTTGCATTGTGGAACTCCACATTATGCCTTGGCTCACCCCTATTGCCTTAGGCATACTGTGATGCAGGAAAGAAGATTGAGGTAACAGCAGAAGCAAATGCTTTACCAGAGAGAAACTGATATGGATTCATTGTATTACATGCTTGTGCACTGAGACTTTCAGCATTAATACTATATCTTCCTTCCACAACTGTTTCTCTCCTATTTCTGAGAACATAGATTCTGAATCTGTCCTGATGAATCCTTCATTATTCTCACCTTCCTTCTGATATTACTACTGAAATTATTCAAATATTAATACCACTCTCCCCAAGGGACCTGCCTTTTAGCTTTAGGTGAAGGAATGGGTCAGTTACCTGAACCCTGAAGTTGCTGAGATTATTATTCTGCCTCACAGTAAGCTGGTTTGCTATCAGTTTAGTGCCCCTTCATCTTCTATTTGACTCTAAGTGTGACTTTTTCATTTTTCTCTTTGATTTATTCATAGTTCTTTTCTTTTTCCATTTCACAGTTTTAAATTCAGAGTTCCTTCTAGGACTGGAACATAATTGTGATTTTCTTGACTAGAGTGACCAAATAGGCCACACTTTTTTACAGGATAAGATTTATCTTTGTCAGTTCTATAGGGTTCATTCCATTCATCAGTAATCCTCCTCGCCTTATTATCAGAGTGTCCACTCTTCAAGGTCAGATGTAGGCTGTGTGTGGGGGAATGACATTCACGCCTGCTGACTTCAAGGAGCAGATGCATGCCCATCGGAGCACTGTCTGGAACAGCTCATCTGGGATCTTCTCACGATTCTTGGCCAATTAAACATTTATCTTTTTAATTTCTTCCCCCTATTATTCATCAGATTCCTATTCTCTGACAGTTTTGAAGCTGTTAATTTTTATGCTGATTCCAAAACAGTCTCATTTCTAATGCCATGGAGCTGCTTTTTAATTATTTGCAGCCACAGGGTAGTGTTACATTCTCACCACTGCCAGAGGATGTCAACAGCTCTGTCTCCATGACTTTAACACAAATTATGCTTTTTTCCTCAATCCTCTCCACTTGCCTGTCAACATTAGCTTTTCTGAGCCTCTTCACAATGTCCTTATGCTATTTCCACACTGTGGCAGGCAGGCAAGCACAAATCATAACACAGGTGTCTTCTGGAAACCTGACTTACCCTCTCAGCTTGAAGCCTTCTTGCAGACAGGCTGCTCAGGCACTCTGGTGCAGTAATATGCTTCCAAATGTATGGATGTGGAGATCTGAGGGTCTCGAGAGGTACACTTAAGCGTGCCTATGTTTATACTTTCTGGCTTTCTACTGTATGACTCGTCAGGCTTAAAAACACAGTGTAGGTTTAATAGTCATTACATATAGATTCCCTGTCACCAAAGCAGAGTTACGCTTCTTTGGTTCACTGTAATCGTCTTTTCTCACAGCCACAACAGCATCTGTGGGGATGAATTACTTAGAGAAATCCCACTTCACACTTTACCACTGTGTTTTCCAGGCTGAAGCTCATCTTGCCTGCTGTAGATTCCTCTGCCTCATCTTTTATATCTTCCGAGAGAAAAATTAACTTTGTCTTTCCTTATTCTTACTGCAGGCTGTACTGCAGCCTGAGGCTTCCAGGTGCATTTCAGAGAGAGAGGGCAGTGTTGACTGCAGCAGTTAAAGCATTGAGCAAGACACCTTAGGAACCTCAGCTGTATTTTTCACTCTGTCACAGTCTTGCTGAAGGACTGTGGCCAGCTCCTGGGGCCTCTTTCTGCTTCAGTTTCACCATTTTTCATATGAAGATGATATTAGCTTCCTTTATAAAATGTTTTCAGGCCTACTGAAGAAAAATAACCTGAAAGAGAAAAGCTATTACTGCTTGGCTGATGCAGCCGTTGCTATTTTCTCATCACAGTCACAGGAACAGAAGTCTTATACAGCTACAGCGCCAGTAAGCTCACCTATCTGATAAAGGAGATTCCTCTTAAATATGGGAGAGAAGGGCTCAGAGCCCTCCCAGAGCCTCTGGCTTCTACACCAGAACTGCACTGGGTCTGCCAATACTGCACCTTCTTCAACTTTCAGCTTTCCAAAAACTTTTTACTCCAAGTACTCACATATTTTTTATGCTGGAGAGGAAAAAAAGGAGAGAAAATAAAAGTTGGATGATTATCATGTTGTATCATCTGTGGTTTCTGTTTCTGATCCACTTGCAATAGTAAACTTCACCTGTTGTACCACCCCAAACCACTGGAAAATGTACATTCTAATTCTCCCTAGGCTATGCTGAGTGAATGTTCAGCTCCTTGAGGATGAAGTGTACCGATGTAAATTTACTGTGATAGAGCCACACTGCTGCTGATTGTTGCAGAACTACCACTGAGTAGTAAATGCTTCACTGCTCTGTTACCCGGGGGGCTGAGCATTAACTACACTATTGAACAGCAAATGCTTATCATCCCCTATAATTCAAACTGTATAAATCACTGAAGAGAGACAATGTGCCTGCAGGGAACTCACATGGTCTATAAAAATGTAAAAATCTGAACTATATTTAGCTCACAGAGTTATACTTAAAAAAACCCAAAAGTATTCAAAAGATAATCTAAGATATCAGCTCATCTTCATTTCAATCTCCTGACACTTTGGTAGAGTTTAATCTTTTCTGCAAACATTTTCATCTTTAACAATATATTTTAAAAATAGGGTAAAGAAATAAAATCTATCACTCTTTGCATTTTCTCTCCTCCAACCATACAAGCAGCACATAGAATGACCTCTTTTAAGCCCAACCTTAGAGCAAAGCAAAACACCAGTATTTTTTCTTCACTGAGCAAAAGCATCTCTACTCTGCTTAAAAAAGCCCAAACAAACCTAACAGAAGGCTTAAAATATCATGGTTATAAAACATGTATCCTCTGAAAGTAGAAGCCACAGTTCCATCTTGTTTATAGACAAAGTTCTTCAAACACAGGACTTAGGCAAGAATCATGGTACTGAGAGAAAAAAAAGGCAAGTTAAAACACTCCTCCAAGGACATAAATTTTCATTCCTGGATAAGGAAACAATCGGAAGTGGACACAAGTAGTTCCATTACTGTCAGTATATTACTCATGTCTATGAAGTTAAATATACATGAGCATTTGAGGTGTCAGAGAACTTTATAATAAGTTGGTGCTGCATAATCCTTAATGTATACATAAAATACCTTCTGTTTCTTTTTTGACTTCAACCATGCAATAACCTCTGGATGGGCCTCACCAGCCCTTCTGTAGTTGTCATGGACTGATCATGCAATTTACTGCAGAGCTGAGGCCTTCAATATTATTCTGCATTAGAAAACAAAACCATCCCTAAATGTCTATCAGGAGAGAAATTAAACATGGTAACCTTTTATACACAAATGCAATGACACAAAAAAAAAACAAAGAACAAAACCAGAGGAGAAAAGCCTCAGGGGAGAACTGGTATGAGACTTTCTGAGTGCTCCATGTAGCATTCAGAGAGCCAATGAAAGAGATGTTTGACAGCAAAGGTGGAAAATGATCACAAGAAATCAGTGTTTTGAAGGGGTCAGAATCAAAATCAAATACAAATACTACAGCTTTTGTTATTAATCCATGGGCAGCTTAGTGGTTTCCCACTACTATTTTTCATGAAGATGTTGTTCTAATACAACAAAGAAGATTTTGAGTTTTTAATCTTATAAAATATGTTGTCACCAATGATTTATGTTTCTTTTTTTCCCCACACAGAGAAAATATCTGTAAATGATTAACATGGGTGTCCTACCATAGTTTGTGACCCTGAACTAACCACCAGTAATAAGGGATTTTAAACAGAAATATAATTAAGTAATGCAAATATGTTTGGAACACTAAAAGAAAAACATGAGGTATGGTTTAAAAACTGTTAGACAATCAGAAAAGCATTCTCCCAGCACAGAAAGCAATATACATACAAGATACTTTGTAAGAATGCAGTAAATAATGCCAACATACTTCAGATGTGTTATCAGGGCACCTCATTTTCAAGAATGGAGATAAGAGACTTCCTGTATATATTCCTAATGTGGCTTGAAGGTGTTGCTTTGAGTTGTCTTCAGACAAAAAAATGATAACTTACACTAAACAAAATCTAGGAAGCTCAGAGAAAACCAATAAAATTTCTAAAGGTCTGGTCTTCTAAAGGCAACTTTCATACAGTCAGCGGCTTTATCTTCTATGGGCTACTGTATGTTCATCAGGAAGTCAACACTGAGAAGAAAGCAAAATATACTAAGAAATTGTAGCAAAAATGTGCTTAATTTGGGATTAATGGCACAAAATTAATGTAATACAGCAGTAGTTTAATATGCTGGCAAAATGAACACTTACAAGCAATCCTCTGAAATGCACACCAGCTGCAGAATTCCAGATGAATTTAAGATGTTAATCCCTCAGGACTACTCAAGTGAAACTGAGCTCATGCTTCAGTATTTTCAGATCAGAGCCATATGCTGTACACTAGCACATTTGCAGTATTAGTACCTTGCAGTAAATTTCTTAGAGCGTTATTGAATCTAATTTCCAACGCCCACAGTCAGCAAACTTCTGTCATTTCCCCTTGGAGATAACTCTACAACCTGGATCAGCCCTACATGATACTATTCTGATACTAAGCTGTAAGTATCTTCCTCATTTGAATAAACATTAGACATCCATAAATTTAGGTGCCTGGGAAAAAAATCTAGTGATGAATAAGCTCATTGATTTTTAAAAATTTCTCCTGATGTTACTCATTAGTTGCCACAAACTGATGCAGTGCCACGAATGGAAATGAAGGGGTGACATTTCACACCAATGAGTATCTGATGTGTAGCCTATAGTGCTCAGCACATATGTGACAGCATAAGCGTGGCTCAGGCATAAAAGTCCCTTCCTCTTTTGGCATATCATGAAGTCTTATGCATTATAATCAGAACTTTTAGTTTATTTTGCTCCTAAACGCTTTTAGCTTTCCCTTGACAAAAAATAAATATCTTTAAGTGAAAAAAATAGGCCTCTTAAAAATTAACCTTAATTGCATTATATTCAAGACCCACTATTACACTCCATGCTCATTACGTCTGACCTAAAAAGAATATTAAAAATCTCATTATTTTGTTGCTGTTTTTTCTACCTAATTATTAACACAACAGGCAGGTAATCATTATGCTGATTACTCAAGACTGAGATGTAAATAGCTCATGTGGGGGTTAATAATCAGATAATAACAGTAAGCACTGGTTCTCTGTAATTAAGTCAAATGACATGATTTATAGGTGCAAACCGACCTCCAAAATGAAACATTTTATGATATTACTGTCATTCCAAATAGCCCCACATTTCACAAGCATACTATATCTGGAGGTTACTTAAACTCTAAAATTTTTGGTGTTCACAAAATTTGAATTGAACGGGGACATTTTGTTTCAAAATTGCAGTAATCTATTTGTTTTTAATGTTGGATACTATTCACTAAACTTCCTTTTTCAGTAGCCCACACTTCACTGAACCACAGAATGGCTCAAGCAGGGCCATGCTTCTTGATTCCCCCCAGAAACTCTGTCTCCCCTGCATCATAATATTCCTGTAGGAACTGCTCATGTGGCCAATGACAAAATTGGCATAGATTTTTTAAAAATAATATATAATGTATAACATGGAGACTTTCTTGTATTAACTCATAATTGGAGAGAAGTGTTAGTTGCCATTCTTAACATTTAACTGCTGTGTAAGCACCAACAGTGCTAGGTGCAATGCAAAATAAGGCATCACCATATCACATGCAAATTGAAAACAGCGAAATGGATGGGTTTCTCAAGCTATAATAATTCAAGGAATAGCTTAACTATTTTTAGCTGAATATTAGAATAACTCATATTGCTGCCCTTATTAACTCAAAACTCTCTTTTTCAACTAGGTCCAAAATTTACTTGCACAGTACAGCACGTCAGCACTGAACATCAGAAATTGTCCATGAGGACCTACGCTCCATGAATTAACATTTTTCAGCAGTTTAAAAACTTCTTTCCTTTTTCTACTGTGTGTTTTTCACTGTTTCCCCTTATTTTATTAACACCAGCCTGACTGAAAAAGGTAAGGGGAAAAGCAAGCTTTCTGTAGGGTAAATAGGAAGAGAAATGGACAGCAGCTTTTCTTAAAACGTCACTGCTCATAAGGAGCTTGTGACAGCCCAGCACTATATAAGGCTGGCTTTTAAAAAGATGCTGTTAAACATATACGGACCTCTTTTATATTTTTAACTTGCTAGTTTAATCACCTCTACACTGGCTTTTAAAAAGTATTTTGAGCTGCTACTTGTTACAATCCTTTGTCATGTTTTCTAGACACTGGAGAAATGTCCTGAATCAAGACAAAGTAGGAACATTATGGCTGTAAAATGAAGGTGCTGGTATCTGACAGAATGAGTTACTGATTTAGCAAAAAACTTCAAAGCCCTCTGTGCACTGACTCCTTGAACGAACCATTGTGACAGGATTTGGGGGGGTGTGTGCATAAGTTGTTAGAGTGCCTTGTAGTTTATTTGCACACAAAGAAGAATGGATTCTGGAGTGGGGACATCTGAGGTGTCTGTCCTTGCCTGCACTGCTATGGTATTGAAGGTTTCCTCCCTCCCTTTAAAAACTCAGCTAATTCTCTTGTTTGGGTTTGGCAAACACATCCAGTGAGTCTTATTCTTTGAACTGTTAGCCAGGGAAAGCTGAAGGCTGACCTGCATGAAACTCTCCTCCTTCCCTGCAACTGCAGCAGAGGTAGGAGCCCGCTGCCTCCCGTCAGCCTGAAGCCAATCCACATTTCCAGAGAGGAGAGCTTACAGCTGTGACAAAATGGCAGTGCAGAGTAGTGTCTCTTCCCAGGCAGCATGGCTATTCCCATGACAAAAATATGTGATGATGCCTAAGATTATGGTCACAGATGGTGGCAATTCAGGAAACACAGCAACATTCCTGGACTGCCGGACAACGGTGAGGGAGGGATTTTCAGCTACACTGTATGGCTGCAGCAACTTACCTTGTTTTTTGGAAGGATTGGTGTTGCTGCTTCTGTCCCAACACATGGTCAGACTGGGCTTTGGGCAAAGCTTGGGGCTGAGCAGCCCAGGACGAGGTAGCCATTCCTTTGGGGTGGATGTAGGAGGGACAACAAAGGAAAGCCTGGGGGCTCACAGGTCTCACAGCACTACCTTGAATCTTTTTTTGGGTGTGTTAAGTGTTCATTTTTTGAGCTGAAATATTTATTAAGGTTTAGATTTAAGGTGGTTTAAGGCTGGGAAGAGACAGCAGTTTTCTCTTCATGTTTTCAGGCTGGGAAATTCAGAAAATTCAGAAAATGAGACAACTTCAGCAGTAAGCACTAAGAACCCTCTTGGGCTTTTCATTCCTGTGCTTTGTTTATCATTTACCTTCTCCAGCACCAACAGAAGCCCTGTTCTAATTGTAAATCTAAATTGGCTGAATATCGATCCCCAGGAGGTCTGATTATATTTGTCCAAAATAATAGAGATGAGTAGCTGACTCTAAAGACAACTTTAAACTTCCCCATCTAACAATTTAGATCTCAGATTAATGAGCTCTTAAGTAATTGGGTCAGCCATAAATACGGTTGTTTGCAAAGACAAGAATACATTAATCTGTAAAGGTCATATTGCTAGTATCAATGAGAAGTATTACAATATTTATATCCCAGTTTTGAGGATCAATTGGTTGTAGTCACATTGCATCTGTTCCTTTTAAAGACATTCAAACTAAAGAGCACCCAGGAGGTTTATTTCATGTAGTTCACATCACAGAGGAAATACTTGGGTTCAAGGCAGAACAGATTTTGTTTAAGTAGTCATGCTATTGACATTAGTTTTTTTAAAGGGAATTGGGACAGAGTATATGTCCTATGAAGAGTTGCAAAAAACACTGTTGATTCCTGCATGTTTACTTCAGGAAGGAAGAAAACACTCCCCTGGTGTTGGAGGTCCAAGGGATTATTACAGACAAGGGAAAAAAACCCAAGATCTGCTTGTTCGGTAGCTGTCTGATAAGGGGTAAATTATTCTCTACAAATCTGGGTGCACCTTAGAGATATGTAGGGATCTCTGCATTGTATCCCGTTATATTACAGTGGCCTTTCTTTTCTCAGCTCTTACTGGAACTATTTTTGTACCATGCTGAGGAATAAATGATTTTGGAACTTCTGCCTTTTCTGACTGAACATAGTATCCCAATGGTCTTCGGGAAGTATAAACTATAGTAAACCTAAAAAGGATGTGATTTTACAACCTTCCTTGCCTGAGCTTGTTATGGGAATATAAGACGTATCAGCACTCTAACACTGTGAATTGAAATTGCTCGCTCCCTGTTTGCTTGGCTTTGTACTTGTTCTTCACTCTGACTGTCTTTTCTCTTCCTGAGCTCCTCCATCAGACCGTTAGAGAATGAGAATTGAAGTGGTTTTCTAAGCCATTAAATTAGAAATAAACTGCACAGTATACTGCTGTCTTCAGCAGATTTCTGGAGGATTTAAACCGCACTGTTGCAGTCCTTATTTAATCTATGCAAACAAAAACCCCTTAGCATAAAATGCAATTAAAATATGAGAACATACTCCATGAATCTTAATCTAAATCCAATCCTGCTCTGTCCTAAAAAAAGCCTAGGATAATTTACAGCTTAAAGTTTCACATTAAAAGTTTCAGGTTTTGAGTTGGGATCAAAGGGGAAACAGTACAGCATGAAAACAGTCAAGAAATCCAATGAAAAAGAACTGAGGTACTAAAAATAGGTCAGACTTTAAAAATGTCAGAGGAAAGCACTGGTAGCTAAATCTGAGCAAACACCTCATAATGAATAATTTCATTATTTCTATCTAATTTTCCCTATTTATAAACTGTATGAACTGACTGGGAAATTCTCAAATGTAATTCTTATTTAAAATATAGATGAATAAATTTCTGCAAAGTCCATACACATTACAAACTACATGGGAATTTCCACCAGAAAGCTCTGGGTGAGGCAGCTGGATCAAGGAACGACTTCAGTAAGACTACTTAGATTATATAAAAACAAACAATTTAAAATGCAAGAATTTTAAAATTTCCACACATACTTGCACATTCAATATTGCTTGGAATATTTGAAATAGAATTTAAACATATCTTGAATTATTACAGAACAGAAGGTTTATAACAGAAATAAACTAGATAAAGGAGAACATTAAACTTGTATTCAAACTCAGAAAGTTCTGCCATAAAGAAAATGTAACTAATATAGAGCAAATGTCTAGTGAAAGAGTTTAATTTCTGGAAAATGCACTTTTGGGCTAATCAAACATGATGAGTTCAGTACAAAATACTAGGGAAAGAGATTACCTAAGCAATTCAATTTCCATCTAAAACCAATCAAAACAACAAAAAAAATAATAAAGAAAATAAATACAAAGTAAAGAAATGCAAAAATAACACAAAAATTCATTTCAACTAGGTCAAGTCTGTTCAGCTTCACTTTGCAGACAGAATGAATACGTGCTCAGTTTGGGATAACTTCTTACTTTTATGATTGGCTGCTTCCAAATATTAGTAGGAGACAATATTACAATTCTGCCATACACATAGCAACAAAACACATGCTAGTTACACTAGCTAAAACATAGTAAGATGGTCTGAACTTTAAACTGAATCTGCAGAGATATTTAAGTGATAGAGCTTATTTTTACTTCTGACTTGAGGAACTTCAGTGCTTTCATCCCGTAGCCACCCCTGCACTTTGTAGCTCTCCTGAATTAATTCATTCTCTTTTCAATATCGTCTAACTGGTGAATGAAGCACATAAGACACCAAAGATACCTTGCCAGAAAATTGCTCTTTTTGAAGCTATAGCTATAATTTCACACTACAATAAATGTGCACATAGTCAGCATGGGTGGGTGGGGTGGGGGAAGCTCAAAACATTCATCACCGTGTGATGCTGGCTGCTAGCTAGAAACACAGAAAATGGTGCCTGTAACCTCCAGGGAGTTAGTCCATCATTAGATTAACCACCACTAAGGTAAGGCCATACATCATTAAAAAAGACAGGTGCAGTGTTGGCAATACAAGAATAATAAGTAGAACAACTTGCACTGTCACTTTGCGTAGGAATTCAGAAGTCTTATAGATGCTGGCGAGGCAGGGGAGGGCGAGCAGGTAGTCGTTACCTCAGAAGAAAAATGATAAACCATGCTCCGATTCAGCAGATGTGTCTTTGCTTATCAAGTTTATCTGCATTTACAGTACGCTTTGAGAACTAAACACATCAGTTATTCAATGTCTAAACATGATTTTCCAACATGAAAAATATGTTTGGCTACCCTGATAAGAGCTGAAATGCTTTTTATTTAACCTTAGCTTTCTCTACTTCAGTTTTAATGATAAATTGCTATTTCAATGAAGTGTTTTCCAGCTAAGCTGCTTAGCACAACACTGCTAGGGAATACACTACAGTCTGAATATAATGTATTCACATAGAGTCTCCCTGTTCCTCACAGGAGTGATGTCCTCAGGTACTTAGTGTCATTCAGTGTGACTAGAAAAGGCAACCAGCTTTCATTCAATATCGGTAAGGTCTTTAACATAAGACTATCCCTTGTGACAATCTTTTAAGTGCTTTTGCACTCACTAATTGGTTAGAGTATCCAAGGATAAAATCCAGGGATACATATGCAATATTTTTCAGCGGAAAATTCAGAATCAGAATCTTATTTTCAGCAGAAAGTCAGAACTAGAGAGCAGAGTATGGTGACTCACTTGTATGCATGACAGCAATCCTATACTTACAGGTATGTTAAGAAGTTAGTACACCATTCCATTTCTCACTTCTATAATTCTGTAAACTTCTGAAAACAAAGTATGTCTTCCTCCTCCTGTGATGTGTCATCTATATCCTACCCAGTCAATAATTTTTCACAGAAAGGAGGAAAAAAGCAAGCCACCAATTTGTTTTAGAGTCTTCCAAGATTTTTATTTTTGGCATAAAAATTATTTAGATATTTAAATCTCTTAGCACATTAGTGTAATGCTTTTAGAAAGTAGATCTTGGTACACTGGCAAAAAACTAGTTCCCTTGTACACTTCATGCTCTTCCTAAATTCCTCAGATTGGGGATACATAAGCAATGTGATCCTAATGGTCTGTGTCCTGCAATAAGGTAATTGAGCCTAGAGATGGGATACTCTAACCAACCAGAGATTCCTGCAAAGGTGGTGATCTAAAATGCACTGATATAAACACTTGTGCCAAATTTGGCTGGGATAGAGTTAATTTTCTTCATAGTAGCTGGTATGGGGCTATGTTTTGGATTTTTGCTGAAAACAGTGATGATAATATAGGGATGTTTTCTTTACTGCTAAGCAGTCCGTACTCAGCATTGAGGCTTTTTCTGCTTCTCACACCAGCCCACCAGTGAGTGGGCTGGGGGTGCACAAGAAGCTAGGATGGAAAACAGCTGGGATGGCTAACCCCAACTGACCAAAGAGATATTCCAGACCATATGATGTCATGCTCAGCATACAAAGCTCGGGGGAAAAGAAGGAAGGGGGGACATTCAGAGTGATTGGTATTTGTCTTCTGAAGTCACCATTACATGTGATGGAGCCCTGCTTTCCTGGAGTCGGCTGAACACCTGCCTGCCAATGGGAAGCAGTGAATGAATTCCTTGTTTTGCTTTACTTGCATGCACAGCTTTTGCTTTACCTATTAAACTGTCTTTATCTCAGCCCCTGAGTTTTGTCACTTTACTCTTCCAATTCTCTCCCACATCTCACTGCGGGGGAGTGAGCGAGCGGCTGTGTGGGGCTTAGTTACTGGCTGGGGTTAAACCACAACAATCCTATAATAGCTAACACTTAATCTTGCCATAAGCTCTGTTCAAACAAATCCCCCCCTACCTTAGCCAGGCTCTGCAAGGAGTGATGTCTCTTCTTCCTTTTTCCTTGCTCGCTTGCTCTCTCCTCACATACAGACTCCTGCACAATTTAATGGAGGACTGGACCTAAAAATAGAACTCTGACTAAATAAAATATACTGAATTAGTTCAATCACTCATCAATCAAGAAATGGTGACTTACTGGTATGAATATTAACAAACTAAAACAGCTGGAGCATTAATGAAGACAGTTCAGACAAACTTTTTAAATAAAATAAATTTGCAGGATAAGAGACAACCAAGAATACTGGGTAAGTGCTGAAGCTTAAGTAAGATAAAATAAACTACTTTTCTACTTTTATATTCTTTTCTCAGTGTGGAGTGGCCTATATATTCAATTAATCTTAAAAAAAAAAAACAAAACAAGAAAAAAAAAACACAAAAAAACCCTTAGTAAGCATAATCTGGAAAAAAAAACACTTCTAATTAGGATGGTGTATTATTTATGTATCTAGATTTTAATTGCACTCACTTAATAGAATCATTAAAATTATTTTCATTACAATCAAGCTTCTTGCTTTTTTCTAACTGCATTAGACTCTAACATTCAAGGAAAGGAAAAAAAAAGAGTACTGAGTGAAATTTGGGCACCAGGCATCGCATGAATCTGAATTGAACCCTATTTCTTTCGATATACAGAAATAAACATAGTTAAATTAATATTATACAGTCCTAAAAGATTGTACACACAGACACACACAGGTTCAGCCCATGGCCATTTCTCCTAAACCTCTGTGCTGCTCCACAGTAGCCCACAGAATGCTCTTTCCTAGTCGCACGCTGGCTCCTGCTGCCCACCACGACTCGCCAGGACTCCACAGCTGCTCTCAGAATGGGCCGTGGCCCATTTCTGCCTCCAGCTTTGGTGCTCCCCATATTGCCCTTCCTGCAGCCTCAGGACCCACCTCCCTCCACAGAACAGCACAGACCAACCCTTCACAGTAGCTGCTCAGCCCGCTGCCCTCTGGCCACACCTGCAGGGATGACCGAGCACTGCAGCGGGGCACCTGCCCAGCCCTGACTCTGGACTGAACAGGGGCAGAGCGGGGGATTTACAGCCTTCCTGGACCTGTCCCTCCATGTGTGGAGGGACCTAACAGTTCCTGCTGCACCGATCAGCCCTGGAGGTATTTCTGCCCTTAAAAGTCCATCTGTTTCTTGTTAGTAGTGCCCCTGTACCCACCACCACCCCATATGGGTTTCCACAGAAAAAAGTCATGCCATGTATTTCAACAGGAGACATTTAGGAACATACTATGGAGTTTGTTCCAGTTACTTTTGGAGTCAATGCCTTTCCAGGGGCTTCATAGACATGCGTGGTAGGGAGTGTTTTGTACAAGGGAGGAGGAAATACGTTTTTACCGAGAGGGATACATACAAATTCTTATTCTATTACCTCCATACATAATATAAGTTTAGATAAGTTTAGATACATTTTTCAGAAATTGTCCATTGTCCACTGCCATAACAGTGACTACTAGAACAAGACAAATGAAGCTTGATAGACCTCAGTGTAAGAACTCAGTCCAGCAAAGTAGTTATAAAAAGACAAGCATGAAACTTCCCCATATCACTTCAACTTTTAGAAATAAGCAAATGCCAAATTGTTCAGTGTATTAAGTCCCATTTAGGTGTACATACGTAATAACTACCTCTTTGGAGTCACTTTGTTAAACTGCATTTTTTGAACATCCAACTATCCTATGAAAACACGTAAAAGACTGCTGAATCACGTTATTTTAGAAGATATAACAAAAAACTCTTAATTAATTTCATTAGCTTTTGTATTAGCTTAGTTTCACTTCACTGCTCTAAGTCTTTATTTTCAATTTCTGAAGAAATTTAAAACTTAACAATGGGGAAAAAATAATATCAAGTAAATTTACCAAGAGCAAATAACCTTCGGATCACAAGTCTTTACTACAATAATTAAAAATATTAAGTAATTCTTTCTCAAGTATTCAGTTATTTCCAGCATTTTGGGTGCTGAATTATAAGTAGTACCTTTGCAATGCTTTGTGCTATTGTGTCACATTAACTCATCTGGCCCACTGAGAAAGGTTCAGTTTAACCATTCACAGAGCTGAATTCCTGTTAAGAAGTTGAATTAGTATAAAAATATTTTAATGTGAATCATTTCAACATCTGGTAGTGTAACTAGCATTTTCTTCCTGAGGAAATTTTATTCATTCCTCTTTCTTCCCCTTGCAATAGAACATGTTATTTTTACTTATTTATTTCTATTCACTTACAAAGCAAAATACAAAAGAGCAATTTCAGTAATGCCTTTCCCTTTCTCAAAAATAGTTTGATAATATTTTATTTAAACAGGATCCAAAATTGCCACACATACAGCATATACTGTAAGAATTCTGACACAAATGAAATAATAAGGTTTTAAAATTTTATTGGAGCTATGAGATTTTTCTGAAACTGGGGAAATTCAGATCAAGACTAAGATTCATCAGTGTCTTAGAATACAGCCTAACTTAGCTGTATGTGCTCTGTGTCTTATACATACACAATCAGAGCTATTGGACTGTAGCTCACAAGGTCACAGCAACTTATAGTTATCAGAAGTTTTAAGTGGTACAACACATAATTGGAAGTTCGCTGTCGTATTTTATGACTACTGTGTGCCTTTCCTTTTCTCTGGATTTTTATACTAGAGTGCATCACAATCATAGTGTCTCCTAACCGTAGATCATAGCAATTATCACTAGCAGGAACCTCAATAGTCTGGCCACACACCAGTGCTAGTGGGCACTGGGCAAGCCTATTTTGCCAGGAGGTCAAACAACTTTTTAATATTTGTTATTCAGCAGAACTGAAAGGACTTATAAAGTATTCTATTTGAAACATAAGTTACTGGGAAGAAAGGGATGGTGGTATTTTCCTCAACTTTCAAAAAACCCCTATAGAAAACCCTTTACAGGAAACACAGATAAGCAGGTTCTCATAAATTTTAGAGAAAGGAGATTTATAAGTAAGGATTTGAGTCAGAGTTACCTGTAATGACAGTGTCTTGAAATCCAGCAGAGTTGTTCTTCACTGCAAACCTGCTGACCATAGCAATGTTGACTTAAGCAAACCACCAAACCCCTTAATTGAGAGTATGTCCTTCACACATAATAGAGAAGGTTTTAAAGATGATTCACAATAGCAGCACACTGACATTGTCACTCCCGAGAGAGTTTTATTTCTGAAATCACCCATCATCTGTGCCGATTAGTGCATGCCTAAGATCTTTGGCAACCTCATGCATCTCTGGGTAGCTGTAAATCTGAAGATCACATGAAGTTTAATCATTACCAAAAGTCCAGGACACAGTGCAACATAGTAAGCCTGAGAACACATTTTATCAAATTTATCTCAATGATAAAATTCTCAAAAGAAATACATAAATCTGGTCCTGTGCATTTAAAATGCATATCTGTTGGACCCAGTATCATTATTTGCCTACTACAAATGGCACACACCACTTTTTCAGTTTAATTTATGCTTCTACATCTTCCAATGAAAAACCTGCCCATTGGTTCTCTCACTGAAATATCCAAGAAACAATGATATTTTAAGGTATTGTTCATTATGCATAAATTGTAATTCCTCTGAAATATACTGCCTTAATAGAGGAAATTCCTGCATGGTACAGATAGAAAAGAAAGTGAAATAATTTGTTTTCAGTGTTTGAGCAGCTTTCTTCCTTTGTGTTCGTTCAGTTTGACTATTGGTAGAGTCAAGAGTTGATTACAGAGTGAGATATTGGTTCGAATAAGATATTACTGAAGCATTATTTCTGCTTTGAAATCATGTTTAAATTATATACCCTATGAGGTTAACTTTTAAGGGCTAAATCATCAGGGAAAAATGTTAAAAAAGTAATTCATTGTTCTTGAAAGTTCAAACTAGTTCCTGATGCAGCCTGAGCAAGGACTTGCCTGTAAGTGCATCAGCATGGGAGGCGGACTGACACAGAGGCAGTCTGAGTAGCAGATACCTTCTTGCTTCTCGTAAAGGGGGAGAAAAGTGCCAGGTGGACTTTCTGGCATTGGTCAGTAAACCCCAGAACCTTCTGTGAGCCAATGTCGGGGCACTAGCTGGGCAAAAGTGAAGATATTGCCATCTGTTTCACACACGCAAATTAAAAGATACTTAGAATGTAAATATTCATATAGATGAGTGCGCTCTCATTTCCTTTCACTTCATTGTGTGTGTCTAGTACTACTTTCAGTCTATCCATATAATTCAGAGGGTCTGACATCTATTGCCCTGATGTCATTTATCACCAGCCCATCTCCATTTTAGAAGCACAGATACTCAGTGTCCAATTTTTACTGTAAAATTGAATTTGTTTCTTGTGACAGAGGAGGTTTGTTGGATTTATGTTTTAACATTGAACATCCTTCACCTTGAAAGTAGTTCTCCTGTTGTAAAAACGAGGCATCTCTCTCATGAGGACACTATAACATCATGATACAGATGCCCATTCTGTTAGACAAGGTCATGCCAGTAGAAACTAAACTTAATTTTCTGAGGCGTTCCAACATTTAGCCCTATTTTTCACTTTACAAGGATAAATATTGGGAAATACTTTATCCCAGTGTAATAACTGTCCTTTCATCAGTGGAACAAAAAAGTGTTTGATGTTCAGTGGCTGAGTGAAAGAAAATACAAAAGCATGCTGAAAACATATTATTTGTCTATCTGATGGTTGTTGCCTTTGTCTTTACATCACATAAAATAACTAGATTTTCTCCTTTGTAGTTTGGAGCCAGAATCTTCATTATGGGTGGGTATTTTATTCAAAACAGTGGGGTTTTTTTTTATTATTTTCTCAAACCCTTTGCAATTGGGTGTACTGCTTTGCTCTCTCCTTACCCTTCTGCCCACCTCCTTTGCCCTTCCCCACCCTCTGCAATTACTGTCAAGTTCCTAAATAAAACTGCCCCTAAAATTCATGTTAATTAATTTGGGTTACATAGAAGCACTTTGTCTTCAAATTTCCACAACCTACTTGAAGTCTGCAAGTTATGTGTTTCTTCTTTGCTAGCACTTCCCAGCAAAGTTTATGATTCTGAGATAACATAAATTCTGCACTAACTCATTCCCTTTGTCATGTGGGGGGGACAGCATTTTCACTCATGCAGTTACAGCAGCACTGACTGGTCCATCTGGCTCCATCTCTGAAGCTCCTCATTTTCCACCACGCCTTATCTTCCTTTCCTGTTTTAGCTCATCTCTATTTGTAGAGAATCCTCAACCAGTCACAGCTCAGTTTCTCCAGGCAAGAAAGCAGGAATCACCATCCTTATCTGTTGCACCTTTTTTGCTCATTCTCCTTCTCTGGAGAAACTTAGCTGCTGCCAGCTGTTAGAGGTACTTAGCAATTTCCCAGCCAAAGTAAACACTTGCAAGCTATAATTACAGCCTGTCAACAATCCTCTCAGCCTTAAGGAACTGAGGTGCTGCAGAGTAAAGTTCCTCAGATCAATCTGGATCCTTTTAAAACCCCAAAAGGGGAATCAGTTCACAGCTGGAGAAATATTTTCCAATTCTAATTTAAACTAGGGTCTGTGTGCTCCTTGGGTAGGTGAATGCACATCCCTGGCAGAGTGGCTGGATCCTGCAGTACCCTGGAGATCTTATAGAAGAATTAGTTAAATAAAAATATTTACCAGAAAAACCCCACCAAATATTCATGTGCTCTCTTAATACTGAACTCCAGCTCTTCAGCATTGCTCTAGATCATCATGAATGGAACTTTCCTGGCCGACAGCAACAATGTTGAGCAAAAAATCCATGGTTCTTGATGTGAAATTTTACTTTCCCACTTAAGTTCATTAACTTCTGTGGCTGCAAGGAGCAACAGAGCATCATGGACCATATGTTTCACAGCATAAACTTTTAGCAAATCATCCATCACTTGCAAAGGCTTACCCTGAAGAGTTGGGGCCTTTTCTAACAAAGAACGAGACACCCTGATGTGCTCTTGATGTATTTATTCTTCAGCTGTAAGAATGTGCATCCTTGAAGGAGCTTTGGTTGATTATGCAATTGGATCACAAGGTATTACAAGCAAATGATGTATACACCTACATTTTTCTGTGAGGCAATGAAAGATAATCGTACTCAGGGTTCAACACTTCTCAGATGTTTTTTTTTTCCCCCATCCTCGAGCTGTTCAAATTCTATATGGCCAAACTTCTCATTTTGATTTCTTTTCTACTACTGTATATTTCTCCCTTACTAAGAATAAATTGCCAGAAGAAGCTATTTTGAAAATGGCTTGGACATGTTCTAGCCAACAAATCCAGTGTAATCAGCAGGCCCTTAATCTCGAAGTTGAAGGTTTATTTTAGAATAGCGTGCCATGTTTAATCAGTTTTACTAATACTGCACAGTACTATCTGCTTTGACAAGAATATGTTGATCGTGTTAGAGAATGATTACTGCTAATGGAGATCTTTTAGACAAGATTAGATTTTGCTTCTGTCCAGATGCCTCAAAGAATGTTATTAGTTTTTGGTGTCATATTTTTGTAACATTAATATGATCAGCTTATGGGCTTGCTCATATGCTATAACTGCAGCAATTTATCTGACAGTTAAGCTGTCAGGACCATGCAGCATCTAACCCAATGAACACTGCTGCAATCTGTATCAAATTAAGCACTGCCCGCACAATCTTACCACAGCTGTGATTTGACCAATGAATATTCTGATGAGCCCCCAGCCTCTGAGATTCAGAAATTTACATCATGCAGTTCAGTAATTGTTTCCAAGAAAGCTGATTACTTCATTATAATATCCCTAAGAGTGAATCTGCATATTTTTAAAGGAATATAGCTTTTTTTTTTTTTTTCATAAATCAGCGAAATGGGTTTCAGAGTTGTGCTACTTTGCAAGAACAGAAAAGTGCTTTATAAACAAAGTAATTTATCATCCTTTCTGTATATATATAGAAAATCTACTATCACAACTGCTGTTATACTAATGGGCTTCCCATATAGTGCCACATAAATTAACTGTCAAAGTTACCAGGTATCTACAAGTACCTTTCATGACCTGTATTTACAAGTCAGACACAAAAAAATAATATAAAAACTGAGAAGCATAAAGATTAGTTTTAATATATTTTTACCAGAGAGCCTTATAATATCAACTAAGCAATACTATTGCCCTGAAGTTTAATAATACATGCTGATATGCACTCTGATGGTATGCTTCATTCCTTTTGATAATATGCCTTTAAAAACAATGTCCTTTAGGGTCCAATGGACCGTGAAATAGTCTCTGCAAAAGTACCAGTGGTGCCAATGCTGAGACAAACATTCATTTTGGCTGTCAGCTTTAAGGACTGTGGAAGAAATGAAGCACATTTATTATATACTGATGTATTCTGACTAGATAATCCTTTTCAGTTGTAGGCACTATAAAGACAAGTGCAGATTACTGTGGGGGAACATTTAAAAAAATTCAGATGGGTTGAAACAGTTGTGCTTCCAATTTCACAGTTGGATAATTTGCTTTATAAACTTCTATTTAAAAGAAAGTTTTACTGGCAATGAAGTACGCTAAGTAAACAATCTATAATTTGAAAGTGAGTAAGTTAAAGACACTTACTCAGAAACTCTTTTTACTAATGCTACATTTATTAATACTGAAGTTGGCTTCCCTATGCTGAAGGCATTTTCAAGGTTTTTTCTTAGAAAACCATTATCATTACAATTCTGTCAAAATTTACCCCTTTAAGTGTCACCATTTTATGTCATTTTGATAGTGTGCTTATTTCTGTATAACTATGGTAGGGACTAATCAACTTGTACTGAAATCAAGTGCAGAACAGGATACTTAAAGCACAGTACTTTGGTGCATTTTTCAATACGTAAACTTCATTATTCACATTAAAAACCTAGGAATAAGATGCAGAAAGCCCAAGGGATTTTTTTTTTTCATTATGCAGTAAATGGAATGAGAAGCTATTTCAAGAGATCTTACCTGGCTCCTGGCTACCAACATTTGACCTTGGCCTGCTGAGCCTGTACCACCAGGTCTTTTAAGAAATGTTGAAAAGCAATTAGTCAGACGCAACCTGTGTCAGACTGTGAGAGAGAAAAAAAAAAATTAACAACTAGAAACACAGTCTTTTTTTAAACTGCCGTTTTTAAAATAGTCTATCAAAGCTCAAACCCAATGCATTGAAAATTAGAAAAATGGAGGCAGCTTAAGAAGCCGAGAAGCAATGTAATGTACACAGCCCATGACAACAACACAAGAGCTACTCTGTTGAGCCCTTTATTGTTAAGCACAATGTTTTCTGCAAAATTCAGAGTAGGGAAAATCCCTAAGCACAAATCAAGGAAGAAATCACTGCTAAGAAGCTTTATGCACATACACCTATGTGAAACTGGCACACAGGAAATTTTTTGACTGACCAAATCTTTATCTACTATAGATGTTTATGGATGTTGTTAGATACACTATTTATGTGTTTACACCAGCTATGGTTCTGGCATCTGAGCTTCTGTACATTCTTCTAATTTAAAAGAAACTGTTCATAGTGGTTCCTTTAACTCAGAGACACAAAATATAGATAGCCTTGTAACTTATGAAATTCTGATGATGTTTAGGTTTATTGCCTCTCTTGCCTGCTTTTTAAAAATATGTGTCATGATACAAACACAATTCTTTAAATAGCTAATTAACTTTAATACATAACAATCACAAGTCAAAACTTTAACAGTTTTGTTTAACTATTGACAGTTCTGTGTTTGGGAGAGTGCAGAATTGACTAGAAACAAGTGTAGACTGAAGACTTCTGTAATGGCAGAGTCTTTCTATGTGGTGAAAAGCACATCGCTCTCTAGTTTCTCTGCTAACACATGCTGCAGCCAAGGCAACATGTCACTGCTGAAAAGCTGCTTGTATCATACGTTTCATTTTGCTGACATGTCACATTTCAGAAAATGCAATGTATTTTACCTGTGTGTTACTGTTGTCTTTATGCACTCTGAGATCATACATATTACATAGGAGAAATGGGAAGAACTGAATATCATTCTTCTATATACTGAATAATGCATTCAGAAGCTGAATTTTTCACCCTTCACTCAATGAAGAATTCAGTTACCAGATGCCATCAGTTACCTACTTCAAAATTAAATTGATGCACCGATCTTCCATTGACATTAATATCCTTTAGATTGCTAGATTTGGGTGCTGATTTAAACGCATTTCTAGACTACAGCTTCATAAAGACTTGAGTTACGAGTGGTTCCTTTGAAACCAACTGGTGGCCTAAGAAAATGAAATTTTCCTGCAAAAAATAAAAAAGGCACTTTCTGAAAGCAAAGTTTGGATGCTAGGCTACAAATACATAAGTTGCAATAGTTCTGGAAGGAATGATGTTCATACCATGTGAGGCTTTGGTCTGTAAACTTAATAGATAAGGAAATCAACTACTTCTTTGCCACATTATTCTCCAATGCTCACGATAATCTCTTTTGGCAATGCGTAGAAATAAAGGTCACAAAAGATATTGGTCAACATTATTTTACTCTCTGCTAAAGAACATAATATAAAAAGATGTAATATTTTGACAGGCAGCTTAAAACTTTTAGCAAAAATATAAATTCTCTGACTCCATACTTTCACGGTTTCATAATGCTCACTTGGAGGCAGAAACAAATCTACATAAAAGAAAATCAGAAGTGCTCTTTGAAAGAATTAGAGATTCTTTTACCATGGCATATCTCTCAGAGAAAAATATTTATCATCTGGTTGGAAACAAGAATTGCCTTTTATTTATGTCAGTTTTATTAACCAATTATGATTGTTACCATGACTGCACTGAAACAAAAATGAACCTTTTTTTATAGTAAACCAGCTTTACTCCAAATTTACTTATTATCATAGTCTTACAGGCTTAGTTTATAATTAGGGGGTGGGATTGTTAAAAAAAGTGGGAAATTTTAGGCTAAGCTCTGATAATTCTGTGTAGCACTGAGCAGTGCTCTGTATAACCATTTGTAAATTGGGCTAGTTTCTTATTTGGTGCAGTGTGTGTGGTGTGGTGAGGAACACACTCAGAGAAAACAATCTGTTTTGAGTATACCTGAACAAAATTGCTCATTTTGTTTCATACCCAATGTAAATGTGAAAAAAAAATCCCACATTTAAAGTTAACGAAAAATTTCATTCTGTCAAAATAAAATATTTTTCCAAATTCTCTGACCACTTAAACACTGAATCTAGTTAAATGTTATTTTCAAATGTCATACAAAAATGAAAACTTGAAACATGTTTAAAAATTGTCAAACCAAAATATATTTTATTTTCTCTTATTGAACGTTATTTTTACTTTGTTTCATAGCAGCCTCAAAAGGCATTCAAACTATGTTGAGTAAGGAGCCTGAAATGGGATTTTGTGAGAAATTTAGCCTTTCTAACTGTTTAAATAAATCTACATAACCAGTATGGTTTTCTGCATTGTATGTTCTCTCAGTCAGGAAAATCTCCATGATGTTTATTTTCTGCACCACTCTCTACATGTCATGAAGCATATGTTGTAGGAAAATGATTGCATTTCAGACTGACAGCTGCTTTGCTGTTCCAGTTCTCTGTCATGAAGGAAGATATCTAGCATTTAAGCAGAGAAATTCCTCAGCAATATATTTGGATACTTGCCTTTAGAGCTTAACCATTACAGACTCTGGAGCTCAGTTTGCTTTGGTAGTTCAGTATTCTGATCTCCTAATAGGCATCTCTTTTAACTTTTATGGAGGTAGATAATTCTAATCAAAATTAACCTCATTTCTTCTAAGAAACTGTATCTTATGCTACCCATGTGCCATAAATCCCCAGATAACTCAAGATGTCCATTTTAAACTTTGTTTAAAATCTTCAACAATTATTAGTCACTTAGAAGATTATTAAGTCCTTTTAAAAAAGTCAAGGAGATATAGATCATTCTTAGCTCACTTGGTCTTTTTCAGAATTCTTCTGGCACATCAAATATGGTGGAAGTTGATATAGTTTCTTACAAACTATCTCAGTACCAAGTTCACTGGTGAGCTGACAAACACATTCTGAAATGCCTCAAAGGTAGGAGATGCCCAGATCTTTTAAAGATACTGTTAAACTAGTTATTTTGGCATTTCTCCTATGAAAAATGCCTTTACATTTCATTCTCAGATTTATTAAATGTAGGAAAATTGTTAAACTTTGAAGAGCATATTCTGCCACTCAACTTATAAAGTAATTCTTTCCAATCATTTTATTTTCAATCCTTCTGGCAAAGCTAGAGCTGCATAGAGCGTATTTGGTTAATATATACACATATGTGATTAAATTCTGTACTTATTATCATGCAGTGCCACTCAATGGTGATTCTTTCAGAACCATCTCTCTCTAGAATTGTAGAAAGGTCTGCAACAGAGTAAGTCATCTTATAGCTGACTTATTGACAGACCTCTACGAAGGTTCACACTACTTAATATTTCATATTAACACTTAATTTTTGTAATCCAAGAACAGTTGATTGCCCTGAATTGCAGGTGCTATACTACCATGATTGCAGTAATTAAAATAATTAGGGTTGGAAGAGGTATAATTAAGATATTAATATACACAGTCTTTGTCACATGCAGAACACAGGGGTTTTGACAAGGCAACAGAAACAACAGGATAACATTGGAAAAGGTTAAAGTGACCAATCAGATCAGAAGTCAGAAAATTGCCTTTTACATGAATTGGCAAGTAGAAAGTTTCTCATCACTGGAAAAGTATGTAATGTACATAATTTTTAATTCCAGTAGATGTGTATGTTGAGATAACACTAAGTTCAGGATACACTTCTACACTTCTATTCTTATAAGTACTTTTGGTTTTTAAGAAGTTGCAGCAGAAACATTACTATGTAGAAGTTACAATCAATGCAGAGATATTAAATATGAGATCCAAGATAGGTTATGCTTTTTCAGTCTGATTACATGACAAGTTATTTAGTTCCACTCTGGCATCTTTTGTTTGTTGTTTTTCTACTGCATAAAGCCTATTAAAAATTTACATTATTCAAAAACAGAGTGTAAACACTTTTTCAGAAAAGCTTGCCAACCCATCCCTTCCTTCTGTTATAATAATAGAAAAATAACCTTGGCAGAATTTTTGGAAAATGGAATTGCAATCTTCTGCTTCCTAATTACAGGGTATAGCTGCAACACTCATTAGTCTGCAATTGGTAAGATTCCACAATTTTCAGACCATCAAGCACTTTCTTGCTGGAAATGGAAAGTAATGTTAAGGGCCAGATTCTAAACCAAAGAAAGAGTCACAGTTTCCACTGGCCTGTGATCAGATCCTAATGGTACAAAATACGCACACAGAGTACATCATCCATGGTGGCTTTAGGTGAATTTATTAGGTGGAATACATTAATGTTCAAGGAAGTTTGGAGAATTTTTTTCACTCCAACTTTCAAGATCTATGTTTTTCAAAACTCAAAATCATTTGGGAGATGTAATTGTTGAGAAAAAGTCAGATGTCTTTGACGTTGCACAGGAGTCAGTAGATGTGCTCACTATGTGATGAGATACTGACCTCTAACGTACTGGTGACTGACGAGAAAAAGAAAGCAGATTTTTTTAAAGAGAGATCAATAATCTCAAATAAAAACTTATATGTATTTTGTATGTATGTAAGAATGCCTTACAGCTTTATATACAGCTATGAAAATTATTTTGTAGAATGGTTTCTTTTTATGTCTACTATGTTGAAGACATACTTACAGGCTTTTGTCACCATACATTTTCAAATACACGTACGAAGGTCATACAAGCTTCCCGTAGAGTTTCTTTTTTGTGTATGCAAAAAAAGCTGAAAGCACACACATAAAGGATCACTTGCAAATTTGAACACAGATCTGCACTGTGACTGTGCATGTTACATATTTAAAGAACTGTATCTGTTTTTCTGTGAAGGAAGAAGATATTTACAATATCTGAAAAATTAGATCTTTTAAGCTATCAATTGTACCACAGGTACAGATGGTTATCAATTTTAGATGTCCTGATACAGATTGAAATTATACTCTGCTCTCAGGCAACACAAAATTACTTTGCTCGTGCATGCAGTGTTTCACAATCTTAAGATTACTTTTCTTCTGGTAGAGCCTGGACCCAAAGACAAGCATCCTGAACTAGCTGGAAGGAGTATTCAAATTTGGACTGAGAACTTTAAAATTAATATTTAGGTTGAGACAAAGACAGCAAAGATTTTAGTATGCAGTCATTTGGACCCTGGCATTTAGCTGGCCCACTGCACAGGAAAGCTTCAAATGGTGAGGTCCTGCATTCATTTTGTGAAGATGAGGAATATAAATAAAAATTCTGTCTTTGACAGTTCTGCAGTAATTTGTTGCGTTCCTTCGCAGGAATATTACTAGAGTAATGTAGAGCAACGTAGCCAAAAGTGCCTACTGCCTCTCTGCGTGCAAAAATTATGCAAAGCTGAGCCCTTCAAAGGGTAATTAAACATTTTTGGATGAGGGAATACAATCAGTACTTACCAGCAAGCTCCCATTTAACCCAAAAACCTGCTTCTAATATGTGATGGGTCACTAAATCCCTTAAAACAAAGTTATGTTTCAAATCTCTATTTTTTTCAGGGCAGGTAGTTCTTTATGACCAATTTTTTATAACAAATGTGACCAAGTTTTTATAATAAATGAAAACAATAGATTTAAATGTACACAGTACAGATCTTTAGGGATAAAACAGCTGGCTTCATGGTACAGCAAGCAGTATTTTTTCTGTTCTCATTGAAAAAGAACCCCAAATGGAAGCATTGAAAGCAGGCAGCTCCCGCTACTTCACTTACCAGTTTGTCTTGCACAGACCTTGAAGTCGGATCTGCCTTTTCTGATTTTAGTTTGGCATTTGTAGGTGGCATTTCAGTACTTGCTACTGAGTAGCTGCGCTTTCATGTCACCTTTGTTCATACAGGTAATGTGTATCTGTGAGATTCAGATCCATCAGTGCCACTTGCTTCCTTAAGGGCTGGATAAGAAGAATATTTGTCTAAATCTGCCATTCTTGTACAGACTTACCTGAAATAAGTCAGGCAATGTGACATCCAGCACAAATAGTGCAGTGGATGTAAAAGCTGTACTTTTAAAGTTCTCCAAAGAAAGGCTGACAACATTGGTTACACATTTCGACACTTCTTTGTTTTCCACTTATTTTACACGCTCAAGTACATGAAAATACCACTAAGGGGATGAGAATTATAAAAAGTATAACAAAAATATAGGGCAGCAGGTTAAGAAAAGCATGCGACAGGCACATATCAGAATTACAACGCATACTTCAAATCAAAGTTCAGCTCCTGCAAAGTTCAGCATATCCTGTTTCACACAGCACAGTAGATATTGGTGTCAATGTGACAAGTGAGAAGATCATTGCAGAACTACTGAAATAAGCTTTAATCAATGACGAGCGCACAAATAACGTAATTAGTGTCTATTTTGTTCCATAATATTTTAAGTACAATGTAAACTAACTTTTTTCTTCTAAAAGCTGTATCAGCTTTCCAACCTTTAGATTATAACCTTGATTTATTTTATATATATTTTTTAAAATTCCACTTTACTTACTATCCCATTTGCATTCTTCTATGGTGATTCAGGTAAATGCTTTGCCACAAGTTGGAAATTATCATCACTAATCAGCATGTTGCTATCTTTCTGTTTCTGTAAGTCTGGAAACGTATTCTCCATGCTTCTGCTGGGAATGGAAAGAATTAGAAACAGGCCTAACAGTTCTGCCAAGTTTTCTTGAGAACAGTTATGCAAATATTTATGGGTGACAATGAAAGAAGTTCAGAAAACCTTAGTTTGCACAGCTGTCTAACTGGAATACAGATTTAGTATTTCACTGGCTTTTTTTGAAGTCATGGCCCATTTTGAACAGTCAGTGTATTCAAACACCTCACTGCATCAATAATGAACTGAAAACTACCAATTTTATAGACTGCTTACATAAGCAAGTAAAACAATTCATCAACATTTTATTTCTGATACCAAAAAGGAACAATATGCAAAATAAATAAGGTAGTTATCTGACTGTTTTATGTTTTACCTTGTAAGCCACAGTCCATTGATATTTAAATTCATAATAGACAGCTCTAAAGTACAAAGAGTTTTATTTCTGAACTTCAGACTAACGTATAAAACCTGCCTGTCTTTGGGTAAAACTAATGTAGATTCTAGCATGCATTAGAACTCGTGTTTTCCAAAGATTAGCATAATGCTTGTGAAAAGTATTTTTAAAGATACCAAATTGATCTATAATCTTGCCCATGTTGATACAGTGGACTTTCTTAAAATATTAAGACTATAATAAATGAGGCTTAGAGGAACTGAGAGGATAAAAAACCCTGGAGGAAGAAAGATAGCCAACAATTTTGAAAACTAGGAAACCAATTGGTTTGCAAACTGATTCTGCTCCTGCTGAAATAAACAGGGTTTCGTCAATGTTTTCACTGAAAACAAGATTCTACCTCATATTTGGAGGTAAGATTGTGAGATTCCTGCGAATTATAGAGAAAGAAAAACCATTTGGAAGATACCATTAACTTTCCTACATGAATTCAAGATGCTGCATTATGAAACACGTAAGTGTATATATATGTCTCTAAGATACAGATAAGACTGAGTCACACAACAATATGAAGACGTAACCGCAACTTTTTGAACAGAGACAAACAGAAACCATTTAGGGTATACTGTCTTGAGACTGATTCTATCCTGGATTGCTTTTTGGCAGAGCTACTGACACTAATTATTTCTGACTCAGAAGTTGTAACCTCCACCATGTCCTTTTTCTGCTGGTCAGACTGCAGTACAATTGCTACAATAGCGGTATGGAAACTTATCATCTATATGTAGCAAAGTTTTATAGAGTACTACAATTTTTATGTTTATGTTACATATTTCTGGGTATTTCTTTGCTAGCTTCAGGCTACTCAGTACTTGCCTTTTCATGGCAATGTTCATGCTAAATTCAAAAACTGCTCATGCAAATAAAACAAAGAGGTTTTGGCCTTTGATGTCAAATGATGTCAACTACTTTTACAATTAACACAGACATTTAGCTGACTGTTGAAAATGCAAATACTTCTGCTTATATGGCCACATAACAATCTGCTCTGTATATTACAATACAGTCCAAACCCAAGCCAAATAGAAACAATCATAGTTCAGTGGAAGAATCAATGTGATCAGAAAAGAATTTCTATGTTGGCATTTCAACCATTTTTTGACAGATGCAGTGAAAATTTTTGGAATTCAGTAGTAGTTCAAAAATAATTCCTTCTACATACCTAAGAGCATATGAGAATGCTGGGAAAAAATAACACAAAGTAACATAGATGTTTTGAGCAACGTCTAACATATTACCTGAATGTTTTTTAGAATGAATTAATGCTGATGAATCTGTGGAACAACAGGGACTATACATGCCTTTCATGTCTATCAAACATGATAAAGTTCTATAAGAGCAAAGGAAGAAACTGGAGTCTCATAAATCTCTAAGTCCAGTAAACAGAGACTTTGTGGCACCCCCAAAATTCTTGCCTCAGTCAAACACATGTAGGGAACATCCAACATGCTAGCTGATAGAGTCAACCTCCTCTGAGATGACAGAGGAAATCAGTATTTTACAGCTAGTGCCCACGTTATCCTGTAATCAGCCAAGTGTATTTTGTGAAAATGGAATGTACTAATAAAAAATAGGTTTTATAAACTTCAGCAATTTTTGAGAACCTCAAGAACATGCTGTCAGCACAGTAGGTATTATGAAATCTGACCATATTAATGAAAAATCCAAAGCAGAAAATAACATACTTTCAACTACTGGAAACTCTTTTCTTCTTTAAAAGAGTAATCAAATTTCAATTTAGGCTAGCTTTTTGGTTGGGTTTTTTTGTTTGTTTACATACAGTTTCTGAGCATGCAATATTGAATGCTAGAATAAAAAAATGTGTCTGACTGAAAATAATTTAGTGGTCTCCCTCTACCTTGAAGTGTAATTTTCTACTGAATTGAGGTTCTTAAGATAAATTTTAATGTCAACTCTTTACTTGTCATTGACAAGGAGAAGCAAGGAAGGAACAATAAATCCCTGTTTGTAGAAGTAGGATAAAATGAAACCACTCAGCATTTACTTTACATTACCAGTTGTGAACTTTAGTTGCTTGGGAATCATTTGCTGGACCTGTCCCCCTTACTTATCATACATTTGTCTAATAATTCATTTTTAGGCCTGCTTTGACAAGTGCTTCTTATATGAAAGATATTAACAAAACTTGTGTAGACTGTACAAGGAGCACTAACAGATTTTTTTCCTATATCTGTTTTAGCGTTTAAAAAGAGTGAACGTGTTTCAGAGATACTTGGATGGGTATTTACAAAGACAAAACTGCTCTGTAGCTTCTAAATTCATGTTTTCCTAGCGCAGAGGGCAGGCAGAGAGAGTCTATATACAGCTCCCTGATCATTAGACTGAATAGGTGTGAGTATACATACACTCATGGTTTTCATTACTGAAATACTTCACCGCCTTTACAGTTCTCACCTATCAAGCAGAACAGCATAGTTACCCTCATCTTGCAGGCAAGGATACAGATCCTGAGTTTACATGTAATTTACTCAAGCTCAGAGAGAAAATCTGCATTAAGTTTTGAGGTCAGGTGTTTTGATCTTTAAAATCCAACTACTTCAACCATTATACTACTCTTTATCTATGCAGGATGTAATGTTGAGCACATCACTATGGTGCTTTCTGAATTAGAGTGAGAGTCCTCAGTCTCTTGCATGCCCATACTGTGCAGGAAAATAAATGTCTTTAATGCAAGACTCTGTCCAGTACTGCAGGGCTGGAACAGGGACTAACTGGATCCTGTAAGGAGAATTACAGCTCAGCTGATTACTGAAGCAAATACCACTAGGCCATTAGCTTTGATATCCTTGTGATCCATCCAAATTTGTAAAGCCTGTGAGTTTCTTTCTTATTGGTTGGAGCTGAATCAGGACCTTGAGGAAGACATAGCAGATTTTTTTTAGTGTATTTAGCTATAACTCTGTCTTCAATTCCTTCTCAGTTCCCCCTGGCTTTCTTGTAGTCCCAGCAAAAAGGAGAATTTTCACTTCTCAGTACATTATTGGCCACCCAACCCCTGGACAGTCTCTGTATAAATGTGCCCAAATCCTAGAGATGTTTTGCTTTCCTGGACTTTGTGACCAGATTCTTATTTTTACTGATGTTTTCCATTTCCAGGCATCATGGAAAAGAAGTAAGGCAGGAGAAGTCACTCGCTTTGCCTTTGTGGAAAACCCCAAATATGCCTACAACGCCCCTGGCATAAAATTCAGAGCTTTATTGTAGGAATGGCAATCTTGTCTTTCCCTCCCTGGAGGGAACATTAGGCAGATTCCTTCCAGCCCACTACCGCTGCCAGTTCGGGCAGCAAGTCGTTATGGCAGACTGTCCTCCAGTGGAGAGGACTAGAACTGACATACATTCTGCACAGCAACTTCTCTGACAAACACAAACCCCAAACTTTCGCAGCAGAAAATCGTGCATTTTATTCCATATCTCATCCTATTCCTCTGCAGACTGCCAAATTGCAAGGGCCCGAAGCATACTGATTGCTGACAGAGTTGCAGGGACCATTTAATTAAATGGTGTTTGTTAGGGCAGCCTGCAGGAGTCTGGAACGTCACAGTTGGATTTTCATTGCACAGAAATGTGGAATATGTCAATGAAGTGACATCTTTATCATCTGTTAAAGTAGAATGAATAAATTTTCATGGAAAAATAAAAAGCTGCATTTTTTTTTTTAAATATATGTTTAAGTCTTCTCTTGTTAACTGTAAAAAACCCCCAAACTGTACTACATTTCAGTTTAATTCCAATCAACTTCTCAGTCCATTTGATTTTCTCAGAAATAGATGTGATAATCTAGATTTCAACTCTTTAATTGGCGTTGCCTTATAGAAGCAACTGAGACCTGCTCTTTCATTTTAGACATCCTCTTTGCATATTGATAATCATTTCCAACAATATCTCACTCCATTAGAAAGGGGCTGTCTATTATTTAACTTTTACTCTAAAAAAAACAACAGGACGCCTTGCCAAATTAATTAATGTTTCTTATCTTGAGTCCCAACAAATTAACAATGCATGTAAGGCCCTCAATCTGGCTTCTAACAAACACAGAATTAGCAGTCATTGTTACAGAGAAAAAAAGGAGACTATGAGACAGGTGCTTTATAAAGTATGTCAAATGCCTGCATAAGGCAGAAATCACTAATATGTTATGCTCAAGAACACTACCTTCAACTAATCAGCCAACTCCAAAAAATGAAAAGGTCATCAGTTAAAAATATTGCATGTATTTTATCATCTTTCCTTGATAAAGAAGTGGGAGAAAAGTACTTCAGAAATTGTGTTTAAACCACCATTCATTCTATTATAAAAAACTATTGATGCAGTTACATGTCATTAGTGGCAATTAGTGAGAGGTTAAATGCTGCATGGTACAGTGACATTGTGCATTAATTGGAAACCGCTCATGAGAAAACTCTTACGAAATTTGGTTTGTAATACTAGTATGTCAGAATAACAAGTGACTCCTTGAGTAGCAAGACACCTTGAAAAGCAAAGATTTATTTTTGGTGATTTTTTTTTTTTTTTTAATAATATTATTTTATGTTTTATATGTACAAAATTGCAGAACTGAACATTGAGCGGAAGCAAAATTGCAAGAATAAGGTTCTCCAGCTGTCTGGGAGACAGAAGGGCAATTCATCCAGAGAGAAGTGGATGAGTTATCAGAGTAAGACTGAAATAATGGATTTGGTTCTGACTCATGACAGTCTTTACCTACTTGCCCTCAAGCAGATGTCTTTTATCTCAATTCTGTACCTATAAAGGAGGATAAGTAGTAAAAATAATGGAAAAAATATAATTACTGTAAGATGCTGAGGACTGTGTACATACCTCGATAGATGTTCATCTAATCAACTCTGCTATGAGAGCTGTAGCCCTTGAGAAAGGGGAGAGGTACACAACTGAGTTTACTAATGCAGTAACTCCCTGCAGCCTCGCTGCCAGGGCACTGAAATGCAGAGCAGACTGATTGGCAAGATTTAGACAATCATTGTATAAGGACACATGAACAGTTCAGAACAGAACAGATAATAGGTACCACTAGTCTAGTACTTTGGTCCCAATGCTGGTCAAGGAGAGGAAAGCCAATAGAGAGCAATGTTTTTCACAGAATGCCCTTCCAGCAATGTGGATTGAAGTTTTCGAAACGGAATGATGAATCTGTATAACACGTTTCATACCTGAGAAATCATTGCATGGGGCAGGCCATTGTCACTGTTCCTCACTAAAAAGGACTGCAGGACTGTTAGCCCAAGATGAGTCTAAAATGGCCTAACATTAGCCTAGGACATTA
The DNA here is from genome assembly GCA_028020825.1 of Podargus strigoides. Taxonomy (NCBI): domain Eukaryota; kingdom Metazoa; phylum Chordata; class Aves; order Caprimulgiformes; family Podargidae; genus Podargus; species Podargus strigoides. Next base: position 14,837,503 of record CM051628.1, read on the forward strand.
CCTTAACACCTGGGAAGCTTACCATAACACCAAGTTTTGCTATGGACTCACAGAACTAACAGCTCTAATGTGACTGGACATGGGCATTAATCTCTATGCATCATGTCCTAGCTTGTAAAATAGGGATAATAATAATACTGTACCCAACTGATATGAAGTGCCTCACTGTCAGAAATTACAGAATAATGAGAGAAATAGATTTTTTTTTTTTGGCAGTATAAAAATATAGGTAAAAAATTATCTAAAAAGGTTACAACATTCAAATGATGAATCACACCATGGACCTGTCTGCTTCACCTACATTCCATCTGCTGATCTCCTTCAGCTCACAGCTTGGAACAGCTTGTGCCAGAAGACATCAAAAAGAGAAACAAACAAACGAAAAAACCCACAACTGTCATCAGCCAAGAAAGAAGGATTTTCTACTTTAAACTCCTTGTACAGTATTTTTCCACCAATGTGTCTGTGTTCCAAGAACAGCTATATTTTATAGCAATCTTAAAGACTGCAAAGTTAGAAAGGTGCCTCACAGCCCCCTCAGAAATTACCTGGCACATAAAGATTACACAAGGTACAAACGTTTTATTGGATGGCTTATCATGCACTAAAGGTTCTGTCATACATGAGTAATTTCTCATCAAACCTTGGAGGTCACCAGATATTTCCTGGTTTCACACATAACCTGTCCCAATTGTACATAAATGTATATACTTTCTACATGTATGTATAAAGTGAGTAAATTTATGGACTACATCCTGTCCGACAAGTCTGCATTTTCAGGGTAGTCTGAATAAAACTTTCTGATGTAGCTTATTTGAGTACTGTGAGGGGATCCTGAGCTGAAATAAAACTTAACTTGATTTCTGAAAATTCCTTGACCCCATTGTTTGTGCACTGGAAATTTAAAGCAGAATGCTGGAGTTTTTCTGGGTTGCTAAACCAGTCAGCAACATCTGGAAAAATGGTTTCCAACTGTTCTGTCACCTGAGAAAAAGAGGCTTTTTTTACTGTTCCACACTTGTTAACTTCAATTCTTCTCTCTTCTGGGCAAGGAAGGTTGCTATTGCCTTCCTGTCCTCTACTTAGGCTGCAGCAGCAGCTATTGCAATGGCTTCAGGAGAAAAACATCATCACCCCTAAGGCAGACCACACAGAGTGCACAGTGGCAGTTAAATCCTTTTTATGATCAGTGAGGCCCTCTCATTGCTGATAATTGAACAAAACCACATCAAACAACATTCAATCCATGCCAGATCAATCCCCAAAGGAAGGTGAAGATCTTTTTTTTAAAAAACCCACCCCTCTTATTCTAAGCTTAAAATGTTTGACCCAATGTAACAACTTTATGCACTGATATATGTTGGGGACCTACCTAGTTTGTTACTTGCACAAACGTTGTGGCATACCTGCTTGACTTCCTCTCATTCTCTATTTGTTCACAAGTGCAGTAATGGTGCTACTATTGATGCCCAGTGGTGATCCATAGTATTTAGTTGTTTTGAAAAAACACATATTATCCTCACAACAAATCATACAGGAATTTATCTGTGACTTGAATTGGGTTTGTAGTTTTTCACCATTTTTGTTCACAAACTCTGAATTTGAAGTCACTCACATTTTTATTACAACATATTTTTCAAGTTCCAAAATTTGCTCTGTTTTCTTCAAACTTGACAATATCAAGCACTACCATCTTTTCACAAATTGCTAAGCCCCTCTGCCATCCATATACTGCCAAACATAAGAAAGGTAGATAAACATGGAAGATGGAAATGAAAAGAGAACAGATGGACCCATCTGCAATTATACCTCTGAAATGACTGAGAGCCTCACAGAGATTTATAAACCTTCTGGAGACCAGACATTTGGTGATCACATAAAATGGTCCCTGAAAATGTTTTAAATGAGTAATTGAGAAGAATGATTTTATATGGACTACAGGAAACTTCTCAAATCAACAGTGATCCAACAAGGAGAAAACAATTAGGTACCCAGAGGTTTTTGCAAGTGTACATAACTTGGGTAAGCAAATGTATGATTCTGGAAAAAGCATTTCCCTCCAACCCAACCCCGAGATTTCAGCCTCATGAAAAAGCAGCTTGTAAATAAATGTGATGGGATGACTTCACTAACAAGAATGACCCAAGGGTGGCTGATCTGATCTGTCACCAGGATGTGCCAGTTATCTCAGTTTTCCTCTATAAGAAGGAACAAAACTTTTCTCGGATCTCTGAGGCTCTTCCGTTTTTGGACAAAACAAAACTAAGCAAGTATTCTGCTATCCTCGTCCTCTACTTCTCCCATTAACAGTCTTTTTGGGATCTTCTTTTTGTTGCTGTATGTGTCAAAGGAGCCTTTATGCACTAATGTGTGTGCATATGTATTAAAGAGACAGAGGTAGTGAGCGTGTCCCTATAAAGATATAAGTGCTTATCTGTTATACACTCAACTACTTGGTGAAAACAAACCTAGACTTAATGGAATTAAAAATTCAGGGAGTATCTCCATCTTATCTCCCCACTTTCAGCAAAGTTTAAGGCACTGATTTTCTACTACCTGCTCAGCTGTGATGGCTTTCTTTCTAAAATGTCCCTTTCCATCAGTAGGACTTCAAACAATCTACACAGGGATGACTTCAGCTTGGAAAGTGCTGCCATGCAATAAAGACAGAAAAGAATTAAATTATATAATTTGTATAAACTGAATTTAAAATAGCAAGCTCTTTGTATATGAAACTGCCTATAGCAAGGGCTGATATCCAGAAGTCAGTTGTGGCTAACAGACTAATTCACAAAGGTCTGAGTCAATTTGCTAAAAATCCAAGAAGAAAATTAAAGGCCATGTCTTTGAAAACTACCAGTTGAAGCAGTTGAACTGACAAAATTCCAGAAAATTTCGTCAACTGGCCGCTAAACTGAGTGGGATGTAGGAGATGCTCAAAATGGAATTGCTCCAAGGACGGAGGCCAGAAAACATACAAGTGGATACATCAAGCTTGAAACACTTTCCTAGAAAAATTTCTTCTCAAAATATTTTTTCTTTTCCTTGAAAATATGAATAGAAAATATTGCCACACAAGCTGTCAGTAATTTGTAACAGAAAGGCCACTCGTTTACCCAGTGATAACATTTGTAGCGACACAGTTTCATGCTTTTCCCAGCATTAACCAAAGTTCTGACCTCAAAGTAATTGAAAAACCTTGAGAGACTTTGGAATGAAAAGAAAAACTAAAAAGGGAACCCAAACCTCAGCACTAGCAAGGACAAAGAGAGAGAGAGAACTACTCTGGTGTGAAACAATGACTTATATCTAATTTATCTGAAACTGTTTTTTTCATTCAGCCATGGAAAGAACTTTTCAGGCTAAAAAATACAAATTGACTTAGTCTGGAAGAAATAGCATTTAAAATAGAAAAGGTTACAGGTTTTCACAAGTCAATTTCTAAAACTTGTTCTAAGAGACAGAATTAATACATGTGTATTGTTCTTTCCCATTAAGATACAGGTAGAGAGCACTGAATTTTTGAAAAGTAAGAAGCTCCAAGACAAGTAGTATGCAATGCTTTTGAAAGTATGCATTCAAGAGGCTTCTGGGATAAGAATTTCAGAGAAATTTATAAAACAATGTGAGGAGTAGAACTGGGAGTCAAGAAAACACCAAAAAATAATAATTATTTGTTTCTTCTCAAATGTTTTAATTCTGTAAATATAATTCAACCTTAATTGCTTCAAGCTTAGCTGTAAGCTGGGTTCCATTTTAAGCTGTTCCCAAATGACCAGTAACACTTCCATTCAAACTAAACAAGCACAATGTCAAACACCATATAGCCATCTTTTCCTAACTACAAACTGGAACAACATGAATCTGTTATGACGTGCTGAAAATAAACCCCTCCATTTTTGTGTAAAGCCAATAAAATCAAGTAATTTCTTTAATTTGGCTGCCATTTTAAAAGTGGATTTAAGTGAAAACAAGTTCTACTTCCAGCAAATTGATTTGTGGCAATAGTTTTCAAATTTCCTCTGCAATTGTATATCTATTTTGGCCTTATTTTCTGTTTGGAAGATGGATCAATGAAGTTCATCTAACTTAGGCCTAAATACTCATTTCCCAAAATACTTGATTATCTGGGGAGGAGGGGGTGGGGAATGAGGGAAATGACACAGCATAAAGAAGTTAAATCCAATAGATTTCATAATTTATTTTCAAGGTAATTTGGTTAAATTCAGAGAGAGAGATCTGAAAAGATATATAAAAATGGAAAGTCTGGAAGCTGGAGTTCCATCTAGAAAAAGGTACATATTTTTAACTGGAAGAGTTAGTAACATTTAGAATATTTTATCGAAAGGAATAGATTTTTCAAAACTTGCAGTTTTTACATTTTTATTTCTACATAGATGCTGTTACATTGATACTAAAAGTACTTAGCCTGTAATATATTGAAAGACAGACTCAATGATTACAGTAGACTCTAAAGGCTCAAAAGTGATGAATCTGTTAGAAGAAGTTACTCTGGGATTAGTTCAGGGAAGAAATTTTTAGTGCAAAACGGAAGAAAATATACCTAGTTCATCTTGGATCAGCTGTAACTGTTAAAAATGACTTGTTTCTCTGGACAATATTTTAAGCAAATGTTCTGGTAGTTAAAGCAGTATTTGAGACCAATTTTTTTTTTTTCTCTTTGTTGTATCGACTGTAACGAGGTTCCTAGTCTCTTTTTCTTTCCAATATTTCTTTCATCTTCTCATTTAGTACAGATCTCTGTTCTTGCCCCCTTCACTCATGCTTCCTGGGAGCAAAACTGCTAAGTAGTTCACTAAATCACTGCAGAATAATTTGTGATCTAAACGTTTTTATTTCTACAATGCTGAATCGTGGACAGAGCCTTCCATGCAGCATTTATTTGCAGCAAGGAAAATGCTATAAAGTTGCACAGCTATCCTAGCTCTGAGGTCATCCAGAGCACAGTGGAATTAAAATTACACTCTGCCACACATCCCTTCTGTAACTGAGGTATGGAAAAAGGGAGACAAAATTGAAAAGATTAAAATGCATGGGGTATTTAGGGCTGAGGTTATCCCCTCAATTACACAGAAGAGTAAAACAAAATGAATGCAGGTAGATATAGTCAAAATGTAGTTCGGTATTTCTGCATAGCTTAAAGGACAAAGAAAAAGGATTTATTTGAAAATTTCTTCTTGCAATTCTCTGTAAACTATTCTCTCCAAATAACCAGACAATATAAGTTTAGGTACTGGAAGTGTGGGTCCATACAGAGTGCAATAGCTTCCCTGCCACCAGCAGTGCCCCCACACAGAGACTCCAGGGCAAAACGTTATCACCATTTGTAATGTCCACATTAATTTTATCTTTAAAACCTAAAACATTCCTACTGGCATATATATATAAAATTTGCATATTAAATTTATAAAGCTTATTTTGAATGCATTTTACATGCACTTTTTCCCTACATAAAAGGTAAAAACTCTTAGGGAGTGTAGGAAGATTGGAAAGGGGCTGGAAAAGGTTGGAGAAGATTGTCACTTGAATGATCACAATGTTCTCTCATGGGTACTACCACTGCTCTTCCATATTGTGCAATGAACTAGAGAATCAGTAAAATAGAGTAAAAGAAGCTCCTCTCTTAGACCAGTCAGTGCATTTCACATCAGTCTGCCTGCTCTTTCTTAAAGTACAGCCTTGATAGTCTCTGTTTTTCCCTTTGCAGAAACATGTTCTTTCAGTCAGAAAAGGAAAAGAGAAGGTTATCTTCCGAGCCTGTCATACAGCAAGCCAGCCTGTCTAATTACAAGGTCAGAAGATTCAGAAAAGTGAGGTTTTTCTCCTCTTTTCAAATGAAGTGGACTGATAAGTGCTTACTTGATTAAACCAGCTGATAAGAATACATATTGTATATTTTTTCTCTCTTTTTATGCCGTCCTTTGGCTCCAAGAGATAAGAATGGAGAACTTCTAGCCTGACATTGATGCAAGCTTTGAAAGGACCTGCTGATTATGGATAATGTTCTTATTCAAATGAGCAGTTCCCTCTGAAGCAAAAACTAATGTTCCCTGACTGTGATGAACAGGAATTAATCCTATATTTTAAATGAATTTCCATATCACATAGAAGTGTATTTATACGTTCCAGTCGCTAATCCCACTGGGAGTTTTACCATTGACTTCTGCTAAAGAGGAATCTACACCACATGAAGACCTCAAGTTAGATCACAGTTAAGTGTCTTTCCCTTAATTGTATGCTTCCACAAATAAAACAAATAGTCACAATAAAGAACAAGAAAATGAAGGAGTTTCAAATGTCACATTAAATATATTTGTATTTATAGACTATCTAAAAATTTACGTGTTAACTACAAATGTTTCTAAGATCTCCCTCTAAACTGTCTCCTTTCCAACCAAGTGTCCCATCCCACTTAGCCATTTCACATGCAAGCCATTTCATCATCTTTTTTTTCCTTTCTTTAAAGCTTTAAATTCCACTACATCCCTTCAGAGATCGGAGAGACACCAGAAAAGTGCACAGCATTCACACTGTGGATGAACAATGTATTTATACAGGGATATAACAATTAATTTTTTTCTTCTCTTTTCTTTCCCTCATAATTCTTTAAAGGTGATTTTTTCTGGACATTCACCAAACACTGAGCACTATTTAGGAATTAAAATATAAGCAAGTTTTTACTTAAGTAATAAAACCACATGTATACTACTTGACTTTTTTTTTTTTGTCTTTAAAACAACTCATTTCAATTTTATGTTTCCAGTACATCTATATCTATAACTACTCAACAATAGATTTCTTTAAATGAGAAATGCAAGTTCAGCAGTGACAAAACTTTTTGCAACTCTAAATCCAATGCACCTAAAAATTCTTTAAATAGGGTCTTGATGAGTTTTTAAATGAAATATCATCTCCATTAAAATATTTTGTTAAAACTTTTTTACTATTTAATTTCCTTTTTTTTTTTAATATCAACATGATGTGAAACATTTTAAAATATAGATCCTTTTTTCTGTCTTTTCATTGTTCAAAAGAACACTGCTTAGCTCTTCATATCATTAATTCTAATATTTATTCTTCCTGTGATCAAAATAAAAATTTCCTCTGAGCACTGAAGAATTTCAAGGAGGTGTAAAACAGTCAAAACTAAAGGCTAAGAAATACGAAAACAACCTGAAGAATGAAAAATTATAAACTAGGCTTCAGGCCTTCTGAAAAGCAAATGGCTGAACTATGTCACTCACCTATGGAGTTTATTACAGGTGCTACATCAACTTTATCCATATGAAACTGTTTCAGGGAGCAACTTCTTATAAGGTTATGTTATATATACAAAATTGAAATTAATTTTAAAATCTATCATCAGGATGATTTTACAAAGATTATCTTCACACTCAAATGTTTGCAATGCACTGTATTTTGACGTCACAACATTTTAGTCTTAAAAGCTAGAGAGAATCTCACTTTGTAATGAACTATAATTAGCTCAGTGACATTTCAGACAGAATTCAGTCTGGCAACATTTTTCATGTATTTTATTTTGGAGAATAAAAGGAACAAAAATGCAGCAAAAAAGTTTGAATTGCATAAATCTTAGATTTAATATAATCTTTACCCACCTAACAAAAAAGAGCAAATGACATTTCAAGGAGCAGCTGAGAATTTTTTCCATAAATACACTATTAATCATATGCAAAAATGTCTAGTCTTTTGTAAAGCATGAATATATGAGAGGACTAAAAATGCTGGATTATTCAAAGGCAAAAAGAGTTCATTAGTTCAGTTTTCTCAATATGTTCCAACTGCTGAGAATTTATTGACAAGATTATTGTTTATTCCTAGCCACCCAATAAAAAAATTTCTTCATCCATCCATATGCAATTCAATCACAAACCACAGTGAAATTGCTTATGCAAAGCACAAGCTGATGACAATTATGCTCATTATAGCTAGACAGGATTTGAGGTCTTTTATTCAGTGTATTTGGTAAGAGTTTCAACCCTTTTCTCAGTTCACCAACTAAAAAAATTTCTCATGAAAGTGAGATACCATAATAAACAGAGTTAAGTCTCTTTAGTAGTTTTTAAAGTCACCTTTCATAGTTCTTAGAAGTCACCTAAGGATGTGGAGGTAGCAGCCTGAAAACCACTTGAGTCCTTTTCTTCAGTATACCTGTGATTATAGTTAGTCCTTTTCAGTCTCAGGCCAAGCCAGGATGGCATCATCTCAAAGGACCATCTATCTCTACATTATATCCTAGAACTCAGACATGGCTGAAGTTCAAAATTCTCATTAATGAGAACAAAATGATGCGGTCCCACTGGATAAAAATAGTATTTTAGATTATGATAGGTGAAACACCCTAAAGTTGAGTATGGTTATAAATATAAAATATACTTAAGCATGAACTTCAAAACCTTTGCTAGAAGGTAGAAATGAACTAAAATGGAGTTGATGACATTTCAGTCAGACGAGATGGGATTAGGATAGCAATTTTAAAAGCTGAAAGATAACTCAAGGAAAGCAGAAGAGTCAGCAGCCTGATATAACACAGTATTTCAAATACAGGTTACTTTCCAAGCTAAATCAGGCTTTAAAGATACAAAAGTAAGTAAAATTCTTTTCCTAATCTTCTAGAGAAAACAATCCCTGCTTGTTCTCTGAGGATATGAATGTAGGATTTTGCATTTCCCTTTACTGAAATTAATGAAATTCCACATATATTTATAAGGATTTGTTAGGTATGTATGTCTCAGCATACATTGCTTTGGGAGTAGCTCAACTCAACAGGCATATTACTTAACCATTCAGCAGCTACTCTCCTATCTGGACCATGTCCAAATGTATGATCATCCCTCTCTCTTGCCAGGAAGCCTACCATGAAAAAAATCTTGGAAGCTGCCCTGACTTTCCCAACAAATCTGCTCTACTTGGCATTCAGTCTTCCCTATGAACAAAGCTTTGATGACACTCCATAAGGAACCTAGTAGTCAAGTATGAGCTAGATACAAATGCTTTTTTCACATAGTCACCAGGACTTATAATTTCAACTAAAACCAGTGATTATCTGGTGGACATATATATATGCATCTCCTGGTCGAATCAGCTCTGCAATACTTTCCAAGCAGCTGCTTAGGCTGCAATTCATAAAGGCATTTAGGCACCTATTGTCCATTAAAATCACTTTGAAGGGGTGATCTTCAGATGAGCGTTTACAACTTTCAGATGAGATGTCTGAAACTGAATGTATAACAAGTAACTCCTACAAACCACATACTAGTTTATGCTGTTCTCAGTTTTACTGCTCTTCTTTCTTCCAAGAGAATATATACCTCTTCACACAACTGCTGCAAGAAAGTTATATATAACTTAAAACATAATTGAACATCAAGAATATTTTTCTCTGCTACTGACCTGGTAGTAAACTCTACTAGTAATTAACAGGGCATGCCTCTCTACTTGCAAAATTTATATTATTAAAAAAATTCTTTGCATCATAATTTTAAGTAGGAGAACAATAAATTCAATAGGCTTTTTTTTTTTAAAAAAAAAACAACAAAAAAACAAAAACCAAACCTCAAGCTTCTCATAAACTTGCATAAGGAAACCCTGTTTTTCTTCTCTCCAGTATTGAACAAAGAGAACATAATATTTCCATACATCTTCAGTCACTGTGCTGAGCATCTCCAACCTTGGGAAAATTTTACGCACTGGTGAAGAAAATAAATGTAAAGAAAGTAATTCCTAAACTACAATTATTTAGTCTTATTTCATTCACTGGCAAAAGAAAAAGGAAAAGAAAAAGAGAATGGGAGAAAGGAAAAGGGGAAATATGTTAAAATACAAAGACTCTTCCAGAAACTTGGAAGACCTTTAGGCAGTTGCCGTTCAATTACAGTTTCCCAAATTGACTGTCCTACTACAACTTAGGAGCATTTCCCTCAAGCCTGTATTTCCATTAACTGCTTATGAACATGTCAGTGAACAGGATACTAAGCTTTACCCAAATTTCCAGTACAGCACATGACTACTACTCCTTAGAGCCTAAACATTCCGTCAAAGAAGAAAATTGAATCAGTTTGATGCAATTAGTTCTTGATAAATCTGTATTTCTTGTTTCTTAAAGCCTTATTAGACTCATAAGTATGTGGTCACTGTTGACCTTTCTGCAAAGGCAGGAGGAGGAGGGCTTTGAATGCTTCCTCCCTGGCATCTACTGCTTTTCTCTCCCATTAATTGATAGCCTGACTCATTTCACTGTCCTCTTTTTCACCTAGTGTATTTATAGAACCTCTTCCTTTCCTTACCCTAGTGAATCTCAATGCACTCAGCACTTCAGCCTGGTTGATTTTAGTGCTAAAGGTTTCTGATAGCCTATGAGAGTCAACTGCCTTTTTTTCCATTTTTATATGTCTCCTTTTGAATTAAAGGTATCATGATATTGCCAAATTACCTTTCACTACCTTCTTACTTTCCTCTGCTTTTAGACAGTTGGGTCTTGTGCGAATATGAACCAAGTTAGTCATGCTCAGATTCATTTATGTGGACATTTTTGTACCATCAGTGAATCTTGATTTGTTATTTATTTCTAATATACTCTTCCTGCAACATTGTCTGCTACCTCAGTGGCAGCAGTTTAAGCTGAGAGTGCTGCTCAGCCCACCAGACATTCTGAATAAGCCTTTAGATAGCTGTGATTCAAATCCCTACCATAACAATAATTTTACCTGGGAAGCAATGGAAATTGTGACAGTTTTCAATTTTCACTAAAAGCACAGGCAAATTATGATACTATCCGGAAATTAAATTTTAGATTTAAGAACTTTGAATCTTATTAAAAGCATATTAGAACCCAAGCTAATTGTTTCAGTTGAGGGCATAACTGCTTTGTGGGTAAAACCCAGACTAATTAACTGGCTCTACCAGCTGCAGTTTTTGAACAAGGTACAAATACTATGTATTTTCTACTAATTTTAGTAATTTGGATTGTTATTCTTCAATAACTGCAAATCATCCCAAGCCCTCAGAGCCAGGAAAATAGTTGGCTACATCCAGGAATGACACCTGCTAATTCCTGTTCTTTCTTCATTACTGATACAAAACCTATTGGGATGGATAAAACATGGCTATCACCAGACACATATAAAGACTGATAATTTTGTGACAGTTACTTTTATATTCAGGATTGTAGATGACTAGGGGAAGCTAAACAAACATCAATCAGGAACATATGTTAGCCGTTACTTTATTGCAAACCTCCTTGTGAATATGTGAATTGAAACATATATTTGATGTTCAGTCTGATAACAGCAGACTCTTAGACGTAAAAAACATACAAAGCAATTTTATATATTGCAGATGCCCTACTGCATAGGGCCACTCAGATGGGACTCAGTTGAGATGGTTTCCGTTATGCGGCATTCTGTGATTTGCTCTGTGACCTGTTGTCATACTATTGCTTTCCACTCTCTGCCTTTGATTAAGTGAAAAGGATTACCTCTGCCTGTGCATTTGTACAGCACAGGTCCAAACTGGGCCCTGATCCTAGAGAAAACAAAACAAGAGAAGAATTGTCTCCCCAGTCATACAAAAATATTGGTTCTGTATAATCATACAGCAGTATTGGCTGTTAGCTGATAAACCTATAATAGCTGTTATATATATACACGCAATAAATAGGAGAAACCCGGTTATGTCAGTAGTAATATTAACCACTGCAGTAAATACATGCCTTATCTCACACACCATGCCAGAAAACTGCTTCTATCTGTGATGTGTGAAAAAGCAACAATTACAGTCATTTAATTGATCTGATACACGTGTATCTCTGAAGCTAACATATACAGAGATATCATCACCTAATCTATTAGGGTAGTATTGACATTTGCGGGAATTGCTTTCTGAAGATTAAGATGAAACAAAGTTCGGATTGATTTAAGTATTCAAAAGGGTTTTATTCACTGGTTTTACGATTTAGCCACTGTCATTTCTGAAAGTCAGATGGCTTTAAATTGATCTGAAATAGAGTTATTATTTAATTATGTGGCACAATTGCTGTATATGAAGCTTATTGATTACTGTGAGAGGCTCTCTGTGGCAAGAGGCTTACAGCAAAGAGATGGAAGACAACAGATGAGAGGAGGACTGTTAACAGGCTGATGCAAAATGAAGACATACAAGACTAAATCACCAAGGAGTATGTTTAGAAGTTCTTGTGCATCACCAGATTGGCTGAGGATTAAGAGGTTTATGAAAAAAAAAAAATTAGACTGAATAATTTCTAGGCAATTGAAATAATTTAGACTTCAAAGTGGAGCAGCAAACTTAAAAACATCAAGCAGTAAGAGAAATCATGATTTTTTAGAGTATCTTAATACTACAGCAATTTCAGAAGATGCAGAAGTCTAGATTTCAATGCTCTCCTCAGACCAAAGGGATATAAAAATGCCTTCCTTAGCCTGTACCTCTGTAGAAACACTGATGCGGTATGACTTAGTGCCAACACCCTGATTCTTGACTTCTTTTCACACAGTGAAATCAGTACCATTGGGATCAGGTTAGAAAGTCACCCATGCCAGCACATCCAAGGGAGCTTTCTTGAAAATGATGTGTGAAGAGGGTAGGAAGGTGACACTGAGTGCTGGGGTCTTCTGTCCCCAGATTAATGACTGGTCTCATCAATATTTTTAGTGATGATACAGTACGTAATTCTGTGAATGTGCTCTAAAAGATCTCAAAACATTGAGCTCCTCAGGGATTTAAATGAAAGAAGCCTGGACCTTTTTTCCAGGATAATCCAAATTAGGCTTCAGTCACAAGATGCCCAGCTTTGTCACAACTGAGGCAGCTTTGGATACACCAATAAATTAAATGCTAAGAGTCTGAAGAAACTCTTATGCCAAAAAGAGTCCTGGAAAACTCTGGAGCAATGCAGCAAGTTGGTGGGACTCGTGGAATCACAATTCTGCACTTGCTGGTTAAATTTCAGAATTTGGGGCATCTTCAGGTCATGCAGAAATACTTGCAATTGGTTGCAAATTTACTGATTGAGAGCAGAGCTCCAGAGCATATGTGACACCACAGTTTCTAAAATCACACCTATTTCTGTAGTGACTGAATGCCTTGGTGAGAAAAATTAGATTGCTCACAAGTGCATAAAACAGATCGGACATATATATCAAGTAAATCGCAAGTCTGATATCTTGCAGATTAGCTCCCATATGGTCAAATTCTACAGATCAGCTCAGTTCAAATTATATTTGAAGTCGATGTGAATTTTACCGAACCAGGGATTGTAGTATTTGGTTCTGAAGAATAAAATATTTCTGGTTATGGAACAAAACCCAACTAAACTTTAAAGGTCTACTTTACCAACTGAAAATGTAATCTCAGAGGTCTGAGATGTATTAAATTAGCTCTGGAAGTAGGTCCACAAACCATGTGGTGGTTGTTTTTGCTTAAGGCTTAGTTGCCTCCTTCAAATTGGAAGAGATAAGGAATAATTGGAACTATTCAGCCATCATCGGAAGCAATGCCTAATACAAAAGGCCATGGTATAGCTCCTAGCCTGATGCTTATTCCAGGAAAGAATAATTAATCTAACTTGGGGTCCCTTCAGCAATTCCCCATTATAACTGAGGTCAGATGAAAGATGCTGTAGCATGCTGTTTAAAGGAATAAGACATCAGATTTTGCAGCACTGTAAAGAACAAACTTTAAGATCCTTTTATTTCTTTGTTTATTTTCTGGAAGAAGGTAGAAGGACTAGGCTAAAAAAATAGTTTTTTAGGTCAATGTGGTCATATCACTTGATTCTGTTAGCTGTATAGTAAAAATTTTGAAAAGCTTTATTTTCTAAAATCCAAGACACATGTCTTGGAGAGTAGGGCACTGGAGGTGCTTATGGGTTAGGTAAGTTGAAGATCTTATCCAAAAAATCAATGCATCTGAGGAAAAGCTAGCTAGAAAATTAGAGATGCATTTTTACCACCCTTCAAATTACTATGAGCAGAATAAACATTTTCTTTTGACATTTCTGGACAAAGACTATTGGACAAATTCAGGTGATTACTTAGAAAGAACATAAAGAAAACCAAAACTCAGATCTAAAATAATTCAAATTTTGGCAGGAGTAGTTTCCCTTTGCTCAAACAATACTGCTTCAAGCACAATTCAGTAGAAATGCTAAGATTTGGTTGAATTTCTATTGAAATTTTCCCTTCCCTCCCTCCCTCCCATGGTTTGCAGTGAGCTAAATTACAAAGTAACAAACTTCAATTTAGTTAAAATTATGTTTCACTTTGAGGAAATACTCATTGCAGAAATTGACATCTCAAGTTCTCAGATTTTTCACAAAGCCAAATAAGCTTGATACTCTCCAGAGTTGTTCTGCAAGGGTCAAATGCAACTTTTTTTGTACCTGCCTAGGTTCATCCATCACTTGCAAAATAATACAGGCTTTTGCAAATCACTCCCTTGCAACCACTCATAAATAAACGGTACAGCTCAGTAAATCTGCATCCCTTATATGCTCTCTGCAGTTTTATGCCTAAATTAAAAAGTCAGAATCGAATCATACTGTCAAATGGATCTTTAGCAACTGGGATTTGTTTTCATATTGTTGTACCTAGCAAGCATAGAGAATACACAAGCTTTTTTCTCTAAATTAAATGAAAAGATTATTGTTTTTGCCCTAAGCAGACATTACAGAACATGCCCAAGAAGATAAATGTAGAAGGCAAAATATAACAGAAGATTGAGTACTTGTCAAAATCAAATTGAAGGCAGTAGGCAGCAAATTGGATTTTCTTTTACAATAACATGCAGTTCACATTCTACTACTGTAATGAATATTATAATGTGTGCTTTCTAATATAATATCTGGTGATGCATTTCTAGAACTATTTCTCAAAGCTTGAGGATATTCATGCTATCATGGCTCAGTACATAGTAATGATAAGTTTGCTCTGTTCACTGCATAGCCTTAAGGATATCTTTTTCTGAAGAAACGAAGATATTAATCTCAAGATTTCTCTTTCAGTTACAGTGATTTAAAGCTGTGAAACTCAGAAGATTTGCAACAATGTCATCACACTGGCCAGCTCCTAAATACCTATGGTTGCTTGAAAGCCAGCACAAGTGTAATAAATAAGCATTAAATCTTCCCTGAAGCTTAGAAACACACTGAATCATGTGACTACAAACCCAGTTTGCAAATTATGAGTTCAAAACAACTTGATTCTTCTAATTTTATGAAAAATCCAAAAGATGGCTAATGCAGACATGCATGATCATGGGCCAGTAGACCCAGTGTTGTCTGCTGCATGGCTCTGCGATGCTGGGCTGTGGAAAGTAATCTTATGTGGGCAGATGACTCAAAAATGATTTCCTCTTTGACCGACGAAATGAACCCTGCTATTCTACATTAGACAAAAATTTTTACATTTACAGAAGAAATTTTGTTTTGTTTTTGTAGATGGGAGGAAGTGGCTGGTGCGTGCAATGCATATAATGTAAGGAAATGGGAGCAGAGAAATAAAGATCGTTTTTATACTAGAGATTAAACTTTCTATTTCAAAAATAGGCAGTATAGGCAAAAAACCCCAATGATGTTAAATGAGACAGGACCATGTGGGTGAGAAGGGATATTTGGTTGTTGTAACAAAGCAATACCTTTCTGAACAATGTAGATCTTCAGGGAACATTTCTTGCTGAATTTAGCTTAAAAATAAGGCACTATGAGAAAACAGTGATATGTCGAGTCTCAAAGTGATAAAAAATGTACATGAATGCCAGCCTTGGGGATTACTGTGTGTGTTCCATATCAGATAACTGAAAACGAGTTGTATATTGTACTGTATAAATGGTGTTTAAAATAAAGCAGCTAAGGAGCTCTATGAGTACCATGCAGTCAGTAAGAGCGATGTTACTGACTGTTCGTTCAAGGGCACCCACAAAATGCTTCTTTAAGAGAAGCAAGCTAATGCAGAAAGACAAAAGATGATCACTTTCAGGAGTTCAGTCAGAGTGCCTGTAAAACTTGACTGGAAAAATTCTAAATATCCGTATTTCTAAACTCCTCTCAGGGAAGAACAGATTTGATATTTAATAATATATTAATTTCTGGTAATAATGAAAGGGGAAAAAAGGTACCTTGACTATATCTCATCTGTTTGTTTTCCCAAACAAGATCCCACATTTCTTCAACAGAAGTAGGCTGAGAAAGGTAAAATGCCTCCAACTCACTTCAAAATTCAGATTAGTCCAAAACTTGTAACATGTGGGAAATGCTTGTAGAACTGTCAAGATAAGCTTAATGTTTTTGTCTTGGAGGAAGTTCTGAAGTATTTATTAATATTTTGTGTGAAATCCAATGTTTGCTCACTTTTTTTGTCCCACACATTTCTTGATAACACGATTTATCAGTTTCTGAGGGTTATTCAGGTCTCATGTTCAGATTGTTACAAATCTAATGTCTAGGACTTTCCAATTTCTGCGAGTTCCAAGTTTTAGATCAGTTTCTTTTTCATAATTACAAGCGATTATTTACTGCAGGCATTATCCCTAGTACTATTCCTTCCTTGGAGCTAATCTGATGCTGTGTCATTATTTATTTATTAGATAATGATCATAGGATTTATGAAGCATGGGAACCCAATAGGAAGAATTTTTCTTTTAAAACAAAGCTAGTTTAGCATAAAGATTACAAACAGATTAAATTACTGGAAAAAAATATTTGGTTTTGTTCCTTTTTTCCATATAGATGATTACTGGGTTGAAACATCATTGTCAATAAAGAACTATGAAACATGATGAAAAACTGTTATTACATTCAAGGAGGGTGGCTATTTCCAGTTGTATTTCTCATTACACTGTCAGTAATAACGCTACGCACTTCAGAAAACTGAAGAAAGAATAGAGAAAAACGCCACATCTTGAAAATGCCAAATACAAGCAAGCTTGGAATATGTTGTAGGAAAGTCAAATCATCTTCCCTTAAAATATACAACAGGCTGGCTAAAAAGAGAAGACAGCCAGTAGCTTCATGCAGCACAGAGAAGACAATAGGCAGCGCGAGATGACTGCTGATGCTTTCCAAGGCTACACAGTGAAATTTCAAAGGAAGGTGGCAAGAAGAGAACAGCAGTTCATAAGAAATTATGACTGGAAGGTGACAATTTTCTGTTTTCATGCTAAGTCTTTTTTGAGGCACAACTGAACAAAATTGGAGACTTTCATAGGTAACAGTTGGTTGTACATAATAGAATCCAGCTTCTTTAATCCACTGTACCCTCTTTTTTTTTTTTCTTTTTTTACTTATATACTTGCAAATTGTTATTATAGGTTTTCTCTGTTGCCACTAAATGACTGAGACTTCCAGATGACTCAAATGATGCTAGAAAATTAGGGAATGATTTTAAACATGGAAAGATTTAGCATAGGAAAAATTTTTAATTTTAAAGCTATAAAAGCTTAAACAACTACAGAACATCTTCAAACACTTAAACAGACCTGTCCTATTCACAACTGCTGCATTGGTTGCCAGTGTTAGGAGAAACCTTAAGTCAAAAAGCCCACTGGAGAGTGCTAAGTTAAAATCTAAGTTTAAAACTATATATGTTGATATAGACACAGAAAATAGAGAATTGTGTATAACTACCCAGACATCGGTATAAATACATTAACTCATTAGGTGTTATAACTATTTTGTGATGTACAACTAAAGGGCTTTTCTATTACCATTTGTTATGTCATGAAGTCTGTATTTTGCAGCAAGCGAACAAGAAAGATTTTGCTAACTAATTTTTGAACCTTTTTAAAATACAATTTGTGTTACAGAGAGACAACTAACCAGCAAATAAGATGTGTCAGCTTGGTCAGCATTAACAAATGAAAAATCAAAACAGATCAGAAAAACGGAAATAAATCCATCCTTTAAGTCCAGTATGAATGGAATACAGTTTTTCCTTAGCATGTTCAAAGACAATATTGGGGGAAGGGAGCGGGGGGGAAATCAGATTCTGAACATTTCATATTTGTGCCTTATTTTGAACAAAGTGCATCAGTAAGAATAATAAAAAAAAGGTACAGAGATATCAACATAAATCAGAAAAAAATACAGACATAACAGATGTCTGAAACCCATCCTATTGAATTTAAGCAAAGCTGATTTGCCTGTCTGTAAATCAATATTAAGCTGTAGATTAGTTTTGCACTATAATTTATATAATCAGTTTTTGAATTGAACCACATCTATTTGGAAGAGATGGAGAAAATATTCCTTTTAGCACTCAGCAGTTCCAAATTTCTCCAAAGCCTATGGTGATGAATGCCAACAAACTCCTGCCTCGGAAACGAACCCCAGACCTTGCTGATGAACCTGAAAACCTTCCAAGATGTTTGGAGGCTAGCAACAGAGAATCTCTGCTTGACCTTGAGCGGAAATATCTGAGGGAGGCTACCTCAAAGTGCAGTGCAAACTTTAGCAACTCAGAATTCTGTCCTGTGGGTCTAAAACTACACATAGTAGCATGAAAAAGTGATGTGGAAGCAGAAAGAATTAAATGGACATAGAAATAGCAAAATATTTTGGGCTAAGTTTCATAGCATATAGGCAATTTTGATTAGAAGTGCTTACACGAAGATGAACGGGGGATAAATAAGTGGGCCTGTAACCAATTACTGTTTTAGAGACTAATTATCACACTTCTCATATCTGATGACATCACAAGAAATCTCTTGAGATTCACATAAGGAATATTACATGTACATACAGCCCCACTCTTTATTCCCAACCAGTTCAGATCTTGGCCTGCTGTAGGCAGTCCATCTGGGCTGGATGCTGCTGTCGCTCTGTTGCCAGGTCAGCCACAGCATGAATCTCTTCACTAGCTGGGGATTAAAGGCTGCTTCTTCCCTCTGTCCTAGTGATTCCAGAGTCATCGCCCTTCACCAAGTTCTGTGGAAACAGGCAGAAACCAGCTCTGTTTCAGGAAGAACACTCATTTAACCACCCTTTTCTGTGAGACGCTGGTAGCAATCCCAGCCTGGCATAGCTCAAAGCCTGTATTGGAAAGCACCTATTTGATAAGGCTAATTTCCATGTGATATGGCAAGAGAACTGATAAGGTTTTAAATATTTTTAAAACATGGAAGAAGGGAGCTAAGAAGAGAAAACAAGGTGCTCAGGTATTGCACAGCTCTCCCACCACAGCTGCTGGGAAGCTCTGACTCTTATCCCAGCAACTAATGTCAGTAGATCTGTAGAGACAAACTTCATCTACAGTTGGAGTCAGCCTAATCAATAACCCTGCAAGAGGGAGAAAGAATTTAACAGGTTCAACAGACTTTCCTCAAAACTCCACGTTTTTTGTATCAAAATCCCAGCTGAAAGTACAGTGCTTGCCTATTTTGCTCATCTTAGTTTTATAAGTTAGAGTAACCTGAGGCAGTTTTATCCTCCTCCCTCCTCAAATGCAATGAATCAGCAGCTGGGTTTTGCAGCATCTGATCAATATTTGCTCAGCAAGACAATTTTAACAACAAAAATATTCTCTCTAATGCACTGACTCATTTTTTTAAAAAAATTGTCAAGATATCTGTGCAGTTCTGAAGCAAGACTTAAAGCCTTTAATGAGGAAAGGGAAGTAACAGAGAATTTGGAATTGATTCATTTGGAAATGTTCACAGTTGCTCAGACTACAGCTCACACAGAAGAGAGTTCATATTCAAAATACACGTTCTCCTTACCAAGCTGTCAAACCATTCACACAGTGTGGAAAAGCCATCCACAGTCCAGGAGGTTCCTTCAGTGCATTGATGATAACTTCCTGATGCAAATGGTGGATGAGCCAACTAGGAGAGGAGTGCTGATGGATCTTATCTTATGACCTCAAGTTACGTCAGGGGAAGTTTAGGTTGGATATTAGGAAGAAGTTCTTTACTGAGAGGGTGGTTAGACATTGGAACAGGCTGCCCAGGGAGGTGGTGGAGTCGCCGTCCCTGGGGGTGTTCAAAAAACAGGTTGATGAGGCACGTGAGGCCATGGTCTAGTGGTCTAATGGTTAGGAATATGATGGGATAAAGGTTGGACTTGATGACCCTGGAGGTCCCTTCCAACCATAATGATTCTATGATTCTATAGGAGGTTCTGCATAAATATGAGGAAGAACTTCTTCACAGTGAGGGCGACAGAGCACTGGCACAGGCTGCCCAGAGAGGTTGTGGAGTCTCCTTCTCTGGAGACATCCAAAACCCACCTGGATGCATTCCTGTGTGACCTGATCTAGGTATTCCTGCTCCGGCAGGGGGATTGGACTAGATGATCTTTTGAGGTCCCTTCCAAACCCTAACATTCTGTGATTCTGTGATCTCCTGCAATAGATTGTGTATTTAAACTCAACTGCTTCTTTACAAATTGCTTGTGTGAAAAATGTGATGGCAAAGAGTTGGAAAGGGCTATCAAAATATCTTCATTTATTTATTGGCATTTTTGTATTAGATCTCCTGTATACACATACCTAGTCCTTCAGATACATTCCTGCTAGATAACACTTGTTAAAAGAATATAGCTAATCTGTTGACTATGTTGGATGGCATAGCAGAATTTTTGTGAAGTTTGTTTTATCCTGACAAAGGAAGTGTGTCTGTGATTTGCACAGAGTCTTATAAAAATAATGTCTGATCACAGTTATAGTAGTTTGGAAAGACAAAATAAACTCCTTGTCAAAAGTAGTTTTTCTTGATGTTTCAAATATTCTTCACGTCAAAAGAGAGTTAATTATAGGCACATATCATTTAACACTATGAAATTGGATTATATTAATTTTTACTAGGAAAAAAGTTGAGAAGTTGTATGTAGTGGTGTTTAGTTACTAAGAAGATTACAAATTTAGAAGAATACTGCCTTTAGGTAAACTTTTTCAAATTTCGCAAAAGTTTTCTTTCCCTTAGCAAAAATCAGACACAGAAAACTGAAAATACCATTTACACAGTGCCTAATATTTTTTGAAGGGGTAGCTGAAATACTGCTGGTTCTATCCACCACTGATTTTATCCACTACTGTTGGCTTTAGAACGTAGCAGTCTAGAACGACAGAAATACATTAAAAATGAGTAAGTTTGACCTTGTACATTCTTTCCTTCAGTTACCTTGATCTCCCTTTTGCCCTAGGTTTTTTGTAGCCATGGATCCAGACAGGCTCACTAAATCAAAATGCCTTGCAATTATGAATTTGTATAATAATTAGCATTTTGGACTCATTATTCAAAAGCATCCACAATTCAGGGCAAACTACAAGCCTAAACTCCAAACAGGCTTCAATACATTTTCAGAAGGTTTTCCAGAAGGGTTCCAGAAGCGATACTTATAAAGATGTCTTATATACATCACTGCTGTGAATGTTCTGCTTGCCAAGATAAATGGAAAAGAAAGCAGCTATTTCTGATGCTAGTCTTAGAACAAGATTTTGTTTTTTTTAAAACAAGATATTTCCTAATATTTTAGATGCTTTGAGTCTTCTTGTGTTCTGCGGTAGGATATTGGCCAGAAGCTAATTGTGGATTCAGGAAAGTGACTTGAAACATGGCAGAGACAACCAAGAATTAGCAGTAGACCTTTTACTTATCTGCTGAAAATTGGGTATTATTTGTCAAAGTTAGTGTGGGATAGAGAATCAGCTCTGAAGTTTCACTGGGCTTTCTCTTACAGCTTTGAGTGTCAAATAAAGAGAGTGTAGTTTGGGAAACGCCACAGGGTTGTTTTCAGTGGTAAAAGTCTAAACTGTAAAGGTTCAGTCTGTAGGACTCATATATGGGAGAAGAAAGTACAAAAACATGGCTAATGTATTTTTTAATATTCCAAAACTTTAGAAGATAACCACAACAACAACAACAAATGATTGAGAACCAGAAGCCCATTAAACCTATGCTTCATGAATGACTGTCTCTTCTGCTTCACATATTTGATCCTCAGTTACACTACCAGACCAAGACTTAACGCCCACAGACTCCACAGTTACTGTGTTCTGTGAAGTATACACCTCTTCAGGATACTCAATTTCTACGGGGATTATTTTTCCACAATAAAACCAGACATTTAAAGTACAGCAAGGCACCTAAACGTCTAAAAAACTTCTGTTAGGCATCTGGAATAATGCCCTGAAGATCAGCTCATTTTAAATGCAAAAACAGCATTCTGCAGAACAGCAGTGACAGTCCCCACACACCCCAAGTTCATGAGGCCATGAAGCACTGAGATGTTACAGAAAAAGTACTGAAAAAACACAAGCACACAAAGACAGAAAGCCTGCATTCCCATAGGCATGGGGGAGAAGTGACTATTGTTTAAATGTTTTAGAGTCCTTAGGAGCTTGTTCTCCCTAGAGATACATTTCTTGAAGAAATTAGGGATTTGTTGAATCATGTCCTATGCTCTTAGAGTCCTAATAGGTTTTTGTATCTTATTTGTTTAAAATAAATTGTTCTGCTACACTGCTATAACAAATCTATTTCAGAATAAGGGATTTTTATGCAAGGTTTATTGGAACTGAAATGAAGACTTAAAGTCACAACATAACAAATAATTTTCATTCCTAGCATTATGTAATTAGAAAGCACATTTCATTTCAGTTAGTTGCCATCCATCTTTTTCCCCCCCCTTCTTGCCCAGCGCAAGCCTAGGATGCAATATAATTGGAAACATTAGTAAATAACTGCTTGAAAATAGATTTCTTGAAAAGCTTTTAGTCTAGATTTTTCTAAAACAATGACTGTCACAAAAAGATAAAATAGGAAAACATTAGAATACAGTACTTCATTATCTGATTTTCAGTCAGTGGCTAAAAACATAGAAGCCTCTCCTCTTTTTCCCTTCTTTTACATAAAAAATATTCCCAGGTATGTCTGTCCCTTAAAAATCAGATATTTATCCATCCTTCACCACTTTAAAGTTTGAAGCAAACACTAAGTCTACATTGCTATGCTATGCCCATCATGTCAATAATTCATGTTTGTTTCCCGCGAGCTGCATTTAATCTTTCATACTAGAAGTTCCCAATCTCTGCTGGTGCCTTCAACAGGTATTCAAGCAGCCTTGCCCAGCCTGCCCATATGTATTGACCTCTGATGACCTCCAACTAAAAGAAAGGGGTGAGGAAATATAGGTGTGTGGTGGGAGGAAAGCAATTGATAATTTTCAATAACAGCACACAGCTGAAAGCTGCAAACAATCAGGAATAGGAGGTTACAGTCTTACTTTGTAAGGTGAATGAAGGACAGAAAAGGGAGAGGTGAGGCTATGCTTTGGCATAGGGTTTACCTGTAGCTTATATCTCAATATCAATACCTCCGATACACCTGCAAATCTTTTTCCTGTATCTTTAATATTTTCAAAGCTTCCTGTCTATCTGTTCATCCACGAGAAATGTGTACTTAAAAATATGCTTATATGATTCATCCACAGGCGGATCATTGCTCGCCTTCAGTGAGTTACATACAATCTTTTGCAATTTGCATTAGATGACAGTTGTTTCTATTGGACCTTCCCATTAGTTTGATGAGTTCTGAATTAAGTGCTAGAAATACCAGAAAGCATATACTCACATAAAAGTATGTATCTAAATACTCATGTATCCAGATGTATTTATTAAAAAAAAAAAAAGTAAATATATTTTATTCCTTTGAAAGAGAATGAAGGTCACACTTTCAGAGAATTCAGCCACTGTAGTAAACACTCTGCCATAAGACATCTAAGCATTGAAGTGACATTCAATTGGATTTTAAATATCTGTGGTTAAAAATTACTCTGTTCATATACGAAAATATTACAGTTGTCTTGCAGAAATATGGCTATGATTTCCCCACACACAATTTGTACTGCTACTAAATATTAAGCTATTCTATTTCTTCCAGTGGAAGAAAATTTTTTGATTATTTTTTGCACTGGAGACTTTGAATTTGAAAATTCTTTTGTTCTATACCCTCCCTCCTTTCTCCTTCTCATCTGCCTGATACACTGAACCAGATAACTGCATTAGTTGATTCATTCTCATTAAGAAATTCCCTGCCCCACTCAATGACTCCCAGAACAGAAAGACAATAAAACACAAGAACAAAGCAATGGAAAAAGACTAAAGCTAGAGCTTTCCCTCTCTCTCTATTGACAAAAGCAAGGAAGAAGACTCTACCCCCTAGCCTGGGTGAAACCCAGGATGGTAATAAGAATATTAGTGATCTGGTGTAATAGAGTCAGATTAAATTGCAGTTTAAATTGTAGTTGCTAGATTGTGGGTTTATCAGATAACTAAAGTACAAGGCATAACAGATACAAGGCTATTTCTAAGACTGTCCAGTATGTCTAGCAAACAAAAAAATTATTCTCTAGATATTTTTTTTTTAATTATTTTTAAACTCAGAAGGAATAAATTAGCTTACTAAGGACAGGATTTTCTGCTAGATCAAATGACCTTTGTAGCACTTTTAAAATTCTGTAATTATAGAAAATCCACACACAAACCATCCCCAATATTTGTCATTGTCTTCACATCTCACTCCATAGTTAGTAATTAATTTTTTCAGTATTGTAAATGTGTTTTAAGTGGTTTTTCA
This sequence comes from Podargus strigoides, assembly GCA_028020825.1. Classification (NCBI taxonomy): domain Eukaryota; kingdom Metazoa; phylum Chordata; class Aves; order Caprimulgiformes; family Podargidae; genus Podargus; species Podargus strigoides. Next base: position 14,862,130 of record CM051628.1, read on the forward strand.
AGCTATAACAGATGGTAGGTTGATGAGGATTTCATGCAGTAAATCTGAATGGATAGTACTTGGGCAGAGTGAGACACGCGTTGTATGACTGGTCTAACATTGGACAGCTAAGACAGCTAGGTCTGTCATCAGGAAGTGGCATTCAAAGGACCTTTGCACATCAAGTTCTACCAATGCAAAAGTAATAATTCATTAGTAGACGGGCTACATTTTACTTTCTTGCTGGATTTAATTACAAAAAGTCAGAGTAATCCTCCTTCCCTAGAGATGCATTTACTCTCCTGAGATCCCCAGGGAGAATAGGAATAGACAGAGGAAGATTTTTCTTCCAAACAGCAGTTTTCACATGGAAAGCCAATGCCTGAAACAGGCAACTCATCTAAGAATCAGACCCACTTCTGACACCAGAGGAGATCATCCTGGTAGTGCAGTTCACAGTCCAAAGAAAACGTCTTGAAGCTAAGCCAAAAGCGGCAGGTAGCTATTGCTGTTTCATTTCATAGCACCTCTTTCCAAGCTCAAGAGAACTTGTTTCGTTTGAAATTGATTACAATGAACTTGATTTTATTTCATTATTAAAGCGTGTCAAACACTCTCTTTGCGAAAGATGTTTCCATGAGGGTGCTACACCTACTTGGAGGCTGATTATACAGGCTGGCAGGCTCAGTGGGAGGCAGCAGGAAAGATCTTGTACTTGCCAGGCATTAAGCAAAGCCACTTTCGTAAACAAGAAACACCGAAGAGAGGAACTCATAACATACATACTTTCCTATGAAGGCTGTGTTTCAGGTGCATATAACTTTGCTAAATTTTAGTTCTATTTTTTAATATTATTGTTACTGAGACTCATTTAAAAAAAAAGGCACAACATTCAGAAAATCAGGCTAGGAAAAATATCAAACGGATGTAAAATTTTATCAGCACTAGTCTGAAGTATTCCATTTTTTAGAGCTTCTCTCAATAGTTATTCTGGGTCAGCAGGATGATTTCTGCCATCTCAGTGAAACGAGTAATAAACTACTCAAAGTTGTGTTTGCATAAATTCCAGAGGGGCTTCTCACAGCCAAAGCTTGCCAAAATTTTGTGAGTAGAACATGTTCAACACGATAACACAGCAGTGAGTAGAATAAATCCTGTGGCTGACCTGTAAATGATGAGGCCAAATTCCAGATGTACTGATATCTTTCAGTTCTGACAGGTGAAATCATTTAGTTAAGAGCTCAAATGCAGTGTTTTATATACATCTGAGTAAGAGACTGTGGTCTTGGATATTATTATATTTTTTTTTCTTTTCCTTCCAATACTCAGTTGTTAATTTTACTATTTGGTGTATTTTTTGACAGTAGTGGACATGCTGACTTTGTAGTATCCCCTAAAATGTGGCCTCGTAGTGATACTTTCTTCCAGCAAGAAGAAATCTGAACTTTCTGGTTATTTTCCAATCTTAAAAGGTCTTTGCTGTTTTCCTGAGTGAAGCACCCAAGGCTCAGGAATATTTCTACTGACAGAGTTCTTTCTGGTTAGAAGTCACATATGGAAAATGATTCCAAACATTAGAAATAATAACTAATAGGTTAGAAGCAAGGCGACAACCCAAATTACTGTTTTAGCAAACAAGTATGAACTCATGGAGCATTATCTGACTGAAACTTAAGTAAATAATTAGACTCAATTCTGAGAGTGAGACTTCTCCCACACAAAAGCTATCTATACTGTTATCTCCCACTATAACAGCTTAGCAAAAGAATAAAGCAGAACTGTTTGCACAAGTAATAATCTTAGAGCAGAAATTGCCACAGGCCAATTTAGCTGGAGATGGAAGTGTTTCTAAACAAACAAAAAATAATAGCAATAACCTCATATTCTGGTCTTTCACTGTGTTCTGGCCATTTTTTTCTATGTGTGTCCCTTTCTAGTTTTGTTACTGGTTAGAAAGTTACCACATTAGCGTCTGGGGAAGATACACAACTGTAACAGAGTCATTGTGCAACAGTTACTTGATTATAATATGTTTACAAGTTTACAGCATTTAGAACAAAATATTTTTTTTTCTCATTGAATCTTGGTTAAAACAGGATTAAAAGGCCCTTCAAGAGCTGATGTAACTCATCCTTTTGTCCCAGGGCAGGATCAGCAACAGCAATTATGTTATTTGAGATAGATATCTCTCCAGTCCAGCTATCTTAGTTTGCTGTTTGCCTCTGTTTTCTCAATGTACTTGCAGGCAGTTACACACTGCTGGTCACTTCCATTCATGCAAAAAGGACCATCCTGGTCAGCACATCCCCCTTCTTATATGGGGAAATCCATCAACTAACTTAGACCAGCATGTCTCAGGATGTGGTCACACAGCATCACGGCTACATAGACCATATATTATGAATTCTTGCTCAGAACTGCTATTAAAGACCTCTAACAGTGAGGATTTAATAAGCTCCATGTGCAATCTAGGACAGTACTTAATCTTTCAATAGTTTATCCTAATGCCTTTCCTTACTACAAGGTAAAAGTCTTGATCTCAGCCTATGTACCACAGACACAAACCCCAGTTGTATCTGAAGCCTTTGACTCCAAATTACTCAGCCCTTCTTTTTCCCCAGGCCATGTTTCTCTAAGCCTTCTCTGTGCTCTCTTCTGGACTTCCCTTAACACCAAGGCTAGTGTGAAACACTTATCTTGGATGTGCTCTTCCAGTTCATCCATCACATCCTGATGGGTTTTTGCTCTCCTCGTCACAGTTATCAATACGACATTGTTAGCTCCTGTTTATGATCCAGTGTTTCACTAAATCTTCTGCAGAGCTGCAGGCAGCCAGCTGGTTCCCTTCCTGTGGCCAATCTTCCCCCAGTTTGGACTTCTAATCCTATTCTCTTCATCCAACTGCAAAATAGGGTTTGGTTGTGTGGGGCTTTTTTCTTTTTCAGAATGTGCTTTTCCTGATTTTACTAAGGTGTCAGTCCCTAAGCCATCCCAGAAAGATACTGTCTTTTTAGGCTTTGCTTTAAGTATTTTCTTTGAGGGTGAGGGTGTATGTAGCAGGAAAGCAGCTTCGATCTTTATTTGGCTGCCCCAAACAAGGAACCATCTTTCAGTGCTGTAATAAATATTTTGTTCCTACTTTCCCAAATAAGGAAGAGTCATGTTTTGCTCATGTGAAAACTAAAAGCAATTCAGCAAAAAATACATATAATGGTAAATACCTAAGATTATTCAATTTCTCTTCTGCAGGCTTACCAATTCTTCCTTCACAAGACTAAGCATTAGAAAAAAACACCAATTTTTTATTATTATTATTATTTGACTCCCCATCTCTCTTCCTAATTTCACTATATACCTTACCTTTCAGAAATAATTGGGGCAACTAGTGGGCGAGTTACAAACATATCCCTGCTGATTTCCTCAAGAGAAGCTTGGCATTTAACAAGAAAACCCCCCTTATTTCACAAACAGATGGAAACAAAGGAAGAAATGGAAATTCTAGACAAGATGTTCCTTCACACCTCCTTCCTGTTGCAGTTTAGTCTTGTCAATAATGGAAAGACTTAGGACAGTTATGCTTGCCCCTACCATTATCTGTGGCCAATTTCAATGTGATTTCGAGTGAACCAGTAACCCTACCACATGTCAAAAAGCTGTTTCACACAATTTCTTTGGTGATAGCTTAAGCACCCTGCTGCCTCCCAGTTACAGAAGGCATCTGAGTTCCTGTACCACCACCTGGTGTAATGCTGATACAGCTGCCAGAGTGTTTATTGTACTGAATTGAAATAAAGAACTGATTTCACTGGGGGGAAAGAAAAACCAAACCAAAACAAAAATAACCCCAAACCAAACAAACAGAAAAAAAACCTAAAACAAGAAGAGAAAAAATCTCTCATTGTGAGAAGTTCAGTGCCACTAGGTGTGAAACCACAGCCAAACTTGTCATTTTGGAGAAAACAATGCTTATTTCATAGTAGCTCATGAGGATCAGCTGAACAATATTTGTCAAGTGCTTTCACATCCCTAAACTTAGAAGGTCCTGTAGAAGTATACCAGTTTCTAAAGCTACATGCCATAGCATCAAAATAGCTTATGCTACAGTACATATACAGCGTATGCTGTATGTATGCTTCCCTGCTCGTACAAACACCACATTGCCACATGCAAAAAGCAATGTGGAAGGCTTGGATGCACAGTTCTAGGCTAAGAAAAGGGACAGGACTGTGGAGAAGAGAAGATGAGCCCAATTTTTGTCTATGTAGACCAAACCCTACTAGCCTATATACATTGTGCCTACCTGCAAGAGGTCTCTTTAAAAATGCGATTTGTAAGTACTGTGTCCTTACTTCCTGATATGCCACAGTGAAGGGCTTATGTCCACGCTTCAGTTTTTTCCTTTTTGAATTGAAGATGGAGATTGTAATTAAAAACAAACAATGAAACAAACAATGATACTAAAAATAGTATCTCACCTCCTGCCTTCAGGCAATATTTTCCAAAGGCAACATTGTTCTTAACTCCTTGATGGCAGGATGAGCTGCATTTTATCCTGAATTATGCAGAATTATAAATCAAAAGGATTAAATACTTATTTTTATTTTTGCCTTGGATATAAGAGCCCAAGATATATAAGGTTAAAATCCTTGATTTCCAAAGCAAGTCTTTCCACTTTCACAGACAGTCACTTGGGGAAGATGACAGTCCTGACTCTGACAGTAAATATAACAATATTTAGATAGAATAGAAATAATTTTCCAGAGTAACCAAGTGCCCATACCCTGGAGTAATAGATTGGTCACTTGGTACTGAAATGTGAAGTACAGAAACATTCACATTTCAGTTCCTATTACAGTTAGTAAAAATTAGTTTGAATTTAGGACTCTCACTTTTCATATATATATCTTAACACCATGAATATGTGACTCTTAGTTTTCTAAACAACACTTTCACACACCAAAAAGAATCTTCCTCTTTAAAGGAATTATGTGCATAAAATTACCCATTCCAGATCTCAGCGATATTGTGAAATTCGGTCATGGACAGTTCCTACCGTGTACCAGCTTATACATGAGATGCTTACACTCACTTTTCCTTGTTGGGTGTTTTAGTCTACTCATGGCACTTTTAAAGAGTAATAAAACAGTTGAGGAAAGAGGAGCAAATGACATGATCCATGTGTAGTTCAGTCTTAGTTTTATTGATCATGTTGAAAATCCAATTGCCCATTAGCAAACTTTAAAAGAAAGTATAAAAGCCATGAAAAGAGGCTACTTCTGAAAGCTTATATCATTAGGGAAGAAAAACTGAGAGAAATGGCTTAACTTTAAATGTTGTGACTTTAAACTATGGGACAGCACTTGATGTGCACAGCACTAGTTTAAAACACTTTCAATACTCTGTTGCAGAAAAGACAGCTGTGTAATTACAAACTAAGTTCTAGCTCTCAGCATTAGGAAATACATCAGATTTCAAAAAGGGCCTGATCCTATCTTTTCACCTTCTCTGAAGCTTTCAAAAACACCAGTAGGATTTGGAGGATAGCAAGAGATTCAAAAAAAGTCCCCAAAGGAAAAAATACACAGCCCATAAGAAAACTACAATAAACTGCATGTCCCTTCCTCTGAAGGCAGCTGTAGCTTTTTAAATTGTTAATGAACACTCTAGTGAAGGAAATAACGTGTAGTTATGATTAAATACAGAACAGAAGGTCAAGCTTGAATCTTCCAAATACAATTTAACCTTAATCTTAAAAACATGATGTATTTCTAATATCCCTGTGGAGTTGTTCAATAAAATATGGTAATAGTGGGAGGAAAAAAAAAAAAAGGAAAAAAAAAGCTGTTTTGATTAGCTGTGACACAAGGATATTTTAAATTCTTTTTTGGCTCTTGTTTGAGTCTTTGTGATTTCCCAAAAGGTGTATATATTCAGGGTCATAGCAAAAGGAATGATTTATAGGCTGAATTCTTAATTTTCCAGTTCATTACCAAGTCCTCATTTAATTCAGTACCTTATTTTCCTGTGGCCAATGCATTATCCTTAGTGTTTCCAATTTTATATAAGTATACCATAATATCCATAGAACATTAAAAAGAAATAATTATGTGCAATCTTTCTGAAAAACAAATCATTAAAAATAACCCACAGTTTCATGATATATGAAAAGAAAAAAAAGATGAAAAACACACTTGATACCAATTAATCTACTAGAAAAGCATATCTCTTTCTTCCCAGACAATTAAAATTATACATTTGGGGTTTTAAAGAATATTACATAATTTCAAAAACAATAGGAGAACATTAAACTAAAATTTTAAAAATACTTCAGGATATTTTTTGTTTCTTAGAGTTACATTTTAAATAGAAAGAATTAGATGTAGATTGACTGCTAGCTTTCTGGATACATTAGCTCTCTGATAACGTCATTACATCACATTAAACCACACGAACATATATTTCAGAGAGAAGAAACTGGTAAAAGAAATTCAAATACCAGTTAGGAAAATTTGATCTTTGGTTAATTTCTTCGGTACAGAGATGGCACTTTGATGATACTATGCCAAGTAATATTAGAAGCAAGATTATTATAAACCCAGCTATTCAACTAACTTGTCTACTTTAATATCAACTTTCAATGAATGGCTTCACAGTCTCAAAGAGCCATATTCTGGACTTGTCTGATGTAGTGTAATGTGTGCACAGATGAAGATTGAACCCCATACTCCAGTGCACTATTTACTCATAGATTTGTCCCCAAATCCATCTATAAATTAATATTATTAGTCCTAAAATATTAACGGTTTATAAGACTAGCCGCCTAACAAATACACAAGTAAAAGCCTTCAAAATCAATACATAAAAAGAAAAATATATGCTGGATGTTTTAATTGTTATGTTCTCTCATTAGAAAAAGACAATTACCTTTAATATTTTAAGAGCATATGAAGAAAGCAAGACAACAACATAGATGTAACTGAACATAAATATAGTGGAAACGTTGCTAGATTAACAGAAAAATAGCAGATAAACTCCTCTGCTAATACCAATGACAAATCTATCGAAGTGAATATGTATTTAACTAATATCATATTTTAAGGGGAAAAGGGCACTAAAAAGTAGGGGGGAAAAAAAACACACTAAGAAAGACTCTTGGAACCCTGTCCATAAGTTAAAAATCACAGCCTAATGTACATTATCCGTCTCAATGCATGCTGTAATCAACTATCATAGCAAAATGAAGAGGATGGTGCCTTTTCAAGGACATTCAAGAAATTTCTAAATCCCACTCGTGTTGCTTGTTATTCTTGTCATCATGGACCCAGGACCAAATGACAAGTTCGAAATCTCAATTCTTTTGTAGTAATACTACACAGAAACTGGCTCCCTTTCTTTCATTTATCCTATGGAAGTTCCAGACAATTGCCTTTGCAAACCTCATCTGTGGCTAACATGCAGCACTCAGAGAGGAAATTCATGTGGTATGCTGGCTAGAAAATGTACCAAATGATATGTTATGATCAATATCCTGAGTTCCATCCAGAAACCAATTAAAACTGAAGGTCAAAAAGCACTGTTCTAATATTTTTTTACTGCAGATATTAATGAACCAATGGAAATATTTTGCACCAACTTCAGCAGCTGAATGTAGTAGTGATGCATTTTCTTCACAAAGTGCATCAACATAATCTCATCCTGAGAGCAAACACACCTGAATAACACTGTAGCAATAAGAAAATTTCACACTCATTTACACATTAAATACAGTGCTTACAGTAGGGCTGCTTTCTGGCCATTTGGGCAAAGCTCATTGCCAAGTGCAATTTGCAAACTGGAGTAGAACAGAGTTCAGCAGGCTCTGTACAGGGCACATGTCCCATCTCCTGTATTCCTACAGTTACGTACACACTGAATAAGCACAATAACAGCCTCAGCACACCTCGAACCACAAATGGAGCCCACTTTTGGCAGAGTATTATCTCAGAAAAGCGAGAACTACTTCAGTTGTGATGTCAGAGGAAACCAACTCACAGTCAAATGCTGATATACAGTCAAATTCACAGTCAAGCAGGGCAGTTGGCTATCCTCAGCTAACTATGTAGGAGGATGGTCAGTATTGATATTCTATAAATTTTGATGAATAGCAATATGTTTAACTTTCACCCATCACAGCAGTCTGCTTATGTTTTGCCAATTACTAGGCCTAGTAACAAAGGACACAGCCAGAAGAAAAACAATCCAGTAAGATTGATTCTTCAGTAGATTCTATTGTAGATTCTATTGTACGTAGAGGAGTCAGTATATGGGGGAATCGCTGGGGGTACAAGTCAAACAGATCACAAAAAAATAGACATCAACCCCAGGAGTGACAGAGCACGACCAATAATAGGTGGAATAAACAAAGACACAAGGTATCCCATAGAAAAAATGGGAGACAACCAAGTCAATAGGGTGATCACATACGACAGAGGTAACCCCATGTTGCCTCCCCACAAAGCCCAAATTTGTAAATGCCAAACCTGACTGGGGTCCAGTTGCATGAAGAGTCAGTAGGTCCTTCCCCAACAGGAAACTCTGCAAAGTGCATCCACCTTACAGACAGACACTCCACCCTTCCTGCAAGTGGTCCCAGCTTTTATGCCCAAAGCAGGACACCTGGCACTCATTTACCCAAAGCAGGACACCTGGCACTCATTTACCCAATGCAGGGCACCTGGGGCTTGTTTACCCAAGGGCTTTCCTTACAAGGCCGGCTGCACCTTGGAGGAAAGCCAAAAGGCAAACTCATCCCCTCCTCTTAAAGGGCCATGGGGCCCACCCATATGTCAACCTTAATTCAGGGCTTGGGGTTCAGACCCCAGCACATCAGCTTACTCTACCAGCATTCCTGAACTTTCATTTAAAAAAGAAAAAAGGGCAGAAAACATTAAAAACTTAAACATTTTTTCTCCTGTTGTTAGTCATCATTATGTTTTTCTCTCTGTGCTGTCTACCCCATGTCTTTTTATTGAAGAACTGGATCAAGAAAACAGAACTATAAAATGAATCATATGTAGATATAGTCTGAGGTCTTTTCTACTGCTACTGTCACACCAAACTACACAAAGCAAAATGATGATGCCATGGATTCATTGTATAAAATGTAAAAATTACAGATAGCCAGACAATACCTACCACAGCAAAGTATGTTCCACTTACTGCTAGCAGTTTTTTGACAGAAACACATACAGAAAATTGATTTAGGACAGCTTCATTTGCTGAAGCATCATTACTTTTTGGTTTTCCAGATGTGGGCTTGTGCAGTTGAATTAAGTACTATACATATATTTAAAATTCCTTCTGACTGCATAAAACGGGATGACATCTCTGAAGTAACGTAACATAACCTGTGCTAAAGCATGACAAATTAAAACATAACTGAATTATTATTTCACATAAACTCTGGCTCTAGATGCTACTAAATTGACTATCATCATTACTAAACAGAAGTCTCAGCTGAGATAACTATTACGGGACCTCCATCTTGGGGCACTTTGTACATTCTCTAACATTATACCTAAAAGTCAAAGCCAGTAAAAAGTTAGATAGTTCATGCCAACTGCTACCAGTTTCTTTTCTGTCTGTCCCCAGTAATAAACATTTGTTTTTACTGCTGTGACAGTGAAAGGCTCTCTGCTGTTTTCTTGTTTTCATCATTAAACTCCGGCCCTCGTTTCTGATCACTAGATATCAGCTTCTGCTTCCAACCAACTACTCTGTCAGCATGTTCCTGTTAATTCATAGTTGAAGAAACATTCAGCAATTTCCCCTTCAAAGCTTTCCTGTACATGTTACATATTGTCTGCAGCCGAGTACTTGTGTAATTACACACAAAGTGTATATTTGACTGACTTTTTTTGGGGGAAAAATATTTTTTTTAAATGGGAGCATTTTCCTGAAGTGAAAATGTAAATATAATTACCAACTGGTAGATACATTTAGCTGGAAGCTCCTGAAGTGAATGCAAATAATGACAATAAGGCCTTTTGTTTTTTAAAAAAATCTAGTTAGTTCATAGGTTTGAAGGAATACTAAAAGTTATTTACGCCAAACCTCTCTTCAAAGTAAATCAGGTTTCTCAGGGCTTTGTTCTGTCATTTTAAACACCTCCAAATTATACATCTTTATCCTTTGACATACCTGTCTACAGTCTGCAGAAGGCTCATTTGTTCTAGAGCTTTTCACAAAGATAGACACTTCCAATAATTCCATTCCTGCCTGTGGTGTAAATGGCGTAGCTCTATACATTCTAGCACAGCCCTCCTGATGCAGCAGAAAACCAGCAAATATATACAAAATAATAATATCATATACTTAAGGAGAAAACTTCTTAAGAGCCTCCTCTGATGCAACCTACATGAATTTTGAAAGTAACATCAGACTCTTCACCTCATTCACACCTTGCTATACTTCCACTTTCTCCTAATGTACACTGATGAATAGGAAATAGAAACAAGCCTTTAATAATTAAAACACCACGAACTTCGCCTTCGCTACAGGCAGTCATAGAAAGGATTCAGATCTACCCTTCAATAAATCAATGCGACTTCACTTGGACAAAATTCTTACGTCATCAAAAGTGAATATGCAACGTCATTTACTTAAAAAGATCCATATTCTTCTCATATGATAGAAACATTAAGAACAAATTTGGTTTAATATTTCAGTAGAGAAATATTTTCAGTTCAGCTTTCAGATGTGAAGGTAAGAACTTTCCTGAAATGTTACTGAAGTCAGTGTCTTCAAAAGTGTCTTGGACACTAAAGAAATAGTTTCTAAGAAGAGAATCAAAAACTCTCAGCTTGTCACATTTTTATACTTTCAGGGTATATTAATCTGAGTGATAGCACTATGAAATGCCTTTTTTCTCTGAGCAGGAATAGACCATTTGTATGTATTTATGAATGGCTCCATTCCAAAGCTACTAAGTTTTTACGTTTTCTCAGTTACCACCATAGTTATGGTTTATAGGTCTATTCCGTGATGCTCATAGAATAATTCTTTCCCTATATTGACAGTTGCTGTAATGCCAGGAAACACAGAAACTGCTATCCTTGTTCATCTTCACAAAACTGGTATGTCCTGCACCACTTGATATCATACAGGCTGTGACTGTTGCTTCTTCACTGCTACCACGGTGCTTAAAAACGCACATGACACAGCAATGATAGGTCATTGACCTGAAGTGTTCACATCCTAACCAGGATGAAACAATGCAATTAGAGGATTATATGTTAGGGTAGCAACAGATACATGCTGGGATAATGGAGATGAAAGAACTGGTAGGTGAAGGGGTAAAAAAAATGAAGAGTACTTAAAAACTATTCAAAGGAAATGTGAAGATGAGGCACAGTGCACCACTTAGGTGTAGATATAGCAAGAAACAGGGACACGTACAGATAAGTTCAATAGAGCACTGCAAGCAGAGACTATGTGATGAAAGAATAATGTAATCAAGGGAAAATATTCGAAAGAACAAGTGATTAGCCTGAAAGAATAGACACAGAAAAGCATTCTGTTTAGCAGTCTGGGAATGCGATTTGATGAAGGACATATATGGAGATTGAAGTAGTTCCTGAAAGAGTAGTAATGAGATAAAAGGTTCCTTTCACCCTTCTTTTGTGTGTATGTGTTTAGCAGACAGCACGAATTGTATTTTTGAGCTGTTATTGTAGTCAAAGTGACAAGAATCTGCGTGCTGAAGATAGTGTGTAGAAGTGTGTATAAGTTTCTTAAAAACTTACTGAATAAAAAATAGAGCATTTCTATCAATGGCTAAAAAGAGAAAAACTGTAGATGGATTGTACCTCTCACCATTAATATGAACTGTAAGAGGACTCAGATTCATATATAACATCATCATTATAGTCTCAATGTTGTCAAGCATTAATCTTACAGGTATCATAATTTTAATTTCAACAAAATCTCACTTTGCTAACACCAGTAAAAACATTGCATATTGAAATGTTATTTCCTGAAATGACACTTGTCAAGCTAAAAGTAACACAACATAAAGTTAATTAGTCTTCTTACTCCAATAAACAGAAAAAAAAACACTAGGAAGCAAAAATGTGCAGCCCTGCATTCCTGTAGGCCTACGGCACCATGCTTATTTCTGCTACATCAGTTCTTTTGTCTGTCAGAATATAGCAAAATGTGTAATTAGGCCACTCAATAGCCTAATAATTTTCTTTTTATCCTTCCATAAAAAAAAAGCTTCATAAAAACATCAGATATTTCAACATAGTGGACTGGAAATTACACATTAATATAAACGTGCGATATATGTAAATATGTCAAATTCTATCACCCTCCTCTTGTCACTGAATATAAATAAGACTGAAATTATTCACAAAGATGTTATTTATTTCTTTATTTCTAGGGGTTTATCAACAAAAATGTTTTAGTTGCCTGCAATACTTTTGAAGTTTTTTTTCAATTGTCCATCATGCCCTATTCTCTATTGCCTTTTCATGGACAAACCACTGTTAGATTTTCTAACTTCTTATTTGTCTTCATTTCTTCAACATCCCCTCCTTCTCTTTAAGAAGCCCTCTTCTTCCCACTTCTATTACCATTAAAGAAATGGCTAGAAAGACGACTTTCAGAGTGACTGTCAGATAATGACTTCTACATTTGAAATCTGATCTTTTCAAATACCACATTCAAATCCTGAAATCTGATTTATGGAGGTTACTTTCAGCTGTTTTTTATTTTACTCTTCTTGTGGGAAAATGGTGGTGATTAGAATGTACAATCCTTCCTACAATATAGCCAACTTCCTCAAAAAAACCAAAACTGCCAACTTGAAGTTCCCCTTGAAGTCTGGGAAAGACACACTCCTGTCTTCTGTTTCCTGCATCCCTTGAAAGATCTCTACCAATCTTGCATGCAACAATGTGGCTTGAGGGAATTTTTCCCTGTACTGCCTTAGTCTTAAACTCTAGTATGGATTTTATGAGAATGAAAACTTGCACCTGTTTTGAGAATCCAGCACCCTAATTCAATTTCTGTCAGGAACCTGCTGTTTAATTTTAAGTCGTTTAACAACTGGCAATCACATAAACTCATACTTCAGTTTCCCCATGTAAACAATACAGAAAATTACCTACTTTCAGATTAAAGTGCCATCTAGAGTATAAAATCCATTATCATTATGATTACTCCTAATCAAGACAGATAAAATAAAATGGTATCCTTTAAACATAATTATCTTATCACTTGGCAAGTAAGCTGGGCCATGTAGTTAGGAACCAATGTCATATAGAATATCCCAACCTTGACCCTGGGCTAGAAGGAAGGAAACAGTGACTAATCATAGGGAGCAGAGGGGAGAGAGAGCAGAGGATTGACAGAAAATGTCACTCTGCTCCCTCTTCTATTGTCAGAATTTGTATTCTACTTGCTGCTGGTACAGGCCAGGGGAAAGTCCTCTCCATCCCACCCAAGCAACAGAAGCAGAAGTGGAATTATGACTCACTGGGTGACTCAAAGGAGTAACCTGGTCTGCAGGAGATGCTGCTGGAGATACTGCTGGTGTGGGACAAATTACTCAGTGCTCTGCTTGAAGACACAATAAAATTTGTAAGCACCACACCTCAGTTTTACCAGATCCATTTTACTGCCTGTGCTAAGTATCTTGGTGTTTGGGGTTTTTTTTAGAGAAGTTTCAAGTGGAAGGGAAACTGAATTGAAGTCAGCAGTTCACAGTAATACAAAAATCAATTCCCACTGCATGATTGCCTGTGTTATTCTGGTGCTGCTTATCATGCATTACAAAATTTGCAATAAAAATTGTGGGTAGGTAAATGAAAAATTGATACAATACCTAAAATATATCACAAAGTTTAGGGTTTTTTTTTTAAGTCTATTCTCCTGTGAATGCAGTCAGTGATATTTCTCAGCTCATCAGACAAACTGAACATCTGCTCTCTGAAGTGTAAAGACAACTGCAGGGACTGAGGAATATTTTGCTGACAACCCTTTTCTATAATATATCTTGGACGTAATGTTTAAACAACACTAAAATATGACACAGTGTGTAGATCACCACGTGACTTACACAGCATTGTACGTTACACCAAGGTGTTAGATTTTAAAAGGCTAACAAAATACAAATAGATGTAACATATTTAGGATGTAAACAGAATTGCTTTACATGAGCAATGTAATTTATATACTTTTCTGTCTATCTTGTTAGACTGAGAATTTGCTACTCAGTATAAAATAGTGTTCATTTAACACTTAGAGACCAATCCTACATGTCCTGAAGTCAAGTTAAAGTTCCTGCTATCTTCAAAGAAATAATATCAGTTTGAAATTTAGAACTTGCACAACCAGTTACAGCTGCTGAACAAATGTGACAATTTATAATTTTGTTTGTTACTTCTTCATCTTCCACATTTGTATGACTGAATTTGTTAATTTTACTATTTGATTATATCTAACCGGTGGGCTCCCCAAAATGATTTAAAAAATTATCTCAAGCTACTTTCAATTTGTTTCCACCAAAATCTCTTATAGATAATTTTTTTATTTCCCAAATCCCCTGTCATGCATCAAAAGGCAGTAAGTGCCAATAAGTGTCTAGGCCAGTAGTATTCAATACTGTTGCAAACTCCAAAAGTACCACAAAGTATGTCGTAAATCAGGTATGTAGTTTTCAATGCAAGATATATATCTAAAATTTTTATTGTTACCATAAACAAGAAACTTTATTTGCAATTCCTTTATTCCAGTTTAACACATATAAATGGAGGGAAAAATCAGATCAATTAAGTAGGCCTGAATTTGCAGTGTGCAATAGGTGGCTCAGGGCTGTTCCTAGCACAAGAGGAGAGAAAACCACCACAAAACAAAACACCACCTTGCTAAATCGACACTGAAGATACCTAGGGTGAGTATACACGATTAATTCAATTTGCTTGAATTTTTAAACTAAGTATATAATTTATTGCATAAGTAATGCATACCATTGTATAAATATGTTAATGCTTATGCTAAATCGTAACACACAACAAAAGCCTAGTAACAAATATCAATAACTTCACTTTCTTCCAAGCCATCCCCATAGAAGGCTCTAAAGTTGGCAGCATGGGTGCTCTGCAGCAGGTACCCAGCAAACAATGACTTAAGTGCATTGACTGAGTCAGGGAAGAGAAATTTCTGCACACAAAGACAGCCACTGCCTTTTCTCTTTTACGGTCAGAACCATAGTTAAAGTGTCTTCAGTATTTTCTAGTATTTCTACTTTCTAAAGCAACAAAGAATAGCATTTGTGACATTCCTTGTAGCGCAGTCCTCATTCTCTAGGGTGTCTGACTTCACTTTTTGTCAAGCAGTATGAAAAAATTAAGACAAAACCCCAGACCTATAAGTAACATCTGTCACAGAGGCCCATGTATTTTTCTTCCACAGCTGTGGACAAGCACACACACTAAAAAGCTCTGCTACAAGGTTTTAATTATTGCTATTATTCTCTGCTCCTTTGGAGTATGATGGTGTCTTTGAGATTCTTGGACAAAGAGCAGGCAGAGAAACCATAATGGAAATGTGCAGTAGAGATCATAAAGAAGTATATGACTTGAAGTTAGCCCATTTTATGCAGTAAGAAAACAGAACTTCTTCCTGCATTTAATCTAGCTTTAATAATTTTGATTAATTTGGCATTGATGGTTTTTCAAAGTGGATGCTGTTCACTCTCATGCTATAATTTTCTTTCATTAAAATAGTCCATTACAGAACACAAAGATTATGTTTAAGTTCTGTCTTCATGCCTGTATGACTTGTTTTAGCAGTATATCTGAGGCAATGATTGTCTAAAGTCATAATAATCTAAAAGGACCTTTTCTGTTTCAGGCATCTCAACTAGTTTCATTTTATTTAGTCATTAAGCCTCCCATTCCTAGAGAATAGGAGCTTCTATAAAATTGGCAGCTCCAATGCTTGTACAATTTTGTACAAAGCTTTCTTTCCTCTCTCGCTTCTGCTATAGCTGAACATGGTTTTGATGAGAAAAGTATTTCCACTAATATTGCCTATCAGAAAGCTTGATGCACATAGCAGAATTATTTGAATTAATATTACAGGACTTAATAGTTTATATTTTATATGGCTGAGAACCATTTTAATTTCAGGCTGTCAACTTTTTTTGCTTTTGTTTTGTTTTTGTTTGGGTTGTTTTTTTTTTTAAGCAACAATAACCTCCCTATCTAGATTGCACTACAGGACAGTAGAAACTCTATTTTTGCAGAATATGTAAATATATAGCTTTGACACTTACCAGCAAATGAAGCATACTACCATGTTAAAGATTACTCAAGTCATTTGATGGACACTTATGACTGTAGCGGGTTTTCAAGTGGAATGTGAATGCTTACTTTCATCTTCAGCTGAACAAGTGTAATATCCACTCTGCCTTCCTGAATCCATTTCCTTCTTGGTCCTGTGTCTGTTTCCCACCCCCTCCCATCCTCCTGCATCTGTAATGAAAATAATTAGATATATACAAAATTTTCTGACTGTAAGGTTTACACTGCTATTTCTGAACATGATTTGTAGTCTACTTCTAAACTGAGGAGAGTGAGAAGAGTTAAGGAATCAAAGAAAGATTCTTCCAGAGGCTCAGTCAGTACTTCAGTAGGATACTGGGCAAGATATGCCTTAGATAAGAGAGACTTTGATGATACTGGAAGTACTTTAGGACTGTAAATATCTCCAATACGCACCAAAAGCAATATCATTGCAAAGATTTAGAGAGTAATTCTGGGTTTACATGGTTCCAGCTTGTTTAGGTAAGAAATTGTAACTGATGAAGCCTATCACACACACAAATTTTTGCAGCTATGAACAGCCCAAGATCTCCTGTTTTATGAATTCCCCTAACACACACTAACCCTACTGTTATGTTGCCTATCTATTTGTAGCTTGCTTTTCTTTTATAAGACATATTGGAAATGTGTCTCATTGAAAACAACAAAGTACTTAGTCTTTTATCCATACTGTCTCTGTCACTTTTTGTTAGAGAATCCCTTTTCTTAAGGATAAAAGGAAATTGCTTGAAACAGCTGAGTTTCATTTATAGCATTGTTATGTTGCTTTTGTCTGTTGCCTGTCTCATCCTAGGAACTGAACACATTTATCCTTGGTAAATCTATGGGCAAGTTTGATGGCTTTCTGCTTCCAGAACAATGCTGGCATGTCACAAATCCACGGAACGTCTCCCTTCATACACAAGAAGCAAGAGTCAATAAAGCACTTAACAGCAGCTGCAATCTGCTGAAAATCCTTTATGTTTTTAGCCCTGTGGGCAATCCTTTGTGGAAGGGTGAACTTCATGTGACTTCCTGATAAACAACAACCTACACCAATGTCTCTGTACTACAACTGAAATATTTTCATTTTACTACAGATGACGTCCCATGGTTCTATCATTCCCTTGGCTCTCTTGCTATTTGTAAATGGGACAGCAATGGTAATGTGGAAAGTTTCTACTACTTAAATCCAAATGGTTAACCAAGGCTAGAACCAAGGATTTCACTTTTAAAAAACAGCCTATTAAAAATTTATTCCCCAAATATGGTTTTACCCAATTCTTTCCAGCGTGGACTCCCTGACAGCATATATGATGAGGTGGTAATTCAGAGAAGTGGAGCTCACCAGTACAGATCATTAAGGATATGCATTTTACACTGAATATGCAAGTTGGGGAACATTTTTATCAACAATATAGGTTTTATTAAAAAAAAAAATTATGTGAATGAAAAAATCTTAAAATATTTTCTATTAAAAATTTTGTAAAATTAAAAGAACAAGGAAAAATCACTTGACAAAGAAAAAAACCTGGTTCATTTAAAATTATATCAAATTAAGCTTTTTTTTAAATTTATGACCAATAGGTATTGTTCCTCTAAATTATTTTAATAGTCATAGTAAGAAATATACAGGAGGAAAAGAAAAAACCTTCAGGTCATACACCTTCTGGTGCAAATAATTTAAGCTTTTTTGATAATAAAATCTTTTTCATGTAGAAACTTTAAAAGAACTTTCCAAAATGAAATTGTTTTATGCTTCTTTATTTGATTTTTGTCTGAAAATTGGCCTTGAAAACTAGCAGTAGGTGTCACCATTTTCGTTTTGGTGCAACAGTCTGCATCTAGAAATTCTGTGATAATAGCATGCAGCTGGGAAAGACATCCTTTCATAGGAAAGCGTAAACCAAGAGTATACTACAATTTTCCAGATGGAAGGATATATCTGAAACCAAGGAAATGTACTCATTGATCTTCAGCATGAATGACATTCTCAAAATCAAGATTAAATAATACGGCTTTTACATAACAGATTGTATGGGAGAAAAAAAGAAACTTCTGACTGAAGCAAGCTTGAGAAAGAGGAGGACAGTCTGTCTTGGCCTTCAAACAAGATAATGGATTCTTGTTCTGAACAGGTGCCAGGAGTGCTCAACCCTAGTCCCACAAAAGTCAACGAGGAAAAAACTCATTGACATCAGTGGGATTTAAGATTTCATCCAATGTTTTCCTGCCCTGTGAGGTTTTAGATATGTTAATGTATTGGGACAGAAAACTGCCCCTAAGAATCAATTGAAAATCATATCCAGATAATTCTCCTGTCTTCCATTTTATCTCCAGCAGTGCTGAATAAAAGACAGAGGAAAAAATTACAAGACAGAGGAGAATCCTCTCTCTCAATACTCAGCTATATTGTCAAAAATATCCAAAACTTTAAACCAGAAGGAAGAGAGGAAGAATGCAGCTGAACTGTGCTGAATCAACCCCAATCAAAATACTTTGTTAAAATCAAGATATTATTTTATGCATCTCTGTGACATTACTCTGTCAGTAGCTCAGGCACCTACAGGCTTGATCTTCACTTAGCTCATGCTGACAAATTGTAGCTTTCTTCCAAAGTGTTGGTAGCCTGGGAGAGGTATACTTTGGGCAAATGTTTTTGCATTTGTGGTAAAATAGGCACATGAACCAACATGAACCACTAACAACACAACAGAAATGAAGTAGTTTGTCACTCAGTGTCAAATGGAACAAAGCATTTCATTTCAGAAAAAAAAAAGGATGTATATGTTTTTCATAGGGGAAGGAAAACATTACATCAAAAAGCTCAGGGAAAACACTTCAGTGTTACAGCACCAAGGTTTCTTGAATTTTCT
Source organism: Podargus strigoides (assembly GCA_028020825.1). Classification (NCBI taxonomy): domain Eukaryota; kingdom Metazoa; phylum Chordata; class Aves; order Caprimulgiformes; family Podargidae; genus Podargus; species Podargus strigoides. The sequence goes on from CM051628.1 coordinate 14,881,334, forward strand.
ATTTCATTGATGTTATAGGTGTTCGGATTTTTTGACCAACCAACGTTTAGAAGTACTTTCAGTGAAATGGAAATGTTTAATTCTCTCTCACAAAAAAACATTTTACCTATATCATAATATTCTTCAAGTTTTACTTTTTATTCCAGTGAAATATGAGTGAATCACACTGAGAAACTTGATTTTTTTTCCTACCAGCTAATCCTGGTCGGAAGGGAAGCACAATGCTAATCTAAACACAAATGAAAAAGTTGACATGATACTCCTGAAGAGGATTGTCCATATCTCATTGGCTTGAATTGCTTTCAAGAAAGCAGTTTTATTTATTTAGTGTTTGCATTTTTTGCTGAGATCTCCTTCTAATCTGAATATGACAGTAATCTCTGATGTCTTTCTGATCTCCTTTGTGGTAGAAAGAATACTGATGGAAGCTATTGCCTTTGAATTTAAAATGAGTTTATTTCTGAAATTGACTTTTTTTGAAGGAACTCCACTGAAATTTTACTACACTGTAGAAATTTCACCTTCATAAAACTAATACTGGCCTATGTCCTGTTTAGCTATCTAAATTCAGAGTATTAATCCTGAAATATATTTAATTGATTATCCTACAGTTTAAAATATTTTCAGATAATATACAATGTAAAATATACACAATCTTTATAATTATATAAATATAATATATAGACTGACATCTACATATATTTGAGTATGCATATAGCTGTAAATAGTAAACAAAAGCAAAAAGCCCTAAGGGTTCCCTTTCCCAACTACCACTGAGAATACACAGACCTTAGACAAATAAAAGGTGCCTAGAATTGTACTAAGGAAGCAGAGTAAATTATTGTAGATACATGGGGAGAGAAAGGGCATTTAGCCATTGTACTTCAGATCAATAACACAGCTAAATATAATTAAAAGAGACCATTATTAAAATATGGCTTATAGCACCAGTATCAGTTCTTCACACTTACTTATCCTAAAACATGCAAACACAGAATTCACTTTCAACAGAGTATTACCAAAAAAGGTCTTACAGAACCTTTTGTAATGCTTGGAATTTGTCTATATAAAATCCAATCAAGATGTGTTTTCCTTTGCTTTATCTGAGCTTAGTTTTATCCATTATTATTGATGTAAATCATTAAAAATGCATATAATGAATACATTAATAATCACACAATATTTTATCTTTTTATTGCAACAGGCAGTGAAAGGCACATTTGTCCTTTTAATTTAATTTCTAATGAATAAAGAATGCTAGTCCAATATAGAAAGATTAATAAAGATGTAGAATGGTGTCACATACATGAAATCCATATCTTAGTATTTAATCATGTAGCATAAACTAAGACAGTATATGGATGTTCCTGTATTTTATTACACAGATATTACCAGGGTAGCTAAAGAGGTATAGAAAAATCACGGTATTGCTAACATGGACATAACCATTAAAAACTATGGCTTCATTACTATGGTTTAAAAGCAGATAATAGCCAGGATTTGTGATATTTATTAAGAAGAAAGTCTTTTCTCTGCTTTTTTATTAACACAATGGTATTTGGTAAAACAGCACTTGTTTTTGAAGTAAAATACGTGAAATCACTCTCTATGTAGAGGGAGATAATATCTGGCAGTAAGTAAAAGACAAAAAGAATATAGAAGAGAGTGTCACACAGCAGAGAGAAAAGACACAGATCAGGTCAAGGAGAAAAGTAGAAGGAGAACAAGGAAGGGAGGCAAGGAAGAGAGAGAGAGAGAGAGAAAACGCCAACATAAAATTTATATTTCGAGGACTACCTCCAGAAATCAGAGAGAGAACTATAAATACGCTTTTACATTTAAAAGGTCAGATTAGACTTGTTATCACTCTAAAAACCCACAAAGCGTAACTTAAAAACTGAGTGGCTAGAGACCTGGCTTGCATATTACCTCTACACCTTAACTGCCATACTCCAAAAATATTTTTAAAGAGGGCAAGAAGCAGTTCTGTGTGTGTGTGTGTGTGTGTGTCAGATTAAGCCTTTTGCATAGCACAAAGCCTTCTTGCATAGCACAAAAAAGCAGCAGCCTGTTCTACAAACATGTCATTTGTGAGAGGTAGACTTGAACTGCATAATGAGCCCATCAAGATCACTGGAATGCTAATTAAAACCTGAAAACCAAACATGCATTTCTTACACCACTGTAGAAACTGATCCAACCGTTGACAGAAAATGTTCGTCCTGAAATATATTTCATGTCTCATGCTGGAATTATGTCAGAAATTGCTTCAGCTCTTTTCCCACAGTATAATCTGACCCTTCGCCAATGCACTCAAGCAAATCACGCCACCCATCAGGTTAGAGGGCATGTAATTACAGGTGTATGGGGTAACCTATTCAGTCTGAATATGCAACAGCAAGAAACTCTGTCTTGTTGCTATTTTTAAAAGTAAAACAAGGCTAGAAGCTGTATGCAGGCTCTTCACTGGCCTTTCACATGGAAGACAACCATGCTGCTAGTGTGTTTACTCTTATTGTTATGAAACACTAAGCGGCTTAGGTTGAACTGGAGAAGTGAAACCAATATTGCAGACAGCTATGGATGTTTTCCTTTGCTCTGTTTTTATGACATATGAGGATATTACAAGTCAAAAGACTTTTGTACACACATTCCTCCAGTCAATATGTCTGCAGGGAGTGCTGTATCTCATGACTATCATGAGCAGATCTGGACAAGTACATTTGGGCATGGCCAAATTCATCCAGCAGTTTTGTAAGGATTATCCTAGGGATATCTCAGGTCTTCACAGTGTGAAACTTTTTGTCGTTTCTTCTATTTATTTTTTTTTTAATTGAGGACAGGAATGGGGAGAATCATAAAGCAAATATTCAGTAAAATAAACATTTATCAATATGCAGAATAGCATAAATAGCCTATTTAGAAGACAGCAAAAGAAGGGGAAGAAAGGAGAGAAAGAACAGAGAAAAAGATGGAGATGATTCAATAGCATAAATATTTTCAGGATTTCCAGAATGTTTAATAAGAGTGTGCTGCAATTTACATTGAGACGTGGAAAATTCAATACGGTTTACACCTCCCAGAATTCTGGAGCTGCCAGCTCAGAAGGAAGGGAGCACATAAATAATGTATTTCCTGTTATTCTTGGTCTGCAGCTGATCTCCTACTGAGCACTGAGAAAGAGTTTTAGATCCCTAGGAGACAGCTGGTGCTGTCTAGCATGTTTGACTGATTTTGTGAGTAGAGAATGAAAGGCATAAAAGGCAAAATGAGAATCTGAAACTAAAGAAAACTCAGAGGTTTACAATGCTGTGCAAGAAGGCAGAATTAAGAGTAATCTATTCTAAAGAATCAATTTATTTGAAAATGAAAAGTCTCAAGTAGATTGGATAGAAATCCAAACGTGCAGTTTTCTCTGCACACAAACAGGTTTATGTTCTTGGTAATACATCATACTTTGCATTTCAATACAAGTGCCAGAAAGCTAATAACTGTAAAATATTTAGATCAGTTGAGACTGTGGACCTCAAATGTGGTGCCATTTAGGATTCAGCTACAGTTTTGAAAGACTGAAGTTCAACTGTTCATCAACAGAATCGTCAGGGAACAAAGGTTTTCAAGCATTTGGTAGGCTCTCTGCACCATCTACTAAACTCACTGGTTTGTCTGCTCATTTCAAAAAGCTAGTCAGACTGGAATTAGTAAACCCCATTCGTGTTACCCAGCAAGGAGGCCAGATGGAGGAAAAAACACTCCTCCAGCTGCTTTCTCATCCCTCTGCAAACCATTCACTCCCCTTGTAGGATAATTCCTCTCTCTAAGAAAAATAAACATCTGAAGCCAGAAGTATACAGTAGAAGGGCATACACTTAATTTTTCCTAATGACAAAGACAGGCCACCAACTGACAGTCGTGATAGTGTCCAAATGCAAAGAACTGGGCTGAATATGTGCCTTTTCTCACAGGCTTTCTTAATTTGACCTGGTATTATGGCTAGAGGTTAATGCTGAATCATGACTCTATCAATCATCATTCAAAAAATGTAAAAGCCAACATGTACACAGGTGAACCTCCTGTAAGGATGTTTAGAAACGAGGCTCCTTTCTTAAAATAATTCCCTTTCTGACCAGCTTATGACTTCTTCAAGATACCAAAGGAGAAACTTTTTTAATCCCTAGCCACATGTGCAGAGTACAGACCAACAAGTCTCTGGGTCCTGACTCTCCCTCTGCAAGGCTAGCAGCATGTTTAGTAAAATCATCTGGCACATCTGGAGAAAGGGCTGCTGTGTCAAGGAGCTGAACAGAACCTGTGTCAGTACTTCATGTATCAGAAAAACTTGTGGGGGAGCAGCACTTGTGGGGGTGGTGTCCCTTTACCCTTCCTTTGCTCAGCCTGTTATGCAGCCTGGCATACCCGGAGACAAAGATAATAGTGAAGTTTCTTGTGTCCAGTAAGCAAACCCCTTTCAGATATGAGGCTTCAACAATAATTTCTTTTACAGTGACTCAGTAAGATGATAAAGAAATTAACTCATTGCATTCCCTCACCTAACAGGTTTCAAAGATAAATCCACTGTAATTATGGCACTAACAACAGAACTTCCAGCAAACTCACACAACATCTATGCAACAGCTTACTTGGCAGAAACCCCACAAAACATGTCCCAGCTTGGAAAGTAATTTCAAAAACTCAAGAAAATGAGACAGAAAACTGCTGCTTCTATTCAGCTCTGAATAGACCTAAACCGTATAAATCTTGGTTCATGAAAAAAATATGAGAAGGAGAATTTCAGTGCACCACAGATGATGAATCCTGGGAAGATAACCTTCAAAAGATACACACATCACTATCACAGGGAGAAAATTCCGATGGAAAGCAATTTGACACTCCTTATAGGCCACCGTAATCAGCCAGAAAATGAATTAACATAGCCCAGAGGACAAGGTACTATCGAATAGGGTCTTGATCCAGTGAAGCACTTAATCTTATGCATAATATTAAGCACCTGAACTGCTTCATTAAGTCACATACAGGTGCAAATCAAACCTGGCCTAGCACTAAAAATAACATAAATGATTTCTAGCAAGTTATCTATTTGTTGAATTCAGTATTTTGTTCTGTTCACAGGTTACCCATGACAATACTGTTATTTTTCAAACTATCCTAAATTATTTAGCATTATACTTGCATATTTCTGTCACTAGCACTTGGGCTGAACCCCATTCACAGTTCATGAAGTTCAAAGTTGTTACGAAGATGTTGTTCCATCATATATTATTTACAAATAATGAGACATATATTCTTTTCAATGACGAGTAGAATACAGCTTTTAGAATAAGGTTTCTGTTTTGCATACTTTAACAAGTTCGAAATTCTCTAATATGTGTATGACATTTTGTTTTTCTGCAAGAAGAATTTCACTTAATCATTATACATATTTATGAAAAGTGTCAAATTCAATCAGAGCATACTACTTTTCTTTTATCTGGGCAGCTAGTCAGATGTATTTAATTTTTTGAAATAATATTCACAATGCTGTACATATACTATTTGTTAATGCATAAAATGAAGCTGATTTCAGAGATAAATTATGAAAATAAATACTCTTTCATCAGCAGGACAGTCCCAAATGACAGAACAACAAAAAATATTGACAAGTGAGCAGAAAAAGTTTAGAAACCTAAGAAGAAACTTTACATTTTCGGTATAGCGAGATAAAACATCAGAAGTTTGAAATATGAGTAAGAGGACAAATAAGATCAGACAGTCCTAAGACTGGCTTGAGAATCATTGAGCTATAATCAGTAACTTGTAACATCTGCAGAAGTAAGACAAATAACCTGAAGATAAAATAGTGCTGTAGTACAGAGAGGTCAACCTAGAGTGAGGTTAGGCCATTTTGATTCAATCTAAGGTGTTTCAAAACTCTTCTGAACAATTTAATTTTGCAGTTCCAAGGGGCAGGGCCTTGACCAAAGGCAAGATAAAATGAGGGTAGAAGTGACAGAGGGGAAGGGAAGACAAGCCCAAGAAATCAGGGCTGTGGCAGGGTGGGAAGGGAGGAATGTTCTCGGCATTGATACACTTGGACAAGAACACCCCCTGCCACTAATACAGATGATTCAGTATTACATTGTTACATAAAATCCTGGTGGGACACCTACTGGGAATTACACCTTCAAAATTACGCTATCAAAATATCTCCATTTGCATTCAAATTCACTGTATCTGTGGACCTGTTACTTCTAAGAACACAGCATTAAATAATTGCACATTTAGATATACATATTCAGTGTATGTACTAAAATAATAGGACCAACATATACTTTCCGTATTTATTTTCTATTACTTCATAATCCTCCTCCCAAACTGGCATTTTAAAGGATCCACAACTAAATGAGGCTTCAGATTGCTGTTCCCTTCTAAACTGAGATTCAGAGCTCACACAGATTGTGAATTAACTAAAACATCGACCTACATTACCTTACCAGAGAAAATACACCAAAAAAAGACATCTTGAATATGCAGGGAAAGTCAAAGCAGTTACAGCTGTTATAATCAATTTCCACCCACAGTGGGATTTCAAAGCATTATTTAAGCAACACATCCTGATCTCAGGGATGGGAACTAAGGGTCTCTTCCAGCAGAGTATCCAGGCAAGTATTTATTTTCATATTTGCTAAGTTTGTTAAATGTGGACCTGTATGTAAACTCTAAGGGTGTTACCATTTCTCACTTGTCTGCAGACTCACATTCCCATAGAAAGCAGTAAGAAAAAAAAAATCTTTCCGATTAATCAAAATGGTATCAAACTGAATATAGCAATTCCCTTACAGGTTTGCTTTGCTTTATACTTCATCTAACTGAAGAGACTTTTGGACACAAAAAAATCCCTCATCTTTTCATGAATTTTGTAGAAATTCCTTCCTTCAAGTAATTCAACATTAAAGCCTTTTAGAACTATGAATATTAGAAAATATGTGTGTTTTTAAAAAATAAGTGAGGTAAAGAGATGACTTTACATTGTCTTCTCCCAGCAAAGTTTCACCAGAGATTATTAAACTTTAAAGTTATCAAAAGTATCTCTTTTTTTTTTTTTTTCAAGAGACAATGGCACATTTCTGTATCCATGCACTTGTGTTCCTGCTTTAAAAATTTATAATAAAAGATGTATTTGCATCCTAAGATAAGGATTGTTTCTCTCTCCACTGATATAAACCTACAGTCCATTCCACTTTTAACAAGCAAACGATGAAATAATTTTTCATTGCTTGCAATACTGTCACTTGTCTCCTTTAGCTTATTATATCTCAGTGCTGCTGTTTGTAGATGATGACTGACTGACAATGTTGACCTATTTTAGAAAAAAATCCTATCTGATCCAGTTTCATACTGTTTGCCTGTCAGATTTTTTTACCTTTCTCTAATTCAGCATACTTTGCATGCTCCACAGACTGAGAAAAGGGAACCTATATCTGAATACTCTGACGACTTCTAGATTTTTAAGCATCCCTCCTTAAAATGCATTGAGTTAGCTTTCATGACCCATCATTTTGCCAACCAAGGTCAAGTGGAAACATTTAGTTGCTTTCTTGAAAACCAGAAAACTTTGGCAGCCCACTCCAGACAACCAGTAATCAAGGAATTAGCATTATATAGCCCACAAGTAAGAATTTGTTTATTGTACTACACATTGCATACTTATAAACTGTATCTAAAAAAAATTCTTATGAGATTTTCCTTTTCTCATAAATTCCAATCTACAGCAAACCAAACCAGAATGTTCATCACCTAATAATTTAAAACAGATTTTATTTCAAATGAACATTTATATCTGACAATACTGCACATGCACTGGTACTGAACCTGAGAAATGCTCACTTTCAAGTGTTAATACAAAAAGCCCCCTCACCCCAACTCCAGACTCATTTAAACTGAACACCTGTAGCTGATGAGAGTGCACTCACCAGAGCCTGTAGGATAGTATTTAGCCTAACTTTTGTTATTTTCTTCAGAAGGACCAGAACTCTATGTAACAGTGGTGGCCTCTTCAGTCTAGGTCAAAATGAAGTTCAGGAAAATCATGGGTAGGGCAATCTTTCTTGCCCTTTCCTCATCATTTTATGAACAGCCATTAAAAATATGCTATCAGTATCTACAATATTATTGCTATTCAAGGATAAAGTGACAATACTTCAAGGAAAGAGGCAAAATTCCTAAAAGACATGAGAGTCTAGATGCTTATCCCAATAGTCAGATCCGAGTCTTGTCAATATTGCACTGCCATTGGTGGTTCTCATCCATTTTTCCTTGGCCAGACACAAAAATCTCCTTCAGTTATAAAACCTCATGCATTTTGCTGAACATCTGCTGTGTGCAGTTTTTCTGAGGAGACAGACAAATGGCCATGCTAAAACACAATACCATTGGCTAATTGATAATGAGAATATATCCACATTGCTAATTAGTATCTGCAGACTGGTCTTGTTTCTAATCCAACTTTTGTCTTAAATATATCTAAAACTTAGACAGAATGACTGTGATTTGGAAGCTGACCATTGCAGATACTTCATCTCTTCTCATGAACTCTAATCTCCTGTGACAAAACTGAGCACATTTGCTGACAGAATGGTTTCTGTGGAGGACTCTTGGGATGAACAAACAGATGAGGCTTTACTGGGATGACCTGATTACAGAAGGGTGGAGAGAAATTTCATGGCCAGGATTTTAAAACATACTCAGTACCAAGTATGCCTTATCTGTTATTTTACCTATGTATAATGGAAGCAGTGTTAGGCCAGTGATGATCTGTCTTGAAATAATTGCAGCCAAAGTGGTCACGCCTTTAAAAAGCAATAAAATTATCAGTCAAAAGGCCAGACAATCACAGCAAGAGGCCTACAGACTGTTAAGCAATAGTTGAAATACGAAAGAGAAATCTAAAGACTCAGAGCAGAGCCTGTGAGACCTCCTTTTATCACTGATTTTTGCTGCTAAGACAATGGCATCAGAGTAGCAGCTTCAGAAAACATGTTATACCGAGTAATCACAGACATCCAGGAAAAAGAGAAGGGATAAGCAAGAAACAATTTGCTGAACTCAACTCTGAATTTGTCGCTGAAGATGAAGAGGCAGAGAAATCTCTTCTATAGCTCAGAACAGCCAGACAAAGGAATGAATTTTTAGGGTAGGTTAGGAGGAGCTTCAAAGCATTGAGGATTTTACCTGTCCTAACACTTTTAACACCTAAGAGAGATACTTGCCACAAGGTTTTCTTGCTGAATTGCCTTGTAGAAACAGAAAATAAATGGAGGGGGGAAGAAAGGGGGCGGGGGTGTGCAAAAAGAAATTTTAGAAAAACCTTGGTTTGAAAAGACCTCTAAGATCATCAAGACCAACCATTAACCCAGCACTGCCAAGCCACCACTACCCCATATCCTTCAGCACCTCACCTCATCTACACATCTCTGAAATCCCTCCAGGGATGGGGACTCCCCGACTGCTCTGGGCAGCCTGTGCCAGAGCTTAACAATCCTTTCCGGGAAGAAATTTTTCCTAATATGCAATCTAAACCTCCACAACTTGAGGCCATTACCCCTCATCCTATCACTGTTACCTGGGAGAAGAGACCAACTCCCACCTCACTACAGCCTCCTTTCAGGTAGTTGTAAGAGAGCAGTAAAGTCTCCTTGCTGTCAAGTTCTGATAGGAGTTCTCATAGCTACTGCATTTAGCAATCCAGATGTTAAAATAATGTATTTCAAGGCACTTAAAGTTATTATTTTTTATGTTAAACTTGAGGTGGGGTTACTTTTGTTTTTTCTTTCTAGGTTTTTTTTTTTCCTTTATGGTTTAGCATAATTTTAGTATTATTCTTTTAATGAGTGATTTCTTTTTTCTATGAAAAAAAAAGATCAAAATAATTAGCTGATTCTACAAGCTGGTTGGTGAAAATTAAAGATGCTAAGAAATATAATAAAATAAAGAAATTCAATAGTAAAATTGCTACTCGAAAAATTCTTATGTGAATATGACTTTGAAAGGAGTAAGTACAGTTTTCTCAGATAAATAAGATTTTCAAGTTATATTATTTTTGTTCTCTGTAAAGTTTTCATAATTTCATTGAAAATTATATCCTTTGCTAAATGCTTCAAAAGATCATAGCAACATTTGCACATTCTATGTAATTACCTGATTTCTTCATAGCAGTTTCTGTTGAGGGATGTGTGGTGGTTTGACCTTGGCTAACCGCCAGGTACCCACCAAGCCACTCTATCACTTCCCCCCCTTCTCTCAGCAGGGCAAAAAGGGGGAAAGAAAACAAGATAGAAAAAAACCCAACCCTTGTGGGTAAAACAAAAGCAGTTTTAATGTAAGCAAAGCAAAGCAAGGTCTGCGCGTGGAAGGAAAAAAAAAAAAAAGGAAAACAGATTTATTCTCTGCTTCCCATTAGCAGGTGATGTCAGGCCTTCTCAGGGAGCAGGGCTGTGATAGGTGTAGTGGTTGCCTGAGAGGACCAAGGGTGACCCCACCCCCCTTCCTCCTTTTCCCCAGCTTTATTCTTGAGCAGACATCCTATGGTATGGAATATCCTTTTGGTCAGTCCAGGTCAGCTGTCCTGGTTGTGTCCCCTCCCAGGATCTTGCCCACCCCATCCCACTGGGGGGAAATGTTGGAAAGAGCCTTGGTGCTGTGTAAGCACTACTCAGCAGTAGCCACAACACCAGTGTGTTATCAACACCCTTCTAGCTCCCAACACAAAACACAGCACCATGAGGGCTGCTATAGGGGAAAATCAGTTCCAGCTCAGCCAGACCCAGTACAGTATGTTACATTTCTACTGAACTGCACAGGCTTAATCTCTAAAATTTTAAGCTTTTTCAACAGTGTTATGCTTAGAATGACATACTTGAGAAAATATTAGAACAGAACACCATAAGAAGTTTCGTTCCATAGGAAGAAAGAATAAGACAATGTGGATTTGCTTGTGTTTCGCTCCTGAACAGCATTTATGCAAGTATTTAATACTATGTTGCAAAACCAAATTGAGATTGAAAGCCCTACTGTTATGGAAATCACCATTAAATTTTCCATTTTCTTCACTGAGAAAGTCTTATTAACCAAAAACACATGGCATGCAAGGCAGACATCTTTATTTCCTCTCTTCTTTGAATATGACTATCCAAAGCTGAAAACCCACTCCCACTATGAACTGAACATAAATGCTTATCAACAAGCCTGGAATACAAAACATATCTAGTGATAGAAAAGAATACACCCACAGAATCTCAAATAACACTGTGCATTGCTAACTAAAATGCACTGAAATAGAGTCTAAGGATCTTGATTATGAAACTGAACCTTATTTTGCTGGTTGTTTCACAAGGAGCAATAAACCTTGACAGATTAATCCAAAAGCTTGACAAATACAGACTTTTAAAGTGAATGCTCACATTGTGGTTGTCTCCTAAGCATCCTGCTTTCAACTTCATCTTAAGAAAACATCAGAGGTAGTGTGACAACATAGTAGAGCAGACCTATAATTTGAGAACCAATCTACCATAAAATGCTAACACATTTATTTTTATGCTGCTCTAAGTTTTATTTTCCAATGTCAGGATGTAGCATAAGAACTGGGAAGAATATATCCAGCTTTGAATCACCTTCTTTCCTTTCCCCTTGTTTGCACCAAATGCAGGCAAGCTGTTTATTTGAACCCAAAACCCTTTGGACAGTCTCAGCTCAACAAACAGATATGATATATGGCTACTTGCACTCCTCCTCATCTGTTGCTATGGCATTTTGCCTGCTCACAAGGTGATTGGACAATTTTGCTATGAAAGTCTGCACCAAAGATCAAAAGCTCTCCTGTGGCACAGTGCTGCTTCTGCCATCTGTTTTGCATGGCATTTGACAGGTCCAGGGAAGAATGGATGAGAAGGCAATACCATGTCATGCTTTTACCTGTTTTTCCTTACTAGCTGACATTTTGTCCCACCTTTCTTCCACCTGCTACTTGGAAAAAAAACCCACTTTGAAACAGAAAAGAGAAAACAATCAGGCTCCTACAGATTAGACTTCAGCCTGTAACTGAAGAAATTCATAGTAGTTGCTACAAAGAGACTAATAGACATCGTCATACATGTAACAGCTACAAGCACCCTTTAGGTAGCAAAAAAACCCACCCTACCTATCTTAGAGTTCCCAACAATATACAGTGAGTTGTACAATGGTACCCTGTTGCTAATACATACTAAAAAACGTTAAACAGTCGTGCAGAAAAAAATTCGTTCAGAACAGAAAGCAATATGAAATCTTTCTGAAAGAAAAGTGTTGAGAAAAAAGTGAGAAAGATTCCGCAGCAGCTTCTTAGAAGCATATTTTCTGGGAGGCATGGTTGCAATGTTGTTATTATTTAAAAGAATTTTTAGAAGAAGTGAATGAATGGCAGCAGTTTAAATGAAATTGAATGAGAATTTACTAAGAATGCATCAGTCTAACTTCAGGTATGTGAGTAGCTGTAAAATGTTTGCTTCTTATCTATTACTGTAGGAAGGCAGAGAAAAGGAAGATACTACTCTTCATTAAAGGATGGAAACTGGATTGACTAAATTACAACAAGCTTTGCAACATTCTAGTTTCTGTTTCTTGCTGGGTACCATAAAAACCCAGATTTCTTTCCCTGTCTCACAGCTCTTAAGATAGTTTTTCTGCTATATTAAACACAATAAGTATGAGAGTCTGAATAATATCTCATTTGCCTTTATATAAGAACATTACAAAGATATCCAATGCAATTTTGAAGGCTTTCAATAATGACTGCTATTCCTGAGTACACACTAAACTACAGCCCCAATGAAGATTTCCTATTTATCATCCCTGACCATTCCAGATTCTCAAATGTTCTCACTGTAGGGACTGAAATGAAGACATGAATATTTTTCTCACCACAAGCAGTCACAACTTTCCACCTCCCTGTGTGGGAGAGTTCTTATGTTACCAAAGGATACATCTGCAAAACACAGTATAGAAGCATTTTTTGGGTCCAGATGAACTGTTATTGCAATGCAGAAGCTCCCAACAATGTTCAAGAGAACAGCTATTATGATGAAGCTAATATAGTTAGTCCTCCAAAGAACACCCTCATTTCTAAATTATTTACACATGTTAATTTTTGCTCCCCATGCTGTTATGTATTTGAATTGTTTTGCTCTCATTTATAGCAGTACACATTATGGCTGAGATTTTCAAAGCCATCAATCCCTTTGGTGGCTTTAAAGATCTAAACCTAATCTTTTAGTTTATGCTCATTTATAGTGGATTTGCAACGGAAGATGCTCTTTCATTCCAGCAGGCATCTTATGCAAATAAGTTTTCATTATCAGATGCCCATCCTTCAGTATCGTCATTAATTAGCAGACTAGATACTGTGAAAAAAGTCTTTAGTTGGCAATTATAATGGGCAAATAATGAAGACAGGCTTGTTTGCTAGGAAGCTGCAGAAATTACATAACCAATACATTTACCGCAAAATATTTCTGGCAGTACAATAACTTATTTTACATTAATATGATAACGGACATAAACAAGAGATTTGATTAGTATTTTTGCATTAAAAAGCTGAAGTACATTTTGTGTTAAACCAATGCCAGAAAACATTTGGTAGTCTACATTGGGAAATGCAAACTGTGACCCACACTGTGAAAAGAGTTGTTACATGTTGTTTCTAAGCATTACATCATCAAAATCATAAGAATTCTTTAAAGAAAATATCCTCTTCTTGTTTTTTCAGCAGGTCCTGGAATGAATGGATGGAAAACTGGCTTGCAGTAAGAGTACAGTTGCTCAGCTTCGTCTAAAAAGTCCTCCTTATTTTGGGATTGTCATGGGCAAAAATTTGTTTTCAAAATCAAATCTGGCAATGTCTCCTTCAGCTATTTTCCAAAAAACTGTACTGGAAACCTCTGTCTAACCCACTGACTCCCACTTCTAAAACAAGATTTTACAATCTCCTCCGAGTGCCTTATCCACCTTTCAATTCTTCTGTTATTCACCACCTTAAATAGTACTCTCCTATACTTTAACACTACATCAGATATGGTACTATATAAAAAATGGCTAAATCAGGTCTCTTATATTGCTATCATATAAAAAGGAATTACTCCATTATTGCTCTTCTAAAAGGATCATAAAAGGGAACATTGAATTAGTTTGATGTAATCTATGTTGGGATCAAACATATCTTGTTTTCTTTTTTCTCTCTTTTACTTTAGGTTTAGCCATCAGGTCCATCAAAACACAACTTTTTGTAGAACTGAAGTCATATTAAGGAGATGGAGCAGTCTCATTCAACTCTATTTTGTTCACATGTTAAGCCCATGTTTCTTTTTTCCAGTCATAAAAGTGGCATCGACAGATCCATTAAAGATTGTCTTGTGGATTTATGATTTCATGTGCCATTATTTTGCAGCAGAGATTATCCAGGCCCCCTGATTTCAGTACAAAATAGAAGTTAAATTTTGACCCCACTTTGGATAGAAGTTCTATTGTCATTCCCATGTGGTCTCTACTACTAGCCTCAAATACATGATCAGCATCCTTATCAAAAACTGACTGAAGTATTTATGTAATATTTGGAATACACCTAATTTCTTCTTAATCTCTAACCTAGGTTCAGTATATCACTTCCGTTTTCCTTTTTTGATGAGTAACCTTTTGCTGTTTTCCCCAGATACTCTCATCTGCTTCTTGACATTTGGTTAAATAACAAAAATGTTTATTAATAACATTGCTCACAATTCCCATAATACAAAGAATAGAGCTGCAGAGAATATTTTAAACAGGTAAAAATCTTAATCTTGTAATTTTAATTGCCATAAAATAGATGTGCTGGTTCCAGCAAGGAAAGGTGTATTTCTTTGCTTTCTCACACAGTGTTCATTTATGTGAAATACAGAAGAAAGGTAAACCTCCTTATGGGCTGCAGCTGATGTGAGTTTCAGGTGTCAGATTAGCAACCTCTCTGTATACGCAGCATTAACTGGTATCCATTGTTACGTGCTAGTTGGGATCTGAAGGATAATCCAGTCCTTAAATAAGACAAGCTGCAATGCAGCCTGTAGAAGTGCACATCCAGAGCCATATCCCCCTCCCACTGCCTCACTCCTCCTGTTGGCCTAAGGAGACTATGGGCCCTTCATCTTTTCTAAGCAACTACTTACATATCTAGGCCAATATACAGCGTGTTTGAGAGAGAATATTTTCTGAAGTTTTCTGTTTCTACTGCTGACATGCATGATTTAAACTTATCCCAGTTAGTGACCCTCTCTCTCCATCCTCCTTTCTTTGAAGCTTCAAATCTTGCTACTTCCGCTCTGAAATGATCTCACTTCATACTTTTCAGAAGTTGAGATTTTCCTATAGTTGATTTTCTTTGATAATCCAGAGTATGCACAATATTTTGACTGTGAAGCTTCATCTTGGGTACTCAAAAAAAAAAAAGTCAGAAGCTATTCCAAAATAAAGCAGTGGTATGAAAGATAAAAGGAGATTTGGTATATCATGAAGCTTTCAATAGTTCAAGAGATAAAAAGAAAAAGAAGATGGGGAAACAATTGACTTCAGAAACAAATGTTGACACTAATGTCTACAGAAATTATTAACTTAAGAAATCAGATAGTGCTAAGCCTTTTGGGTAACTAGATCCCGTGTTTGCATATTTGCATCTAAACTTGACTCCAATCCCAAGAAAATACTACAAGTTAAAAAAATATACCAAGCTGATGATACAGTTTTAGTTGCTTACATCCACTATAAGTATACAGAGTCTTAGAAAGTAGGAATGACTGCCACTTCAACACAAGGTCTCAACATTTATGAAAATGGAAGGTAATATCTCACATAAATGAATATTTTATTAAAGCATTTAGTAAAGATAAAAACAAAGACAAGCAGTGGTTAAGAGAAAAAAAGCAGAATGAACAGTGGTAAAATAATTAGGTCATGTAAATATCTGAACAGTTTCACTCTGTTAAAATACCTCTGCTGAATCAGACAGTATATCCTTATTGTATTGCATTATCCTTGACAGATGGATGTAAGACCACACACAAAAACTAAGCCTAACTCTAAATGACAGTACCAAATCGATAATATAGTCAATACAGCTTCAGGGTACATGAAATTATCTGGGTATATTAGTTAAATGTGAATCTACATATGGAAGTGTGTCAGGGAGACAAGAAAATGAGTGTGAATAGTTTCATGCTGATATACATGCCTGCATAAAGCAGATGAATTGAGAATTAAGCTGAATTCCGAACAATGAAGAAGATGAAACACCATAGAGGAGCAATTTACTTATGCCAACGTCAGCTAACACATACATGAGCAATTTGAAATAACTGTGAAAAGACACACCATTACCACTTCAGTTTCCTGAGGCAACTAATGTGATTTAGAAAAGCACAAACTCTTTTCATTAATCTTGCTGCAGAAAAAGAGACAAAGTAAACACAATATTTTATAGTGTTTTGTAGTTAAACTCAGGGAGTTTACAACATTCACTTGCTTACACTTTGTCTCTACACTTCTGAGTCACCACTCATTTTTGTACTGAGACTCAAATTTTCCCTTTCCCCTCCCTACTGACTGCCCTACTAACAGTAGAGGTTTTCCACCTCTTCAGCCACATGACCCAAGTCTCAATCATGTAACACTTCTGTAACTTCACTGATGCGGCAGTAACCATAAAAACCAAACCATACGCATGAATAGGTGTGGACATGCCTCCAACTGAACCCCTTCTGTCCCTGAGGAGATGAGCCTCCAACTCTCATAATTCACAGCCATTTGGCCATTGCCCCTTTTTTCAAGGAAAAGGCAATAGGCCAGCTGGAAGGTGCTTAGGGTTGGGATCTAGCCTAGGGGCTGGCAGTAGGACACGTACGTGTAGGTTATATTTTGAATGGAGGCATTGTTAACCCCTCCCACTGGAACAACGATACATGAACATATTCCAGATTTGTTGGAGCAAAGATTAGGAGCATGGCTCTCTGTATATTAGCTGCTGAACCTTCAACTGGGAAAGCAAAACCCAGACTTCTAATTGCTGAGCCAAATCTAATTCTGTGTTTTACATTAAAATGCCACTGGCTCCTCTTATTCTGAAAAATTACGCTGAAAGTAAGTCCTATTCAAATGTCTGCATGGACTTTATATTTGCTGCAAAAGCCTACTAAATGGTCTTTCTCACGGCTATGGTGGTATCTCAGTTTTCAAGTGGTGACATTTACAGAAATTGATAAACAATCGCAAGTAAGAAGAAGCATCTACTACCCTTCAAAGTTTTTCCTGTGGGCAGTAACAACAGTGTAGTAAATCTCAATTCACTCTCTTTTTTGTTTTTGTTTCCATTACTAACACAGAGCACAGTAATTTATTACACCAGAGTCAAAACATCTGTTTGTAGGTGCCACAAGCACTGCAGTGAAGCCAGGAGAGAGGCTACAAGGTCTAAGGAAGTTGCTATTCACAACGCTCCAGGCAGCAAGTAGCGGAGAAGGTAGACCAGCCTGTTTTAGAAAAGACCTTTTAGTGCTAAATGAAACGCAACACTAGGAACTATACTTCAGAAAATTAATGTGAACTGTCAGAGATGATGGGCTGGATGAAGCAAAAGCCTTTCCTTCTATCTATAAATTTGGTGATAAAAAAAAAAGGCTAGAGGCAACACTTAAGTACTATGTGGCTCATTCATGAAACTGGATTCCTGTGCTAGACACGTTAAGAGATGCACTTTTTCTCCCTCCTGTTTCCTCCATTTGGGACAGACTGATGCAAATTAGCTTCAGGAAGCAAATGTGCAACTTAATTTTGATGAATCAGTTACTAACTCAGAGCTGCAATGTAGTGGAAAAGCTGGAACAAAACTCCCCTTCCCAGACAAAAATGTACATACCTAATGCTTCGTAGTTCAGCAACACTGAATTATTAATTAGTTAGATAATTATTCATTAATTATTTAGAAAAAATTTAAAATCTACACTGGAATTGATATTTTCATGAACCAGTACTACTGACATGTAATAAATATTTGGATATTTATAGTGCAATTAGTGAACTATAATCCTGAAAAATGAAGAAGTCAGTAAAGAGTGGATATTTGCTCGTTGAGACCTTTGTTAAAACAGTAGACTAATGAAGTGGATGATCTAGTGATAAAATAAATACAGAAGTCTCATCTACCTTAGATGATCATTTGGCATTGATCTTAGAGAACACAAGAAGTGATATCAGCTTTCTCCCTTCTCTTTCTTAAACACATATTGCATTTTAAAGACTCGACCATGTAGGATAGCAGAATTACTTTTCCATGAGAAGATAAATCCAACTTGAATATTAATGTTGTTGCACCTCACTTTTCTTGTTGCAGGTATTAAAAAATAATCCAATTGGTTATGTTTAAGTATAGGTAACAACAAACTGTGTTAACTTACAGGAAAAGACAATACATGTATATTCAGAGAGGGGAAATTAAAAGTTAATACAGAATAATACTCCAAGAGGTTGTACTATTGATGCCATCACTATATATTATTATGTCAAACCTGTCATTACGGAGAAGTCTCAAAGCCATATGTATTAGACATATGACCAACAGTTTTTAAAAAAAAAAGTTAAGAATTGCAAGTCCTAGTTCTCAGGAGATCAAAACAAAGCAATCTAGAACACATCACAGAAATCTCATGAGGAAGGCCTACTAGGCTGTCTAATGCAGAGAATTTCCTGTTACTGTTTTACTGAATGCTTTTCCCAGTTAATAAATAATTGACTGGGCTTCCAATTGAAAATCCCCTCTTACCAGTGTTTTTGGCCCTGTCTTTTAACTTGAAGTATTATTCCCATTGCTTTCAACAGCAATGGTTAGGCCTTGTATTACACTGTCTTTCCTCATGCCTTATGAAATAATGATTTATGACCACTTGTCCAGGGAACTTCTTAGAATATAACTGAAATACCTCACTTTCTGCTCCTTACTCCCAGTACAAACTTCACTTTAGGCACATTGACAAATCTTTGACTTTTTGTTTATGTGAAGGGATAGAACACACATAAAACACAAATTCATGTTCAAGAATACATAGGTCATCATGAAGAACAGAGGCATATAGAAAAGTGGTGCACCAGTATTTTAAGCTGGTTTTGTAGAGGGTCTGATAAAACATCCATAAAATCTTTCTGTTGTTTCAACAAGCATTAGATTAAGTTATTTGAAGTCTGTGTATGCAGACTGCCATAGCTATTGTATCATGAGGAAGAACATCTGAGTGCTAATGCATAACAACATTAGCGCTGTAAAAGAGTGAAAAACACACATAAGGAGCACCATAAATTTGCTACAAAACCCACCACGAAATGTTATTTAGCATTTGCTCCTGAGGCTTAGTGTTAGACTAAATTAATAGTGTTACGGTTTCTATTCAACAGATTACTTTAAAGTATTACATAAAAGATTTAAAAACACACTGTAGTAACAATGGAATCTCATTTAATCACATGAAGAACAAGAATATGTCTTTAAAGTCTTTATTTTGTGCCTTAAGATCCTACGTTATAGCTCGAAGCATAGTCTGAACATCTTGTTATTTCTCAGGTTACTATGAACATATATGGACAGCTGCATGGATGTGCAAATATAAAAATTTGAGAATACTAAACATGTAAATATTAAGAGAGCATAAAGGTCTCTGATGTTCAGTACTCTAACTTGTTAAAGACAACTTGATTAATCATTGACTTCAGTTGTGTGGCACTGTGCGCTTTAAGATCATTCAGGAAATTTTCAAGAAAGGACACTTCAGTGTAAGGGTGAAAAAGATTTTCTGATGGTGTTCATGGATTGAGTGGACAAATAGAGAAGCTGCAAAGCTTCTAGAGCATTTGGAGGGATATGGAAAAGAAAAGATAATAGCATGCAGGAATTAGACTCTGAAACATTCAGGCAGTCTCAGTGAAGAAATGTCACTACTCCTCAAATCCAATTCAGTGATGCAGATACTGCTTTGAGGGAACTTCCCAAGTACACTTGTCAGAACTGCAAACCTTTCTGATGACACTGCTCTTTTTGAGGAGTTCCTCTGATTTTTAGAGTGTATTCTTATCAAGATCTTAAAATAGGGATTGTGCTTGGGAAGTGCTGACATTCCTATGGCACAAATAAGTAAAATCTGATCAGACCTACAGGGATCAAAGGGACACTTCAGGTACTGTTTAAAGTGTAAGAAAAGTATTTATCCCTTCTGAAAACCAGACTGGAGTGCTGCCACAATTCCAAGTATAATTTATGTGCATAAATCTTATGTCAGATTAATACATACACTGACACTGAAAATCTTACTCTCCTGGACATATATTATTTATGATTCCTTGATTCTCTATCTGCTTTTCATGAGCACAGTCATAATAGTAAATGAATGACTCTGAGCTTAACACAAGTTTGGAATGAGCTATCTCCAGCTGCAGTTTTGGAAGATCCCAGGACAGCTACTCTCCATTCTGCCTATGCCCCTCTCAGACCTCTCCTGCTGTCTGTATCCAATGTGTGGGAACTTTACACTTCATCTTCAAAATACTTTCAGATTTTGCCACTGTCAGCTGAGTTAGGGCTTTCTTTTATACCATGCACCAT
Source organism: Podargus strigoides (assembly GCA_028020825.1). NCBI lineage: Eukaryota > Metazoa > Chordata > Aves > Caprimulgiformes > Podargidae > Podargus > Podargus strigoides. The sequence goes on from CM051628.1 coordinate 14,902,026, forward strand.
GCTTCACTGCATGAGATTAACTTTTTAATATCACTTAAAAATATTTCAGTCTTTTTAATTCTGACTATACAGATTCATATCCTCCGGGTGTAGACACAATGGTGATCCTTAATACATGTGTGCCTTCTTCCACTAGTAGAAGTTACTTAAATTGAGTAAAGGAGACTTTGAGCTAAGCTCTGGGCTATACTGAATGCCCAGTTCTTACTAAGTCGAAATCTCATATGATCTGGCCCATTACATATTATAAACTTAATTTTAGTCCAATTTAATTTTAAACTAGTTGCTGGAGTAATGAATCTTTGCAAAGTCATTCAATCAATTCAAATTCTGCTCATCCCCAAGTAGACATCCACAATCACATCTGGGAAAATGAAATTCCTTTTTCTGATGGTTCTCCTCATGTCATTTTGCTCATTGATGGAGTTATTCTGGCTGTAGTGTCATGCTTTAGCTTACATTACTTTCCTCTGGAAAATTTCAATTGTAATTTTCTCACATTATTTAGGAAAGAGCTGTTAAAAATGCACATTATTTAACTGTAATAACATAAAAGCATTGGGAGTATTGAAGTCATATTTCAATCTCTAAAGAGCCAAAAAAAGGTAACATTTTGTATAATGGAACAGGCTAGCTGATGTCAGATGATCTGAGAGTAAATGAAAAACCCACCACCCTGAGTTTATCACTAACCTTCAGATCTCCTTCTTATTTAGACATATATCTGATTTTAGGGGTAGAGAAAAGTAATTTAGGTCTCCAGAGACCTACATTTAATTAGTTTTTAATCCATTTCTACACTCAGTGCCTCAGAGGGTGATTTCATCTTTAAATACATCTAATTGGATGTGTTTTAATTGAGAAATCCTACAACATGCATAATAGAACTACCAGGAGTTAAAGTACAGTTTTATATTTTAACGTGTTTATATTTAATTTAAATTTCAGTAAACAGGGTTTCACTCTCTGCTGGAGTAAATTGGTGAAACCCAATTAACTTCAAAGGGACTGTTCACAGTGTGTAGCATATGTGAATGTCTTAGATGATTAGTCTAAGGACACCTGCAAAGCATCATTATAATGTCAACGAAAAGAAAATATTTCATACTACTTCTGCAACACCTCTGAAAACTTCAACTTGATAGGTGGAGAAGAGGGAAAATTGCTTTGCTCTTTCTTCATTTGATTGAATTACTTATCTTGAATTCAATTATTAATTTTGAATTAAAATATTTAATTCTGATAAAAATGTGTATTTATTTGAGCAGAAGAAATAAACTTCATTTCATAAATGGCATCCCTCAATCCTGCTAATTCTATATGAAAATATTTTAGAAGTACTGATAGCGCTAAATATTCCAAGTGAAACTAAGCTCCTGCATTTTTCTGTATTTAAGCAGTTCATTAAATGGTGAATCAAACTTCCCAAAACTGTACACACGTAAGTCCTTTCAATGTCACCTCATGTCAACAAAAAAGGTACATAAAACAAGTAGACAAATTTTTGCTTCCTAACTACATACTTTTCTACCTTACTCAGTAGATCAGAAACTTCCTTAGGAGTAATTTGAAAGAACTAAAGCACATTACTGAAAAGTTGTTAGTGTTGGTGATTTTATGAATGAATTTACAAATATTTTAATTTAAAATGTGCATACTGCAAATATCAATTTAAATCAAAATAAATTGAATTAAAATTAAAAAAATACTCCTTAAAAAGATTATCGATAAATTGCTTGTATTAAAACAATATGGTTATAAAAAACCCATTCTGTAATACAGTCTAACACTCAAAATGTTTCAAACTACATTTTTTGTCAACTCCACTTTTCAGCATTTACATTGGGCTATAATCTTCTTATAGAAATATCGTTTTTTACAGAGGAATAAACCTGATATGTTAACTGTGTATAAATGCTTATTGCTGAGCACAGAGGTGTGTGCTCTTCTGCTGTAATAAAACTAGAAGTTATGTCCAAAAATGGGATTACTCATCTGCCCACCTGCCTCCTTTTACATTGTGAGCATCTCTAAAGAATTTGGGTACATATTTTTATACACTCTAGAAAAAAATATCTCCTGCCATCAGATTAAAGTAACTACCAATCAGCATAATGTTGGCACTGTAGATTTGGATGAAAAAAAAACAAACAAAAACCCAGGAAGCTACATCCTCCCAAACCACGTGCTAATTTGTGACTTTCCAAAATGTGTGTCGCCATTTTCTGTCTCTCATGTAATCTTTCTGATTTTACCATGTTTTAACTGGAAAAGGATAAGAACAAAATTAATAGCTGTTCTCTATACATGTAGCAGTATTCTCTTACAGTGAGGTAATAGAGTATCTAAAAAAATAAAAACTAAATTATGATAAATACTAAACCACAATTTCTTGGATACAGTAACATTTCCTGACAATAAAATTATCTTCTCTTGCATTTAAAGTAGTTTTCTAAATGTAAACAGAACAACTGCTTTTCTATCAGGGGCATGTACATTTTTAAAAATTTAATTTCCTGATTTTATTTGCTTTTGTGATGATACTTAGTTATATAACCAAGTTTGGAATAAACTTTAATTCCCCAACTAATCTTTGCTGATGCCAATAAGCTTTGTAAAAAAAGCTTTCATGTATAACTAGGAAGATCAATTATTGACAAATCCAAGATGCTTTATAGTAAGTTTCAGACAAACCAAAGCATTGGAGTATGCATACAGTACAACACAGAAACATGGTAGAGGTCCTTGAGCAAGCCTTTATGTCTACAGGGCACATATAGAGATACATCCAAAAGATAACATAGCTACTTTAGCATGATGTTGCGTATTTCTTATGGTGTTGTTCTGCAGTATGTACAGAAAAGCTCAGGGAATTGTCCAAACACTACAGAAAAGGTACCCAAGGTGTCTATAATTCCCTTTCATGCACAGGAAAACAATAAAAGCCTAATATGAAAATAAATAAAGCACAAAGATACCACATTGCGATCCTCTGCCAGTGTACAATAATTGCCCTACTTGTCCCAAGAGGAGGTACTTCACCAGAACTTGCAGTATTAGGATCCATCTGCTGCTGTCAATTCAAAGCATCTACCCAAGCCCTATGAGTCTAGCCTGAGTGCACAAAAAGCAGTCTAACCATGACAGCTTTGGATATTAGTGCTAACTGATTTACATCCCAGAGAAAGTGCTAACACTGAGAGGAACCACACAAGCAACTTGAAAGAATGTCCCCATACATTAGGAGAATGAACTCCTGAATTAGCAGCAAAAATTATACTGTCTTGTTCAGAAAATAAGAGTCTCCCCAGGAGAAATTTAGGCTAAGTGGAGCTACATAGATGCTTCTAGCCTCCGAGATGTTATATTTAAAATTAGCACAGGTATTCTTAGATATACACCACAATCTGCAGCACAACATACCTTCAGCTTCTCTAAAGATGCTGTTCCATTAGAAATAGGCAGCTCCAATTACTGCAATTTGGCATGCTGATTAACACAAAGGAACAGCAGAGGCAACTCTTACTCATTTCCCACAAGGAGAATTATGCATTGCAAAAATATCTGTGTAAGGCAGGAAGAAGTGCAGTTGTTATACACTAGCTCTGAGTTCACCTTAAACTACAAAGTAATGGTAAAAACGTGGGGAAACTAACACCTAAAGGACAAAAGAAGGATCAAGGACCAATTACTGGCAGCAGCTTTGTGAAAAACTTTGTTGAACATAGGATCATAATTAATCATAGGATCGTTAATTATTAGGATTAAAATTTCCCCAATACGGACATCTACAGTTCATCTAAGTACACCACCAAAAATGAAAGGAGAAAATTCAGAAGGAAGATCTAAAAAAGTTGCACAAACTGCAATCACAGTACAATTCAAATGGTGGATTCTGCTGTAATGGATGTGTTTTTCCATCTACAAATATTCTGGAAACCTTGTAGGGAAACAGAAGAATTTAAATAACTTGTCACTTTGGGGAAGTTAAATAGAGAACAGCTGATTATCTCCAGTTATCCTTTTCCTTCCAAACACACTTTTATGGCGTATTTTATAACATATTTATGACTTTATGACATATTGTAAAAATGGATGTGAGTCTATAGTACGTAACACATGGGAATCTATTCATATTCTTAGTGTACTGTGCAGACAGAAGATCATTCACGCAGGCATAAATATTCTAGACTTGTGCCCAGTGATGCTACATCTTCCTGCTGGAAATATCTAATGAGCTATTCAGAGTAAAACTGACCAAGTGGTATGATATGAAAGCACACCATTGCCATGTTTTTATATAGTGGCAGTTGTGAATATTTTTCATGACACTTTTCTTCTGCTAAGTATCCTTTAATTCTCTGATTGGATTTCCTAGAATTCTTTGAATGTCACTGAATAAATCAGAACACCAGACCACATTCACTGAATTTCTGCCACAAAATTAACTGCCTATAATGAGTAGCAGATACTGCTTTGTAGTAACATAGACAGATGGTCAGTTAATCTTAGGCCTTGGCAAAAACCAAAAGAGAATATTACTAAATATTAAAATAAATGAACATGTCAAATCCAGTCTGTCTTAGTTTGGATATGAAAATTAAACTCTATTAATGTTATTCTTGTCCAAATATCATGACCATATTACACCAAATAAAATTGCCCACGGAAGAATTCTCTCAAGTCAGAATTAAACTGTTCATATTGCTCTGGCAATTGCCAAGTAGGATTGATACAAATGTTGAAAAGCAGGAGATACTTTAAAAGGCACCCTCTTTTAAAATTTAAGTGTTCCTTACAAATTTACTCACATGCTATAAACTATAAAATTAGACCTAATTTCATTTCCAATATGTGTTGAGAGAAAAAGGATCTGTGATATCAAATACACAATATTTGTAAAAACTGAAGAAAAAGTGATTTCATACTTTTGTTTACATGAAATGAGTTTTCAATTCATAGAAATGTTGATTAAAAATATTGAAAAATATTAAAATGTAAAAATTTGTTGTAAATATGCTGAAATTGAAGTGTGACCTTCCACATAGTTTTTATCTCTCTCTATGCTCTAAAATTGCAGATACCTATGTAAGCATGAAACATGCTACTTTGTATGAGGTTTTTATGAGATTAGCCTCTCAGATTATTTTTTTTAAATTAAAAATTCTATTTGTGATTGTTTTCTTAAAGTTGATGAAATAATAAAAGCCCACATTGTAAACACAGGTGTGTCAATACAATGTAGAAGATATCTTTAAGAGAGTACGATTGCCTCCTTCATACGCCAGGGCTCATGATTTCAAAATAAAGATCTATATAAAAAGAGCATCTGTACTTCAGATGTTATGACCCTATTTGTAGCAGTTACTGATACATACATAAGAATCTACGAAAATAAGTACATAATGCAAAAGGTAAATGCAATCTCTACTTCTTCTGGTCCTTCTATTCCTATCCTTTGATGATACCTCTGCTTAATAATAACCCCCCAAAGTAGTTCAGAGTGAAGTTAAACTAGATCCAACATACACATTTTCTTCACTAAGCAAAGTTCATAAAGTCTCATAACAGATTAAAAGCTTCTCGGATAAAAAGGTTGTGATGTGCATCTACCATCTATCATGCTGCACAGCAAAGAAAAAGGGTTATTCCTTTGTCTTGGTGGAGATTTTAATACTATCACCACCAACAAACACTTCCAAATGCTTATGTTCAAAGCCAGAAATATGATGATAAAAAATATAATTTCAATACTTTCAACAGTCACAAATAAGCAAAAATAAAAAGAGGAAAATTGATGAGAATGGCACGAACAAAGAAGGAATCTATTAGGGATAATTAAAGTGAAGGGAATATTTGACAATGTATTTTGCAGAAAGCTTTTCAGGAAAATCAGTCCTACGGAAACTGGGACAGCTAAATGCACAGTCAGGTAGACGAATGGAGATAAACACAAATAAATGAGTGACACATACACACACAAAAGCAAAGCAACAAAACCCACAAAAAAACTTCATAGGAGGGCCTGTACAAAGCTGTGGAGGACAAAAAAGCTGTAGGCTACCAAAAGCACAGAAAAACAACAAGAGGAAAAGAGTTATACATCAGTCAAGCATTTTTGGGACAACAGACTTATTTTTAAAATGCAATTACTCCTAAAGCATAGGGATCATCTCATCTATCAATCAGGAAGAAACTAAGACTTTAACATAACAGACAATTCCATATTAACAGCTAGAATTTCACATTTGCATAATAAGTGTGCTTGGAATAAAGATCTGAGGTTGAAAACTCTTGTACGAAATACACAAGCACCCTTGGAACAGTAATAGAAAAAAGAATGTGAATTGCATGGGTTAACTTTGAATTGCATTGGTTAACTTAAGTGCTAATGAGACCAGAAATAATGAAAACCCCCTGATATGATTATTGAAATATGCTGGAGAAATTCTATTGCCAGATGGTATAGGTTATTGCTTAGAAGCTAGACAGAAAAGGGAAAATAAAATCCTGGCCAGCGTTTTTCAACAGCGTATACGAAAAGCTTTGTCAGGATGATAGAGGAAATCTGCCTTCCAAAAGGATTTTGTTAGAAATGCCACTTCTTTAATTAGGTAACAGAGTGAAGTGAAAGAAAAATGAAAGGGGGAACAATTATTATAAAATGTGTGCAGAACTTGCATCTTCTTTACACAAAGTGGTGAGGCAGCTAGATTCTCAATTAGAATTCAATCGTCACTGATTTTCCATCTGCTGTTGGGAGATCTGTATTCCGGGTAGATTCACAGGAAGAAAATAACCCCCAAAACCTAAACCCAAGAACACACATTGTTCAAAGTTGGTGGCACAGTACGTTCTTCCTAGCTTAAATGTATAAATTCAGGATGCATTCCTGATCTGTCCACAGATCATTAGATTTAAGATAGCATTTGATTTGAACCAGCACCAGACCCCTCTGGAAGCCCAGCAATTAGAATGAGGATTCAGTCCCTGATTTTGCTGGGGACTATCCTTTGATTGGTGGAAAAAACACCCAACCACATTTGAAAAACCCTCTTCTCTGTTTCTGAACCACATTGTTTCTTGATGCTGCAAATGCAGCAGACTGCTAGAACATGGATGAAACCATGCAGTGTCAGCAACAAAACTAATTCTTGAAATCTTGATTGCTGTGACTGGAAACGGCCAGGCAAGTACTAGGGAATCTTCTCACTTCTATCCAGTCTTTCAAACCGTTCCTTTTTAGGAAAAACAGCACATAGCACAGCTCTTCCAATACTTTAAGCCAAGAAGAGAAAATTAAGCAAGAAATAAACATGAAGGCAAACAAATACAACTCAGTGTTTTCATAGGCAGCTAAGTAGAGGTTCCCAGTTTTGAAAAGTTTGCCTAGAATAACAAATAGGAAATCTGTAAAAGGTGAAGGGAGATGAATACACTGGTTTGCCCTTCCATTTTTCAACCAAATAAGAAACTCAAGAGCAGAGGAAGGAGAAGTATCTTACAAAGCCTTGATCTGAAAAGACCTGGACTGAAGTGTCAATCTAAACTTCAAGTACAAAAGCAGAGCATCTGACTACGCAAAAATTCTGGACTTATGCTAATTCTACAGCAGTTTGAATATTCAGAGAATGAACTCCTGAGCAGGCAGTAAATTAGAGTGTGACCTGACTTTCTTCCAGCACTGATGGAAAAAGAATGGAGCTTGCCAGAAGGGAGAGAAGTGACCAGCATTCATTGAGGAGAGTAGCTTTTCTAACAGGTTCAACAGGAACAGCATTTTGCAGAAACACTGGGAGCAGGGAGAAGGCTGGACTATATAGTTCTCAGTATACTGAGTGTATAACTGTCCATATTTACAAGGAGCTTTGTGTGTTGATTTTCTGAGTTTGAGGAAAAACATATTCTGTATAAGACAGTACTGGAGGTCAGTTTTCTACCTGAATCAATTCACACAAAAAATTGTATCATATCTGCCCTTCCCTTTCCTACTATTACCAATGAAAACAGAACAGTAACAGGATTTAAGCTGCTGAAATTCTTTAACTGCAGACACTCTTTCTTAAATTCTTCCCCTCTTGCTACATAGGATATTTGATATTCAGCCAGTGGCTGCTATAGTAGTGTGTTTATCATACAATGTTGTCATTCAGCCAGATTTGCATATCGAGCAAAAGAGGTGGAGTAGTTTAATCACTTGTTCTGGCATGCAAGAGATTAATATCAATTACAGTCTTCCAAGTACCATTTAGCTTCTTAGCCTTTCTAGTGCTGATTACTTTGTAGCACTTTTGTGGAAGAAGCTTGTCTTACATTCATTTACATTACCTGAAAACATGTCTTGTGTGTTTTAAATCACAAGACAAATGATATATGAGATACATAAAACAAAGCTGGAATCTATTTACTGCTAAAATATGGCAGTTAATATAGTCTCAGTATAGGCATATCTTATTTAAAGACCCTGCACAAAACAACGTGCAAGTCTAGAATTAACAAGCAGTTAATTAAAGTGACAAAGTATATCCATCTAAGAGACAAAAGACTAAATATCTTAAGTTTATAAGCACTTCTTTGTCATTATCCTTTTGAAGCCTGAAGTCACAAGTTAATGTCTGGAACTGCCAACTGGGTAGAGTATACCGATCTCTCTTTCAAAGTGACTATTCTATCAGGGACAGGGGAAAAAAATAACCAGACAAAAACACTACTTTCAGCTCCTCCAAAACCAGTACACAAATAATGTTCTGTCTGTTTAAACAGACACAGCAATATAATACTAATTCATCATGGATTCATTTCAAAGCAATGGCATTTCTACCTTTCATTTTCTAGGGAGTCAGAAACTATAACAATTAGCATGACAAAGGAAAAATGAAGAGCTGTTCTCAGATGCTGATCTACAGTCTATTCTATCATCAACCAAAAAGCATAAAAATGCCTCTCCACCTACATTTGGACTCATACAGAAAAGCTTACATTTTGATTGTAAAACTGAAATAATCTACATGCCCTAGCAGCTAGAAATGAGTTGCTGTAAGAACATTCTAGGAAAACAGTCACATAGAACAAGCTACAGTTTTCAGGTTTAATGGTTTAGGGAACATACATGAGATTTTGTTCTCTATGAAGAAATCAACCAAATAAAGATCTCATTAAGAATAATTTAATCCAGATCAAGAAAAGTATTGTGATTTTGTGACCAAAGAAAATATCTCTAAAGCAAAATAGTATTTTGGAAAGGGATAAGAAAATTAGATGCATTGGAAAATATTCATGGCAGGATTAGGAGAGCGACTGAATAAAATTAAGAAATCAAGTTCCTTCTATTTTGAGAACTATGGGCCACAAGAAGTATTTATGTCACAGCTGAAGAAAGAAGCTTGTCAGTAACATGCAAGTTTAGTCAATACAGAATTAAAATACCCAAACCCAGATACTGTGGTCTAAGAAGCAGTTTCTAGCATTAGATTAAACAATGCAGAATATGCAGTAACAAAGAAAATCAAATGAGAAAATGGTTTATGACATAAATAAAAGACTAAAGAGGTGCCCTTCATACAGCTGTAATGTCAGCAGGAAAAAAAAAAAAAAAAAAAGTAAAAGAAAAAACAACATAATAAATGGGGACTATACACCAAACCTAACATCCATCAACTGGTTATATTGATGTGGTATACAAATCACTTTCTGAGACACTGCAGGATGCAGAACTGATAGCTTGTGTAATGATGGAAAAAATCTCTACTACAGAGCGAGTAAGAAGGCAGAAGTAGTATTACCAGGTATAATTTTAGTCCAGCAAAGAGAATATTGACGGGACACAGGATAAGAGTCTTCAAATATCCCTTCAGCAGAATATAAGGGGAAAATGAGATCTCTACCACTGATAAGAAAAACAGCAACAAGGTTTAAGTTGCAGCAAGAAAGGTACAATAAAGACATCTGGAAAAGCCTTCTCAAAGTACAGAGATGCAAGCAATCGAATATACAGATTATAAAGTTTGTAAAATATCTGACAAGGTTTTAATGGATAGATTCAGTCATTAATGATAGACATTTGTAGGCACGTTCAATGATGGACTGGAGTGGGAGTTCACGTCACCTTAAAATCTCAGAGCTCTATTTCTGTCTACTTCCTCAACCATTAACATCAGAAGAAATAACTCTACTCTGTAAACTAAACAGATACTTCAAGTCAAGAGTATTAAACTTTAAAAGTCTCACTGTTTTAATGTATATATAAAAATATATATAAGTTTGTATATATATAGAAAATATATAAATACATATATATATGGAACCTACATGGAAATAAGACGGACCCTAAGCAGTCTTATTATAGCTAATTGATGTCAGCCACACTTGTTTCCCTTAAGATTTCAGAAAACTATTCCAAACTAAAGGGCAATATGCTGAGGTGCAGCATTATTAATTTTTTTATTATTATTAAATTACAGCATAGACTTGTCACAGGAAATTCTCTGCTGTTCATCAAACACCAGTATTAGAAGAATAAAGTTTGGTGAAATAATACATGAAAGAAAAAAAAATACTTTCACAGACACTTGTGTGAATTTTTGCATGCTCCTTTCTTCAACAATGCATATAGCAATGACATCAAAAATGCTCTTTTATAGCTCTAACATAATAGAATAGCCATTTGTTGAGACAGCATGTTAAAGATCCAGCATACGAGTCATTTAGATTGTTTGAAGCCATAAAAAATCCATTTGATTTAATTTTTTAATCAATATATGAGAAATAATGCAACTTCCAACAACACCTAGCTGAATAATGTTAAAAATAGCCTGTAAAGGACTTCTATCAAGCATATGAACTGCAACAGTTCCTTAAGTGTGAGTGATAGCTACAAGGACAGGAGTAAATTCTCTAAGACACATCTTAATTGTTTGATGTAAAAGGAGCCCCAAACATCTATTTTTAATGGGTATGCCAGTCTAGTATGTCTCCTCACCCAGAATGTCTGCATTGCAGTCTGTATAATCCCACCCTTACTACAATTTTCTCATCTCTGCATAGTGCTGACTTTATAACTTCGGTAAAGTAGAAGGTGGCAGCTACACCCACCTGCCCTTATAGCATCTGTTCATCTCATGGTTAATTGAGGGATCACAGCTACTCTTTGAACAGTAGATGAGAATGGAAAGGGATGTTTCTGAAATGTATATCACTCTTACTCTAATCGCTGGCATTGAGGCTTAATAATTAGCACAAAGGAGGCTTGGAAACACATTCTTGCCAAGACAACTTCTTCCCTTCTAGCCAGTGCAAGGAAAACTCAAATACACTAGGTCTACTTTTTGCTGTCTTGCTCCAAAATAATTTTCATTTATTGCACCTGTCTCTCCCAGAGGAAACGCCATAGTGGTTGTGTATGTGTATCTATACCTGCGGTATAGACTGACTACAAAAGACCCATCCCCTACTTCACAAGCAAAGTCAGATTTGAGTTTTCAGTGTGCAATCATTCACAGAATCACAGAATCACAGAATGTTAGGGATTGGAAGGGACCTCAAAAGATCATCTAGTCCAATCCCCCTGCCAGAGCAGGAACACCTAGGTCAGGTCACACAGGAACGCATCCAGGTGGGTTTTGAATGTCTCCAGAGAAGGAGACTCCACAACCTCTCTGGGCAGCCTGTGCCAGTGTTCTGTTACCCTCACTGTGAAGAAATTCTTCCTCACATTTATGTGGAACCTCCTATGTTCCAGCTTGCACCCATTGCCCCTTGTCCTATCATTGGATGTCACTGAGAAGAGCCTGGCTCCATCCTCATGACACTCACCCTTTACATATTTATAAACATTAATGAGGTCACCCCTCAGTCTCCTCTTCTCCAAGCTAAAGAGATCCAGCTCCCTCAGCCTTTCCTCATAAGGGAGATGTTCCACTCCCTTAATCATCTTTGTGGCTCTGCGCTGGACTCTCTCAAGTAGTTCCCTGTCCTTCTTGAACTGGGGGGCCCAGAACTGGACACAATACTCCAGATGTGGCCTCACCAAGGCAGAATAGAGGGGAAGGAGAACCTTGATTGGTATTTAAACAACTGAGTTTTAGCAAAACAATGTTCCAGAAAACACTTCCTCTTCTAAAACCAGCAGCATAAATATTTGGAAAATTTGGTGGGTGTTCCACCTGCAGCAGAAGATTGTGGGAAGAAAAAGACTGAGAAGGAAACTGGCAATGATGATTAATGTAAGTTTCTGAAAAAATAATGCCTAATGGTTAGCTGCTGTAAGGATGAATTGCCCCTACAGGGGACAGATTCTAGTTATGGAGAAATGAGCTATCACTTTTGGATAGTTTAATTTATAAAAGAAACAAACTTCTTGGCCTAGAATTATTTATAGAGAGATATTACAAGAAATATGTTCAAGCTGTTAATAATCATGAAAGAGAACAAGGAGGTGTAATGGTCAGTTATCTATCAAGAGATAATACGGAACAAAATGTATCTTTTGTTTAAATCAGCAGACTGTCACACACTTGTTATATAAAGAGAATTTCAAAGGTTGGAAAATTTATTCTCTTAGAAGTGGTAAGACTATCATATTCATTACTGACAGCAATATGTCATTTGTGGAAGTACAGTGCAGTATGTATTATAATAATGTCAATGAGATGTGTGAAAATTACCTGAAATGTACATTTTCAAAGGCTGTTAATAAATATAAGGTGCTCTCCTAGTCAAAGTAATCCTGAAGGGAAAAAAAAATAATAAAAAAAAATAACTGAAAGCAATACACTGTGGAGCAGGTGCAATGCTTTTAAGTCTAAAGTATACCTCAGGGAAAGGTATCCTTTGCTCTTCAACATGAAACAAACGTCTCGGAGGGAGGGAGGAGATGCAGTACACTTCAGCAAGGCCAAGAACCTCTCACAGACCAAAACACTGTTGTTCCTATTTTCCTTCACATGGGAAATGAAGACCAAGTTATTAAGGCACCTTCTCCAGAGTACTGCACAGCTGCAGAGGAAAGCAAGTCCTTGGCTTTTTCTCCTGAGCACGTCACAAGTGGATTTGCAATTTGATATTGCGATGGACGTCTTTGTGTGTACATATATTATGCTGTTGCAGAGAGGCCCATGCACAGAATGCTTGTTAAAAGAAAAAATAATACTTCATCAGTGCCGTGAGGTAGGGTAAGACTTTGGGGATCAAGCCTCTCAAGCAGGATGGCCAGGTGCTGTCTGGACTGTGGCAGGAGCCACCATCACAGGGGTCCAGCTGGATGAGGAGAGACTCCCTGAACTTTCCACCATTGCAGCTATTCTGGCTGTGTACGCTGCTATATCTATCATGGAGTGTGAGCAAAGCAGCTTACAAATAACAGTTTCTACTGCGCCCTTCAGAGCCCACAATCAGTTACTACAGCTTTTCTTCCCTTCTCTCTTCTCTTCCTCTCACAGAGGCTGAGCTCCCATGAGAAACGAGGATAAATTTACTCCAAGAAACCAGACGCTTCCTCCTTCTCTCCCGTGGAGTGGCGGGGGCAGTCCTGCACTTCGGAGGCTGAAGCAGGTGACCACAGCCAGAGATGGTGATTTTAGGTGCAGTACGTGAAACATACTTAGGGCTTCTCACGGGAAAGTCTCATGGGGGCGCTGGCTCGGCGCCGAGAGAACACAGCCTCGGACAGCCTGGTTCGGGCGCAGCCCGGGGCACAAACTTGGCATGGGGAGCGAAATGCTTCCCGAGGCCAGTGCTGGGCTTCTCACATGGGCTTTGCCAGGACACAGGGCGGGCTGGCGGCCCCCTGGGGCCGGGAGCAGTGCGTGTCCCCGGGGGGCAGGTCAGGGCCTCACAGCCACAGCCGGGGCCAGCACGCACTGCCCCAGGACAGGCCGGGGTGCTGGCAGCACCCATGGCCGGGAGGGCTGTGGGGAGCTGGAGGCCAGGACAGACGGCCCGGGGTGTGCTGGGCTGTGGGCAGGGTGGGCAGAGGCCCTGGGAGGCTGCACAGGGCCGTTACAGCCCACTGCAGCCCTCGGGGCCAGGTACCCCAGCCATAACCTGCCAGGCAGCACGGGAACTGCGCTCTGCTACTGCTTGTTCTGCAGCCGTCCTACAAATAAATGGGTTCAGCTCCTTAGTCTGTTGCCTTTTCAAGTGTTTAATTTCTTAAGATATTAAAAATAAAATAATGAGTAGCTGACAAGTTATTTTAGCATAATTGCCTGAGGTTACTACATTTTTGTCTGACAAAATTAAGGAATAGTGTAATCACTGCTGATGGGAAAAAGCAGTCAAATTGTGGAAAGCTGGTGGTAGCAAGTTAGTGCATGACAAAAATGTTAAACCTGAGTTATTTTCTAATACTCTTTCCCCAATATTCATGAATAATTTCAATACATAATGTGCCAGTATCTGTTCATATGAAAATCTAAAGACTGAAAACATAATATAGTAACACAGATGTCACTGTAGAAGACTTCACTGACCTTTAAGTAATAAAAGCATGGCCTTTTACTTTAATAGGCTGCCGTATTATTATAATTCTGTCCTGGTTAACCACAAAATGTGAATTATTATATATTTTAACCAGGTCAGCTGTGCTAGGATGAGGATTTTAAAATAACCAGAAAGATTACACAAATCATGTTCAGGATTTGATCAGTCTGAACAGCAAAAATAATTATTGAGTCCTTTTAAAGGACTTGTGAACGCAAAGAGTGGAAGTAATGATTATATTAGAGCCAAAGAATAGAGAAGATTTGAGGATTATTTTTTTGAGCTCCTTTTCACTTTCGTGGCAAGATGACTAGATTAAGACATATCACAGATGAAATACCTTGCCAGGCAGGCAGTCTCTAACCAGTCATCCCTACATAGCACACTCTTGCACAGTGTTAAGAAGCAGCTGGAAATACACATGCTAAGGGAATCACAATCTTCTTAATATGCTTTGCATGCTGCATTAGAAAGGCAAAAGTTCAACTCTCAGTCAGATCAAACACATTCTTGTTATTTACAGTTCCTGGGGTTACCACTTGCCACAGCAAACAGCTCTCTTATAAGTAGCCCTCCCAGCGATTAGAAAATGGAAGTAACTTTTAATCTTGAATCTTGCCACACTGTGGTTTGCATTAATGCTGTGCTTAAGTTAGCCTGCTGTGCTATGTCACAACCCAGCATAACCTCTGTCTCCTCTGCCAAACCATACTGCAACAGGGTCCTGATAAACACCCTTGATAACTGAAGCAGGAAGAAAGCACAGGGAAAAAAAATATAGTTCTGATACAGAACAAAACCATACAGCACATATCTTGCGCTTCTGGAAAGCAAACACCACCACAGTCACAGACACAAGAGAACCCATTTAGTTTGACTGTAATAAAGCTAAGAAATAAAGCAGAATTTGGCACTTGGTTTTTCTGAATAACCTATACTTTCTACTAAATCAACACAACTAGTGAGTGTACAGGTTACACAAGTAGATAGTTAGGAGCATTGTAGCCTGGGCCCAGCAAACTCAGTGCTTTACTGTAGTAAAAATCATTGTAATCAGATGAGGAATAGTGTTGACATAGGTGATAGTTTAAGTGTCTTGGGTATATTGCAAATTCTGGTTGTCAGACAGCTAAATTGTCACCATGACAATCACTGTATCACAGAATGTCTATACACAGCCAAATAATCCACCGTTTGCAACAGCGTTTCCTTCTAGATGAGGGATGGTTTCAGTTGTTAACTGTTGATTATCCACTTGAGCTGGATACCCTTTGGGACAATGGGCTGCCTGAAAGCAGGAGTATCGGATTTGTTCCACCATATTACAAGAGACAGAAATTGGTGTAAAAGCTATGTTTGTTAAGCATATGTTAAGTCTACTGTTTCTGAAAGAAAAGTTACGATGTTACATGCTGAGCAGAGTTACAATGTGTTACAATGTGAACGATGTGAAGAGTTACAATGTGAAGAGTTACAATGTGAAGAGTTACAATGTGAAGAGTTACAATGTGAAGAGTTACAATGTGAACGCTGAGCAGAAGCAGAATTCAGTCAAGTTTCATATCATATTTGAAAAACCAAGAGTGTGTAAAGTTAGTAAAACTAGCTTGACAAAAGTGTCGTAAATTATACATTAAACTACCTATCTGACTAAAAACCAACAATAAACCATCACTTATGGTAAGTGCTTTCTATTTAAATGTTATCTATTACCTCTGTAATTTTTCAGCTTGAAATGCATCTTATCAACCTACAGTATTTCAATATTCCTTTGTAAAGTACCAAAAGGGAAACAATGCAGTCACAAAGTGCAGTAAATTTGAATTAATGAGCAGAAGAGTGTAGAAAGTCTCTTCTGCTGCAAAACGTTACCCTTTCAGAAGTAATTCCGTATCACAACATATTGCACATGGCCACAGAAATTCATAATGCTAGCTACCCCAAGGACAGAACTACTTTTTTGCCTGTAAGATCTTTTACTTGCATTCCTCATCACACACATTTTGCCTTTGCAGTATAAACTAAGAAAAACCTCTGAAAAATAGCAGATTAGCAACACGGTATGTATCGTCCTAAAATTAATGTATTGCAGCTATGTAAAAGGCTCATCATCTTCCTTTCTTTCCACATTGGCAGGAGCTATGTCAGAAACCTCTCTAAATCCCCACACCCAGACTAGGTAAAGGCATGCTGTAGATATCGCTGACTTTCTGGTTCAACCACTCACACTTCAAATGTTTGCCCAGGATACATCCCATGTTTTATTCCTGTTATAGCCTTTTTTCTTGACAAGACATATGCAATATTTCAACTGTATTTTCTAGTACACAACAGCGAACTTTGCAGAATTGTGCTGCAAAGACCAAAGCTTGAATCACATCTCCTGTCTCTTTGCTTCTCTCTCCATCTCCATCTTTGTCTTCACATCATACTTAAGTTTCATTAAGATCTGAAAATTCCAGTCTAAATTCCACTATGATCATGAAGGCAAAGTTGAAAGTATGTTAATGTTTTCTTCAGTGTGGCACCTTACCCTTTGAAGGAATTCCTCACCAACACCAATGAAAATGTGTTTGAAAAATTTTCCTTCACTATGTGGTCACTATAAATGATCCAAAAATGAAGTGAACGTATAATGACAATACTGAAAACCTATCTGTTAGAATACTTATTATACCAGTATACCAACACCAACATATTGTTTCTTTATCTCCCCACTACTTTCTTAGCTGTTGTCTCTCATTTTTACTTCAAAGAAACTCTTAAGGGCAGAACTCCTTGCATATACTGTAGGGAACCTCAAACCTCAAAACGCCCGAACCTCATATGCTCAGTGAACAGTTTCCTGACATGAACGTGCAAAAGGGATGTCCCAGCAATCACTGCTTCAGCAAAGCAATTAATAGGAAACAAAAATCCTCTAGTTCATACTAATCACTGAATCACAACTGGAAAGAAAAAAAAAAAAAAGAGGACTTGCAACTCGTTTTCCTTATCAGCAGGTCACACAAAGTCCTGCACAAAAATTTAAAAATGTACTTATGAGATGGGGAGCTGTATCACTGACAACTTTAAACAAATTATTCAAGGATAATTAAAAAAAAAACCTCCAAAAAACAAAAATCCCACCATACAAAACTTAATGAAAAGACTATATTAATTTTTTTGACATTACAGAAGATGGTAACAATTACTGTCATGATGAAAAGATATTTATGACTCTCAGTTTCTTAAATGATTTCTCTTTGATAATAAAGTTCAACCGTCATTGAGTAAGTTGTGGTACTTTCACTAACAAAGGTGGTGTAAAACAGGCAATCATTACTACGGTAACAAGATTGAATAGGTATTCAAATAAAAGTCAAAATATTTAATGAAATATTAAGTTTTGATAACTGTCTTTCCCAAAATAATATTAATGCCATTGCATCTACAAAAAATTAAACTGCCTGGAAAGTCCCTGTTCTACTTCATTTGATAGACTGAGAAATCCATCAGCACAGCATGTCAGTATCATAGAAACTTAATGTACCATATATTAAGAAGGGACCACAATATGTTAAAATTTAATTAAATGGCTGTATTTCCAGTAAAACCACATAAAAAATGATTTTTTATTTTGCTGCCACTGACAGGAATATGCAGTCAGATATGCATTTGAAGTAAATTACAAAATAGAGTGACAAACAACATATGTTGTCCATAAATTAGCTTCTTCTCTCTCCACCACAGAAAAGTCAAATACATAGATATGAACTCTCTATTAAACATGTTGTATGGGTTACCCACTTAATTAACTGTCTCTTGTGTATGCATTTATGGTGTTAGAGTTCAGGGCTTTAGAGTTCAATTCAGAGACCTGACGTCTTTGTGCAACTAGTCCCTAAATACCTTGGGTATGTAAAAATAGTTCATTCTGAAGAAAACTTCATATCCAAAATCTAGTCTATTCTGGTCTCACACAGAAAATATGAAATGTAGCAAGATTAGATTTGTGGAACTGAAAACAACGAACCATAGCAAATGTGTTTCTTGTTTTATGTACTTAGCAAATCCCCTTGTGTTTTCATATACTGCACAGCCTCAGCATAGATGAATATTAGACAAAAATGAAACTTAAATAGATTTCTACTTACACTTTGCTGTCAGTCACCTTCCAGCCTGGATTGGTCTACTGCTCATCTCTACTTTTACTCCCTAAATGGAATATTGAATGAAATTGTTAATTTTGTAACTCAGAAACTTCATGCAGCACAACTCAGATCTAATTCATTTACTATACCCCCAGTTGTCAACTACAGACATTTTTGCAACATCAACACCACAAGAGTTTCAGTATTTAAACAAAATATTATCGCTGTAATCCTTTGGTTACATCTGGTTTTACATATTCCAAAATTTTCTGATTGGAAAGATGGAAATTTTCCTCACATTTTTTTCATAAGAGAAAGCTTAATACACATGGAAAACCTTTTAATTACAAATAAATTCAGTTTTTCTTAATGCAGATTATAACTATATGTAATGGCCATGACCTTGAGTTATAAAATTGAAATATTTCAGTAATTTTCATGATGGCACCTTAAAATGACTATAATGAATTTTTACTTGTCTCTTAATAAGAATTAAGATGATTTCATATAAAATAAAATACTTTTCCGTATTCCACATGATGAGATTCTCTTTGAACTTTCAGGATTAAATAATGCAGTGGTGCTTAGTTTATTCAGAGAAAAGTCACCGCAAAGATTGATAACTTTAAGTTGATTTTAGCATCAGATTCTCAGTGTGAACATTTGTGATTCCAAATTAGCCTTCCTGTAAAGTGCTACACTATTTGGAAATTTACAAATATTTCTGAAAGCATTCTAGGCAATGTTCTTACTAGTTTGGGTACTCACAGAGTACAGAAAAATACATTTACTTGAAAATGTGAAGGCACTCCCAGGGAATATTTTATAATGCTTGCCTATCAACACAGTCAAATGGAATTGTTTTAGGAACACAGAAGAGGATCCAAAGTCCTATAAATTACCCTTCATTTCTCTCTCTCTTTCAAGCAATATATTTTGCAAGATTAATCCTTTCTTTAACATTGCTTCATATAACTAGAAACCCTTCAGGCTTGACTCTTGATTCTTAAGTAGAAGTGCAGTGTGATAACATTGAATGCATGACTTGAAGATAGATTACTTAAATACATGTTTTATCAGTAAATATTCTTTGCAGGAGCGTTAACTTTATTATGCATGATATTTACAGAATTAAGTTCTCTCTTTAATTGCTGATGAACCTTTTTAAATGAAATATACAGTGCTAAATCCCCAGAAAATGTGAACTGACACTACTTCACTGACTCCAGTAGGTCAATATCTAAGTCCAGTACCTAAGTATCAGGTCAGTTGTCACATGTCACTATTAGTCACAACTAACAATGATTACAGGGACAATATGAAAGGTAAGGACAATTCCTCCAAATTATTAGGTCATCCTAATGACGTTTGGCTCTGCTGAATGGGATTATTTTTTAAATCAAATGTTACAGGAAAATATTTATTTGTGAAATCCCAATATTTTAAAAAACAATGTCATTATTTGAACTATATTCAGAAATGTTGTAGCTTTTTCTTTCACAGATTTCAACTAAGTACCTTTGAAACAAGAAATAATAAATAAATGGGTATAAGAAAATTGAAAAAAGCATTGCTACTGCAGCAACATAAGGAATAAACTACAGTTCCACTTTTCCCCAATTAACCCATCACTAATTTTAACACATTCCTATGCAACATCTAGATTTAGAAAAAATATTTCATAAAAAAGATTTAACCAATTCTAGGCACCATATTAAAATACTATGAATTTCTAGTGAAAAATCATTCTAAATGGGGGGCGGGGGGGGGGGGGGGGGGGAACCCAACACAGAACTTTAGTGTTATCAAAATTGCTTTAATTTAGAAATGCATCTCTGCCAAGAGCCTCATCTTTCAGAAATATAGATTAGTATTTCAGTTGCTGAAGCTTACTTAATTTGCTTTATACATAAATATACAATGTCAGAGAAGCAGAAGAGTCAAGGTTTCCCTACTTTTATTTTTAGATTCTACTCATTTTTAGAAATGCAGCAATGGCTGTTATACCCTATTGAGGACTGTTCTTTTGTGTTTGCACATCAGGTGTAGAGGAGATGATAAAAGGGACTGAACATTTTAGTTACAGCAGGGTATGTTGCTTAGCCAAAAATATATTATGCTGCAGTGATGTAAAAAATGTCACAGAAAAAACTTTACATCACTACTCAAAAGTACACTAGCTCCTCTTTGTACTTGTCTTTATAAGGGAAGTCCTACACTTGAATAGCCTCAATTCAAAATATAGAGTTCTATTTCCTGTCAGAAACTATTTCAGCTTGATTTTTAAAGGATAAGAAGCCACATTTTAAAATCCAAGATTGAGGTCTCTCCTGTCCTCTTTGTATTTTTCTCAAGCAAAAGTCTGCTTATCTTACTCTGTTGCAGCTGTTAGTCTTTTAATCTGTTTGCATATTTCTCCCTCTTAATTGTGAAAATGTGTCACATCTTCAGGACATGTTCTAATCTGTATTACTTGCTCATTCGAAAGTATCTATGCATTTCATTTTCCAGAGTAAATAAAAAATAAAATAAAATAAACAGCACTGACAATTACAAAATGGAAATTATGAAGCATATCATAATTATCATTCCCCAAACTTGCTGAATGTGACATTCAAAAATGAAGTTTCAAATACCAACTATTTTATAATAAAATTCTTATGTAGGTATGTTTATTGGGAGAACACAAACCTCTTAGTTAAATGTTGCAAATAAAATTATACCTGAGTAATGTCACACCTGTGGGACAATTCATGCATTTACCTTAAATTAGATCACATTAAACATGTAAAAGCTATTTATAAAATAATCACAGAGCTACAGCTTACTTTTCTACAGGCACAGTACAAGCTGCCTATAAATTTGCTTTTCTGGTCAATCTAGCAATAGCTAGAGGTCACTGGGCAGTGAAGTTCTTTGCCTTGCTTTATATAAGTTGTAGCTTTCTATCACCTGGATGGTCAATGGTGCATGTAAGTGTGTAGCTGAAATATTTCATATTGACTTAAAAGAGCTGTAGGTATAGAAACACCGTCTTCAAATTAAGACTTTCCATTGTTACCAGCTTGATTAGAAAAGCCAAGGCACAGGACAGTGGTAAAAAGTCTATAGAATGGGAGACTCAAGTTTTACACTTATCTTATAAATAGATTTTACATGTTACAAAAGCTTAATAGTATCCAAGTTACAGTAATTAACTATGATATTGTTTTCTTCATAGCATTTAATTTGAATAGAGCAAATTGGTTTTGTTAGAGGTACTGAAATAACAAGGTCCATGGTGGATCATTTCCACATTTATCTGGTTGACTGCTCTGACATGGTGAATAACATGTAATTTCTGATTCAAACATCAAGAAACTCTAGACCTTGTGACTGAGCAAAAATTAGAAGGAATGGTTTCAATTCAACTTGAACAAGCTAATCATGAATCCTCTATGGAAGACACAATAAGAAAGACAACTCAGAGAGAGTAGAACTACATATGACTGATATTAAATATGGTCATGATTGTCAAAACTACATTAATGCTAAGAATGGAACAATAGAATGTACCAGGAACACTGCAAGCTTTTGAGTTTCACACACACCCCTGCACTGCTGAAATGTATCACAACTAGACTGAAAAAAGACACTGACTAGAGAATGAAATAGTCCATATACTGTGTAGCAGGAAATTCTTCATTTAATGCAGAAATCATAAATTAAACTAGAAAGAAAATTAATACCGTTAGCATAACATCATAAAAGATCTACCTTAGACCTTTAAAAATATCACACTAAACACTGTATAACAATCCCAGACACTGATCTACTTGACTGCACAAAAGTTCTTCCTGGCTAGGCGTTTGAGACAATACCGAAGCAAAAGCCTTTGAATAAATGACCACAAAAAAAAAAAAAAAAAGAAGAAACACAAGAGAAAATCCAGTTTAAGGGAACACACCCTGAAAATTTGAATTCTATAAAATGCAAGGAATAATTTCAATGTCAAATTCTTGTGTCATTACCTACTGCATGTAACTTTCCTGGTAGTATTCTGCGAGATCACACAGCACAAAAAAGTTCAACTTCGTGCAATTTTGCTTGCCATCCACATGTTGGAAATCTCTCAGGATAAACTTCTATGTAACTTTTTTTTTCCGCTCAGCTACTCAAAAGCAAAATTGTCATCTGTTGTAACAGCAGGTGATCAAACAATCGTAAAACACTAACACCAGCTTCCCTAATGTTTAGTTACTTACTGCAGATCGCTAATGATACTACTTTTATCCTGTTGGCATAAGGGTAGCAAAACAATGGAAAACACCTTACTCTACATGAAAGCCAATATTTTGAGCCAGAGAGAAAACACCATATGGAAAATTGTTTTCTTCTGCATCATCATCAATTTCAAAACACTGTTAAAATCTTCTTATGATTTAGAGGTTATTTTTATAGACATTCACATACATTCAGGCACTCCTACATTCTTGATGCAATTGCTAATCAGCTATTTCTTTTAATTATTAATGACATGCTTAGTGAAATTGCTAGTACACATTGCTTTTTGCAGGCACTAGCACAAAATTTGGCATAAAAATTCCACTTAACATTTACTGGAAGAGTTTTCTGCACCTTGTACAAATGTGTATCTGTAACCCACTCACTAGCTCCATACTGCATGTTTTATCCAGGTTGCTTTATCATTTAACATCAGAGCATGAAACATTCTTAATACTGGTTCAGCATTTCTCTGAATGCTTCCCTCAATCTATTTCATTAAATTAGATGAGGTTAGCCAGTATTTAACATTTTATTTCACCATATGAATTCTCTGTTTTCTGCTGGAGGTAACAGCCTTGCTTACATCTCTTGAAATAATCAAAATAATGTTCTAAGACTTGTTGTAGACATCTGAAGAAAACTGCCGTATTTTCAAGAGTGTTCAGATCTTGGCAGCTTCCATTTTGCTGGAATGTTGCAAATGTTTTTGAAAATTTCAATCATTAAAACTCCATAGCTGGAGAGAACAGAAATACAGAACATGAAGTTCAATGTAAAGTTCTGCTTGTAGTTTTTTTGCATGTTATGTAGAATATGAATATAAAGAAAACTAAATAAAGCAGTCACTGTTTTTCATGGAATAGCATGTGTTAAACTGCAAGGGACTATAATCTAAATAGGTTCTTTTTTTTCTTGAATCAGTGACAAAAATGCCATGGTATACCACACCAATCAGCAATAATGAACCTTCGCAAAGTGGTGACCTGCACAGGGACAAGAGAGAAGTTTGTATGTCGTAACAACAGTAATGTATTACATCCCAGAACTTATTCTGTTATTTGGTTTTGTTTGTTTTCTCCTCTTTTTTTTTTTTTTTTTTAATGTTGTTATTGCAAATGACAAAATGCTTTTCGTGTTCAATTCCACCATTAAAGGATATTCAGGTTTAGTGGAACATATGGCAATATGCTTCTGATACTTCAGATTCGATTTATTGTCCTTTTTTAATGTTTTTGTTAATATGTGTTCTAACCCAACGACAACAATTAAAAAAAAAACAACTAAAAAGCATCTCTACCCTAAATAATAGCATAAATGGGAAATATGTAACTATATTTAACATAATTTTTTTGTAATATTCTCAGTTGGATGAATTCATTATAGTCTGCAATAGATATTTATAGTTTCTCATATTGCATATGGTATCTTGGGATAATCGTACTGAATTTTTATATGAATAGATTTTAGGCTGAATGTTACTTCAACCTAATCTTCTGTCACTGAGTGTAAAATGCTGGACAATGTCATTAATACAATTAATTAAGCAGCTAATGCATTGTGTAGAGGATATTGAATTATATCACATTGGAATTGCATAGTATGAAGTGTCATAACCAGGTCAGTTTGAAATACTTGTATCCATCATTGCAACATTATTCAGCGCAACAGCGAGACTGAACTACATCATCCAGTGACTATCCAGACACTAATTTCCTATTTCAGCCTAGTTTGACCAATATACGAATATTGTTTCTTGATTTTCTCCTTGAACATGCATCCTATGTGAATACTTAAAAGCAGATGTGGTACAATGTTTATACTGGAAAATGTGGCTACAGTTTAACACAATCTCTACCAAGAGAGTCCTATAATGTACAACTAAGAAATATAGTCTGGTAGAAACATTTAGCCAATACTTCATCCTCATTTGAAAGCAAGCAGGTTAGTTGGATGTCTTTATCAAAATTAATTTAAGAACGGAGATTATTGCTCCATCACATTGAATAAATTTATGATACTTAGAATATTTATTCCACACCCTTTCCAGCAATTATTGAAAACTGTAAGAACTCAGAAATCCCAGAATTTTTAAACGGTGTGATGATCAAAGATGTTAAAGACATGCAAAGAGTTATATATCTGCTGACTGACAGGAATGTAGGTTGTAATCATCAAAGTAAATATTTCTGAATAGCATTCAGGAGGCCGATTTAGCGATGACATTTTAAGCTTTTATAGTTTATGCTGTACTATGAAATCATCTGCTATGAGTGTTACTTTCTGAGACTGCACGAGTAGTAGTGGTTAAAAGTTTCTCCCCAAATATTTTTCCAGTAGAAGCTGACATTATTTGTGACATATGGCCAGCTTCAAGTAACTTTCCAGTGTGTTTATTTCAACACTTGACTTCTAACCATCCCTACTACTCACAATGAACATTCATGACCTGATTTATAGTTATATTTTGAGATTTTCCGTTTTAAATTTTCAGTTTAGGACAGATGAAAAATTCTCTCATCTCAAAACCAACCAAACAAAACAAACCACAATCAAAAATCCAAAGGAAAAAGTCCTACCTCACAGAAAAATAGTTTTACCTTTCTATTAACTAGTCCATCATTTGTTTCAAGTAAAACAAGGTGGGTACCTGCAGCTGCATGAGTGGAAGAGCAGTGCAATGACAGCTTTGCATTCTTAATTCTGCTAATACCAAACTTTAGAGAGTAACGTGTTTAACACCTAGAGACATTCAGCTTACTGAAAGGGATTGAGGAAGAAGCTGAGTTCAGTCAATTCAAAACTGATTCTTAATGATTTTGTTCCATAAATGGTTTTGTATCCTAACTTGATACTTCTCTGAACTATAGAGTGGCTCAAATGTTCAACTGGTTTTAGAGGTCTTCAAATGAAAAACAACCTAACTGGGTGTTTAGTTCTCCGGAACACATGCAGTTTTCCAGGTAACATGCTTCATAGTCTCTGATTCTATTTATACAGCAGTCACTTCTAAATTCACTAGCCATGAAATCTGCACCTGATTTAAGAAGGGGTGCCAATATTTCTGCAGTCAAATGTAGCATGTATTGTTGCCATCTTACTATGTGATGATTTCAATAGATGCAAAACCAACAATGTTTCACACTTTTCCCAGTTTTATGTAGAACACTGCCTGACAATGATTTGTTTTCACTTTTCCTGTCATATGTCAGCAATATGCAAGATTGAAAGAGATTATTTGATGTCCTGAATCTGGATTTCCCTCCTGCAAGCATACTAAAGTTCTAGTGATCAGCATATTTATCAATCTACTCTGCATTTAATTTGCACATTAGTATGCTGTGTGTTTATGACAAGCAATTGTAAGAATCAGTATTACTAGAAGATTCTTAATTAAAATTTGATCTCGTGATTCCTATGGTTGCTATGGCAACTCAGGCTAAATAATAAAAAAATCTAAGTGCTAGAACATCAGCTTTCTTTGGTGTTTTCAATGTAGGTGAATGATTGCATCACTAGATTAACAACTCTGCTTACTTTATTAGTTTGATTTATTTCTTCTCAGGAATACAGCCTTAGGGATACATTTTGCAATATTTGTGCTCTGATCAGCCAAAATTCAATAAATCCAGTCACTAAAGAGAAATATATTTATGCTATGTGACTGACCTCATAATATTGAATCTGCTTGGGTTCTAAAGACAGAAGAGTTTTAAACAGAGGTTTTTAGATTGCCATAGAATTATCTTTGTTTGCATATAATTGTTATAATATTCTGAAGAGCCTTCCTTTGTCAAACATTCATTTCCTAATTAAAAAAGCCTCTACTTGTGCAGTAGCACAGAAATAGGTAAAAAAAGAAAAGCCATATTTTCAATATGATTCCAATATTCTACTATTTCCCCCTGCAAATTATTTGAACATAACTGAATATCATGGCAAGCATCTTGCATAAAAATTGTGGTAAAAATTAATGGCAATTGCAGTCTTTGTGTTCTATCATGCCATCTCATTGTGCTTTTGACAGTGTGTGACAATTTAACAGTCCGCTTCTATGAATGTGACTTAAAAATAGAGATTAAGCCACACAGATATCATAGAATCTGACTCCATTCTTTATCCAGTGAAAAATTAAATGACAGCTTCTGTGAAGAGTGGAGAGATACGCATGATATACAACTTCATGATGGAGAAACAGTGCAGATTAAAATTGCTGCTTGATACTTATGAATTCTAATTAGCAGCTCACAGCAGGACAGATGAAAAAGAGGATGAAACTGCACTATAACATCCAAAAATATAACCTGATCTTTTCATCTCATACTGGTTTTCCTTAGATTCAAAGAAACATGAATCCCCTCTGCAGCTATTTTAACAAAACACCATGACAGAATTTGTTACGTATAATATAGGTTACATTTTTCTGGTAAGTTCTCATCTATGGTTAGCTGTTCTTTAAGCTCTGAAGAATCTTATGGATCATCCTAACACACACACAGGTATAAATTGTGCAGATTACACTGTTACCTACCACCAAAGTATAGAACACAATATGCACAGGTGAGAAAATCGCTAACTCCAAACCATTGCCTGTCCTTTAAGCCACTGCTGATATGTGACAACATATTTGCCACTAAGGTAGCGCCACACACAGTCAAAACTGGCACACTATTAATTGGTTTATCACCAAAAATGTTATGAATTGGCAATCACTTAATTACGTGCCTTAGTTTGAGTTTGCTGGCTTGTTGTTAAGGTTATTACTCTTCTGCTGGTGCAAAGCAGATACAACGAAAATGACCTACAAGAATTAGACAAGTGAAAAATCAAGCATGGAAATATTAGAAATTTTTGCTTACAGAGATTTCTGCCTTTTCTAAAGGGGACAATTTAGCTTGTCACTAAATATAGCAGCATTTGCCTTAATAAGATAAACAGTTACTTTTTTTGTTTCTCTACAGATGCCTCAAATAAATATA
The DNA here is from genome assembly GCA_028020825.1 of Podargus strigoides. NCBI lineage: Eukaryota > Metazoa > Chordata > Aves > Caprimulgiformes > Podargidae > Podargus > Podargus strigoides. Next base: position 14,929,879 of record CM051628.1, read on the forward strand.
TATTTTTAAATCTCTTCAATACTGAAAATTCTACAGCAAGGCCACCAGGTGAAACCAATGAAAACCCTAAGCAAACCTTCTCCAACGCCCAAGAATGATTGGAACTAGGGTTAATTCTTCCCAGATCAACATGCTTTCATTGCTCATTTCTTCCCGCACAATGCTAATATAAACAGGAATTTCTAGAATCAAACACAGGAGGGATGCAATTAATATTCTTTACATTATGTTTTGGAATGAAGGTGGTAAATACGTGGTGCTGGGTGTAAGCTGGGTTTGAGATCACCAAGGAAACAACAAAATGACTATTTAAAATTTGCACTCAGAATTTTGGCTTACTCAAACACTTGCAAGATAGGCTTGTGTAGAAAATTAACATTTATCACCACACACTGGTTATTCAGCATAATATTTGATTAAACTTTTACATCATTTGAACATCAAGCACATATTTATTTGCTCTGAGCTTCAAATTGAGCTATTTTGCAGTAAGCAAATCTGCAAAAAATCCGTTGAGAAAAATGCAAGATTTGTAGAAATTAGAAGCAAAGAAAGAAATTCAATTGCTCCATCTTGTAAGAGCAAATAGAAACTTTAATTTAGTTGCAGGGGGGATTGTGATTTTAGAAGTGTATAATAAATGCCAATGTCATGAACTGAAAATTTATTCAAGCTCACACAAAAAGAGTCAGAATACAGAACTTAGTTAAATACAGCTATATTTTCTCAAGTCAGGAATGAAAATAGTATAGAGTCCTGTTTTTGCTGACATGTATCACCTACATGCTGTGATCAGGTGAGCATAGAAATACTTGTTGGGATGGCTCACTTGCTGTCAAACATCGCAGGAAATATTATTATGCATTGCAATTTTTACATATTATATTTACAGGTCATTTGCTCACTTGTTTTTGTGACAACTAGAGGTTGTAATCTGCCCTTCATAAGAACTGCTCAGATGCTTACCAACAGCAATCCAACTGAAAGCAGTATGAGGGGGAGCCAAAGCTTTTGCATCCTTTTCAGAACTAAGCAGTGTCTTGTGAACAGCATATCAAATATGTAACAAATCTTAATACTTGAGATTTCAACAGGAAAGACTGCATCTACTTCAAAAATGTATATGAACTAAAGTTGTCATTCTGTCACAGACTATGTTACTTTTCAATTCATATAAGGCAATTACCATTTAAAGTATTCCTTACAGGAATTAAATAGGAATTAATAGGAATTATGGTATGTTTAGTCACACTGAATGCTGCTTGACTATACAAACTGACCAATTTCAATGGAATATTTCCCAAAGCAGGATCAAAACTTAGCTCCTGACAAACAGTATGATTTAGTAAAAAACTGAGAGCATTTTTTCTAAATGTCAGTATATGTGTATTTAGATGCGTTAGTACCGATTAAATGAAACTGCAAGTTATTAAGTCAAAGGAGATTTTCCTACTATTCCATTCATTTGCAATGCTGTCTTCTCTGTATTTGAGTCAATCCAAACTATATGTAAAATGCAAGCAAATGGCTACTCTCTCACTGTTTCTGAATGAAGCTTAGAGTATGCATATCCCATGTTCTGAAAACTCATTCATATGAAAATGTCACATTAACAAAAATAATACTCAAACTGAGAGGGCATCACCTCTTTCCAATGACACAAAAGACAAGTACCACGCAGCAGATTTTGTTCAGTTGGAAGCAGCACACCAGCTTTAAATAGCAAATTTAGAAAGCTTGGGAAAAAAAATAACCTACTTAAGTTTCTTGTCTAACCAATTTTAGTTAGATTTTACATTCCACATTGCTGTATTAGCAATACTGAAGCAGACCAAAATGTAAATACTCTCTCTCTGTGAACACATTATTTCAATTTCCAAGAATTTTCAAATAAAGAGTCTTTTGAAAGAAGGATCCTTCTCTTCTGTCATCAGCAGCTGTATTTCATGACACACAAAACACTGCTTTACAATTAATTATTCCATCCACCAAAAATATGGAAAGGTAACAGTAATAGGATGAAGGAATTATATACCCATAAGATTTCTGTCTCACCATGAAATCCACCAAGATTTGACCACTAAGTCAAATCATTTAACCCCTTCCAGTGCTGCAGGAAAGGAGGTAGCAGACATAGAGAATGAAATGGGTGTTATGCAGTGGTTTCTAGAAGACATTTACAAAGAGTACTGGGATCTTTTTTGTTCTGCACAGCTCATTACTTGGGATTTCTGAATATTCTCACTGACGGGACTTCATCAATGTCATTATAAGAACGTTGTTCAGTCTCATTAAAAATAAAAGGGAAGAAAACCAATACTCTCATCATACTTCCTTTAGTCACTGATTTTCAGAAACGATTAACACACCTCCAGTCTTACTTTTTCACTCTTTTTCTTTCTGATAAATAGGCTACAAGTATTCAAGGAAAAGAGTCTAAGTCATCTACAGTTAAGTTTGAATACACTTGGAGATTCAATGAGATGGTACAAAAGAAACTAGGTTGGATTTTATTATTTTATTTTTTTTTTTAACTCAAGCAATATGCTTCTCGCAATAAATTTTGAGTAGCACTTATTAGTTTGATATGAGAATGCAATTATGATCAAGCCATGTGAGCAGACAGAGCCAGTTATTTTGGCAAGGTAGAGGGCAGCAGGCATTCTCCAGTAGATATTGAATTATGTCCAAGCTGGAGACAAATGGACCTTCCAAACTTCCAGGTCAGGTCACACAGGAACGCATCCAGGTGGGTTTTGAATGTCTCCAGAGAAGGAGACTCCACAACCTCTCTGGGCAGCCTGTTCCAGTGTTCTGTTACCCTCACTGTGAAGAAATTCCTCCTCACATTTGTGTGGAACCTCCTATGCTCCAGCTTGCACCCATTGCCCCTTGTCCTATCATTGGATGTCACTGAGAAGAGCCTGGCTCCATCCTCATGACACTCACCCTTTACATATTTATAAACATTAATGAGGTCACCCCTCAGTCTCCTCTTCTCCAAGCTAAAGAGACCCAGCTCCCTCACCCTTTCCTCATAAGGGAGATGTTCCACTCCCTTAATCATCTTTGTGGCTCCGCGCTGGATTCTCTCAAGTAGTTCCCTGTCCTTCTTGAACAGGGGGGCCCAGAACTGGACACAATACTCCAGATGTGGCCTCACCAAGGCAGAATAGAGGGGAAGGAGAACCTTGATTGGTATTTAAACAACTGAGTTTTAGCAAAACAATGTTCCAGAAAACACTTCCTCTTCTAAAACCAGCAGCATAAATATTTGGAAAATTTGGTGGGTGTTCCACCTGCAGCAGAAGATTGTGGGAAGAAAAAGACTGAGAAGGAAACTGGCAATGATGATTAATGTAAGTTTCTGAAAAAAATAATGCCTAATGGTTAGCTGCTGTAAGGATGTATTGCCCCTACAGGGGACAGATTCTAGTTATGGAGAAATGAGCTATCACTTTTGGATAGTATAATTTATAAAAGAAACAAACTTCTTGGCCTAGAATTATTTATAGAGAGATATTACAAGAAATATGTTCAAGCTGTTAATAATCATGAAAGAGAACAAGGAGGTGTAATGGTCAGTTATCTATCAAGAGATAATACGGAACGAAATGTATCTTTTGTTTAAATCAGCAGACTGTCACACACTTGTTATATAAAGAGAATTTCAAAGGTTGGAAAATTTATTCTCTTAGAAGTGGTAAGACTATCATATTCATTACTGACAGCAATATGTCATTTGTGGAAGTACAGTGCAGTATGTATTATAATAATGTCAATGAGATGTGTGAAAATTACCTGAAATGTACATTTTCAAAGGCTGTTAATAAATATAAGGTGCTCTCCTAGTCAAAGTAATCCTGAAGGGAAAAAAAAATAATAAAAAAAAATAACTGAAAGCAATACACTGTGGAGCAGGTGCAATGCTTTTAAGTCTAAAGTGTTCCTCAGGGAAAGGTATCCTTTGCTCTTCAACATGAAACAAACGTCTCGGAGGGAGGGAGGAGATGCAGTACACTTCAGCAAGGCCAAGAACCTCTCACAGACCAAAACACTGTTGTTCCTATTTTCCTTCACATGGGAAATGAAGACCAAGTTATTAAGGCACCTTCTCCAGAGTACTGCACAGCTGCAGAGGAAAGCAAGTCCTTGGCTTTTTCTCCCGAACATGTCACAAGTGGATTTGCAATTTGATATTGCGATGGATGTCTTTGTGTGTACATATATTATGCTGTTGCAGAGAGGCCCATGGACAGAATGCTTGTTAAAAGAAAAAATAATACTTCATCAGTGCCTTGAGATAGGGTAAGACTTTGGGGATCAAGCCTCTCAAGCAGGATGGCCAGGTGCTGTCTGGACTGTGGCAGGAGCCACCATCACAGGGGTCCAGCTGGATGAGGAGAGACTCCCTGAACTTTCCACCACTGCAGCTATTCTGGCTGCGTACGCTGCTATATCTATCATGGAGTGTGAGCAAAGCAGCTTACAAATAACAGTTTCTACTACGCCCTTCAGAGCCCACAGTCGGTTACTACAGCTTTTCTTCCCTTCTCTCTTCTCTTCCTCTCACAGAGGCTGAGCTCCCATGAGAAACGAGGATAAATTTACTCCAAGAAACCAGACGCTTCCTCCTTCTCTCCCGTGGAGTGGCGGGGGCAGTCCTGCACTTCGGAGGCTGAAGCAGGTGACCACAGCCAGAGATGGTGATTTTAGGTGCAGTACGTGAAACATACTTAGGGCTTCTCACGGGAAAGTCTCATGGGGGCGCTGGCTCGGCGCCGAGAGAACACAGCCTCGGACAGCCTGGTTCGGGCGCAGCCCGGGGCACAAACTTGGCATGGGGAGCGAAATGCTTCCCGAGGCCAGTGCTGGGCTTCTCACATGGGCTTTGCCAGGACACAGGGCGGGCTGGCGGCCCCCTGGGGCCGGGAGCAGTGCGTGTCCCCGGGGGGCAGGTCAGGGCCTCACAGCCACAGCCGGGGCCAGCACGCACTGCCCCAGGACAGGCCGGGGTGCTGGCAGCACCCATGGCCGGGAGGGCTGTGGGGAGCTGGAGGCCAGGACAGACGGCCCGGGGTGTGCTGGGCTGTGGGCAGGGTGGGCAGAGGCCCTGGGAGGCTGCACAGGGCCGTTACAGCCCACTGCAGCCCTCGGGGCCAGGTACCCCAGCCATAACCTGCCAGGCAGCACGGGAACTGCGCTCTGCTACTGCTTGTTCTGCAGCCGTCCTACAAATAAATGGGTTCAGCTCCTTAGTCTGTTGCCTTTTCAAGTGTTTAATTTCTTAAGATATTAAAAATAAAATAATGAGTAGCTGACAAGTTATTTTAGCATAATTGCCTGAGGTTACTACATTTTTGTCTGACAAAATTAAGGAATAGTGTAATCACTGCTGATGGGAAAAAGCAGTCAAATTGTGGAAAGCTGGTGGTAGCAAGTTAGTGCATGACAAAAATGTTAAACCTGAGTTATTTTCTAATACTCTTTCCCCAATATTCATGAATAATTTCAATACATAATGTGCCAGTATCTGTTCATATGAAAATCTAAAGACTGAAAACATAATATAGTAACACAGATGTCACTGTAGAAGACTTCACTGACCTTTAAGTAATAAAAGCATGGCCTTTTACTTTAATAGGCTGCCGTATTATTATAATTCTGTCCTGGTTAACCACAAAATGTGAATTATTATATATTTTAACCAGGTCAGCTGTGCTAGGATGAGGATTTTAAAATAACCAGAAAGATTACACAAATCATGTTCAGGATTTGATCAGTCTGAACAGCAAAAATAATTATTGAGTCCTTTTAAAGGACTTGTGAACGCAAAGAGTGGAAGTAATGATTATATTAGAGCCAAAGAATAGAGAAGATTTGAGGATTATTTTTTTGAGCTCCTTTTCACTTTCGTGGCAAGATGACTAGATTAAGACATATCACAGATGAAATACCTTGCCAGGCAGGCAGTCTCTAACCAGTCATCCCTACATAGCACACTCTTGCACAGTGTTAAGAAGCAGCTGGAAATACACATGCTAAGGGAATCACAATCTTCTTAATATGCTTTGCATGCTGCATTAGAAAGGCAAAAGTTCAACTCTCAGTCAGATCAAACACATTCTTGTTATTTACAGTTCCTGGGGTTACCACTTGCCACAGCAAACAGCTCTCTTATAAGTAGCCCTCCCAGCGATTAGAAAATGGAAGTAACTTTTAATCTTGAATCTTGCCACACTGTGGCTTGCATTAATGCTGTGCTTAAGTTAGCCTGCTGTGCTATGTCACAACCCAGCATAACCTCTGTCTCCTCTGCCAAACCATACTGCAACAGGGTCCTGATAAACACCCTTGATAACTGAAGCAGGAAGAAAGCACAGGGAAAAAAAATATAGTTCTGATACAGAACAAAACCATACAGCACATATCTTGCGCTTCTGGAAAGCAAACACCACCACAGTCACAGACACAAGAGAACCCATTTAGTTTGACTGTAATAAAGCTAAGAAATAAAGCAGAATTTGGCACTTGGTTTTTCTGAATAACCTATACTTTCTACTAAATCAACACAACTAGTGAGTGTACAGGTTACACAAGTAGATAGTTAGGAGCATTGTAGCCTGGGCCCAGCAAACTCAGTGCTTTACTGTAGTAAAAATCATTGTAATCAGATGAGGAATAGTGTTGACATAGGTGATAGTTTAAGTGTCTTGGGTATATTGCAAATTCTGGTTGTCAGACAGCTAAATTGTCACCATGACAATCACTGTATCACAGAATGTCTATACACAGCCAAATAATCCACCGTTTGCAACAGCGTTTCCTTCTAGATGAGGGATGGTTTCAGTTGTTAACTGTTGATTATCCACTTGAGCTGGATACCCTTTGGGACAATGGGCTGCCTGAAAGCAGGAGTATCGGATTTGTTCCACCATATTACAAGAGACAGAAATTGGTGTAAAAGCTATGTTTGTTAAGCATATGTTAAGTCTACTGTTTCTGAAAGAAAAGTTACGATGTTACATGCTGAGCAGAGTTACAATGTGTTACAATGTGAACGATGTGAAGAGTTACAATGTGAAGAGTTACAATGTGAAGAGTTACAATGTGAAGAGTTACAATGTGAAGAGTTACAATGTGAACGCTGAGCAGAAGCAGAATTCAGTCAAGTTTCATATCATATTTGAAAAACCAAGAGTGTGTAAAGTTAGTAAAACTAGCTTGACAAAAGTGTCGTAAATTATACATTAAACTACCTATCTGACTAAAAACCAACAATAAACCATCACTTATGGTAAGTGCTTTCTATTTAAATGTTATCTATTACCTCTGTAATTTTTCAGCTTGAAATGCATCTTATCAACCTACAGTATTTCAATATTCCTTTGTAAAGTACCAAAAGGGAAACAATGCAGTCACAAAGTGCAGTAAATTTGAATTAATGAGCAGAAGAGTGTAGAAAGTCTCTTCTGCTGCAAAACGTTACCCTTTCAGAAGTAATTCCGTATCACAACATATTGCACATGGCCACAGAAATTCATAATGCTAGCTACCCCAAGGACAGAACTACTTTTTTGCCTGTAAGATCTTTTACTTGCATTCCTCATCACACACATTTTGCCTTTGCAGTATAAACTAAGAAAAACCTCTGAAAAATAGCAGATTAGCAACACGGTATGTATCGTCCTAAAATTAATGTATTGCAGCTATGTAAAAGGCTCATCATCTTCCTTTCTTTCCACATTGGCAGGAGCTATGTCAGAAACCTCTCTAAATCCCCACACCCAGACTAGGTAAAGGCATGCTGTAGATATCGCTGACTTTCTGGTTCAACCACTCACACTTCAAATGTTTGCCCAGGATACATCCCATGTTTTATTCCTGTTATAGCCTTTTTTCTTGACAAGACATATGCAATATTTCAACTGTATTTTCTAGTACACAACAGCGAACTTTGCAGAATTGTGCTGCAAAGACCAAAGCTTGAATCACATCTCCTGTCTCTTTGCTTCTCTCTCCATCTCCATCTTTGTCTTCACATCATACTTAAGTTTCATTAAGATCTGAAAATTCCAGTCTAAATTCCACTATGATCATGAAGGCAAAGTTGAAAGTATGTTAATGTTTTCTTCAGTGTGGCACCTTACCCTTTGAAGGAATTCCTCACCAACACCAATGAAAATGTGTTTGAAAAATTTTCCTTCACTATGTGGTCACTATAAATGATCCAAAAATGAAGTGAACGTATAATGACAATACTGAAAACCTATCTGTTAGAATACTTATTATACCAGTATACCAACACCAACATATTGTTTCTTTATCTCCCCACTACTTTCTTAGCTGTTGTCTCTCATTTTTACTTCAAAGAAACTCTTAAGGGCAGAACTCCTTGCATATACTGTAGGGAACCTCAAACCTCAAAACGCCCGAACCTCATATGCTCAGTGAACAGTTTCCTGACATGAACGTGCAAAAGGGATGTCCCAGCAATCACTGCTTCAGCAAAGCAATTAATAGGAAACAAAAATCCTCTAGTTCATACTAATCACTGAATCACAACTGGAAAGAAAAAAAAAAAAAAGAGGACTTGCAACTCGTTTTCCTTATCAGCAGGTCACACAAAGTCCTGCACAAAAATTTAAAAATGTACTTATGAGATGGGGAGCTGTATCACTGACAACTTTAAACAAATTATTCAAGGATAATTAAAAAAAAAACCTCCAAAAAACAAAAATCCCACCATACAAAACTTAATGAAAAGACTATATTAATTTTTTTGACATTACAGAAGATGGTAACAATTACTGTCATGATGAAAAGATATTTATGACTCTCAGTTTCTTAAATGATTTCTCTTTGATAATAAAGTTCAACCGTCATTGAGTAAGTTGTGGTACTTTCACTAACAAAGGTGGTGTAAAACAGGCAATCATTACTACGGTAACAAGATTGAATAGGTATTCAAATAAAAGTCAAAATATTTAATGAAATATTAAGTTTTGATAACTGTCTTTCCCAAAATAATATTAATGCCATTGCATCTACAAAAAATTAAACTGCCTGGAAAGTCCCTGTTCTACTTCATTTGATAGACTGAGAAATCCATCAGCACAGCATGTCAGTATCATAGAAACTTAATGTACCATATATTAAGAAGGGACCACAATATGTTAAAATTTAATTAAATGGCTGTATTTCCAGTAAAACCACATAAAAAATGATTTTTTATTTTGCTGCCACTGACAGGAATATGCAGTCAGATATGCATTTGAAGTAAATTACAAAATAGAGTGACAAACAACATATGTTGTCCATAAATTAGCTTCTTCTCTCTCCACCACAGAAAAGTCAAATACATAGATATGAACTCTCTATTAAACATGTTGTATGGGTTACCCACTTAATTAACTGTCTCTTGTGTATGCATTTATGGTGTTAGAGTTCAGGGCTTTAGAGTTCAATTCAGAGACCTGACGTCTTTGTGCAACTAGTCCCTAAATACCTTGGGTATGTAAAAATAGTTCATTCTGAAGAAAACTTCATATCCAAAATCTAGTCTATTCTGGTCTCACACAGAAAATATGAAATGTAGCAAGATTAGATTTGTGGAACTGAAAACAACGAACCATAGCAAATGTGTTTCTTGTTTTATGTACTTAGCAAATCCCCTTGTGTTTTCATATACTGCACAGCCTCAGCATAGATGAATATTAGACAAAAATGAAACTTAAATAGATTTCTACTTACACTTTGCTGTCAGTCACCTTCCAGCCTGGATTGGTCTACTGCTCATCTCTACTTTTACTCCCTAAATGGAATATTGAATGAAATTGTTAATTTTGTAACTCAGAAACTTCATGCAGCACAACTCAGATCTAATTCATTTACTATACCCCCAGTTGTCAACTACAGACATTTTTGCAACATCAACACCACAAGAGTTTCAGTATTTAAACAAAATATTATCGCTGTAATCCTTTGGTTACATCTGGTTTTACATATTCCAAAATTTTCTGATTGGAAAGATGGAAATTTTCCTCACATTTTTTTCATAAGAGAAAGCTTAATACACATGGAAAACCTTTTAATTACAAATAAATTCAGTTTTTCTTAATGCAGATTATAACTATATGTAATGGCCATGACCTTGAGTTATAAAATTGAAATATTTCAGTAATTTTCATGATGGCACCTTAAAATGACTATAATGAATTTTTACTTGTCTCTTAATAAGAATTAAGATGATTTCATATAAAATAAAATACTTTTCCGTATTCCACATGATGAGATTCTCTTTGAACTTTCAGGATTAAATAATGCAGTGGTGCTTAGTTTATTCAGAGAAAAGTCACCGCAAAGATTGATAACTTTAAGTTGATTTTAGCATCAGATTCTCAGTGTGAACATTTGTGATTCCAAATTAGCCTTCCTGTAAAGTGCTACACTATTTGGAAATTTACAAATATTTCTGAAAGCATTCTAGGCAATGTTCTTACTAGTTTGGGTACTCACAGAGTACAGAAAAATACATTTACTTGAAAATGTGAAGGCACTCCCAGGGAATATTTTATAATGCTTGCCTATCAACACAGTCAAATGGAATTGTTTTAGGAACACAGAAGAGGATCCAAAGTCCTATAAATTACCCTTCATTTCTCTCTCTCTTTCAAGCAATATATTTTGCAAGATTAATCCTTTCTTTAACATTGCTTCATATAACTAGAAACCCTTCAGGCTTGACTCTTGATTCTTAAGTAGAAGTGCAGTGTGATAACATTGAATGCATGACTTGAAGATAGATTACTTAAATACATGTTTTATCAGTAAATATTCTTTGCAGGAGCGTTAACTTTATTATGCATGATATTTACAGAATTAAGTTCTCTCTTTAATTGCTGATGAACCTTTTTAAATGAAATATACAGTGCTAAATCCCCAGAAAATGTGAACTGACACTACTTCACTGACTCCAGTAGGTCAATATCTAAGTCCAGTACCTAAGTATCAGGTCAGTTGTCACATGTCACTATTAGTCACAACTAACAATGATTACAGGGACAATATGAAAGGTAAGGACAATTCCTCCAAATTATTAGGTCATCCTAATGACGTTTGGCTCTGCTGAATGGGATTATTTTTTAAATCAAATGTTACAGGAAAATATTTATTTGTGAAATCCCAATATTTTAAAAAACAATGTCATTATTTGAACTATATTCAGAAATGTTGTAGCTTTTTCTTTCACAGATTTCAACTAAGTACCTTTGAAACAAGAAATAATAAATAAATGGGTATAAGAAAATTGAAAAAAGCATTGCTACTGCAGCAACATAAGGAATAAACTACAGTTCCACTTTTCCCCAATTAACCCATCACTAATTTTAACACATTCCTATGCAACATCTAGATTTAGAAAAAATATTTCATAAAAAAGATTTAACCAATTCTAGGCACCATATTAAAATACTATGAATTTCTAGTGAAAAATCATTCTAAATGGGGGGCGGGGGGGGGGGGGGGGGGGAACCCAACACAGAACTTTAGTGTTATCAAAATTGCTTTAATTTAGAAATGCATCTCTGCCAAGAGCCTCATCTTTCAGAAATATAGATTAGTATTTCAGTTGCTGAAGCTTACTTAATTTGCTTTATACATAAATATACAATGTCAGAGAAGCAGAAGAGTCAAGGTTTCCCTACTTTTATTTTTAGATTCTACTCATTTTTAGAAATGCAGCAATGGCTGTTATACCCTATTGAGGACTGTTCTTTTGTGTTTGCACATCAGGTGTAGAGGAGATGATAAAAGGGACTGAACATTTTAGTTACAGCAGGGTATGTTGCTTAGCCAAAAATATATTATGCTGCAGTGATGTAAAAAATGTCACAGAAAAAACTTTACATCACTACTCAAAAGTACACTAGCTCCTCTTTGTACTTGTCTTTATAAGGGAAGTCCTACACTTGAATAGCCTCAATTCAAAATATAGAGTTCTATTTCCTGTCAGAAACTATTTCAGCTTGATTTTTAAAGGATAAGAAGCCACATTTTAAAATCCAAGATTGAGGTCTCTCCTGTCCTCTTTGTATTTTTCTCAAGCAAAAGTCTGCTTATCTTACTCTGTTGCAGCTGTTAGTCTTTTAATCTGTTTGCATATTTCTCCCTCTTAATTGTGAAAATGTGTCACATCTTCAGGACATGTTCTAATCTGTATTACTTGCTCATTCGAAAGTATCTATGCATTTCATTTTCCAGAGTAAATAAAAAATAAAATAAAATAAACAGCACTGACAATTACAAAATGGAAATTATGAAGCATATCATAATTATCATTCCCCAAACTTGCTGAATGTGACATTCAAAAATGAAGTTTCAAATACCAACTATTTTATAATAAAATTCTTATGTAGGTATGTTTATTGGGAGAACACAAACCTCTTAGTTAAATGTTGCAAATAAAATTATACCTGAGTAATGTCACACCTGTGGGACAATTCATGCATTTACCTTAAATTAGATCACATTAAACATGTAAAAGCTATTTATAAAATAATCACAGAGCTACAGCTTACTTTTCTACAGGCACAGTACAAGCTGCCTATAAATTTGCTTTTCTGGTCAATCTAGCAATAGCTAGAGGTCACTGGGCAGTGAAGTTCTTTGCCTTGCTTTATATAAGTTGTAGCTTTCTATCACCTGGATGGTCAATGGTGCATGTAAGTGTGTAGCTGAAATATTTCATATTGACTTAAAAGAGCTGTAGGTATAGAAACACCGTCTTCAAATTAAGACTTTCCATTGTTACCAGCTTGATTAGAAAAGCCAAGGCACAGGACAGTGGTAAAAAGTCTATAGAATGGGAGACTCAAGTTTTACACTTATCTTATAAATAGATTTTACATGTTACAAAAGCTTAATAGTATCCAAGTTACAGTAATTAACTATGATATTGTTTTCTTCATAGCATTTAATTTGAATAGAGCAAATTGGTTTTGTTAGAGGTACTGAAATAACAAGGTCCATGGTGGATCATTTCCACATTTATCTGGTTGACTGCTCTGACATGGTGAATAACATGTAATTTCTGATTCAAACATCAAGAAACTCTAGACCTTGTGACTGAGCAAAAATTAGAAGGAATGGTTTCAATTCAACTTGAACAAGCTAATCATGAATCCTCTATGGAAGACACAATAAGAAAGACAACTCAGAGAGAGTAGAACTACATATGACTGATATTAAATATGGTCATGATTGTCAAAACTACATTAATGCTAAGAATGGAACAATAGAATGTACCAGGAACACTGCAAGCTTTTGAGTTTCACACACACCCCTGCACTGCTGAAATGTATCACAACTAGACTGAAAAAAGACACTGACTAGAGAATGAAATAGTCCATATACTGTGTAGCAGGAAATTCTTCATTTAATGCAGAAATCATAAATTAAACTAGAAAGAAAATTAATACCGTTAGCATAACATCATAAAAGATCTACCTTAGACCTTTAAAAATATCACACTAAACACTGTATAACAATCCCAGACACTGATCTACTTGACTGCACAAAAGTTCTTCCTGGCTAGGCGTTTGAGACAATACCGAAGCAAAAGCCTTTGAATAAATGACCACAAAAAAAAAAAAAAAAAGAAGAAACACAAGAGAAAATCCAGTTTAAGGGAACACACCCTGAAAATTTGAATTCTATAAAATGCAAGGAATAATTTCAATGTCAAATTCTTGTGTCATTACCTACTGCATGTAACTTTCCTGGTAGTATTCTGCGAGATCACACAGCACAAAAAAGTTCAACTTCGTGCAATTTTGCTTGCCATCCACATGTTGGAAATCTCTCAGGATAAACTTCTATGTAACTTTTTTTTTCCGCTCAGCTACTCAAAAGCAAAATTGTCATCTGTTGTAACAGCAGGTGATCAAACAATCGTAAAACACTAACACCAGCTTCCCTAATGTTTAGTTACTTACTGCAGATCGCTAATGATACTACTTTTATCCTGTTGGCATAAGGGTAGCAAAACAATGGAAAACACCTTACTCTACATGAAAGCCAATATTTTGAGCCAGAGAGAAAACACCATATGGAAAATTGTTTTCTTCTGCATCATCATCAATTTCAAAACACTGTTAAAATCTTCTTATGATTTAGAGGTTATTTTTATAGACATTCACATACATTCAGGCACTCCTACATTCTTGATGCAATTGCTAATCAGCTATTTCTTTTAATTATTAATGACATGCTTAGTGAAATTGCTAGTACACATTGCTTTTTGCAGGCACTAGCACAAAATTTGGCATAAAAATTCCACTTAACATTTACTGGAAGAGTTTTCTGCACCTTGTACAAATGTGTATCTGTAACCCACTCACTAGCTCCATACTGCATGTTTTATCCAGGTTGCTTTATCATTTAACATCAGAGCATGAAACATTCTTAATACTGGTTCAGCATTTCTCTGAATGCTTCCCTCAATCTATTTCATTAAATTAGATGAGGTTAGCCAGTATTTAACATTTTATTTCACCATATGAATTCTCTGTTTTCTGCTGGAGGTAACAGCCTTGCTTACATCTCTTGAAATAATCAAAATAATGTTCTAAGACTTGTTGTAGACATCTGAAGAAAACTGCCGTATTTTCAAGAGTGTTCAGATCTTGGCAGCTTCCATTTTGCTGGAATGTTGCAAATGTTTTTGAAAATTTCAATCATTAAAACTCCATAGCTGGAGAGAACAGAAATACAGAACATGAAGTTCAATGTAAAGTTCTGCTTGTAGTTTTTTTGCATGTTATGTAGAATATGAATATAAAGAAAACTAAATAAAGCAGTCACTGTTTTTCATGGAATAGCATGTGTTAAACTGCAAGGGACTATAATCTAAATAGGTTCTTTTTTTTCTTGAATCAGTGACAAAAATGCCATGGTATACCACACCAATCAGCAATAATGAACCTTCGCAAAGTGGTGACCTGCACAGGGACAAGAGAGAAGTTTGTATGTCGTAACAACAGTAATGTATTACATCCCAGAACTTATTCTGTTATTTGGTTTTGTTTGTTTTCTCCTCTTTTTTTTTTTTTTTTTTAATGTTGTTATTGCAAATGACAAAATGCTTTTCGTGTTCAATTCCACCATTAAAGGATATTCAGGTTTAGTGGAACATATGGCAATATGCTTCTGATACTTCAGATTCGATTTATTGTCCTTTTTTAATGTTTTTGTTAATATGTGTTCTAACCCAACGACAACAATTAAAAAAAAAACAACTAAAAAGCATCTCTACCCTAAATAATAGCATAAATGGGAAATATGTAACTATATTTAACATAATTTTTTTGTAATATTCTCAGTTGGATGAATTCATTATAGTCTGCAATAGATATTTATAGTTTCTCATATTGCATATGGTATCTTGGGATAATCGTACTGAATTTTTATATGAATAGATTTTAGGCTGAATGTTACTTCAACCTAATCTTCTGTCACTGAGTGTAAAATGCTGGACAATGTCATTAATACAATTAATTAAGCAGCTAATGCATTGTGTAGAGGATATTGAATTATATCACATTGGAATTGCATAGTATGAAGTGTCATAACCAGGTCAGTTTGAAATACTTGTATCCATCATTGCAACATTATTCAGCGCAACAGCGAGACTGAACTACATCATCCAGTGACTATCCAGACACTAATTTCCTATTTCAGCCTAGTTTGACCAATATACGAATATTGTTTCTTGATTTTCTCCTTGAACATGCATCCTATGTGAATACTTAAAAGCAGATGTGGTACAATGTTTATACTGGAAAATGTGGCTACAGTTTAACACAATCTCTACCAAGAGAGTCCTATAATGTACAACTAAGAAATATAGTCTGGTAGAAACATTTAGCCAATACTTCATCCTCATTTGAAAGCAAGCAGGTTAGTTGGATGTCTTTATCAAAATTAATTTAAGAACGGAGATTATTGCTCCATCACATTGAATAAATTTATGATACTTAGAATATTTATTCCACACCCTTTCCAGCAATTATTGAAAACTGTAAGAACTCAGAAATCCCAGAATTTTTAAACGGTGTGATGATCAAAGATGTTAAAGACATGCAAAGAGTTATATATCTGCTGACTGACAGGAATGTAGGTTGTAATCATCAAAGTAAATATTTCTGAATAGCATTCAGGAGGCCGATTTAGCGATGACATTTTAAGCTTTTATAGTTTATGCTGTACTATGAAATCATCTGCTATGAGTGTTACTTTCTGAGACTGCACGAGTAGTAGTGGTTAAAAGTTTCTCCCCAAATATTTTTCCAGTAGAAGCTGACATTATTTGTGACATATGGCCAGCTTCAAGTAACTTTCCAGTGTGTTTATTTCAACACTTGACTTCTAACCATCCCTACTACTCACAATGAACATTCATGACCTGATTTATAGTTATATTTTGAGATTTTCCGTTTTAAATTTTCAGTTTAGGACAGATGAAAAATTCTCTCATCTCAAAACCAACCAAACAAAACAAACCACAATCAAAAATCCAAAGGAAAAAGTCCTACCTCACAGAAAAATAGTTTTACCTTTCTATTAACTAGTCCATCATTTGTTTCAAGTAAAACAAGGTGGGTACCTGCAGCTGCATGAGTGGAAGAGCAGTGCAATGACAGCTTTGCATTCTTAATTCTGCTAATACCAAACTTTAGAGAGTAACGTGTTTAACACCTAGAGACATTCAGCTTACTGAAAGGGATTGAGGAAGAAGCTGAGTTCAGTCAATTCAAAACTGATTCTTAATGATTTTGTTCCATAAATGGTTTTGTATCCTAACTTGATACTTCTCTGAACTATAGAGTGGCTCAAATGTTCAACTGGTTTTAGAGGTCTTCAAATGAAAAACAACCTAACTGGGTGTTTAGTTCTCCGGAACACATGCAGTTTTCCAGGTAACATGCTTCATAGTCTCTGATTCTATTTATACAGCAGTCACTTCTAAATTCACTAGCCATGAAATCTGCACCTGATTTAAGAAGGGGTGCCAATATTTCTGCAGTCAAATGTAGCATGTATTGTTGCCATCTTACTATGTGATGATTTCAATAGATGCAAAACCAACAATGTTTCACACTTTTCCCAGTTTTATGTAGAACACTGCCTGACAATGATTTGTTTTCACTTTTCCTGTCATATGTCAGCAATATGCAAGATTGAAAGAGATTATTTGATGTCCTGAATCTGGATTTCCCTCCTGCAAGCATACTAAAGTTCTAGTGATCAGCATATTTATCAATCTACTCTGCATTTAATTTGCACATTAGTATGCTGTGTGTTTATGACAAGCAATTGTAAGA
Source organism: Podargus strigoides (assembly GCA_028020825.1). Lineage (NCBI taxonomy): Eukaryota > Metazoa > Chordata > Aves > Caprimulgiformes > Podargidae > Podargus > Podargus strigoides. The sequence goes on from CM051628.1 coordinate 14,947,260, forward strand.
ATCAGTATTACTAGAAGATTCTTAATTAAAATTTGATCTCGTGATTCCTATGGTTGCTATGGCAACTCAGGCTAAATAATAAAAAAATCTAAGTGCTAGAACATCAGCTTTCTTTGGTGTTTTCAATGTAGGTGAATGATTGCATCACTAGATTAACAACTCTGCTTACTTTATTAGTTTGATTTATTTCTTCTCAGGAATACAGCCTTAGGGATACATTTTGCAATATTTGTGCTCTGATCAGCCAAAATTCAATAAATCCAGTCACTAAAGAGAAATATATTTATGCTATGTGACTGACCTCATAATATTGAATCTGCTTGGGTTCTAAAGACAGAAGAGTTTTAAACAGAGGTTTTTAGATTGCCATAGAATTATCTTTGTTTGCATATAATTGTTATAATATTCTGAAGAGCCTTCCTTTGTCAAACATTCATTTCCTAATTAAAAAAGCCTCTACTTGTGCAGTAGCACAGAAATAGGTAAAAAAAGAAAAGCCATATTTTCAATATGATTCCAATATTCTACTATTTCCCCCTGCAAATTATTTGAACATAACTGAATATCATGGCAAGCATCTTGCATAAAAATTGTGGTAAAAATTAATGGCAATTGCAGTCTTTGTGTTCTATCATGCCATCTCATTGTGCTTTTGACAGTGTGTGACAATTTAACAGTCCGCTTCTATGAATGTGACTTAAAAATAGAGATTAAGCCACACAGATATCATAGAATCTGACTCCATTCTTTATCCAGTGAAAAATTAAATGACAGCTTCTGTGAAGAGTGGAGAGATACGCATGATATACAACTTCATGATGGAGAAACAGTGCAGATTAAAATTGCTGCTTGATACTTATGAATTCTAATTAGCAGCTCACAGCAGGACAGATGAAAAAGAGGATGAAACTGCACTATAACATCCAAAAATATAACCTGATCTTTTCATCTCATACTGGTTTTCCTTAGATTCAAAGAAACATGAATCCCCTCTGCAGCTATTTTAACAAAACACCATGACAGAATTTGTTACGTATAATATAGGTTACATTTTTCTGGTAAGTTCTCATCTATGGTTAGCTGTTCTTTAAGCTCTGAAGAATCTTATGGATCATCCTAACACACACACAGGTATAAATTGTGCAGATTACACTGTTACCTACCACCAAAGTATAGAACACAATATGCACAGGTGAGAAAATCGCTAACTCCAAACCATTGCCTGTCCTTTAAGCCACTGCTGATATGTGACAACATATTTGCCACTAAGGTAGCGCCACACACAGTCAAAACTGGCACACTATTAATTGGTTTATCACCAAAAATGTTATGAATTGGCAATCACTTAATTACGTGCCTTAGTTTGAGTTTGCTGGCTTGTTGTTAAGGTTATTACTCTTCTGCTGGTGCAAAGCAGATACAACGAAAATGACCTACAAGAATTAGACAAGTGAAAAATCAAGCATGGAAATATTAGAAATTTTTGCTTACAGAGATTTCTGCCTTTTCTAAAGGGGACAATTTAGCTTGTCACTAAATATAGCAGCATTTGCCTTAATAAGATAAACAGTTACTTTTTTTGTTTCTCTACAGATGCCTCAAATAAATATATATTTTTAAATCTCTTCAATACTGAAAATTCTACAGCAAGGCCACCAGGTGAAACCAATGAAAACCCTAAGCAAACCTTCTCCAACGCCCAAGAATGATTGGAACTAGGGTTAATTCTTCCCAGATCAACATGCTTTCATTGCTCATTTCTTCCCGCACAATGCTAATATAAACAGGAATTTCTAGAATCAAACACAGGAGGGATGCAATTAATATTCTTTACATTATGTTTTGGAATGAAGGTGGTAAATACGTGGTGCTGGGTGTAAGCTGGGTTTGAGATCACCAAGGAAACAACAAAATGACTATTTAAAATTTGCACTCAGAATTTTGGCTTACTCAAACACTTGCAAGATAGGCTTGTGTAGAAAATTAACATTTATCACCACACACTGGTTATTCAGCATAATATTTGATTAAACTTTTACATCATTTGAACATCAAGCACATATTTATTTGCTCTGAGCTTCAAATTGAGCTATTTTGCAGTAAGCAAATCTGCAAAAAATCCGTTGAGAAAAATGCAAGATTTGTAGAAATTAGAAGCAAAGAAAGAAATTCAATTGCTCCATCTTGTAAGAGCAAATAGAAACTTTAATTTAGTTGCAGGGGGGATTGTGATTTTAGAAGTGTATAATAAATGCCAATGTCATGAACTGAAAATTTATTCAAGCTCACACAAAAAGAGTCAGAATACAGAACTTAGTTAAATACAGCTATATTTTCTCAAGTCAGGAATGAAAATAGTATAGAGTCCTGGTTTTGCTGACATGTATCACCTACATGCTGTGATCAGGTGAGCATAGAAATACTTGTTGGGATGGCTCACTTGCTGTCAAACATCGCAGGAAATATTATTATGCATTGCAATTTTTACATATTATATTTACAGGTCATTTGCTCACTTGTTTTTGTGACAACTAGAGGTTGTAATCTGCCCTTCATAAGAACTGCTCAGATGCTTACCAACAGCAATCCAACTGAAAGCAGTATGAGGGGGAGCCAAAGCTTTTGCATCCTTTTCAGAACTAAGCAGTGTCTTGTGAACAGCATATCAAATATGTAACAAATCTTAATACTTGAGATTTCAACAGGAAAGACTGCATCTACTTCAAAAATGTATATGAACTAAAGTTGTCATTCTGTCACAGACTATGTTACTTTTCAATTCATATAAGGCAATTACCATTTAAAGTATTCCTTACAGGAATTAAATAGGAATTAATAGGAATTATGGTATGTTTAGTCACACTGAATGCTGCTTGACTATACAAACTGACCAATTTCAATGGAATATTTCCCAAAGCAGGATCAAAACTTAGCTCCTGACAAACAGTATGATTTAGTAAAAAACTGAGAGCATTTTTTCTAAATGTCAGTATATGTGTATTTAGATGCGTTAGTACCGATTAAATGAAACTGCAAGTTATTAAGTCAAAGGAGATTTTCCTACTATTCCATTCATTTGCAATGCTGTCTTCTCTGTATTTGAGTCAATCCAAACTATATGTAAAATGCAAGCAAATGGCTACTCTCTCACTGTTTCTGAATGAAGCTTAGAGTATGCATATCCCATGTTCTGAAAACTCATTCATATGAAAATGTCACATTAACAAAAATAATACTCAAACTGAGAGGGCATCACCTCTTTCCAATGACACAAAAGACAAGTACCACGCAGCAGATTTTGTTCAGTTGGAAGCAGCACACCAGCTTTAAATAGCAAATTTAGAAAGCTTGGGAAAAAAAATAACCTACTTAAGTTTCTTGTCTAACCAATTTTAGTTAGATTTTACATTCCACATTGCTGTATTAGCAATACTGAAGCAGACCGAAATGTAAATACTCTCTCTCTGTGAACACATTATTTCAATTTCCAAGAATTTTCAAATAAAGAGTCTTTTGAAAGAAGGATCCTTCTCTTCTGTCATCAGCAGCTGTATTTCATGACACACAAAACACTGCTTTACAATTAATTATTCCATCCACCAAAAATATGGAAAGGTAACAGTAATAGGATGAAGGAATTATATACCCATAAGATTTCTGTCTCACCATGAAATCCACCAAGATTTGACCACTAAGTCAAATCATTTAACCCCTTCCAGTGCTGCAGGAAAGGAGGTAGCAGACATAGAGAATGAAATGGGTGTTATGCAGTGGTTTCTAGAAGACATTTACAAAGAGTACTGGGATCTTTTTTGTTCTGCACAGCTCATTACTTGGGATTTCTGAATATTCTCACTGACGGGACTTCATCAATGTCATTATAAGAACGTTGTTCAGTCTCATTAAAAATAAAAGGGAAGAAAACCAATACTCTCATCATACTTCCTTTAGTCACTGATTTTCAGAAACGATTAACACACCTCCAGTCTTACTTTTTCACTCTTTTTCTTTCTGATAAATAGGCTACAAGTATTCAAGGAAAAGAGTCTAAGTCATCTACAGTTAAGTTTGAATACACTTGGAGATTCAATGAGATGGTACAAAAGAAACTAGGTTGGATTTTATTATTTTATTTTTTTTTTTAACTCAAGCAATATGCTTCTCGCAATAAATTTTGAGTAGCACTTATTAGTTTGATATGAGAATGCAATTATGATCAAGCCATGTGAGCAGACAGAGCCAGTTATTTTGGCAAGGTAGAGGGCAGCAGGCATTCTCCAGTAGATATTGAATTATGTCCAAGCTGGAGACAAATGGACCTTCCAAACTGATGCTCAGCTGATTTATCAGACAATATAAAGAAAGCCTTATCATTATTGCCATGTCCAATATGTAGATAAATAGCTATGTCAGCATTCTAAAGTCACAGGAGTCCTTCTCTCTTATAACTATTTATTAGGAGTACTTTCAGAAATGTTTTCAAAACCATAAGTCCCATTTCTCAACGCCAATTTTGAAACATGAACAAGGAACCAACATAACCACAATACTGAAAATATTATTGAATATAAATATTAAATGAGAGAGATGCATTAATAGCACAGATGTATAAAAGGAAGAATATTAATACTTAACATTCTCGTAATTTTTAAAATGCTGGAAAACACTAATGCAGCTGACCTAAAAGCCTGGCTTATTCTCAGATACCACAGGTTGAAGGGAACGAAGGACTCCTTTCACCTGCATGTGAAAACCTGTGCATAAACAGGAGCTCAGTGCCAGAGAAACACTGCCTTATGGCAGAGACGTGCTTCAGCACCTACTCATTGATACAAAGCTGCACTAGAAATTAGGTAAATGGATGCTTCTCATTGCATCCACTTTGCATTTTATTGGAAGGGGGAGGGTAGAGTGGCAGAAAATACAGAACAGTTTATTTCCTATACAAATCCAAAAGAAGAGTTAAGTGTGCTATGCATGTAATTGAAACACTGCTCCCCTGATCATCCCACCACATACATAATTCACTCTCTAGCCTTAGTGCTTTGAGTTTAGAGTTCACATGAGTTAAAATGAAGAATTTCAGTCTGAGGTTTATTTATCTACAAAGTAGTTTAACTTGTGTGGTTTAATTGAGGGTGTGGAGTAGATGTTATCAAAGTCAGTTAGTAAAGAGCAGAATTCAACTGCAGAAAGCCTCCCTGGAGAGAGGAGCAGAGCCTGAGCGCTGTCACCCTGGCCTGTGCCAGTCAGGACTAAGGAATGAAATTCCTTCTATTCCAGTTAATTTCAATTCCCTTTAGAAGACAACAAGGATAATAAGGAGTACTAACAATTAATCAACCTACAAATGCTTCTGTAACTGGTAAAGCTCTAAGAAGTATAGTAACCTAATTGCTTTCTGTAGACAACAGAAGGATAAACTATAAAATAGATCATGCTGAAAAACTGAAACCACTGGGAAAGAGAAATCTTTTGTACTCTTATTTACATGAGGGCAGAGGAAGCTATCTTATACAGAGAGCAAAAATCTGTAATACAGTCCAAACTGGCAAAATTGTTTCATTAGACTGCAATAGGATTTCCTCATACAGTTTAGCAAATATTTTCACTCAGCCTAGTGACAAATAACAAGAGCCTTGTTCCTGCTCAAAGAAAATTTTACAGTTTTCATCTATCCAACGCTGAAGGTATAATTAGTTATATGATTATATTTCTGGCTAAGAACTAGGAAACAGGTTTCCCTACCCTAAGAGAGTATAATCTCAGGAGGTAGGGGAAAGTCATCCTTTTGTTCCAAGATGAATAAAATGCAGAAAAAATGTTTTATTATTTTCATGTTTGGAAAGTAACATTTTCTTACCAAACATTTTACAAAGAAAATCCACATGGAAAAAGGGACAACAAAGGAACAGTGTTTGTTTCAGCTGCTGAGTTGCATGCTGGTGGGTTTTTTTATTGCCTCTGTAAGGGTTTCTGAAGTATACCTTTCACATGAAGCAAAATATAGCATAGGAAAACTCATATCCTATGATCTTTACACCAAAAAAAATTTAAAAAAATCACTGAACTTGAAGGGAATTAAAAAGAATACAGAAAAAAAGGCACTAAGGTTAACAGGACATAGGAAAAGAAAGAGAATGCATTCGTCAAGCCAATAGTCTTCCCAGAATCCTATACAGATACTCTTAACACTCTTTTGTGGTTGGCCTTTGAATCTCTTTTAGGCAAGAAATATGGGTATATTTCTCTTCAGATATTTCAAACTAGATATGCCGTATGATTTTCTTTTATAAACTCATTGGGTCCATTTCTGTGAAGGCTGTCACATGCCCAGTTCACCATGATAATTATGTTGACAGAAATAACTCCCTCAATATTTAAGCCTATTTAAGTTTTAGGATGAACAGTAATACTAACAAATGAGTCCTGCAATTCTTTATACAATTCTCAGGCTATTTCAGTCTGTATGTCTGTGCAGAGGCGGTGTATCCCTGAAGCAGGCTTGCAAACTGTAGGGAAGTGTATTTCACAGGAAGAGAAATAAGCAAAGAATTTTATTCAATGCCACAGGCAGTGCCACTGCAGGCACGGCTGATGGTGCAGTTACATTTTTGTTGCTATTAACTCATGTTTGCTGGAATGCTTATGATGCTTGCTTCCATATTAAAAGAGAAATTTCATAGCTATCTTGAAATTTCCTGGGAGGAGGTATTAATCCAACTGCGTGCTCCTTATTCCTTTTGCTTCTGGCCATAAGATGCCGGTAATCAGACCTTTAAACTAATACTTAAGTAAGAATATTCTAATAACATAGGGGCAGAATTTCTCTCCCTGCTTATACCCCATCTTGTCACACTAAAGGCCACCAGAATATATCATTTGCTTTGCAGAAAAATCTAAAAAATGAACAAAAACTTTTGTGATCGCTACTGCACTCACAAAAGTGAATAACCAAGAACTTTGGAAATGCAAACTCAGATTCATATTTCATGGCTCATTATAATCCAATACAGTTTGCAGAAAACCAATGCAAAAAATATGCTTATTTATATTCTGGGCTGACTGGGCACTCCCATTTTTGCCTGTTACAGTTGTTTCACTCTGCAGATAAGAATTTAAGGATTCACTGCAACAGAAAAAGAGCATGGGAAGGTGCATGATCCTATAGTGAAGTGCCTTAGGCGTTCACCTGTGGTTGGAAGGGGGGTGCAGACCTTTCTTCAGTGTCCTCAGGAATAGATGTGAGTCTCCATTCCTTCACAATAAATAAGGCAATGCTAAGAATGTGCAGTATTTCCTCTATAACAGTAAGATTCATAGTGCACAGTTCCTACCTGCCCCTCATGCTTGAATTTGGCTATACTATGTCAATTTATGGATTCTCATTAGGTATATGTAACCTGATATTCTCTTAAGGAAGAAAAAAAAACCCAAACAAAACCATACAATCATACAGAGCTGCTAAATTTTCTTAGCTGCTAGGTGCATTTAAATATTCTCTTATTTCCATATAACCCTGAAATGGAAGAAAAACAAAATTAATAATTCATTTTAGAATGACATTAGCTTGTTTGTAAAACAAAAATTTCCTTCTGCCTAAACCTAGTGACTCCTGGGGACTGTTATGCACTGCTAACACTTTTGGATTAACACCAGTTCTTTACCTCTTTCTGATTCTGTCTCGACTTCTTTTCCCTTTGTCCTGTAACTGTACTTGCCTGTCAAAGTGCTGCACTGCAGCTTTCTAACACCATCTCCTGCTTGACTTATTCTATTCTCTTCTTTTATACTTTTTAATAAATCTTTGTGAAGAACAGCACTCTAGGCATTCTTGCTACAGCAAAGGAAGTATTTTCTGACCAAGTTTCCCACCTTCTTCATAATCTCATTTATTCAGTTTCTAAATTATGATCTAGGAAACACAAAGAAGGACAAAGGGGCCGTTGAGCAGAACACTGATGAGACAAGTTTTTTCTTAAATAGTTCCAGTACTCATGTCAGGTAGCTGAGATTAATAAAATGAACAAATCCTAAATTATCACAATCTGTGTGCGTTGTGGTTTAGCTGGGACAACTGCCAACCCTCCACCCCAAAACAGAGAAGATTATTTAAAAGAGACAGTATGTCCCAGGTGAACCAAAAATTGTAAAAGCAGGAAGTAAACTCCATTTCCTTATAGACCAAATCTTCTTAGGAAAAATAGGAGGAATACCTAGGGGAGTGCAGCCACAGTTTAAGACTTAGAAATCTCTAGATACTTCCCCCTTCCATTCCATCATCATGGTGTGAATTAGGAGAAGACTGATGACATAACTTCTGGATTACTTTTTGTTTTGATTTAATTGATAATTGCAATGTAATTATCCCATTTTTTTCTTCTGGTATGATTCATTCCAGGGTCACATTGCAGTGCATATGCTGAAAACACCACGGTGTTTCTAAAATGCAATGCAATGCCAGGTGGATATGCTGAAGCTATCTTAGTACCCAAGGGCAGCAAAATGCTTTATTCTGGCTAATTACATGCAGAAGCAGGCTATAATGTTTATAGTCCTACATAATCCAGCATTACTTCATACAGGATGCATCAGTTTGAACATAGTGTGGGTGTATCCACCATGTGATGCCATTATGTCACATAGACATTCTCTTGGACCTACTTTATTTATTTGCTGATGAAATAAAACTTGTTACACCTTAATTTCACAAAACATTTTCCTGCATCTTCCTGAGATGTGTTGTTTAATTCTGCAGATGAGATAAAACCCTGGGGGTAATCCAGCATGGTTTTCCATAGGTTTGGATTACAAAATTAGATACAGTTGATGCTCTTTGTATGTTAGTAATATTCCTCGCTAAGTAGCCAGCCAGCTTATGAAATCACTACAAAGGAGTATTTGTTGCATAGCATTCATTATTTAAACATTTCTGATAACCTAGAAAGAAACTACTGCTATTGGCTACAAAAATGGATAGCTTTCTATAGAGGATTGTACATGCAGAGAACAGTAGAGGATTATACATAACTTGCAAATAAAAAGGTCAAATACTATCACTTTAAGATACAAAAGAAATATTTCAGTAAAGAACTGTACCACCTTCATTTGACAGATGTTTGTTTTGGGATCTGATATTGTACATGTCTTCCTGTGAGTGAATTCCAACCTTCTTTCTCACCTTCAGGACATTATTTTAACTAGACAGCTTAATTACTGCCTGCATTCACTAGTTTTCTGCAGGGTATATGAACTCTGCAGTTGGTTTAGGAATACTGAGCATTTGGCAAAAAGCAACATAAAATTATCTTTGGTGTCTCGCCCCTTGAAAGTATTTCTAGATACCTGAAGTAGACAACTGACAGGTTTATCAAAAGTTGGGAATTTGCCATCTAAATATCAGAATTTCTCAGTCTGTTCCTAAAATGCATGCCCTTTCTGACAGGTAGATTAAAAATGGCATCACAGAAATTAAGCCAGACACTCATTTCTTTTGAATGTATATTTTTTAATATCTTTCAATATATTCAACATCAAGAGTGTTAGAGGACATCTTCGAGGAAGCTACTAAGATGTGCTTTACCTCCACTGCTTGCTTTCCTCTCTTGTTAAGTTCTTCATCACCGAAAAGAAATATTTCTATATGCATTACTTGTTAGAATGGCAGCAAGAATGAATTCCTCAAATTTAACTATGAATTCATTCATGAGCAGAGCAGAGCATGTATCAACCTCAGCACCACACTGAGCAGTGTGAAGGTAAGTTGGAAGGTCTACACTGTGAAGTGTCAACAGTTTGGTGACTACCCCGGGGCTGTCTCCACCAAGATCACTGCATGGGTGGAGTTCATAGCTATATAAAATCTTACCCACAGCCATGCTGACAGGGCTCATTAGCTCAGACACAGCACCACATCACAGCAAGTATTTAGCATCTGCACCCAGCTGGCTTAACCTGAGGTCCACTGGGGCTGTCCCTGAATCACTTTCCCAGCTAACTGGTACGAGGTCAATACCCTATCAGATTTCTTCACGTCCACCCACCTCTGGATTTCTTTAATCCTGCACTGCCTATCCATCACACTGGTTCTCTTAACATCAATTACAACATTCAGCAGATGCCGTGGATTATGTCTATCATAATGATACTAAACAGTTTCTCACATCAGCTCACGATCCCTGGAGAACAGCTTAAATCTCAATTGTTATCAAAAGTTCATTTTACTTAAATGTATTCATTTGCAAATGTTTATAAAGAGGAAAGTATGCTCATAACACAAACTTTTAATCATATATAGATCCAGAGTGTCAAAAAAAAAGGTAAAGCACCACAGAACTCTTACAGCCATTCACTGTCCAGGTCATCAGAAAAAAAGCAGACCAAGAGTTACAGTCATTTACCACACTTACCACTCAGCAAATTTTTTAGGATGAAGTGCAAGTAGTGAAAATGCTTAGTGTTTATCTATCAAGCAATGCCATTGTAAATATTAGAATTTATTGCACTTATTAAATTGTCAAAAGCGTCTATTCCGTTGGCATTCAGAATTGGATGCCGGCTGAGGCATGAAAAATTTACCTACGGCAGCACTTAGATAAGTGCCACTTCTCAAAGTCCATGCTGTGTCAACCATCACATTGCTCTCCCACAGGAACAACTTTACTTAATTTTTTGAATGAAAGTGCAACACACACAAAAACACTACTTCAGCTAGGAAGATTTAATATAACTACAAATGAAAGTTAGGGTCAAAAAAAAAATACAGCTCAAGAAATATTTCTCCAATTTTTAATACTGTTCCAGTAACTATAGTATATATTAAGGAGGGGAAAAAGAATCCTTTTTTAATGAGAAAGTGTCCCAACAATCAACATATGGACCTCAACAGGGATTTAGCAGTGAATTGTCCAATCCTGAGCTGATACTAGCCAAGTTTCTTGAGAACTTGGAAGTATGTTGACTGTGGAAAGTTTAAGACTCACTAGGAAAATCTTATATGTGACTATAAGTGATAGAAGGAAATTGCTTTGTACCCTCACCTTACTGAAAAAGCAGGAATGTGACCAATAAAAGATGACAAAACATACATCCAAGTTATTAGTATTGTGCTCATTATATAATTGATTTTGGCAAGTAAAAATGGCTAAGAAGTTAATCAGAAGACAGACATTTGCATGAAGAATGAGAAAGTCCATGACATCTTCAAAAAGATTAAAAGTGGAATGACCTTTTCCTACATCAGGATGGGAACATAAGTAATAAAGACTGTACTGATTTCAGGGACGTTACTCTAGTTGTGCTGTGAGTTGACTGAGATTACAAAAACAGCCGATATTTCCTAAGTTTGGTAGGAAACTTTTCAACTGGGTATATTTTCTACCCAGGTTTTGTATGGGGCTTGCAACTTTTTCAGAATTTGGTATGTACCACTGTCAGAAGGTAAAATAGGTTACTTTTTGCTCTGATATAGCATCATTATAACTCTTCAGCTAGTCAGTTAAACCAGAACAACACTGAGCCAGCAGTGTGCCCAGGTGGCCAATAGCATCCTGCCTTGTTTCAGAAACAGTATGGCCAGCATGACTAAGGAAGTGATGGCCCCCTCACTAAAAGAAAGACATTGAAGTGCTGGAACATGTCCAAAAAAGGGCAACAAAGCTGGTGAAGGGTCTCGAACCAAGTCTTATGAGGAGTGGCTGAAGGAACTGGATTGTTTAGCCTGGAGAAAAGGAGGCTGAGGGGAGACGTTATCATTCTCTACAACTACCTGAAAGGAAGCTATAGTGAGGTAGGTGTTCGTCTCTTCTCCCAAGTAACAAGCAATAGGACAAAAGGAAATGTCCTAAAGTTGCACCAGGGGAGGTGTAGATTAGATATTAGAAAAAATTTCTTCACCGAAAAGGTTGTCAAGCACTGGAACAGGCTGCCCAGGCAAGTGGTTGAGTCACTGTCCTCAAAGGTATTTAAAAGACGTGTAGATGTGGCGCCTAGGGACATGGTTTAGTGGCAGACTTGTCAGGTTTATAGTTGGACTCGATTGTCTTAAAGTTCTTTTCCAACCTAAATGATTCTATAAAGCCCTTCTACAGCACTACTCTTGATTTTTTCCCAGACAAGTAGAAGCAGAAAGTAGCTGCAACATAAGGAAAATCCTCACACCCTTGGATGTGGGTTACACAATAGCATTACATGTCTAAGGAGAAATCAGCCTCAAGAAAAAACCATACTTAAAGCTAGCACAGGAGAACAAAATAAGCAAAAGGTACAAAGGCAGAGCAATTCTGGTGATCTGAGCTATCCAGAGAAGTAGGATTTCCCTGGCTCTGCATCCTATACCCAAGAAAAACAAACATAACATCATCAAGGCCTTATGAAAAACACCATTCTGCTGTAGCTGACAACTCACCAGTAACAGAAAGAACAAAATTTATTGCTTGGTTGTTTATTTTTAAAATAGTACTGCACAAAAGAGGGAGTTTGTTAAGCAATAGCATGCCTGCTCACAGGCAGCCTTGAGGCACACACATTCCCCACTAGCTCTTATTGTTCATTCTCTGTTTATGTCAGAGAGGAGGCAAAAGTACTAAGGGCTTCTCTCCCTCCTCAGTTCCTGCAAATTCATCTCCTTTCTATCTTCTCAGTTTCTTCATCAAAGCCAAGAGTCATTTGACTGTTCCAAATCAGGAACAGTATTTTTAATTTTGCCATAGAACACCGAAGTTGACATATATAAATGGAGCAATTAGCCAATTTGATGCTTATGTGAAACTTAATTGTCTATTATTTGAAGTTTACATAATGTTAACTCCTTCATATATGTTTGAAAGATTTTCTTAAAAAGCATTTACTCCAGAAATGGGTGATGTTTTGAGATTACAGAACAGATAGCTTTGCATGTTTCAAGACGCATTAATCTGCATGGTTATGACTTGAACACAACCAGCCCTGTTTGAAATACAAGTTATCATTCTGACTTTCAAGACAAATTAACCTGACACTGTCAAGAAAAGCAACCAAGTTGCTCTGTAGTGATCATTGCAGTGCTGACTGAGAAGTAACATTTGGAGCCCTTTTGCACATTTTCAGTTTATTAGATAGCTGTTGAATAGAGTCAACAGTGCGGTCCCCAGTCTTGCTCACCCATTGTCCCACATGAACAACAACAATGGTGGATCCACATCCTATGTTTGCAGATCCACTATGTACTTGTAGAATTTATTTTGCCAGAGCAGTCCACACGGAAACGAAATAAGCGCTTATTCCAAGCTATGTCTCAGAAATTTTGCATTTCAAGGTTGGAAACCAACTTTAAAGATTATACTATAAAAATATACCTGTACCATGAGGCATTCAAGGGCCTGGCAATGAGAACAACAGTTGAAATTCTACTAAAAGTCAGAAAGAAATTAAGTGTTTTGAGTAATCTGTTTTTAGAACTTATGGATGTTACATAATTTAAAGATAACATCCTTTGATCTACTTGTCTTCTGTGAACTGGATCTCTATCAAAAGAAAAAAACCCTGTTTATTGCTGAATGTTGAAAGATAGATTAAACGACCAATTACCCAACCTGCATATGGCTATCCAACAATATTGCATAATTGAAAGCAAAGACTTTGTTCTCCCCATAAAGATACATCAAAGTTTTAAGGCCAGAAACACTGAATCAATTGCTGTTCAAGGTTGCTGTATAAAATTCACATTCAAATGGATTCCACGCTGCTGGAACCCTACATACACTTCCTTTCATCTTTCAGGATAACTAGCACTTTCTGCTTTGCAACAACAATCCAGCTGAGGTCCTAAACCCAGCACACACTTTATCCCACTAACTTGCATTGTTTACTGTGTCCATTAGGCACTGAGGAGCCATGTTAACTCACTAGGTGAATCCTACACAAGTCATTGTGAGGCCTTCTTTAAAAGAGCTGTGAGGACAATGCACCTGCCATTTATACCTTATCACTTCTACTCTTTTACAAATGCAGATGCATATCAATTGAATCCCTCATTAGTGTGGAGCAGGAATAAAAGCATCAAAAGCAATGAGCTATAAATAAAAATCAGAGTGAGGGCAGGGTCTGCCTTTGTAACATATTGCAAAACGTGTAATACCAAAGTAGACTTCATAATACTGGATTAAAGGGCTTTTTTTTTTTTTCTGGTAGGAATAACTCTACATTCCTGCAGTATCTCTCTCCTCCTCTTGCTGCACTGAAGGTAAAACCTTTTATACTCTACAGGGAACTTTCACAGAAAGTAAAAAGATTGTGGATTACTTCTTTCCTGAGTAGGTACATAACAGTATCTCTAACAATGCACCTTTTCCTTTTCTCTCAGAGAAACAGGAAAATAATTTAATACATAATTTTACAGAGGTCATTATAGGCTTGAACAATTTAAATTAGGATGTGAAGAGTAACTTCTCCAGCCAACTGAGGCTTGCAGAATAAGTCTGTTAAACGTGACTGGGAGCAAAACTACTGTTGAATATATGCTGTTAATACTATGATAATATCTAGAGCTTGGAAGAAAATCAGTGGCATGTTTTACTGCCAGTTCTATACTAATAGTGTAATTCATTCACACAGGAGTCCAAAAAGGGATATGTGTTCTCATAAACTGTGTAGACATAGATATTATGCACAGGATTTACAGCACTATACTGCCTTGCTCATAAGTTATTTCTCATGATAAGCATACTCCTGTCAGCTCAAGAGTGAAATCACTTTGCATGTTTTTTCTCCACCAAAGACAATACCAGGGCTCTGTCTAAGCATATCCAGTTCTGTTACTTGATTTCTACAGTCTTCTTCAGAGCTGTCATTAACATATCAAAGCCACCTGAAATCAATTAGTTATGTAAATTATGTTTCAAAAATAAATTAACAAGAGAGCTACATTCAGCTTTAAAAATGTTACAGGGCAAAAGGTTATCTCCTAATTTGGTCCTTCTTAGAGTACCTAGTCTGTAACTATAAAACTATTTAGTGAAGATAAGGAATTACTCAAGTTTCTCTGAAAGAATTAATTACCTGCAACAAACAGGATGCTCAGCATCCCAGTCTCCTCTATATATATGTTGTATTTTACTTTTTTTCTTTCCTTAATCTTGTTACCATAGTAGCCACACCTCTGTTGCTTTTGTGCTAAGTAAAGGAGATACTACCCCATTAATTTAAATATTCAACCTGAAAAGGGAACTTGAACATTCTGTATGTCATTAAACGCTGATTTGATCTGTTTCTTTACATCACAGCCTATTATTTTATTTGCTCTTTTATGTACTACAACCAGTTACTCAGAAAGCCATCTTTGGTGGCATAAATGATGTCAGCAGCATTTTAGGGAAAAAGAAATTTGACCTTTCTATTTTATTAAATATCCACTATTAACACATTTATCTTCCCTAAAATTTAGCTGTGTTTATAGAAGGTGACAGTTAAACAAATGCTTAAGTGTTTCAGTAAATCAGGATCATATTGTGGTACAGATGCACACTAATTCTTCCTTCACTTTGTTTCCTAAGCCTTGTATGTACAAGCTCAGTCTGCTGAACCTACTCAGGCAAACAAGTCCACTGAAATCAATGGGAGTATTCATTTGCAAAATGAGTATGATTTTGCATTTTCTCTGATGGAGAAAAACTGTGTAAATTTTAAGCTCATTCTGGAGTTCCTTCTGAGGTCTAAAGGTCAATGAGCTTACAAAATTACTAGCAAGTTTAAAAAATGTTGAGCGCCAACCTGGAAGCTGACTAGAATCAGATTCAGTCACCAATGAAATGTTCTAATAGCAGATCATCTGTTTCTTCTGTTGTTTGCTTTGTATTTTGCATCCAAAATGCATAGTTGAAACCCTTGACACAAAGATTTTTCATGAAATTATATATACCTTAAACAGGGTAAATGCAATAGAAGGATTCAGGCAGCAATGCTTTTTTTCTGTGAGTAACATGCCAAACTTAATCAGTTTGCTTCCCTTGCCTGCCTGATTTGATAAGAAATAATAGCTACTGACAGTACCTGATAGCAAGTACACAGATGATAGTATCTAAGACTTTCTTTCTTAAAAAAATATATGAAAACTTATCAGAAATATTATTTGTCATGAAATAGTTTTCTATTGAAAATTCTAAAATATCATCCATCAATAGCTAGCAAATATATCTGATTTGAATCACTGAACTTTAATTCAGCTTTTGTGATGAGAAATAAAGATGTTTGGAACACAGAATGGGATATCCTCAGAAAAAAACTATTCTTCTCACTGAAGACTTACAGTGACATAAACCAGAAGCATACTAAATTTTGGAAAAGCAATTATTGGTGTCAGCATAATTCACAGTATTTAAGTGGTTTGACTAATTATTTCCACTAGAATAGCTTCCAATTCTATGTAATACATCTGCTTCCAGGACCTGATGCAGTGCCAACAGAAGTTTAAGGGAAGGACTAAATTGATTTAGATGAGTTTTGTATCAAGACTTCCATTTCAGCAGAGGAATATAACTGCACATGGGTTCTTTCACACAGTTCCCTTCATGTGGGACAGCACTTCTCTAGTATCATGGATAAGCACTGAAAGGGATTTATCACAAAACTAACCACATACCTCCCTTTTTCCTCCTCTCCATCTGTGTTGGAGGTGTGTATGCTTGTGCTAATTTTGGCTGGGATAGAGTTAATTTTCTTCATAGTAGCTGGTATGGGACTGTTTCAGATTTGTGCTGAAAAAAGTATTGATAACACAGGGATGTTTTTGTTACTGCTGAGCAGTCCGTACTCAGCATTGAGGCCTTTTCTGCTTCTCACACCAGCCCACCAGTGAGTGGGCTGGGGGTACACAAGAAGCTGGGAGGGGACACAGCTGGGACAGCTGATCCCAACTGACTAAAGGGACATGCCACACCATATCACATCATGCTCAGCATATAAATCTAGGGGAAAAAGAAGGAAGGGGGGATATTCAGAGTGATGGCATTTGTCTTCTGAAGTCACCATTACGTGTGATGGAGCCCTGCTTTCCTGGAGATGGCTGAACACCTGCCTGCCAATGGGAAGCAGTGAATGAATTCCTTGTTTTGCTTTGCTTGTGCGTGGCTTTTGCTTTACCTATCAAACTGGGTTTTTTTCTCAACCCAATTCTCTCCCACGTCCCACTGCAGGGGAAGTGAGCAAGTGGCTCTGTGGTGCTTAGATGCCAGCTGGAGTTCAAACACAATATTAGCAAAATGGACAATGATGATTAAAAAAAGTGGATCCAAACATGTGATGTAACTCTTGTTTATACCAAGAGCCCTCACACTATTAAGGTGAAGAGGGTCATTACACTAAGATCAGATGATATTGGAACAAAGCCACACACTTTTGCCCTTAAAACACAAAGAAATTAAGTGTTCCAGAATTCCAGGTTCTTGCATCAATTGCTTCTGTTTCAGAATAAATCTCCTTTAAATGTTCTGTTTGATGTCAAATTTCTGGAACTAACAGACCACATTTAAGTTAATATTTTCATTGATCTGGATGGTACTGCTTCTACTCATATATCCATAAATACAGAGAGAATTCCGAAATACCTGTCTTTCATTAGCTAGTTATGGTTGGCATAGGTTCAAATAAACCCAGAATTAGGCCCAATGAGTCCATAAAAATGAAATTTTATGACACGACTAAGAATTCTAGCCTAAGTAACTTGAGATGTGGTGGTCTTCAACTGAAATCTATGAATAACATTGCTAAGAGGAGAAGTTTATGTCTGATTCTCGCAAGTACCTTGCAGAATTCCATTCATTTAGCAAATTTCAGATTAGACATTCTACTCAATCAATGGAAAAAACCCACTTACACAAACAAGTAACAGAAGTTTTCTCTGTGTCTCTGAGATCTTTATTTCTGAATAGCCCTTCCTTTGCTTGCTTTCTTATCTCTCCAGGCACAAGCTGTACGGATGTGTGAGGACCCTCCTCAGGCCTCACACTTTGCAAGGGAAAAGATTCTGTCCCTGCACTTGTGGTACTCTCTATCCCCATCAGTACCGTGATTTCCAAGTGGTACAGCCATGCTGGGATTCGCTCCATGAAGTTTTAAAGCAGTAACTTCTTAATGTAGGAAGTTCATATATCATGTACAATTCCCATCACTAGTTTATATTGGTGGATGAAAACAAATGTCCGTACATTGAAAGCTTACTAGAAAATTATGTTTAGCATTCAGAACTAGTTAGGAAAGTAACTGATTAACAGCCTTGTGATGCAGAAAGTCTTCCCTCTGGGGCTGTTGGTTCAGCCCAATGCAAATGATTGAGATGGTCTTTATTTAGTACCTGCTGAAGCCTGGCTGCCCAAAATAAGCCAGTTCTAGCTAGATAATGATTTACTGCTTCTATTGAAGCCGTATCAGTTACAGAAATATAGCACGCAAAAAAAAAAAAAAGTAAAATCAAAAGGGTGTCATTGCTCTATTACTAGCAAAAGAACTGTTGCTGTTATTCCAGGAGACTGCTGCCTTTATGAGAATTAAACAGTGACAACTTTGTTTGCAACCTATTTAAGATGATTGAAGTGAGATTATATTACAACCTCATCTACCTCCAACTCTCTGTGCAGTGTAACTTCCATACAAAAATAAAACTTGAAAGCCTAATTGATTATACAGGACAATTCTAGCTTTCATTTTCAGTTAGGACCTGATGTGGCAGACTGGGCAACACCGATGAATACTAAAGAGTCTGCGACTGACTTTACACAGCTATCATGCAAACCCTGTAACATGCTGAAGTACGTAAAAAGTAGAACACAAAATCCATTTTAAATTGTATGGAGACGAGCGCTGTATACTTGAAGAATTAACTAATTTACGTCTATTATTTCAAGGTTCAGCCCTCTTCTAAATGCTAGCTTTCTTTTCGTCTTTTTGTCTTATTGATAACACAAAATAACCCCAAAAAACCCAAACTATTGAATCGAGTTTTAGACATACTTTCCTAGTAGATAATCGGTTCATGTCCAGGTAAGCCTTCTTAAAATCTTTACCAACTGTGAAATATTTCTCCAACAAATCCCTTGTGAGTGACACCTACATGGAAATATCAAAACTTCTACTCTTTCACAGTTAAGTTCTTGCTACTGTAAATTTATGCTTGCAATACATTTAGGAGTCTGTAGGCAAAAGCTTGAGGTTATCAGCTGCCCAGATTACCTGACCAAAGCAAACTACTTGTAATAACTTTAGGCTAGTCCAGTGAGGCAGATTCTACTCATCTTGCAATGAAATGCTGAAATGCCCGATGGGATAAATGCAGCTAACACATGGGTAACAATTTAGTATTTCCATTTGACGCTAAATTTTGTTATTTTAATTTTTTTTTTTTTTTTACTCCTAAGTGGAAGAATAGGCTGAAACTTTCCACATACATGAAAATTCCAAGCATCTTTAAGGGAATATACAAATGACTTGGTCGATATGCTTTATTTTGACAAGTTTTGACAAAACACATCCCTTTTTTTTTCCCCTCCAGTTATATAATGGAATGGTCAAACTGACAATAAAAACTAGTTGTCTGTTTCAGCAATGATTCATGAAAAAAATACCAAAATAAACATGATCCCTCAAAATAGTTTGATTTCATCCAGTTAGCACTCTGATGGGAAACATTTCTCTCTAGTCTGAAAAGCTCTTCAAGGCATACTTTTTGTCAAGTATAGTCAGAAATAACAAGAACCAGCTGAAATAGTGAAAGTCATTTTAAAACTACCAAATATCCTCACCTGAACTGTCGATTAAATTATCTAGGGCCAAATATACCCTTAAGGAGACTTTTCTTCCCTATGGAACTGTTTAAGTGTATTTGTGAAATGAAGAAAATGTTATTTAGGAAAAGATGACTTCAGGAATGGATACAGCCCTTTCTAACTGAGTGCAGGCACAGCTTCAAGGAGTAATGTGGAATCCCCCTCCCCAAACTAACAGAAGGTGTCAGGAGAAGGCACTAAACCCCTCCAATACCGCTGGTGAATCCAGGCCTGAAAAGCTTGGAAAAAACTGTTGACAATACAACTATCTTAACAAGTAAAATATTTCCACAGAGTAACCTAGATCGCTACACCAAAGAGCTTCAGTTACTCCAAAGACCTTATAGGAGACAAATACTCTTTTACCACATCTCTTTCCTATTCCCTAATTCCAGCTCCTGTTCTCACATCAATGCCTAGAGATGATAGCATGTGTTACCCTCTGCTGATTTCCATCAAAGTGATACAATTTTCAAATTTTCAGTGAATAGCTGAGATGCAAAAATACAAAGGGATTGTTTTCTTTAAAAATATTATGCCTGCTTTTTCCTAGCATTTAATTTTCTATATTACAATATAGAAATATAATAATTTTAATAATAATATTTTATTATTTTCCCTGAAATCATCTATGTTCAGCTAAACAATCATGAAACTATACTGAGACAACAAGGAACTTAAGATTACCATGAAGCGCGCTGTGAGATCACCAGAGGCTCTTCTCCATTGGCTGCTAAAATCAAAGAGAGATTGCTGACCTCTAAATCTAGAATAGGTTTCAAGAACTGCCTCAAACCAACAAATTAAACACATTCTATGTCCCTTAATTTTTGTTTTATGTTTGGGTTAAAAGCACACAAATTTGCAAAAAGGTAGTTTATTCGCAATATTGTCAGCATAATAAGCATTCTCTCCATTATTATAACATTCTTCCTGGCATGATGGCTCTATGGGAAGAACTCCCTCTTTTTTCCAATTGGTTTTAATTATACACACACAGACACATAAAAAAGATAGTGATGATGGGAATTATATCATAGGTTGAGATACAGAAATCTGTTTTCCTTCTCTAGACATTTAAACAGTGTATGTTCCACGAATTGCCTATTTTCAAATGAGAGCAGAAGAAAATGAAGAGAGAATAAAACCATTGGATGTTTGAAGCGACTGATTAAGCTCAGTTTAAAATATTGTGTGCTTATATGTCCTGTGTGCATTAAATTAGCTTTAAAAGAAAAATGTCATCCTTCCCCATCCCCATTCACATACAAATGATTCTCTATTGAGCTAAGTCTAATATATTTTGCTCTGAGACATGAAGTACTTCCTTAAAGACTGTGGAAGTAAAGCTTTTGTTTTATGACAGGGAAGGTTAAATTGAAGCACTCTTTTTTGTATTTGACATTTACAAATGGCAGAAGTCACACAGTAATAAAATAATAATGAAATTATAAATAGGTTGGTCTTAATTTGAATTGCAAAGATGTGCTTTTATGCTTTCCTCAGAGCTCACACATGTTGGTGTATAATGACCTACTGAAAACATCTCCTTAGTGACAGCTAAAATGAAAAGTTCATGGGGCAATATACTGTCCAACAAAAGTTTCACCTTACAGCCTATGCAATTTTACAGTAATGCGTATGACTTCAGTTTTATGGTGTCTTTTATGCTGATATCTCAACCTGCTTAACCAGTGTTAATTAATTCATCTTCATGACCCCTGAGGGATTAAACAACATGGCCAAATTTAAAGATAATAGATTGCACAGTGTACAATAAACTAAAAGTACTGAAGCTTCAAACCTGGCTGTTTAAGCAGTGGGGAGAAATTTCATGCATAAAAGAGAAGGAAAACAATTTCATTCAATGTATTTAATATTTAGCTCCTAGTCCTGTTTATTTCAGTATACGCCAAAACACATTTCCTCATAGCTGGCTCTAATGAATTGCTTTGTGAAATTTTGGAAGTGGCAGAGAATCATCTACCCACAGTGGTCATTCTTCTCATATACACGGGACGTGTTCTCACAGTGTTTAGTATTCCATACACAGGATGTGGGATGGATTTTCTATTCTGGCCAAATAAGAGCTGGGAAAAAAAATGGAGACTGCTGTCTGGGATTGCAGTGAAATGATTCTATTACAAAAAGGCACCTCGTGATTTCAGATACTTTCTTTTTACTTAGCCAGTTCTCAGAAAAAAGTTAAACTTCCATACACCGTAAGTCAGAATAATTGACCTGCAGGCAAATTGACCTGTTGGGCACATTGATTCAAGTGCCAAATATTGATGTAGATGCTCAAATTAAAGCTTGATTTTGAAAGCCTGTTTTTCCCCACATTTAGTAGTATCCTAATAGCATATTGAAAATAATTTTGAACTTTGCTATGAAGAATATGATCACTGAACTATCATGATTTGCATAATTTAAGTACTATAGAAAACCTTTTATATAAATATAGCCATGTTTTCACTTCAAAGAACAGATACTCTAAGTTTTATTAAATGAATAAATAAACAATTTATATCAGATCAAATCGTAGTTTCTTAGTTTTAAGATAACAGGATGTATTCAAACACTTGACTTTTTTACAGAAGAACAGGAAAGGCTATCAAATAGTCAAAGCTCTGGGATAGCAAACTGGATATAATGCCTTCAATTTTAAATTAATGACTTAGTCTTCTTCTGTATGCTGCACAAATTCACAACTCACCTGATGTCAGAGTTGAAAGAGTAAAGCAATTAAAAATGTGTTTATTTTGTAACCATTTGCTTAACTGTCTTTAACTCAGCATCCATTTCTGTAACTTGTCCATGCCATCAGAGACTTAAAGCAAGTCATTTCCAAAACTATTTCTTAATCTCACTTCTCTAGCCAGGATATTTGAATGGTGTTTTTCATCTGCCATGTAGTAAGAAGAAAGAAACAGAGCTATGGTGAGAGTTCACCAATTTCAGCGTTTAATCTTATCCCAATCACAGCTCACCTCCTGAATCAGAGCTCTCTGTAGCTCTCTGTGCTTCAGCTTCCAACACAAAGTGGGAGTAACAAATGCTCCTTCTCCAAGATGGAAAGTCTGTCTTATCTATTTAGACTATGAGCTCAGAAGAGGAGGAGTGTCTCTTAAACTAAGTCACATAGTGCATTGCAGAATTTCTGCCAGTATACTTTGTACTTTGCAATCATTCCCAACTCTCCATCCAATATACAAACTCTACCAGTAAGTACTGACTTTCCTGTGAGGAGGTTTGGCTGGCCCATCCACCTGGTGGCAGTCACGCTTCTTCATAATCCTGAATTAATTAAAATACTTTTTTTTTTTAAAAGAAAATTAATAACAATAAAAGTGCCTCTACTATGTCCCTGTGTTTTGCTCTGACATTTCTGGAATCTTTACTTTTACTACTTGTACAATAGAAAACACATCTCCTTTATTCCCTGGGGGCAGAAAGCTTCCTCAATGCTGAAATGAAAAAGTCTTTTTCATAAGAAGGTGCCTATGAAGAACTCTTTTCATCTATAGCTCTGCTCCATAAATCCTTACTGTACTCCTGTTCCCCTAATCCGACACTGATATTGCAACTGCGCTGAGAAATCCATCTCCTATTTTTATACTGTTTGGCACAAAAGCCCAATATTTACACATCTACCATGTTGCATTTAGAAGATATTAAAACATGTCACTTGAGTAGACCAATGGCTTCTAAATAAATTAAGAGGTTTAAATTTATACGTACAAGTTTTCTTCACCAATTAACAAACAAGCATCATAGTGCTTTGCCTCTTGCATCAGATACATTATCACTATTGATTTGACCTTCAAAATCACTTCACAATAAGATGTCCAATGAGAGAACAGAAGTGGTCAGGAAGGTTTGAGATTTATTGGCTAAATTTTATTTTGAACATTTTTAGCTGTTATTTTCCCCTCAAACCATTTCAGTTCTCCAAGTTTACTGAACCTAGTACCTGTTTTTCTTACTAACGTCCTCCTCGACACACTGGCCACAGCCTTCAGAACTTCCAAGATTCCTGAAGGTGTCTCTGGCACATTTTCTTTCATCATAGTGAAAGCTGACATTCAGATTTCAGATCCTTTCAGATTTCAGTGTCATATTTCCTCCCTACCCAGATATTCCTCCAGACTTTCTAATTACTTGCTCCATGCAGTAAATGTCAGAACTGCAGCCCTGAGGACAGAATGACCAAAATATGGGGATATTCACTGACAAACTCAGGATTAATGGCTAACAAAATCATTATTATAAACATGCACACAATTACTACCTAAGCAGGACAAAATCTGACACATGGAAAAACAAAGAGGTATGTGCTGTTCAGCTGCAAACACAGATGCAGAGAGCTGCAAGAGAGTGGTACGGCTACAGAGACTGACTGAGCTCTGGTTCTTAAACATTGTGTTAGCTTAGAGCACAAATGCATAAGAATGAGGACAGACAGCTTTCTTCACTAAGGACAAGGTGAACCTGTTCTACATTGTGTTTCAGTGAAAAACTTGGACTATATCTAAAACCTCTCCAACTGAGTTTCTGCACTTTATTTTGAACATTTCCTGTTACAGACTACACAGAAACCGTTAGCACTTGACCTCCTTCAAATTACACATTCCTGTGTAGGTTAGAGAAGGGGCTGGAAAGAAGGAATTCAGCAAATACTCTAGCAGAGCATGACACTTCAGTAATTAGAGCATAGCCGTATCTCAGATCACCTCCTGCCCTGGCAAGCAGACTGTCAGCAGCACTGCTGGGCTCCCTCTCTCAAGAAGTAACTTTGCAGTGACTCATCACTTCTTGCTAAGAAAAATACGCATATTATTGTGAACAAATGGGCGCTTGTTTGGGTGACAGGCAAACATGGTAAAGGTGATGTTTTGGGTTTTTTTAAAGGGAAAATTTCACAATGCAGAGGGCTGCAGGCTTCTTATTTCTTCCTTTCTCTTTCCTTAAACAGTGCAATAACAATCCTTCCAGCTTTACAAGTCTGCAAGTGCACACACTCTGATAGAGTTTGATTAAGAGTAGATAAAATTGATATGTACAATATGCATGTATCTAGTCCACAGCACAGATCTCACTTGGGAAACAAGTGCTTTGTTTAAAAGCCTACATTTACAGCTTCTTTTTAATAAGCAAGAATGAAAATAGGAGAAGGAATAGAACCATAATGAATAAATTACAGTTAAATACATGCCAAACCAAATCTTGATCATCTGCTTTTTCATCTGCCTTTCCAACAGCAATATCCTCTCCTGGCTGATGCACATTAAGGTTGTAGAAACGTGTTGTCATGCACTGCAGCATTTGTAAGGTACACTTCACGTTTACAACCTCACTAAGAGTCATTATGGTACTCATTGTCATTTTATTATTATTATTATTCTGTCCTTTCTTCAGCCACTTGGAATCTGTGAAACCTATTCTGGACTCATACACAACATAAACCCAGATTTGTAACTCCTTTCTACCACTCACAACTACATTAAACTATGCAGTTCAGGGTTTTTAACCTTTTTTTTGTGAAAGAAAAACAAACAAAAAAGATTTATTTAGTCCTGGCATGAGAAATTGCTTGCTTTCTTTAAATAAAAATCTACCACTGTTCACTGAAATGAAATATTTCAAGCTTTGACTATACTGAAAAAGGGTATTGATTTTTCTAGGTTTTTCTATTGTGAGAGCTCTTGTAAGCAAGAGATCATTACATCATTCTGGTTTAGTAGTCAGAATTTTTTGTGGAAGATTTCCAGGCTGATGGTTGTTTTTGTAAACAGGTTGCTTTTAAAAGCACTCAGATTTCTTTTAACTATTTACATCTCCAATGGCAACTTTATTCACTAGCAGAATACTGGTATTACACATCTGGTATCCATAATCTGGATGGTATTATCCATCTGGTAACTGCCCTTTTTTGTCACTGCAACGAACTCAAGAACGGCTGTAGGCAAGACTAAAAAAATAGAGTTGGGGTTACACACCTCCTGCCACATGAAGACAAGCGTCCCATCCTCACACTCAGTGATTATTCCCTAGTCATATTCAGGAGTAACTTTCAGACTTACTCAGATTCTCTGGTCCTCTAAAAATGTGAATTCTTTGCCCTAGTTCTGTGTCTCTCACAGCCTAGATGTCCACTTTTCTGTAAGTTTTCAGAGACAAAGAAAGTCTAAAACAGAAATAGGAGAGAACTAGAGGATCTCTGACCTCCTGAATTTTGTGTAGTCAGTAAAAGATATCCCCATTATCTGTAACTTTATTCAATTTCTACTTTTGTTAGTGCACAAGTGAATATAAAATGTAATATTTTGGCTAGTAAAATCTGATGTGAGGATACAACCTGTCCAAATTCAGACCAAAAATTTATTTTTCTGTTTCGTTATTTATCTATTTGATTATCCCAAATTTGACTTTCTGCCTTCTGTTTGTCAGCTTTTTTGTCAATTCTGTTGATTACGTGAGACAAAATTCAAAGAATATGAAAAAAATAATCTGACTCATTCTGAAAACTGAAATACAATAAAATACTGAGAAGGAAAAAAAAGGAGTTCAAAATGATTTTCAAAAAACAGCTATAAGTGTATAACATTTGAGGCTGGAAAGCTGGGATTACTGATATGGCTGCAGGGAGCATTCTCTGCTGCTTTCTTATGCCTAGTTCCCAGTGAAGTCATAAGGTGATTTTGGAGAAGAATGAGGTACAACACACATTTCTATGGCTTTGATTTACAATTAATCCTGTACAAGTTTGCGCTTGTTCCTTTGTAAAGAAAATAAAAATTTGTTCTTCTTTGTCTCATACATATTTCATCCAAAACGGTGGAAAATGAAAGGCTGTGACCATTTCTTTCTACTCCACACCCAACGTAAAGATATTGTGATGATACTCAGAAAATGTCTCATCTGAAGGCTTTATTTTAGCTAAGTATTTGAATGTGATGTTGCAATTAATATGGGAAAACTGAATGCTACTTTCCCTGAAACTTCAGACGATAGCGCTTGGAGTGTAACTTTGTTAGGAGTCAGGAAGTATTCCATACAAAACCAATTTTCTATCTAATCAAAATGATATCTACACAGTAAGAAGGATAATCTGAGACTAATTAAATTCCAAGTGAAAACAACTACATATTAATATATATTCCCCACAGGATATGGTCACTTTTTACCACCCTGTTCCAGTTATATGAGACACCCGCATTTGTACGGCTAACCTCATCCACCACAACCCACATCCAAAGGATAATTCAAGTACAATGCACATCCACACAGCACAGCACTACCTAAACAACTTCGGCATTTTGACCACCATCTGGTCCAAGCTGACTTTAGCAGAGATTAATTTTAGGTCATCCAATTCCTTTACCATTCTCTTTTGACAGATTTCCAGTACCAGTGAAGGTCCAGCATGAAAAACTACACTTCAGATTACAGAATAAGAATGAGCCTTTTACAAGAAAAATATTTTTTAATTTATGTTTTTTCTTCCACAGTAATTAAAGCATGAAAGTCATTGAAATCTAATAAATGTATCAATTCAAGTAATGTGATGGACAAATACCTCCCACTGTGCTTTCCATCATGGCTATCTGTACTTTCTAGACTTTACTAGAGCAAAGAAACTTACATGCCTATTCAGACAAAGGGTGACTCAGTCTAGTGATCAAATAGCATAGAAAGTGCAAATCATCCTGATTTTGATATTGATAACTTTATCAGTATTCTGCAATAATAGACACAATCATTAACCATAATCAATTGTATTTAAATTGTTCTTATGAATAATAACCTATGTTTCACCTAAATAGTCACCAGCTTGCCTACACTAAAGAGGTTTGTGGAACTGCTAAGACTGACCAGTGCAAACCAAGACACTTTACAGTTTAAATTCAAACTTCCATGTGCATAACAGACTATTGTATATCATGTCAAAATTGGTCAGCCTTTTTGATAAAGTGTCTTCCTCTCAATATGAATACAATATATTTCAGCAATTTAAATCTATAAGAAGAATAGAAATATACTAGTGTACTTTAACAAGAATTAATCACATTTTTTCCACTGCAACACTATAGTAAAGTAGCATAATGTAAAACCAGTTCAAACAGAATTAAATCTAATTAGTTTTCTAAGAAACTTATATAAATTTACTTGTATTTAGCCCGAGATTCCTACAGGAACCAGATACAACCTAGCTATATGAAAACAGAATTGGCTTGTTCTTTCTGGTACTTATCTGTATAAAGACTATCTCTTGTCTTCCTCCTGCTGCTTTCCCTTTCCAAAGGAAACAAGCTGATTTCTTACCATGAGGTCAATGGACAATACATTCATTTAGGAAAATTTGTGAAGAGATAATATAATGGTGTTTTGAACACCTTGAAGACACAAGTTTTTCAACAAGATGCATTGCAGATCTCTCTCCAGGAATGCAAGTTCCTTATCAATGTCCAACTTGCTGCCAAGTGGGGCTTTGACAGACCCTACACAGACTCTGATCTTACTGCAAACAGCTGCCAACATTTTCCTCTATTTAGAAGATATTGGTAACAACACTGGAAATAGTTTAAGACAGAATTCTGATTTTATAGCATTCTATTCTGACTGTTCATACAGAAATTATCTGTAAGCTAGGCCTCGTAGCGTAGACATAAGATTTCAACTCATAGAATAGAAACCATATCTATAGATAGGTGAAAATGTGTTTGTCATCCACTGTTTAGCAAGAACTCCTTATCCATTTATAATATTTGCAAATTACACTGTGCTGTTTGAACTAAATAGCATACACAATTACTCAGCACAACCACAGATTTTATAGCTGGGTACATAACTTGGAATTCCTTTCAGTGATTACACAAGCATTTCATCTTAACTTTTCCTTTAATGCTATTAGTGCAAGCACAGTTCAAATTCCCTAAGACTTGAAAGCATGGCAAAAAGACCACCAACAGGACAGATACTTGCTTTAGGATTTGCATAAACACTCCAATACAACAAGCATGCTACTAAAACAGGATAGAATTTGGGAAATACAAATTAGAAGAGGTTGCCAGCTTCTTGAAGGAACAATAAAGAAAAAACCTTATTTGCTCAGTAGCCTATGAATAAACCTGGAGAAGCAGTCCTCAATACTTCATAATCCCAACAAAGAAAAATTCACAGTTAATAGTGTATACCCAATATCATGGCTAAATCAACACACTTAAGTCTAGGTTTTCTTCAACTGGATCTATTTGTTCATGCTCACCAATTAAAAATTATATTGGCCAAAAAATTTTTAAGGTTTATAAAATGGAGTTCTAGTTTTATGCTATTATGTATGCCATAAAACATAGGTCAATGAATTCACTGTCCTGGGTAGTGTAACAAAATATTTAAATACAGTGAATACTACTGTTTCACTGATACTTCATTTGTATAATTAATGTATTAGTTTTCATTATTTTTTAACAATGGAATAAATGCAGATAAATGTTGTAGGCTATTAAAATTTTGTCTCTATATTATTTGAATGTGTAATTTTCTAAGCAGGATAAAAGACCGCTTGTTATAATGTGATATGAAACAGACATAACCCATACCGAATCCTCTTAGAGGTATAAAAATCTAGCTTTAACTAGGGATGAGAAAGAAAACACAACCATTTAAATAGGACAGAAACATTACCAATTAAGTCAACTCCAGTTAACTGCACATGGTGGAGCCCAAAGGGTTTTGATGTTTAACACATTAAAGCATTATTGCATGGTTTATTATATGTAGAGGGAAAAATATGTAAGTGATAAAAAAGGATAAAAAGCTTGTAGCACAAATTCTGGATTCTTGTACTATCTCCAGGGGTCCTTAATCTACCAAAAGCATTTTTCCATTTGAACTGCTAATCTAGCAAAATACATGGGGGAGAAGAGAGAAGGGTGTCGCATCCTCAGTATGAATTATTTTTCAGTCACTTTGCTGTGTTGGAACTGTGGCCTGCTTTCTGACGTTTGTTGTTACAGGGCATGAAAGCAGCTTCTGTACTTGGATTTCACACTAGCGAATTACAGATTGCTGTTGACATTTCCTTTCATTCCCCTGATCTTCATTCAGACGAGCTTGTATTTTTAAATCTTTTAAGATAAATATACATGTCAATATATTGTAATTAAAGGGCTGCTTTGACATTTGTCTTATTAGTTTGCTTCATCTAAAATAGTAATAACGATAAGTGTTGAAATACATGCATCTAATACACAAGTAACTCATTTGGCAGAACTTAATCTTTTCAGAGTCTGTCTGTTAATATTCTCTTTTAAATGTTAATTTTATCCAAAGCAGTATCAGCTTCATCACTGGACTTCAAAGATTACTTTAAATATGGCGTCTTTTTTGTAATCAGAACTCCAACATTTAGCGCTAACATGTCTGGGACTCTGCATCAGCAGCAGGCAATGGGCCTTGCTGAAAGCTCTGGACCTAGCATGAGAATTCGGGTATTTAAAAACTTATTATCTTTCTAAAAAATGAGAATCATTTATCATTTTCTTTTGATCTAACAATAGTAGTTGCAAAGGAAAGATTTCAGAGGGTTTTTGTTTGTTTTCATTAGCTTTGGTATCTTCAATAGATAGTTTTCAGATTCTATTCATCTTTTTGAGGAGTTATAGTTACATAGTTAGTCTGTATGATCACAAATTCCTTATAAAATGCATTGGCTGTGCATATGCTTGCATTTCCTTCAGCAGCCTTTATGAAAATTTTACAGGCTCATGATTTTATGGATTTTACTCAGTCATCCAACAAGGTATACCCAAACAAGGAACACCTCTGTTCACTAAGCTCCATTCTTATTTTAAAGCTCAGCCATGCAATTTATATACTAGGAGTAACAGCAGTAACAGAAAACTTGAAGTCTGTTGATATT
This sequence comes from Podargus strigoides, assembly GCA_028020825.1. Lineage (NCBI taxonomy): Eukaryota > Metazoa > Chordata > Aves > Caprimulgiformes > Podargidae > Podargus > Podargus strigoides. The sequence continues at coordinate 14,977,977 of CM051628.1, forward strand.
TTCTTGTGATATCCAGACAGTTTTGTGTGTTATTTCAATGAATCTCATGAGATAAAAAAATCAGGCTGATATTTCAACTCAAAGTCTTCAAAAGCAGTACAGGGACCTAAAAGAAAGTAACCTCAGAAGTCTGATAAATAACATTTTTCACCAAAATATTAGAATTATAGGTTTGGGACTATGAGAGCAGACTTGCTTAAAATGAAGTGCAAATGCAGTAAGAAAAGAAGCAGGGAAGGAACTGAACAAGGAATACTGCACTGTTATCAACTATATCTTTGGCAATGCCCAGCTTCATTCTGTGTGTCTAAATTATTCCTGAAGTTGCCTTCGATGCTGGTTTTTGAGACAAATTGGTGGGGAACATTTAAGTTGCTAAAGTGTTCTCAGTCCAAAACAAGCTGCCTGCTTTTCCCTGCTGCTGAAATGGTTTCTGTATGATCAGACAGAATGGAACAGTCTCTGTTAAACCGCTATCCATTAAATGCTGTTAATGAACTTTTTGACGTGAATAAGAACCCATTGCCAATAAAGCATTTTGGCTGCTGATGATGGAAGGTATTCTTTAGAGAGATGATCAGTTTCTCTATATACTGTGATTAAGTATCTTTAGATGTCCTAACATCTGTCAGATACAAGATTAAGACATTTACATATGTATCAAAAGTTTACTAGCTGCTGCTAGACAAATTTTCCATTCTGTTACTCTTTTCTTCAAACCCCACCAAATACCCAGTTTTACTGGTAACCAAAATGTGGTTTTTTTATTCAAACAGGTCTGTTGCTGAATAAAACTGTAAACACGTCCATTGATTGCAAGCTGAACTAGTGCTAGACAGGCATTGTTGTTTATTCTTTTTTATGTTCATGTTATTGAGTATACCATTCGATAGGTTTAATTAACTCTGTAGAGAGGGCAATATTGTAACTTGGAAGAAATAAAAGTTTATGGTTTTTCATCGAAGTGCAAAGAAAACCTAATTGTGTTTAAATAAGATTTGGCAAAGCAACCTACTATTTCCCCGGAATTATTTTTTCTTTGAACTATTAGCAAGCAATCTTAAATTGTTAACTTCTACATTGATACTGATTCACAAAACATGACAATGCGAGTTGTCCATGTAGAAATAGATGCATCCAATCTCATAGCAAATTGATTCTTTTACATATCTCAGAAACTGAATGTCACAGAATGTAACATAAACTTTTGTAGTAGAATCCCAAACATACACAGTGCTACCAGGAGCTGAAAATAACATTGAACAGGAAACTATTTTCCCATGTTGAAAAACATTGTTACATACTGAAAAAAAAAATAAAAATTCTCCTCTCTGCACTAGCATGAAACCAAGACACTTCCAAATTCTACACAGGAAAATAGCTACTCTGGCCTCAAAACACCAAATGCCTGAAATGAAATCCCTAAGCTGCCATTACACAATATCTCTAACAAGAGTGTTAACTGCCACGCCTTTGGTTTTCCAGGTATGCAGTTTCTTTGCTGCATATGGATAAGTAAGGAAAGAGGCATGGGCTGAATCAACATCCGCCATATCTCCTATGAACGCTACATATGAAGTCAGGCTTTGTGCTGGGTGAAAATCCAGTTAATCCAATGGGAAAGCACAACTGACCATATTCATGAGCCTGATGGCTGGCAAGTTCTCGTAAGGTACTGAAAGATTTTGCAGCATCAGACACCACTTCTCTACATAAGTGTAATGAAGTTACCCTGAATTAAACCACAACTCCACTATGGAGATGAGACTAAACCAAAAAGTTTTCAGAACAGGTATGCTCCTGAGGAAAGATTGTGTTTCACCAATGAATGTTTTCCTGGCAAAATATCTGTTTAATTGGGATAGTTTCTGATCAGCTCCAGTCCAGATGAAAAAACAGTTTTTTGCATCAAGTGCCTTTTTTCATGACACGTAACTCCCTTCAACATATGGGGATAAAGGAGAAGACAGTGTAAATTTTTGAGTCTCACATCAGATGAACCATGAGGTAAAGGCTTTTTTGGTATGCTTTTTCATAGCAGCCAAGGCAGCTTGACTACCCTCACCAATGCTGCAAAAAGATCTTTCTGCTTACAGGGCCAGTAAAAGCACAACAGATGGTCACTTCTCTTTAAAACTACTTCTTCAGTAATTCCCCAATTCTAAAGAATTTTACCATTGAATTTATGAACCATGTGACAGGGTCTGTTTTAAATTAATTTTAGAACAACCCATAGATGATAATATGTGGGTGATAGGGTAAGCCTATCTTATCTCAGTTGATAAATTTACTTACTTATTTTGTTATAAGAAGCAAACTGTTACTCTGAAATAATAAACAAGATAAATCCTAAGCTCATTCTGTATTGAAAATAGTGTACAAAATTATCACCAATAGATACCCTCCCAAAAAATAAAAATAAGTTTATTACTTTTACCTTCATGTTTTGTTTTATTTAGTTCCTTATTTTAATTTCTCTTTTAAAGCTAACAGACCAAATACATGGGGAGATGGCAATCTGAACATCTGATTTAAAATTCACTATCTGATGCCACACTAAAAAGTATCAGCATTGTAAGAAAGGTCAATACCATCTCTTGTGTACCTAGCCACTGTAAAAAATACAGAAAGAATATCTCAACAAAATTCCCACTAGGTTTTGCCTGAGTAACAGCAAATGTGTCATATTCATAATAAGATTTGGAACAGCAGAATAAACAAAAAAGGAACTTAAATTTTATGCATGCATCTGAATCCATCTCCTGTTTATACGATATAATTTTTAAAATCAGTATAAATGCAATCCCCTGTGTGGACAGATGTTGTTGATTTAACTTGGATTCAGTAAACTGATCTGTTTTCCCAAAACTCCCACAAACTTCAGTTTAATTAGTCTATCCTTCAGTGTTTTAGAAAAAAAATAAAAATTAAAAGAATTTCAAGGTACAGCTATATGCAAGAATATAACTAGGTTCTACTCTTAAAAAATTATATTTATGTCCATAAAGGTGGTAGCAAAAAAGACCCCATTCCACCTATCTTTTAAAATAAGAATTTAAATAATAACTTATTAAGGAATAAATTTGAACCAGAAATTCACATTGAACAATATGAGCAAAAGCAAACCCACAGCCCTGAGAAACACTGAATCCAAATTTCACCTCTTCATTTCATCTGTAGTAATATTGCAGGGGAGCAGAATAAAATTTGCCAGTCAATAAACATTAATCAGTATTTGAATAAATACGGAAATCATACCATCAGAAATTAAATAAAGGCAAAATAGAAGTAACATAATGAAATTTTTTTCTTTATTAAATGTACTTTAGAGAAAATTATTTTGCCATGAGATAAATGATTCTCCTGATATGTTAATAAATAAGGAACTTTCCCCTTCCACCATATAAATCATAAGTATAATGTACAAGTCTTAATTTCAACTGTAATTCACCCAACAGCAAGAGCAGGGTAAAGGAAGTTCTGTGTCTGTGACTGCTTCTTCCTGATCCTTGTGTATCAGGCCACTGTGCCTCTCAATATCTTAAATAAAAAAAAACAAAAATAAACAGACAAGCAAGCTGATGCCCTCAAAAGCTATCAGAGAAAAATAATTTTCAATTGTTTTAATGTATGTTTTGAGGTATGTTTCAATCCAAGGACGTACATGTTTCAACAAACTCCAAGTGCTCTAAATCTTTTTATTCCCAAAAGTAGAGCTGAAAATAATGAGAAAACAGAAATAACAGATGTTGGCATTTTAGCTTTCGGCCTTGGCCAAATCTACATGAATTGGAATGTGCAAACAGTTAAGGCAGAAGACTTCAGTGCCTCTGGTGCTAGCATGGCTCAGACAGTGTTAGGCAGCAACCGGAGCCCTTGAAGCCAAATCCTTTGAGGGCAAAGGTCTGTGTTGCTGCCGTTGTGTCCACCAAACCCCTCCAACAAATGGGAAAAAGGCTGCAGATGGATTTGATGGTGACGTGGCCTCAGGCCTTCATGTTCTGGGCCAGTATTAACAGTCTCATCACATTGCAGATGACACTGAAATTTAATTGTAGGTGGTATCAAAAGTCCAACCTACTTTTTTATATTTTAAGAGCTCTGGCAATAATGTCAAAACCCCAGAGAAGCCAAATTAGACATAAAATCCTCTTAGGTCAATGAAATCACCCAAAATTAAGTCTTGCACTTAGACTAAATTTTAATGGACATGTTAATTCATTCAACCTGCAGCTTAGCCAAGTTATATTTAAACTAATTTCACAAGTAACAGATATTTTCCCCTTTAAAGAAATTATATACACACCATTAAAATGAAATCGATATGACAGGCCTTTATAGAAAGAATTAATGTGACATCTTTAAGGAAATGTGAAATAAGGCAGCATTTTAAAGCAGGAATAAAAAATATAAAGCTTAGAGCTTACTTAGATACTCATTATTTGAGATGTTGTAATATGGATCATATAACACATATATGCAAATAAAAATTCCCAATAGACATATAAAAAGAAAGTTTCATAGTCAAGAAGTGGACAATATAGATCTTTTTTTTTTGGCAAGCATATTTCAGATAATTTAGGCAAGATGCTTGTAATTTTATTGCACTGCTATAAGCACTTATGTTATCTAGGTCATGGGATATTCCAAGAGGTCTTGCAGTTCTCAAGTCTGTTAGGAAACTATTCCTGCCTGAATTATTTGTTCATAAATATTTAACTCATTCAGATCATAGGCTGTTCAAAGTCCTCCTTTTAATTCTGAGATCTTTGTTAGTATACATATATTCTGACCGCTTTTCATTGATGAGGTACTACAGGCCTCCACTGACTCTTCATGGGGCCAAACAATTGAGTTAATGTAGAAATGTTGAAAGGGCAGCCCTTCTGAACAGGAAATTACCACAGCGTCAGGAGGAAGTTCTGATGCTTTCATTGATTTCTGGCCCAAGCTCAAGACACAGAAATACAGCATCCTCCTGCAGTCACGAACCACATTTAAGCAAGCCTGATGTATAGACATTATTATTCTCTTTCTTTTATCCAATAGCTGAAAGTGCACTCTCATCAGAACAGAGACATGGGGCCCAAACTCTTGTGCAATGGACCTTAAGTACCTACGTGTTCAGCACAGTTAGGATGTATGCAGTCCTGGCTGTACCTAAACAATCCTTTTGGTGAAGCATCACAACAGAGGGTTTCAAGACCAATGAGCAGCTGAACATGCTTTGTGAAGGTACAAGTTCTGGATGCAGGCAGCAACAGATTTCTTGTAATTTCACTAGGGTGTTCATTTTCCCTCTTTTCACTAAAGCACAGATATTGTATATTCTTAAACCACTATGGTAAAAAAGTATCCTAAAACTTCATCCCATGGTCTGTCTTTCAATATAACCTTGCGCTGAAACAAACTCTTCACAATTCCAGAGTTACAAATCCTACTCACTAAAGGTCAGGCATCATTTTTTTCCCTCATGAAGAAAATTTCTCTTCAATAGAGCTAGAACAAGGCAGTTCCTCAGAGCTTCCCCCCAAATTTCTTTTTAGGATATTGTACCCAGTATTGACTTCTGACAACATACCAGAAATGAGTAGTTAACAAACTACAGAAAATTGGCACATTTGATTTTACAGCACACAGACATTAAAACTGATCTATGATTTTAAGCTGCTTATATTTCTTTTTTAACTATTTTCTTTCGCACACAAATATTTTGAAGCTAAACCTAAGCATACCTAAACAATATGTTACTATTTGGGGCTGTTAGAGAGTTATGCTTGTTTTTCCAAAGAGATCTTCCATATTCAACTCATCTCTAATTTTCTGCTTTTGTAGGTCTGTGGGAGCATCATCACAGGGAAATAATAATGGAAATTAGAAATTGAGCAGACTCTGTTAAAAACAAAATTAAAGACCTCCGAGAAATTGCAGACTTCAGATTTGATTTTTTTGAAAATGGACAGCCTGGTGAAACTCAAAGATAAACATATTATGCTGAACTTCTGGGTATCTGCCTTACAGTGACAAGAAAATACACTTATTTCAAGAAAACACATTTAGAAAAAGGGAATAAGAAACTGAATTTAAGAATGGTTGGAATTAAAACCATTTCAAAGGCTTTGACATCAAACAGTTTATTATCATCTGCTTTCTAATTGCATCTGTCTAGATTTCCAATCTAGCAGAAATGGAGAGATTCTGAAGTTCTCATGGGAACCGTCAGGCCTTAATGAGAAATGCACATGTGAAAGTTAAGCTCTTGCATATGAGGAAAGAGCTGAGGTGGGGGGGAAGGAGATGGTGATCTTGAGAGACAATTGGAAAAAAGTTCTCCCACAAAGCGTGTGCTTTCCAAGTGCAAAAGCACAAAGGAAAGCTTCTGCTATTAATCAGTTAATAAAAAAGGAGGTCTGGTCCTCAATAGCTTCCAGTCCAAGTTTAAGAGAATCCATATGAAAAGGGCAAAGGCAAAAACTGGTTAGTGACAAAAAGCAATCTTCACACACTTCTGCATTTATCACTGTCAAAATGATTTTAATCAGGACAGTAAAAACATGTAGTCTTACAGTAGTATGTGAAAGGCGTTAATGAGGTATTTTGGCATGCTAATATTCCAAGAGCCTGAGGAAACATGGCAAGAGGAAAAACATGCATATTGGAGAGTTTCAACAATAAATAAAGGTTAGCACCCTGGGCTAACTGGAAATGTGGGTTAATATTTCAAAAGCAACTGAGAGTGCACATGGCTACACTGTGGAAAAGCAGCTTGTTTGGGAAGGAAATATTTCCACACAGAGGGGCTAATAGGACTGGCTGAAACAAATCGAGAAAGATCTTAGTAGCTGAAAGTTTCACTGAAAGTGAATACAAGCAAAGCATTTAATATTTGCCACATCCAAGGGACAGATGTAGTAAACAGTTTTCAGTTATAGCACATGGAAAGAAAAGATACAGTGTTGGAGATGCCATGTGTGCAGGTCCTGGATATTGCAAGCCAGAGAAGACGAAGTGTGATCTACTCTAGGATCCCGCTCTAGCAGGGGGGTTAGACTAGATCTTCGGAGGTCCCTTCCAGTCCCTAACATTCTGTGATTCTGTGAAGGATGTTATGCATAACATGGTCTAAATGGCCAAGAGAAGGCAGTGTTTTCTTAACAATGGAAAGAGAAAAACATGCAAATGAGAATCTGAGGGTAAAGAATAAGAATTCTGGTTGGTTATACTGAATGTGAACTGATTGCATTTGGACAGATGGAGACAAACATGTAAGAAGCATGTCTGCCAACAACTCAGGTACAGACAGTAGCTGACCCTGTGCTATGGCATAACTCTAGCAGAGATGATATATAAAAGGAGAACAGAAGTCAGAAAAACAATCAAATCTGCATGAAATTTCAAAACTAGTTCTTCTCTTTAGAAGTTCTGGTGATAACAAGAGGCAGGAGCTCTCTTCACTGTCTCCAAACAACAATGGTAATGGGCATGGATGAGCTCAGTGGTAAGAGAAGACAAATTTTGGGTACTCGCATGGGCCACAAGGTTTTGTTGCAGAGCAGCCTCATTGCACTGTGGGTGGCAAAAAGAAAAAAGCAAACATCTTTAGAAGAATTATAAGGGAGGGAAAGTCAGGGGCACAAGAGATATCTGGAGATTAATTAAGTGAAGGTCATTGGGGTACTAATGAGGATAAGATGAGACACAGTGGAGACAAACTTCTACATCTAGTGCCATGAGATAAAAAGGCAGAGTTGTGAGGGGGGAAGGGAAGGCAAGCCAAGGGCTGGAGTAAGTCAGATCATTCATAGTCAGTTTTCTCAGAAAGAGCACATGAAAAGAGAGAAATGGTAAAAGAGTGTGATTAGAATTCAAAGGCCGTGAGAAGGAATTGTCTAATTTGCTTGAAAGAAAAGCGAGCTGTAAGACAAAGACAGAGGACTACATTGTTTTCTACAATAAAAGTTGGTGGGTTCGATCGGGTAAGTCAGTCTTTGTTTCTATTCTCTGGTGGTAGTTTTTAATCTCAAGTAATTATCATTGCTTTGCAGTGTTCTCTGCATGTCCCCTGACTGAAAAGATACAACAGTGAATAGGCAAATTTTTAAGGGATTCATCAATTTAAATATTCACAATTTAGACAGGAGGTTTTAATTTCTGTTTTTCTTTAAGAAAAAATAAACTTTTCTTCTAACTGTATTTTATTTAGACTGACACAACCTGTTTAATATATATTAAACATAAATTTAAGTCAAATATGCATCATACCAAGATGTCACATCATTAGAGTTAATGCATAAATAATACCTTCACCACTTGACTATACCTCCCACTCAGCTCAGTAGCAACTCACAGACTACTCTATTTTTTAAGAAAGATATCATTTTTAAGAGACAAGCGAAGCAAGGAATAGATTAAACAGTGCAATACTCACCACCTGACACCAAGATATTTTCAAGCAATTAGCACTAGCAACTAAAATACGCTGAAAACTGTTCCCCTAAGACAGGTTCAGCCATTCTAGCAAATATCCTACGCCTCCTTCCTTCCTTTCTTATGTGTAGTTGGTTCCAAGTCCCAAGCTGACTAATGCACTTCAAGTTCTTTATTTCCACCTATTTATCAAACTGCACAGCTAGGATTGCACAGAAAAATCTATCACCTATGTCAGAAGGTCCTTAACACCTAAAATGAAGCCGCATCAAATCTTTTGGAAAACTTAGTGCCTTAGAAGCCTGATGCCCTCTCCTCATACACCTACACAGAAGCATCACTTTCTGTCTCAACCAGGAAAGCGATGCTCAATATCGTAGGTCATACCATAGCTAGGAACTCCCTTTACCTACCACCTCAAATTGCCCATGTGCACCACTCCTTTGGGCAGTCCCAACCAAAGTTGCTGAAGAACTGTGACCCAGCCAGCTGGCAACCTGTTGCAGGTGCACTGACTGCCTGTGCTCTCAAACAAATGTGCAAAACCTATCTTGTTCTAGGAAACGAGCAAGAGGCAGTGATATAGTGAATTATAGCAGAATAGGCCAGAGGAACAAGATGCGTTTCAGAGTATTCTGCTGAAGAAGAAAATATGAACTAGCATACACTAGCTTTTCACATTATTGCCACTGGTGGTTTTAACTATTATTGGAACTCCTGCTTCTGAAATGTACCTGTATATGAGAAAAGGAAAGCTCTCCTTTGTACCAATCATCTTGGATTTTTCTCCGAGTTTTCAACTTGTAGGATTAATATTTCAGACATAGATTTTCTCCAATGAGATTCACTTGATTTACACTAAAGCATCTTTCAGGTATGTGTAACTATCAGAATAAGTGCAAAACCATAAATTAAAATTTTGCAGTAGCTAAAAGTTCTGGAAGAAAAAAATGTATTTAATGTTACTATCATGGGCTAAGGGGTGTCAGAATCAACCCACATTAGCTCTGATCTTGCTTTTTGCATTACTGTTAGACACAGTCTGTGGCACAGACAGGTATCTACAATGCTCCTTATACGTGCATTTGAACAGCACATGCTATATCATACTGAGTGCTCCTAAATCCCTTTTCTGTCTGAAGGACCCCAGTCTATTGCTAATAGCAAGAAGGTTCACTATAGGTTTCTCTTTGTAGAGAGACTTCACTGGCCAACAGTGCTCGTTGCCCCACCACACAGCCATTTGGGGATTAAACTGGAAATTAATCATGACATATAGTATAAAATTTACTAAAAAATATTATTTGTTGTGAAAGTATTCCTAGTGCACAAAGTTACGTGTGTTCTTCATTTGTTGCTGAAACAGCAGTGCACACATGTCGCATACCTCCCCCTACACCTCGGAGACCTTCTAATCCTTCCACTGGCAGCCAAAGCCTGGAGAGAGAATTTTCCACCAGAAGCCAGAAACGAATGACTGACCTCTTAGAGATGGCTACAGGGCTTGACAAGGTGACAACAGCCTACATATTTATATTTTATTGCATCAGCTGACTAGAAGGATCTTATCTCAAGCATTGAAACTGGCATAAAAGGTCAAAGACAGAGAAATGTCAAAATTAAAATGTGAAGTGATGCCAGAAATATACCACTGAGGAACTCGATGGATTAACAATTATTTTAAAAATTGTATGAATATTATTTCTTAAGAAATAATTTTCTGATTCACTCATTATGCAGTTGATATTTTTTAGATATCTATCTCAGGCAAAGATTTCAGTTTTATCATGTTTTAGGTAAATGAAATATTTTTGGTTTATGAACTACTTGGAAAAAATAACTGCAGATATTTACTGAATACAATTTGAATCTTGCCACAGAGGATTAAGATTTTTCATATCTCCTGTTCAATACCTCACAAGAAAGATTAACCATTACTTTTTCAGTGCTTCTCTGTATGAACAGAGTTTAAAAGAAACATTTCATTGCCACAAAAAAAAACCCTAAGAAGTATCATCTTGAATATAAAGAAAATAAACTTTTTATATGTTGAGGGAGGTAAAAACAATGAGAACAGCACAGATGAAGGAATTTAGAAATTTTGTTTATGCACTATTTATTGCAACACCACAGAAATGGAAAAAAGGCTTTGTTTTCTTGTAGATATTTTGTACTGCTTTATTTTTTTATTCTGTACTTTCATTTTTTGCACAAATTATTTTCCTGTTGTTACACTATGTACATGAAAACACTAATAAGAACAATTCTACCAGAACAAAATCTACGCAACAGTACTGACTCCTGAACCATTCAAAAATGAAAGAAATACTACTTTCTTTTCAAGAGGAAAAAATCTATCACATTCTTATTTTCACTTTTTCTGTTCTTTTTCTCTATACAATAAAAATGTTTCATAGTTTTAACTCTGTTCTAGACCCATATCTTTTTCTCCTTTTGAAAACTCTTCAATATGGTGGTACTTACACCATCATGAAAGTAAAATGTCTCTATTTAACATATCAATTTAAAGTAGTGTAAAAATAAATAAATAAAGTTTTCGTTAGAAAGAAAACTGAGATGACAGTTGACCCTCTTGCATTCGATGGGAAGTGGTTAGGTTTGGGTTTTTTTAACCAATTTGGAAAGATTCTTGCATCTAGGTTTTTCAGTTTCTTTTAGTACAAATAGAGCATTCTTAGCTGTGCAAATCCCAAAACTTTTCCTGGAAAACTGCAAACAAACAAGGTTTCCTAGCTGGTTCTGGCAGAGCCAAATGTCCTAAGGACCCATGGTTAGACACAGATGTGCAGTGAGATGAGGCTTCCCTTCATTAATCATCTTATTTTGTGTATCTCCAACAGATTACAGGCTACGCGAATAACTCCCTAACAATGAATGTGATAGGACACCTAATTAATATAAAAAAATTAAGGGCTAAGTGGACGATGTAATTTGAAAGGTATATAACAACTGAGAAATACAGTGATCAGAAGACTCCTTGTCCCATTTAATCCTGTATAACTACTCTGGGAGAAAACTTTGAAGTAGTCTATTCTGCTGGTGGAGGGAAAAGCTATTTTGTTTCATCGTTTATTTATACTTTTAGATGAGAAGCTAGAATTATTTTTCTGTAAGCATCTGTGGAGGAAACAAACTTGCTATCATAACAGTTCTTGCCATCTGTACATACTTTGCACATTGTCATATAGAGTCACTTTGATAGGAAAACAAACACAAAATTGCCATGTTCTGCATGTTATGTAAAATGCTCCACTTCTCAGTACAGTTCAGTAGTGCCCTCATCTACATTGAAGGAAAGATGTTGGTCTAACTTTGACATAAGTGTTTGCAAGAGGTAGGAAGGATTATCTGTGAAGCTTAATAGTAGCAGCAGTTTAGGACATATTTAGGCCTTCTCACTTGCATGCAGCAAACTTTGGGAGTGCAGTGAGCCATCTGCTTCTGCACAGAATGGTGCTTAAAAAGTAATCTTCCTGTCAAACGGTGCTTGACTCATCCTCAGAAGCTTTTTTTTTTTAATGGGAAACCAGTTTATACTACCTGAGGGTATTGTCTTCCATGGCTATCAAAGAAGCACATAGACTCTTTTCTCCTAGGTTCCTATGCAACCACATAGGCAGTATTATCCCTGGGTAGTTTGTTACCTTTTGCTGTCTTTGCCTGAAATCTGCATCTTTTCTTTCCACTAAAGCAGCCTAAGGGCTAGCTGTGATTCTGACCCTACAAAGAGATCAGAATCATAAACTCAAGTATATGTTTGAGTCTCAATAGTTATAGCTATTGTACAAGATTCAGGAATAGTCTTGGTGTCAAACTCTTGCTATAACTGTTAAAGCTCTGCAGCACAAGACATCTTCTTCCTGCCCCCCCTCTCTCTCTCCACATTTGCAAGCAGTCACTGACACCACACTAAGGTCTCATCAGAGAGAAAATTCAGGCTGGGCAGCAGCCCACAGTCATTTCCAGGAGGATTTCAATCTGAACAAACAGTACAGCACTCAAGGGCAGACCCACCTGTCCTGCAGTTCAGGTATAACCACTGCTGTCAAGGACAGAATGCCCCAGAATGCCCATAGTGTCATTGTTCTTGTGATATAGAATTCCTGTGTAGAAAAATACTCCTCCAGCAACAACAGCAAAACACCTACAGTTTTACGGAAACAAAATGTTTTTTGAGAAAAAATAAACATCTTCTCTCAAACAAAGGATATGTCTTATCACTCCCTGCTATGGTTCTACAGCTGTCAATCAAGTCAGATTAAACTGTACAACATAATAGCTACATGGTATAATTATTTGATAACAGGCTGGGAATCTTCTGGACTAAAAGTGAAATGCAAAAAAACCCAAACTCAAACCCTTTCACGGTGTCTAAAATAGACATTAGAGGAGAAATTATGCAACTGATATTATTCTTACTCAACAGCACAGTTTCCATCATTTTTTTCCTGTTTTGAGGTTAAATAAGCAAGCATGACAGGTATTGTATGCAGCACTTAAAATGAAAAGCCTGTGCATGACTTGTATGCTGAAGAAAAAATAAATTATGAATATATTTGAATAATGAGGACTCACTTCTACTCCACATTCCCTTCACTCCAGAAAGAACAGTCTTCTTTAATAGTATACATTCCTAGTGGTTAACTGAACACACCTTCCAGCAGCTTGCTTAAAGAAAAAAGTATCTTAGTAAGTTATCAAGATGATAAAGAAGATATAATAAGAAATCCTATGATGTGAAAATGCAGTCACATGTTCCTTTTAAAAGGTACAAGGAAGAACTTCTAAAAGACACATTTGGAAGCTCTTGCTCACACAGGAAAATTGCTGGTGTTGATATTAGCATCATTTTAAGGCAGGAGTATTCCCAGTCATGGCATTATCCTGAGAACAGCAGTGCTTTGGTTATGGCCAAACCAGGTGGCAGGGGAAACGTACAAGCCTCTGGAAGGGACATGTTGCACAATCATTCTGTTGGGATTGCACCCAGTGGATGCAAAACAGAAGAAATGGGAACAACAGGAAGAGATAATGCTTGAACCCCTGTGCTTAATATAGAAATCTGGGAGATTTTATATAATTAACTTCCTTGTAGTCTTACGCACACTAGCTATCCTCCTTTCCCCTGCTGCAGAGATCATCAGAAGGTGTCAAGGCAGCAGCAGGCATGAGAATCTGGGACCTCTTTACAGAGTGCAAGTTGTATGCTTGAATACCAGCCACACTTGTGGGGTTTCTCTTATTCCCCATATGCGTAGCAAGAGAGGATACAAGTTGCTTCCATACATAACTGGGTTCCAGCACAACAGAGAGTACACAGAGGCTCTTCAGGCTTAGGAAGGTCAAACCAAAGACTAAGAAGCCTGCTCATACAGAAACAGAGAGGGTTTGCAGTGCCTGGCCACTCCAAAGAAACTTACTTAGTTTGAAAGTTCAGCTCATCTATACTGAAAGACTGAAAGAGTATGTAAAAGCTGACAATTAGGCAATGAGAACATGGTCTTTGTACCAAGTATACTGGCAGAGTACTTCCACCTTTGTGAATGAAAAACGATAGTGAGACTATTACTGATAATTTCTTTTTAAAATATCAGCAGAATATTCAGTAAAGGAGCAAGGAATATGGGACATGCAAAATTAAGTAATCCAACAATTTGGCCTTGCAGCATGCTTTAGAAATTGTTGGGTTTGGAGACAGTCAAAGAATGTCAAATTTTGCAACAGAATCATGGCATTTCTACAGACTGGAGTCATAGCCTCACAAGGTGAAATATTTGTCAGGAAAATGCTACACAGACACACCCATGAAAGATGGGGAAATGGACAGTTCCAGAACACAAAGCCTATGCTAGATAGTGCAAATTCATAGATTTTTGGAGTTGAAAATATAGAATCCACAGATAACAGTCTACCATTTCAATTCACAAGACAATAAAGTGAAGTATTAGCATTTCTGTATGAACAGGAAGTATAAAACTTGAAACACAATCTGTTTAAGAGCAGAATTATCAGACTTCTTAAAAACAGAGTCTCAAGCTGTCTAAATACAGAGGTGATACCTTCTTTACTTGGGAATTTTAACACTGAAAGTGACTCACATCCTAAAGAGTACATGACAGCCCTCTGTGCACTGAAATAAACTCAGAAGTACCAGAAAATGTTTTATATGCAGACTGGGGCACAAAAGAAAAAAAAATATACATTAAAAAAATCACTTTTGGACACTGAAACTCATCTCAATGTCAGCAACAAGAAAAAGCATCGCTATGTTTTTAAAGTTTACTATCAGTCCAACACTATACAAGGATCAGCATCCTGTATCTACAGAAAAGAACTATTTCTTATTTAATAAGCAAATAGTTTTCAATGAAGTAAATTGCTGCTGGGATATTAGCAGTACTCTATTGCATGGTGTAATCAAAGGACAATACCTATTCAGGGAAAAAAATAGCCTTACGCTTCAATCTCTAGCCTGTCTCTTGTGTCCAAGATAACTCATGTTTTGATGCACTTAGTCGGGTGATTTAATGCAAAACATCTTAAGAAACACAGACCTTGTGTCTTGGGAGGCTGAACCTCTGTAAGGAAGGAGAAATGAATTCTTTAAAAGTTCAATTGGGATGAAACCGTCACAAATGATGCATCTCTTATTAAACACATCACAATGTCAAAACAACTCAAAGTTACACTCAAACACAGTGAAAATGTAACATTTCTTAAATGAAAGTTCATGCTTTAATGAATTAAATATATTGACCATGCAGATGTGTTACATATATAAATGCATTTTTGCTTGGAAAATTAACTTCCTGCCCTTTTTTAGTATGAAGTGTGGATAATATCTTCATATCTCATAGAACTGGTTACTGAATGCCAGCTGCCTATGTTTCTAGATGTCTTCCCTCACCAGAAGAGAGTTCAAACCACATTCATACCACAAATTGGACACTAATAGTATTGTTTCTCAAAAATAATTTAAACTTCTCACTAAAAGACAAATTCATCAAAATACTCTTAGGTCTTAGATGTGCAGTTTTAATTTTGAATAAAAGGTATAAGAGATACTCAGTGACAACAGAAATGGTTACAAAAACCAGCTTCAGTTGTACCTACAAATACTTCTTGGAATGACAGAAAAAAACCCTGCTTATGAGCACTAATTTCACTGAGCACTTTGCCATGATGCTTCTTAACCACTAAACCAGCCACAGATTTTTCCTGTTTTGGCAACAATTGGCCTGAGGACCACGGTGTTAAGATGATGTTGAAATAGCTGTAAAAGCAGGGCAAACACCACTGTCCCTTCTGTTGTAATGCTTGTGATAGATAGTACAAGAGGAAATACAAATAGCCTCCTGGGATCAACCTGGAGAACTGCTGTAGCTGTGTTCCTCATGAAGCATAGAAATGAGAGCACTGCTGGCAGTGTTGTGAGTGGAGTATCATAAATAAAACTTTAAAATGGCAACCTTAGCCTTAATGATAAAGGCTAAAGGAAAACCATAAACTCACAAGACTGCAATAAAACAGTTATGTATTTAATTCTGTGTAAAAACAAGCAAATAAAAAAAGACACACTATTTCTGAAAGCACTAATTATTTTACCAGGTTGAATCACAGCTCAGATGTATCACTGTTATTAACCTCATTGTTAATTGTCTTTTCAATAATCACAGAATCACGGAATTGGCAGAGTTGAAAGGGACCTCCAGAGATCATCTAGTCCTACTCCCCTGCTTAAAAAGCAGGACCCCCTAGAGCACATCACTCAGGACTGCATCCAGGATAAATTATCACTGGGTGTTCTTCACAGCCCTTTTTAATGTAACATAAAAGAAAATGATCTATCAACTTTAAAGGCTGGATCTTAACACAGAGATGAGTGAAGCAGCCCTTGGTGATTGCAAGTAGCTGTTGAGTAAAATGTAATGGAGTCAAAGACTGTATTGCAACACAGAAGAGCAGTCTCCAATCACCTAATGGTTATGGTCATCACCCTGGGCTGTACAGGAAGGAGCAGGCTGTGGGCCACAGGAGAATTTGGGTTTTTAATGGCAATAGACGTATTGCACAAATGCACTGGTGTGCTACATTCCCAGTATACCCACTACCTAACCTTCCCACCCACCTGCAATACCTGCAATCTTACTCTTTATCAACCTGGATCTGCTGCTAAACAGCAGCTCTTGCACCAATCCCTATCTCCTCAAAAGCGCCATTACTAGCTCCTCCAAGAGTTTTGAACACCAGCAACACACAAAAGTCATGCAAACCAGGCTCCGGCATCTCCATGGAAGCAGCTGGACATGAGCAGAACTGATGATCACAGAAGACTACCATTTCTCCTAAATCCCATGGTATCTCAGTCTTTCAACAGTATCAGGGCTTTGCTAGGGTGGGGAGAGGGCTATAAGGGATGGCATAAGGCCACTGCTTACAGTGGGGACACACAGACAGCTTTAACTCATAAGGTTCTCTCTGCTAGAATTCCCAGTAATGCCCAATTTCATATTCTCTTTAAGTTCATCCGTTTTGGAAGCTGCTACTCAAAGCAGATTTCATTACTTGCTGATGATGGCAGACAACTGGGGGCAGGGGGAACAGCTAAAGTAATGGTAGGAAAAACTTTATTGCTTAGAGGTTTTTTTGACTATCAGATTGTTGAAAACTTTGCCATATCACTGTTTTTCTCGTAAATGCAGCTATGCCACGCACTGTGTAGCTAAAATTAGTATTTGAAAAAAAGTCCTATACCCATTTTACAAGTCCACTTAGTCACATGGAAGGAAAAAAAATGTAAGAATGACCCTACTTAAGGGCTAGGGGAAGGAATCAATATTGTACGAGATGATCAAAAAGGATTCATTAATTAAATTAGTCTTAATTCTGTCTAATTATAAACTGGTTTCTGAATGATTGGATGATTCTGCTCTCGTATTCCCTGTATGCTCGGGTCTCCTTTCTAATGTATTCACTTTTAGTTTGTTTTATTTGGGGGCTATACATGTATCCAGTTTGATAAGCTATATATTTTCTAAATGTGTTTTTCCCTTTATGCAAAATGTGTTGGAAGATAAAGCCCAAGAATTATTTTAAGTTTGCAGACCTGCCAAATTATGACATTTTGTAGAGGGTAAGTACAAGGCAAGAAAAAACCCACAATTTTTAAGGTAGACATTAAGCCCTCCCTTAATTGAAAATTGTTTTCCAAATCTGAAACTCTTATTGCAACCTAAGCAATAAAACCTCCTGCCCATCAAAATGGACAGAGAATTCGTTTTGTCATACTCAGTATGAAATGTTCACCAGATCAGGATGGCAGAGACTGGATTTGGACTCTGACCTCCTGAGGTTTTCCAAATAAAGCAGCCTTGGGTCTGCCATATGATTTTCACCAGGGAGGTGCACCAAGGAAATGCAGTCTTTGGGAAGAAATAGAGATGCAAGTTTCCAGTTATAATTAAACAGCCCAAGGAACTTCTAATGAAACTGTACTCATTAGTGATGCAGCCAACCAAGGCAATTAAACTCTTTGACTATTCTGGTAGCTGTAAGACTGATTATCGTGTTCTGTTTTCTTCCCTTTTTTATAATTTTGCCTTTAACAATTGTAGCAGCTGCAGTAACGCAACCCAGAAGAAAGTTTTGTTGTTAGCTAATCAATTCTAGTTTGTATTGCATAGAGCATTTAATTATGCAAGATACTCTATTTCTTCACAAGGACACAACACTAAAAAAAGAAAAGATAAAAGAAATAAATTATTTCTGGAACATAAAACTGACAGACTCTAGGTGGCAAAAAGGGATAGGAATAAAAATGAGGAATATTTTTGAAATTGGTTTTTAGAAAGATAATTTTTTATCCTGCAATAAATGAGAAGAGGAAAAGACCATCTAACATTGATGTAATTTCTTTTTGGCAGTAGACTAAAAAAAGTCTTCTTATTTTCTTTTATGAAGAATAAGGTGTAACAGTGCATGCTAAACAACAACAACAAAAAAAAACCACAATAATTTTACTCAAGTAAAATTGTTACTATTAATTGCAATATGACAGTGCACAGAAGCCTGTAATGATGTCCAGTCAGGTTCTGCCCTAGAAGACAGTAACAGCCTTCATGAAGCATTTACAGTCTGAGGAGGGAAGGAATTCACTGTCTTCATTTCACAAAGTAACAGTCAACATTCAAAGATATTAAAGCTAATACTCTTAAAGATAAGTAGGCACTTAATTATCATTGACTAAATTAAAATTGTTAGCTTAACTCTACATCTCTGACATGACTTATCAAGCCTGAAGAGGGAAAGAATTAAGATCTTCTCAGTACTTGTTTCTCTCTTCCATCTATCATTCCACATCTAGAAAAATTCAGAGGTGGAAATACTCACTCTTTTACACAAAGTATCTTTAAAGCATAATACTTTTACAAAAGAGTATTTTGTAAAATGTGTGTTGATATTATATTATCGGATACTTAGCTATATTCAGCCATTTTAGGCAGAAAAACTACAAAAAAAGAAAAAACCCAGAGTAGGTAACTCCAAGAAAATATTAATTGCTAGTTTGTTGTTAAGAGCATAACTTCTTACCAAACAGGATGATATGTGAAGATTGCATATTTAAGAGACACAAGGAAGAGGCACCCTATATTAAAGAAGAAAGTGTGACAACTTATTTAGGATGTTGTTTGTCTCTCACTTCCTCCTCCATGAGGTTCTTACTTCAGCAGGGAGGTTGGACTAGATCTCCAGAGGTCCCCTTCCAACCCCTAGTATTCTGTGATTCTGTAATTGAGAGTTTGCCAAGTAAAAATTTTTATGTTTGTTATCATGATATTTTCATGCATGTCGGTTTACACAGTGCAGCAGTATTTAATATGCCCTGCGCAAGATATAAATGTATTTTAAATTCAGATGAAAAGGAGAATGAGTATGTGGTACTAAGAAAAAAAAAAAAAAAAAAAAAAAAAGGAAAATACCCAGAGATGTGTATATAACTAGGCTAATTATAAATCTTACATTAAGATGTAGTATTGTTTCTTGAGGCTTCTGTGTACACAGATGCCCGGATGCCTCATTACAAATCTTGTCATCATACTGAAGATGTTCGCGGCAATTAAATAAGCAAGGCACCAGCTATGGGCAGAAAACAAAAGCTCAGCAGCTGGGTCTTGCATTCACATGATTAAGCAACCTGGAATATTCAAAGGCTTATGCAAAACACAAATCATTATCTTTAAGAGAAACAGTATCCTTTTGAGATGCTTTTTGTCTCAAATCAAATGAAAGGATTATTTGAGAACTCATCGGACCATCATTCCTTTATCCTATTCATACAGGGGATGAGATACAGACCAAAAAGAGACCAAAATCTGTCAGATTTTACAAAATATGAAATGAACTATTTAAACAATGTTTCTGTTATTATTTACCCAGCTGGCAGGGGATCTCAGTGAATTTGTTTTCCAACCAAGGCTATTCTATGATTCTATGCCACATCACTAAAAATACAAGGAGATACAAGGGCATGCCTGAGGCAACAAAACCTGAGCATTTTCTGAATCAGAGAGAGGGAAAAATCAAGTCTTGGTTGACTGGAGATGCATCTCTGGTATGCCAGCAACATCCAGACATGCCTACTGTAGTGCTGCACCAGCAGATGGCAGTATGGCTGGGCCAGTGGCAATGGCCAGGGTTACTTACTGTTCCCCTCCAGCACTGCACTACTCCACCTGTGCCCCATCCTTCATCCACACTGGTGTTCCTCCCTCTCTTGCACCATGCACAAGCACTGGTCCCGCATCAAGCTCCCAGCACTGGTATATCTGAAAATCCATAGCCTGTAACAGTGGACTGTCACTGTTAAAGGTCTTTCCTTGGCTGTAAAATGGGATATTATCACTCCTGCTTGAAAGAATGACTTGCCCATGCTGATACCACTGTGACAGGACAATATAGAAGAATATGGTATTTACAAACATTGAGACAAGTTAAAACTAAGTAGCCTGCTTAACTAAAATAACAGTCTCTTCTCTCTTTGCATTAACCTAAATTTTTAGGTTTTTTCCTGCCACTATTTTAATATTCTTTGTTAGTTAAACAAAGGTTTAGTGCTCACTTTACATCTCTGAAAATAACAGCAGTATTTAGGAATTCTTTTACCATAAAATTCTGTTTAGAAGGGAAAAAGATCCATTGCTACGAAGGGAAAAAAAAAAAAAAAAAAAAAAAGAAGCTTCAATAATCTTGCCACACTTCTGCAATATTTATTTTTTGTTCTAAAATTTAAAATTATAATGTATTATCCAATATTTTCATCATTAGAACCGCACAGAACAGACAGGTTTCCTGAAACCAACAGAGAGGCTCCATTTCAAGTGCTTTGTTGAATACGTTTGCTACAGCTTTATGTAAATTAATCAACAGGACAGATATTCTTCTTAGGTTTGGTCACATGTGCATTTTGATTGAATTGCTTTTTAGAGGCAACAGCAGAAAGCGTATGTATGGTACGAGATATAAGGCCTTTTTAAAATAGCTTCTGTATATCAGAAGTGTTTGCTATTCCAGATACTGACAGGCAAGTTCATTCACGCAAAACCACTTTCATTTTAAATATTATTTTTTTCAAAGGTTACTCACAACATGTGACTAGTTCATATGTGAAGAAGGTGAATACTGAGCATTTAAAGCAGTAAGCATGGTACTATAATGTGCGTGAATCTGAACTGAATATACAGGGCTAATTCAAACGATCAGCCCTGCTATTGTGCAGTAGATTAATTCCCCTGAAACTCCTGGTACCTACCAACCACGACATATCCCTTATGAAAAATACATGAACCTGCCACCTCTAAATTTATACTTTATAACCTACATACTGCTCAGAATAGGGCTCAAATAGTAATCCCCGAGAAAATACACAGCTGTGCACTTGTCTAAATAAGATAAGCCTAGAATGCCTTGCAGTAATTAAAAACCAGTGGGTTACCAGTGAATGCATATGACAAGCAAGAAAATCCAGACCACAAACTGCACCCTTAAAGACTCAACAAAAGGATAATGGCAACTAAACTGCCTTTTTCCCCCTCAGATTAGAAATGAGGTATTATGGAGTGAAAGTGTAGGTAAAAATGCTATTGACATCTTTTTTTTTTTGCTGTGGATAAATAAGAAACTTCTGTTCCTCGCCTATAAATTCATTTAAGAAGCTAAAAAACAAACAATAAAACCAAACAAATACACAATGGCAACAACTGTGTGTTTTGCCAATTACTAGGCCTAGTACAAAGGACACAGCCAGCAGTAGAATGCACCAGTAGTTAGTTTCTATCGTACACAAAAAAGTCAGTATATGGGTGATCTCTGGGGGTACACACAAGTCAAACAGATCACACATAACAGACATCAACCCCAGCAATGACACAGCACGACCAATAATAGGTAGAATAAACTAAGAAACAAAGTCTCCCATAGAAGAGATGGGAGACAACCAAGTCCATAGGCTGATCATATAAGACAGAAGTAGCCACATATTGTTCTCACAAAGCCCACGTTTGTAAGTGCCAAACCTGACTGGGATCCAGTTGCATGAGGAGTCAGGAGGTCCTTCCCCAACAGGAATCTCTGTGAAGTGCATCCACCTCACAGACAGACACTCCACCTTTCCTACAAGTGGTCCCAGCTTTTATGCCCAAAGCAGGGCACCTGGCACTCATTTACCCAATGTGGGGCACCTGGGGCTTGTTTACCCAAGGGCTTTCCTTACAAGGCCGGCTGCACCTTGGAGGAAAGCCAAAAGGCAAACTCATCCCCTCCTCTTAAAGGACCATGGGGCCCACCCCTATGTCAACCTTAATTCAGGGCTTGGGGTCCAGACCCCAGCACTTCACTGTGCAAGAATAAATATAGATTAGAAGGAATAACAATAATAAACCTCCATTAGTCTCTGAGAAATAAAAAGCCATAACGGAGCACAGCACAGCTGCTCAGGAACCTGCAACCTGCAACTGCAGGCAGTGCCTGGAGAAGCACAGAATTCACAACCCAGAGGAAAGAAGTGGCTGAAAA
The DNA here is from genome assembly GCA_028020825.1 of Podargus strigoides. NCBI lineage: Eukaryota > Metazoa > Chordata > Aves > Caprimulgiformes > Podargidae > Podargus > Podargus strigoides. The sequence continues at coordinate 15,000,495 of CM051628.1, forward strand.
ACACCTTCACACTCTTCCCAGATCAAGGCTGCTCTGGAAGCTATTCTTTTTTAGGAAGCTTTTGAGGGGTTATTCCCATCTACAGGTACTGTGGGAGGGCAGTCTGTGTGGTATGGAGCCTGCCAGCAGCCTTATACCAATGGTTAAGGCTCCCTTCTTGCAGTTTTTTGCCCATCTTCCTCCGTCAAGGTTTGTCTGAATCTAAACCTGTGTGATATTACCTACAGCCACCTATCTCTGACCTGTCACAAACATCACGCTGACAAGTTTTGCTGGATATCTCTGGAACATTGTCACAGGAGAAAACCCCAGGAAAAAGGTCTGTGGCATAAATAAAAATCTCATTTTTCATTCTACTCTGACCTTGTTCTTGAATCACTTCTTCAAGGTGATTTCTTTTCATGCTTTAGTGTAAGAATGGAAACAGCAGTGTTCATCCATCTGTCACACAGCATAACTGTAAACTTAGGATAAAGATATGCAACACATGACCTTTTATTACACCTAGTTAATACAGGGCAGTCTGAAAAAGCAGAGCAATCACGTGTGAAGCTTTCTGCAGCAGTTTTCTCTACACTGTGACTCCTATTTTTGTAAAAATAAGCAGGAAGAGAATTTATATCATGTTATCTAGACATTTTTTATGTCTTCCTCATTGTGAAAGGTAAGAGATCAACTCACCTTTCCTTAAGATAGGCAGAGAGCTACAATAGAGGAGAAAGGATACGTGGAAACACATAATTAAGTTCTCAGAGAGTACTGATTGATAAAAATGACATTAGAAATATTTCTTCATGCAATATTAAGCTGCTATTGTACACTGACTTGTCAGCTGCAGCAGATAGAATTATTTTCTGTTGGCCATGTTTTTATTACAGAAATGACTTATTACTAAGATGTTAACTCGAACACCCAACAATGAACTGCAGTGTGTTATCTGATACCACTTTTTTCCAAGCCTTGGCATTATGAACTTAGAATAACAGCCTGCTCCTGTGCCTTTAAGACTTCCTTCTTGAAGGGTGTCAAGCCTTCCTGGACCCCTAAACCCTTCAGGACCATCTCCCAAGGGATTCTGCCAAGTAGTCGTCTAAACAAGCCAAAGTCAGCCCTTTGGAAATCCAGAGTGGCAGTTCTGCTGCCCCATCTCCTAACTGCTCTAAGAATGGAGAACTCTATCATTTCATGTTCGCTGTGCCCTAGACAGCCTCCAACTGCCACATCACCCATCAGTCCTCTGTTCACAAAGAGGAGGTCCAGCAGGGCACCTTCTCTGGTCGGTTCACTCACCAGCTGTGTCAGGAAATTATCTTCCACACATTCCAGGAACCTCTGGGTCTGGTCCTGCTCTGCTGTGTTGTATTTCCAGCAAAAGTCTGGGAAGTCGAAGTCCCCCAAAAGAACAAAGGCAAGCGATCGTGAGATTTCTCCCAAGTGCCTACAGAATATTTCATCAGCCTCTCTGTCCTGGTTGGGTGATCTATAACAGACTCCCACTACGACATCAGCCTTGTTGGCCTTCCCCCTGATTCTAACACAAAGACACTCAATGCTGTCTTCACTGTACTTGTGTTCCAAGCATTCGTAACCATCCCTAACATACAAGACCACCCCTCTGCCTCTCTCTCCTCCTTTGTCTATCCCTTCTGAAGAGCTTGTACCCATCAACTGGAGCACCCCAGCCATGCGAGACATTCCGCATTTCTGTGATAGCCACTATGTCTTTGTAGAACTGCCCATACATAAATGTGTTATTTTAGGTTAATACCTAGATGCATTAGAGTCAGTTAATAACTTGAGCCAGCATATGAGAGAAGTTTTACTCTACAATTACCAAGTGACTTAAAGCTATTTTTTTTTCTTATTATAGCCTGAAATCTCCTAGCTATCATTTCTTTTCCCGTTGCCCTAAATTCTGATAATTTTAATTTCTCTTCAGTTTTAATTAAGTCACCCTAAGGCTTATAAACTCTGAAAGTTTTTACATTTCATTTTTTTTAATAATTAAAACTGCTTCAATTTGTTTCAAAGGCTTGATGTTTAAACAGGGAATATTTTCATAAACCTTCAGCTCTGCTTGTAACAAGGAATATATTTGTGGAATTAACTGTTCATTGCACCACTCTTTCAATTGCTTGGATCATAGTCAATTAACATGCATTCACAGCTTTAAAAGTGCTGTAATGCAAGGCACACTTGTATTAGTACAAGTGCATTAACCTTTCTGGAAGCTAAAACAAAACTGTGGACCTGATCTGGTAACTTTACACTTAGTGAATACCCAGTTAAAATAGACAGCTTCTCTAACCATATATCATATCAGTAAATATTGCATAAGATGACTTGGAAGTCATAAAACTGTTTTAGGAAAAAGTTCAGATGGTAAATGGACACTTCCAGCCTTAAAAAGGAAGTAAGGAAAGTGACTCAGATTCCTAGAAAATAAACTTAGAAAAGTTTTATTCTATCTTTCCATACTTCTCACTAAACTTTTGTTTGCCATTCACAGCAAAATGGTTCCTTTATAAACTCCACATTTCACCTAATACACCTTCTTTCTTCCCACCAACATAGCCTAACCTAAGCAGGCATCAAACACTGAGAAAAGGAAAGTACAAAAGGAAAACAAAACATATAAAAAATTATAAACCATGAGGTGCATTGTCTCTACATTAACAAGAAGATATTTCAGAGTCTGACCTGCAGCTGTTAACATTTTTTGAACAGACTATAAGAAGTCTATACCTAACCCTGAAATTACTGCACTGGAGGTGCTGCAACACAGAAACATGGCCACACTGTTTTCGGATGCAACCTGGCAAATCTATACGGATTCATTGTCATTTGCCAATCATAGCACCAGGATCTATATATCTCTCCATTTTGTGTGTAGCCATACTAGAAGAATTAAGGAAAGTCTTAAAAAAATGTCTTGCAGGACAAGTTGACATTTCTTCAGTATTTCGGAAATTCTGTATAAATGTATCATCTGCTTCCACAGGAAATCTCGCCGCTCTCAAAAGCACTGCTACACTGACAACAGCTTTCAGGCAGGAGACATAATCTTGACACAACTCTTTACCTGGCTTCCTCTGTTCATGTACATCTACTAATTCCAAAGTGTTAGCAGTTCCAAATGCCAAGCAGACTAGAGATGGCAAATATGAAAGTAGACAGAAATGACCTTGTCATCAGTGAGAAGTAGGAAAAAGGAATACCCAAAATAAGGCAGCAAGTTTTCATCTTAGTGGCTATAACAAAGAAATACGTATATCCACGCAGTATATTTTAAAGGAAATGTTTTAAGGTAGTTGATTTAAATATAATTTTGGTTGAAATGAAATATTTTGACTCTGCCAGTAGAAAAGGAGATTCATGCACTATAAATCTGACCAGGCAGAATCTAGGACACATAAATTGATATTCTAGGTCCTATTCCTTCAGCTGCCAAAAAGTTTTCATTTACTCATTTCATACTTTGAGCTAACAGGGAATTCAGAATTTCTCTTTCTCTCACTACACATTGTCAGAATTTCCTCCCCAACCAATTCATTCAATGAGGTCACCTTATGAAATTAAATACATTGCACAGTAATCACAGGATCACAAGAGCCGAAAGAAAAGTTTTGCCAACTGAAATGGTCTCACAATAGAGCAAGCTTTCAGTGACCAGGTGATTAAACTGCTTCTGGCCACCTTTAGGAAGTACCAAAAGAACCTCTTGCCTTGGAAAAGCTTCTACACCAAAAAAAGAAGTCTCTTTGTCCTGCACACTGAACAGCAGCAAGAAAGGGTTATGACACAGCCTTAAATAGTTAAGATAACACTTTCTCCTAAGTAAAGCTTTTACCACAAGACAGTGAAGCGTAGCAACAGCACAGAATCTATCCTTGACTTTGCCTTGTTCCTTGCACTCAGTCTCAGCATTTACTCTTCTGTGCTACCCTGTAGGCATATAACCTGCCCTGGCATCTCACTGTAGATGACCAAGATGTTCAGAAAACAAAACAAAGCAAGATAGTTTCCTCCTCTTCCCTTCACCACACCAGCACATTGCCAGCAACAGCTTTCTATAAAGAAAAAAATAAAAAGAGGAAAAGCATATATCTTAGTGACATGAGTGATTTATAGCCCCAAGGAGGGATAAAATGATCCATGACTAGAAGTCGGTGTTTTTATTAAAAATGATGATTCCCAGTCATGGTGCTTTTTAGTTATGTGCATAATTAATGTCAGCTTGTGAAAGCTGCCCATGACGCTCATCACCAGTGGATGTTCTTGTAATATATGTGTGGATTTGAATGCATGATGAAGTTTTTCTGTCTTTTGAGATTCAAGACAGAAGTTTGTGAATAATGCAAGACTGAAAAACAAAAATAACAAAAGAAACTACTATTTGCCCAGTGAACGGTGGAGACCAGAGCATAGACTACACAGTAAAGTAACTAGAACAGGCCCAGACTTTCCTGTAAAATACAGAATTGTGTAAAGATCTATTTGGGTTTTACTTAGAAAATATCTGCAAATGAGAAATTCTAAAGTACCTTACTGACAGCTTTGGAAGCACCAAATACTTTGTTTACCCACTCATCAAAACAGAGAAAGACAACACTAAGTCTTCACTGCAGAGCTTCATCTGAAACACTGGCCTCGATGGAGCATCTCTGCTGCTGGGAAAGAAGTCGGTCTGTGGACTGCACTTACCTTCTTTTCAGAGTTCAGTGTGACATGCATTTGACTTTTGGTGGTGTGGTTTGGATCTAAACAGCTGTCAATTAGCTGAACCCATCTCATGCCCAGCCTTCAACAATTCATATATAAATCTGGTTATGTATGTTATCCTGTTTATCATCAGGTGATAATTTTGGTAATTTGAAAGCATGTATAATCTTAAAACTAAAGGATTGTATACTCAATTACCAGTTGCAACAGAGATATTTATAATGGGAACACTACCCAATTTATGTTATATCAATGTAGTAGCATCATACTGGTTTAATTACTTCCTGAATCACACTGCTATATTCTAGAACAAACTTTTTGCCTTTGTCTTCCTCTCAAAAAACACCTCAACATGCAAAGTAGACTTTTTCTGGATTCTTCAATATCCTTCAAATTTCTTTTTATTATTACAAATACCAAAAACACCCAAGCAATACTAACACTTCAAGAAGAGAAACACTGTCAATCATTATGTTTTCAAATAGTATTTCTTTTCATTCTGCATAGCCCATTGCCTTTTGGATTTATCAAAATATTTACTTATGGGAATGGCTTCATTAAGTGCCTTGTGGATCACCAATTACACATTAAAGAACAAGGTCATAAAATATTGATAAAATCATTAACTACAGTTTTCTCCATTTACCACGGCTAAAAACACATGCTGCTGCAATCTTAATTTGATTCCCAAGGAAATAATTTCAAGAACACCATTTAATTGCTAGAACACTTCAAAAAGTGAAAGAAGAAAAAAAAAAGTACCTTCCTCCAGTTCCATCTTTCTGTCTGTGTACTTGCCTCACCAGTATAGTTTGGTGATCTGAACTAAATGTCCCAGACACAGAGATTTGTAGGTGTGTTGTATTCCTGAAACAACACAGACCACAACTGGAGTTGCAGCTCCTCAGAATTCTTAGTAATTAGGCTCTTTATAAGAGTTGAAAGCACTGTGTTGACTTTTTTCTCTTGATGTTCTTGAACGTTATCCTTTTATTCATCATAGCACACTAACAATTGAGAGGATGTTGTCATGAAGTCACATACAAAATACTAATTTGGTTCTTTGGACAAAGGCCATAATTTGTTTTCAGAAAGTTTCTCCAGTTCCCTTTTTTCCTGGACAAAATGGTTTCTCCTTTTTCTAGTGACCAATTTAAATCTGTAATATGCATGTAACATCACCAAACAGAACTGCACACAAGACAGAAAAAGGGAAGCAGACCAGGATGCTTTCTCCCTGTGCAAAACTGGTACGAGTTATTGCTGGCAGAAGATCCCTGTTTGTTCTGGATGTCAAGAGCTGTAGTGTGTGCTGGTGTGAGGATGGCAGAGATGTTGTGGGGTCTGGGATGGAGATCTGGGCCATTCCCCAGAGAAATGAAGGATAAAATTCTTTTTCTCACACAGAACTGTAACATATGAAGATAACCCAGTGCATCTGGGAGCAGACTCTGCTGGTAGTGGTTTTGACATTATTATGGGATATCACTTTCCCATACCTACAAGAAGTTTTCCCCAAACCCAGAACTTATTTTTTTTTAAAAAACAAAACAAAACAAAAAAAAAAACAAAGGAAGTTTTTATCCTGCAGCTCCAATATCCAGATAAAAACAACAGTGTTAACTAATTTGGCAAAAATGGGACTAAAATCGAAGAGAAGGTATAGCAAATGTTTAGCGCAAAGTATTGCCTTCCTCCTGCCTCAACATTGCCAGCACAGAAGTGCAGCTGCAGAAGGACCACAGACATCTGCAGAGCCCACGAGCAAGCACAAGCAGGAAGCGTCGGGCATCCACACACTTCAGCTGAGTTACCCTGGTGAAACCTTGCAGGAGTTGCCTAGGCAAGCATAATCTTCTCTTCCTGGATAATTTATTACTTAGGTTGTTTTCTAACCTCATTTTAAATCTGGTTGGAGACTATCAGCATAATTGACAAGCAGATACTTTGTTCCCCCTGTTGTACTGAAGTTGTTTTTCTCAGTTGGTTTTCAGAGCTCCTACTGAGTTGTTAATGAGCTGTCAATTATTTGTGCAAATTGGAAGTTAGGCACTGAAAAGTAGCTACACTCCAAAAGAAACATATTCCCACAAACCTTGTGAAATGTAGCATTACTTTTAAGGATTATCTTTACTTATGAATCTTCATCAATATTGGTACAAAAGCTACTATATACAAGATAGCTAACCATTTGAAATAGGCCCACTGTAGTGTAAAAAATAAATAAATAAATAAAAAGAAGCCAGCAAAATATTAAATACAGAGACCTAATTCAGCAGCTACAGTCATAGCAATATTTTGAAGAGGAAGAAGGAAAAAATTAAGCCTTCTGCTGGAGAGAGCACTGTACCCTGATCGCAGTTCGCATCACTACTATTGGTAACCTGTTCACTGAGTTTGGCTTCTATAAGCAATTATCTTTCTATTCTAAAAAGGAGTTTCCTATTTCAGCCCCTTGTTCTGTACCCCATATGTAAAGTGTGCGATTTCTCAGTTGGTGCTCAGCCACACTGGCAGCTGCTTGACCCACCGGAACAAACTGTTGGTGCCAACGGTAAAAAGCAGGATGTTGGGGAAACCTGAGAATTTGCTAAAGGAGTTGGAAGTGAAACTGCTTCATCAGTGCTGGAAACACCATGGAGTTCTCTCTCACTGCCACTTTATCCTCAACCACTCATTTCCACCCTGCAGTTTTGTGAATACTAATTGTGTGTGGCTTCATTCTGAGAGCCTGGAAACCTCTGATGTGAAAAATGGGAACAATAATAATTTTCTAACCATCCTTTTTCATCTCGATCACCAATTGCACTTACAAGACAAAATTAGTAATTTTAATCACAGTGACACAACTTTTAAATCATAGTCTCTGAGAAAAAAAAATGAAGATGTTCTAAGTTTTAATTATGCAAAGAGTTACTCTTAAGAGGATACAGCAGGATAGTTCATATGCTTAAGTTTAATCACATGCATAAGTCATTACAGACTCAGAGACTGGTATTTTTTCTGGGAGTCCCAACATTTTCCCATCAAGGGATGACTGCTTCACTTTGACAGTCCTCTTGACACTCATGTTCTGAGAAACCCAGATTCACACTGAGCAGACATAAGTAACCAAGAAGCTACATTGATCTACAGTGAAATGTTTGGGCTTTTTTAGCAAGAGTAGGTTTCACCAGACTCTCCCTCTACCAGAGGGTACAAATCAAGGATGGAATAAAGGCTGGGTGAAAAGGGCTAGATATCCCTGAGCATTACAAAAAATAAGACTGCTGTGTTTTTTCCCCTATTCTACTTCAGGAATCAGTACTGACTGAAAAACTCCTATTTTTGATGCAAATTGTGTAAAAGTTTCTAAAAATTATTGATGAGATTTTGCTAATCTTTTAATGATAAAACTAAGGCCCATACAATACAGGCAGTGAATATGGTCAATATACATGGCCACAGAGCAAGGAAGGTTTTCTTTTCATCCTGATTACACAGAAAGTTAAAGGGCTGAGTCTGCTCACTAAAGTTGAGAGACAGGCACGAGATTATACAGCATCATTTTATCTACACATCTTTTCACCCAGCTACACGCATGTGTGCTACAGGGGAACATATAAGCAACACCCAACACCATCTGTTTGACTGGAGCACAGACCCTCACACCAGATGCCAGTCTGAATTTAAGTCAGCTAGGTAGTGAACAGAAGTTGTTGCCATGAGCTGTTCAGGCTTTACATCCATCTCATTATAATGCCCTTATGAAAGCTCCAGCTCTCTCTTTGTTTCTTTGCGAAGCACAGCAGAGGCCAAGGCTCAGGTAGGAGGATTAGCTGCATACCCATCCTTGCAAGGTGCTCCAGGTTAGTGATGGAGGAGAAGCCTAACAGTCTGAACAGCTGCTACACATTTCACTTAGTCTAAAACTCAAAGAATCTCCATCTCCAGTTCTAGCTCTCTTTCCATTACCTTTCACAAATGAGTTCACTGAAGGAGGAGACACAAAATGAACACTGTCTTTTTATTTCCGGAAGATTTATTTCACTGACATCTGCAGAGATCATCTGTTTAGGAATACTCCAAAGGCGTGACTAAAGCTTTCAGGATGCTGGATTGGGGCCAACTGCAACTCTCTAAGCCTACGGTCTGCTATAAAAGCTCAAGTACAAAAAAAAAACCCAGACCCAAGCAGAAAAACTCCATCAAACTAAAAAGTGTAAGAAGTGGATCTTCTACTGAGTTAGAAGTACAACAGTCTTAATTCATACTAGCAGTGAAACTTAGAAGTACAAACATTATATTGTCACAAGACCAGTGATGCACACAATGAATGAGGGAGCTGATGGATCAACTATATTTCATTATTGCCATTAAATCAGTACCAGAGTTATTGCTGTGTTATCTGTATCACAGGCAGAACCCGAGGTCTCAGGTGACATAACTGGAGGCAAAGTAACTTGCCTATGGCAAACAGATGATGAACAGAATTAAAATCCAGGTCTCCCAGGCCTCAGACCAGATCTTTGTAATCACTATTTTTTTTCTGATACCATCTGTAATGCTTAAGAAACTACTTTCACTGGGAAAAACATTACAACAAATGAAAGTAAGCTATTTTAAGTTGATTTCAGGGTTTTTAGCTTTTTCCTAGCTTTGGTAAATTTTCATGAAACTGAACTTAGATATCTAGGGGGAAAACAGCACTTATCCTTTGTGTTGTAGAAATATCATCTGGCAATGGAATATTTATTTAAAAGAAACAATAGACACTAACAGCACTGTCCCAGAAACCTGCACATTTAAACTGACTACCCATCAACTAAGATTCCTATCGAAGAGAAAGAAAAAAATAATAAAGGGGTTATATATTCCCAGAATTTTTTTTAATAATGGTCTGGACAAAGACAAATTTGAAATTAAAATATGCCAGGAAATTTGCCTGTAAAAATCATGCCATACCTCCAATGGAAACATAAAAACCCCTCACATGACCTTTTTTGCCATCTGAAAATTAGCAGCGAGGAAAAAATTGCTGTATTGTAGGCTGCATTTTAAATGAGTTTCCTAATTATATTTGCCATGATAAAATAATGAGCATATGTTCTCATTTAAGCAGACACAAAACTATTCTTTAAAATATTTTCTTTTCATTTTCCTTTCAAAAAGCCTAAAAACCAAATAACCCACCACTCCTATTTTTCCTCGTTCAGCAAAATGTCCATCATAAACCTGCACCATATAGACTACAGTCTAAATACATTACAGGAACTGAGGTGTCAAGAGTGTTGCAGCATCCTCCAAAACACTCAAAATAGAATTAAATGCTCAATTCCTAGTATTAGCACTAATCTAAATATTCAGCTTTAGCACGTACACAGCACTTTATTTCTCAAAGCAAATAAGATAACAGTATCTCAGGATCTATTAACACCAAAAAGAATTTTTCTTATCTGAAGACAGATAAGGTCTGAATAGTGATATGTTCTGTTGTATACACTTTCTACAGCCATAATGTTGACAGGGATGGGCTGAAATTAAAGCTGTATAAAAACATAGCTATTAAAGCCAAAACATTTAAGACAAAGGCAAACAAATGTACTCCTTGCGCTTAGGAGTTAAGTCTTGGCCTCACTGAAGACAGGATTTTCTCCAAGGTATTAAATAAATGAATTTACATATTTATTCTCTACTAGCAAGAACCAAAATATGGAAATCAAGAGTAAAGATATACAAGTGTAACTCAAAGCAGTTGGCACGTTTCCATCAAATTGACAGGATGCCAGTAAGACAAATTCCTCTGTCAGTTATCATAGGGGCGGAAAAAATTCTAAGCATTATTCTGAGTATACATCAGTCTATAACCAGGAATGGAGGCCAAAATACTGTTTCCTCAAACATGCCTCATTACAAAAAGCTTTCTTTTCTACTACATGAATGCTTTGGTTCACTGAGGTATTCCTAGGTGAATTACACTGCACACACAGAACTGAACTTGATGACTTCCTGCGGAAAAAGAATTCAGAGTGAATTTCAGTAGGAAGTTGATTAAATTCCCAGTGTGCCTTTAATGCTATTTAAGAAAAACACACACTGGCTAATTGCATGACCTCTAAAAGGAAGTGCATGCCTACAATACTAGCATGGGCAAATCAAATAGGCAACGAAAGGGACAAATGTCATGAAGATACATTTTTCAAATGCTAAGTATTGTGAGCCTTCTTTTGTACCACGAATAAACTTTATTATGCTACCACACTGCAATCAACTACGTCTCCTTTTATTCCATGGATAATGGAAAGGCTTAAACAAAGCAGCTGGCAATCTACTGATTTGACCTTTGAAAACCAAACTCTGCATTTTTCCTCGAACAGTTTCTATTATTTTGTTTCTGTAGCCTTTGGAGAGAAACAAACTCAAACCCCGCCAGTTGTGCAGTTCTCACAGAGAGCTCACTGGCATGATGCAGTATCACTCTGATTTTCTTTAGGAAGCCTCTGTTCCCCTCTAGCCCCTCCTGTGGACCAAGATTTAACCTGGCCACCCTTATGGTGACATCTCAACCTGTGTGTATTTCTACCTTCACACACCCACATGACAGCAAAGCATCAGAAGTCACACACAAGACACATACTTTGTGGAAGTGTGCTAAAAAAAAAAATAAATCAGAACAAAGCCATAAATTCCTATCTAAAATTAAACAGAGAGATCCCTACTACATTGTATTCAACACAACCTCATTAGATTAATACTAAATATTTAATACTAAAGATTTACAGAACCATAGAATAGCCTTGGTTGGAAAAGACCTCTAAGATCACCAAGTCCAACCATTAATATGTATTTTTGTAAAAACTATCCCCTGCCTGTTATATTTGACTTTCTATAAAATAATTATTCATAATTACATGAAAAAGTATATTCTGTGGTTCCTCTGATAAGGCTTAAAAGGTTGTATGAAGATCCAGAAGGATGTGTGTTCCCCATATGTGTGGTATTTAATTTTGAATTGCATTAAGCCCATTAGAATAGGGAAATAAACTTGACTGTGACTTCTCCCAGTGCTAAGGGATGCTCAGTTATAAAGATGCCAGCACCCCTCTCTGTCCTCCACAAAGATATAGAACATGAACAGCACAGAGTCAGCTCAAGACTCCAGTTTAGGCTAAAGCACAGGGCTGGGACTGTACTGATCCAGCCAAACTATGGGAATGAAGGATACAAGCCCATCCTGGTTTAATTAGCCACAAGGCAGCTTGGAGCTTTGGGACCTGTCGTGTCCAAGGAAGAGCAAGAGACACACCAGCTGTACAGAGTAAACCTTCCCCTGCTATAGCCATCTCTCTCCTACCCTCAGGTCCCCCTCAACAGCAGTACAGAAGTTAGAAAGCTGAATCCCCAGAGCTAGGGCATAGGCAAAACATTGGAGCACACATTTTGCTGCCCCAAGCAGCCTGTCATTCTAGGCAGCTGCCTTCTTTGTTAGCCCTGGTCACAGAAATCCCGTAAGACCTTTGAATCAGAACAGGATCCCTTAATTCTTCACTACAAAAAGTGCTAGCGCTTATCTTTGTTGTAAAAGCAGCTGCCTAAACTGAGAACTTCTTTTATATGCCAACCAGCAGCTGAACCTCATGCCCAAGCAAAGGTAGTGTCTACACCAGAGCAGTAATTTAAAATATGTGGAAACGATATTCTTACTAGTGCCTTTATCATTTATGACAGGAAGATCTTTAATATATGGGTAAATTTCCATTTGAGGAAATCAATAGTCTTAAATAATAACTAAGATTTCAGGTCTTTCAATCACAATGCAAAATAACCTACCATTAACTTTACAAATGAGAACCAAGTTAAAAGGCTCCTAGCAAATTACCAGTGAATCACCAGAATTCGCTTCAGGCAGAGATATTATTCCTAAATTGTTGCCAGTGATATATAGTTTTAGCATTTTTTATTGCTAATTTGCACTGGTTTCTCATACTCTTCTTCTAATGGATCATTACAGAAGCCAGCTAATTTGTGCTGCTGCCAATAACTGTCTCAAGGTAAGGCTGTTCAGGTAGGCCAAGAAGAGTGCACAGCAAGCATCTTTGAAAAGAATTCCAAGTTAGAGCATTGTTGTGAAAAAATAGGAATCACTTAACAGAATAGAAAGCTGCGTCCTTAAGTACCTGCTTCCAAAAACAAGGACATCACAATCAAAATACTACCTTAATAACATACTGCTAAGGGATGCCTTTCTTACTTTTAAAAATTCTGTTCACTTTGATGTATGTCATAAAAAACATACTGGATCAAACTGTGCTTGGAAGTATTGCAGAATGACACAGGCATCCAGAAGAAATAAACTGTAATACTGTGGGAAATAAAACAAAGAATTACACATACACTGAGATTTCTCATGCTGCTCCAAACTTTGATCGTATATAACCCACCTTAAACCTTAAATCTTTATAAAGCCAATCAGTTATATAAAGGCTAGCGATGATAATAATTTATGGAACAATAAAAAATGATTTAAACAAAAACTAATAAAAGCTCAAGGCAAGAAGTATTGGTCATAAATGGCACTCAATCTTTAATATGATGTTCTTTCTTTCATATTTTTCTTTGACTACGCTACGGCTTTTTTTCTTCCAACAAGCCTTCTCAATCTATTACTGAAGGACAACTGAGTAGCAGTCACTAGTGTCAGTGTTAATACAGCCTCTTCAACTGAAGCAAAAGGACACGGGAGAGGATACTCTAGGGAACCAAGCTCAGACCCAAAACCAGTGCATGAGGAGAGAGTCTCTAATACTTTCTATGCACACACTCCTGTAATGTGCCCAAACTCCACTTTTGCCAAGCACCCAGATACATAAATGCAAGTACTGAAAGCTTCTTGCCCCATGTTTGAGGTTTGTTTTCACATCTTCCCACCGAATTCAGCTAGATCTGTACACAGGCAGTGTGATGTCTTTACGAAAGGCAGACAGTCAGCCCATATTCTTACACCTGTTCCTATAAACTGTTGGTAATTGGTTTGTCTGCACCTTTAATATCTCTTCATTTTTAAGTTCACAAATTTGGAGCTATTTTCTAAAGACATACACAAGTATTTTGACCTTACGTTGTGATCTGTGAGCAGCTGTAGCATCACCTACACTAAGTACTAACTTTCAGTATTAATTGTGCCTTTAATACACAGTATGACGACTGTCACCTTGCCTGTCCTCTGACTAGTCTTAGGCATCTGAAGACACTTAGCCAACTGGGAACACAAGGGGCTGCATTTAGGTCACAGTCAGGCTGTATGACACTGGCCCTTTCTATACATATGTATGAGTCAGCATACAGAAACGCAGCTGTACACGATTTAAAACTCTTTCCTGAAGGACGACACCTTTACAATTCTATTTTTGAGCTCACTGGTGAGAAGTTCACGTAGACCTAAACACATTCACTTTTTTGGTTTCTGGCATGTTTCTGTGGAGCATGGTGACAATAGGCTACCTCAATCTGCAGCGATATGGTTGGGGAAGAGATCACATGCAAAAAACAGGCCCCACAGACAGTCCTGCTTCGGTGCTACTGTATTTCATGGTACAGAGGTGCACTGGCTCTTCACACAAATAGCTACAATGGGAGGAAAACAGACCTCTATTAGGGAGCTGACTTGTTACTTAGCAATGATTCTTATCTCCTTTCTGCAAATGAGGTTTGGAAACACCAGGAATGTCAGACACCCCCAAAGCAGCATATAACATGGTAGAGAGGTGCATTCTCCAGGATCCCACTTAATTTCACTCCGTTACTTTTAATAACAGTTTGGTTGATGATGCCCTTATATATTTTGTATATCTTAGCCCATTAGCCCAGTGGGTATATTGTGTTGTTAAACACTAATTTTCCTTAGTATGTAGAATTTCCATGACTATTGAGTTTTCTCACTACTCTTGGCTGTGATTTCTTTTGCTAATTCCATTTCTAGAGGAAAACTTCCCTTTCCTCCAAACTGCAGAGCTCTGCTGAATATTTCACTCCCAGTCCCTATTCAGAACCAATGTGAACAGCTATTCCACATGACAAACTGGTACAGAATAACCAGCCAGATCCCTAGCCCAATCCTCCCCAAAAGCAGGGAGCTTGCTTTGCTATTTAAATGTGCAGGAAGAGTGAAAGAGCATTTGAACCACAGCTTTGATTCTTACCAACTCTTCCAGTTTGTTCTTGGAAACAATAACCTGCGTTCAACAGGAACCTCCTCTGAGCCCACTACATTCACCTACATATGAAGTGGCATCTCTTGAAGAGATATGATTAATGAGTTTGGCTTAGAAATGTGTTGTCATTACAAGTGTTGCCACTAGCTTTCACAGAATGTTAGGGATTGGAAGGGACCTCAAAAGATCATCTAGTCCAATCCCCCTGCCAGAGCAGGAACACCTAGGTCAGGTCACACAGGAACATGTCCAGGCGGGTTTTGAATGTCTCCAGAGAAGGAGACTCCACAACCTCTCTGGGCAGCCTGTGCCAGTGTTCTGTTACCCTCACTGTGAAGAAGTTCTTCCTCATATTTATGTGGAACCTCCTATGTTTCAGCTTGCATCCGTTGCCCCTTGTCCTATCATTGAATTTCCACATAAGTGAAATCAAGAGATGGCAGGTAGGCTGAAAAATAATTAACAAAAAGGCTGATACACAACAAAAAGGAATGTAGGATTCCTGAGTTAAAAAGAGAAGGGGTTTGGTTTAAAACTATCTTTGAGGCTATGAGCAGCATATTCTTCGGTATTTTCAGAAGGGCCACCATTTGCCTTCAATCCTATCTATTTTGTTTGATATACTGTGATACCATATAGCATTTCTCTGAATTTATATCAAATAAGCCCATCCAGTATTTACTTTCTCAGTCCTGTGGGTGTCAGCTCCACAGCAAGAGCCAAACTTTGATGAATTATTTGATAAACATGCAGACATTGCAACACTTTCCACTTTGTTTTGCAAAGAAAAGACAACATGACATTTTTTTCTCCTTAACTTTACTCATTTTAAAATGCATTTTTATTTTTAATTATTGTAAAATTAATATTATTTCCTCCAACCAAATAATCTTCATAAATGTAGCAGAAGCCCTAGCCTGAGAATATAGGCACATTTTTACTTTTTGAGAAAAATTAAGCACCTTAAGAGGTACTATTTTTGAGAATACTAGAATATAAATATAAATCCTAAAAATTATAAAAAACTTATTCAATCCTAACAGATTTATGTATAATTTAAATTATTAGACAAACATTCAAGGGCATCAGTATGAATATATCTATGGATATACAGCTAAAAATAATAATCACTTGGACTTTTTTCTATCTTGATTCAATTTGCTGGCAATTCAATATGCAAAAGTTTATTTCTATTCACCTATTCCTTAAAATCCAAGAACAGAGTCCCACTAAGAAATTCTACTTAGTCTTCATTTAACTACAGAAAATTGTATTGCATCCATTTTTGTGTCTTAAAAAACTAGGCTATAAAAATAGAGATAGAAGAATCAATATTCTACTCAAGTGATACATAAATCTGAGTATTGCCGAGTACTGGAAGTCTATATTTATAAATTACTTACCTCAATAGCAAGATATAAATTGTAAGGTGTAAATAGCTCTAATGGAAGGTTCAGAAGAACTTTGTGATGGAAAATTAAAAAAAACCAAAAACAAAAACAAACAAAACCCAAAAAAACCCAATACAACAGACCAAGGAACAAAAATAACTGAACAATTCAGCTCACTGCTTTAGTTAACAAATCTCTTCTTAAGGAAGAGTTGTTATCATGATCTATTTAGTAGTAAAAGTGTAAAATATATGAAACTTCAGCTTAGATAGTAAGTGATGAAGACTATTCAAGTTTTACTCTCTGCTGTTTTGTCAGATTTACCTTTAAACTTTGCCCATTGGTTTGCTGGGGCTTTTTTTCTTAACTACTGGATTTTAATGTAATTTTTTCAAACTGTCTCAGGCAAAACTAACTGCCACAATACAGAGCTAAAGTTGCAGTCACTTTACCTGCACTAATACATGTAAATGTTGTCATCTGGAAGGCTTCTAATTAGCACCTGAATAACCCCTCAGGTTCCAAGCATCTAATCGGTTAGGTTTTACTGGGGTTTACAACTATCATCTTCATTTGAGCTACAGGTATGTCAAATGCAGCCTTTGGATACCACCAGTGAAACTGCAGAGGTGGGGGTATAAAAGAAATCAGCATCTAGTCTACAGCTTAGACTATTTCTGGCTTAGGCATGTCTTTCCCTTGTGGCTACTCTGGAAATGATTACTTGATGATAAGAATTCAATATATTGATGGAGGAAATATTTATAAAAGGTTCAACACAAAGGAAGATCTGTTGCTAAAAGCAGTGTGAACTGGCTGCCATTATCTCAAGCATCTTTTGACTTGATTTATGAAGCCATGCAAACGATATCAGTCTTGGCACAGCTTCTTTCTCCAGCTATATGTGTTCTAGAAATTGCCCATCCACAGTTATATGCAGAAACACTGCAAAGTGAGTGTTAATCCTCCTCTTTTCTTGCACATTTCCTCCACCCTGTTCACATGAACTCCTGATGCCCAGCACCCGTTATTTCCTCCTTCACCAGCTACCTCAACTCTTGACCATAAGAGGGACCTCCTTCCACATGTCCTGTTCACTAGTGATGAGGCTTACCAAAGGTTAGGAAAGAACAGGAGGGAGGAAGGAGAAGGAGAGACTAACAATAAAAGCACAAGAAAATCATAAATGGTGACTGGCTTTTTGTGACCAAGTATTGCAGAACATAAAGTAGAGGAACCACTGGCCTTTGAATGTAGAGATGTCCCAAAAGTGTATGGAGAGGAAACGTCTTAGCCATATAGGAGCCTAAGTGCTCTCTGAGGAGCTAACCTTGAAAGAAATATCTACATTGGTAATTTATATATACCAACAAGCTGATGGACTCACTGCCAATGCATTAGAAATTTCAAGTTGATTGTAGCCAGAAAAGGCAAAACTGGCAGTGAAAATTGCAAGAAAGCTGAAAGGTGCTAACAGAACAGTATTGCCAACATCACACCCGGCACTGCAGGCACACTGCAAGACCCACACCTGAAGATCTGGCTGGATAGCTGAGGAATAGGCACACATGTGAAGAGTGTTTAAATCAAGGGAAAAAATGGAGTTATGAATTAAGCAGTACTTATAAAGGAAAGATAAAATATAAGATCATTTTTTTTTTTTTTTTCCTCTTCAGCATCCAGAAAATGAAGCAAGGCCAAAAAAAATGTAATTTTGGCAGTCTCTGGAAAAAAGTAAGAAGGGAAAATAGCTCAAACCCAACCCCCTGTTCAAGATTACTCAGTACAACTTCTAACTGTGACAATCCATTACTCCACTTACAGCCCCTGAGACCCAGGCAACTCTATTCCTGTGTAGGGGCAGGAGCACTCACAAGACCAACTTCTGCAGTGAAATGAAAGCATAGATGTTCACTCCACAATGGCATTGACAGCTGACTCACTGAAGTTTATAAAGTAGTTTGGCTTCTTCGAATGGAAAGTACCATATTCTGGACTGTTATCTGATCTCCAGCAATATGATATGGACACTCAATAGCAAGCTTAGCTTTTCTTGAAGCTGCTCTTCAACTAGTGCCAGTTAACCCACGAGTGACTAAATCCACTGCTGCCCCATTCATCATCTACAAAAGTATTTTAAAAGCAGTTTTAAAATTCCAGCTGCTTTATTTTAATCTATTTAAATTCTTGTATTTGACTTCATTTTCCACACAAAATGTATATCAGCAAGTTATGTGAAGCACCACCTGTTATAAACTGCTTTATCATCACTGTATTGCAGAAAAAAACTGACATTAAAGTTTCCATCTAGGTGCACTCCATTTTATCATACCAGTATATGAGTGGTGCTATCTTTCTTTTAAACTTAAATTTAAGTAATTACTAGAAAATGGCCATATGACACAGATCCCTTCTTTCTAGTGCTGAATGAAGAATAGCTCAGAGAAATGTCATTACAGTGAATTACATTGAAGGGAGACATTCATTTTGTAAACACTCAGAAAAACTCAGGAGTTACTCTGCAAATTAACAATTGTAATGTTTTAAAAATGTAAGATTTCACCCTGTGGGAACCTGCTTGCGTTGTCAAGATTGGCTGCATCGAGCAGGAAATGTTAATGAAACTCCTCTGTCCTAATATAGCAGGGGTATAAGATGTACATAAATTAAATATCTGCCAAATTGGTTGACATGGTTAGATTAGCAATAGATAAATTAGATGAATATAAAAGGGATAGGTCATAGGATGAGATCCAAGTAGGAACCCTTGAACATCAATCATCCCACATATTTTTTTTTGTTGCAAGCAACATATTTAATACATTATCACTGCTTCAGTTTTAAAAATGTAGAACTTCTACTTGCAAAAGTGGTATTAGGTGGAAAGAGTCTGGTAGTTACACACCATATGTATAGAGAGAGAGAACCTGGACTCACTGAAATCGGGATCATAAGAAAGGATGTCCAAAGAAAGGATGCTTCAATACTGGACACACTCAGTAACAAGCACATACATGCTTTTTGCCAAGTTGAAGCAAGAATGAGAAATCCCTTACTGTGAATATAAATCAGTCAACTTCACTATGTACACTGAAAATACATCATCTTTTTTGTCCTCTCCTGCTCTCCTTACACTGTCTTTAATAGATTTTTGCATGTCGGAACATTCATATTTTAAAATGAAAATTCAGTTGAAATGCTTCTTATCAATTGAGCTGTATTTTCAGCCACAGCAAACCTTACCAATGGGAATTAGAATCTGCTCTTGAACAAAAAACATTTTCCTTTTTAATATTAAAAAGCTTATGAATATTGCCGTGTAATGAAAAATGTATTTTACAATTACTGTCTGCACTAGAAGATCAAATGTTTTCTCTTAGTTTAAGAATTTCAAAATAAGAAGGTTTTCTTGTTATTAATCCACCCATGATCCAGCTTCTGTTATTGTCATAATGCTAAAACCCTCTATGACTGCAGAAAAGGTGACTAAATCAGTCTTTGATCAAGCAAATGCCAGCATTTCAGATGTCACCTGTACTGAGTGGCTCAACATCAGCTCTATGAAACAGATATGAGAGGCCTGCTTTTTACTTTTTTTTTAAAAAAAAATAAATTAAAAAAAAACCAAACAATGGGTGCAAAAACCATTATGGTTTTAGCTATTGCAAGTATCACATTTTGGTTTTGAGATATTTGCTCTCTACACTACCTTTGTTTTTACAGCACAAATTACAAGCTCAAAATAGTTTACCATACTGCAAAGTTAGAGAAGTTCAGAAGTACCCTCCATAAGAAGGGTAAAGGAAAAGGGTATTCAATAGCAATGCTTAGTGTTGATTTTATGTCTCGAACATAAAAATTGAGTTAGGAAAGGAAAATAAAATCTGGAAGAGGCATATCTTTTAGATTTTGCTTCTACCTTATCCACAAAAACTAAACCAATTTGTTTACTTTCTTGATTAAAATTGATTACTTTTCTTGATTGAAAAAAAAAAAAAAAAAAAAAAAAAAGCTATGTCTAGAAAAATCAGTGCAATTCCAGTAAAAAAGTGAGGGGAAAAAATAATCAGAGAGCTGCCTTGGTATGCCCACTGTACCTGTAGCATGACAGCAGTACCCTAATGACAGCCCAAGTAAAAATCACAAATTCTTTGTGTGTAAAGTCTCCGTGGCATATCCATTCTGATCTGGCAGTAGGCAGGATTGTGGTAATACCCACAGAAGGCCAAGTCCCCATCCAAAACCTGACTGTCACAAAAGAAATCCAACTCAATACCCAAGGAGTAGACAGGATACAAATAACAGTAACACGTTAGTGGAACAGATTCATCATTTCCTGTGAGTCAAATTACTTAATAGTGCTACTAAATTAATAGTTGTTGGTGTTTCCAAATCATAGGAAAAATTCAGGTGAAAATGGAACTGGAGAAGGAAGAGGGCAGTAGTACAGTGCGATTCATTCACAGGATGCTTAGCACTGGTCTGTAGAATGAGTTGGAATATTACATCTACAGAAGAATATTTCACAGAGTGGGAGAGAACAGCTGGACACTGTAGATTACATTAGCTGTAAGCTCCACATAACATACATTTGAAGTACCATCCGTTCCAAATACATGAAAAGTGAAAATTGCTATCCACCACTCAAAGATTAATGTTTTTCTTCCTATGAAAGCCTTCATTTTCAAAACACATGGGAATCTTTGCAGCTATTATAAAACCTATTATAACTAACATGTAAAACCTTACATCCACAAGTTATACTCTTGTGCAATGTAAATAAGTGCTGCTATCCCAGAAGTTCCTAGACTGAAAAACAATCCTGCTGTAAATATCCTTGATATCAGTTAATTATATATTCTCTGCTACAGCTTCTAAGTCACTATAGAATAGATCATACTTCATAGCATCAAAGATGATGTCCCTTGGGACTGACTTACCATTGAAAAGAGCTTTAATTTATTTATAGCTACACTTTATACTGCAAATGACACTGGAAACCCAGATAAGCGGTTCGGAAGAATTACTCTCTCCTTATTAAATTAGCTGCTGTAGTTAACTGATTAAAATCTTATTGCAAAAATAAAAGGCTCAAACAAGTTTGCCTTATAACAAGGAATTGAAACACATTCTGTGCTAGGAGCTAGTGAGAAAATACTGACTACAGCAAAGAGTTTTTACAGTTTCTGGATGCCTTTTATGCCAAAAGAAATAAAGAAAGCTTTACAAAGAGTAAGAGAGCTTTCCAAGCAAGGGTTTTGTGTATTGAAATATATATGGGCTGGTCGTGAAATGTTTTGAGCAGGCAGTCAGTGTAAGGCTGAAGTGCAAATTGGCTTTGTCTGCTCAGTCCTGGGTATGCTCTGTGGAGCTTATGCTTTAGAATAAAGTGGGTTCAAAAGCTTAGAAAATACTATGTTCAGTACAGAAGTATAATCGTGATTATTTTTAAAGCAACCACTCATATCTGCAATAGCAGCGACTGCAAGGCAGGATTAGTTCAGCATCTTCAGAGAAAAGTCTCTGTATTGTCTTAAGGGAACTTTCCAATACAAAGAAAACTACCATTCTCTGAACATATGACCTAATGCCTAAATCTTGGAGAAAAACTAGGTGAAAATTAGAAGCCTGTTACAGACGTGTTTCCTTTGGTGAGTTGTGTACTAAGTCGGTTTGGTAACATTGTCTCTCTTTTTTACTCAGTTCTCAGAGAAAGTATTTTTAAATGGTTGCACCAGTACTCTCGTTTTCTTTGACATGATTTTTTTCATTTTTGTTTCATTGGAAAATCAGTAATTGAACTGTCCTGCTGTGTAACTTCAGAGAGTTTCCATATGAAATAGCAAGTTAACAAAAAAAGGCCATATCTGAAATGGAAAATAAAAAATTAAACTCATTGGCTGCAAAAAATCTAGGCAAAACTTAAAACAGCGCGACATCCACCTTGGTTTTCCAAGAATAACTTGTGCCTTTTGAGACTCCAAGTCCACATTTCAACATAATTTTTCTAAGCCAGTAGCTCCCTTATTCTTCCAGGCTTCATATCCTTAAACCTCTTAGACTTATCAGTCAACTGGAAGAATCACCATGGTGGACATTAACGTTGATATCAAGCTAGCACTTTTCGCCAAGTTGTCTTTTCATTCATAGCAAAAAGCTTCCCCCAAACCACACCAAACAGCAGACCCAGATGATCAGCCAATTAATCAGGCAGTAATTTTATGCTTATCTCTGATCGCTCAGGTGTCAGGCAAGGATCTGGGGCAGTTGCTCACACTCTCAGCTTCAATATTTGTCTGCAACATTTATGAAGCAGTGTGTCTTCTGACTTTGTTACTAAACTCGCATCAAAAGAAATGCAAGTGAGGGCTGGAAAGTTATTTTCAAAGGCTTTGTTTATTTACTAGGCTTTTTAACTTCCACATCCACTGGCAAGGATAGGGGTTTGTTTTGTGCTTAAACTATAAACATCTTCCCTATATACAAAACATAAATGTCTCCTCTAAAGGTTGGCATTAACAGCACTTTATTTACTAATTAGTTCAGTAGTTTATTACAGGGAGATTTAAATGTACTAATCAAATGTTTGTTTTGTAATCATGGTACATTAATGCTAGTTAGTGATGTATTTATCGCTTCATGGATTACATTTAAATTTAAATGCTCCAGTCAAAAGTTTTGACATTAAACTGCACCTACCTACTTAAACAGTCTCTAATGTACTGGCTAATTTTAAATACTATTAGACTAATACAAGTATTTCTTCATCTTGTAAGGATGCATTTTTTAAAACATCACCTAGATAACTTCATAGTTGTTACCCTGTGGATGTGATAAATATTTCTTTCATAATTACAAGCATATAGGTATGAACCAAACATCTTTTAAATAGCTTTTTTTTTTTCCACTTTTGCTAATATAACTAGGAGAAGCAATTTCAGAAAAACATTTTAGTCCAGACCATTGGGATGTACCAAATCACTACAAACTTCCAAGGAAAATTTCAATAAAGTTAGACCTAATTCCAAAGGGATTATACCTGAGATTTAATTATTAATCATTAATTAGCTGCTCTTGTTATTATAAGGCAAGGAAGACATAGCCTGTACCACAAGACGAAAACAAATAAAGAACCCCACACAAGCAAGGAAACTGCCAAGCACATCCTAGTTCTTACTGAAACGCACCAGTTTGCAGCCAGCTTTTGACATGTCTATAGTTCTGAGGGAGATTTAAGCAATTTTAAGAAACCACAGGTGGAACAACAGAGAGAAAACAACAGAAAAAGCAAACATTCTTCAGTGGAATAACCAGTGTATCACAACTTGACTATATATATAAAAAAATTCTAAAATACTTCGCATTTCTCTGCCAAATATTAATACACGTTGTTATTATCAACTCACATAAGCGACTATTCAGGCTGGAACAACCACACGATCAGAGTTTACAGGCAGGACAGAGACAAATGGAGCTTAAGACACAAAGATGCATCATCTTCATGAGGGTGCTTATAAATGACACATTTCAGACACACCTTTTCCCTACCAGATATGAACATTCAGTTGCATTAACTTCCCAAAGACTGAGGCAGAGTATATCTCTCCAAAGATATGAGAGATGTTGTGAGGGAAAAAGGACATCTTAGAACTTCAAAGCCTGGGTGATTTATTTCATGACCTATCTGTCCTTTGCTTAGGTGCCAGCTTGAGTCACAAGGTTTGCCTTATTGTCTTTCATAACTGGCAAAACCTTAAAGTCGTGTGCCCAATTTCAAGGATTTTTTGGTTTGCTTTGCTATAAATTATCACCTTCAGTTACAGAATTATCAGGAAGTGTATTTCAAATGCAATCTGATGTTAGAGTCCATTTCAAACTTTCTGGTTTTTAGAAAAAAGTAACACAGTAAAGCTAACATGAAATTCTCATTCCCCTAATAACTTGTTCAAGTATTGTATGAAAAAGAAATAAACCCCTGTTGCTTTCAGGAAAAAAAAAAAAAAAGAAGAAAAAAAAACCCAAATCCCCAAAAAACCGAGCTGTCATCTTGCTTTACATTTGCTGCTTTATATTTTCACTTGGTTCTTCTAACTTCATTTAGTCTCAACTGAGCTTTTCAAAAGCTCGTTCAGTTTTTCTTGACACTTCTGAAAGATTTTGCATTTATATAATGCCTAAAATGGTCTATCCAAGGTAACTTATTTGCCAGTGGTAGTCTGGAATAGAGCTCAGATACTTAGAATCCCGTTCAACTGTTCCCATCTAGAAACGACTCCCAAAACCTGAGCTCACGTTAAAGGAACGTGATGTCAACAGGTCTGAAGATTTGTGAAGATGTATTCTGTTCTTAGAGGCTATTCAAAGTATAATTTTCCAATTATTGTATCAAAATTTAAATTTAATTAACAAATCATTAAGGATACTGCTAGATATAACCTGGATTCCTCCTAATAAACTAATGTTTAGAAATGCAGTGCATTTATAGCAGAAGATATCGGGACTAAATTTACAGTGCCTGTGCCAGTGCATTTACTGAAGGAAGTGAGTGAACAGGAAGAACATTTCCAGAAAGGGAAATCATGAGAATTTGAAGATAGAACTAAGAAGGGGAAATGCCAAAATGTAGAATAAATAAATTTTTACAAAAACACATCCTTATCTATGAAAAAAATAATGTCTCAGAGGCAGCCACGTGGCAGAGGACTCAGTATCACAGCAGCACACTGGGCCATGCAGACCTAATATACATGCCAGATATCCTGATCCTGCTCAGCCCACGCCAAGCAGCTTCAGAGCACCCATTACAACAGAGGCTGTGGTTAGCTTGCCCTACTTTGAGACGTGCCCCCCAGCCCTTAAAGACTTCCCACATCTTTGACGTGGATCAGGCATTAAGACAATTAAAAAAATTCTTTTCGTCAAATCTCAGTGTTGGAAATGCCTAACACCCAGAGGCTATTCTCAAGTAAATACGTCATGGGGGGACACTAAGACACTGATGGCTGGTCAAAAGGAAAGAAGCAGGACTCAGTGCAGGCCAGGGGTCTGCTCTAATTTGAGGAACTGACAATACCAAACAGCAGAAAGGAAATAATTAAGTCCAGTACATGCTCTGATTTTGTGTGCTACTCTTTCTTAGTGCTCTTCTGGAAATGGTGTCAGAGCTAATTAATGTCATCTGTGACAAGACGGCCCTTCTTAATGAACTTGCTTTTTTTTCCCCCACAAGTAAACAATGCCCCTTACGTTTTGATTGCAGTATCACATACAGATCCTATCACTTTTGCCAGAAATATTGCTGCAAGTTCTGGATGCTGTTGCCATGCCTATTTTTTCCATCCAAAATTATTTAAGCTGCCAACCGAATAACTTTGGGCTTTTCTTTTTTTGATAATTGATTAAAAAAGAATTAACTATCTCTTTTCTTTAGGCCTTTTTTCTGTACATAACCTTCTAATATTTTCTCATTTTAAACAAAACTAAAAGCTATTTCTGTTCAAATAAGTATTTTCTTTCTTTTGCAAGTGTTAATATAGATTTCAGTATTTGTAAGACATCACTAAATCTTAAATACATCTTCTTTGGAACATCAAAGCTAGCTTTAATTTTCTTTCATAACTAGCTTTTTTTTAGAACTTAATGTCTTTTTAAAAAAACAAAAATGTAGGTCAGATTTTCATTTCACAGGGAAAGCTATAACAGTACATTTTTACCTGCTAATTTACTAAATCCTACATGAGTAATGATATATGAAGAGGTCAGTCCCCACTTGTACTGTGTTTTAATTATATACAGTCATCTATCAAATTAAATTTTGCTTGCCAGCTGATTATCATAATTTAAATTCTTCAAGTGATCACAATTATTTTGAATATCCTGTCTTTCACATGTCTCTTATTCCACGTCAATATTCTTACAATGACTCCAAGGACAAAAAAAAAAACAACCACCATTAAATAAAACACAAAGAAAAATACTTCTCACTTCATGATTCAGTAAGCCATGAATAAAAATGAGTTTTGCTTACTAGACCTGAGAATACAGTGTACTGAAGAAATCTAAAATCTTGCTGGAGTATGGTCTAGTCAGTTTCTTCACTACATGAAAGACATTAAGGATCTCATTCATCCCTAACAGCAAAACAAATTCATCAGCAACTGAGTACAGCACAATGTCCCAGCACCAGTGGCCACATGGACTTGGCCACCCATTGTGTGATGAGCAGATGCTCAGGTGGAAAAGACAGGGCAAAGGATGAAGACATAGGTACCACTGGTCACAAACCTCTGACGGGGAGCATACAGTGTGCAACAGCTCAGCCTGGGACACACACCCTACATCTCTCCTGGAGGAGAAGGATACACACATGGAGATATCAGCATAAAAACCAGGGAGACCACAGAGCCAACTCTGCTCCCCACACTCACCACTGATACAGCCCTGATACAGAACTGCTTTTAGTCCATGGCCTGGCCTCCTGCACATTGCTTCCAACAGCAGCTCTCACATAAACTGCATGAGGCAGATGGTCATACACACAAATTTCAACCCCCAGAATGTACAACTCACGTACTGAGTCAGTCATTATTCACTCCTTTATTATACTACCCATAGCTTGGTTGCTTTTATTATTGTTTTTAATCAGCTTTTCATTTAATAGCCATGGACTACATAGAAATACCATGAAATCACAGGGTAGTGTGTGGCATAACTAAATAGAGCATATACACTAAAAATATTTTTTTCCACCTACCGCTTCTTTGTTTGGACTCAATCCTCTATTTGAATTTCTTTCAGCATCATAAATCTGTAGCAACACTGATGATGGAGGCCAGTTTAATTTCAGACTTGCAATATTTGTACACAGATAACTGGAGTGAAAGTGCACAGAGAAATGTCCACTGTTCATTTTCTAAATTTACAGGAAAAACTCCTTATTGCTTAAATGAAACAAAGCATTTGAATGTGTGCAGTCAATAGTTAAAATCAACTAGGAGATTAGATGCCTTGCTCTATGTGTATATGTATCGTGAGGCCCACAGGCATCATGACAACATAACTAGTATGAAACTGAAGCAGTAGAAAAGAAAGTTATATCTGATTTTTTGAGGTTATGACACATTGGACACAGGAAGCATTTACATTCTAAAATAGGGAGGGTGTTCTGAGCCAAGCTGCATAAATATGATGAAAATTAAACCCAAGGAAAATCCACAAAAACTAAGATTTTTCTTATCTCATTAATAACTAAAATATGAAACAAACAATTATCCAGTGTTCTGATTTGAGGTCATAAGGAAAACCTTTTGCACTAGCTTTTAACTGCTGGTTCCTAGCTGCACAGGGTGTTGGGCTGTTTGTACTTCAGCCTTTTCAGTTAGAACTATTATGTACAAGATCTGCTATTGTGGGCTGCCTCCGTATCCCAGATGGCCTCTCTGAAATATTGGTCCACCTCCTGATTCCACCTCCCTACAAGATGTTTTAGAAGGAGATTTGTAGACTATATCAAGCAATGTCTCCAGATAGTTACCCTAGTGCTATTTGAAAGCTCAGAAGTTGCAGCCCACCCAGCCACAGAACTGCAGCCAGAGAGCACCAGAGGATAAATGAGGCTCCGCAGGCAAAGAGGTGATTGAGGAAGTCTGCTGAAAAACTTCAGCTAAAATTTATGTGCTTTTAGAGAACACACTTTGAAGCACACAAAATCTGTGGTCCCAAAGCCTCAGGCCAGAAGAAAGTAGATGTTGGCTCACTGTAAGTCTTTTGCTCAGCTGGAGCTCTGGGCAGGACTTTCTTTGCACTCTGAACATATCAGAGAAAACAGAAACTGAGTCTGGGACAAAACTTGACACTGGGATCTAGCTTCTGTATTAAGAACATGATTCCACACAAGTCTGTTCCACTACTACAAGGCTCACTCATCTCTCTTCAGATAGGCCCAGCATACACTGTACAAAAAATTTACTTTAAAAAACCCACGTACCCATGTCAAAAGAGAATCCAAAGATTCTTAATAGTTATCAACTCACAAAAACCAAAAATACATATTTTTTACAATCTGCCAAGCTCATATATGAACTACAGTACATCATTCCACACCAAATACATTCCAGTAGCCCAAGTCAGTTCAGTCAGTGTCAGTCAGTGAATCTCAAAGATCTCTCCTGCTTTAGGTTCATTTTCAGCTGTCAAAACAGAAGCTATCACTATCACTGTCAGAATTGTCACCTGAGTTTGCAGAAGCACTTTTTCCACTTTCACTGTTCATATTAGTCTAAGTTGTCCCAAGGTAAGAAAAGCTTCAGTAAAGACAGGTAGCACTTTGAAAGAACAGGACAATTACACATGAAGAAAAGCCCCAAATATTGGCAATAAAATATATTTAAAAAAAAATAAAAAGCATTAGAAAGGAAAATAAAACCCAAGCCTGACACATGCTGTCTATGAAAAATGCTGTGTTGTTATATTATAATAAAAAATATTTTGTGGTCCAACAGAAGTTTGAGAGACATTCCCTCCTAATGCACTGTTAATAATTGCCTCAATATACTACACCAGTGTAGGAGGGTTGTTTTTCCATGACTGAGAAGAGAAACAGTCCAAGAGATGGGAGGGTGTATTAAACTCTTACTCAATGGCTCTTGTTTCATAATCTAGAAGTTTCACAGAGCCACCCATTCTACACCTCTTCATGTATTCCTGACATGGTCACAACAAGCAGCACATTGAGATTTGTGCACCATACATCTGGAGCAAAGCTGCTGTAAGCAAGAAACTGCTCTGAACCCTTCAGTGACACTTACATGTCATAGGGATGCCTTTTGTGAGCTGAGTTATGCATGTGCTCAAAGCCTCTCCAGCTGTGGAGCCCCCCTAGGAGATCTTACAAACCCTAACAGACCCATTGTTTTTTGAACAGTAAAAAACATCAAGCTAAGGAGATCAAATCTAAAGCAAATAATAATTGTCATATTTCATTCATGGGAAAAGAAGGACACTAGTATGTAATCCAGATTTTAATAGAGCTTTGACCCTATTGAAATTGCTTAAAAATGAGAAAGAAAAGTGGAATTCAAGAATTGCATTGACTACGTACTCCTTCACTCCAGAAAACACAACTGATGAGAATGTCAATCTGGTCTTAATTTCAGTCTTGGAAGAATGTCATCATCCATTTAAGTGAAGAAAAAGAAAAATCCTGTCAAATGCTTAGCAGGGCCTTCTAGGAGACTTACAGCACAACTGCTAGTGTGCAGAAAGACTCCCTTCCTTTGTTATCTCAATCTCTTTCATAATCACTAAAAGACATGATATACCCAGCAATCAACCCCAGCCATCTCAGATCAAGCAGCATTGCTAACCACCTACACTGAAACAGAGTATAATATTTAGGCATTTGAGAGTCAATCAGCATTATGCAATTCCTTCACAGAAACATGCATTTTGTATAAATAATCATCAGTCCTAACAAGTAGCTAATTCAAATATCTTTGGTTATCCAGAAGTTGGAAACTGTTGGAAACTCTGCAAAGTTTCCTTTTGAAAATTTATTCCACTTGTCACTTAGGAAATGAAAGTTCCAAGTTTACTTTCCCCATATAACTATATACTATGCTCACTGAAGCAGCATACTTTCTGTCACAGTACTTAGGGTTGGGAGAAATGAGATTTCAAAGGCTTATTAATTGCCAAAAATACGTTTCCAAAGGGAAACAAATGCAACACAATGCATCAACGTCATACCAAATTTGCAGACAGCCTGAAACAGTGGCTTTGATTTAGCTGAAATATAATCATACAAATGTCAATTAATTATTTCCCTAGTGGTCAAACCACCAGCCTTTGCATCTGTTGTAAATTCTAGCTAATTCCCAGATGTAACGTGGGACCAAAAACCCTAGCTATCATTTGGCCCAAAATTAAAGGTTTTTCTTGAGGGTGTTGAATATTTTTCCTCTTTAAATCCTACTGCAAGCTGAATGTTAAAACTAAACAAATAAATATGTAAAATGATTAATCAATTATAAAACAAAAATAGGTACACCAGAGGTACTGTTTTATTTGTCTAATATTTCCATGTTTAAATTACTACTAAACTTCCGATTTTATCTACTGCAAACAGCTGCACTATCTATAGGTTAGATCCCAGGAGAACTGTAAAACCCTGGGTAATTTGTTGCAAGGATTTAGCCAACATAATTGTGTAGCGTGCAAGAACCTGGTTTCCATCTTCAGTTTATGTGTGTGCTTCTCTTTTCTTCTAATTCAAGACTTCCCTCAGGAGAAAATTTTCTTCCTTCTTTTTTTACCAAAATAATCCTCCTGAAACCTTCAATTAAAAGTGTGTCCTTGACTTCAATACTTATTCAGCATCACTCAGAATTTTACTCCAGAATAGTACAGACAAAATCATATTTCCCTTATTTATTCATCCATGGCTAGGGCTTCTCCTCTAAAGCCTCAGTAATTGCTAAAAATTTTAAAGCCAGTTTTTATTTAATGGAAGCTGAATGTAATCTGTTCTGGTGTGACCCAAAGTTACTACAGCTTTAATCAGACTCATCATCTTTATTAAAGTGATTTAATAATCACTCTATTGATTTAATTCATATTAGATAGCATCTGAAGCTGGCAGAGTTAAACCTCTTTGAACACTAGCTTTTTAATTCCAGGAAGAGCACTGGCTCCTGGCTAAAAAATCTTCACTTTACATATACATATGCAGGCTCTGAATCTTTACTCAGGATAGTCTGCATTTTTCCATATGTAATGAACACAATCACAGTCACCCATAATACTGGGGGAAAAGTATTGGTAATAGAGAAGTAGTTTTGTGCTGCAGAGTTGCACAGATGAAAACTCATATTAAAGACAGCAGCTAGCCTGGATGCAAATTCTTCCCACTCAGGAAGCAAATGTGATGGTCTTCACACTCACGCTAGCAAGCTCATAGACATCAATTCCAGATTTACACACTTGTGATTCCAAATCCTACTGACTGAAAAGATGAACCAATTGGGGCTTTGCATCTGTCTACCAACTTGTGTAGTCTAAACAGCACGTTGAACTATTCTCATGCCACTTGGACTTCTGATGTAGTCAAGTCATGGTGACCGTGCTTGGATCCCAGAATGATGTGGGATTTTTTTTTTTTTTTTTTTAAATTTCCATTCAGCCCCACATTTATGTGGAAAAGCCATCCATGAACGCCACAGCATGAAAAGATTTACATCCTGCAGCCCTTGGACCAGAGAAAACAACCTAGGATCAAGGAAAGCCTGGAAAACTTCTGTGATCTTGTCTACTGAATTGTGTCCATAATATCCATACAACAGCTCTTTTCACAGCTTGTAAGGATCAGTGGGACACTATCCCCCATTCATAATATTTTCTAGAATATATTTAAAAATTGGGCTTAAATTGTTAGTGATCACTGCTCTCTGGGAAGAGTATGTAATACCTTCAGTCATTTGTATGTGGCTTTAGGCAAACAGTGAGTGAGCAAAATAAGTCCAATGGATTCAATTTCAATGGAGCTGTTGTAAATTAAAAGGAAAAAAGACAGCAAATAAAGTCAAATCTTCTCACCTTATTTACAGTAAAAATGTAACTACAGTTATTTGAAATTGAGGAAGCATCCTAGCTGCAAATACTTCAGTTTCCATTAATTAGTAAATTATTTTCACAGTGAGACATGTGAAACTAGATGTCAGGTGTTCTCTGCTCATCTTTTTTCAACAAAAGATTGACAAGAATGATTACGGTTCAACCAAAACAATTTATATTGCTTGAAGGAATTATTTCAGTAATAGCTCTTTATCTATCTTTTTTCCTTGCAAAACACAAATGCTTTTTATGACAATTAACTCTGTAAAACATTAATACCTTATCATTTGCCTAAGGTGACTATAACCTTAGATACCAGTTTACAGGCAGGTACTATGTTCCAGGTATTCTCATTATGGGAAAACGTACAAAGAAGAAAGATACAAACTATATTTTACGTGGGCAAATAATTTTGGATTGTCTTACTGAAAAGTCTGCATGTCTCAAAAGTACTGCCAAACCCTAATTTGCCAGTATTTTAAAGAATGGTTACAAAAAGGCTGCAGAACAGGGAGCACATAAATCAATTCCATTTTCCTTTAGCAAAGGAAACCTTGCTCTTATCAAGATCTACTCTGACTCTGCTGTAAACTCTAGAAGCAACATGTATCTAGTGGCAAAATAAGAGACTGCAGGATCAGTCCCTCTTGGTGCAAGCGCTCTTCGGAAGCAAGATTTTACAGAGCCCGAGACACTGGGCAGGTGCCCACCTTCAACATCACAGGAGGTATAACCATGTCATTATCTCCCATCTGCAGGTTGGAGATACTGATACAAGAGTCTTTCACTTCCCCCACCCCCCCTCCCTGCTAATATTCTTGAGCTTTATCCTACAAGATTAAAGTTATAAACCACAAACTGCAACTCAACATGGTGACTCACATACATTTCTCTGGAGGCAAATGTAACAATAAACCTAACAACAAGCAGCTAGATTACACAGCATTGTTTCTGTTTATGAGCAGAAGTCCTAGAAAGAATAGCACTTGCTTTTATTCACAGTTGGTTCAAGATGAATAAAACTCAAGCGGATTTTATGGACCTGGAGAGAGCTTGTTTTTGTAAAAAAAATTATATAACATGTATGCTCCGTTGTACCTCAGTACACTTCCAGGCTTTAACCCACTTCAGCAGAACTGCAGTGAAATAACAGTGACGTAATTAATATAGTAGTTTCACTGGGGAGTTTGCTTGAATATAGATCAACTTCGTTTTATACACACAGCATTTTCCCACAGTCATTCATAGACTGTGAAATAGAAATGAAAGATGAGACCAGCTAACAGAGCATCTCCTAATATATGTAGATATCCACCATCAGCAGCAATGAAATTTTTTCCAATTAAGATTGTCCTTAGCTACCTTTAATTCCAGAAACATAAACATTTCATTCACTTTTAGTTTGTGTTCATTGGTTTGTTTTAAGACCATTCAAGTATCTTTCAAATAATCCTGTAATTTATTAAGTCAACAGGAAATTAACTCGGTAGTCATCCATGTTCACTCCATGTACTATTTAATCCATAAAGTCCTGTCGAAAACCCAGTTGAGAATTAAAAGAAAAATATATCTTCACCAAATCTTGATTTATAAGATACTCAATGTATTTTTCAATTGTTCTATTAGAAGTAACAAATGATAACAGGCAGTACAATAAAGAGATGCATGGTACAAGAAACAAAAATAAAAACCAAAAAAACAGTTTTAGGCATATCCTTGCTAACCTGTTAGTTAATTAATACCTCTTTGAAACAAACAAGGCAAGCAAATCAAAACCCACCTTTATTCTGCAGGTCTCCAAAAAGATTTCTCAGGGTCAGATTCTGATTTCCTGCAGTGCATGTAGATATAAGCAGCAAATGAAGTTCTACTGCTGAATTCAGTGAAACAAACTTTTCCACACCAATTTTTGGTGCCTCAAAAGATGTATACTTATCTTTTTTTAGGAAGCCTGTGTTGTATTTGTACTGCTATGTCACTTCTGATCCACAAGGAGTCCCAAGCAAATGCCTTATGAGGCATCAAATCCCTTTCCTGTAAGTTTGTCATAATGTCATGACTTAACCTACACGAACCAATGACAATTAAAAAAAGTAAACACACCCCAATAAAAAAAATCCCGAAACACAACCACAAAAAACCACTCACTACACAAAACCAAAACCCCAAAGCCTTGTGGAGGTTAGATAACCAAATTTTAGTTTCCTGCAACATGTAACAGTACACAACAGTCTTAGAATCACTTTGCAACATTAACTCATCATTTCACATAAAGAGCAAAAGAGCTGATCATAGGCGGGACTCCTTCCTACTCAGATTGGAAATTTTACTGTAGGTACAGCACGTGAGTGAGGAACTGTAGTGGTCAATTCACTCATCAGGTCAACAATTTCCCTTTTGTAAGAGTGCACAGTGAATTTTGCATATAATGAAAACCATATTTAAAGTTGTAATCCATAATATCTTAGATCTTTACAGCTAGAAAAGTAATTTCTGTCTGATGATGAACAGAAGACATCTGTGAAACTTCAATAATTTTCTATTCATTTTTGAGTGAATGTGTTGATAAAAACAATTTTCTGATATATTACTTTAACACTGGTTTTCATTAAAATATACTTATTTATAACCGACTTTTGTAATAGCAAAACAAACCGATACAGATTATGTTCAATTTCTCTCATGGGGCTTTTCTATTAGATTTAGCAATAATCAGGGAAAATTATTGTGTTGATTTTCTGAATACACCTCATTTATAAAATGGTATATTCTATATACCAATACTGTTCCACAAGACTTTTACTATGTTATGTCATATGAAATATGCTGTAAGACATGTAACAAAAAGCAATACAAAAAACCATGAAAACTAATTACATCAAGTCCAACAAAATTCAAATATCTCATATTGAACCATGCCAAGAAGATTAGCTACAAGACTGAAAATCCATTTGTGAGTATCGTTCCTCAACAGGAGCTTGTTTGCAGAGGAGGTTTATTTCAGTACATAGGTGAATTCCACGTGCACATCACTCAACCCAAACTGTCCTGAACAGAAAATCAGAATTACTTTCGTGAAAGCTTTTGAAAATTTCATTCAACTTGAGGAACTTTCAGGCAGAAAATCATGTGGAATAGTGACAGAAGCTAAAAAAGGCAGTCCAAGGGCCCAAATGCAAATCCCAAACTGAAGTTATGCAAGAAGAGACTTGAACTTCTGTCTCCTACAACGGAAGGGGCTCACTGTAATGATTAAAGTACTTGCTATGCAGAAGTGCCTCTCTCTCTTAAGGAACTTTACTCATCTTTTTAATTTCCCAAGAGGAGTGCCCATTTAGAACAAAAAACCCCACAATCAAACAAAAAAACCCTTCCAACAACATATGAAATCTTTGTAAAGACAACTTTTATCATCTCTGATTTCTATATTTGTATGCCAGAGGCATCAATCATCCTTTTAATATTATTAGGTCTCTGCAGAGATAAGTGTTTGCATCACACTTCACTGAATAATTGACACGTGTTGGTTTCCTGGCTCTCAGTTCATAAGCTTGACAAGCAAGAAGCAGCCACAACAAACCAAATTGAGGTTTCAGGACACTTCAGCCTTTCCAAAGATTCTTGGACATTTAATTACATGCTAGCACCCACTTATGTTCCTCATAGATTGCTTTAGATTCACCCAGATGTTTAGGAACATTGTTTCTTTTTTCAATGAAAAGCAATAACCTGCAACCTAATGACCCAGCAGTATCTACCATACCTTCTCCCTCTCAGTCCATGTTTGGATGTCAGACTACAAGGATCCTGATCCACCAGGAAAACTTTTTTCTACAGTAACCAGTCTACAGAAACTGGCACAGTGTCTCTCTTTGCATCACTCTTCCTTTTCCCTGTCACTCAAAACCATATAAAACCTACTCAAAACAGAACTGTATAGGAGAAAAAGGGCCCAAAAAACCCCCAAACAAACAACACAAAACCAAAACGAAAAAAGAAAAAGAAAAAACCCACCCAAGCAGACACCTCATCAAATCTGTTGCGTATGTTAGTTGGGAAACCTGAAAGGTTCTCAGTTTTAAAGAGCCTGACATCTGCATGAAGCTTCAGCAATTGATGAATTATGTGAGTTTGGGAGAAATATTATTCTCTCAACCATTTTTTTAAGCTTCACATTTCCAAATGTAGCTGACCAAACTGGTAGATACTAACGCTTTGCAAATTATAAGGCATTTCAAACAAGGGAAGTGACTCAAACCATGGGATTAGGAAAAAGCACTAAGAATAATTCAAAAAATTCCTGGATAAAACTTATGTTAATATATAGATGAATGTGAAAATCTTCAAATTTATTTAAAATGACACTCCAATACTCACAACAGTACTTTTATGGCCTAGCAGAACAAAATTATGTAAGCAATTGTGATTACTGTAAATTTTTCCATCTGTCAAGCTAAAAACTTTTAAAAAAATTTTTTCATTACATTTGCATTTAGTTTCCTATTGCTACATAGAACATACAAGCCTTGGAAAAAATAGTGTCCTTCAATCAGTCTTATGCAGGTAAAAGATACTGTAAATTAATTTATTTTCTATTTCTTAGTATCTTTCCAAACAATCCATTGATTTGCAAGCATAGGAAGCTTTTCTTCAAAAACAGATTGTACTATACTAATAATGTTATAATGGCTACGCTATAAGACAGAAGAGTTCTAGCATCATAGGGAAGATTATTTTTCCTTTCAAGATTCAATTACATTATTAAAGAAAGAGTATATATTTCATGGCTTTTGTTTTTCTTCTCCCATGTATTTGAAGACATTGCTGTGGCCTAACAATTAAAGTGGGGAAATTTTGTCCAGTGAAGGAGGTGACTGTGCAGTAACAATTTATCTATTTGCTCCATGGTTTGGATTTTTTTTTTTGAACACTTAAAGCACTTGAAATAATACCCATATTCTGTCTTAATGTTCTGGTTATAGATGTGGTTTTGTATGTCTTTATGTTCCTGCTTTTAAGATACTTATATTTTAAAAAGGGAGCATAATGCACCTGATATGATGTCAGTAATGGAACTCAAATGGTTCTTTTTTTGCAATTTAGAGTTAGTTCCTTTTTTTTGTATTTTCTTTTTTCTTTTTTTTTTTTTTTTTTTTAAATCCAATACTTTGTGGGGATAACTGTAAACAAGAAACCATTCTGCAGTATGAGAGCAGACCGTGAACATGAACAGGTATCAAATAATCTCTGCTTACCCATTACTCCAGCAACTCCCACCTCCCTCAAACTTTCACTTAACAAATAGAAAAGTGCTAGAAAAGAATAAAATATTCACATCTAATTTCTAGGATGCTTCCAAGCTCTTCAAGGAAACTACTTGGCTTCTCACTCCAGTATCATTAGATGGTGGTATTACACGTCAAAGTACATAAGAAGTTTCATACTGCAGCAGAACTTGGAAAACCCATTGCATTATCTCTACCATTAGCCTTGAACTTAAAACATTTTTAGCCAGAAACATAAGCCATAAATAGGCTAGTACTGTCAACATTAAAGCTTACTGCCAAGAATGGGAAAAATATTATAAAAGGCAGCGGATTGTCTTCTAAAAGGAGTTACTTTTCTACCACTTCTAGAAGTATCCTTTCATTACTTTCTTGATCAGGTATACAGAAGAGAACAGGAGTAGCAGAGCGGGGAGCTGACAAGCTCGCTACCCCGTAAGGACATCAGCACAGCAAAAGGTTAGAGACTGCTCATCCACGGCTAATGCAGCCCAGGACAAAAGAGGAGCCACAGTTTTGAGAAATGGTCAGATCAGAGGGGAAAGAGAAAACTGATTTTTCTGCATGGATAAATAGGGATTTTCTTCCTCAAAGCAAGGAAAGTAATAAAAGCTACCAGGAATTTTGAGGGGGAATAGATGGGCAAATTAAATCTCTTCATGGAAAAATGTTTGTGTTTCCCCTCTGGACTCAGCGTTAAGGATTTCAGAACCATGCCTTAGCTAAGTGCAGCTGTTAGCCTGAGGCAGTACAGCACCATGAGAGAAAGCAGACTTACAAGTAGGACTATCTTAAGTTATTAAAGGTGCAAGGTTAATACTGACAATGTGCTTGGGGGCTAAGACACTTTAGCAATATCGGCATCACGTTTAACTCCAGCAGATGAACCTTAGTTATAAACTGAAATTCTGTAACTGAAACTACAACTTTTGTTGTAACATCAGCAGCACCAAAAAATCATCAGTCCTTAATTGTAATCAACTATGATGTTGTTCAAGCAGAAGTTATGTGGCTTATCAAAAACTGTACTCTCTACATCAGTAACAGAAACACAAGTAAAAAAATTAATTCCACTGCAATATACCATATTCCTCTTGCTAAAAAAACCCAAACAAAAAATCCCAAACAGAAAAAGCATACAGTATGAAACTAAACAATAAAAAAAAAAAGCTCAACACTTCTGAAGTGACACTATTTGAACGCAGTAAACCTTTCCCAAGAGACTCTCATAAGAATTCATGTTCTTTCCATACAAGTCAAGGAAACAGCCATTGGCTTCTCCATCATCACTCATTACTCTGTAGATAATGTGATTTGAAAAAGACTAGAAAGGAATAAAAATCTTTTGCTTTTTTTCATGGGAAAGAACATCAGTAAACAGCTTTTTTTTTTTTTTTCCTGAAAATGCACTAGAGTAATGAGGATTGCCTAAAATATTATAAATAATCTAACAGATTCCAAAATGACTTGATCTTCCTTTGTTCCTTCAAATCACTCTGATATTAAAATAATTCAGTTTAAAAGTTCCCTAGTCTCTGTTTTCAAGAAATAATCAAATGTGCATAGAGCTCTACCTACTACTTTTCATATACATACATGAAGTAGTCATTTTCAGCTACAAGAGCAACAGGTAAATATTTATGTGAAGCCATCCATATAGTTTATATTGGCTCCTACAATAGAGAATTTTGTTCATCTAAATCATCAGGGTCACCTTAGATTCCAGAGAAAAATAAGAAGTATTTGAAAAAAAAATTCTGAATATGAAAGAACACAAGTAGTCTATTTCACATGAATATATATAAATATTTTCATAATGAAAGATTGCCATCACTTCAGAAATGCAAACTCATCCTCAGAGGATTTTTTTCTTCATAATGTCTACGTTGTTCAGAAGCATAAAGAAACAGAAATATATACATATGTATAATGCAAAATTATAACAAACCAGAAAGCAATGAGAGTTAGTTTAATTTTGCCCTTTTTTAGAATATATTCATTGACCTATCACATCTTATTTACTTACAAAATCATATGATTTAAACTAAAACATTTCTGTTTTAGAAAGCTAGAAATTCAAAAGTAGAAACACATACCCAAGGGTCTTGGAAAGTAAAAATCTTTGAAAAATGTATTAAAACAGTACATTTATAAACATGTAAATATTTGTCAGACGTTTCAAACTATTGACCTAAAAAAAGATTATATGGCTCCAACTTGCTACTTATAAGACTAAGTCATCTGTCTATCCATGGTGGGCCTATCATGAATAAAAAAGCATTAAAAAGAAAGAAAAACAAAATCTCTATTTAATCCTTATACAGAGAGGGAAATAGTGCAGCACTGAACAAGAAAGGCTCAGGTAAGACTTGGACAGTGTGGCTTCCATCTTAAGTGACACAAAAGGGGTTTGGTTGCAGGATAAATCCTAAGCCATAGTAAGACTCCACTTCCTTTTTTGAAGCAGACTATGCTTGTGTATGTGTCTGGTCTCTAGAAGACTTTCACCTTTCCCCTTATCATTGCCCTTCCTCTGGACACGAACCATGGTCATCAGCTCCCACATTTCATGACTGCCAAGTCAAACTACAAAAGATTCAATCACTCCTGAAAGCTAGATATGAGAAGGCTTGAGGAGCAATGAATAAGGTCAACACAGGCTGCAGCTACTTTCATTGGGATGAAAATGATGTATAAGGACTTTTCAAAACACAACTTCTGTACAAACCATAGCATTGGTATATATTAATAAATAGACTCAATCTGGATCTCTTCCATTAACGTGCAATTATTTCTATTTGCACTCTGCAATATATTTCCGTAGCATTCAATTAACACAGCAGATGTTAATGTTTGTAAATCCTCACTTGTGACTACTCTACTGCTTAATGCTCTGGTTTTCTACACCTAAAAATACTATATGTTGAAAATTGTGTCTATATTTACAGTGAAAAGCTCTATTCCTTTCTGAGATAACCAAATATTAAGATATGTGTTTTCATTTACAATGAGTACTTTTAGTCCATTTTAAACTAAAGGAAAGCTTTTATATAATATTACAGAAATATATAAAAAATTATCTATAAAGTTAAAACTAATATTAGTAAGACATCTTTCTTAAAGGCAAAAGAATGTAATATATTTATCATCCAATAGACAAAGAATGGACTAATTGGTCTTAAAGACAAATTTACATAAGTGGCGTGACTTATGATTTTATACTTTTTCAA
The DNA here is from genome assembly GCA_028020825.1 of Podargus strigoides. Taxonomy (NCBI): domain Eukaryota; kingdom Metazoa; phylum Chordata; class Aves; order Caprimulgiformes; family Podargidae; genus Podargus; species Podargus strigoides. The sequence continues at coordinate 15,040,922 of CM051628.1, forward strand.
TTTATGTATTCTGAAATCCTGAAATGCTGAGTGATTTTTAGAATGGAAAATAATCAAAGAAAGCATCAAAAACTATTCAGCCCAAACTCAAAGCACTCCAGGTCACTTCTATTTCTCACACATAAGTATGAATTCTAAGGATTTAACTATTAAATTTTAGTGCTCCATTAGCATCCAACATGATACTTAATATATAAAAAGAAATTGCAAACACTGATAATCAAATGTTCTAAATCAGTGTTGAGTTCAGTCCTCATCTGTAATAATTCATGCTTCTTAATGAAGAGTATATAACCCCCTACAGAGTAACAGGGTTTTGCACAGGGATCTAACACTCCAGTAGTTCTACTGGAAGGATCTTGAATGATGCAATCTGCAACTGAATTTCTCTTTTTCCCCACAGCTGCATCACATTGGAAACTCACAGTCAAACTTGGATCAATTTGTACTTCAAACTATTTCTTTCCCCAAAGGTATGGGCAGTTAAGACTGATGTGGAATATCTTTGGTTGGTTCCCCAAGTGCATTATTATGCTTTGTACTATGGGATTTAATCTCTCTTTGGGGGAAGGGAGAGAGGGTCTTAGAAAAAAAAAAGAAATTCCACCCTCAATATCATTCCACACTTTCTGTCCAACAATTCAGTCCATCTCTTCTGTTGACAGTGCCACCTAACTTTGAATCTTTAGTTAATTTCAACAGAATACTACACTTCTTGTGCCAAAGCCATTACTGAAAACATTAAACAATATTGGCTGCAAGACTGATGCTCAGGAACTCTATTAACAATCTTTCTGCTTCCTTGTTTTACCGTGATTTATTCAGAGTCAGGTTTATCATCCTATTTTATGCTTATTTTCTGGAAAGCATACAGTAAAATATAAAATAATTCATTTCAGCGCCCTGGCTCAAAAAAGTACTTGCTTGCATATGCAGCCTACAGTTGATATACTAAATGACAATAAAATGGATAAAACAACCTTACTATGCTAAAAGTTACTGCCAATATATGACATTGTTAAATTAAAAATTAATTGCCTGAAGAAACACACAGAAATGCATACATGCGTACTTCAGATTTTTTATTTAGTGTTGTTTAATAATTTATGGCTTGAGTAAGAACATGCCTCCTTCAGCATAAAAATTCTAATTGCGTTAAAGAAGAAACAATCCCCGAAGCACAGAAGAGAGCATTACAACTTGTTAGCCAAAAATTAATACTCAGCATTGTAAGTCATTTTTATTAACTTTCTCTATAGTTGTAATGGCTGCACAATTACAAGCAATAATGAACTATTCTCTGAGACATAAGATAAATGATCAAATTAATTCTTAGTTGAGTAAAATATTTTGTTACTTCAGTCTGACTGACAAACAGGCTTAGGCCTAGAATGAGAAAATACCATGATTTCCCTGTATTTTAAAACTTCTGCTTTACATACCGCCCACTGTTAGGCTTTTAGTACAGAGAGCAGTGAGCAGTGACTGTTACAGCACAAAACCAATGGAACTTCTTTTTTTTCCCCCCCCTCTATAACTAGAGAAGTTTCAGTTCCAGGAAAATAGTTCCTTGATTTTGAATGCCCTAGTATTAATTTTTAAACTCAGATATATTTAAGTGACAATTTCGTTTAGAAGTTTTATGGAATTTCCATGTTCTCCCCCTTCTTTATTTTTTTGTTTAAAAAAAAAGCCAATTTGACAGAAGTTTGTGGAAAAATTATGTAAGTTACACTGCATTTCTGGCAAAAACATTTTGATCAAAAAATGTCACCTTTGTGTCTGAGTAATAGTTAAGTGATCTCCCATATAAAAAACCCAACCCAACAAACAAAAAGCCCAATATCTGCCATCTTGCAGTAGAAGAGTCTGCCCCCAAAACATACACATTATCTTGTTTAAACTCTTGATTTTTGTCATCACAGCGAAAACTGTAGTGCGCATGCGATATACAGTATGTATAGAGAAAGTGTACAGAGCTTGTGTCACGTCAATGGAATCGTGCTGTTTGGGCATCTGCTTATTTGGTAGACCTACATGAAAGTCTCCTGCCAAAAGTGCACTTTACTGAGAGCATCTCAAGGCAAAAGAGTGGCTTCCACTACAAAAATAGAGAATCATGTCATTGGGTTGCCAGTGAGACCAGAGAAAGGATGCCACTGAGAGGGAAAAATAGGTAAAAAAATGGAAAAATACCTCAAGAGCAATTACACATACGATACAACTGGCTCAAAATGCCTTTCAAGAGACTAAATTGCTCAAGGCTGCAAGTGCCTTCTGGAGGAAGTATTACTAAAGGTTTTTTCCTTTTTTATTCTCCTTCCTGTATATTTGCTGCTGTGGGGGATGAGACATTAAGAGAGGACACCAGTCCAATCTGGAACATACATTTTTATGTCAAGAAGGTTCCAAACAACAGCTCAGCCAACAAGGGTTTAGAGAACCAAGATATGGCTCTGGGGATATGCATCATCATTTTATGGCTTCTCATCACTGAGTTCTCTGCAGTTCTAGTGTAAAGCAGTGGCACAGTTCTCTTCAGAGAGCTCTCAGCTCCATGGACATCCCCAGGTTAAGACCTGTCCAGTGTGTCCCTGGGATTGATACCTGCATTGCAGCTGCCTGCTTTCACCATTAGGGCAGACTGCAGTGCTATGAGATACCTTGCCTGACCAAGAGATAACAGTTAGAATACCATAGACAACTAAAGTAGACAACCAGGCAGCTTTTCTACGACAACATATTTCATTTCTCAAACAGAAAAAGCATGGTTTGGGAAGGAGTGCATCTGACTATTCTCAAGAGCAGCTGTACTTTCCAGGATATGAACAAAGATATGAACAATTTAAAACTTTGGTTTGATGATTTGGTCAGTATAGAGATTTTATTTCCCATTAGAACACAGTATTGTAGAGAATGTTGACCAAATGAACTCTCTCCTTGTTTGTCTCTCACCTAATTAAACACTGTAATTAAAAACAGCTTTGGGCTGTCATTATTAGACTCCTGTTGATTTTACTATTGTTGTATCACACGCAGCTCCCTCTTCACTGTCCAGTCACACAGAGGCTGCATACAGTTTGTCTTTTAAAATTCCTGGCAACTGAGTAGCAGTGAAAGTCTTCAAAACTAGTGTCAAACTGTGCACATTTAAAACTGATTTCTAATCAGTCTTATTTTTATAGAAGGATTAAACTTAGCACTCACCTTTTCTTTGAATATAGAACTGACATACAACCAAGACATTCCTTTTCAAATGTTTGTGGCATTTCAATTAAAATCATCTCTAAGCGATTGCTTCCTGATAAAATGTCATCCTTGCTATGGAATTAGTGAAATATTTATCAAGATGAATTTTAAATTATTTGCAGGCATGTCCTCTCTAATTACATTTGCATATGCATTGCTCTAATTAGCCCAGTGGCTTTAATATGAATCAAAAATTGATGCTTTATACATTCTCAGGTTTAACTTTTAAAAAATGCCATGATGGTTATGAAATGGTACAGTAGTTTTGATTTACACAGCTCATTTCAAGCAGGGTTGTGTTTTCTCTGCAGTGACATAGTGACTAATGCAGAGAGGAGTCAATTAAAACTGTTCATGAACTACCAAAAGGTGAAGACCAAGAGAGGATGGGTGACTGGCCATTTTTGATATGGCTGGGATCTGAAACTTGTAAAGTTGTCACAACTGTATTATTCTTCCCTCGTGCACTTTCTGAACAGCAACCCACTGCATTTTCCTTTGCCTTTGTACCCGTTTGAAACCTGTTACCATTGACTTTTCTGGGTTCTGCTAGCAATTTGAACCTTATACACACAACTACTCCCTCTTCTTTCTCTTGCTGCATCACTGTGTGACAATGTCAATTTTTCAGCCATTCTATTTCTTTGCTCCCTTTGGTCAGCAGGCAAGTTGGAGGGAAAAAAAAAAAGAAGCTGGAGTTTAAGATATGAGGTGGTTTGTAATGATTCCCATTGCAATAATTCCCAAACATATGCCAGCAAATGAGTCAGAACTGCACCAACACACTTGTTTTTTCCCTTCACATGACATGATTACACTGTGAAGAAGGTGGTAAATGCACACAGTTTTCTAGTAGTCTTTGGTGTGGTATGATTTCATGGGTATTGGGAGAATTCCCAGCAGAGAAGGTGAGGCACAGTGTTGTATAGGGATGGTAAAAAGCAAGAAAATAACATCCTACCTTTCCTCTAATACAATGGAATACTACAGAAGTACTTTGAGGATGTCTCAGCATGACTGAACACAGTCAGTTCTGAATTTTTTACAGAAGGAATTCCTTTGGGAGAAGACTTAGTAAATGGAGTTAGTCTAAACTCTGTTCAAAAAAAGAACAGAAACTGGTTTTGTTGTTGTTCTTTTTTCCCCTGTCACTTCTGACATCTTTTTCTTCTCTCACTGTCTGTTTCCTGGCATCATTTACTGAGATCAACAGGGAATATTCCTATTTTAAACTTTAGGCCATTTCACAGTGCACCATATCGGAAAGCCCATGTAAATTCCTGTTGCCCTAAATATGTAATGTCATTTAAAATTATCCTCTCAGCTAACTAACTACAGAAATTATTTCATTTGTACTTTTGGTACATAATGTACGTTACACTTTCATAATATCTTGACCAAACTTTGCTTTTTTTACCTTTTAGAGCACAGAATTCCCAAACAAATGAACAAATCCAGGCACCCCAAAAATCCCTTGAAATGCAACAGCATTTCAGAGAACTAAACTACAGTAGAGTATATGCCTATCAATCCACAGAGACAACCATCTTCCAGTCATATTTTTACAATTATAAACCAAAATCCTTGCCTCGTTTCTTTACATCTAACCTGGCCAAAGGGGCGGTCTGCAAGGATCATTTGTGAACAATGTAAGAGGAGAACGTATGTCATGAGAAGCAGTGATTTTGCCATGTGACGTGGAAGAGAGGTACACATAACCTGCAACTGATCAGAACTCTTAATAAAAATATATGTGTGCACAGGGCATGTATAAAATACATGATGGTGTGACACAACATAAAGCTCTTATAGGTATGAGTTTAGAAGGACAGCATTATTCTTAAGGGCCTGTATAACATGTTACATAGCCACAGCACCAAGGTTTCTACACATACTACATATTTTACAGGAAAACATTTTTTCAGAAGTTTATTTTTACTATGGAGTTCTAAATTTTATTGTTCCTATTTTTCATATACTTTTGCCTGCAAAATAGGTTCCTGTAGCAGTTGTGTGGTATACATTTTGCAGAAGGAAAAAGGAAAAAGAAATAATATGTAATAAAAAAACTTTAGAACCTTTTAAAAGTTACTGAGTGTAGCTTCACTTTCCATAACCATGTTACTGCAGTTTTAACGTCTGCTCTCATGTAAGCAGCCTGCGTTAGCAAGAAGTAGGATTTTATGAGCTATTTCCTACAAATCCTAGTCACACATTGGCCACTGACATAAAACCAAAGGGGTTTTTTGTTCTCTTAGTCAGTAGTTACTGAGGAAAAGAGCAACTTAACTTTCTCCCTCTCGTGTCGTATCTACAGTGGTTTGGGATGGAAGTTATGAATGGAAGTTGGTACCCAGCCTCCTCCTAAAAATCTCAGCTTGTTCTGATGCTGTCATTAATGCTTGACTGAACATCATCTGGCCCAAAGTTCATACCAATATAATAAAGGCAATAGTTTCTTCTCTCCTTTGCCTCTATGTCCTCAGCTTCTGCTTCACTTTAAAGCAACAGTGATGGGTCAGAGTGCAGAGGAGGTTTAGAAATTCTGCATCGTATGGCTCTATGCAGGACAGGTACTCCTACTCCCTAAACAACCAAGCAGATACAAAGAGCCATAATTCACATGCACGAATCAATTTCAGAATGACTGAGCCTATATTGGACACAGTGACATGACCAGGAACTAACACAGACTTCACAGTTTTGTGCCATGCTGTCAAGATTCTGATATCAGGGAGAGATATACATGATTGAGAAGAAGCAGGTATGAGAAGCTGACAAAAGTATGCATTGCCTGAAGTCAGCCTTCAAGGATGCAATTATACTACTGTACTGAATGGCAAAAATAGATTAAAGTTAGAACCTAGAATGTGTAGGTTGAGTATCAAAGATATATGAGCAAAAATTCAATTATAAATACTAGTGGCAACAGGATGAGAAAACTGACTTTTCCAATTTGTGTGAACCTCATGTACTTCTGATCACGCTAGAGAACTGGATCTTTTATAACCAGATGACTCAATTAAAATGTATACATAAATAAATATATATAAATACAAACATACACTCATACAAGTCACCCCTTGCCACAACTTCTCTTGAAATTCATACTATCTCAACTCTCATGAGTTCAGATAATTTATGCAATAATTTCAGCACTGGAATTCCTAAAGCAGAGCTTCCAAGATGTGCAACAACCCTTCTTGCAGTGCTCCAATATACTTTGAGAGTCTCACCATTACAAAATGCCAGGTTTAGCTGGGTTCCCTTTATGGCCAGCTTTATGAAAGCACAGAAAACTGCACCATGAAGTTGACACCATTCCCTTAAAGAACAACATGGTCATAATGGCTCTATGTGCCACAGGTACATTATTGCATATGTTAGTGTGTCTACTGACTCTATCTGTGATTCCCACCAAGGAGTGTGTTCTCAATATCACTTCGATTTGGTAGAATGAAAAAGAACCATTCTATTGGGAGTATTCTCTGTTTGTTTTACAACAAGGAATGGGAGGAATTGGATGCTGTACTTACTGCTTAACACTCCAGATGCTTCAGCTGCAAGTGGATAGGAATAAGACCTCACTGTCACTCAGCAGGGAATCCCAGAAGCATCAGAGTTCCCCAGCAGCTGGCAGTTTCAGAGCAAATGGATCAGATCGCAGTGTAATTGAACAGCAAGGCAGTAAAAAGCCAAAATGGTGTAGATGAGACTATTAATTTCAGGATCACAAATCTTGCTTGTAAATATTGAAAGTGCAGTAAAGTAGCATTTCCAAACTTTGATTAAGAAGAGTAGTTATGCAAATTCACTTAAACAAAATCAGTCAAGGGTGTTTCAATGCAAAATAACATGTGGTGCCCGAGTTACAGATCACAGGGGGCTGGGCTGGAGGCATCACTGTATGCCTCCAAGGTGAAGTTTCAGAATAAATTGGAGAAAATTGCTCTTCACAGAGCTTATGGATAAGCTGTGGAACTTCTTGCTCTGGAGTGCTAGAGGTGGTGTAGAAGAGGAGACTGACATGTTCCTAGGTAAACAAAATTGCAAAGCATTACTAAATGTAGAGATCACTTTTGGGATCACCTGTGGCTCAGAAAATCTCTCAGCAGTAAATTGTTTACTGAAAGATTATTATAGTAAAATATCACTACATATATGTTCCATTCCTGTACATTCCCTAGGTACACAGTTCAATCCACACAATACTTTGATCTGATCCTGTAAAGATTTTATGTTCTCATGAAAAATAACACAATCAGATTATAGATTTTATCGGTGAAAAATTTCAGCCAACAAACAGTAAATTCTAACTTAAAATATTTTCTAGAGGCAAGAGTATTCCAAAGGGAAAAGTGACAACAGAAGCAGATAATTTCTTTCTAAGAATTGATGTGAAAATTGAAATCATAATAAAAAGTAGTTGATGTAAAAATTGAAATAATAAAAGCAGTCTCAAAGATGATTTGTATATCAGCTTGGGATCAGTAGAGTCATAGTACTCCTGAAGAATGCACCTATCCTATACGTTGATCCCCCAGTAGAAACTTGAAATAACTCAAGGTACTGAAAGTTAGAGTGAAATTCTGTTGAATAACGTTCGCACATTTGACTGCAACTGTCAATTATCAAATTGATTTGTGGTGTGTTCTAGGCATTACTCAGGGACATAACTGTACGTCAAGGATGTACACTCACAACAGTGAAAGAAAGTTTCCACGTACAAGCATATAACAAGTTAACTTGCTCTCTTCAGATTTTCTGTTTGTTTTTTTTTTTGCTATTCAACTAGATCAAACTCAGACATCAAAATTTAGAGTTCTGATGGTGGTGTTTTTTCAACAAATTCAACAAAACATATGTATCAAAGAAGTAAATTTACGCCATCTATTGCAGTGAATAGTTCTAGAGTTTTTCATCACTTGCTTCTCTGTGGTTGCATGAATGAGGCACTGGTGGGTATCTAGTACATTTCAAAAATTTTAGCATTTTCCTGATTCCATAGGAACAAGTTACGCAATAGCACTACATTAATGAAATACTGTGTGGCAAGATCCATTTTTTAAAATAAAAAAATACTGCAGTGATTTCCATATTGCATGTTTAAAATCACTTTACTCACATAAGGATTAGATTAGAAGGATTAGAAAAATTTGTGCCTTGAACTCGTGTTCTCTTTTACACACAAAAAACTGTACAGTTGATGTTCTGGTAAGAAGACAAAGAATACTGGCCGAGGACAATTTTTCCATTGTTTACACTGCATATGGGTTTTACTATTGTAAGGAATTTCTTGTTCTTTCTTCTGAAACTATTTGTTTACTTTTCTGAAAACCTGCAAATAATTATGTACTTCAACAGGGCAAAGTGAAATATTATGTAACATAGTAAAATAAAATGTAAACAGATACATTTTAATATGCTACAATGCAGTATCCTATGGCTCATTAACCTATATTCGTTACTAAGCTGGATCCACAGAAACAATACTGTAGCTTTAGCAGTGTACCAGATGCCAGATGTTTGCTCTGTCAGATGCTTTTATTCTTTAGCCACTAGGAATTTACAGTCAAGCTTGCCTCAATAAACACATGAATCTGGTCACATCTATCAAATTTCCTAGCATATTTTAGAATCAAAATCTGAGACAGAACTTAAGCCCCATTTCATTTTATCCTGAAGTTTTGCCAGGTAAAGGACCGAAGTGGAAAATATTGAGGGGCAGGGGAGAATATATAAAAAACATCAATTCTCATCCAATCAAAACAGGATTTTTTCTAATCCTCCCCTCTACCCAACCTTGCTACCTTGAACAAAAAAGTTTCGTATGAAAAAACATTCAACTGAAACGTTCTGCCAGTTTAAGTATTTTTCCTCCCCCCTACCCCCCCTTTTTTTTCCTCCACATATCAGTGACTAAAACTCCAGACAGACGTTTATCCTTGAGTTATAGCTACCAGAGAGGACTTTTGCAACCCATGATTCTAAGTAACAGTAGCTGCACCCACTGCAGACAGCAAGGTTGGCAGTTCCTTAGTTTTATTACAGCTGCCAAAACACGTCTGTGTTAATGCAGTTGGGCAGGATCCTTCCCAGGTTGACAGATCATCAAGGTCAGTTAGAAGCTCCATCTCTGGGACAAAGGCACCTCTGTGCATGTTCAAATAGAGTAGGTGAGGAACACAATTTGCTCCCTCCTTGAAGTCTCAGTCACACCACATCTTGCTTCTGAGAGAAGCACAAAGCAATGTTTTTTTTTAAAAAAGAACTATATACACATACTATAGTACTAAATGGCCACATGCTACTAATGAACCCAGCAGTCACTTCAGCAGTCTTGATGCTGGATTCAAAGAGCTAGTTAAGCTGTCTATACAAACACTTGAACACAGAGTGTCCTGTTCTGTTATTTATGGCAACCCTAACGATTTTAGGCTTCTTCCAGCCTCTACTCAGAGTTGTGAAGTACTCCCACATTATCAATCTTAATAAAAGCACTGGAGCTGATAACCTAGAACCTAAACGATTTAGTTCAGCTGCCAGAATATTAGTCCCATTTTCCACTTATAAAATTTGGGCCTTGTGGCTAATGAACCACTGTTAATTCAGCATCCTTAAATCTCCTGGCTTCACACACTGGAAAGGGTAACATCCACAACGATGTTACCCTGAATCCAAGTAAGCCTGTTTCACTTCTACTTGAATTTTCTGCTTACAAGGGTAAAACATCATGTAGTTTTATGGGATGTATAATATGGTTTTAGGACTATCTCAGCGTTTATGTAGTCTTATAACTGCTTTCAAAGGAATGGATGTATGCCAAGGTACTAACATCAAATCACAGATGCAAAAGATCCCAGGCTACCAAAAGCATTTTGAAATAATATTCTAAAAGTCAAAGCCAAACAAGAGTTATTCGAAGTTTTCAATACTACAAATTCAAATAAAATCTTAACTCACCCCCACCCCCCATCCTCACACAGTTGCCAATTCTTCCCTGAAGGTGAAAAAACCATCAGGCATTAAGCGTATTCCTCAGACTTCATCTGAAAAGACTTGCACATTTTCATCAGTGCGTATTTTGCAATGATTGAATCTGATTTTTAACCAGAGAATGCACAGGATCCATTGCAGTTTTCAGCATTGATTTCTGTGACCTATATCAAAAAAGCTTTATCCAGTAATTCCTGTGTCAAAGTTAATGAAATGGGAGCTAATCTAGTCTAAAGTGAATCTCTAGAAGAAAAATCTGAAGTTATAAAGAATCCATTGTTGTTTGTAAGCCCCCCACCCGTTATGCTTTCCTCAAATGATGAGCAGAAGCAAATAAAAAAAACCAAAACACACCAAAAAAACACTAGCAAAAAGGATCATGAATCCTAGAAGCCTAAACACAACATTTCGACAGATAAGTAATACTGTATCAGCACAATACAAATTATATAGCACAAGAAAATAATATCCCTAGCTATTATACCCATTCTGTCAGTACTTGTTGTTTTATAAATACTTCATTTTATAGATAACCTTCAGACACAACACGAAACATAGTTACCCATATGAAAAGATTATGAAAAATACTAGTTCCTTAAGTCCCACAATGAAGACTCTATATCTACATGTGCCCAAGGAAGTTCTCTAGGTATATCCCTGCTCAGTAATCTCAGGTTCCAGAGTGGTAAATGCCTTTCCAGAGTTTTGAGGAAAGCAAGCAGCAGCTTCTCAAAAGGGCCTATCAGTGTTTTTTGGAGTACTCTGATGTAGTACTTAATTTTGCCTTTTATTAAAATACCAGTTTTGACTAATTCTCTAACCTTTTTTTTTTTTGCAATAACAGGTTAAACAAAGAGCATTGATTTAAGTATTTTGTCTTGTTTTACTGTTCTTCAAGTGGTTTTGCCTTGTTCAATACACAGTTTTATTATTAAATATTGATGCCCCTAATGTTCACTTCTGCAGTTCCACAGGATTCCAACAGTATGACATCAGCATAAAAAATGCTCTGAAGGTGCAAAGTGATGGAAGCCTTCGACAGCAGAGGTGTTTGGGACTAAAGAGGCTCGAATCAAAGAACTTTAGTGGAAAACTTACAAAAAATCTGTATTGCAACTCAGATTAAATGTATTGAAAATAGCATGTGACAAGTATGCTGTATGAAACTTGATCCAATAGAAAATAGCTTTTAAAAAATTTATAATTAGATGCTTTCACATAAATTGTTGCACAAAAGAAATAAGGAGAGTACCTAAGTTAACAATATTGCTGTCACAAACTCTGTGCTGTGGTATGTGGAAGAAACAAAGGAACAAAGGTTCCAGCACTGTATTTCAGACACTACCCTTTCTGCTTGCTGAAGTTTATGCTTTAAGCACTATCTACTGGAAGGGACATTAATGCTGTCATTTTTGTATTCTTATAGAAATTACACAAAAGGAAATATTACCTAAGCAGCCATAAAAGAAAGGAACTTGCATTCAAAAATGCTAGTTGGCTGAAATAATGTAGAAGTCCCAAGCATGAATTTCTAATAAAACAAAAAACTGTTTCAGTTGTACATTGCCCTTGAAACTGTACTTGCTGTTAATAGATTAACATGTAGTTTCTGTGACCCTGAGTGAAATTTAATTTTCATAATTCACAGATAATGAAAGCCTTGTAAACCACTAGAGAGGAGAAAACTAATTTGCATCCTATTGTGACTTAATGTCATTTAATATTCCATACATTTCTGGCAGAGTTTGTAAATAATGCTGATATGTCAGCATCGTAACATGCCCAGGGGAAACTCTATTATTGATCACTGATTGGTGAAGAAATAATACTAAAGATATCAAGAATACTGTGAAAACAGAATCTCAGATAAACTGCATTTTTCCAAACACTTAGGGCCCAACTCTGATCTTTGTTACTCGGCCCCACAGTCTATCACCACTCTAAGTATCCACACACAGTTTAATTTTCAGTGAAGAACTTGCCCAATACAATCTGAATGCTGGCTTTGTATGCAGAACCCTAATCTAAATCTTGTATAGAGTAACAGTTTTGGATGGCATCCAAGGGACAGGTATCACACAGTTCACATTTGTGCTTCCCTCATTAGCCTTTGTGATGCATCTCTCTTTTATTTAGCCACTGAAAAAGTGATGGATCCTGAATTAAAATTCTGATTCATTGGTAAGGCCAGCAACACACCTAACAGTAGCTTGAGAACATGCTCTCTCCAAAGGAAAAGCCACATTTAGTCAAGGCTTAAGGATAACACATATGTAGTAGAAGGGACACACAGATAAGAGCAGCAGATTCAATTTTAGTTGGATAAGGAAAAGTATGCGTAAGAATTTGCCAGTAATCATTGAGTTTAAATAATTCCAATTCATTGAGATCAGAAAAATTGGGAGTACTTGGTCCTGGGTAGTTTGCTCCAAGTTGACTTGTCATGACTCTGGGATAAAGAGGTATAATATTTCTCAGGACAATCAGAAACATTCTGTAATTCAATAGGGTGTGAATGGGGCACCAACTCCATGTGGATTCTTTGACCATAAAAGATGCAATGGACATTTATTGACTCTTTTTGAAGGAACTGGGAAAAAAAAAAAAAAAAAAGCCTAACATGATATGCAGTATGCAGGAAAAGGGTATGTCTTCACATCCAGTCTGCCTGGGCACAAAATGCAGCATGTACCCCACTAGACACCCTGACTTCATCCACTGGAATCTTCTATCTACTCGAATCGAACACCTCACTTCACAACTGCTAAGCATGTTTCATTCTGCTTTTGAACTGTAGCATTCAAATGCACTAGTTTAATAGCTTGTGGAAAGCAAAAATCACACAAAATCATACCTGAAGTGTAAACATCACAATTTGAAACTTAAAACTACCTACATTTCAAACTCCATAGCATCAAAGCAACCTCAGCAAGCTTTCTGTCTGTTTTCTTGTCTGTGGAGCAATAGAGACAGAAGGAAGATGCTTATTTTCACGACACTCTGCTACTTACTGGCCAGTCCCAATCTTTTCAGTGGGCTCCAGGGAATGACTGAAGATGGAAGTCTTCACAATGCCATCAGCCAGTAGTGTGATGCTGAACACAGCCCCAAGAATTTGCCTCACCTTCTTGTGCTACGCACAGCCCAGATTGGTTAGCAATCCACTTCTTCATAGAAATTCAACCTTATTAATTCCCAAGTCACTCGGCTTATCTGAGCTAAATTTTCTCCAAAAACTCACACAACACTGGGACAAATGCAGAATACAAAATATAGTCTCTTGTTTGAAAACAAAGCGAACACTATTCCTCAACACTTAGAACAAAGTTTCAAAGTATGGTAAATTATTAGTCACAAATCTTATGCTGGTGACTCTATTGTATAAACACTCTCTCCAGACCTTCAGAGATGCTTCTTCTACACTACACATTTGTCTGATAAATCCTAATTGATTTTAATACTATGACATTTACTGAAGTAATGCTATGCTACATTATTTCTGATGCAAGCTGTTTGCTTATAAGTATGCACACACATCCTCCTAAAGGAAAACGTATTCAAATCATAGAACCAAATTGCATAAGCCTTCTGAAACAAATCAGATGTATGCACGGATTGTGGATAAAGCATCTGCTCAAGAAAAAACAGGTGAAAAATAAGTGTTACATAATCCATGTTCTCTTCCGACGTATTAGAAATGGGTTGCTAAACTTCCATGAAACACATGAATGGTGAATGGCTGAAAGAAGGGGACCAGAGAAAAGGGCCAGTTCACGATCTCCTTTGCTTTTCTGTGTTTACTCAGACCACCCAATACACAAACCCCAGTCATGAATGCTAGATTAGTTCTGATTTAAACCAAAAGCATCTGTTAAATTTCTTTGAAGGGTGTTTGTTTAGTGTTTTTACAATAGAAAAGCTAACAAACTTTGCATCAGCTCAACCTCATGCTAAACAAGGCTTTAATACTGTAATTTGCAGAGTTAAAAGCTGACACTGTTTCCTCATGGTAACTTTTTATTTTCTTTCTCAGCTCTCTCATATAATAAGAAACTATTTCTTGTTCTTTCCAGTATAGGCTATAGGTCTAGATTTGCATCTTTAGAAATGTTTTATTTGATCTAGATTTAATAAAACATACTTACCTAGTATAATTTTGCTTCATAACTGCATTTCCCAATTAAAACACTGCAGACTGTTTCATTCATTTGTCTAGAAGTACTTTGAAATCATTTCTATGTTTCTGTGTTGGAACCACTAATCTCAGGTGAAAGGCCATAGAACACTAATTGACATAAAAATGCAGGTAGCATTGCCTTTGTCAAAGGCAGAATTAGTACTTCACTAATGAGATTAAGTAGTGGAATAATGTGTCTGAAAGGTAAGAAGAAACAAAGATAATTACATTTGAGAAAAATCTATGTGCAAACTGAGTAGGCAATTGTCAGAGTGACTAGAAACAGTTCAGGATTTTCTGAAGTGATATAAAAAAAATATTGCCACATCTTACATAAGGAATTAATGCCATATAGGGATACTATGTACACTGATACTAGGTTTTGGTTTTCCAAAAAAGAAAAGGAAGCAAAATCTAACCCTACAGATTCTCCTATATACCAACAGTTTCATAGATGTCATTCTACTATTTGCAAGCAGAATTCATCCTTTATGTCTATAAAGCAACTTCAAGAGAAAGAGACTATTAATACAGCAGGTTAAAAAGGTTTTCTTTCTAAGGTTTTGTTTTCATTTCTAGCACTGCTGACTGAAGAACTGCAACACTTGTGAGCAAGTTTCAGGGTTTCAAAGCCCCAGACAGCCAGAGAGATCAGTTTTCACTGTTTCTAAAATTCAGTGAATTAGAAAATATAGTAACTGGGTTTATAAATAGTTGGGTGACATTAGTCTCCACAAGCAGCTGCTAGACAATAAACTCACAGGGACCTGCAGGGATTTTTGGACTTCTGCAGCAGTGCAGCATCTCTCTACCACCTGCAGGGGATATAAACCCTGGAAAATAGAACCTAGACAGGTGGAATTACATGTTGCATTAGTTGGCAGTGAAAAGCTGGTTCAAAAAGCGTTATTCTATCAGGGATTTGAGGTTTGTAACACTAATGTACAGCAGATGTAATTAGAGTATGGGCAGTCTCGAATTGGTGTAATTTCCTGCTACTTTATGTGTCAGCCCATCTAGGTGAACCTCAGGCACCTATTTAACTAAGTGTCTGTACATTTAAATCTCCAATTCAGTTAATCATAAGGATGGTGATTCATTTTGACACTGATAAAAAAGTTCTCAGTGAGAGAGAGCAAGCCTTTTTCCTCTATATGATGTGAGCTCTTCAGAAGTTCAAGTATTCCATTTTAATACTAATACTTGATATATGCATTTATCATTAGGAGGTGAAAGTTTCTGTCCTCTCTTTCTAAACATTAAGAACTATCTACTGAATAGGGCTTTGCCAGAGAAGAATGTAAAATAATCCACTGCATATCTCTTACAGCTCCCCTAGTGCAGATACAAAGAAGCCAGCAGTGCTGGCATAACCACCACCACTGGAAAAACTGTGATATCTAAGAGTACATGGATATCTGAAGGGAGAAGAGCATTGATGTCGGTTAAATCTGTATAACAAAAGATTTTTAAGAGACACTGGTTCAAGCTAATTATGAGACCTGTAGAATAAAGTTAATAGAAGAGATTTTGCTTCTCAGAAACAAGAAAATAGCCTTCTACTCTGGCAGTTGCAATAGCACACAACTGGCCCTGTTTACGGGGGATCTGTTCACAGCAGCACTGAACAGAAAACTACACTCTTACCTGAAAAACACTGGGATTTCAAAACACATTTCAGAACAAACCCAGGATCTCTGTCCTCTGTCTGTAGAGATCCAACCAGCTGGGTCACTCTCCTGACCTAAATTAACAGTCATTTATCTGCCATTCGCCCTCATTTCAACCAAGCACCCTAGGCACCAAGCTACTACCACATGGATGTTAGCATCTCTAAATTTTATTAAAGAAGTTTTATTCAAAATCTAAGAACAGGAGTTCTGTCATAACCACACTGTTGGTACTGAATAAATAAGATATCTAGAGGTCTTATTTGCGAAAGATATGTCCTCATTATTCTTTTATACAAAATACAACTGTCCTGCACCTTAAAAAGATGGATAGAAAGGTGAGACACTGGAGATCAGCTAACACAAACATTACATAAATATATCAGACCTAATCTCTACCTGAGTTTGCCACAATACAGACAAGGCTGTTTAACATAAACATACCACCAGGAATAGTTCTACAGACTGCTGCTTTTCTTCCCCACAAAATTACTACAATAGCAGTGATATATACTGAAAGTAATCTCAAATATCTACTCAATATTCGTTAAGAAATATAGTGTAATTCTTTTTCTTTAGACATCTTATCACTGCACAGAAATCCAAAGTAAATCAAATGTCTGATTTTAGCTGCCAAACACAATTTAAATATCTTCCATTTAATTCAGCACATTGAATCTATAGCCTTAGTAAACCTATTGTGAGTAAATGACGAATATGAAGGTGATGAAGTCATTTTTATGGGTAAACATTGAAGAAAACTATCTTACTAGTAACTGACTTCACAGGCCACATCTGTATCTAATATCAAAGCTGCACAAATCCAGGCTGATGGCACTAGGGCAAATGAATTGTTGATGTAATTTCACCAGAATTACCATGGAGAAGTTCTTAAACCTCAATATTTCATAAGTATTTTGTTCTTTTCCCCTCATTTTTCATAGTCAAAATATTTTTAGAATTACTTCCTTTTTCCAAATTCTTCTCACAGAAAAAAATTCCTTTGAAAGTATAAGAAAATAGTCCACAGTTAACTCACAATCATTAATATTTTCAAAGTCAGCAACATATTATGTGTTTGAGATTCCTGTGTGCATGGAGGTATTTAAATGCTTTATCAAGGTGAATGCTTGAGCAATTCCAAGCCCTTTTGGGATTAGGGATCTGCAAGGAATTAAAAATAATGACGACACAGCAGTGAAATGAAATGATTTTTTTTGTCACAAGCCTTTATCATAAGGGATAATGAGGAAATTTCTATTCCAAGGGCACTTCTTATAAGAATTCACTGTGTGGCCGTAACAGAGATTGAACACTTTACAAAGGAAATAATAGAGCAACATGAGAAATGCAAGCGCAGTGAATCGCCACCATATGGCTCTTATTCCAATGTTCTGGAAAAAATGAACTACAGAATAGCAGTATTCCTGAACAGTAATTTAATGAATTTAAAAGTAGCAGCACTTCTTGACTTTAGAGGCCCTCTTACTTTACCTGAATCTGCCAGTGGAGACAAGACACATCTCAAAGTACAGAGCCAAGGGGATAACCTTAGTCTGAAGAAGCTACTTGAGAGTCTAATTAAGCATAAAATAGCGTAATTATATTCTAATTGGTTCAAATTAGAGCAACTTGTGCAAGAAACAATAATGCCTTTGCAACCAATTAGGCATATTTGAGTAAAGAACAGTAGAGAGATGTGACCGAACAGCTCAATACAAAGCCTGTCGTGGCCTGTGCCTCATCATCCACCCTGGGGACTGGCAAAGTACCTGCAGAACCACCAAGAAAAATGTAACAGGTTTGTTACTGAGGTTTTTTCCCCAGAAAGTGACAGATTACTCTGACGGCAAGCAATGAGCTGAACAATGAAAAGATCAAATGACAATTCTATACTGTTAATTTGCATATTCAAATTATTTTAACATCTATTTCAATTATCTTCCCACCCAATCATTTGGAAATTTAAATTGCTTTGTACAGCAAGCCTTTTCCTTGGTGGAAGTGGGATGTCTGGTCAGAAAATAAGCCTGCCACTGCTATGAGCAGTGGAAGAACATCCAAGTTCAGTATATCAATGCATCACCATCAATCAGTGGGTTTTCTTGCAAATAAAGGTACATCTCCACCAGACCTCTTATGGCATCCATTTATTTCTTTTCCCCAACGCTTAAGGTACAAAGTTTCTGCTTACCTTTACTATACATGTGTATATCTTCTTGTGCAGATTAATTTTTCTTCTAACTCCCAGACAGTAACTCATTTCCTTCAGAGAAACTCAGATATTCACAGCTCACCCAGATCCCACTGCATAGTTCTGCTTTTTTTTCTTTAAAATGCAATTAACTTATGTTGTTGATATACTCCATAATTCCATAGCCCTTGTGTGTCAATACCAATTTATCAGTAAAATACTTCAGTCACTGGAGAAATCTCAGAGAAATCTCTTCCTGAAATGTTTATTCTGCTACATTAAACTATGAGAAGGGTAGGGGTGGGGGAGCATGACTTTACAGCCAAAAGTTCATGAGGAATTGATTGATTGCCATCTTCCAAATAAAGCGTGGCACAGATAATTCAGCCTTTGCTTTCAGTGGGAATTTGAGTTAACTTATGAAGCTGGTCAGGTAAGTCTGCAACGCTGACAGGACTACCATCCAATTCCAGACTTGGGCTAGTTGAAAATCCATCTGATAAAATAATCTCGGTTCAAGTCTCCCTTAACATTAACCAGCAAGGTGTTTAATATTCGCTGGTGGATGGATAAACAAGATATCCTTGTTCTTTCCCAAAAAGATTTCAAAGATGATACACTGATCTTGACATTGGAATAATATTTTTTAAAAACATCTTAAAGTTGCAGGGTATTAAAAAAAAAAAAAAAAAGAATTGTGAACTACTTAATTTCCAGGACTAGTGGAATTGAAATGATGGAATTAATCAAAGGGAGACAGATCTGTTGCTGCTTGTTTTCATTGAAGTCCCAGGAAAATAAATGGTCTTATGACCACTTTATGAGAAGATACTATAAAAAAGCACTTGAAAAAGTTAAAGTGAGAAGAAAGTGGGGAAAAAAAAAAGTCAAACTGATATAAAATGCCACAGATTTTCATTACAACAGTTGTAAAAGGCTACAGCAGGTACATGACTCAGGCTGCGTAAAGCAAGAGTATTTAAATCATTGAAGGGGTCAAACACTGTTATTAAAAGTCTTTGTACTTGCACAGGTTGAGTTACAAAAATGTTTGCAATGAAAGGTAATTTAACTGCTTGAGAGCAATTCTGAATTGCTTTTAATAATACTCTTTGGAAGCTTCAAATAGCACTACATCTGCACTAGAAAAAATCTCTGCTAATTTGGACCTACACATTTTTAATATTCTTTTACCTACTTTGTCTAAGCATACCTCATATTAACCTGAAAGACATAAACCTAATTTACTACGCTGCTAGAGTCTAAAGTGAGAGCTTTTACTTCCAAACACCTGAATTGTATATAGCCACTAAAAGCTTATATTGATCCAGTTTTGGTGTATTGGAGTATTTTTCCTGATCTTAAAGGACTGTTTAAAATGCATGTTTGTGTATCTTTGCCAGCAGCATAATATAATGAAGTAAAAGGGGAAACAAATACTTGTAATACTAGAAGAATAAAACCACTACAACAGTCTGCAAAAATAATCTGACTTGAATTGCCTCTTTTGTACCATTTATAGATATAAGTAATACCTGGAATACTGTCTAGAATTCCAATTTCTATAGTGGCAGAATTGTCCTGAGGAGGGAAATCAGAAAAGAATAAATGTTCTTGAGGGACTAGTGAGACTAGTTGGGATAAAATTGTAATCCCTAGAGAGAAATCCTAGCCCTACTGCAACCAAATAGTAAATTCCCACTGCTTTCATTAATTTAACATAAAAATACTTGCAGTCCAAGAGCATCAACAGCAGCAGCATGGAACATCCTTGCCAGAAAGAAACCAACTTCTCTGTAAAAGAAGCCATTAGGGAGAAATACTCAGTCTATAAAAATATTGCCTTTCATTGCAGTTTTGCATTGAAGGTTAGACAACGTAACTCAAACATAACATTAAAATCCTCTCAAAAGAGCACAACAATCGCTCGACTGTCTATAGCCAACAGCAGCAAAGAAAAAGATTGGGATGTTATAAATGATCGAGAAGTTTTTCTGTTACTGAGCATTTCACCTAAGCTTCATTCTGGAAACAGAATGGCTATTTGAAACTGAAAATGTCTTCGAGTTTAGAACTAATTCCTCAAATCAATGAAGTAATCAAATTTCTGTCTAAATCTAAAACTATGTGTAATCCCATTATAAAATCACTTTTCTGCTCACCATCAGTTTCCTGTACTCTGCTCCAATCCACAAAAACCACTGCTCCAAAACAAAGATGTGGAATTAAACTATCCAAGTGACCCAAGGGCTGCCAGGGAACACAGTATTGTCCCAAGGCCAGGACTTGCATAGCTGTCCTTCCATCATCCGTGACCCTTTACCACCTGAGCCACAAAGAGCACAGTCATACCCCAGGCTCCAGAGAGCGGGGAGTCCACACAGTCCCCCCACTCCAAGCTGCAGCTCACTAGCTATTGATCATGTACTTCAAAATCCAGTCCAGTATTTCTCTTTCCTTGAGGAGGAGCAGAAGAGGAACATATGGTGAGCAGAAGAACATTATTTTTTCAGCCATCATTTCTTCTGCCAGATACTGCCCATCGTGCCTGTTTTTCCTCCCTCCTGGAAAGTGCAGAGCATCAGAAGGCAGTAATTCCTGGCCACATTCTCTCTTTCACAATCACTGGGGAAGTAGATTAAAAGAAAAAACTGATTATATTCCTTGAGCCTTTCAATTTAGCTCCCCTTTATGCATCTATGTAGTACTACCTATCATATGACTTTCACTAGAAATTGATATTGTAACTAAAAGCCACAGGACTGTAATATGAAAGTAGGAATAACACACATAACAAAGATTACATATAGTAAATGCTATTTAACAACAGCCATCCACAACTTCCGTAATATCTGGTTTAGAGATTTTTTTTTTTTTTTTGATGAGGCATGAAAGAAAAAATTAACAGTAGCTCCAGCAGTTGTAAGAAATAGATTGCTCTGGAGATAATACCATATATGCTTAAAAACAGCACAGCTGCTGCTGGGGCCTCTGAACTGCCTACTAAT
Organism: Podargus strigoides; assembly: GCA_028020825.1. NCBI lineage: Eukaryota > Metazoa > Chordata > Aves > Caprimulgiformes > Podargidae > Podargus > Podargus strigoides. The sequence goes on from CM051628.1 coordinate 15,062,216, forward strand.
AAGGGCTGCTCCAGTGGTCTGTGCTGTTCCAGCCTACGCCACAGATGCATCCACCATTGTCCACCTTCAGCTGACAGAATGCCTTTTTCCTGTTCTGTTCCCCCTCCCATCAATGATGAAAAAGCATAAATCAGTGTCCCAAGAGAGTCATTGCACCCACTAAACAGCCAATAATTAGGAATCTTTAACTGGAAGAAAGATCCACATTAAAAATCGTTCCCATGAACCTTGACTGAGAACTTAGTAGCTTTTAAAATTGTTAATATTATGAAAACAATAGATTTACTGAAACAAATAATTGGAGATGATAAAAATACATCCTTTTAATTTTCTAAGTCTTTCCTGAAATTTAACACTTGGTGTTTTTCAGCTCAAACTTTAAGAATGGAAATTTTAAATGTTTTAGTTTGTCTCTATTTTCAAACATAAGGTAAATCTCAATAAAAATAGAAGTAAAAAATGTTAAGATAACTTTTTGACAGAGTTCATTAGTATTTTTCCAAATTTTCTTATTTAAAATTCAGAGAAGTTTTTCTGTTTATTTGTTTTAAACTTAAGCATCCCCACTGGCAAGAGTTGTTCTGCTTAAGAGTAAAAGTGCAGAGATCAATGAAATCAAACAAAATTAGCCACTAATTTAAATCTTAAACTTCAAATGACTGACTGTAATATATCATAAATTTCAGGAATTTGAGCCAAATTAAAATTCCCTTCAGAAAATACACAACCAAGTAAAAGCAGATTCATATGCTGCCTTTAACTGGGAAATAATGAGAATTAAGAAAAATGCTGTGATATTTTGGCAAATATGGTATAGATTGAGGGGGTGAGGTAGGGAGGGTTTGCAAACAGGGCTTAATATCATTTGGGGATTATAAACCAGTTGTGATATTTTTTGCAATTTAACATAAGCAATGCGACATATAACTAATCAACTTAGTTATTAAAATGAATAATTACAGATGTTAAACCAGTGGCCCTTATCACTCAAAGAGATTGTTTTTTTCTGTCTTGACTGATACTTAAAGAGCTAAAATCAACACTTGTTATATTGGGATTCTGTTCATTATTTTGTTTCCACAGGAAAGAAATTGTCGATAAAGAGAAAAATCGGTGTCTGAACACCAAGCTGGGGGCACTGACAGAGCAGATGCAGGCATGTCTTTCCACAAAAAGTGACCTTCACAAAGATTATGAACAAAGAAGAGCATCAGCAGCTGCTGTTTGTATGAGAAGTGACAACAAAGACGACAGTAGTAGGTGACCAGAAAGGAACATGTCAATTAGGGCGAGAATTACTGCACAGATGGGTTAGGAAAAGTGCATACACATCAAAATCTGAGAAACTTTCAGTACAATGTCTTTATTTAAAGTGTAAGCACAAGGCTTAGGAGCAAACTTTTAATGTGTAACACCCTGAAATGTTCGCTCTGGCACAGACCCCTCAACAGCCTGCCCACTGGTGCAAGACTGTTTCCACCATTAAATGTGATCTGGCATGGGGGAAAACATGAAGGAAATCTGTGGCAATTAAGAGCCACACAACAGGTGGGAGCACCCACATGACGAAGACAGATCATTATTTTAAATTCAGGACCCAAAAAGGGAAGATCAAGGTCAGAGCAGGTATAGAGAGATGAAAAATAGGAATAATCTGCATGATTTGAAAGAAAAGGGAAGCCTGACTGCAAATAAAGAGTATCTATATTCTCAGAAAATAACTTATTTCAATGAAAAACAATAGTTTGAGGAAGCCTGGGAAACAGGTCTCTATGTGGACATGTTCTCAGCAGGTATCACCCGAAGCCTCTGGCTGGGCCTCAGAACACCAAGCTAGTCAAAACCACTTTTCCCCAAAATTAACTTTCTTTACCCATCCCCTTTGGAGATAATATATTGCTCAAAGAACTGCTGAACACAAAGTACTCCAACGACTTTAAAAATCAGACTAGAGTAAAAGAAGACAGGGCCAAACTTAAGGACACAGACATCTGGGATTCAATGACAGTGATTAGCATGATTTCCTGGTCATCCCCAGTCCTCAGATAGATGTTTCATAATACAGCAGAATGAATTAACACATCTGTATACAAGACAACACAAAATCCAGAGTGATACATATTTCTAGAGAACAAGATTGAGATTCGAAGCCAACATTAATCTTGAAAGTTTACAGAAAATAGTGAAGTAAGATTTGAGAACCACTAGGAAAGCTTTTTTAGCAGGTAAAACACTATCCTTCTCCAAGGTGAGTTTATGTAACATGCAATATAGGGATTTCTTCTGTGCACTATAATAAGAAAATTCACTTTTAGTTTTGAAAGACTCTGCTAGTGCTTTCCTGATCCATCTTCTACTATACAGCCCTTTTTTAATATATGTTTTCAATATCAATGCAAAAATCATGATTTATGCAATTAATCACATGCATCTGCAATCTGAGCATTAAGTTCATTATAGCTTGAGCTTGTATTACTTTTTAAACATGACAAAGAACATCATCAGTGTTGTGATCAAAACTTGGGAGCCAAATTGTCAGTATTGATATAAATGACATGATTTATGGAGGCCTGAGAACCCAACTCATTGATTGGTTTCATCCACAACAGCAGATATCTTCCACTGTTTATGTTTCTGTGTTTATCTACTGAGTACACATTCACAGAATATTGGCAGAGGATCCTAATGACTTAAGAGAGCCTAAATAATTGAGGTTTTCTCATGGCAGACTCCCACTGGATCTTCCACATGTGATTTATGTGGATTGGATAAACCTTAAAGCCACAATTATCTTCAACCGATGATTTGAAAATTATGGTTTAGAATTTTAAAGGAGTCTAAGGTGGTTTGCAACAAAACTGCACCAAAATCTGCCAAGAATTACTCAAGTTGATTACTAATGATACTAAGAATATGATTTTTAATGGAATTTGTTATCAAAAGATAAATATTCCAATATTTCATTTAAGAGCAAACCCAAAACCACACGTTTGCATTCAAGGGAAAAAAAACAACTGATTTTATCCTTTCCTTTTATAACAAAGTATCAGGAAAGTATGATGAATGGAAAAAAAGTAAGATCATTCTCTTGGCCAGACATAAGCTCATGCTGTACAAAGGCTGTTTGATATTTGACAAAAAAAAAAGCCTCAGATTTGTGGGTCAATTCCAATCAGTCACAACTCCTTTTTATGACTTTAAAAAAAGTTCCCTGTAATGATGGACAAAACCACTGCAGGCTCATTATTTTCACTGTAGCAGGGAATGGATATTAAAATTTATGAGTAAAATAAAATTTTCCCCAGGTCACAGATCTTGCAAGTAATAGGTACTCATTCACTGGGTTCTTCTTATATTGATGAAAGCAGAAAGTACAGGTTAAGCTAAATTACTAGCATATAAATACAGTGAGATGGTTCAGATGGCATATAAAACATAACATTACACCCGAAGTTATTTTTTATTACTAGCACAGAGCAGAGATTTACATTTCTTCATGTTTACTGTTTCTTTGGGTTTTTTATTGTCATGTAAATTAATTAATATTGTACTTGCACCTAGAAAAAAAGCTATTAATGCTTTTTAAAAGAAAACTATTTCCCAAAATTCCCTGTGTGTGTCTCAGTTGGGTTTTTTTAGTCACTCAGGACTAAAATGTATTTCACTCAAAGATTTAGACTGCTATAATTTAGCAGTGGCATTTTCAGAAAAGTACAGGAAAGCAGCTTTTTAGAACTTTTTAAAGTCAGTCTTCATTTCCATAGATAGCAGTTTGGGAGATTAGGGAAAACTCTGTAGACACCAAAAAAAGTAAAACCTTCATCCCTCTCCAAAGAAATTTAACTAGTGAATTCCTTTCAATTTCTTTTCTAAAATTCCTCTTAATACTTGTATGTACAGTTCCTTTACAGTTCCTGTCCCATGCTTCATTACAAGAAAGACTTCAACAGGGAAAGCTAATCTCCACATATTTTTTTAATTGGGTATGTCTCAATTGTGTAAGTTTTAGTCTTAAATACACCTGTAGGCAAATAAGACTGTTGCACAACCAGTTGCAAGCTATTAGATTTATGAAGTCCCACAATTAAGATACCCATTTCCACCTTGAAATTTTTAAGCCTGACAACATTAAGGCTGTAATTCACATGTCTTTCAACTGCTTTTCTCATTTAGCTCTATGTTGGAAGCTCTTTTTCTTCCCTCCAAATAACTGTTCCCTTTTCCTCCAAGTGGCTGGAGGATTTATGAACTCTCTAGTCCAGAAAGAAACAGTATTTGTCACCACTCAAACCTGGAAAGCAGAAGTGCTTTAGAATCCAAAGGCTTATATCTTAGCATAGAAGTCTATTTCTTTCATGAAGAATATGTTACCATAAATAAAGCCTAGGACTCATCTTAACTGAAGACAAGTTAGATAAATTAGTAGCATGTGACTAGAAATATATTAATTTCAACAATCAGTGGAGAAAAAGTAGAATCATATTAATAACTCCAAAAAAATTACAATTCCTTAAACATTTCTGTTGGCTTTAAAAATTGAAGCAGAATCATATGTGCATGCCTGGCAGTGTCTTAGTCCAAATGTTTCTGTAAGTTTTGGGGTTGTTTTGGTTTAGTTAGGTTTGGGCTGGGGGGCAGGCAGCAAGAGGCTTGCTTTGGTTGGTTGGTTTTATTTTAATAAAAAGTAGAACATAATTAATCCCAAGCCAAAATTCAGAAACTGAAAGTGAGGGCCAGCTGTTCAGGCTGCATGCAAAAGCCTGAACCACTGTATACCATAGCTTCAGAGATAAGGTATACTCTCATCAAACATATTTTAAAACACACACAAAAAGCGTTGCAGAAAACTTCTTGAAATATATATACCTGAGATCCCACTATTAGGTGTGACCTAACAGAGAACAGTGTTGGGGCACCATGGGATAAAATGGGATGAAAAGGAGTAGTATTTTATCTAATTTTAGTTTATTCAGTTGTGAAAAGTGTGGAAAAGAAATAACTGAACAAGATAAATTCTGAAGTAAGATCAGAAGAAAGCTACTGAGATAACAGTAATAATACTGTATAATAGATATTATAATCCTATACAACTTATACTGCATTATTAAATTGCATAATAATTACATATAACAGTAGCAATAATACTTAGAGCATAAAGGTGATGGGTTTTAACCAATATAATACAGTCTGGAAAAAGAAAAATATCTCTGTTTTGTGTTTTGCTTCCAAGAATGACATTTTCTGAAAGACCACCTTTAGATCTGTATTCTCCCACTGAGCAGATGTTAGTCCAAGCAAATTGTCACCAGCATATACAAGTGCTGCAAGAACTGCCCTCTAAGTAAGGTAGCAGCTGGTATATGCCTTTTATGTCTTGTTTATGCTTCTAATTATATCAATACTGCTCAAATATACTGAAAGAACTGCTCAAAAATTTCAATAATAGCAACAGAGTGTAGGAATAAAACGTTGCTTCACTGTAAGGAGTTTGTTGGGGGCAGGGTGAGGTTGTGGTTTTTTTAATGGGGTTTTGCAGAAAATTATGTTTCTTCTTCTAAATTATCATACTGTGAGGAGGTTTAACTTAAACAACTGCATAACAGTAACTACTCAACTTCTTCCAACAATAATTTTAAGGCATTATTTCAGAAGAGCAAGTCAAATAGGTCTTTGCCAAGTTTGGAGCTCATTTTATCAAAAAAACCCCCAAAGGTAACAGAACAACACACCCAACCTACCATCCCCCAAGGCCCCCACAAAAATAAACCAAATCTATCATGGGCAGGCAGGAGGGGGATTCTACCATAAAAGGAATTCTCTTTTTTAATGCCCTTTAAACCACGAACCAGAAACACCAGCACACCAGCTTTGACCTCTGACTATGTTATCCCTCACAAACTAGCTATTAGGAGATGGAAAAAAGCAAGGCTGGATCCAACAGAAATAGCCCACAACTGGGCACAGGGTGCATATGTCATCTTCTGACCACGCAGGTGGCATCTAGTTAATGCTGACATCTTCCCAGCTATATGAAGATGGGATTCAGGAATGGTCCTGGGGGCAAATCTTCAGAATCCACCTTCTCCACCACAGCTAGTCCAGCTATGCTCATGCGGAGAAAGCAGCCATTAACCACTATTCTCCACAAAGCAAGGGAAATGGAGCTGCTTAAGTGCAGCTGTGCTCTGAAGGCAAAGCAGGTATACACTTTCTTAGATGGACTGGACAACTTCAGTACAGCCCTTTGTACTTCTTAGATAAAAGTGCATTTATCATTAAGTACACAGAGCTCTAGGGCTCCACGAGGGGTGTGCTTTTTATTTAAAAGTCTGTATTGTTTCACTGTCACCATATGAGAGGAGTGGGAAGGTGTGGAATCAGACAAAAAATAAAAACTGCATCTTCTGTATTTGACTGTATATTCTGTATATGTCTGTTCTCTGCCCTCTCATATTTCTTCCGAGTGCCTTTATTTTCACTAGATGGGCAAGTAAGTTGTGGCTTTTTTTAAAGTCACAATTGAACTGTCTCCATTTTCATTTTACCTTTCTTCACCTCCTCTTTGGTTCTTTTCACTTTATTCTACTTCTTCCAACTAGTGGAAAAAACAGCCTGCCAAAGGTGAGAGGCAAGTACAAAGAAGAAAGAGCAAAGAACAAAGAATACTACTAATGCTTCAGCAAAGAGATAAAATGTTACAGTAAAAACAGAAACCAGAAGTTTTGACGTAATCACATTGCAATATTTTAAAAACCTCTAAACAGTACTCCAAACACCGGTTTGCTTGTTTGTTGTTTGTTTGGGGTTTTGTTTTTGCTTTGTTTTTTAATATTCCACCCTTCTGTAAACTCACTCTACTGTATTTTAACACATCACTGGCAGTCATTAAGCTTCTCATTAAGATTTTTTTTTTTTCCAGACAGAAAATCTGAACAATAAAAGAAATCCACAGGCCTGTGAGATAAATTGCAAACCAGGTGTACCAAGATCACAACACTTGTATGACCAACCTTAGGCTTAAAATGACTCTGAAGTAGTATCTAGCATTTAAAAATCATAGAATAGCTATACAGCATCTTAAGAGATCATCCACACCATTTCCTATTTCAAAACACAAGATATTGGAAACATCTGACACATGCTTTTCTACTTTGTTCTTTAAACCTTAAATCTTTGTTCCTTAACTCTTTTTTTTTTTAAGAGCTAATATTTATAAGGTAACTGAGGAACTAAGTGGAGTTTGGTACATTTTCAAATGTTATCATTCAACTCTAGTCCTGGGGAAAATGAATCTGCCAAAAACTCACAAATTCAAAGAGTGAAAAGCCTTAAAAAAATTACTTGGCTTCAACTTTACATGAATGGTCCTGCACACAGGCTTAACTTCAATCTCAAGGACAACACTAGTAATTTACATCAATTGCAAACATCCCCCTTTTCTTAAAAATGAAAAATAGATCCACACATGCTTTGAAATCATCCTTGCATCTCATCTGGTGCTGAACCTTCAGAAGAACCTTCAGAAGATGATGCTACAAAATAAGATAACTTCTATTCTATCATCTTATGTGCAGAAAGGAAACAGAATCTCTTTCATTATTATGGACACAGGGACTCAGTGCAGCCTCCTAAGTATTTAAGAAAGTGTGCTGTTTTCTTTTAGACATAATAAAAATATTTAGGACTTCCTTTTGTTTCATCCCACTTTCCTTGACAGTTTTTAAAGATTAATGGATACTGTTGTTTACATATCTTACCTCTGAGGAAGCATGACCTTCAAGGCAGTTATGAAATTAAAGTCAAGAACTATTCCATCTTCATTAGTTTTATATTAAACCTAATCTGTTGTGGTTTTGGTTGGTGGTTTGGTTTCTTTTAATTGTAGTTAACTATCTCAATACAGCTGTTAAAATGTTTTATTTCCATTACCTTTTAACATGGAGTTGTTCTTTCATATAAACAAATAAACACAGATCATCCCTCATTGCTCAGAGCACATGGAGTCATTTCACATTTCCTGAATGAGAGTTCAGCTGGTGTGCATCACTCACCAGCCGTCACAGACAGCAATGCTGTAGTAAATTAGCAATAAATTATTCACCAAGAATCATGTAAAAGAAAGTTTAGGTATCTTTCTGGTAAATGCTATTAATTAAATACCTAAGGAACCAGACATACAGATCAAGTCTACTGAACATAGCTCTGTGCACACATCCAACAGATCTACCTAGAATACAATTGTTGTATTTCAACAAGCAAACCCCTGAGGTACCCTAAAACCAAAAGTAGACGTTTCAGACACTGGTGTTTGTTAGGAAAGTAGTTACAAATTCATACGCAGAGACACATGAATAACATGAGCAACCGCCTAACAGCAAAACGAGTCTGTTAAATTTGCATTCTTCACTGTAGTTGCAAATTACACACTCTATGTACATGTATATAACAGAGGATCTCCCTCACATCCTCTGATGTTACATAAAAATAAAAGTTACTCCACTCCTTTTACTACTGCAGTACTAAAGCACTGTGAATTAGCTTTTGTCCTCTTTTCTTCAGCATCAGAAAATCATCTTTCAGTCACATATCAATATCGTAGGCCAAATTTGAAAATCTATAGTAAAATTTTACTTATAGTGCAAAAGTAGTCAACTGTTAAAATAGCTTTTAAGTATTTTTAAAATCTACAAATGGACATACAAGTATGTCTTACCTGCAATTCTTACAGTAATAAACACAAAAGTAGGATAGCATACAATATCACATAAATACTGCATTTCAGCGCATAATTTTCTACTTGCAACAATTATTCCTTCTTTTCATGGAGCAGAAAGCCAATAGGAGAGGTATTACACTGGCTCATCCCAATAGTCTTCCATTCCTCTCATGTTCCTTTCATAAACAGGAGACACCAGGGTGCCTCTCAGCCCAAATTTCACATAAAACCAGAGGAGATGCAAGAAGACAGCTTTGTGCAGCCAGTTTCATCTGAGGGGGAATATCTATTTGGTCTATTACTCCTTGGCTATCTGAATAACCGTGAGGAATGGCAGCAGGAGATCCACAAGGCCTTGGTTGCTTGCTTTTACCAAAAAAGACGTGGGCTCCTTTTCTGATAAACTAATTTTGAAATTACTTGCAGATTCAATAATTTAGGGCAGGGGAAAAAAAAAACATAAACTTATGAATAGGTGTTTTGAAGCTATCTCAAAGAGAAAACATGTATTACCTTTTTTTATCTAGTGTGAAACAGAGAAAATAGAGCTCATTGTCACAGCATACGACTAGCTCTGGCCGAGAGGATCACAACAACTTCACCCTGGCACCAGCAGGGCAGAAACAATACTGCTTATTAACACAAATGAGATTCATTGCTATAACCGACGAAGCAACATTCCCTACTCATAAATCCACAGGTAATCTTACATTGTTATAGCTGCAGTGCCTGTGCTTCCTTTTTGTCACTTATAAAAATATTTTTTATTACAGCCTATTCTGGGTGAAGGTCAAGCGAGAGAGACAGGATTGGAAACTTAAGTCTTCTAAATGGAGACAGCACATAATGCCAACTCCTTTAATACAAGTTCTTCTGTCTGCAGTATAAGCCTTGACCTAGAAAACCCCTGCATCTTTGGCTTTCCAGGTTTTGATATAATTCCCTCTATATGCAAGAATTTACCGAAGACCTTTCTGACCTCAGCCGTACAAACATTTGTTCCAATAAATAAAGACAGTTCTCTCTTATGGAATACTCTACACTAGGGCTTGCACTGTGATCACCAGACTTACCTTATTAAGAAACTGAAGAATGACTTGACAAGCTATGAAAGACAAAGCCTTTACTTATTGCAGCTCTATTGTTCAGCTTTCTAATTTACAGATTACAGTGATAGAAAAGGTAATTCTATTCAAACACAAAGAAAGGTGTTAAATTGTCTGAAAAAAATAATTAGGCATTCTATAGAGAAAGGGAAAGAAGAGGCTGCTTGTCTTCTGAAATGGTACCTGCTTATGAAATAGCCACAGAGGAACATTAAGTGAATCAATATAACCAGTAAATCTATCTGAAAGAGTAGAGGCAGCCACCAACATAATTATGACTCCTGGTGCGTTGCTAATACACGAAAAAAAATGTTGATTGATTGCTATGAATTTCTGGCAGCTTGAAGCATGAAATACATTAGCATTGTATCCTAATGTCTTTGATAATTGTTCAGAGTTGATGCTTGTCTTCTGAACAAGGCATATTATTTATTCACAAAGAAGTCACTGGCTGTAAAAATTAAACATGTAGAAAATAAGTTGACCTCTTTTTTTTTTTTTCCTCTGCACAAAATGACATTTCTTTGAAGGACAAAAGAAGAAATAACCTACGCTATTACTAACTGATACAGGTCTAATTTAATGTGCATCGTCCAGATACCTTTGCCCTTTACAGGTTATTAACTGTAACAAGTTCCTAGGTGAATTTATTGCATCATTACACAGCAACTATAGAAACATTTCTGGTAGAAAATCCTACAGTGAAACATCAGCTCTATTTAAAATGAACATTTCTGAAATACATTGCCTGGTTTATAAGTGTCACTAAGAGTTTCTACAGACCACATCAGGAAAAGTCTTCATATTCATGTGTACCATAAAGGTTCTCAAATGCCACGACTTTAAGATTGTGCTTATACACGCATATCAGTACTTTTTGCTTTTCTACATCTTTGTCCATGTATTACTGATCACTGAAGAAAGCAAATCAAATTATTTTATTCTTCTCCAATTATTTCATTTTTATTTCTCCCTGATAGCAGAGATTATGCCAGATGTAAGCTACCTAATAGAAGCAGTATCATAAGGATTTAAGTCTTCAGAGCTGAAATGACTGTTCTTTTCAAAAAATTCTGCAAGCATCTCAAAAGGAGGAAAAGAACTCTAAGGAAAACACAACAGAGCTGGGTAAACAGCAAGACTGGGTACTGCAGTAATTTTTATGCTCTAAGCAACAAAGATGTCAACAAATAGCAGTAATGACAGTCTCTGAAACATAGTGGGGTTAACTGCAGTGACATTACTTTCCAATCAGCATAAACATACCCAGTTACAAAGACTTTTTTTACATTCATGAGGACCCTGATTTTTCTTTACTAAGGTTTGCTATTCAAATAAATACAAGATTAACGTTACATGTTATATAACTTTTGAAATACAAATCAATACAAATTCACTACCAATGCAAAACTAGCACTACAGATCACAGAATCACAGAATGTTAGGGATTGGAAGGGACCTCAAAAGATCATCTAGTCCAATCCCCCTGCCAGAGCAGGAATACCTAGGTCAGGTCACACAGGAATGCATCCAGGCGGGTTTGGAATGTCTCCAGAGAAGGAGACTCCACAACGTCTCTGGGCAGCCTGTGCCAGTGCTCTGTTACCCTCACTGTGAAGAAGTTCTTCCTCACATTTATGTGGAACCTCCTATGCTCCAGCTTGCATCCACTGCCCCTTGTCCGATCATTGGATGTCACTGAGAAGAGCCTGGCTCCATCCTCATGACACTCACTCTTTACATATTTATAAACATTAATGAGGTCACCCCTCAGTCTCCTCTTCTCCATGCTAAAGAGACCCAGCTCCCTCAGCCTTTTCTCATAAGGGAGATGTGCAGATGAGGTGCTGAGGGACATGGTGTAGTGGTGAATTGGCAGTGCTGGGTTAATGGTTGGACTTGATGACCTTAGAGGCCTTTTCTTATTCTGATTCTACAAAAATCTCTGTCAAGCTGCAGGCCTTATTGGCATTTGCCCCTTTAAAGCACCTGTCTGCCCTTCTGTTTTTACTTGTATTCACACCAGTTAATCCAGGCTCTTCCACAGCCATTGTCCCTGACTTCTTCCCTACCAAAACACAGAACTATTTGACCTGAAATCAATGGTGCATTTAACTCAACTGCATGGCTCAGGTAACACCTCCAGTTTGGACTGCTAGCCTGCTCTGTCTGCACGAAGGTAAAAGGCTTGTAGACCCTCCCTGTCTGCCAATAATGATTCTGCCATAGCTAGGAGAATGGATAACTTCTCCCACAATTTATGGTAAGAAAAATCTGTGCAGCTCAGCTTTTTTTCAGAAGAAAACCAAATCAAAACCAAAAGCCTATGCAAGGCATTCACATAAATCTCAGCTGGGCAGGAAAAGGCAAAACAGGTGATAACACTGCTAAAATAGGCACAGCTTCACAGTGTGCTTACCAATACAGAGACCCTGTTAACACTCAGATCTAGAAAACCATCATCACAGCAAAGACATACCCGTGAGGGTATAAAAAAACATAACTGTTAGCTGAAGTAATAAGGCAGAGACTACAGCTACCACATAAGTCAAAAAACTAACACTCTACAAGTTCACATTTAAGGGCTCTTAAGGGACAATACCAAAGCCAGATGTCTCAGTTATGTCTCTTTAGTTCTTGCTCTGCAATCTGTGAAGATTTATTTCTAGCTTATGTGTTCTATCATGCCAGCATAATAAAGCACAGTGGCACTTAGATGTATATGACTGAGTTCACACACATCTACCTTAGCACCTATTTACAGCAGTGCTGAGTAAGGAAGACCCAGGGGTGGGATCCAGAGCATGGTTCAAATTCATGAATTCATATTAATATATTTTACCCTTGTTGGCACATTCTGAATCTTGTTTAAACATAAGAGAGTAGACTGTGCGGCTAGACAGATGTATACAAAAGAGACAGGAACATGTTAAGGCAAAATAGGCTCATTCCAAAGGAAGAAGCATGCATTTTTGCTTGTAGTAAAGATGCCATTTAGCTGACATTAAAACTGCACTTTATTTTCTATTGCTTCTAAAATCCACACACACGCATCACCACTACTACACTGGTATAGTATACTGGTTCTCTCTTCAGGAAATCTGAGTGATTGGGGAATGCCCAGGTAAATTGATGGCTCATCATTCTAGCATAGCCAGTTTGAGTCAGCAAAAGCAAGAACTGCAAGATTCTTCCGTAAGATTGATCATCCTGGGGTGCACTATGAAGGAGAAGCAAGCAGATGGAAGTAAACCAAATCCTATAAATTCAATGCTAAAACTTAAATTGCAAGTATCACCGTAACTGCTACTAGCTTCACGAGGTTGTAACGCATTGTGAGAGAAGAATCAAGGTTCCACTGTTCTGTAGGACACAGCAGCAAATCTCAATAATCTCCATGCATGATCTAGAGATAGGAAATCATACACTTCATAGTATGGTAATTCTGAGACCTGTGCCAACAGCTTCCTATTAACACCGATAAGGATTTACACCATTTTTACCTTCAGCACAATCCCAACCAGAGCTCTGCAGGAAGGCAGGTCTGATATGTGCAAATCTGTTCCTGCTCCTTCAGAAGTCACAAAGGATAAACCATATACTGCAAAAAATATTTTTCCTTTCCCCAGTCTACAGGAACCTTAAACAAATTAAGACAGCTGTTAAGAAGATAACTTGTAGTGAAAGATCTATAATAGAACAGTAAGAAATCACAAAGAACAGATCTCATTTTCTACTAGACTACTTCTGCATAGAGCACAGAGCTGGAAAAGCAGCTTCACAACTGAGTCTCATCCTATCCTGGTGCTTCCTGGGAGTGGTGACAAAACCCTCCAGGACTGGGAAGGTCTTGCAGGATTTAGGCAAATTTGAAGCCACCCTTGGGTGCCCTGACAGTGCTGAAGAATATCATTCAGCAATTTTTACAGCTTCTTGAATTATCCAGCTAAAAAACCCAACAAAACACAAGAAAAAAAATGCTTAAGGGACTTCTCACACTGACTTCAAGAGCAGGATTAGTTTCATAGTCCCATATTTCCCTGTTCTAATATGCACAGTAAAAGGTATGGAAAAATAATGAAGGATCACAAGGTTTATGACATTTTAAACCAGAATGAAGAGTTAAGGAACTTAAAATTTAGGAAGATAGTCCCCCCCAGACACCAACCCCACTATTTCAATATCAGCAACAGACTCTTTAGACACAAAGATCCTAAGAAAAACATTATAATTAGCTCTTAATCAGAAAATATTTCTGTTCTTCCAGGATGTAAAAATGCAGTGCAAATACAAAGATCTTCCATAAGACTTTTTGTTGTTGTTTTGTGGTGGGTTTGTTTTGGTTTTTAAATGCAGGATTAAGAAAAAACCAATGATAATATCCACAAAAGGTTTGATGCTTACTTCATTTGCTCTGATATTACATCCTGAATGCTATAAGGCATAGTGACAATCTGCAAATTTTTCTGTAAGTGTGGAATAACTTTACCAAAGACAACAAATTGTAATTTACATCAGTGTAACTATGAGCTAAGTATATCTGCTAGTTCTTAATGGCCTATCAGGCTTATTCTAAATCATATTAAAATGACAAAATAAACTGAACTAAAATAAAATGGAGAATTCTCCTGCCTCTATCTACACATTACAAGCAGATTTTCCATCAAATATATTTATCAGCATTGTGCCCAGCTATAAAACGTTGTCAGTGCAGAATGTTTATGTACTGTAGCACAGTAAAATTGTCCCCCTGTTAACTCTAAATCAGCTTCTGAACAGGTATTGGTGCTTCTTCATCTGCAGCCTAGCTCAAAGGGAAATGTCATTTGTGATGTCTGGAATAGCACTTTTGCAATGAAAGATGTCACAGTTGAATTGTGACTTCCTATAAAGGCAAATATTGCTGGATTTGGTATAAATAAATCTTCCAGACAGATCAAGGTGTTATTTACCTTTTTTTCCTTAAAAGATGGTTAAATTAAGAGAACAACTCAAGACCTGTAAACTTCAGTTTGATTAATACAGTGTGTCATCTACATACTGCATCCATATTAATTCATGCTGTTACCTCATCAGATCTCATAAATAATATAGTGCCAGGACTTGTCAGCATCAGTATGTCTTCACCACATAGTCTGTGTGACTGTCACCCCATCCAAACATCTGAATCAGCTTAGGTGAAATGCAAGTATTCCCTCAGCAAAGAATAACCTCCATTGCTGTCTCTTCATTATTTCTTAACTCAATATTTAGAATACATCCTACAATGATCTGATGGAAAAAATAGATTATGGGGTCCCACTCCCACCCCCTCCCCTAAGTAAAAACTAAAATTTTAGAGATCAGATCAAACAAAAATCCTCTACATAACAAAACATACTTTGTGGTCCTGGACTGGTTTTTTGGCAGCGCTGGGTATTCTCTGGCATTCTCTGTCTCTCTCATCAGGAAAACTAAAATTTAGCAGTAAATTTTGTACTGTACATTGAACCCTGCAGGCTTTTCATAAAATATTCTTTGGGAAACAAGATTAAAGTTTCAAATAGAATAAAAACTTTCCCCTTTATTTTGCAAAAATTTGAACTAGTAATGCTGAATAAATACCTTCTCTATTATGACTGTATCAAAACAGTAATGAAGCCTTGATTCATAAAATTTAGGTGCTCAGTTTCGCTGAAATCCATTTAACTTCTTGGATTTTGAGAGGCATTTACAACATAGAAGTCACATTTAAATATGTAATGATCAGAGTTTAATATATGCACTACTTCCTTTTCACAAAATAGTGTTCTCCACTGTATCTAGTAACTGCTGATGATGAAAGAGTTACAGTAGAGAACACGACCCCCAGTATGTTGTTTTTCTGACCAATGAAAAGCCCTTTTGGTTTACTGAAGAACTCCATAAACAAATAGTACTCCATACTACTATACTTACAAAAAAAAATATCCAAGTTTCACTTGACAATGCAAAGGATCACCTCAGGAGTTCAGACTACACTCATAAGGTGGTGGTTTAGTCCATAAGAATTATCTTTTGTTGATTTAGAACATATGAAGTTTGTCTTTTTCAGTCCTCTAATGCTTTTCAGTATTTCCAGTCTTAACAGTCTTTACTTTCCTCTCCCACACCCCCTCTCTTTTTAATGAGGAACAATATCTTGCTATGCTCTCTTCTTCAGATTCCTAAGGTTTGAAGTTATTTTAAGCCACATATTCTCAAGTATTTTTCTGGTGTGGTATGATTAAGAAAGCTTCCTTTTCTCTAATAGTCACAGAAACTTCACTAAAAGAGAAAGTGTCATTCTGTGTTAACAGTATAAACGGTCAGGCATCTTTAATTTGAAGTGAACCTTAGTATATCAGAATTAATATTTTCATTTTCATTGAAGCTTGCCATCCACACTATAAACATTTATTTCTATTTCTTAAAATGTGTTTCTGAATATTTCAAACCTAGTCCCACTAGGCACTGCCTAGCTCACTTAAGAGAATACATGAACCACCTTTCTTCACGAAGTTCACATACAATTAGTGTTCATTTATACCTTCACTGGTTTTCTCTCAACCACCTTTGGAGACAACATAGCAGGATTTACACAGCCCTTAGTGCAGTGAGGTACAGCCAAGAAGCCCCACTGCATCACCAAAAAGAGGGCTGACACCACAACCGACTTTCATACAGTGAACATGAAAAGATTCTATTAAATATTTAATGTCAATACATAAAATGGCATTAAAATGGAAAAGGTTATGTCAACAATCCAAATTTTTGAAACTTCCTGTTGTTTTTTTAAGGACTGCATAGAAATAGGACAACGGTTTTTGGTTTATCAAGAAGTATAATAGTTAAAATATTCCATTTCAAATGTAAAAAGAAATTGCAGCCATAATTAAAATAATTTAAAAATTAGAAAGTCAGAATCAATTAGAAAGTCAGAATCAGTGGTACCATCCTTCTCTGTCTTTCCCTAAGCCCTTTTTACATACATATAAACAAACACAGCATGAAGCCATGCATGACACAGTTACACAAGACAGATCTATTTTTAACTAAGAGGACAAGTTCTGACCCAAAACCACATGAACTAAAAGTAACAGTTATGGTAAGTAGGTTTAGAAAGCCTAGTTTCTAAAAGAAGCTAAACTAAGGGAAAGTACTGGCTTTTCAAAGCCTTTCATCACCTGTAGTACCTTGGGTAAGAACAGATACATGGTCACTACTAGCCCAGTCCTCAGTTCAGATAATGGTTTATCAAAGGTGAGCCTCCAAGCAGTGTGAACAGAACTGGGGAAAAAACAAACAAAAAAATATCATCGCCCAAAAATACCAACTAAATAAAAAAACATTCAGGGTATAGATACCAAAGACATACTTCAGAGCAACCACAATTACATTTTTTCCACTTTGCTTTGACAAGCAGAACAAAAAGATGTCTTTCCTATTTGAACAAAGCTTTCTACTCTGCTTTAAGTAAATTGCCTTTTTTTTTTTTTTTTTTTAGGCTCACAAACTAAATCAGAAGGTACCACCTGAGTGCTGGTTACTAAACTAAGAGCAATAGTTTCCCACCTTTTTAGTGGGGGGAATAATGTTCCTATGACATGAGAACTTGCACAGGACAATGGCAATACATGTTCAAATCCCTCCTTCAGCACAGAGTCCTGAAGGTGTGTTTCCTACCAAGAGCCTCAGTCACATGGCTTGCAAGTGTTTTGAGGGACAAAGGCAGCTCTGCAAAAGCTATACTGTCCTGTAGAGGCACAAGTGGAAGCCCAGCAGGTACACTGTCAGGCTGCACAGCATTTCCCATGCCTTTTCTTCCTGTCCTAATTAAAATTTTATGTGATCTTTTCCCAGCAAAGACCACCCACTATACCCAAGCAAGCAGAAATAACCAGCTGATATTTCAAGCCATGATCTTTTCCCGAGAGACTGAAGTTGAGCACTCCCAGTTCTACATCAGTTTTTTAACCAGCAGGATCTTACAGAAAATAAGAGCAACTGTCATCATTTTCTCTTCATTGTTTTTGCATATCACTCTGCCCTTTCTAGTCACTTGGATTTTTCACAGTGTTAATTATCTTTATTAAGCTTTCTTTAGGAAATTCACTGTGAAAGTCTCAGACATTCACCTCAAAGCCCTTTTGACTGACAGCCCCTTAAAAAAACGAAACTAGAATGACAAGCAGCTCACTGAGTTGACTGTATCTGGTATGATGTAGCACAAAATGAGCACTGCATGGTTATACTAACTGATTGGATGGTTATGAATTAAAAAAAAAAACATTCCTATGAGTACACAGGTGCGCCTTCCTTGTTCTCTTCTGCAGCTGATAAGAGAGCTTGTCATAACCTTCCTCTTTTTAAATTTTTTTTTGCAATGAAATAATTTGACTTAAGTAAGTGGCCATTCAAAGTTTGAAGGCATATAGAAGTAGGTAATTACACTGATGCTTACTTTCTAGCTTGAATATAGCTTTTTTATTAATAAACTAATTAAGGTTAAAATAAGATACAAATACTAATTTTGAGAGCAAGAATTATTACTTACATAGGGAGAAAGAGCAGCTGGATGTCGGTCAAAATGCTCAGCCACATCTAACATTAGTAGAGTGAAAGCAATTACGTCATCAAGGTCTGTCATAAGTGCTTGTGCTGGAGAAACCACTTTGTTTCCTATTTTCATTTAGAAAAAGTCGTATCTGTCACATTTTCTGTCTTTCTTATGGGTACTCAGAAATTATGAGCTGCTATACAGCTTAGACCTTCAGGACTCACAGTACACTTCTGTGACTTTCTCAGTCACACAAATAGACTGACGAATTAATCCAGAGGACAACATTACAAAAGAAAGTATTAAGGCAGGCATATGACGTGATAAAAATAATTCACATACAAATTTTTACATCTATTAATTTAATTAAATTATTCAATCTGATTTCAGGTTTCTTCAGACTTGCAAAAATGCTGAGTTACATAACTGACAAGTCAATAAACACAGTTGATTTTTTTTTTTTTTTAAAGAAAAACAAACATCTGTTACCTGCAGTGCCAGTCCAGTACCAAAATGCTTTACACTCATTCTAGATCAGAATCAAACATCCACATGTGAGCTGACCTAGAATCACCTAACTCCCAAATCCACAGCCAGCAATCAAGTTGTAATGTTTCGGTAGTAACCAAGTCACCAACAATATGTTAAGACAGATTTTAAGATAAATTAATTAACAAATAAAATTCATACTGAGGAATGAGAACTGGCATCCTGTTTGTTCACAACCCTGGAAAGGTCTGACTGCATTCTCCGAGCCTTTACTCCATTTCAGGAGCACATTCAAAAAGAGTATTAACAATTTGCTATGCAAGGCAAAAAATTTAGCTCTCTGAAGATTTCTTATGAGGTATATCGTAAGTCAGTTGCATTTACTTAACTACCATTTATTTAACTACCATATTTTCAGGAATGTTGAGCTTATCTTCATGATTAATAGCAATATGCATACAAATTACAAAGAAAGGAAATTAACTGCACTCTCCCTGGAGAATTACTAGCTTTAAACAGACAAATAAGGAGTTCTGTATTTTTTCCTTATGATTAGCTGTATACAAAAATATGATCTTTATTATGATCTTTTTCCATCAAGATTTCTGCAATAAATAGAAGATTGAAAAGGACAGAGCAGAGCAATCCAAGAAAACAATGGTACATATGATGCAACAGAGCAGAGTGACAATGCCTTGTGTACTCCAAAAAGAAAATTAAAATATTTTATTACTCTGATAACTACTTTTAACCACTAAGATGTGTGCTAAAATTAGGAACTGCAGGAAAAGAAGTCTTGGAGTGATACAAGAAAACAAAGAAACCTGGGACTTGCCTGGTAAAGGAAGTGGCTGGGGCTTGAAGGAGAAAAAAGAACAAGTTTAGTATGTCAGTGGAATAGGGCAGAAAGGCCCATGACTGAAAGAGGAGGCAGAAATACATCTTACTTCACCATGCTCCCTGCACATAAGCCTGGTTTACAGTCCTTTTTCCCCTTTCTCCAGATAGATTTCCTAAGAATCCAGAATTTGTTTAAACCAAGGTTTCCAGAAATTAAATTTCTAGCATATCTCGTAAATCATGTGAAAACTAATGGGAAAAGTTGATTAGGAGAAGAGATGCAAATTGAAATGAGGTCAATAAAACCAACTTGGAACTTAAGATACTGTATGAGAGACTACTAATTGAACAGTATACATTGTACAGTGGCTCTACAAATATTTAGAGCTTTGTGTTTCTCCTGTCCCAAATAACATAATATCCAAATTTCAGCAATTCAGGTTGCTGAAGATTAGTTCTTTCCAAAAAGCTATTGCTGCAAAATGCAGCTCATGCAGTACAATAGGGAATAAGCCATTGTTATCATTATTGAATAGTTTCTTGCTTCAGGGTAGACACTTGAAATTTAGTTTTCAAGCATTACTTAAATGGGTGATAAAAAGACATTTTAATTGTACCCACAGTAGAACATAAGATTTTAGAATCTCTAAATGAAAGCATCTATGTAGCTGGAGGTATGCATTATTTAAACACAACAATAGCTCTCATTAAAACTTAACTCCATTTTTCAGCTTTCTCAAAACATCTGCTTCTCACAGTATCTGTTTTTGTAATTATAATAAACCAAATTTCTCTAATGATGCTCCTTTAGTTGCAAAAACAACAGGTTGTAGGATTTATTCATAGCTTTAGTAAACTGAGCTTTACTGCAACAGACATAATTCGAAGATGTTGTTATTTCAAATCTATTGCTTTAAAAGTTAATGCCAGAACACTTGATTTGGTTACCATAATGTACTCATTTGAAACAAAACTGTCAGGCATGTTTTTACAAAAGCTCAAGAATAACAACTTCTTTCCCCTAACTGAAGGCGTACCGTAAAATTAATACAAGTAAACTGTACACAAACCAAGGATGCATAGGAGGATTCCTGCATCGTACATTTCCATTCTACATCCAGTTCATATAATGTCACAAGAAAAAACCTTAACAAAAACACTTGCCATTTGCACCAGCCCAAACATCATCCTATTTGTTCTCATCTCCATAACAGCTACCTTAATTTCCATGAGAACTGAAGAACTTGCTCTTTAAGTGAAAAAAATTTATTTGGAACAGAGGAAATAAAAAAAAAAAAAAAGGAGGTGAAGAAAAAAGGAATATAGCTTTTAAGGACATGTTGAAAATGCCAGCCACTGTCACACAATGTTCTCTTTAAATAATGTCCGTACTGAATGCAAGAAGTGCCTACCTTCTGTTTGGTTCTTGACACATGCCACAACTCAAAAGTTTCATTATATTGCATTATGAGAATTATGTGCCATAAGCAACTACAGAAATATATCATAAATATGCTTTTAGTTAGAAAGTAATTCTAATACAAAATCCATAATGTATTCCTTTTAGGTTTTGCTATATAACATAACAATGCATTTACAGGAGTTTTGCAACATGCTCCCAGAACTTCCTAATTTCTACTCTAAAAATAAGCCTCAAAGATTTGAATACCCCATCTTAAAAGCAAAGAACCAGAACTTTATTTTAAGCCTATGATACTCTATCTATGCTTCTAATGAAAATAGTATAGAGAATGTGTTGACAGTCTTCTGGATAACTTTTTCCTCTTGTAACTGTATTACCCATGTGTATTTTTCTGACAGGGTCTAGAAACTCCCTTTATAGAGTCTAGAAACTCCCTTTATAGAGTTCCATCATAATGCAACTTCAGAAAGAACAATAAATTAACAAATCTGTTGCCAAAAATTAGGAGTTGTTTGTTTCTAATGTCTCCCAGATGGAAAACACTTTTGTTAAATCATTGCAAGCGAAATTAGGCAGCTTGTTAGCGAAGCCTAATCATTCATTAGCATTTTAAATTCTTGCGAAGGGACAAAATACTTCAGTATCTGACTGCCTGAATATTAACAGCTAATGCATTTTTTTAATGTGTAAATATCTAAAGTCTGTATCAGAAGCTAGCTAAAGAACACCAGGTAAAACTTTTTGCTTTTTCAAAACTTCTTAGAGATAATAATACTCCTCTTCTCTGATGTTTTTTACTAGTCTTTCACCCTTATTATTTTCAATATCACATATATCTTGCATAAGAGAAATTACAACTCTGCCTGTGGCAAGAGCTTTTTGCTTTCCTTTGACATAGCTCTCTGTATTTGCTATGAATAAGTATGCTTCTTCCGCTATGCTTATCCGGAACTGGCAGATATGGAGAATTGAATTTGTATTATCGACTCCATACGACATTACACTACAAATCCATCCACAAAGGGATAGGGAGAGAACAGAATTATAGATGAAGGTATCAAATGTTTATTAACAACATGTTATGACCTGTTGTCCTAATAAAACAATAGGAAGTAAATGAAATGCAGACAATCAAGACTGAACTGAATCTAACACTGGATTCTCATGTACTTAAATGAAGAAGCACAGCACATAAAGCAAGTGATTAAGCATCTTCATAGAGAAACTAAGGATGAAAAACTGAGAACTAGACTGCTCTCTGTACAACAATTGCAGACTTTGGAAAAAGCTGAGATCGTAGAAAGATCCCGAAATACCTTCCCAGAATTTGGGATCTTTGCCAGATCATCTAAATACCAGGTTTCAGTGACTTTGGCATCTAACGTCTGTGGGCAAGCTACGCATCTATTTTATATTATTCTCCACTTAATACTGTTCACTGAGGAAGGGAACAAGCGTTCAGCATCCCAATCACGTGTGGATTTAGCTGGTGGGGTACCAGCCAATATGCTGTTACTGAGTCAATTGCATGCTATTTTTGCTGCTTTTACTGCAGGAGAGGGTATCCTACAGGAGAGGCAAAATACACATCTCAAAACATTACAGACCCATGAGGTAGAAACTGAAAGATAGAGCCTTTCAACCCTGTGCCTACTGTGCCATTAAATTTTAGAGGAATGATAAGTTACCGATCAGTCTCAAAATGTACTAGAAGGTGTTCATTAAAGACTCCAAACTTCTACAAATTGACTCAGAGACTTCTAAGAGTCAAAGTGTGAACTGCAATAAAGATGAAAAAAAAAGGGTTTCAGTCATGAATGAAACAAATCTAACCCCTTCTTGTCTTCAGCTTCCTAACTTTTCAGACTCTTGCTTATAGTTTGAGATAATTGTTTAAAAAAAAAAAATCACAGCAACAGCATGAACTTATATAACACTGCTAGCAGTCTTATAGAAGTGTGAAATCCTACAACAAAAGGTATAGACAGTAACACAATCTATCATCTTCCTACTCTGTAAGCAGTCTTCATTTCAAGAGCATTTTCAAAGCACCAATACTGTGATGCTAAGTACTAATCAACTGGGCAGGCAGGCTCTCACCATGCTAATTAACTCACCTATGGGGTTCTAGCTACAGCCCACATGCACAATTCCAAAAGCTTTTCCCTCCCCTCCTACTCCTTTGGTCTAATATTTTTCACTGTAATCACACTCAGGAAGAAAACTGTAAAGCCCAGCATGACAAGTGTGTCTTGCCTCAGCCAGAACTATTAAGAAATAATAAAAAGCAAGATCAAGAGCCATGGATATAGAACAGCTTTTGCCCTTATAGCAACAGAAAAATCAGTTAAACTGCTGAAGGCCATTTGATGAGGAAAATGCACACTTTCTGTTTTTCTGAGTGAGAGTTTCAAGGATTTCCACAGCTCATTTGCTGCAGAGGTTAAATCCAATTCATGAAATTTCCACCAAACACAGTTTTGTTACTACAGCCATACACAACAGTCATCTCCCTCTTGCCCATCTACAGAAGACTAATCACTCCAGGCTGCAGCTTAATATAAATGGCTGTAACAAGGACTTCGCACAGTAAGAGCAACGAGAGCCATTCCTACAGTGTCCACAACAAAGCCTGCTCTCAGATTTCCCTGTGGAAGCTCTTTAAATCAGACTTGTCTACACATTGCTCATAGCTCATTTCCAGTCTCTGCTTCCCAACAGGCTTGTGTTCAAGATGTATTGTACTGCTTTCTCAACTGCTTACCTCCCCACTTTATCATACAAGGATATGAAAACAGCTAACTTCCATAAACGGGGAAGCAGCATAACCCAGAAACACATTAATTTGCTAACTGGACTTCTGCAGCAGGTAAGAAAGAAGCTCTCAGGTTCTATTTTTCCATTTTCTGAGTGTAAGAGGAAGAACCCCACAGAAATTCTCTAGCAAACAGAAATAGACACCTTAACTACCGCAAAATCTTTCTTTGAAAACTGAAAATAAACCTTAGATAAAAAATTCAAAACCCAAGGCGGAACAGCTGCTTTCCTTTCCCCTTTATTTTTGCTGCTTTCCTGCAACAAATTTCAGTCCATGTAACTGCACAAATCCAAACAGGCAGAATTCATCATTGCAAAGAGAATGGTAAAAAAATAAGTGACCTCTTACCTCTGAGAAGCATTTCCTTCTGTCTGCTCTGGCTTTCCTCCAGGTGAAGTTGCAACTAGCAGTTCTTTGTTGATAGATCCTGACTATGGATCATGTGAATCAGCATGGGCACATCTTCGATTTATAGCTTCATGAAGCATCATAGAGTAGCAGAACTATTACACAGCATCTGGAAAGTGAATTGAAAAATTATTCAATATGAATAACTTATCTTGTTTTAATATTTCAGGGAAAATTGCCAACAATGGGATGACAGTAATTATTACATCATCAATACTAGTTACTGAGTTTAGGTTATTACTACAGTTCAAGATTTGTGTGGAAGATAGTGGGGTTGAAGACAAAAGGAGGCAGTTTTAGTCACCCTATAAATACGAACTTCAGGGAGAAGTCCATGCAAAAGCACTTGCCTTCCAGAATGCCAAGAGGCATTTCTCCTACTATCTTTTATAACTGAAGTCCTGCAGATCATTCTGTGGTGACTTGCAAAAGGCAAATACAGAAAAAGGCTGGTGAAGACACTCAAATGCTCTACAAGAAGCACGGACTCCATTGAATAGGCTCTGGCAGAGTTGCACCCATGGAGACAGTCATTCTAGCAGAAGCACAAAGCGTGTTGGCAGGACAGGATGGAAATCAAAGCAATATTTCACTTCTCTTCCACAGTGGAAGCCTACATTCAGACAAGTGGTTGTGCAGGACTGACCACAGCCCCCTCAGATTGATTAGCTCTGATCCCACTCACTCTCACAATACCCTTTAGTCACCTCAGAACATTTACAAAATTGGGAGATTAGAAACACTAGATTTCTGTTCCAGAAGGAGTAAAAATGGTTATTTTCAGAATGAAGTCATACTAGTGGGTACAATTAACTATTAAAGATAACACCAGTGACCTCTGTTATGTTCAAGCTTTTACAAATAATTAAAAAATAAATGTTTCATGTCTTGTTAAACATAAACATTAATTCCAATTTAGGCACCTAGATAAGAACCTTGATTTTAAGAGGCATCTGTTTACTACCTTTCACAGTATTTTTCACTGATCACTCATTTACATACATTTCCTTATCTCAATTTAAGATTTGTTTTCTTTTAGTTCAGTGATTTACAGGGGCACCTTTCTGTGCATTAAAGCTTCTGGTTTTATTAGCAAAAATAAGAGGGCATTAAGTCACTGCTACTAAAAAAATCAGAGTTGAGGGGAAAAAAAGGCACAGCTGTCCATGATCACTGTATACATAGAACTATCTCCACAAATGGAAGTTATCAAAAGGTCAAACATAAAAAGCAGCAATTCATAAATACAAATTAGCACCTTGCCAGTGATTGCATGATAACATTTACTAATGCATAATTGAATAGCAAGAATTAAAAAACAGAGTGTGGGTAGATTTAATAATTAATTCCTCCCACACTAATCAGTTTCTGACTATTTCTTCTAATAAGCACAATTATATATTCTTGCTTCCTTTATCTTTTCTTCTTCCTTTGTGAGTAACAAACGATCAGCCCATCTTTCTAAAGCTAAAGGGGATGGGGAACCATTGCAAATAATTTTTTAACGATTCCACATTTCTAAATGTTTTAATTCTGTGCAAGTTTATGCTTCACTACTTGACACTACTAGGATACTTTGTTTCATAAAACAGTAATTTTAAGTTATCATATTAGAATTGGCTCATCTTCCCTCAAGCTTTCTTCCTAAATCACAGACTTGTAATGCAGCACATTTCTTTATGTGTATGGTGTATTACCATGTGTTAATAGCCATCATTCACTACCCCAACAGCTGGGCTGTAGTTAAGGACAGCTCTTCACTTCCACAGGTCTGAGTAGACAAAAGGGCATATATGTTATTTAACAGTTACAGGGTTAGTTATGTCAGGATGTAAACTAACTGGATTAAAGCACTGGTTCACAAGCAGCCACAGTGAGCTTGTACATTCTTTTACTGTACGAGGGATAAACAAGATGAAAAGCACAAGAAGAGCTGCCAGAAACATGGCTGAAAAGAATGCTTAAGAACACACATAGGTCTAGTCACTAGGTGTATTATGAGCACAATGTATCACAGTAACTATAACCGTTTGACACTTCCCTATAGGTAAAGTCAAATCAGATTTATTTATTTATTTATTTTCAAACTTTAGCCAAGCTGTCTTCTCATACTATTTTGTTAGACAAGTATATTCTGCTGGAACAGTGTAGACAGAAAAATCACATCATCAAGGCACACAATTCTCTAGAGGCTATATGGAAAAGAAAATTTTTGCAGCGTTTGTCAGAATGCACAAGAAATGTCCAAGATTCTGATACAGCCCTCCCAGCAGGTGGGTTTCATCCATAGAAAGGAAGACTGAAATTTTCTGTAATAACTATATAGGAAGAACAAAATAAAACAAATCCAAATCCCACTCCCCAAGCTTCTAAAACACTTTCAAGATCTCGGGAATAGCATTCTTCATTTAACACTCGCCACCACCAACCACCACACAGCACATATACACCCTCCCAAATCTCATTGCTTCCTGCACTTCAGAAAGCACCTGAAGAAAATTGGTAAGGGTGAGAGAAACAGCACCTGAACCACAAAGCGTAGTCTAGAAATCCAAACCTTAATCACATGTCTTCAATTAACATGAAATAAAATCTGCAAAAGCACAGGGCTGAACAAAATCCTTTGCACATTCCGCAGTGACCACCACCAGCAATCTTATATTATTCCAAAACATTTGGCACTAAAATTTTCTCCTCCTCATTGAAGAAAACAGAAGCACAGAACATGGGCATGACCCATTCAAGAGCAGCTAAAAAGCCTGAGCTATCAAGTTTCTGAGGTGTTTCATTCACCATACCTGTGATCACCTCTGCAGACCTCTAGGAAGGTCTACTGCCAGTGGCTCTGGTTTCTCTCATGTCACAAGTGAGTTTTAGGAGGAGTTAAGTAAAAGGACTGCAGAGCCCTCTGTCTGAAAATGCACAGGAATGGAAACTCTTCAAAAACCACTGTGTTTCGTCTGGGTTTGGACAAGGAAGATGTTGGCTGCAAGGGAAAACTGATATGCAGAAGCCTCTCTCCCACAATAAAATAATACATGTACTAGTAGCCAAAACCATATCAAGCTGTTTGTCTGTCCAGTCCTGCAGACTCATTCTAGTGAGCCTGGCTAAAATCCAACAGACAAAAGAAAAAAGCCTGTTGTGTTTTAAAAGTACCTTATTATAATAACAACATCTCTCTTGCCTTACTATGCTCAAATATAGTAATGCTGCATTCCATACATGCTATAAAATTGGTAAAGTAAAATCAGCTGACCTGACATGAAAGAACAACTCATAATAGTTAAAGAGCTGCCTGGTTTGTTTTTTTTCTTTTTTTTTTTTTGTTTTAAAACTGTTATCTTGCATCTGCTCTCCAGAAATTTTATTCCATATTTTGCATAACACATTTTTTACCTTGCATTTCACCTTCATGACATGCAACATCGATACATCATTCAAGTGACAGCTCTTTCTAATGATGTATTAATTTAACAGTTCATATCAGATTGTCCTAGAAAAATATAGTACTAAAAAGATTAAATTCCAGTAAGGTACTCTGTCCAAGGAGGACTGTCAAGATTGGTTCAAAATGAGAGGATAGAAACCAAATCTAGAAACCAAAAAAGTGTCACAGCTTCTAAATATTTGAAACTAGTCAGCTTATACATAGCAGTATGGTTGCAAGGGGGTGAAAGTGCAGGTACATCTCTGCAGGAGTATTTTAACACAGAGTCAAATGACTTTCATCTCTTCCAGTTTTCTCTTCTTACTGACTTGTAAAGGTCTGGGTTTGGGGGTGGGGGGCAGCATGTGAGGGGAGGAGGCAGGGAGGGTGTTGTCTATTTTGTTTCAAAAAAAAAAAAAGTAAATGGGGTGTGAAGGGCCTTCCTTCTAATTTGTAGAATCACAAACAGACTTTGCAAAATGCACCAAGTCAAGTACAGGTTTTGTGGCCAAGCACACCTGCAGTCAGAGGCGTCCCAGTCCCCGAAAGGGAACAGAAAGGCTTGTGGTCAGGACAAAGAGCTAATAAATATTGGAAAGACCAAACACGGTACCATGATATAAAATAAAGCTATGGGAATAATAAAGATGTATTCATTAAGGTAGATCAGCACAGTAAGCTGTTGAAAGGGAGCGACTTCACACATTTAGGGTGCCATTCCCACAGGCAAACAGCAGCACAGCCTCCTGGATATTTCTTAAATCCTTTTAAACCATTGTAGTTTATTAGGAGGTCTTTTTACAGAGTTCAACGTTGAAAAGTACTCGCATCTTAATTCCTGTCCTGTATCAGATTTCATCACTTGTTTGACAAAGCTGCTAAGAAAATAGAAAATGTCAAATTCATCCATTAGAGCAGCAAGAAATGAAAGCACATCAGTGTAATCCCTTCAAGTGCTCTCATTCACTCTTCTAGCAGAATCAAGACTTGCCTTTGCAATTTTAACAGACACTCAAATGTCTTTGCAATTGACTCCTATTATACTGGGTTTCTCAGGCAAGCTAATAAAGGTTCTGAGCATTTAGGAAAGGGAGAGTGGAAAACAAATAATCAACATTATGAAATAAATTGTTTACTTTGCTCAGCTCATCAGGCTGGAAGGAATGATATTTGCACCAGATTATTCCATATTCTTTGTAACAAGCCTTAAATTCAGTAGTACCAAGTCACCTAACAGTCATCTTAAACAGTACAAGGCACTTTTTTTTTTTCCAGAATATATTCTCAAGCACTGAAACTCAGTTTACTCAGTAAAGGAGAAAAATAGATTGAATCAGACTCCCATATCCTTGGCGAGGATATTAAAAATCATTATTAAAAAAAAATAATTTCTGAAATGAAAACAATCACCCTGCATTCCTGCTTTATTTTTTTGGGGAAGGGGAAGGCCATTCTTGAGTTTGTGAATCAGTACCTACCCCCTGTTCCAGGCTGCAATTGCCAGGGCAGGGAGGTACATACCTGCCATCCTTAGTCAAGTGTCAAAGCACCAAAGAATGAAAGACAATACTAGTGAATATGGCAGACACAAGCAGAAGAGTGTATAGATGCTGCCAGTGATTAAATAAAGTATTTTCAAAAGAGAATGGATGAGGGAGCCTATTTAATATTGAGACTGCTTTCTGACAGTCTTAATTTACACATCAAAAGAGAAATACACTCCAAGATTTTGTCACCATAATGGTTTTGCTATTACATTAACTAGCAATTACTACACAAAGCAATGCAAGCTGACTAGGTTTTAAATGCCAAGTCCCAATTTCCAAATCTCCTTAGGCTGTTGTTTCAGTGTCTTCCACACTTTAAAGGAAAAAAATTACAAAGGTTAGAATTGCATAGATTGGTAATAGCTAAAAATGCCTACAAATGCTGTTTTCTACCCTTTATGCAAGGGAGCAGAAAAATATCAGTTGTGGTTTACTTTTCTCTCTGCTCTGCCTTGTATTCAAGATGTAAAGCACTGGGGAAGACATGTCTTCCATTCCTCCTCCTATGAAAGTTCTAGGATACCCTGGGACAGCTGATTTATGCATTTGAGCAGCTTCACAATAGCACATTGCATTGGATTGGTGCCTTTGGTTGGGGGAAGTACAGCCACAAACTTATCTTCTGTACACTTGGCAAACTTGAGAAATGACAATCTCTTCAAAGAGCCCCTGTAATTCCAAGTTTGCAAACACCTCTTCTACAGGGCAGGAAACAGAAAGGAGAGAACTAGGGGGACACAGAGGTTTCTGCTTGCTCTTCCACAGCTGGAAGGTTGCCGATACTACTGAAGAGTTTAAAAATAATGTGTCCTTTCCTTAAAATGAGAAGGTTACCATTTCCTTCAGTGGTTTATTATAAAGCTGTATATGTAAGATCTTCAAGTCAACCCTACATGTGATATTCACATCTAAGTAGCCAAGAATGTTTTATTTTATGAGCTACTGAAGTAATTCTCTTTAAACTATAAATACAGGATTTGTTAGGAAGAGGAAAGAGCTGCAAAGACTCTAAATCTGTCCTTCCTAGGAAATACAGCTGTTACTTCTCTTATGAGACGGATACATCTTCTCTTGTTTGTTTCTGGCTGCAGAGAAGCAGAGTCAGGGGTATCATTCGCAAATTACTTCAAGTCAATTTGTGTAATCCTATAACCAAAGTTGTAAAGGCCAAGACTTTTGCAAAGAAAGCAGAACAGAAGAATTACCTGCACCTTGTCTCCACCTGCATTTCCATAGGACCTAAGCCAAAGCAAAACATGTTCTTACCCAGCACACATCCACTGTAGAGTAGGCTCTTCAGAGTCAGACTCTACCTGTGTGCCCATAACAGTAGGCAGCATTTTTTTTTAATTAAAATACACAAAAGGGGTTCAGGTGTTTTCTTTTGGCATTTATTCTCTTTTCCCTCTTCTCCATTCTTTTAACTTTCTGCAGTGTCTGTCTGCTGGTACTGGGAAATCAGCAGGAACACAGGAGTTACTCAAAACCCTGCAAACATCAGGATCCAGACTGATGAAGGTCAATGAACTAAGGAAAGCCATTGAAGAACAAATAAACAAAAACCCCACAGAAACAGCCCTGCTACTCAGCCACGGGGGTTCAAGGCTTCCACTCATCTCAAGTATTTCCAAATGGGAATATTTCTGTAGCAAGAGACTGTGCATTTTCCCCATTTTATGATTTCAGTTTTGCCTTTCACAGTTAAGAAGTATTGCTCACACCAAACCAGCATTTATTTTGCCTGCATTCCATACTAGCCACAATTATGAACTGGGCAACTGCAAATACTCAGCTTTGATTTGCTATTTCATGCAAAGGTTCTACACTGTTCTGGCACAGCTGGATTCTCCTTCATATACCTTGCTTTGTTCTCCTATGTCCTGGTTCAGCTATCCCACTGAATGCCTTCAGAGTACTAAATTAATACATTGCTAGAGAGACCCTCACCCGATAAAAATCACAAGTTCAACTCTAGGTTGCTTTAACAGAATTATGTCTATTTATGGAAATAAATTTCTCTGTTAAGGAATGCACTAAGTATTTGGGCATGGCTTTCTCTACAATAACATTTTATAGCAGATGTCTTTCCTTGCAATCACTTCATTTTCTTTTCTGCAGTTCTCTTAAACATTAAGCCTATGTCACCTACTAAGGTGCGTGAGACAAATACTTCAGTACAGTGACAAGGATCCTAAATTAGAGACAGGCACGTGGAGTTATGCAGACTGGTCACACAGCTTCATAATTAATCCTTCTAACAAGACTTCAAAGGGTTGACATCGATTTTCAGTGAACACATTTCCCAGGCTACTTGGTGAAATGAAGTTAGCTTGTAATAAGCTTGAAACAGAAGAGAGTAAAATAGTCACATAATACATAGTCTGAAGGACTTCATGCACTTTGTTTCTTGTAATAATTCAGGATTCCTAACTAGTATAACTCTGCATTCAGAAGTATTTCTTTAGTTGTTCTCCATCATCACTGCATATACTATACTATGCATATACTGCACTATGCATATACTGCATATACTATGCAGTTCCCACTCCAAAAAAAAAAAAAAAGCACCCTTCAGTTCCCTCTGGTATTACTTCCCATCATTAGAAAGTCCACAAAATATAGAGCAGGAGATAAGAGTTCACTATTTCATTTTATACCAGCTGAAAGTTCCTTCTACTCTTCCTTCAGTGTTTCCATGCCAGTAGTATCTGATGTTTAAACAGCAAACCAGCTGCCAAAATTAACAACCAACAAAAAGCCCATCACATTAACAAAGTAAAGTTGTATATATACGCAGTATTGACTAAATCTACTCAGAGGTGCAAAGCACTTGTGGGTTAGTGGTCCTCATCATTCAAGTACCCTGACTTCTCAGCCAGGGCTGGAATCACAGTTGCATAACACTAACCATGCAACTATTAAATATGATGGTACTGAAAGACTTTCGGAAGCTTTGGGTGAAACAAATCCACAATGGCAAACACAAGAACAGGAATATCTTAATTCTAAACCTGACAAGCACAGCATGAACACTTGAAGTAGTAAGCAATTTATGAAATACGACTGTGTGGTATCTGCAAGCATGGATCACGAGGAGACTGGATTTAGGAATTCCGTTATCGGCATTTATTCACTTCATAATTTTTTAAAAAGCTGTAGATTCACATATTTATCATTTTATTGTGCTTTAATTCACTTATGCTTTAATAAGTGAAGAGAGTTTTGGGTGTTGGGAGTGGGGGAATAAGTTGAAGTTGTGGCTTTAAATAATTTATTTTTCAGTCATAATCCAAGCTATTTTAATGATTTATTAAACATTCTGCAGCTGTTGTATTAAACAGAGTCCAGGAGAAATTAATGATTAGGCAGTAATAGCTGGAGATACTATCACTGTTACTCAGCTAAATTGATTTTCTTAAAATAGCTAAATAAAAAAAAGCTACATGGCAATTTATGAAGTTTTATTGTTAAGCACACTACACTATGTACTGCTAAGTGGCTGCTAAACTCCAAAGGAAAAAAAAACAAACAAACAAAAGAACATTTTTTTTCCTCTAATTTTTCAAAACTCTGAACAAATATTCTTGTTTTTATTCAACTCTTCTACAAGACACTGCTCCCCTCTTTAGGGTAACTTGTATTTTTTTAATTTAAATGATAATTTCAACAAGAAAGTGTTAAGCCTCTCTGATATAGCTAACACTAAACTCAGTATTTATTAGTATGGAACTTTTATTTTCTGTTCATTGTCTTATCCATACTGCATCTCTCTGCACCTACAGCTAACCCAGCATTCTAAGATGTCTCAAAGTTATTCCCTTCTCCAATAAACTTCACCTTACAGAACATTCTTCATAAATTTCTCTCCCTGTGAAGACAAACAACATAACACTGGGACTTAAATGCCTAGCAAAAATGCAGGCTTGGTGCAAGTCTACAAGTGACTGCTAAGGGCAGGTAAATTTAAGCAGTAACAAAGCCTGGCATTGATACCCCTGCAGTGAAACCAGCTGAACAAATTTATATCATCTCACTCAAGGCTACTCCTAAAAGTTGCTCTCCTTGTAGCTGGGACAGAGGAAAAGAACAGATGCCTCAGCCACACCAGTATGCAACTTGGGCTTTTAGGCTACCTCACTACACTTCAAACTTGCCCATGGCTGTTACCTTCTGCTTCACCTTGCACATAAGTAGAATAAGGGGAGCAGCTAGTAAAGGCCATTCAGTCCCCCCTTGAATGCTGCTGCCCCCCTTTCTACAGCTGCCACTCTCTCTTCCCAAAGTTGGTTAATACTGGTCCTGATGGAACAATCATCTGAGAATTGTGTTTTGTACCCAAAGACCTAGAACTATGATTCTGTTTTCTCTTTCCACCATGATGTTACAAGTGTAATCCAGTCAACCTTAAGACAACTTTTACATCATTTATAGTCCAGAAACAGCAATGTGATGTCATCACCTACTTTTCCTTGAAATGTCCTTGGAAAAGCATCCCAATTCTAAGTAAGTTTGCTCTGCTATGGCTGCACCAGAAATTTAAACTAATCTGAGGAAGTTACACCTCTTAGGAAGACTCTGAAAACCCTCTAATATAAGCAAAAAATAATGTATGTTCATTTACCAGGTGGAGCATCAAGTCAGAGCTTGCTCCCTGAATAATTAATGTCATTTAACTGAGAGTTAAGAACTACTTAAGTCTCAAAAGAAATCTTACAGAAGAGATTAGTCAGCTGCAGAAGAATAGCACTCAAAGGAAGACTAAAAAAGAGACTGAAAGGACTGTCCCTTATGCTTTTATGCTTTCTTCACGAAGAAGACATGACCATTAGTAACTTTCCTAGTTCAGACTATAGAAATTATTGTTTTAACGGAAGATTCCATTTCAGAAAATAAGCTTCTCAAACTTATTATAGCCTATTTATTATAGATATTCAAGACTTTAAACCTTCAAAATTCCATTTTCTATCTTTTCTAGCAGACAAGCAATTTGCTAAAAACTTCACAGGACTCTTGCTTCTTAGCACAGGTAGTACCATTCAAACTCGGACACATGTCCAAGATCCAGTCTGCGTCCACACAGACCTAATACACACGAGTCCAACACCATAAAACATTTGAAATATCTCGTAGAAAGTAAATAAATAAATCATGTTATGAAAATAATTCTAAGAACAACTGTGTCTAAGAGAAATCAACACATATCATCAGAAATGCTGAGTGCAAAAGTCCAAGGTATATCTGAGATTCTAGTGTAGCCCTCATGAAATGTAGCACAGGTTTTTGGGCTGCACGCTCTGGACCAGCACACTAGTGGAATATCTGTTGTGTCCAACGATTCTCTTTGGTCTTCCAGTCATTCAGAACACCTCCAAAGCAAACTATTGCGATAAAAATCTATCCATGCCCTACCAGGAATTTAGCTCTGTGCTATAATCTGTAAAGCAATGAGCGACACAAGCTGAGCAAAATCAGCAGGAGATGGCCACTTTATGAAGGCAGACAATACCACATTCTCAGGAGATACCAGAATTTTGATGGCAACACATCCAGAAGTCAAAAAAAAATATGTTTCTGCCTGGAAACTTGTCTATGAAAAGTTCTTTTATCTACCCAGATGAGAATACACCCATCTTGGCCAGGGAAACAGTTCAAGTGCTAAAGTGGTATGTGTAGGAAATAGATCTCTCTACAGATCTCAGTGCAACTATTCCACTGGAAGAGTCTAAACAGTCTAAACTAGATTTCAGATGGAAACAGCTGTGACTCAGGGTTATTAAACAGGGTAAACAATAACACTGGAAATATTTATTAGTGGTGCTGGAAAGGGACCCTACAGAATCTATATAGAAATTGCATCGTGTGGTCCATTTTGAAACTTTGCAAGTCTCATTTGCAACTCTTGAAACAGATGTTCTGTGCCTATGAACCAGATTTCTTGACGTTTTCCCCTGTATATTGTTTTAACTAATGAAGTCTTCTCAGCTTTTCATAATGAACCAAACACTACATCCAGACAAAATCTACTTGTTTTATTACCAACTAACTTCCACTCTAGGCAAAGTCAAAGCATACACTCTTGAATTTCTCTTTCGTCTATTGACTCAGCCTGTTCAATGCCCCAAATCCTTACCTGCCTCAGTATACCCATGTATCCCAGCTACATCCATGAGGATGGTGCTGAAGTTGATTGAGAAAGGTGCTTGGAATGAGTTACACCTCTGTCATTAATCACATAATATTTTTTTATTTAATAAGTTCACAAACACATTCTTCAACAGTGGTGACAGCATAGAAGAGAATCATTAAGAGTTCACCTCAGCCACTTTTAGAGAGAGGGCAGAAAACTTTACATTTCTCCCAACATTTTATCCAGCATAAACGAGATTGAGAATAGCTGAGGACCTAATACTTTTTGCACGCAGCTCAAGCCTGTAGCCTTGAGTTTTATTTTATTTATTTGGGCTTTCATTACAGTAACTGCTCTACAATCAAATTGTCTAAACTTTTATAAGTGAGATCAGAATCAGGTCTTATTGAACACTATTAAATGAGAAAAGCTGTAAGTCTGAAGGTAAGAAATCTGGTCTGTGTAGTTTTAAAGTTGCATTCTGTAAGACTTACTGTTGTGAATATATTCACATACTGGATTGATTGTAACGATAAACACCCTATCCTTCAGGTATGTTTTTCCCAGAACTCACTCTAATTATCAAGTGGATGATTTGATAGAAGTATACAATTTATGAGTAATAAAACCTGTAAAATAATTCTTAATATTTTTATAATCATCTTTTAGGGTTCATATGGCATAATGTATTATCTCATTTACAGCTTTAAACACCCTGAAATTGTCTTTCTCCTGTACACCAGAGCTTTAGTTACTGCATGTAGAATTATTTTCTCAGGATGTTAGTCTTGGCTATTTAAAACCCTTGGCATTTTCAACCCTTGCAAGATATTATGATGCACTAAGTGGCATTACTAAAGAAAAAAATGAATAAAGCCCACATCTCAAGTAGTCCTGTGCAGAAAATTGGACTCAAACATGACCTGTTCTCATAACTGGCTGGTTAAATGTATACTTCTGTAGCAATTTGGTTTGGAGATAGGAGGGTGGAAAATCAATTTATAGTTAGCTGCGGAGTTGAGAGGAGGAAGTAATTCAAACTCACTTGACTGGATTGCACAATTATTTATTTTTTTTTTAAGAAAAGCTAAGTGGTGCCTAAAGTATTCATCTTTTATACAGAAAGAGTCTTAGCATAGAGACAAATATTTTAGGTCCCCTCCGTGAAGATATATGTATGACACAGTACAGACACCTCCTTGGAACAAAAGCAATCTTATAGCTGTAGATAATCCTTACCCTCCCTGACTACCTTTAAGCTATTCAGCACATCAAGCAATGGAGCACTGTCATGCTTTAGATGTAATTTTTTTGTAGATTACGTATAGCTTCTCTATATATACTTCTTTAGGCATTCAATAAAATCTGACTATTTTCAAGGTTAAACAAAGCCATTTATACTCCGAGTCTCTCCATAAATACAATATTCAAACAGGGACATACACATTATATCAATAGTACTGACTTTGACTATGTAAGATAAATCTTCTCTCACGTGTTCTTTGGAGAAATGTGGGGAGACACATTCAGTTATGGTATAATAGCTCTCTGACAAAGTTTTTTTAAAAGTGTGTGTATCTTTTTTTCACCTCCTTTTTTCCACTTAAAACCTAAAGATAAGCAGCAGATGAATAACCTAACATTATTCACGTCTGCTTGATATATCCCATCTAGGTTGTATCTCTCTGCTTAAACCAAGATCAGAATTCTAGAAAAAAAATTATTCCTGCAAAACATACAAGTAATTGTGCTCTAAAAAGGTCACATTGCAATGCTGCAGGCTGCTTCTCTAAGATTATTACAGATGTCTGCACGATTAATTTGTCATTTCAGAGATTTTCTTTTTTAGTTTAAATATTAAGTGATACACAACTTCGAGAAAAAGTGGTTATCACTTCATTGCACTACAGACAAATTTTCACAAAAATACAAGAGACATACAGATTATCAAAATAATTGCTAATAAACTTCTATGATCAGAAATTATTCCCATAGCTTCCCAAAGGGAAAATGCACCATGGTGATAGTCAAATATACATTTGAGATGAGTTGGTTAATAAGTAGTGATGGCCTTAAATCTCACTATAGAATCATTAAAAGTAATTTAAAAGAATTTCAAGACGTACATTCAGAAGAAATTTTTCTTTAGGCAGTTTGTAAACAAGTAGTCTCAATTATTTTTATCTTTTTCTTTGAAAAACCGTATTGTTGCATGAAGTCAAGGCACCATGCCACCACTACATCAATCTTGTAACCTCTGCCACTCCAGCTTGTGTTCCTACAGGCAATATTGAGAAGATGCAGTTTGAAAAAAAGCCTTAAACTGAAGTACCAAATCCTGACACAAGTGAGACAAGGAAGCACACGGACAACTCAAAGTTTTACCATTTTCAGGCAGGGCTACCACAGGTTTAGCTGTGGAAAGTGGTAGGAAAAATGGAACAGATGAAGGGACACATTCAATTCTACAGGTATGATCCCCTAGGGAAGCCCACTATTGTCATCTTCCAGTCCAAAACAATCCACTCAATGGACAGCATCAAACTTCAGATCAAGTACCAAGCCCATCTATGAAATTAAGCTGTTAACAACTTTCCAGAAGGAGGGTAGGGAAACACCATTCTCAGGTCCAATATATTTTTATGAGCTCAAAGACATATGCATCTCTGGAAGCCATGTTACTTACATACAACAGGTCTCACCCGGCTTTCTAGTACCATATATTGGCTTGGAATACCCAATGTGCTGATGATGTTCACTGCATATAAGCAAGCGGCACTGTACAATGACCACCTGAACAGGGGTCTGATGCACACTAATATTTCACACTCTCATCTGCTTTTTATTCATATTATCATTACCTCTTAACCTTCTAGCTGAAAAGACCAAAGCCCTTTACAAAGCAGACCTACACTTCCCAGCATGTTGCTGTTCCCCGTTTTTATGCAAAATAATGGGACAATATTTATATAATCTTAATTTAAGTCAACACAACTATCAGCTGGTACTGGAACTAATGCTGTTTAGAAGAGTTATGATTCAGAAAACCCTTAATTATCATCTCATTAAAAAAAGCATGGACCCAGTTCATAACCAAATACAGTTCACTCTTTCATTAGACTGAATTTTAAACCACCTTTTATTTATGGCCAACATCACTCTCTCTAGGTTTTGCATAGTAATTGACAGAATATGATGCAAAATTAACTCAGCATTTTTAGTTCTAGTTTCTTTTTGCTGTTCATAACTTTCAGAAGTTGATATCATAATGGAAATCTCCAACATCAAAGATAAAGCGGCTTTACGTGGTGAAATTCTTGCAATTAAAAGAAAATTGGACACATCCATAACATTATCTTTTGCTTAATTTCTAAGCTTTTTTTTTTTTTTTGTCCATGGCAAGAAGGCTCATCTAGATGCAAATGTTCCTCCAGAGAACCAGAATGATTATTTTTATGACTGTTTTTGTAATTAATGCGTTATTAGTTGTGGGGGTGTTTTTTTTGTTGTTGCTGTTTTTTGTTTGGTTTCTCTCAGACTAAGAGCAGAAGCACCACTGTAATCTTAATTGCTCATAGAAAAGGAAGCATCTACAAAAGATGTTTTTGTGGGTTGTGGGGTTTTTTGTTTTTTCTTCAGCCTGCACTGTGGACTGACAAATATCTCTTGAGTTCACATTTCAGTTTGTTACTGGCCTATGAAGCAATTCATTCCCCTCAGCCTATCCCATTGCTTCCCGACATGTTACAGCTACAGTATGTCAGACTTTATCGAAACCATGAAGTGACAGTTTTGATATAAAGGTCATTGTTTGTAGGAACAAGGGTTGAGCTACACAGCTTTAAAATATGTTGACTGAGTAGTTTCTATATTAGCTTGATACAAATAGGCTGAGTGACCTACTTTGCTTATTTAATGAGATTTTGAAGAGAATGCCGCACATTTCTGTCAAGGATATTTATCACCAAAGTATGAAATTAAACAATTACTATTCAAAATGCGAAGGTTTATTTTAACTAGAGCAACACAACATGCATTATAATAAAATGATACTATAGTTGGCATGGTTGGGCATTCTAAAGTAGGCAGCATACATAGAGTCAAATAAAGCAATTAAATATTTGGCAACTAAGATAAAAGTAAAGATAAGCACAAGTCTGCAGGATCTTTTACTTTCAAAATCCTATACTATTAAAGCCATACAGATTCTATACATTTTAGTCTCAAACTGTACATAGCAAGGGCTACAAAAATACCTATAATTACTTTGTTTCCTATCAAGACACTGAAATGCTTCAATTAGGAAAGAAAAATGTTTCCAGGCAATAACATTAAAAAAATAAATCAGCATTGACACTATTAAGTTCTTGTCCTTTTGAATTAAGGGTATTGCAAGTATTAGAGATTTACTTGGTACTAAAGTAGAACCTAACTAAACTTCATTGGGTAAGGACAAAAGCTACATAGAGAAAAAAAAAGTAGACTTTTTGCTGCTCTTCCAAGAGTGACCATATAAGCCCTGTGGTACCTATTTACATGCAGAAGAGATCATGATGATTTAAGTCATCCAAGAGGTGATGCACTTTGGAAACCATTACTGCTTCACAGCTGGAGATGAACTATAGATGGTTTTACAAACTACTTTCATTAAGTCTGTATGAGGATATTTATCTTCACTCTTCAGTCCCAGCTTCAGAAGTTACCTAATTGCCATCAACTCTTAATAACAGCTGGGTTTCTGAGAACCAAGTTCACCCAAAAAGCCTACAGATATCTGCTGCAGGAATGTTATATCCAGTGGGGTTACACTGATGTCTTCAAGCTTTCCCAACCATTTCATCACTCTGAAAAAATGCATAGGACTCACCAGCTGATTCACATTTCCAGAGTTCCCTACCTATAAGAGACATACAGGACTGAGTTGCAAAATATACCAATAAAACATGGAATGTGGAGACATCAAGGGGTATTCAAATATTTGTGTTGAGTATTTTCAGGGGTTTGGGGGAGGTTGGGGTTTTTTTGACAGTTTTTTTTTTTCTTTGAAGGATTTCTTCCATTACAGTTTCAATTCATCACTTAAAGCAGATGAGATCAAAATTAATAACTGTAAATCAATGTTTTGTTGTTGTATCAGACCTGTATTATTATTAAAATAAAAATCACTTGTCATCAGTGACTTTTTGCCTCAGGTTTTGCCATAACATGCATTACTTTTAAAGAAGAAATGCTGGCTGTCAATTGTGTGACAGGTCCTGTCATAATTCTGACATTCTTTGCAAATATATAAAGAACTACAGTGAGATGTAAATTATCTAAGTGGAGTCACACATAAAATAGTAATAAGCCCTTTGGTAATATCTGATCAAGGTATTTACTAGCAGTGTTCTGCAGTGGTGCAGCACTGTACCTAACCTTTGTGCATTAGCCCAACACACTGAGTCAGGCAGATCTGATTCACATTATACTTTCTCCTCACTACACTTCAGCTGTGCTCAAACAATGGAGCAATAGCATAATTTCTCATCCTGTCCTCAATCCTGTGGCAATACTTCAGGTGAATAGAGTAAGGAAGAAAGGAAGGGGCGTGCTACAAGGAGCAAGTTCAGGTACTCCATGATGAAAAGTTCAAATGACCTTGAAGCCACTAGGGCATCCAACTTCACGGGATGTTTCATAAGAGCTATTAAAATTAAATTGTTGTGATGTAAAAGAACACTCAGACACATTAACATTTGGTCAAATTATGTCTTCAGCAAGAGTAAAACCAGGGAAAATTTCTTTTCATCAGGGCTAAAAAATTTTTAAATCAATGGGCACTGAAAATACAGTGTCTCTTATTCATATTTGCCTGATCTCTGGCCCAGACAATGTTTTACCATTCCTAAGTTTGCAAATTAAATCTAGATTTGTGACAATGAAAAGTTGCCTCGGGAATGAAAGCTGTAATTAACTTTAGTATTATCCTACGCAGAGAAGAAGAACAACTAATAGACCAGCTACAATAATGACGATACTGTCATTTGTACAACAAGTAGAAATTCATTCCTTGCATATGAAATCTGGGAGTCTTTCTTCAACAGAAATTAGTACTTTACTAGAACAAGTTCTACCATTTTCATAAATTTTCACATTAAGAGAGATGGAATAATGATTCCAAAGCCCAAAGATTTCACACTGCCTTCAATAAGACCCAGAGGCTGAAACTGATTTAAACTTGAAATACAGACCTGTATTTCTATTATTTGTATGTTTTAACATTCTGTATTGATGCCAAAACAGCTAAAACCACAATATTTTCACAATGAAAACACTGTATTATAGTTATTGGGCTTGGCTAACTGAACTTGTGTACAACCTAATTTTTCCACACTGCAGAGTTTAGAAGATGCTAACATACTTTCCACAGCTAGAATGAAAGTGCTCTGAAAAGACCACAGACCATGCATCTCAAGAACTGAGGATGGGGCCATGGTTCAAGCATGATTTGTGACAGCATTTCCTAAGAATACTGCAAATATCTGGAAGACAGCAGCAAATAAAAGCCACGTGATTTCTACCTTAACCATAATAGACCAGTGTTTAAAACTTGCAAAAGTCCATAGCATCAGAAGGACTGACTGGATTACAAGTTGTAACCTTATTTTGCAAACTAGAAATTTCACTGATTGTCGATAAACCTTTTGGACACTTTGGAATATTCTGACACTCCTAGATCTTATATTGATAATTGTTCAAGCACAGTAGCAGCTAGTAATTCCAAGAACAGGAGACTGCTCATTGCTACAAATAAAAAAAAAAAAAAAATCTGAAATAATCCACTATAGTTATCCACATAAATTGCACTACATACAGAACTAAACCACCAGGTCAGCCATTTAAGTAATACAAAATCTAGTAAAGATAAAGTTTCTTTAACTACAAAATATATTTGTTATTTCCAGAACTAGTATAAAGAGAATAACTATTTAAACACAAATGTAAAAAAGCCACTGATCACCACTTCAGGAATAAGTGTTTGGCTTTCCCCTTCTACAGTATCAC
Organism: Podargus strigoides; assembly: GCA_028020825.1. Classification (NCBI taxonomy): domain Eukaryota; kingdom Metazoa; phylum Chordata; class Aves; order Caprimulgiformes; family Podargidae; genus Podargus; species Podargus strigoides. The sequence continues at coordinate 15,104,721 of CM051628.1, forward strand.
CTCAGCTTACATTTCTAGAACAGATGGTACAAATTGGTCTTATTAGTTCCTCCCACTCACTTCTTGTCATTGTCTGGTAGCAATCACATGAAAAATCTGAATAAAGCCTTTATTGGCAGAGAAGGTTGCTTTAATGAGAGACCAAGACCGCACTTTTCACCAGATCAAAGAAATGGCTTGTAGCTTAAGTTTGCATTTTTGCATTTGTTAGCAAAACAATGACCGCAATTCACAGAAAGCTGTGTAGCAGGTTGACTTATCATTGATGTCACTTTCAGTTTTCCCCATCTGACAAAATAGTGTATCTTAAAGTTTCTCAAAGAGTAACATACTTATCTTGAAAATAAAACATATCACTAAAAGTTCATAACTTCAATGATATCTTGAAGAGACCTAGGACACAGCTCCAGTGAAAACTGCTTAACAGGAAGACTTTAAAACCCACTGGGTTTGCTGCCAGCCTGCCTACTGCCCAGAAGTCAGCTTCAGCGGCTTCCGCCAAGCCTGAGCTGTCTCTGCTCTTCAGCAGCCCATCAGTAACACAATGAGGAGCACAGGGCTTGGTGTACCTTTTAGCAGCAAAGTCTTCATATCCTGAGCCCTGTTGCAGACTAAAGACATTCTGGCTCCACCTTTGTGCCAATCTGAAGACATTGGCACCCAAACTTCATCAGTTTGTGTCCTGCTTCTTGTCAGACACACCGTCAAAGCCCAAACGATTTCCGAGTGCTCAATTCTCATTCCAGATCCAAAAGAAACCAGATCTTGACACACTGAAATTCTTTATGAAATGGAATTGGATTTATCCACCCACCTCTAATGGAATGGCACACAACTTCTCCCATCTTTATGGAAGTAAACAGGAACAATGAACCAGGATCCTTAACCGGACTCTGTCTCTAGCAGGGATTTGAGGCTCCAGAGCAATAGCACTTTATTGGAGTTTTGTAAAACCTGATTAATATCAGGTGCTCTTAAAAGTGGTCACAGAGATAAGAAAAAATGGAACAAAATTTTCCTGGATTTCTTGTGGTCTAGCAAATAGCCAAAAGCTAGACAGAGCAACAACCCAATGAAATGGTAACAAGTTCCTTTCTCCCCATTCCCTTCAGCCCATTCCCTGTTAGCTCCCTAGAGCTCATGGAGAAGTTGAGGCAGGACACCTACTCCGAGTCGTGTGAACCTTGCCGGCAAGTACTAGCAGGGTACAGCTTACACAAGCATTGCACAAAAAATACACACCCAGTGCCACCAATTAACAAGTTTAAATGTAATTACACTCAGTGTAGTAAATGCATTTGAGTCTGGAAGGATCTAGTTTCCCTTTTTTTTGAATAGAAGCAAGTAAGATATCACAAAGCCACATCTATGAAGTATAGGCATTAGTAACAATACTAATTAGCTGGAAGTGAAAATTAACTGAATACAGCATTGTTCCAACCCATTTATCTGACTTGATCAAGGTATCATTAACTAATTAAGTACCAATGCTATAATGTACAGCCTATTAAACCATAAGGCCATACAAAGGCCTCGCTATCAGTCTCCTTGCAGTAGAAAACATGGTTAAGGAAGGCTATCTTTAGAACAGTTTAAATAAAAGTCACTAAGTGCACATTTAGCAAACGCTTCCAGACCCAAACAGTCATTTGAAAAAAATGCCAATCCTTATTTGGAGGTAAGAGAATGCATAATATCATTATTATTTCCTCTAACTAGCTTTTCTCATAAAGGAGTTCTTTTCAATGCCACACATCAGTGATCTCAGTACATTTCAAACACAGTACTTGAGACTTGTCTATAAGCAGAATGAACCTCAGAGCTGACAGAACTTAATTCAGAATCTTTCCACAGACCTCTGTGTCAGCAGAGGTGGGAGAGGCTGGGGTATTACTAGCGTTTACATTTCAGCCAAGATGGTTGTGCAAGTTATGTCTTTTTTATGTAATTATTAGCCAAATGAACAATTTCCTGAAACTGAAGGAAACTCATGTTAATTATATCACCAAATACTACATTAAGCAGCTTGCTTTGCAAAAAGCCCAACAGAAATTCGCAGTTGTACAAACAATGCTGATCACACTGATCTGTGGTAAGAACTCCACCTGGAAACTCTCCTCAACTTCTGGGCTATTACATAGCCAACAGGCAGACCTCAGCTTTACCCCACTACAATCCATCACTCCTCTCCCCCAGCCCTCCACAGGCAGCAGCTGGAACTGACTCAAGATCAAGAAAGATTTCAAAAGTGCCATGAACTAGCGTGAATTAACACACCACTAATGTGTTGGGTAAGCCACAAAAGCAACTGAGTGATGTTCAGATGCAACTGACTTAAAGATTTAAATTCTATTGTGAACACACAGTCAAAATAAAACAAAAATACAAAAAACCTGAAGTACACAAGAGAGCCTATTTCATACCAGGTGACAGATGTAGTATCCCTACTTCTCAGCATTGATTTGGCTTCTTTTGGTTTTTGTTTGTTGGAGGTTTGGGGGTTTTCTTTTGATTTGGGTTTGGTTTTGTGGAGGGTTCCTTTGTTGTGGGGTTTTTTTGTTAACTGTTCTGTTGAAAAGTAACAGCTCAGTGAATGACAGTTCCAGTAAAACATATATTGTAAAAACAATTCTAGGAAATAGAAACTGAAGGAATGAAAGTAGTATAGGCCCATGACAAGTGAATTGCATGACTGTGGGGTATAGTTCAGTTCTACATCAAGAAAAATCCTGTTATACAGCTGATAAATTCATTTCATTCCCCACAGCCTGAAAATATTTTGTCTGACGTTTGAGAGAATTGTAATTGCAAAAGTATAAAGCCACATCTATCTTGTCATTTACTTGGTTCTGGTGTAGGCAGAATATTATCAAAGCCCTGCTATATACTGAATAGCAATCCCAGCTCTCCCAAAAACCTATCCCCTGCCTGATGTCAAGATAGTTTTATTTCACACTTTTTTTCAGTGAGACAACTTGAGAAAGAAGGTCTTCTGTTTTTTTTTGCAGGACTAGCAAACAATAGCTTATGTATTTGTGATTCATGTCCACGTAATGCCATTATATATTTTAACCTGAGAGAGTTTTAAAGCTAAAGAGACCATCACTGAATACAGACCATCCTTGTCGAGGGGCGAGATGGTTTGTTGGACAAGGCAGGACTGCCTCTCTACTTCCCGCTCTGAGACCTAGAGCAACATTCTTAGGAATCTTTAGCATCCTTTAGCAGCTCCAAATGTCTAGAAGAATACAAGCTCAAGGATAAAAAGAGGATGCTAGAGAATTAACAATTCAATATATACTCAACACCATGAAAAAAGGACTTAATTTTTTTATTTCCCCTAGCCTAGTTAGTGGGGTTTTTTTGTTATAAAATGAGAGAAGTAAGGAATTATGAACCATGTCTTAAGAGAGAGGGTAAAAAAAAGAAAGTAGAGAATCTGGCCCCAAGTATGAAGCTTAACCGAATCTTAGTCAGAAGCCAGCTACTGCAGCCACTAAATAAAAAGCTATATAAAGATATATAAATGGTATGTCAGATAAGAGAGACCACAGTGAAGCTACAGCAACTACTTTTTATATAAAGCCGTGGATATGGAATGAAAACAGGAATTGTCTAGTTTTAGAGGCAGATCTAAATGCAGATAATTACTACCAAAAGTGAAACCTGGAGATACTGAATAAATGCCCTGTTTGAGAAGAGTACTAAGTACCCAGAGATTTCTTTGCCTAAAGGCAAGTAGTCATACTTTAAAATTTCATTACACTCACTAAGCCAAAAACGTAGATAAAGCCAGGAACTGTTTATGAGGAGAATGATTTAATATTCAAATCTAAACACTTTCTCTTTCCATTATCAGTAACTACAGCCCTGAATGCAGATAGCTGGTGTTTCTGCTCTTAAGAAATATTAGCAGCACAGCAAAATTAGTGTTCTGTCTTTGAGTCATGACAAACAAAATAAAATAAATGATTCAGATTTCCACAAAATAATGAAATAAAAACAAGCAACTTTGTTCAACTTTAAACAATGATCTATTTCACCTCTATGACTCCGCTCTTTGCGTTAGCATCCTACCTTGAATACAAATCAAGTATCACTCAGATTTTAATCAGGAAATTAATTAGTAAGAAATGCAAAAGTGAATGAAAGAAGAAACCACCATCATACTGTGCATTAGACTTTTTAAACCTGACAATTGCACTTTACGATTTCATTTCCATGGTAATACAAAATACCCACTTAGCTGATTGAATCATTTGGCAAAAACAGATTTAATTCCTTAACAAAATAATTCTTGTGCAGTGATGTGTAAGATGTTTAACAAAGGTGCTTTACTTTTTATCTTCAGGCAGTTTTGTAGTTTTGTTGTGGTTTTTTTTAAATGCAATCTTGATTAGGAATAACTTTGGAATACAAAGGCAAGAGACTGATTGCCACATTTATATTGATCAACTTGAAGACTATGGAAATTACATTTTCAACTTTTGTACCAGAAAAACTGGCAGCTCAGAATGCTGCTTCAGAATCTGTATAAATATTGTACATTTGTGCTGATTTAAATGGCCATAACCCTAGTCCCAAAAAAAACCATCTTCACCATCATTTGTTCTTGTTTGGGGCAGAATTTTTATTTAATGACTTGCTGAACATTAATGACTTAGTTCTAGTTCTTATGCTCACTTTGCAGTGTCTTGGGTCAACTCACTTTTTTTAAAAAAAAATATTTTAGATTTTCAAAAGGAAGTTCAATGAATAACAAATTACATGGAACACTTTTGCCCCAATCTTTCATGGGCAATAAGGTCCTCCTCTTCCTCCAAAAGGCATGTGATATCACTATTGTGTTCTATGATGCAATTTTTAAAATACATTATTTTAGTCATGGCTCACTACCAGCATAACAATTATTGCCATAATCCGGAACAGAATTTAGCCTTTAATTTATTCTCAAGAATTCAAAATGTAAATTAAGTTATCCTTCCATTCAAAGGGCCAGTTCATGGCTTGTGGCCCTCAGGAGGTAAAAACCTTAAGCAAGGGACCAATGAAACTGTCTTTCTTCCTTTTCTTTGCACAAACATGATTTTTAGTCCATTTATGAGTATCTAACTGTGGGATTGGATTTTCTTTACAAAATAATTAATGAAAATATTATCCCCTACTGTGAACATTTGTTTAACTAGAAATAAACTGGTGGCTTCATCACAAAAATGTTTAAGATAAGAACTCATATCACAGGGACTATGCACTGCCACAAGTTTAAATAGGAAATTTTTTTTTTTTAAAGAATAATGGTAAAGTATGTTTAACTTGATCGAGTTAAATGTCAAACAGCAACCAAAAGTTTTAAACATTAATAAAATTTGACCTTCATGGATTATTTGAAACTAAACCCAAGCCAGCCTGACATTCATTGAAACGATGACATTGTTTACCACTGGGAAGAAGCTGAAAACCCTACTTAATCGTAAGCCGAAAAACTCTATGTCATCATCCTGTTTATGGTACACAGTGTGCCACAGTTTGTACAAAACAGAAAAGCTTTTTCTCTTCTACTAAAACACGACAGCATTTAGGCTCTGGCAAGGCCAAAACAACTTAGTCAATTAGTTTCCTTAGGCTGTATTCACATCTGAGCTGGGAACACTGCCACTTCATTGGTTACATTCAGCAAAACAAAGTTGTCATGAAGCTTTTACTTTAATTAGTAAAGTTTCATAACAGAAATAATTTAGTCATTTTTCTGGATTGATTGGCTCAATTTTTGTGAATGATTTTTTTTTAATCTGCTCTTCTCATTCTTTGTTAATAAAGCAATAAGTACATACCATGGGTATTGAATACCACAGCTGAAAAGCAGATTTGTGATAATACACCATTATTGGCTCCAATGAATTACATAGATACAGTTTATTTATTGCCACTATTTCTTCCAGTGTTTCTATGTCCATTTTCCTGAAGAAAAGCAGACTTGTTGCTCAAAATCAATACATGATTTTTGCCTGTCACTTTGCTCTTGAAAACAATTTTCACAGAACAATGATAGTGTCAAATTGAAGTCAGATTATATTGTTTAAAAAGAGAAAAAGAAAAAAAGTGGTAACCTTATTTCAAGTCTGACCAAAATATTTGTCCCACAAAATCATGTAAACATCTAAAGCAGCCTCTTAAGATAAGTGTGCAGGACTCATTCACAATGTATATTTGATTGCCTAACCGTTTTTTAATGAATCTTGACCAATTTTCTAGCTTCCTGCTTACCTTTGGGACTCAGATTAAGATGATCCCAATAGTACTCACACCAATGTCAAATGCAGAAACTACCATAGCTACTAAATATTTCTTTTTTTTTTTTTTTTTTTTTTTTATAAGTTTAAGAATAGAATTAGGGTTTTCAGGGCAATTTCACCCTGAGAGATCATAAACTGTTAATTAGCCATCATCTTCCTCTTGCTTTTTTCATAGCTTTATTTCCCAAAACTCAGTTCCCTTTCTCAAATATTTAACTTCTATTGGAGCACAACCAAGTTAAAAGCCTGCAGATAAAGAGTACGTGTGGTTGACTGAATTCAGCTGCCCCAGTGAAGCAGAATGGCTAGGACCTGTGATGGTTATTTAGTATTCTCTAATTTTTCCAGAGGTTGTCTGTTAATATAAGTAATGATTAAACACTAATTTTACTATTGCTTAAAAACCAAGACCAATGTTTTCCAGAATCTAGATTAACTCAAGTACAATCATCATTTCCTATTTAAATTACATTTTGATATTACCATAAACTGCCACTCATTCACATAATGCAAGTTCGGTTAACTTTGCATTATTTATTCTTCTGCTTATTTAAATTGTGTTACAGTCGGCGTTAAAAATCCCTTATGTCTATGCTCTATCTTATTTTAGTACTATTTTTACTCAATTATCTAAACTTGAAATTGAGTGAGAAACTGAATGAGAATAACTTATACAGCCAAGTTTGACATTTTATCATGTGCTTCCCAAACTGCTTCAAATCAGAAATTTTTATACTCTATAAACCATCTCTTATGTGACTATCAACAGGTTTATGTTTGACAAAATAGTAATTAGGATTTCATTTGTTCCCAATGTACTTCGAAACTACATTTTACAGTTGAACTCTGTTTAACCTGGATTCTTTGTAGTACTATCTTGCTTATTTAATCACTATGGAGAATTGATAGAGGAATGAGAAAGCAAACAAATACACGTGAACAGCAAGATGTGCATTTACAATAAGGTTAAAAAAAAAAAAAATCAGGTGTGTGATAAGTAGATGCAAGAGTGAATGAAATGGGAATTACCAGTATGACATGTAGAAAAACAAACTGAGTACCATTTTTGGCTTGACAAACCAGTAATCAGATCTGTGCAAACTATGACTACTAAGCTCAGAGGTCAAAAATATTGATGAGGATTCCAGAAGTCTAAATAATGTTAAAAATACACGTGAAAAAAATAAACCAGTTGACAGCACCCACAAAAAAACACCAGCCTTATTAATTTCTTACATATGCAAAAACCCTATGATTTTGCAAATAAAGATGTTTTCAAACTGACAGTCTTTTTCATTCATAATTTAAAATTAGCCTTTCTGTAAATTCCAAATGCAATGAAAGACATTATGCATAACATGCTTTGCTCCTTCTAGCACAGCTAGCACTGGGGAAGAGCAGGGAAGAATCAGACCATATTACACTCACCTAAGGACAAACATCCTCATCCTCCTCTATAATCAGTGGAGACAGATGAACACCTGCAGAGTGTGCTTTAGTTACCAGCAGATCCAAATAACCCCTGAAAGCACCTTCCATTCTCTAATGATTTAGCAAATGCTCCTAATTTAGGTGCCACAGTTAGATGCTAAAATTTTGGTGGTTACTGACATAAGTCAGTCATCATCAGCCCTAGGCAAAAAGGTTCTGACAGCTCTGTTAAATGCTCTGATGGATTTGCAATATAATTTTCTTAAATTGCACTGACATATCTCTTGACCACAACTTCTCCTGAAATATGTTTTCCAGTTCCATCACATACAGTGTGTAAGATATTAAATGGAAGTTTAGCTTCTAGTAATGAGAATATGATTGAAACCAACTCTTGCTGTTTTCTGAACACAAGTCACCAGCATACTTTTTTCCAAGTCTTTTTGTTTTAGAGAAATAAAAAGCAGGGAGCCAAAATAACTCATTTTTCAATGCACAACCACAGATCGATGAAGAATCTTTGGCCACAATATTGTTTGTATTACATTTATCATTCTGGGCTCAGAATCCAATCACTCCAAAGGCTGTGTATGCGCATAGTCATATGTAAAATTCAGCTAAATCTGCAAAAATGGAAAACATCCAGAGCTGGCAACAGAAAATCCTCTGCCATGATCTGCCTTCCAAGCAGGAACAAGATTTGGATGCATTTAGGAAGGAAATTGCACTCTGAAATAATTAAACTATTCGTCCCTCTCCCAGTGGGTTGAGGACAGTACACAGATTTCATAAGTTTTATTTCATGTTAGTATTTAAGAAGAAAAATGCTACAATTTGACAACCACTACTGTTTTCAGGTGATTAGCCTCAAAGCATAAAATAACTCTCCTGTCCCCACCCTCCACATGTTAGACTACACTGTGTTCTGCCATTGCCTGAAACCATCCTTTATGACTCAGTTATGGAACAAAGACCAGCTGATGCCAGTTCAGGTAGAATGAACACTACAGTATATCTCCTGATTTATAGGCACAGCCTGTCGAGCTGAAAGGGACCCATTGCTCAACATATGCTCCATATCCAACCATATCACACTGCACATAGTTCTGTATAACCCTGAAACTACAGACTTTGCAAAAAGGAGGAAGGCAGTACAAGAGCAAGCAGTTTGATTAGCTCTCAACCTTCTTTTTCTACCACAGCTTTAATGAGTTCCCTAGCAACCTGCCCAGGCTCAAAGCAAGTAGGACAGGGAGACAGGTCTCTGGAAAGAGCACTAGGTCTGATGTATCCAGGAGACAGAGCAGTAACAGAAAGACTGCAAGGAAAGATAACAGTTCTCTTCATAATCAGCTTGGTATGAGAAAGATCAGATTTCTCAAATACCTGTCCTGTGATAAGAATATATAAGTTAATGTTATAAAATTTTCTGAATTCTTTCTATTCACATATCGTGCTCATCCTCTCCCCATCAGTGTTTTAACTCACCCTCGTCTATATCATTTTTCCTTATTGATTTTCTTCTAATTCTCAGAAACATTTTTACCATGAAAAAATTCATTGTATTTCAATTATGTTAAACAATATTCCAATTTTGTAACACTGAAGAGTGAAATAGTATTTTCTTGGATTTTTTCAAAAAGTTGTGTAAAGCATTCAAAATTACCATCTCAGCCATTTCTGAAACAATTCACATCCAGGAGAGTAACAACTGCTATTTATGAGCTCACAAAAGCAATGTTGTAAACAAAGTTCACACAAAGTAACCCACCTTGACTTGCAGAAATCAGTAAGCTAAGATAAATATTCTCACAAAATGTACCTAGAGTACCTCGCAGCAGGTAGAGTAAGGTCTGTGTTCACCCAAGTCAGTACAAGTGGTTCTTGTACATACAGCTAGCCAGAAACTTAGTTTAGTGAAAAGCTTCAAACCTGGTCTTAGAAATCAAACTGATATAGTAAGAAAGCTTATTGCTGATCCCTGCATACACATAGGCATAAATACCTTAAGGCATAAATAAGTTCTATCTTCAGTCTAGGAAAATTACTCAGCTTTTCATATGGACCCCAACACTAGCTGGAAAATCTATCGTACAGGACATACCCAATACCACAGTTGTCTGAGTGAGCAACTGTCCTTTCATCCCTTCATTTTGCATTAATACCTACAGCACTCACTACTGAGAAGGGCCACCATTGCTCTGATGTCAAGAGACATCCAGCAGAGAAGAGCCCTGTCCAAGACACACTGAGCTACTTCAAAAGGAAAACACTGGCACCAGACTAGCAGAAACATTTATCTGGATTAAAAAAGTTTCTTAAATATGTTTTCCTAGATATAGTGAGAACAGGGGTTGATTTCAGAGACTTACCTTTGCCTAAATGCAATGAAACCACACACACCCCCAATATGCTCCTTTATTATGCTAGCCTGTGGCAGCAACTGCATGAGCCAAGAGAATTGCCTCGAGCAAGAGCAGATGGTCAATCAGTGCCAGCCTCCACCAGAAGCATGGACCAAAGCTGTTCTCTGCTATGTCACTGCCCTGAGCAGGTTAGGTTAAGTCATCCCAGCTGATAGCAATGTGTGGCCAACGGAGGTCATTGCTTTGCTCATGTACATGCCTAGGAATAACCAGGTTTTACGTCATCTTCCAAATGATGCTATGCTTTTCAGCTATTGTAATTACCATGTTACCTGCAGGCATACTGCATTGCTTGAAGTGGGACTGGCATTCCCAGTGCCTGAGACAGCAACCCAGAGAAAGCTACAGCACAACAAGAACAGAAATAACATAAAGGGTCCTGCTTTTATTAGAAATCAGATGCTCTTAGAAACATCAGCAACTTACTCTAAATATCTATGCTTTGAAATCACAAAGAGTTTGTAAGGAAGCAAAGTATTCTGTCAGAAAAGTACCCTCCTCTGTGCTCCTACTAGAAACCATTAGCAGTCTTTTTGCCTTAACACATTACTGCAGGAGCATAGAGCAGTGTATAGTTCTGAGCAAAACCGAATTTCTCACCACCACATACACACCCAATTTATCTAGCCTACAGCTCAAAAGAGACATCATGTAGTTTCTTCTCTTCAGAGTTTAAGACACTTTCTAGCTGACTCATCTTTTCCAGGCCATAAAAGCACTACTCCCACTAGCTCTGCAACAGAGTTCATAAAACATAAAGGAGAAAAGGAGTGAGATAGGAATGCAAGAAATAAGTCTCTTCTGAGCAGCAGCAAGACAAGTGTCCAAGATCATGGCTCACTGGCAGTAAAGCAATACAATAACCAGGCAGAAATTCAGGATAAGCTTTGTTGACCGTGATGAAATACCAGTGTGATAAAAAGAAAAAAATCTTGTGTTCAGTCGAAGTCTACCATGTTTCCTCATTCTTATAGAGATAAAAGGATTGCCTATTTGAAACTACCAAAGCCATATGTGTAGCCAAGGTATACTGCAAAAAATTACAACAAAAAAAAATCAGCTGTAGACTGAAGATCAGTAAGCGCACAGGCATGGCTAATTAGAAAATAATACTGAAAAGCATGCAGGAAATTTGGGATAGGGCTCAGAATTTCCATTTAATTACGAATCTGTAAGATTACAATATGCATCTGTTTTGCCAATTACTAGGCCTAGTACAAAGGACACAGCCAGCAGAAAAACAATCCAGTAACCAGATTCTATTGCACATAGAGGAGTCAGTATATAGGGGATCACTGGGGGTACAAACAAGTCAGATCACAAATAGACATCAACCCCAGTGACCCCCAAGAATGACATAGCATAACCCGTAATACATGGAATGAACAAAGATACAAGGTATCCATAGAAAAAAATGGGAGACAACCAAGTCAATAGGGTGATCATATATGATAGAAGTAACCCCATGTTGCCTCCCCACAAAGCCCATATTTGTAAGTGCCAGACCTGACTGGGGTCCAGCTGCATGAAGAGTCAGGAGGTCCTTCCCCAACAGGAAACTCTGCAGAGTACATCCACCTTACAGACAGACACTCCACCCTTCCTGCAAGTGGTCCCAGCTTTTATGCCCAAAGCAGGGCACCTGGCACTCATTTACCCAATGTGGGGCACCTGGGGCTTGTTTACCCAAGGGCTTTCCTTACAAGGCCGGCTGCACCTTGGAGGAAAGCCAAAAGGCAAACTCATCCCCTCCTCTTAAAGGGCCATGGGGCCCACCCATATGTCAACCTTAATTCAGGGCTTGGGGTTCAGACCCCAGCACTTCAGCATCTCAGTGGCAGAGGCAGGTTTTTACAAAAAAAAAAATACCAAAAATGTTTTTTTGGACACACAAAATACAGTCTAATGAACCCAGAATACAGCCATTGAAAAACAATCAGAAATCATTTTAGAAGACTGATGTAAGTGTAAACTTAGGAAGTGTGACATTTCAACCTATTTGTTGTCAATTAATTAATACAGCAACATAGCCACTAAAAGCCAAGTCTTAATAGTAAAAAAAGTAGTAAGATAGATAACAGTGAATTAGGCAGCATTAGAAACATGTTAGCAGGAATACAAGTTTTGACAATGGTTCTACCTCTGTATTTTTAAAGGTACTTTTTTAGTTGCCCAGTAGAGAGGGATCTAGCTCACTAAAAGTCAGCCAACAAGGGTTACACACAAAAAACACTTCAGCCTGACTGCTCATGAAGATATTCCAGCTCCAAAACTAGATTATCAAAACCTTGCTCAGTCAGAGGCTCCTGGATTTCTCAGCCCACAGTTGTTGCCCCAGTTCTGCTCCTTACTGCGACCAGCCTTGGGACCTCCAAGCAGTTCAGTCCTTGCTCCAGCTGTGGCCCCGTTACACTTACAAATGAGGTTTTTCCATGGCCCATCATGCTCTTCTGGGCCACTTGCTGAGGAAACTGGCATGCTCACAGGATCAGGATTTACACAGGATAGGAGTATGGGGGAAGGAGGGAGGAACAAAAAATCCCCACAACCAACTTTTCTCATACTCAGTACTGCAAATCCTGCCCTCAAAGCAGTTTGGTGACTTAAGGAAATAACTATTCTTAGTATCCTGCTTTTTAAGTAAAAAAAAGCTGGCAACCACCATCTCATTGTTCTCAAGAGTGGGTCTATGCCACAAGAGAACTATAATCCAGCTTTGTAAATGCTGCTGCTGCTGATTGAGACCAGAGCAGTTTTCCTCCCACCCCCCCCGATTTAGACAGGATGAAGAAATTTACATTTGTATCTGCCTATTTCTAGCCTGACTTCAGGGAGAACATTTCACACTGTGGCAAGTGTCAAGCTGGAACACTGAATTTGCTTTTAAAGTGCCAGATGATTTGGTGGGTTTTTTGAATGCCATGAGGAAAAAAAAAAAAAGCATCAACTCAATTAACTAGCTTGAAAATGCTTCTCTCCATGTCAAAGTTAAAGAGATACTCCACAAACCCTTGTGGAGATTTAGTGGCGAAGAGAACAGAGAGCTTTCTGACAACATCACGAATTTTCAGGATAGAATTAAAATTCATACTTGAAGAAAGAAATAAAATTAAATAAAATTATTAAATTCTGATTCACATGGAAGATTTCTCCTTCAACAATTAAACTTGTATTAGCAACCACAGAGTAAACTGCAATTGAAATTAATATTTCATACAGTACTCAATGATGTAGCCAAATACTAGCTACCAGACTCTTGGAAAACACTGGTTTTCTGCCAAGCTTTCCTTTTGTTTTTCAACATTACGAATAAACATCATAGAAGAATATACAGAGTGGTTGCTTGATAATATCTTTTTTTTCCTCTTAATAAATTTAAGTATCAGTCTTCTTTAAATGGTATAATTAGTATGTAAGAAAAAACGTTTTAACAGAAAAGTCAGACAATGGTTGAACAATTACTTTTACTTTTTCCACTGAAGTTTGTTGTATAACATTTTTTTAAAAAAAATCTAATTAAATATTTTCTAGTTATTTTTCTAGTCATAATATTCGTTACTAATTATGTGAATATACTTGTATATATAAAAGATATAAAATTATAGGAACAGTACACTAATTTGTCAGAAATATATATATTCTTACAGAACTAAAAAGAAGCTATGGGAACACTGCCATTCTTGCTCTGCCTGCTGACAGCAATATACAGAAGACCAGGAAGAAAAGAATAGCTGGAGTTACCTGCAATTATATAAAGAGTAGGTTATTAGACTGTCACAAATGTGATCACAGGAAGGGCACTGAAAAGAGGCAAAAAATGATTTGTACTGCTGGATGATAAATCACAGATGTGATAGTGTGTTTCAGATTTTGGTTAGCATATCATAATTTTTATTTTTTCATTTGCAGATATTTGCTTGTTGATATTGCAGCTGCAACTATAATAAAACATAGCAGCTGAGAGCTATTACCCTCTGTATCCATCTTCATTTTGTCGTGAAGGCTCATATATTCACACAATCTAGAGTTAAAGTACTGTTAGAGGGCTCTAGTAAAATTAGATCTCTTCTTATATATCCAAAGCAATTATTTTTTCTTGCATACATCTCTGTATTGAGCCCATGTCTTGAGTTGTCCAAAGGGAGGATAGGAGGAGGATAAAGAAGCCTTCCCTTGAATGAAGTAGTGTAGGATGGAAGTCTCTTCACCTATTCGTAGGTAATCATGCAGCAATACACACCTTCTGATAAGAAACAATGAATAACATTACCAGAACCTTAATGCTGAGCCAGGGGGGCAGCTGCCCCACATGATCTAAGAAACCGTGTGGCAATAACTACAGAAGCAACACACTGGCTGAAGAGTTAAATAGCAATAACTATTCTTTCTCCTGTTGAATCTTGTAGAATCTTCATACAGTTAAACATCAAAACTTTGAATCCATTTACAGTGCTCAGAAAAATCAGGGTGAGGAAGATTATTCTACTCCCTTGGGCCCAGGACCAGCCTCCAGGTCCCAAAGAGCACTGCCACAGAAGGATCACTGGTTTTTCTACAGAGAACACACCCAAACAGGACTTAAGCAGGGGCCAAGGAAAGCAATGCCTGATCCCTTTCCCATTAACTACTAGTTACCTCCCAATGGCCTGGTGAAGCATCTGTGCAGCTTCATATCTGGTGGCTTATAAAATAACACCAACACATTAAGCTTGCTTTCAAAGCATGGACTGAATGCCAGCAGTCCATGAGATTCTTCTTCACCTATGTTCTACTCTAAGCTAAAATAACCAAAGAGACACTTAACTGAGTATATTGAACCGGATTTGACACATTTTTAGATTCCTGCAGAGTAATCTGCAATACCCCATACAAAGCATAGCAAGGAAGCTCAGATCCTGGTGGAGTGTAAACTCCCAAGAGAGGTTTGACTCATGCACTGCCTCATGTGGCAGATCAGAACCCTCCCTTCCCAGCAGGGAACTACAACCAGCTGTTTTCAGCTGCCTCTTCACCAGAACTGAACCATCTTCAGACACTGTAATGTAACTCTAATGTAACTATATTAAGTGGGTAGATTCATATTGTAACAGAGGCATTTAGAGCACAGTAACTTCAGAGACCATCAAAAATATAGGAGGGAAGTTGCTCTGTCTCTGCATACATACTATATATCAACCACCATGCATAGCTCCTTTAATTGGCTATCTTTTATAGCATAAAAACATTTTCCTAGAATCCCTAAAAAGCCCCCCACTGTAATTCTTGCAGAAACAACTGCTTTTTTTTTTTTTTCAGGAAGTAAAAACTGTTATTTTTATTAACACAAATAGAATAAAAATCTGAAGAATATTGGTCCAATGATTGCAGGCAACTGTTTAAACATGATAAGTTTATGTGTTTGCACAAACAGATGGAATATTTTTAAGGATATTCAAAAACACAATGTAAGAACACATTAATATAACATCTTCCACTCTAGCCCTAAAAATGTGCTAACAAAGACAGTATTCCTGAGCTAGTGCTTCACCTGTAGCACTCACTGCTTAGCATGAGCCACTTGTACAGCTTCCTGATACTCTCCCTCACCGCACCACAGCTGAGAAGATGTAGAAAGTGGTGGAAAGTTCAAGAAAGTATAGGTTAGTCTGTGGGAGGAAGGGGAAAGCAGCAGGGGACCTCACTGTACATGTACACAGGTTTTGGACTGCAGCAATCACTGGCTCTAACTGATGTTGATAGACACAAACCAAAATCTTAGCTCTTCTTCACTGATGGCAAGAAGAAAATTAGGTCTTAAAGAGTTTTGATAGAGCTCCTATTCATTGGAGTAACTTGCTGTCCTGCTCTGCAGTCTTTCATATCAATTAAAAACAAAATTTTTTCATTTATTGCACTGTACACCTAAACTGTGCAAATGCCTTGAAAAGTTTAACTGAACAGGTATTAAGGCCTCATTGACTTACATAAAGTTTTATTCTGATTGCTCACCTCTACCAATTTATTTCTACCTATAGGCTACCTAGCTCAAGTTTAAGATATGCCAAACAAATACCTGCGTTAGAACAACCTCTTACATAAAGCTTGCACTTACATAAAGTAAAATTCATGGATATCCAAAGAAGGACACCCTTATTGTTGTTTTCCATCCATTATGTTCAGAAAAAGAACACAATTTTGGGTATGTTCTTTTAAGTAATGAAATTCCCACCACATTTTTTATGTGACAACACAGAGCCACCAAAATTTTTTAGCTAGTGGCTCGAGTCTGAATAAGTAATATCTGTGCAAACATATCAATTTTTTTTCCTTTTAGAGAGCCTCAGAACATGCATTGCCGAGCCTATGTACATATACACGCTTACACTGAGGAAATAAGGTATTTGCTGAAGATCAACAAGACCCCAGCCAGTCTTGGGTATTTAACAATCAAACATGAGAACACACATTGTACTGGCAAAGAGAAATCCATCAGTAAGCATTCTCCAAGCACAATAATTAATTTGGTTACTTAAATTCCATTAATACTTAGAGAAAGCTGAGCATCTACCACTCAGGAAGGTGTTAGAACCACCCCTATAATTACTGCTTAAGTGCTGGGATTTCCCACTTCCCCCTACCCCTTTCCCCCCCTTTCAAGTCTAGGAACAAACACACAAGATAAGTCTTTGTAACAGATTGCACTGAAATATCTAGCATCCTTATAATTCATAAGTGTTTGCTAAATAACATGCATGCAGAGATATCTTAATAATAAATGCACCAGCTGTGTGCTATCTTAGGACCAAATAGAGAAACAGTGAGACATTCTGTTATCACTGTGTTACAAAACGAGTAAGACTCAATACAAAAATAATAAAGGCACAATTTATGACACAGCTCAAACTAAACAGTGCAGTTCAGAGCTTCAGATAAAAAAAACTGGGAAGGCAGAAATCTGCTGAGGTAGAGTCCCTACATAATCAAAGCAGTTTAGCAACAAATGAGAGTCTGATTTTGAATGTGTGTTTCTAAATGCCTGAATGCAGGAGCTGTTGAGTTTTTTTAGTGTTCAGGATCAGATGAAGTTCCCATAAACATGAACATTAGGGACAACACAACCCATTCTGGTGATCCTAAAGGCACATGTAATATCTCAACCGGTACATTCAGTGCAGCCAGCTAAAAAAAAAAAAAAAAAAAGTATTGCATAGGTCTAGAAACAGGTCTAAGGAAAACATTCTAGCTTCATCTTCTATTCATAATGGAAACCACATCTGAAAGTTTGTTTCATTTTCCTTTTCTTAGATCACAGAAATCAATGACAACAGCCAGCAGAGACAGAATAAGATATTCTTTCAGATGCTGGAGAAAAAAAAAAAAAAAAGAAGCTATAATTTCCACAGAGTTCATATTTTAAAATATCTAGCAGAAAGATAAAGCCCAGGTTATTGTTAAAGCGATATTGTCAAGAATGGTCGACCTAAATTAGACTTGCCTGACGTGATCTGAACTATTGATATGATACATCCCATTTTAGCAATGAAGTACACAACTCTAGCTCTTTGAAGTATTTCAGAAAACAATATTCTCCACAATCTCAGTATCTACCTGCCTGTTTTAAAGACAAAAGTTCTGCATAAATGGCAATAAACATATCCAGATCTGTATTCATGAGTATCACTTTGTCAGGTTTGTCCATCTCAAAGAGATACCTGAGAAGGTATCACTATCTTGATTAGAGTTTGAAGCATGGAACAGTTGGGATGTGGGTTTTTTGGTGTTACATATTTGGGAAGGAATTTGGTTTGCATGTGTGAAGGGGCCACTTGGTTGGGTGACTGTAGCTTTTAAGTAGGGAGGAAGGACTTTCATAAGTCATCAGAACAGATTAACAGATTCCTTTGAGGGGTTCCTCTCTCCCATTTCTTTAAGTAAGAGGTGAATATTAAATACAGGCCAAAAGATGTCATTTTCCTCCTATACAAAGACGGGTATCTGCAATAGGAAGAAATCCACTTACAGACACACTAATAGCAGCCAACATTCCTGGCAATTCAGAAATGCCAAGAGAAATACTATTTTCTACATAAAAGTTGCAAAAGTAAGCTCCAAACAGTTAAGTAATATTGTAATGGCATTTAGGTAGCCATTGAATCAATACACAAACATGTAAGAAAAAAACATCTAAGATTTAACCTCACTTTGTAATCACACATTTCATATGAAAACACTCTTTGGACTAGAATTTCAATAACCTAGCTCTATGCAGAAACAATGCTATGCAGGACTCTGAATGATATTCAGTATAAGAAAAACAGTACATCAAAAGGGTCCTTAAAAGTCATTAGCCTTAGAACAGAAGATATCCCCCATTTTATATGCCTTCCTCCAGAAGGGGGAAACAGGCAAAGAGAGTGACATATGTGGCAAGTCAAATTCACCACATGAAATGACAATTTCATTTACATAAAACCACTATTACAAGGTTTTAATTAGCACTAATGTTTGTTAGACCCACAGAGAAATCCAAAATATGGTATAAAGTAAGGAAATACAAGTAGAAAAAGTGTAATATGCATTGCAATACATTATTTGCTCATTTGGCAGGTATATTTCATTTTTTACTATATTCCATAGCATGATGTGCAATGTTCTGCAGTACATTTTTTTTTAAAGGGTAATCAAGTTTAGTACCATTATTACAGTAATTCTGTACACAGTAAGAATCTCTATTAAATTCCCACTGGCAAGCATTTAAGATCACTACATTTTGTTTACAGAATACTAGATAAAACACCATTTGGGATGAACCTGATGGATTTAAGACTCCATTCCCCTTGCCCCAAAGCAGCTCAAGTTTGTGTCTCTTCAGTAGATCATTTCAGAGTCATCACTAAGTTGCTAAAGAAGACTGAGACTCCAGCCTGAAGAGAACAAGTTAGATCAATTGATTCTATGTGATCCTATATTCTCCACTTGTGAGGCTTCAAGCAGACTTTGAGTCTAACTGTAGCTGTTCTCTAGGAAGGGGCATGTTGCACAAGACAGTTGATGCCATCTAATTGTTCACCAATGCTGAAAAGGTCTCCTCATCCTTCCTTCCAACTACACTGCTCTCACTCTGGAGTAAACCCTTTTGCCAAGCCAATTTGATTCATTAAACAGTAACTTTCTCACTGGACAGATTTCTGCCAGTCTAGTCATTTTAGTCGGGTCTGGGTAGGCAGGCAACAGGGGCAAACTGCATCCTTAGAATTTGGTCTACTCAGTCTTTCAAGACTGAAATTAAAAAAAAAGAAAAATAGTCAGTCCTGGAATTTAAAGTACTACACACCTGTTGATAGCTGGAAAAAGAGGAGGCTGAGGGGAGACTTTATTGCTCTCTACAACTACCTGAAAGGAGGTTGTAGCAAGGGGGTGGGGGGCCAGTCTCTCTTCTCCCAGGTAACTAGTGATAGGACAAGGGGTAATGACCCCAAGCTGTGTTTCCCTGATTAACCAGCAGTTGGAGTAGAAAAGTAACTGGAAATATCTTAGTTTGAGAGCCCAGAAGAGAAACTTTGCTCTTGTAACCCTTTTTTACCCCTGTATTTTAGAATTGTTATCCACTGTAAGTACACACCAAAGATATTTAAAAATGAAAGTTCCTCTTGCATTTCAAGACTAAAGCACATTTTCAAACAAATCGCTAGAATAGGTTATCTTGATTCTTTGGTAAACAACATACAAATGAAAGATGTCCCAGCAAGCATACCAAAAAGATCAATTAATGATTTTCTGCAAATGCCAAAAATAATGCCAAAATGTCAGAAATTTGGTTCTTAAGAAGTACTGTTGAGCAAAAGTTTCAGAACTCTTTTGGACCAAGCTAACTCAAATCCTCTTCCAATTTTGTAGAAAAATCCTGTGGCCATGAGGAAGAGGTAGGCCAAAACTTTCCAGTCTTGGACTTTAAAAGTGACAGTCAAACTAAATACCATAAAGCAAGTGACATACTGAAATATAGTTTGGCAAACAGTCTTTTCTTTTTCCACCTTAACCCACCTCCTTCTGTATAAGAAATTACTGTATCTAAATACGGAATACCCAAATTAAAAAACAAGCCAATGCATTTAAAATGTGTTTCCCTCAAGCTGGAAACTCATTCGAAGTTTCTACTGAAGAAACTGCTGTCACATACCCCTTTTTAATTTTCTGTTCCCCAAAGCTAAGCTCAACCATAATTTGATTTTTATAGAATTCTATTTGAATTAAACATTGAAATTTACCATTGTGAAGAACTCAAGTGGTCACTGAAGTAATATTCTGAATTGATTTCAAATCCGTCTATCACTTGCAGTCCAAGCATTTCCTGCACTACTGCGGAGAAATAGAAAAGCAGTTTGGTATGAAAGGGAACATAACAAAAATGGTTTCTGATAGAATCTATTTCTATAGTAGAAAGTTAGGGGTAAGTAGACTAACGCAATTCCAGGCTTCAGCAATAAGAAGAAAAATATCTGCTGTTTGCAAGAGCTCAAGAACATGAAGTCCGCCACAGAAAATTGTTCTTGAAGTATTTTATTCCTGCACCTGCAGTACTGTCTTGCCAGATATGTAGACTTGGCCAGCCAGCTGTCTTGCCTATTGTGCCAGCTTGGTAACCTAGTTACAGTATCAGAGATCCACTTGAAAGACAAAGGGAAATACTGCTTTTTCTGGGGAAAAATAACAGACTTTGTTATTTAAAATGGCAGTATTGAGATAACCACTACTGGCTTTTGTCAAGAAAATATAAGTAGACAAAAGTGTCACAGTATGGTTTATGCTTTCCCAATGTAGAAAAGTTCTGAAAAAGCTGCTTCAGGAGTATGTTGGAGGGTTGAATTTTATTTGGAGCTATAATGGGTTACATATCAGAAGAGCGTCAACAACTAGGTATAAGAGTCATCATGTAAGATACAGGTTGTCCTTATATTCTGGTGATAATCCACATCAATCATGAACCACAGAGCCAACCCACAGACTGAAGTTGTCTACAGATTTAGTTCCTTATCCCTCATGTGATCGCAAATCAGATCAGTTAAATCCCATGCCCAAGGTTGAGGTACAAAACTGTATGTTAATAAAAAAATTACTATTATTACTTACAGCTTTTCTGCTAATGCCTTATTTACCCAGGAGAACCACTCACTTAAGTGGACTGAACTTCAAATGAGAAGGTTTGCACCAAAGCTAACTGCTATCAAGTGGAGACACAGGAGGTAAGGCAATTATTCTTCTTCACCTTAACAAAAACCCTTGTGCAGAGAACAACTACAGCCATTGCTACAGTTCTGTGGAACATAATGTTGGAACAGGATTTCATTCCTGGTAACAACTTTTAATCTTGATGGTGAACAGAAACGCAGAAAATCACCGAAGTTCCAGGAAGCAGGGGACCTTCACCCTGGGTTCATAGAAAGCTTTCTTTACAAAAGTTAAGAGTTATGATCTTTATCCATCTTTAATTCACCTTCAGCACACCTCTTATTGAAGTTGTCTTTTCACTGTTTACAGTGCCTCTACTCAGCCAACTTCAAACAAATCCATCCATCAGTTTTCAAATAGTGGCAGCAGTAGTAACACGAACTGCTTGTATCAAGAAAACGTCCAATTATTACAGGTCAAAAGAAAAACTAATTTGATCATGCCAAGAAATATCTAATTCTCACTGACTGATGGCATAAACCAAGACAAAAGGTTCACAATTACTTTAGAGCAATTACTGTAGCTCAGGTAACAGCACTTCCAAGTTCATGTCAAAAGGTTTCCTTGAAAACAAGGATAAAGAAGTTGTTTACATTGTAAGTGTATTTGATTTACAAATTAGAAATATGACCACTAATCTGGTCTCTCAGGTTCAGTGTGTTTAATCAATGCTGCATTTATAAGCTCTCCTCCCAGCAGACCAGTTGTTTCAGAACCGATAGAGACCTTAATGAATTACTGCAATGTCAATAACTGTAGGCATTAATTGGTCAGTTAGGACCATGCGTTTTCACAATTCTCAAGCAGCTCTTATATTTGGAATAGGAACTTACATAAGGAGCAAAAACTATTTGCTTTGCTGAGACTAAAAGGATAAGGTTGCTTTTCTGTATTCTCAATATTTCATTCATGAGCTCTTTTCATACAGTGATTCCACACCTGACAGCAGCCCTAAAGCAATCATACACACTAAACAATTACAACAACTCATAAAAATAAGCAGTGCATAAAACGTAACAGAAGAACATTACCTTACAATACTTGACACCCTCGGGGGATCCATTTTCTCTCCACAAACACATAGTTCCCTTTGACATTAATGGGAGCTACATGAATAAGGAAAAAAGCAATAGATCCTTTGCCCGAAAAACACATTTGTGCCGAGTGGATATTGGCAGCCTGTTTAGCCCGGGTGACTGGTGATGGGCCGACCTAGAGATATTTGCCTGCAGGCTCCTGGTTCACATTCCATAAAACTGAAAACTACAAGTGTCATTACTGCTCTGAAGATTGCTTGCTGATTTATTGTTTTGGTTCATTTCTCAACTTTCACTTTTTAAGGAAAAGTACTAATTAGGGTATCTTCTGTAAAGTGGTCCTTCCACACCACTGTTTAAATGAGCTAGTGCACTCCAGTGCTATAATAACAATTTGTACAGTGTTAATACTGGATATTTCCCAATGGCAGAGAACTGTAAAATTAGAGATAAACCTTTAAGTTTCCATATCTGAATGCGGTAAGATGCAGTTAAAGGTAGTTAGATGCAACTCATTAAAATAAAAAGTCATAACTACTTTGTATTCCACATTTTTCTTCACATTCTATAAAATAATTACATAAAAACAGAGGCAAGTAAAACAAAACAGTTATATACCATTGGCATCAACCGTTAAATAAGCACAGAATAATTTATATCTACAGTTGATCACAGAACTATAGAAATGAACAACTACATAATATGCTTCAGTTTGTATAGTTATGCACCAAAATATTTTGGGTACATCTGTTAAAGCTCAGCTTGAATTTCTGATATGGAACCAAATGCAATAGCTTCGTGAAGGTAAGCCAAAAAAACCCCCAAAAACCAAACAACAATCAAACCACAAAACCAACCAAACAAGAAGAGTCAGGAGGAACAAGAAATGTGTGGTACTCTAACAAAACCTCCCAATGCTCACTCTCCTCCTAAAAAAAAAAAAAAAAAAAAAAAAAAAGTGATTTTCTGCCCTGTTCATGTATCCTCAGCCTTTCTGTCAGTCTTCCCTTTTCTGACTTTTCTCCTATACTTCCATTTAGGTTCTCTCTCCCTTAGCAATGAAATCTAAGCTCGCTTTCAATCACCTCTGTACATTCCATATTCTCTGACATTAACCTAATTCACACAGAAATTGTCTCTTTCCAGATGATTAAATTTACCAACATCCAACCAAATCTAGATATAGATCTAGATCATATTTTCTTATTAACAAATGATGCATAATCAGTAACACTTCTTGTCTCAGCCACACTGCAGTTTCAGTATGCCTTTACAATGGGAAAGGCAGAGGCTGCTTAAAACTTCTGTAGTGCTAAATTAAGTACTATTTCCATGAACACAACTGCCTGATGATGCCCTGTACATTGTCTTGTGTTCATACAACTGTTTGTCTGAATGGGAGATCAGTTCTACCCATATCACGTGACTTTGTTTTCGTTTTGTCGTTAATCTTATGAACAAGATGCTCAGATGAAGCCATTCTGCCACGTCAGTACATTTATCTTCTAGAAAACAAAAACCTTCCCACAATCTGAGATTCAGTTTCTCAACACAGCTAAAAGCAATTGCAGATCCTTTCATGAAAAAAGGATTAACTTTGACATAGAGAGAAAAAGTAATCTTTGACAATTCTGCATCTACTATTAGGGACAGCACAGAAACGTAAATTACAAGCACATACAACATTGCCAGAACATGTGTATCACAGATTAACGCTCTAATTTCACCATCTGCACTCAAATTTACTCCAAATTAAGACACTAGCAGACATGTAATATCCCTCTATGTCATTGGTTATTAACATGCAGTTAAAAAGATTTGGCCTTCTCTGGACACTGCCGTACGTCTACCACAAGAAGTTTGGTGAGCTTGAGGACACACATGACAGGTGTGCCATCCTATCGGCTCATGACAACAAATGGCAAAGTCAATGTCTATCAGGTTTAAACAAAAGGAATTCAGTGACTATTCTGAAACAATGAAAATAGAGCTATACCCCTGGCAACAGCAGTGACCCATTTTTAGACTCAGCCTATCTACTATATGCCTTTTTCAGAAGAGCTTCCTCCAAAGAAATCCTTTTCTAGACATTTCTACTTCATTCTACTCTGCACCAGGACAGCAGTAGAACGACAGGGCCCTGACCCATGACAGCTCTTCCCAGCTGTTAACATGATAGAATCATATAAAATAGGGCAGATTCTGACTTTCTCCTACTCTAAGTGCTTTTTTTCCTAAAAGAAGAAAAATATTATAAAATATTTGATAAACTCCTAATTTTAGTGGTCCACAAGGTTCTTCATTTCTATCTAGGCTAGCAGATTTCAAATGGAAAAGATTTGAATTTTGTAACTGTCACACTGCAAGTTCAGATAAAGCCAAATAGGAACAATCTACCACCAGGATGAGAAATAGTTGCAATCATTTAAACTAGCACAATCTGCATGTGCAATACTGTACTGTGTGAAAGAAATAAATCAAAACTATATTTATTGGTATAGAGGAGACCAGGAAACCTTGACAAGAGAGAAAAGAGGAGGTGAGTGGAAGACCCTGGGTATCAAGAGAAGGGCTACACAAGTCCCTGAATGAAGGAAGCAATAGGGCATGATGCTAAGGCACAATGATTTTCTGGTATATTTGTAACAGCACAAAGCCTCCAAACATAACCTATACTGACATGGCAATGCTTTGGCCACTATAACATATATCAGTCTGCAAAGTCTGTGAACTAAAGTTATTGGGCTAAGCAGTAATTGTTCTTGCAAATACAATACTATTCTCTACTCGAGAGCTTTTGCTATTAGAGATATAGCAATAGAGGCAAAGCTTAATATATCCACAGTCAAGAAAAGGCTTTAAGAGAAAATGAATAGCAAATCCATTTGGAGGAATCATTATCTGCCCATAGATATTTATCAAAGAGAGAGATCAAAGCAGTAGAGTTAATTCATCATTAATTGTCTGCCAAGTTTCTTACAACCACAGAGTAGCCATTGTTAAGAGATGGTTATTAGATATCAGTTATCTTTACAAATTCAGAACTGGAAATAAATCCATTGCCTCTAGTCACAGTGAGGTAACCGTTGGCCTTTTGAAAAGTAACTCTGCTTATCTCTGGGTGTGCACAACAATGTAAAGAATAGTCCAGTATTTTGAAATAAAAAACCACACAGGGACAACATGTAGTTGTAATCTCAAAACACAAAGGAATTTTTACTTTGCAAGCAGTTTTTGAACTATACTTTTCTATATTGTCATCTTGACCTACTCACCTTGCCAGGCCACTTCAGTAAGGTCTTGGTTGCCAGGCCACTTCAGTAAGAACTATTTCTATTATGTCCCTCTAAACAGATACTGTTCTAACAATCAGTGGAAGAGTAAAAAATAAACCATTTAGAAGGCCTTATCCCATTCTCGCATCAATATCAGATGTAAGGCTAAAAGGATTTGTGACACCCAGGCAAAAACAGTTACAGATTTAAAGTCAAGTTTCTGAAATCCACAAACTAGAATATTAACATTTGCAGATACAAACACAGACATAAGATGCAGAGAAAAGGGAATCTTTTAAATGGAGATCGACAAGCTTCAAAGTGCAACAAAAGTAACAGACTTAGTATCTTTATCCATTCCTCACACAAATATCTGTAGAAACATGTCAAAACACTAGCAGATTTAAGAGTAACATGAACCATCTTGATAATTGCACTTGGCTGTGCACAAGTATTTTGTAGATCTCCAAATCATTTCTTGCAATCATAAATCCCTGCCTGGAGGCTCAGCCTCTCCGAGAAGAGCTCACAATTAAGTTTTTAAAATGTACCATCCTGAGACAAGACAGACAACGGATGTCTTGCACCTATTAGAGCTCTCCACTGACTTTAATTATGGCCCAGAATTCCTAATGACTCTGAGCACTGCCTACTGAAATGAAGATGATATATTGATTACAGCCACCAAGGACTTAGTAATTATGGGAATTTCTCCTAGAATAAAGAAAGGGAATAGGGAAAAAAATGCAGAGGATGATTCACTGGGTCACAAAGAATTGTTCTCACCAGAAAAAGATATCATGTTTTCCCACCTTTCCTTGTGAAATAGAATGAAAAATAAAACCATTATTCTACATTCAGTGCCTGTAGCATATGCCTTTACAGAGTAATCCCTTGTGTGCAGAGACATTTTATTAGGCAAGAAACATTCCAGAAGACAGCAAGAAAATCCAGCAAAACTAAAGGGTCACAGTGGGGTAACTTTTATTGGGCACATTCTTTACATCTTTAAGGCACTGAACCAGTTAAGGTTTTAAGAATCTTTCAGTCCTGTCTTCGCTTACAGGAACTCATTCCCCTTGCATTGCAAACCCCAGAACAAACAGCTATTGAGCCCATGACCCTGTAAGATAAGAAAGTACAAAACTGATATCTTCCAGATACAGATAACCTTTGGTAAATATTCAGGGAGTGTCCTTTGACTCCTATGCTGTGATTTTGCTGGACTACAGCAGGAGACTACAAGGAATCGTGTGCTCAGGGATAAATTAAACCATTTCTCTCGCACATAAATGGGGGTTTCATCCCTTCCTGCCACTAACTGAGAACAGAGTTCAGAGAGAGAAATTACTACAGTCAGAAGATAAGCTTTTTCCTTGATGTAAAACCCAAATCTATCTAGATT
This sequence comes from Podargus strigoides, assembly GCA_028020825.1. Classification (NCBI taxonomy): domain Eukaryota; kingdom Metazoa; phylum Chordata; class Aves; order Caprimulgiformes; family Podargidae; genus Podargus; species Podargus strigoides. The sequence continues at coordinate 15,131,796 of CM051628.1, forward strand.
GATCTGCACAGGTACTCCACTTTCAATGTCTGTTATTATGTCTCCAAGACACACAATCTGCAAATATTATAAAAAATTCTTTCTCCAGATCAGTTTTGTTAGGTTGTTGGGTTTTTTTTTTTAAAGAAAGGCAACAAATAACAATGAGTTGGAAATAAATAGGAAAGTCACTGCTGATAAAATGCATGGATGACTGAGCAATTGGAGTAGTACTAAATATTGAGGGATAGGATGGCCATAAAAGCAAACCAGCTTAGCTGGCAAGTCAAATCTATTCACAGACAAACACAAGGTCAGACATTTGGTAAAGAAATTCAGAATAGAGGACTGTGTCCTGGAAAGCAATATCTAAAAAGAGATGCAAGCAACAGATTGGGCAAACATCTGTACTGCAGGATTCTGGCCCCATGCAGGGCAAGACTGGAACTGGTGAAAGCATCTGAAAAACAGAGTTGAAGTCTGGTTTTGTCATAGTGAGCACCATCTTCTTTAACCAAGAATACATTTCTGAAATCTACTTAAAAATCAATAAACACACTTACATGCCTGAAGAGGAATTGAGGTCCTGACTCAGCAATATTTAAACGTGTCTAAACCTCAATAAACTACACTGTGAGAGGCAGCTAAGTGTTTTCCTGCTCTAGAGTCTTCAGGCATAATTCTGGGAATTATCAATTTTAAAGCAAGCCATTGTCTCTACAATTCAAGCCAGGTATGATTCTTTTAGACAAAAGAGAACTGCTCTCCACGCTCTCAAAAGGCACACTGAGCCTAGCATAAATAGCTTGCAGCTCCAAAACAAGTTCACACTTTCACCAGAGGAGACCATGGCAATGCCAACAGGTCAACATTTTTTTTCTAAAAAATAGATCATATTCAGCTCAGTATTTTCAATATTTCTTTTGTCTCCCATGAAAAAAAGAAAAAGTATTTGTCTACAAACTTGATGTTAACAGCCTTATACAGGATACTGCATGAAAAGTAAGAATTGCTACTTGCATGTAGATCTCAGCATATTTTTTTTTTTTTCTCCAATAAGGGTTTTTTTAGCCTTTAAAAATTATATACAAGCTTAGCAGGCTATTTTTTGTAATGAGCATTCTCATTCTTTTCATTCACATTAAAGGCCACATGTATGGCCAGCAAAGGAAAATAAGCAGTAAACCCCTACAGAGTTGCAGGCAGGGGAGGAGGCAATGCATTTTTCCCCAAGTGTTCATCAAAATGAAACAACCAACTCATCCAGGTTGTACAACTACTTTGACTGGCCTATTGGAATGCATTAACACCTAAAATTTCAATGTTAAACAACAAAACCCATGATCAAATGTGGCACATTTCGTTCTTTCACATGTCTCTAGAAAGTGGAGAGGGCACATTCATCTCTAATTGAAGAGTCAGGCCTTTGCTTCTATAAAGGACAGATAGATGAGAGAAACTCAGACTACAGCCAGAAGAACCCACACTACTTGTGCCTAAAGCAGCAGCATCTAACCCCTCTCTCTGAAAAGGGTCTTGTTTTTGCTGTTTTGAAGGTTAAATGCTTGTGACATAAGCTGTGTCATTTTACTACTTCCCTGTACTATTAAGTATATCACTATATACTGACTGTTCAATGGTCTACAGACATTAGTATTTATATACTATCATTTTCCCCTGCAGCTTTTCCCTCAAGGTGAGACAAGCACCCATGTAGTAACCCAACAGAAATGGAGCCCTGACATTTGAGGAGGTTTGCAAAATAGCAAAAGCAAACAGTTCTGTCTGCAATCATCAGCTCCAGCCTTCCTCCTTGTTTGGGACTGGGCAGGACGTAAGACCCACATCTTTCAGCATGGGGGTTGGAACTAGGTGCTCTTTGAGGTCCCTTCCAACCCAAACCATTCTATGATATCAACTCCATAAACTGTCACACTGTGGTAAGGCCAGACCTATGGCACAGGTCAGAGTTGGCCCTACTCTGTGCGCTCAGGTCTTTCAGACAGAATCTAGTACAGAAACCCAAAACATATTGCACTCTCCTGCCTTCACAAGTTGTTTGTCCAGATTACCTAGCAAGTCAGGCATTACCCATGCAGATTAGGAGATGCTAGACACACCACATGATTTACAGAAATATATCAACATGGGGACTGTCACACAGCCTTCTTTCCCCATTGGTTTCTCTCTACATGCTGTCTGGCAGTACATTATACAGTGATTTTCCCCTCATGTCACTAGCAGCATTCTATTGAAAACACATCTCTGCACTGTGGACCAAGCCACATTACCGTTGGAGAATCTCTTCAGTTTCACAGATAAAAAAAAGGAAGATGACAAGGAATAACAACTGCCCATCATGACAGCCTTACAAGTGCGTAAAGTTTTCTGACAAAATGATTGTCATTAATGCACTACAAATGCTAATTAAAGTGGATATGCATGCCTTGTTTCTTCTTGCTTCCTCTAAAAGCAGTCACCATTTTCAAGCGTTGTCAAAAGTGGCACCATTTAAAGGTCAGAAAGTTGACAAAAATGTGAGCAATTAGCTGATGTCAAGTAAAAATGATGGTCTAAGGGATTATACTACTAGAAACTTGCCATTTTCACAGAAGACTGAATTAGATCAAATGAGAAAGCTTTGATCTTTCCTTATTCCTTTTTTTTTTTTTTCAAGTGTGATGGTTTACAAGAAATCAGGTCCTCTGTTGTACTAGCTCTGAAATTAAACTACTCTTTCCTGAATACTGAATCTACTAATGCTTTCTTTAACTCAAAAGGATAAGCAAAATTTGGCAGGCTGCATTTGTACAGGTATGTTTGCACACCAGACAAACTGAGGAACAGAAAGGTAAATTGAAGTGATGCAAGTTGCTTGGCACTGCCTATCACTGTTGAAATTGGTCCACAGTTTTGTCAGTCAGCTCCTTCTCTGAGGGAGCTTCACTCCCACAACTTAAGTACAGGAGTGGAGAGGCTCTTCTTCCTGAATAGACTTGCATACATAGGACTTGCCTGTATACATGGTTTTACAGGCCATAAGTTTCATAAAGCTCCCTACACAATGCTACAATTACATAGTAAATAACATTTCCCAAGTACTTTGAGCTCTTCAGATAAAAAGCAGTGCAACCAGAGGTTATTACTTGTCTGCTAGATTATCAAGCTGAACCTGAACTTTCATTTTCAGAAACAATTTAGGATCAAACCATTAACCAACATCTAAGACTAAATCACACTTAGCTATCTACTTACAGATGAACATCTGTATGAAATCTAAAAAGGGAAGGAGACATTAAAAAAACAGTAGTTATTGTTACTTGCAGTAGTTTGAGGATGTCAAAGTATATGTGATTCATATAATAACCTCTATAATAATTCATGAGAATGAAAAAGGGTCTGATCTAGATTAGTTGAAATTGAGGTGGTGTATAATAATGGTCATAGTCCATCCTCAACTTCAGTTACTTTAAAAAAAATATATTAATTTGTACATTTGAAAAAAAACCTTTGATTGGCAAGATTTGCCATATTGAGAACGCACTCCAGCACAGGAGGTAGATAAGAATCACCCAAAGAGCTAGCATTATAGATTTTCAATGCTTCAGAACAAATTAAAGATTCTGCCCTGCTTTCCACTAGGTAACATGGCAAATAGGTTTTACTTGCTGTATTACAGTTATTTTTATTTACTAAAAGTAAGTCTCCAGATAGCTGCATTGATCCTGCTACACTTGAGGCAGTTTAATCTAAAGAACACTGTTGTACAGAGAATGTTTAAGAAGACCCCAACAATAGCAGCAAAGGGCATCTTGGGGAGTTTTAATGAGATTTTTCTGTTCAGCGCAAGTTTAGCATTCCCACAGAACAGATCGATACTACTTGTTTCTCTCAGGTATGTTGGGGAGCATTCTTCACTTGAACCCATCCAAGATCAATCCCCGCTGGCCCTTTTGGCTTTCTTCTCACCATTATGCAGCAGGAGGTTGGCCATCCAACTGGCAGGGGCATCAGAGACAAGGCAGGTATCTGTAGCATCCCATTTATTTCCACTCTTGGTCAAAAAGGAATTTTTTTTCTGGAGGAGAATATACTCTGTAGTCTGACTTGGAAAATGTTTTCCTTATGTTGTTTCCACACATACAAATATCTGTGGACAAATTAAAAACTTATACTTCAGTGCTGTCAGTAGTTCTCCCATCACAAATGGGGCAGAGCTTTGAGAGGGCTTTTAATTATTTGCAAAGTTAAAATACTAATTTAATAAGGATAGCAAAATCTGACACTATTCAGTGACCAAACTGTGCTGTTCTCAATCCATTCACTTAACATGTCCTATCTACTTTTAAGTTTCATTTAACAAGTTTTTTATTCTCATTTTCCCATTTCACTTTATCCTTTCTACCACTAATACTCTGTCAGGACAAGATGTGGGAATTAACAAGTATTTCTCTTTCCCTTTCTTTAGTTTGTAAACAAAGCTGCCTTGTGTTTATAACCAGAACTGGCCAAAATTAGTGGAGACTTCAGTTATTTGGTGTGTCCTCTTGCTTCTTAAAGTAGACCTTCTCATATTCCTGCATTTCATAAAACATAGCCAAGGAACAGCAGGTAAACAAGGTTAGGTTAAAGCCACCTGCAAACCTACATTCTTGTTTAAATGCAGAGTTGGCAATTCAGTACATAGTGGAAAAGCTATTTTTCTTTAATTTTATTTTTTGAAAATGAAGAAAGTAGTATTCTGTAGTGAACTGACTGTCCTTGTGCACTTCTACCCACACACTTTTTTTCCCTCTTGTTCTTGGTTCTCATTTTCACACTAGTAATATAAAGTGTAAAAAAGTGATTTTCTTCCCCTTGCATACATACTGCTACCCCATCTCCTAAAAGAATACAAAACCACAAACAATAGGGAGCATAGACGTGAGCTTAAAACAGAATAGTAAACACAACAAAAAAATTCAGAAGCCCCCGATGATGCTGGGAGCTTCCATTTTCCAGCTGCCCAAAAGGTCATATCTTAATAAGCACATTTCCTACCTGCTGAAGACAAATATTCCCTCATAATGACTCAGAAGTGCCAGGCCACTTTTAACATTTGACATAGGTGGTCACGCAAGTTGCAAAAGCATAATCAAAGGGTGTTCAATGGCTATCTTGCTGGCAGGTGAAGCCTGCTTCTGAAGGATGCAGGCTGGCAGGGAATGAGCACCTTCTGGCTTCACTGCCATAACCCAAAAAGAGCTGTATGCTGTTAACCCAGTCTGCCCACCGTTTGCGAGATCTCCTTGAGCTAAATCTAATTTCTTCATCCAAACCACACAGCAAGTGCAGCAAGAGAAATCGAGTGACTAATAACAAATACCAGCTAAATTCATAGCTGTTTTTTTAATGAAGATAGCTCAAACTCATTGCTAAGAGGTTTTGCACTGTCATGGAAAAAAACAAAACAAACCAAATATAGCAGATTTGATTTAAAACTACCCACGTGTTCATAGCATTCTTCATATATCTTTATTCCCAATTCCGTAACATTTCCAGAGACATCTAAAATGGCATAAAGTACTGTTTGATTAAAACATCTTCCTGCAACCTCTCAGCCCTGCCCCCCCACCCCCACCCCACCCCATTTGTGCTGAAACTGCTACCCTCATTTCAGTTCATATGCAGCTTTAATTGCAGTTATAATGGCAGAGGTCAGTATTGATCCATTAAACCACCTACCTTGCAAGACTTCACAAGCTTATTCTCATTCATACAGCACACTGAACAGTATTAAGAGCTATTGACGAGTGAAAACAGGGTCAAGGTCTATGCCTCTGATGCTTGCTGCAATATTATCTCAGCACAAGCATTTCAATAAGCTTTTGGACTGGGCAACAGAACAAGTCTAGAAGAGATCCAAAACTGCAGAACTACTTAGATTTTGCTAATTAACACTAATTGTCAAGCATTTGCAGTGTTTGGAAATGTAACTCTGGGTCAAGTGGTAGTAAAAATAAAGGGTAAATAGAGTTGCTTAAACAGGAACTGAAGAAAATCATTGCTCAAATATAGCAACTGCAAAAAAAACACCACTTTGTCTTAATATGGGAACAAGAATACCAAGTCTGCACACAGTGTTTGTCTTACTGCAAATTAAAGCTGAACCAAGAAGGCATGGAATTTTTGACACCTAAGGAGAAAAAGCTTTGCTACTGCAACAATTATGAACCTACTGAGCCAGCAGGAGCCTTTGGAAGAGGCAGCTTTTTGTCAACCCAGTTCCCATCAACTTCCAACAGAAAAAAAACAAACCACCAAGCAAAAAAAAATAAATCCCCCCCAAAAATTCATGCCTTCACAGGATTCTGCCTGCCACAGGGTGCAAAAGCAGCAGCTCCAGCTCTGGATAAAACATCATATCATTTGGATCAGAGCTCTGATCCAAATCTCAGAGGCACACTAGAGTAGTGTGCATGGCACACTTGCAGTAGTATTTGAAGTTTTCCATCTGATTAACAGATTTGCTCAGGTTTGAGCATGGGGCTGTTGCACAAACCCTTTCATTGAATAAGAAAATACTAAGCAGAAAATTTCACATCTGAGTTGTGCTGTTGGATTACAACAGATGTGCACTATCATCTGTATGAAACCACCAAAACCAACCTGAAGCTGGCCAAACACAACATGCAAGCATGCTTTCTAGGTTAAAGCAACTCGGATAAGGAAAAAAAATACATCTAAATGTTGACTACAAAAAAATAAATCAAAGTCTCAGACCAATTCAGCCTAATGACGAACTTACAGTGCTCTCAGAACTTTTAGGGTAGGCCAGGCACTTTGTTTTTTTGTAACAATTAAGAGGGAGCAGTCAGTTTTCAGCAGTTAATTCAAGTCATGTCAGTTATATGGAACAGGCTGTCCTTATATTATTTTCTCTGCTTAATAAGCCAGAGTAATCATTTTAACACACCTCTCCAGGTACAAAAGCCTGCAAGGTAAGCACACTTGGACTGACTGACTAGCACACCTATAGTGGTCCTTCAGAAGCGAGTAGCCAGTCATTACACACTTTGTGTGACAAATTGTCACTGGTTTATCATTCAGTACGACACCTAGGGTATTTACATCACTGACTCTTCCTTACCTATGACAGAATGCCTGTCAAAAACCAAAACCTGAAGTGTTTTGGACAGGTCAAAAAGTAAATCACTTCCTGGGAGGCATGGGAACCATTTAACCTGGAATCTGAACTAGTTCACTACCTCCATGTATTTGCAGATCAAAGCCCCAGCTGAAAAAAAACAATCTGCTCTATACTTATAAATTATTTGTTCCAAAATTACCTGCTTACTGGAAAGGAGGTAGGTGCTCCTTACATCAGATGAAGAGTGTCAGAAGTAGGTCACTCTAAATGGACATTTATTGTAGAAGTAAATAACTCAAACAATTCAACACTACTTTATACAGATTAGTGCTTTGGCATATCTCCACACATAGCCACCAGCTTTAACATTAGCAACTATCAAAGACTTCTAAAAGATTACATGCCAAACTGAATACTAACCAGAATGAAGCCCAGTCCCCAGGCAGTCTCTGAGCCAAAGAACCTTCAGAAGCCTTGGAAAGCTTTTCCTACCAAACACTCGCTTTTTTATCCTGCGGGATTTAAAACCCTCTTATTGAGGAGAGCTAATGAAATCCAAAGGATGCAATCCATGGCACCTGGTTGGTGGTGACACCTATATCTAAGTAAAAGTTGAAAATTTCAGGTTCAGAATGAGTCCATGCATGAAAGAGCAATTCAAGACATCATCAGCCAGAAGACAAAAGCCCCTGATAAGCTAAATGTCAGCCAAGCTACTGTACAGTGTTGTTCGTTCACTCTTTCACAATATTTTGAGATAAGGCTCACGTTACAACTCTTTCCTGCTGTGCAGGACTGAAATATACTTGCCAAAAAGCACAAAATGGCTCTGCCTGTAGATTTCCCACCTCCTTTCTCTGCTTGACAATTGTTTGCCACCACCTCTCCTGAGTCCCTGAGCACTTGTGCAGCACCACTAGCAGTGGGAGCCACAGTCCCACTCTGTCCAACCCTGTTAGTCAGCTGTGGGGCTCTCAGATCAGTAAAAGACCAACACACGAGGAAGAAGCCATTTTGGGGATAACTTTGATATTCAAATGTAGGACAGCACTTTATCAATAAAGACTGACTGCTGAGCAGTGTGAGTGGTGAGGTGGCCATGAGGAGAGGCCAGGGCTACCCCGCATCAGGCACTGGTTCCATTCAGTTCTAATGGCCCAAGCAGCGAGGCTGATGGCACCTCTGGGGAAGTGAACATAAGGAAGGGTGAAATGCCAGTAAGGACCGAGGGGAAAAATGGTGTGAGAAGGAGCTGGTTGGGGGCCTGACTGTAGCCCAAGGTCAACCCACGACACAGGTTCCAAGTACATTCGCACCACTGGACATTGTTATGCGGAAAAAAAACACGTCTGAAGAAGAGAGGAAGATACAAGCTCAACCAATTCCTATAACAAAGCACAGGTCACCAAGTGCTGGGGCCTACACTCTGGGGTTGTTTAAATGGAGATGCAATCTGGAGGAGAAACCAAAAAAGCCTGGAACAGTCCACCTTAGAGCCTGACTGACAGGAAGCAAAGGAAGAAGCTTTTGGGTTCAGCCCTAGCTGAGAAATAGGGGAATAATAATTATTAAGCAATACAATTAGGAGGACCAGCTCAAAAGCTTACATTTGGATCTTGCTTGTACATAGGGTTTTGTGCAAATGTTATTTGAAAGCAAAGTTTGTTACTGAAAGGCAACCTTATCCCCACTTTCTCTCTTTAAGGGGAACAGTAGGCAAGATGTTTCATGTTGACTACCCATTTGGGTTAAAAGCAGGGGCGTTTGAGGGTTTTCTATATTTTTCTGGTGGTTTTTGGTTTTTTTTTTAAAAAAAAAGAATAATTCAAGCACTGATAAAACAGGATGTAAAAATCTTTCTGGATTGTAAATTTCCAGAGTGGCGGCAGCAGCAGGGAAAGGAAATGCAGCGATTTTTAACCTTTCTTACTTAAGCCAAGACACTAATAAGATGTGGCTGTAATAGAAGGAAGAAAAAAGGGGGCTTATATTTACACAGTGAAATAAAACCCTTCTTGCAGCTTTCAGTTAAGTGTGTTTTCCTGCTCAGTAGCAACCCAAACATATGTGCGGTGGTCACAGAAGGAAAAATAAGATATTGGATTCAACATATTGAGCAAATCCCCCGAGTTTTTAATTCCCCATCATTCTCTTCCCTCCAGATGCTACTCAGGATTTTACAAAATTAAGTTACATAAAAATGCTTTCATTCCTATGAAATAGGAATTTCATTTCATCCTATTCAGACAACCTAATAGCTGTACAGATTACTGTACCCCATGTTGCATAGGAAAATGCTTTAAAAAAAAATGAAGTCTTCTGCTCTAAAAGGAAGAAAATATATTTCAGTAGATTTACATTTGCAGTGGATTTGCATCTGCTGCTTTAGCAAAGTGAAGTGTCAGTGGTAGAAGTGGAATTTAGATAAAATAACCTTGTTGTAAAATGTGTATCATACCCATTTACAAAAGTAAAAACTTAATAAATCCAAGACTGAAAAAATATTATTCTTCATTGAAAAGAGGCCACATGATTAGATGTGTAAAGATAATCTTGACATGAATGCAGTTATCTTCTATGGGATAATTTAAATTTAATTCCTTTCATAGAAGATCCATTAACCAGGTATTACAAACCCCATAATTCATTTGAAAACAAGAATGCAACATTAAGTTTCCCAGCACCTCAAGTTTTCTAATGAAGGAAACATTTCCTGCTGTCTTTCATCAGAAGAGAAATCTAATAAAGTTTTATTAAAACGTACAGTAACAGAACAGATAGGTTTAAAGTACAGCCTCTGTACAGTATAATGAGGTTTTGGCTCATAAAAATGCTTAGGCTTTCATTAAAGAGATCAATGAACCCAAAAGAAAATTAGTTTAGCAAAAATATACATGCAAGTGCTGCAGAATACCATTTAACTGAATGTAGTTTGTAAGCTTCAATATGAACCAGGGCACCTTTCACAAAGGAATATAAATGAAGGAAATGCTATGGTTACAGAATAATAAGACTAACAAGACTAACAAACCAGAGGTCTTTGACAAAGGACTAAGGGGAAGCCCTGAAGTTAGCAATAAACTCTAAGCGAAACACATGTGAGCAAGCTCAGCAAAGTGAGAGAAACATGGAGCATGAGGAAAGGCAGAGCATTGCACAGCCACGGCATCACCAAAAGGTGCAGTGGAGGGAAGACAGGAGGAGGATCTTGCTTCCACATGGGGTTGCCCTCCACAGAGCCAAGAGTTACATCTGAACTCTTCTACATACCCAGCTCTCAGACAGATACATCTATTTTAAACTGGCTATACACCACTGTATTGCTCCATAACAAAATATGTATCTAATATCATAAGGAGACATACTAAAAAATGAATCAAATCTAGGACTTGGAAGTGTTTGTATTTTCCTTCCAGTTCAATGATACATAGAAGTTGCCTTTAAAGTTTCCCAGGCAATAAACATAAACATTTAGTAACAAATACTACTAAGTAAGTAATAACTGTCACATTGTAACAGCTTGAAGTCCCTCAGAGATCCAAAATACACTTTCATCTCAAGACCTGCTGCAAACTTCTGAGGTTGTTAAGTACCTCTCTTACTCTCCTCCCTAAAGGAACCTCGGCTGTCCTCAGGCTGTTTTGCCTGTGCCAGAAGTACCTGGCAATAACACTGAGAGTTATTGTTTAGCTTCTGTGGCACTCTTTGGAACTAAGGAGCACAGTATGTATTTATACACACAGAGAAATACACAGTTATATTCTGTCAGGTTTTCATCAAGCTGGTTTTACCTGTTCACTTGATTTTCATTTAATAGTCCAATTGATATAAATATACCTTTTCAAATACCTTGCTGGGGTGCCGCCCACTCCCCCAAAGTAAAAAAACCCACACATTATCAGTTAAAATTTAGGTCTGTTTCATATGCAGCATGCACATGAACATTGAGAATAGCCACTCTTTTCAGTTATCACACATGATTAGTAATCTCCAAAAGGAATAGCATTGCACAGAAAACACTTTGGAATAGCTATATGTTAAAGAAAAAAAAAAAAATCTGATAAGCAAATACAATTTCTGAAAGCCAAACATCGCTGAGGAAACTAGCTAAACATGAGTCTGATCTAATCCTAGGCAGACATGTTCAGGATATTACCAAGCAACAGCAAGAAAACATCAGCCCTTCAGCTATATCCCACTTCTAATCCATCCACTGTAGCCCCCTTTTTAAAAACATGGGCAACAGTTTTTGAAAGCTGTAACACCAAAACAAAAGCTTTGGAGGTAATGCCATACACTGCAGTGTAATAAAATATTTATTGGTGCTCCCAGTCTCAGTACACGTTATCTAGACTAAGAAAGGGTGGGACAAATAACTTCAAGTAAGTCTTCCTGATAGCTGTAAGAGTATGAATAACATTACTTTCCTTCTGATCATAGCAAGAGTTAAGAGACATGTACTCACAGTCACACAATACAAGGGGAGCTGGCATCTGTTAGAAAAAAATGATTACTCTTATTCAAGCTGGTCACAAAGTTTATGTGGATAACTTAAGAGATAACAGATATACCGAGCAAAAAGTTTCCCAGCTAGAAGAGTGTGAGCATGAGACTTTGAAATAGCTGTGCTCAGGGTTCCAGCCCCAGTGGTGTGCAACAAGCTCCTGGCTTGCATTAGTCTGGCACATCTCAGCAGAGAGGAATTTGCAGTCTTTGCGTATGAACTAGATTCGAAGGCTTGCATGAAGCCCCTGAGTTGTACCAGGCCTCCATGACATATGACTCTTCAGCTGGATGCGTTCCACCGAGCCACTTCCTTGGCCTTCTGCACTCTCTGAATAAAACTGTTCGACTGACCCTGTTCCCTCAGTCATAAACTACAGAAACAGCACCTGTAAAGTCACCTGCTCCTGCCTCTCTGCAATCAGGCAACCATCTGGGATACTCCACTAGGAACTGACCACAGCCAAGTGGGGCAGGAAACACCAGGGAACCAAGGCCCTGGGGCACAGCTATTGCTAGGGCCATCAACAGGCCACTGGAAATGAAGGTAGAGAGGAAAGACAGAAAGCCAGAGGCAGTACACTGTGGAGATACTGGAAAACTACAGTAAAACATCAGTAAAGAGTCTTCACCCGTGATAATAGTGTCAACAGCATTGTCTCCCCATGCACCCTTGATCCACTGCCTGGGAAAGGGAGTTAGTAGCAGCTGCTTAGGAGTGACTAGTCATCAGTATCAACTGCCTGCTCCTAAATGGTTTCATCCAGTAAGACAGAACTGAGAGGATGGCTGTTGTCCATAAAAATGTATGTAAAGAGGAAAACCAACTAGGGAGAAGAGCCACAAATAGATTCAAGGTTGGCAGGTTTGATCTGGAAGTCACTAATAGTAGCCAAAGCACTAGAGAAGGATTTCAACCATCAGAATAGCAAAGCCATAGAAAGACATGCAAGTGAGCAAGTAACATGAACTTCTGAATAGCACCAGGTGTAACAGCTGCTTACAATGGCACCTGATTGTGTTTCAGGACTTGGAAGATCCTCTCCAGTCCTCCCTTCCTTCAGGAGAAAGCCTTCCTTCCCCCAAGGCAGTACTGCTCTTACTGTCTGCAAGGCGGCTAGATTGCTCCAGGGGTTTGCAAACTAGATGCTCAAAGTATTAATTTTAAGAACATTTTTATTCCTCAAAACCATTTTGAGAAAAACAGGTCAGTTTAAAACAAGACAATCCCACACTTGGAAAAACTGCTTGTTGTACAATCAGTAATTGGCATAACTTTTACAGTTGTCTTATTTTTTGCTACGCTAAAGATTAAGCTGAATGCCAAAATAGCCTTGGGCTTCCTCAAAGAGCATACTACTTCCATATTAAAGAGTACATTGTGTTTTAAAATGTCAGTTAAGTAGTTTGTTAAAAGACTGTAGTTTTTATAGACTTTTTAAAAGCCTAAATTTATCCTTAATTCATAGCAATGAGAAAGCATAAAGCTTTCTTAGCTTTGTAAGCACTAACAAAATTAATTTAGATTTTCCTCCAGCATGTACCTCTGCAGCAATATATGCCATAGTACAATGAAAATAAGAACATTTCCATAATTAAAACTACAGGCGAGTATGTCCAGATTATCAAAGCAATCTTCAACTGGGCACTTAATGGGAAAAAAAAAAAAAAAAAGGGTTTAAGTTACAGATAAACATATTCAGGAGCAACATGCTAAATGAACAATACAAGATACTCTGCTTAAGAGCACAGGCAGCTGTTAATCCAACTTCAAAGCTAGATTCTAGTATGTTTTAGTTTTAAATCAGCAGAGGACATAAGAAAACTGGAAGCGAGACATAGAGTTATAATATACAATATTTTGTGGGAAATTGGGTTTGGGAAGCAGAGTTACATAAATTTTCTACAGTGCTGCAAGATGCATTATTCCACCCTTTGGTACACAGAACAGCAAGATAAAGCAGTCAGAAGAATGCTACAGTTTGAGATATACTCCAAACATAACAATATGTCCTCTCACTTTTCAAAAATTGAAAAAAAAAAAAAAAAAAAAAAAGAAAAAAACCTAGACAGTTATGACTGTCTACTCACAAAGATTCAGAACTTTAAAAACTTCAACTCCACATTATTTTGCTCTCTAGTTCCCTTAAATATAGGCTCAAATACAAATTAACCCTAAAAACCAGGAAGATATATATACATCCCCACCCCATGAACCTTTCCCTCCCATTCAGTATCTCCCTACCACACAACACAATCTCCCACTATGGCCATTCAAACCCATCTAGGAACAGATACTATGTACTAGGGTTTTTTGGAGATGAGTAGAACAACATTTCACAATAGAAGAGCTCAGATTTCCTACACACACCCCTTAAAAGCCAAATAAATAAACTGAGATTCATTTGACCTGAGCAGGCGAGGACACCCAACGCAGGCACCAAGCCTGGCTCCACACACACAGGCTGCCCATACCTGTGGGGGGCTGAGGCCAGCGGTGCGCCCGGAGCACCCCAGGCACCCTCCCACACTCACCTCCCAGCACCGTCACCACCGGCCCACTGCAGGGGAGAAGCCATGTGGCTCCGTGCCCTCACCCTGCCCACACGCAGGCCCCACGCCCCTCACCTTCCACAGCAGGTCTCCCCTCGTGGCGTTGCTCTCTCTCCAGCTGCTGCCAGGCAGCACAACACCACCCAAAAGCCACAGCCACCTCTTGTCAGCAGGGCAGCTGAGGCACACAAGGGCTAATTAACCCTGCTCCCACCCCATTAAAGGCACTGAGGGCCCCTTTCACCTGAAAGCTATCACCACATCACTGGGCAGCTGTGCTCCACCCAGCAGCCTCCTGTCCCCCGTGGAACCCTGTAGGCATCTCCCCAGGAAAAGCCAGGAGCCACCCAAGCCCAAGGGGTTGCGTTAAGCTGAAACAGAGAGAAACAGGCTCATAACCGAGCTCAGCTTCTCACTGCACCCTGACAGGCAGGGCCCTGCTTCCACACCTGACTCCCATTCCGCAGCAGCCAGGGGCAATCCCCAAGGAATGCTCCCAACCCAGCTTCACCTGCCCCAGGCTCCGAGCAGTGCCCTCTGCCAGCCCCCTGGAAAGAGTACAGCTCCCCTGAGCCACCCTCGAACAGCCACACTGCCCATGGTACAGAGTCCAAACGGCTGAAGGGAAAGGGGGGAAAGACTGTTTTTAACTTCAGCAAATTGATGAATGAATATTTTATATTGCATCTACATCTCCTGTAAATGGATGCATCAAGGTGACAAAGCAGGCAAGCAGCAAGAATGGAAAACCTTTCACAAAGTCTGGACAGAAAAAGAACTTACTTGAGGCAAATTTAATTAATATTAATTAAAATGAATGCCCAAGAATAGTGGGCATAGGGGAATTGACATGATAGATCGTCACCTCTCAAGAGAACAGAAAACTATTGCTTGGTTCAACACACATGGCAGAAAACTTTTATTCAAATCGATTCACTGATATCTTCCAAGTACCTTAAGGTTTGCACCTCTAACCACTTAAGTCAATAGGATTTTTGACATTGATTGCAGCAACCACAGGAATCTGCTTTACAGACTTGCTCACTGCACGTCTGTAAAACACTGTAGTTCTCAATACTCATTTATTTCACCAGACGTTCCCCATGTGACATTTCCCATTTACTCCTGGAGAAAATCCATCTGAAATTTCCCAGACAAAACAACACAGGACTTCATATTATATACCCTTTGAGCTGAGAGCCTTCCTGTAAAATCTTAATACAGTTAATGAAAAATTAGTACTGAAGTGGATTTTAAGACATGACCAAAAACATTCTCCTGCCCCAAGGAAGGATTAGCTGCTCCTTGATATCACTGGCAGATGCTTATTTCACTTGTTCTTTAAAAGTACCAATGGCAGAAATGCCATATTTACACATTCAGACTGTGTGCTATGTTTCACTTTCCCAACTGTTATTTTTCATCCCATCTAACTGCAATCTTCTTTGTTGCCTTACTTTTGTCTTATCTTTTGGGTTATTCCCTTCCTTTCCAGAATGAATTCCCTTCCATTCCTTTCCCCGGACAAGAGTTGTGGCTGTCTCTTTCTAGAATAAATAACCCCACACTCCTATAGCTCATGTTTTCTACATCCCCGTTCCTTCTCCTTCCATCTGACCTTCTCCACATGGTCTAACTCCTGCTTGATATGCAGTGAATGGAAAAATTAAAGAGTTTCTCAGCCTAGATCTTGTCAATAATCTCTATACCCTGAAGCAATGCGGCCCACTCTCCCTTCACATACTTCCGGCACAAGCCAGTGAAGCCTTCTGCAGAGTATCCTATGCATAGGACAATGGAGCCCAAAAAAGGCAGTGGGAGTAGAGATGAATACAATTTTTTGGACTTTTGTTACAAGGCAAAACTAATAAGATATTCTTTTGAGTACATCTAAGTAACAATGAGGCATAACATCACATTTCGTATAGGCTGGCAAGCACTCCTGTTTTAAAATGTTTATACAGCAATCTTGGATTCTAAGCACTCAGGCCTCATGCACAGGGAATACCTTTGCCTGTCATTATTCTTCCAGCCTGATTTGTATGGTGCATCTGAGCAGCAAAGCGTGGTCAAGAATTGGTTTGGCTTCAGAGTGAGAAATCAGAGAATAAATACATTGAATATGAAATCTAAAAATAAAAAGCAGCTTATAGTATACGAAATAAAAAAGAGATTATAGAGATGAACAAAGAAATGCCTAGAACGAATGACAAGATGAATAAGGTTACATAATATACGATAGTACGCAGAGCATGTTTTTAGCTTTTTTTTTCTGTCCAGGACAAGGAGGAAAATGCAGGTATTACCCTCCGTGCCTTTCATATCATGCAGCCTACAATTTATAATATTTCACTATATCCTACCCCACCACTACTGAACATAACATACTACTTTTCAGAAAAGACATGTATACGTTCCTGTCATCTACCAACTTCAAAATTTCCAATTATAGAAATGTGAATCCATCTGAACAAAAAAAAATAATAAATGTGATCCTGCAGAGGAAGAAGTATTAGTATTCTTTGTTACCTGTGTGCTTACACTGATCTCTTCTAGTTTCCCTTCAGAAGTTTTAATAGTACTTCACAAAGTAGACTTCCAAGCCTAGGCTGCATGCTAGTAGGAATCTATGCCTACCTTTAGGAATTCCTAGAGATAGATTGCTAAGATTGATATAGACACCTTCCAAAGTAGATACATAACAGGATAAATGATAAATGAAGTCTATTATATAACCACACCAACCCTTGGAATATAATTTGTTGATTTGACTATGGATTGGATACAGCATCACTTTTTTCACTGTCTTCTCAAATATAATCCTAGTTTGTAATATTTTTTTGCAGACTGTACCTTGTAATTCAGGTATAGTTCATACTGGAGGAGGGGGAAGCCAGGTTCATAGGGAAAATGTGTCATCATTGCAGCCAGCCATCCTGCAATGAAGATTTCTTCTTCCACACCAATCATTCCTACTCTGTTTAATTCAGTATAAACTATGAAACCTCAGAATAAAGCAGTGTCATTGTCTTATTTGTTCTGTAGGTTCTGTCACATGTGACCAGTTATGTGCATCTATGCAAGGAGTGGGAACAAGCAGAGCCTGCACATTCACAGGTCAATCCACTCATGAGATCACTTTCTTGCGTTCTCAATATGGCAACTGTGCATGTTCATTTATGATGATTGCACATCCAGTGATGACGCAGCATGTATTAAAGTATATTTCCAGTCAAGTCTCGGTGAACAATTAATCACCTTGCAATAATTCTGTAGTTCAGTAATTCATGCAGTTTCAAACACCTCAAACCATCTGTGTTCAGAAATGTTAAAGCTCTGGTGTTAAAAGTGTTCTTATCAGCAGTTAGTTAATCCCATGATAAATTTGAGCAGTGAACTTAACAGTTTAGAAACAGTGTCAAAAGAAGCAATGTACAATTTTTATTTCAACACATTTCTCTAATTGCTAATTGGACCTTCCTGGACCATGAAGATAATTAGGTTATTTTTTCCTCTCATTTTGTGATATCTCCACTTTTGCATCCACTGTGCCTGGGAGAACACAATGTTCCAGCTGAGGGAAAAAACACTGAAGGATGGTAATTAGAGAAAATAGCAATGCAGAGTTGTGACCCACATCACGAACATTAACATGTACTCAGTGAAGAGATCCCACTAGAACCAACCAATTAATGACTGTATGAGAAGTGCCTTAAGTTATTCTGCTTCTTGAAAAGATGCAAGCTACTGAACAGAGTAAAGTGCTTGCTGGCAAACTGAAAATGGAATTTGCAGACAGGTCCTCACCCAAACCTCACACCAAGTTTGACATTTACAATTTTAATATGTTTTTACAGTGAGAGCATACAGAGGAGAAAAGCTGTTCCAGGTGTAGACAGCATGTCTGGTTTAGGAAGTGAAGGAGCTCTTATTTCTTGTTTCCTTAAAGTGAAGAAAATGCATTTCATTATATGAGTGTTTGAGGTAACAATATCTATAATTTTTTTAAGATATCTGTATATATTTTAAGATGTCTGTATACATTTTTAAGAGACACAAAAGTATCACTTGGCAGTTTGAGTATTTGACCTTTACTTGCATGATTGTTTATTCCTGACCCTCCTTCTGCTAATGAGTTAATTTATCACCCTTCAGATCTTCCTGTTAACTTATTCTCCCAAACTAAAACAAGAAGGATGGTATAGTTTTGTCTGCGTAGTAGTTACTCAACTCCAGAAAGTTCAGCTTCAGTTATCTTGTACCCACACATGGAAACCTCAAAACTTTGCTAAAGCAGTGATGTCCAATGGCATCCTAAAGAGTAGCTAGGACTCCAGGCCTATCCAGAAGCCTCTCCAGATTTTGTTGTGTTCATGTGAAAGTCAGGCAGCAATTAACTGTTAACTCTTTTTTTTTTTCCTTTCTTTCTTTCTTTTTTTTTTCTCCAGTAGTAACCAGCTAAAATGCTCACAGACAGCACTGCCTTCTCTCCTGCCCAAGACTGGCAGAGGCAGTGAAGGGAGATGCACTCAGAGTACAACTTCACACCAGAAGAATCTATCTTCAGCAGACAACTTACAGACTAATTTTGCATGAAAAAAATATAATAAGGAAGACTCCTCAGCAATTTGCTGTGAAGACAGAAGATATTAAAGTTGGAATGGTAACTGCTATTTGCCTAGTCTTAACCTATGAGAAGATATAAGGTTTGTAGTCATATTTTTTGTGCCTTATCCCATAGGCAGTTTTGATTATAGTTGTGTCAAACTTAACACTCTAATGGTCCATATATGCATGTTATTGCATATATTTATACTCCATGAAATCACTGATACAAAAGAAGGACCGAAGGAAAAGCTCCGAGTACGCCATGACTGAAGGCAAGCTTTAGATCAATCCTATATCAATTACAATTCTGTTATTGTAGTTATTACTGATAGAAGATGGTCACGAGTCTAAATAAAAGCCTCTCATTGGTGCAACTTTCCAAGTTGTACAGGCACTCCAGGGTACCATCAGATAAAAGACAGGATATAGAAGTTGTTGGATTTTTAGCTGTGCTTAAATACTTCTAGTGGGAGCTTTCATGTCTCCTTTCATTTTTAGGTGCCTAAATATGTTTAAGATTTGCATATAGCCCCAGCTTCAGCTGGTCTTCGATTCGAGTCAAATCCATATACTTTTTATACAGTTTGGTTTTAGCCCTTCAGAAATGCTGCTTAACTAATAGCAAAGTGTATACAATAAGGCTTTACATCCTGAACACACAGCAAATCATTTCAAAAACCTACTGGAAGATATCTGGGAGATAAGAGGGGAAGAATTTAATTGTATAGTGATAGGCCCTGTAGAAAATTCACAGACTAATAGAAAGAGCAAGCCTAATTAGCAGGAATAGGTGAGACTGATAGAAAGAGCAAGCCTAATTAGCAGGAATAAGTGATGACAGAGGTTTATGCAGCTACTAGGATTAGAACAATATACGCACAGTTAACTGTTTTACATATACATATTGTACAGACTTAGTGTTGACTTCATTGCTGTTTGAATTAAAATTTAAAACATTTGGGGTTCATAACTCAGAGCAATTAACTTAGACACATGAAATATTTGGTGCCATTGTTTTGCAGGGGGCTCAACTCTTCAGTAAGAGATACCACAAAATAAAGAAAGATGGATGTTTTGGAAACATCACAAAGACTATTTGACAATGAGATAGTGATTTTTATCAGCACCATATACACTATGCTCACTGTATCAAAATAGGAAAAATAATCTGTTTTCATGTTAAATTATGGTTCAGTTCTTGTCAACATATTAGCAGTTAGGCCAGAGAAGCATATTGATATTCGTATTTTGTGGAACTGAAATGCTCTATATTTGTCAGTGTGTTAAATTAAATATTGACAAGAAAAGATGGGGAAAAATTATTTGTTATCCCATCTGCCACTCAAAATGTCAAGTCTCAGCAATGTCATTTTCCAATCTTTCCTGATACGTGAGCATCATCAGATATTGTTTAGTTTTGCTTTGTGTTAGCATTAAGAAAGAACAGTCAAAACTATAAAGGTCAAGTTTTTCCTTCTGGTTTGTCAAGCTGTTTAATCTCCTTCCAATGGACTTGGATTTGTAGACAGATGTGGATGACAGCAGTGTTAAGAAAACTGAAAAACAGTTCTAACATTGAAAAGCTTTTGGAGAAAACAAAATTTATTGATCATGGGACGACAAAGAAAATCATGTTATAAAAACTATTAATGATTTATGTAATGTTACATTTGTCATCACATGTGACTAGCAGTTAGCATGGGTGAGTATGGTATAGTCATATTGTTTGACCAGTTAGGCACATTAACAAAATGGCTGGAGTCAATTTAAACAAACTGTCTATAAATGTGCCCTGCTTTGAGAAATGGCCCTTTTACACTTCCATGGGAATATAACTTTGCTTTAGTTTAAATGGTGGCTAATGGTGGTTTGGAATGCAAGGTTTAAATTACAGTCCCATAACAATGACTGTGTGTGATCCATTCAATGATTATAATGGGACTATAGTCCATACATGATGGGATAATATTATATAGAATATGTATAGTTGGTACTTGGATTTTTTAAAGGATCATGCCCCACATTTATTTTTGTATGAACTAAACTTACTGAGCCCTTTGCAGGCAGGAACTGCAAAGGAAACTATTTTACATTTGCTTTCAAACTAGATCATTCAAGAGAACATTGCTGAAAAACCGTCTACCTGTGTGATACCTGATATAAAGCTTAACAGAGGTGCTTAATCTTCTCTTGAGGTTTGGTCATTATTAGTTTGTAGTAAGAATATTCTATCTCAGTGGCTGACTGATTTTTTTTTTAAACTAAATTTTACTTATTAAAAACTGCTTAAACCATAGAGTTGTTAAGACAGATGTCACTGAGTTGGAAAGGCTAGCTGTAACTGTCCCACAGATTCAGGACACGTATATTGATTACACAACTATGCAAGTTATCCATATTGCTGTATTTTGGAGGTAAATACACATGTATCTGCAAAACAGCATTACAAGAGCCAGTTATTGCTTGCAGCAAACATGTATAATGACAAAAGAGTACAACTTCTGTAGGCTCAGCTTTACGTATTCATTTGCAGATGTTAATGAGGTAGAAAATTAAGAAAGACAATAGTATATGGGACTTGCTAATTCCAACCACTCAAGTAGCTTATTTTACTTGTCTAAATCTAAGATTTTCTTGGGCAGAGATCACTGTGCTCCTAATTTAAATCACAGAAAGTGTGAAAGTGTAAATTATCTAAATTTGTTTTCACTTGGGGCTGTTTGGCTCATCTATGAAGATGTACCAGTTAATTATTTTTTTTTCTATTAGAAAAATACCACTAATGAGATGTGAGCAGAAGGAAGAAGGGGCACGCAGCTGAAATTATTGTCAGATTCTCTGCTGGTAGCGCTATTTCACTTGTTCTTGAGAATAAGATAAGAAGTAGATCCATATAAGTCAAATAACAGTTTTTCTCAGCCCACTTCACATAATATATAACATGTTCACTATAAAGTCCAAAACTACATACCAAAGAAAACAACAGGTTTGTGTTGACTAAGAACCTGCAACAACAGAAATTAGACATTAAAAAACTGCTTATTTGTATCTCACTACTATAAACGCTGCTCAATTATTTTGTAGAATTGGGACCTTGGCTGAGCAGTCATTAGCTTGGTACAATGAGACAAGCATTTTGTCACCATTAGCCAAGTGGCTGGGTAACATGACATCTTTTTTTTCTTCAGATAGGTCTTAGAGGATTATACACGCTTTTTTTTCCACACCTCCTGGGCAGTGGCAGAAACAGTCGCTGTCACCATTCACAAAAGCATGTACCACTGGAAGAGCCCTGCATGCCACAAGTACCATGCTACAGTACCCTGTGCTACAGCTTCTGAATTCCAGTCCTGAGCCAAACACAAAATCCAGTGAAGTCCAGGAAACTGCTTTCACAGACTCTCATGGGCTCAGCTGCTTCATCACTTGACTTTCAAGATTCACAATTGCATCTGATCTCTTGTACTAAGCTCATCTTTGTTGGTTAACTGAAACAAGACAGTTGCAGACTTTGTTCTTTTTAATTTGCATGTTTGCTTTCAAATGTGTACGCAAGTCTCAGTGTTCGAATGCTGCTCAACAGCTCCTATTGGTTTGGACACTGGATCATGACAGCAGAACCAAAGGGACTAAAATGGATGCAAAATACTATGTTCACCATTTATATACATACTGTAAATTTTTTTTTCATTTAAAACCCTGCAAGTTAAAGAAAGAAAAAGTGCACGTGACTTTCCATCGACATTGTAGTCTTCATAAGTCCTACAGATATGGTATGACTTTAATGACACAGTTACTATTTTTTGCCTTCCAGGCAATCATGATCTCAATAGAAGTGACAGTAAGAGATGCTCCCATTGAAACTGTGTCTCAGGAGATAGAGCTTTTAATGGAACAGATTCAATACACCTTTGACACAATGATAACACTATTAACAGTAACTAAAATGTATTCATAAAAGCAGTTACTTTTCAAAAGCAAAATCCTTGGTATTTACAATTTTAAAGAAAGAAAAAATATCTGTGATGCTTAGCATTGACATTGTGTTCTCCCTTCCTGAAGCCCTGCAGGTGAAATGTAACCCTAATGGCACAGCTACTATTTTTTATATACTAAGAAATTTTCGACTTGATGGAAGCGACACTAAGAGATGCTCCCAATGAAATCATATCTCTGGGGATAAGGATTTTATGGAATTGGTTCAATTTACATATGATACAGTGAAAACATTAGTAATTCAGGCATATTCATAGAAATGGCTACTTTTCAAATGCAAAACTGTCAGTAGCTGAGACTTTAAAGTAAGAACAGCAAACATCACAGCTAGAACAGAGCCCCGACGTATTTTGCAAAACTGAAGATGAACAAACAGGCCTGCCAACAGTAAGCCTATATTATATTTTGAGGAGAAAGCTAATAGTTTCCAAAATTCTACATAGCTGAGCAAAAAATTTGCATTCCATTCCTAATATTTTACCTAAACTCTGTTGCAGAAAAGATCTCCCTAAACTGCTTCTTACAAAAGGACAGTGTTTCTACTATAATTACAATAAGCAGAGAGGCCAAAGAGACTGCAAAAGGCAAACCTAAGATATGAGGTATGGCTACAGGAAGAAAAAAAAAAAACAATCACTGACTGAGTCTACCACCAAGATCATACTCTGCGGTCTTAATCTACTAGTCTAAAGATTACTTCATGAAATTTAAACTCACAGGAACTCACAGGGAGGAAGGATAAGACAGGCAGTAGCATTCGTTTCTCTGTGTCCTGTTCACAGGAGCTACAACTACAGTACTATAATTATGGATCATGCTTCCTGCAGATGAAGTGTTTGAAAATTTTAGCAGCAATCAGCTAATGAGTTTTACTGCATAGGCATTAATGGAAATTTTTTCATATTCATAATAGCAGTCCTAAAAGCTTTTCATGAAAAGATCAAAATGTTCGTTTTGGTACACAACATTATTTCTCTGTCAAATCTCAAATTTCTGGCACAAGCTCTTCACAGTGTTCTATGATTCTGTGATTCTATGATATTCCTGAAAAAAAAAAATTAAACTGGGACAGCTGTCAAGCAGCCATTTCCTCCCTCAATAGATCTAAAAAAATGTGGAATCATTCAAAACTTAAACTCCACTTTGGAACACTCAAAACAATACTGTCGATGAGAATAAACTCAAACAATTTCAATCTGAAATTTTACAACTCAAAAACCCTAAAAGCAACAGAAAGACACATATTGAGTTCGAACTCTTAGGCAAACTTTCATTGCTGTTGTCACCTTCCATCCTCATTTTATGACATGCTGCTTTACTGATTACTTAGCATTTCACATTTCTTGGGGAAAAAAAAAAATCTTCCTTTGGCACTAGCCTTCTGTCAGATCTGCCAGATTTTGTTATGCAGTTTACCCTTAGCAATTCCATGTTTTCTGTGGCAGTATGGTTCACAAGAACAGAACAAGCAATGTAACAGAAGTTAAATACTACGTTACAGACAATTTATTTTTTAAAATTATGAAAAGACCCAATCTTACTGCAATAGCAATAATAAAACTAAATTAGTAAAAGTAAAAGAACTTATACTGTCATTTCTGACATGCAAAAGATGACTCGGGAAATAAAATCTTAAACTCTTTAAATAAATGGGAGTTTAGATATTGACTTTTATGTGAATGTTATTTCATGCAAAGAGCAATATATGTGTCTTGAGTATATATCTTGAGTATTTGAGAATGACAGCAGTAACAAAAGTTCTCAGTGGCATCTCTTCTGGATAGTTACCACTTCAAGAAAATAAACCACTAACAAGACTGTAGGTATTGTCATCAGTCTGTTGTCTCTTATATTAATTGGATTAGAGTTCTCATGTGTTCTAATCTACAATAATTCGTTCACACTATTCATTTTCAGTTAAACAAATCTAAAAAAAGAGAAAGAACATTATGGGTGCCAATCAGGAAAAGAAAAAGAAATAAAAGTGCCTTTGTTTTAATGCACTGAGATGCAGATCTGAAAGGAACAGACATCATGCTACGTAAGGACGTTATGATCCTCTAAACTCTGAGGCCAGGAAGATACTGGGTACTCGTGGATGTTGATATCCAATTGCTCTGCCCTCAGCCTGGCTGTCCACACCCCCAGCATGCAATTCGTATTCACTACATGCAGCCCTGCCCTCTCACATCCCTTCTCACTTTCTGACATGTTGATTGCTAGGATGATAATCGGAACCTTCATATTTTTCCATGTGTAAAATTCCTCAGGATCACATTTTCAAAGAGGCCTCAGACTGATTGCTAACATTTCATCAGCAGCTTTCATGTCTGAAACTCTGCACACACACAGAATTCTTCCTGTATTTGTGGGAATTGAAAGAGCTTGCATCAATCAAGCAGTAAAGGAGCTCTCTGAACTGTGCGCTCCAACAGCATCAGTTGTTTGAAGTCCACAAAAAAGCTATGTCATGTTCTTTGCTGTTGAGCACTGTGTGGGAATTCATTGTCCTCTAGTTTTTCATGCAAAAGTTTGATAGTAAGAACTGTAAAAATACTCTGCAGGGAGTGCTGAAAAGGTAGATTGCCAGCAGCATTGAAACAAAGATGAGTTCATTTTTGCATTTCTTCTTCCTCACCTTCCAATCCTCTTCCAACCTTTCTACTTATTTTCTTTAATTTTGTTTTACATTCTTTTACACTTACTAAAAGTTCACTTTTATATTTGAAAATTTTCTTTGTGTACTGTCTAAAAATTGATTTTGGGAATCAAAACAAATCAAGTCCTTTGAAGGATCTGATTGATTAATGAGTGTGGTTTTGGTAATAATTTTCAATGTTTTTACATTGTTTTTATTTTATGTTAAAGAATACATCTGTATACAACATAAATCTTAATTTCCATAATAAAACATATTTGTGTTTTGATAACACATACAAATGTTTACTGTATTACTCTGGTGAAATGTCATTTTAAAGCACAGATAATATGATACAGTCAATGAATGATACCTTATCTACTGATCATCAGACACAGGTCTCAAGATGCCTCCTTGGATTCAAGCCAAAATCATGTGTCCAGAAAGTGGCAAAACAAACAGTGTTTTGTGCTCCAAGTACCAGATGAGTTGTACTATACAAATGCTGGGCTCCATTCCAAGCCTCCACAGGTGGCAAAATGGAATTGGAAACAAGAAATTGTCCTGTGATAAGGCTTCTCTTTTAGTCTGCACTCAAATATTGCCTCATTTTCATCTAGCTCAATGATTTAAGATATTTTAAAACATAAATTTTTCACTAGTTATTTTTAAAATAAATTATTTTAATCATAAAATATGCTACTTTATAAGCTGGACTAAAGAAGAGAAGAAATCTTCCCATTCATTTTTAATGAATACTTTTGGACTAAGAGGAAGTGTGGCTTCCCAAGGGACAGTTCAGTGCTGTCCCAGGGGAAAAAATGGTCTCCCTTGTCCCTGGCTAAACCAATCCATCTAATATTAATTAGCTGTTGGATCAAAGTAGATATATGCATGCCCTTACATTCAGAAGCATATTTGTTATTAGATTTTGTCATTCAGCCTCTGATTTGTCCTCCTACAGAAAATAGAGTACAGCAAGGAAGGCAAGTTCCTGTAAACAATCATTTTTCAGGAGTCCAGGTTGGAGCTGGCTTTCGTCTCTCCCATGCCAGACAGCTCAGCCTCCAGCAGGAGGCTGTTTGGAGCTGCTGGGTCCCTTCTCCCTGTGCCAGGCCCAGAGTTAGCATGAGAAGGGTCTGATCCTCAGTGAGACCATGAAAAACAATTGTGTTCAGTCTTTTTTCAAACATTAGGTACCTTCACCTACTGATGGCACATGATAAAATGAACAGCATTGAAAACTGGGTATAAGTTCATAGCAAACAGAAGAAGAGTCCAATTTGCTTATTTGATTATTTCAGCAAATACTGGTTACACATTTAATTTGCAACTACATCATAAGTTATACAAATGGGTACACTCCCCTGACAAGTGACATTCCTTGAACAAGGATGAATAAGATATAAGTTGGAGTAGTGCTATTTCTCTTTATATGTAGTACTACTTAGTTCCACCCCACATCAGTGCTGCTTTACAGATAGGTCTTACTGTATATATCAGCACTGTGTGTTTGAACAAAAAAAAGAATCACAGAGTAGCAGGGGTTGGAAGGGACCTCCAAAGATCATCCAGTCCACCCCCCCTGCTAGAGCAGGATCCTGGAGTAGACAAGAAACATTTACAGAATAGGCTCTTGGTTTGTAGTGGGATCTAGATGCATCGCTTTGGTAACATCAAAATGGGCAACTTTCAGGAGTAATATATTATTTTATTAAATCTACAGAAAGCCTAAAAGGTCATGTACAAGCAGTACGGGTTCAGCACTACTTCAGAACAGAAATGGAACACTAATTATCAGTGCAGCAGACAGATACAACATGACAAATGCTCGAGACAAAAATGTCACAGAAAAACTCACATTTCCTCTCTTCATAAAATGTTCTTTGTTTCTATCATGGGTCTCTTCCCTCCTTCAGTGTTCCTAAAATAGTGATCTGAGATGGAAGGGAGGAATGCATTAGTTGACTGTGAGGGGGGGGAAAAAGCTGTACATATACAACAAGCATTTAGGACATCCAAAAATAGTTGCAAGTGACTGTGTATATAAAGGAAATTATCAGGCTAATATTCAGCAGTGAAGTAGACAAAACATACTGAAGTCACACTCTAAGTTACTAGTTTTAAAAGAAGACCAAATCTTTCTTGATTTTTGCACTTGGCTTGACAGAAAAGATTTCTTTTGCTTGCCACAGGCTAAAGTTGTTACTAGTATAGCGAAGTGGCACTGAGAGTCAGAGTCTGTCATTAGACAGGCTAACACCCAGTTCTGGATTAGATCCAGCAAAGCACTCAGCAGCTGTTTAACTTCAAATATAGTCTTAAATATTGGTTGTACTGAGGCATCTGCAAATAGTCCCAATAAAATAAATGGAACTGAGAGACAAGTTAGGAATTACTTGCACATCGTATTCAGAAGTATCAGAAACTCGGAAACATTCCATGTTCAATAAAGGTAATTCTTTCACAAAGTTTTTAACATGGTTTGGAAAAGTCCTTGCTCATTATTGCTAGCAGAAAAGAAAGCCACTAAGGCCTGGGAGAAATAAACTGAAAAGTATTTGGCTTCTCTCTTCTGACTTCCATACCAGCTGCTTGCTACCATCCACAATCTACAGGACTGAGCTTATAAAATTTCCAGCTATTTTTTGCTACCAGCACAAGATGCAAGGTGTGAAGCTTATCCACATCAAACAGCCTCCTTCAGAGTTTACCAGTCATGCATTTTAATGTGTTTCTGTCTTTCTAATCAGCTTGGTTGATCTCTGTTTTTATTGCATCTCACATGTATATATATACAGATTATACTGCCGGTGGTTCATTGAATTTATGAAATTTCTTTACACTGCTGGACTAGCTGATGAATTTTCTACTGATAATTTAACTGTGGGAAGCAAGTTTCATCCATCATTTCCTTATTTATCTCTGGAAGAGAAAGCAATAGTCACAGGGTCTTTGTAAAAAAGTTTGTGACCTGACCCAGGCCTTCAGTGAAAACTAATAACGAATTGATAATAACAGTTTCGCTTAGGAGTATGAGACCTGTCATAATGTGGGCTGGAAAGAAAGTTCCATTAAATAGCTTGCCAACAGTGCAATACTGGTCAAGTAGATTGTTTCTCCTCCAGGAGTTATAAATCAATAGCACGTACCCAGATTCATGTAGAAAGTTAAAATCTTCCTCTTTCAAGAAAGATTATTCAAAGGATTTTGTTATTGCTGAGTTTTCATATATTATTTAATAATTTGATTTATACTAATTATTATTATCAAACAACGAGGAATTACTAATTCATGTCCTTTCTATGACTGCCTGTACAATCACATAATGACAAGGTAGAACTAGAAAAAACCCAAATTGTTGTTTCCAGTCTCCACAAACAGTAATATCCAGATCCATATACTATCTTACCTGATTGCAAAAATAAGCTGTAGTTTTAAAAATTTCCTCTGACGTTTTTCATTATTCGTTTTCAAAAGGTATATCAGGTTTCTATTTTACATACATTAAAATGTTCACCTCTTTACCAGCAAAGAAAAATATCTTCAAAATAATACAAAATTAATCTTCAGCGGTGCTTTCATGAATCACATGAAACTGCATGCGTAGAACAATATTTTCTGGGATGTCAGAATCTCATTTTGAATGCATGGAAAGACAGTGAAACTGACTACCTGCAGCATGAGACTGATCCTTCAGAAGAGCCTCAGCCCTGAACAAGGCAACTACTGAGAATACAAATATTTTTCCAGCTCTACCTACACAACAACAAAAAAAGTAAAACTTTCAGCCTAAAAAGCCTTAAACAAAGCAATGGTCATAATAATATTCTGTAATCTTTTGCACAGTAATTCACTGAAAGGTTTATAAAACAGTTACTCATGAAAGAGAAAGAACAAATAGTAAATGCAGCTAAGGTACTTGTTTGGGGCCAGGCCAACACAAACACACTGCCATGGGGGCTGAGCTACCCAGACTTCATGTTTCAAGTTAATCAGTAAACTTGGAGACACAAGAGTGCAGAATTTGAAAAGAGCTTCAATTCCAATCCTTCCTAGTGCCGAAGGCAGTAATGTCCTAAGGTCCTAATTTAGAGCAATCACAATTTATATAGTCTACCTTGAGATGGGACTTGTTGATCTAACCACACTTGACTATTACTGAAGTGGTCCAGAACTGATTAATTCCTATAATTTCCTGTATGAATGATATATTTAGTCAGAGTAGTCTATAAAGAGCATTGTCCATGTCAGGTGTTATCTTCTCACTTAAACAGTCCTTTCTCCTCCTTGGTGTTTCTCTTGTTCACTGTTTCTCTTATCCTCTTAATTTAAGTTTAATTAAATTAATTTTAAATAAATAGATGTGATTAAATTAAATCCCCTTAAAAAGAGGAAATATATCTTATCTCAGCTCCTCTCCATTTTTATTGTGCTAAACTAAACAAACAAAGCTTTGCTAGTCTCACACTACTTTTTCCACTGACTTACACTTGTAGCCTTTTCCTGAATGTTAGTTTTAATTTACCTTCCTTCATCTTGAAGGACCAGAAATAAACTAAACTTTTGCAGATAAAGCAAGACCACTACTTGCACAACAGTACTACAGCTTTCCTACTGCTCTTGTGTACTTGTATTAGTCACAAGTCTATGACTATAACTGTATGAGCTTTACTGAGCACAACTGAGTATGAAACAAGGTGAAATTTTACTATAGCAACATTTACACTATTGAGCGTTAGGAAGAAAAGGAGTTTGAAGTAGAAAGAGTGAGACCTGTATGTTTGATGTCTGCGTGTGGAGAACATCTTATAAACAAAGCAAGGAAAGACTATTTATGTTCAAGGAAAAGTTCTAAACAAAAGGTGCAGCCATTTCCTCAACAAATTGTGCAGAGAAATCCTCTTACCCTTTGGTTCTCCTTTCTCTGCAATAACTTTCTGCTTCAATCTGTACTGTGAAGAATACGTATGAGTATGTGTGTAAGTATACTTATTTGTCATTGTCTACAGACTTTCAGAAAAGGTTTTTGCTTAATTCAAGCATTGCAACTTTGTGAAAAGGCACAACACTGTTTAGTTCTGAGCATTTTGCTATATTATTTGCATTTTTTATTTTATTCAAAATCACACACTCTGTACTTTTCAGTCCCTTTTCCCAGCAGATCAAGTAATTCTGGCTCTTTGTTTTGCAGACTAAGTCCACTGAGTCATTATATCATCTTCCTGCCAAAATTTCTATGCTGTCCTACTTTAAACAATCCATTTCTTCTAAACCAGGCTTTGCAGCAGCCTTTTACTTATTTTAGGTGTTCTGATCCCTGATACAATCTGTCCTTAAATTAGAAATTCCATGAATCTAAAAGACATGAATACAAAAGACCTGACTCAGTCTCATGCCTTTGTCCCTCATTTTGAGTTCTAAGAAACTGCTTTGATTTTTATTCTGAGAATGCAGTATTCTTTAATTCTCTAAAGTGCAGTCTGATTTGTTTTGCTCATTTAATGTAGGCTGTAAAATAAATCTAAGGTGTTATTCAATTCAATATTTTATGATAAAACCTTTTTTTTTTTTTTTTCCCCCCAGTTAAGTCTATTTCTTATTTGAATCTTTAGAAATTATCTGTCTCCACCTGGGACTGCAATAAAATTTAAAATCACAATCCTATCTTGGTAATACCTTTGCTTCTGTTTATTTGTTTCAAATGTTTTTGTGTGGGTTTGTCCCTTTTTTTATCCCTGCAACTACTTCATTTCTAGTGCTTTGAGGGCTTCTTATGCAATTAAAAATAACCAAATAAGAATTAGGAGTTCTGACACAAATCTGAGGAGACTATTTAATACTACAGCTGCTTTAAAGGATATTAGAGGAAAGATCTTGAGAAAGGAGGAGGATGTGGGTACAATTTCATTTCAGTGCTGATGTTCTGCACCATTATAGTCCTCCAGCCAGCCTATCTGCTCTGAGACAGCTGAAGCTGTCTTTCATTCCCCACACATCTCCCACCACTCTGTAAACAGTCCCAGTGGAAAAAGAACATACTTCTGGAATAGCCCTACCTCGTGTGATGGTTGACTCTGTGCAACATAGAGGATCAGGGGACATTTACTGTCTGCAAGAGTGAAAAACCTCTGGCAGTAGGAGGACAAATAATAGTCACCATAGCGCACAGTTGCTCTCTCTGTAGAGCCCATTGAAAACGAATATTTTCAGAAAAAATAAAGCCATTTTCTTACTCTACTTGACATGCTGCAGCAGCAAGATATTCCACGTATCAATGCATTGTGTCCCATAGAGTCCATGCCTCTGACAGAAAAACTGAGCACAAATAGCAGTTACGTATCTCTGCTAAGGAATTTCCAGGTACTCACACTTTGGTACGCTCAACACCTTGCCCACTCTACAGCCCTCTGAAGCCATGCTAGTTACCATGGCAGCCATTCAAAGAAACTCTGCAGGACCCAAAAAGGCAGTCTGAAACGCTTGAAGAATGTCATTTAGCACACAACAGTAGTCTCCTCCTGGATCCAGCTAGGGTTTCTCATTTTTTACTCTTTTAACAGATCTTTTACTCTAAGACAACACTGTCTCTATTTTATTTGGTTTATTTGAATATTTTTTTTCACATGTCCAGAAGATTCCCAGTACTAATTTAAAAGTAAGCAAAACTGTTAAGTACAGACCCTTACCCTAGAAGTTATAGATTACAGGGGAAAAAAAGAAACCCGTCACTATTCTACTAGTCTTTCTCTCCCTCTCTGTCACACTAATCCCCTCAAACAGTATAGGGTTAAGTACAGGCTTTGGATTGTATTCTACCAAGTGCTAAGAGATAAAGTTTATATACTGTCCATAATGTGTATCTGTGAAACTCTGACACTGCTCTAATGCTCCTTCCTGCACTGATCTTGTTTGCTGTCTCTTGGCCTTGCAAGTCTCTTCACCCAGGAGGTTCCAGAGGGCTTGAGTAGGCAAGCAGGGCAGAGTCTGACTGAGCGCACTTGGTACAGGAGAACGGGTGTCTCTGTAGCTCTCAGATTCTCCAGAGCTCCTTCCCCATCAGCACAGGCCTGGCTGGAAATGCCCAGATGCTAAACAGAATGCTAATTCACGTCTATTCTGGCATGTTCACCAACCTTAACATCAAGTGCAGGGGAGGTTTAGCTCATAGGTGGGAGACCAAGAATTTATTGTATATGATGCTTGGATGCGAGTCCACTTCCTCTCCAGACTTTTGTTTGTTTAAATTACAAAGTTTTTAATAATCACTCTCACTACTCATTTGTGCAATGCACAGATAGAACAGAGAGATCTTGATAGCGCTGGGAATCTCTCTGTGCAACTGCAATTCAAATACAAAAAAGCACATTTCAGTACAGCTTTTCAGCAATCCCTGTCCCTGTTGCATTTTCACCCCAGCTATGAATGGAGATGATGGTGTGGGGATAATGCACACATTTGAATGATAGTACTTCCCAGAGAGCATCCAGTCCAATGATACTGATTAGAAGCCAGTAAATATTGAGTTGTCACAGACACATTCATATATGTGGCCTGTTAAGCATCCCTAAGACTGGTTCTGACAAAGGATTTCTGGTTTTAGAGTTGTATATATCTTACTGCAGTACTGTTAATTGTTTTGGTTTTTGCCATACAGTTTTACATTTCACATTCTGCCTTGTAATTAGATAAGAAAAAAAATGTACGTATCTGCTTACATGATTTAAGAGATGAAAACCAATAATATGGAGGTATATTATTTGCCAGACCTAGGCTGGTATCCTTGCACTGTGCTGCACTGGCAGCACCTATATGGGGACCTAAATTGTGGAAATGGCTCTGTCTTTTCCAAGTCACTTAGGTGCTTCTGAATTTATTGGCAACCGTGTTTAGAGAATTTTCTGGGTTACAACACATTTCATTTCAAGAAAATGTCAGCAGTGTCTATTTCAAATAACATGAAAAAAAGGCAAATAGATTATCACATAGGGAAGATGAAGAGAAAAATAAGCAACGATAATGGGAGAAACATAAGCACATGAGCTTGCCTAAGATATAGATTTTTTTAACTGGAATCGGTAGTCAAACATTTCAAAAACTGATTATCTTTTTTTTTTTTTTTCTTTTAATAAAATAAAAACATATTGGGAATATTCTTTTATCTTATGGAACACTGTATAGACTATCAAGAGTTAAATGTTGGGCAACAGCAATCCAGGCTACAACTAAAACAGTAACTAAGAAGTAAAATCTCTCTACCAGCAGCAGGGAGAAAGAGAGCTTCAGAAATGGTGAAGAGAGGAGAGAACACGTGAGTCCTATGCAAGTCAATTCTTTCTACAAAAATAGAAGCAGAAGGAAGAACAAATTAGCAGGTTTTTTTAGATACAACACAGAGCAGTTAAAAAGAAATGTGATGTAATTGGGGTCATGGAGATTTGGCTGATACAGAAGAGTGGCTAAGATACCAAACTGAAAAATAAAATGAGACTCCAAAGAGTTGAAAGAGAATGTTGGAAAGGGGATATTCAATACCTAAAGAAATAAATTTCATATTGTAGACTTGGTGAAGAACTGAGAACACATTATCACTCTAATTACAGAGGTATGGAAGTGAAAGGCAGAAGTATTAGATGTTGAGACATCATAATAACCCTATGTCTTAAAAAAAATACACACAGCAAAATATGCCATATGATCACATATACTCGACTGTGGTGGAGCTTGTCTGCAATCTGCCTGGGAATATCGACAGAGCCTATTTGGCCTACTGGGAATGGACAAATGAACCAGAGGAAGAAGAAAACTGAGTTATTACAGCAAACAATCCTTTGTGATCAGACACCTTGGATCAAGCTACAGCTGTTTTGTTTTGGTTTGTTTGTTTGTTTATTTCTGTTGAATTCTTGTTTTTTACCACCTGATGCAGAGGAGAGGATATATTGAAAGTTCCCCTCCTTCAAGGTCTTAATGGACAAGATCATTAACTTACTTCTGCAATGATGATAAGAAGAGAGCAATGAGATGTGTGTTGAGAGGTGTTGCCAACTGTCCAGCAATGCCTGAAGGAAACATAACTAGTGGGAGAGCTAGTCTCTAACAGACTGTTCATCTAGCAGGATGCTGAGAAAAAAGCCTGCCTCTGGCAGTAATTAATGAACAGCAGAAACTGGCCACACTCTCCTGCTTGCGATACAAATCTGAATCTATGGCTTTGGAAAAGACTGGAATTCCTAAAGGCTGAAAAATATCACTACTATGATGGGCCAATGCAGGCAGAAATGCCAGGATGGGGAGATTGCATTTTGGAAGGCCTCTTCAAAGGCTAGACAAGACCTGCTTGGGAAACAAAACTGCTCTGAATCTCCAGAGTCCCTGGGAGAACTATCTGAGGAACCTCTACTTGGTCTGGTTTCCATCCAGTCATCACCCAGTTTACAGATTTCTAGATCACGTATCTTCTAAGCCACACAATTTTGACACAGGCACGAAGATCCAAATGTCATGTTTGCATCAACTGCTTGAAAGTCACACACATATTTCACTTTCCACTCTCACAGTTTCCTTCCTTGAATGTTTACTATTAATTATAGTAAAGATTCATCAGTTACCAACTTCGACCAGAATCTCATTAATCGACAACTGAATACAACATACGATACAATAAGCTACCCACAGTGTCTCAGCATCTTCCTTTCCTGTCCCTGAGTTAAAATCTTTAGTAGATATGCATGGAGTTTCTTGAAACTGCTCCTGCCATGAGGCCTTTTCAAAGAAAATACATTCCTAGTGATGTGTTTTACCTCAAGTATTTACAAGTTTCTTCTGCTTCCATTGCTCAGAATCAGTCTAAGAACTACAACTTGTGCCACATCTTTCCCATGCAAACTATGGCTCATTCCACCAAAGTATGTGAGTGTGCAGCACTGGTATATTTCTTTCAATTAATTCAATAAAAAGGGTAATTTATACCAGAGAGGTAATTAAAAAAGGAAAAAAATAATCAAACAAACCAGCCACGCCCCCCCAAAAAACCCCAGATAAAACTCTGCAGATAATTTTATTCTTCCCTTCAGACTTCCTTTTCCTTGAGGTTTGTGCTCTCACCTGCTTTGCTGAGCAGACTTTAGATTCAGTTTTATCACAGTACTTTCAGAAGATTGCAATTAAGTTGTTTTTCAACTTCGTAAATTATGTTTAAAATTAACTTTCTGGTCATTTCTTCATGAGGGGTTTTGTGACTTCAATATCACAAGGCTCTAGGCCTTGAAATGTACTCCACACTTCTACAGATTTTCTCCAGAGCATTTTATCCTGTTCCCATCCCTTTCACCATTTAAATTTTTATATTTATAGCTGTGTTTCATTATGAATAATCTAGTAAACACCTTGAAATCCCTTGCCTTTAGCTAATGTTAATCAAAGTGATCACCAAAGTAAGTTACACCAGTTAAAATGATTTAGAGAACCTTAGGCACTGAAACAGTTTAAATAAATTGACACAGCACTCAAAAATATGTTAGAATGATGAATTATTTCTAATCCATTAATATTGCAAACTCCTTTTACCATTTCAAGGCTATTTTTATATGGATTCAGGGCTTACACTTTAATGTTATTTATTTGAAATAGCAAATAGAGGCAAATACTCAGCTAGTGAACTTTCCTGTTTCCTTAAGAGTTCCATTTCTATACTACGTCTTCCTGGGTTCTTTAGAGAGCAATATTTTATTATACAATATTTATATTCTATCATCTAGCTACTTGGCACACACAAACCATCACACTTACTGGTTCAACTGGAGAGATGACATTCTTTAACCTTTGAGGCACTAAGGACATATTTTGGAAGGATTGTTATGCAATTCTTGATTCTTTTTCAATTCTATTTCAAGACCAGGTCTTAATATTGGGTAGTAATTTTTCAAATATTTTACTAATGAAAAACATTAGTCTGATATAGGTATACAGAAGGACTACCTTAATTTCAGACCTTCCCATATGGAAAAACTTGGCTTATTTGGTCTGGTAGAATAGGGGATGACTGCCCTGTGTACAGACAATGGGGATGGCGGAAGGAGAAGGAAAGATGAACATCAGGAAAAGGAGTAGGGGGAGTGATCCTTAGTCCTTAGTTCCTCTGAGATGGAGAAAGAAAATGACCATTTCTGTAATGCAGACAAGGGGCATGGAAAATGTGCAAAGTAATCCTGTGCCATAAAAGCAGTATCTCTACTGAGTCCAAGACTTTTAGCATCTGGTTGGAGTTCAGCTCTCAGATCATCTTTTGACAATATCTTACAGCTCTCTCTCGGGGGCTGAGGTCTGACTGTTTCTGTCTTTTGTTCCCACGATCGCCAGTTGTTTGCTTTCACTGGCTAGTATTGATGAGGGGAAATGTTGCCCTGCATAAAGTGTATGTTTTGCGGCTGTCAGTTCCGATAGTTCCATTATGCAGGACAATCAATGAGGTGGTTGCTTTTTATTTGATACTCAGACATATTAATAAAATATGTGAGTTCAAATTCTTAGAGTTATACATCCTTTTACTAGCACTTTATTTATTGAATAGATTCAGTAATTATTATTACAAGACTAAAAGTCTCTTTTGGAATAGTAACTGATGCTCCAAAGTTACTTTATTCCACACAAACTGTATTTTTTTATCTCATTTTTAATTTGGTACTTAAGGAGCAAGCCATTTTTCATAATGCTACGTGTCTGTTAACTTTCCTTTCCCACAGTGAATACTATCCAGCTGAGGACAAATTTGAAAGACAGATAAAATTCTGAAGCTCCTGCACATATTCTGGAAATCAGCAGTTGCACAGAAAAGAAACAAATTAGTGCTCTAACAGAGGGAAAGACAGACAGAATTCAGCCATTATATGCTTCTCTTTGGCAGCTGCATGTTAACTGCAGGAAGTTATATTTCTTGCCACTGGGATCATCACAGGAGACTTGGGAAGGAACTGTGAGTAATGCAGTCAGAAGAGAGGATTTAGGAGACAGAGGACATAAATCCATAGGAAGCCAGGCCTCATTAATTCCACTGTTCATTATGAAATGATGTTCTCTTTCTTAACAACTACTTTTTGCTCTATGGTTGTAATTATGATATATTTTATACAGATGTATACATGTACTATACACACAAATAAGTAGCAAAAATAGTAAATTATGGAAATATAAAGAGGTAGATATTTTACGTCTTTTTTTTTTTTTTTTTTTCTTGATCTTCACAGAGCTTGCCCACATACACACGTATTCATTAATGAGATGTTGAACTGCTAACCTATTCAGTGAGATATTTATGAAAGAAAGATTGCACCAGGAAAAACAGCAGGTGAACTACATATCAAGGAGAACGCTGAGCAGTAAATATTTTTCAAGGAACAAAGGATAAGCCACATGGATATTTCTTTTTTTTGAGAGGGGATAGGCAGAGCAGAGGAAAACATCGGATTTTTTTCAGATTAGTAACAGTGACGAGGAAAAAGGGTATGGATGAATTTGTCTATTTGTAGGTAGAAATAAAAAAAATAGTTGGAGAAGTAAAATACTCGAAGTGCAGGATATTGGTAAAAAATTGAAGATAGCGATAGATGACTCCTGACAAAGCAGAGTTTTCAATTTGGTTTCAGTATTCTCTCTAGAAACCCTTTTTAAAAAAAAAAAAAGAGTAAACAACATGTTTTCTTGTGCAGCTTTTCACTTTCTGCTCTCAGATTCTGTAATGCCTTTTTGCCACATATTCTTATGGAGACACAAACTAGAACACGGAAAGGAACAGCCGTGCTGTGAGCCAGAGTAGGCAGAGAAGATGTGCATGGGGAGGAGAAGGGCATTCTGATAATGAACTTCTAGTTCAGTAGCAAATTATTATTGTTGGAAACTCAGAATTCCATCCAAAATAAGTAAAAAAGTATTGCAGCAACAGATTATTCCAGTTCCTCATGGTACCAACAGCTCTTATTGACAGAAAGACGCAAATTGCATTTTTAAACTGAAGTCATAGGAGAAGTGTTAAGTCTGTAAAAGAACCGTAGTGCAGCCTGAGCTATAAAATGCTGGGATAACAGTCAGGTGTAAATCTCCTTGACAGTTGTGTCTACGGTTCTAAAACTGAACTACTAAAACAGTGATACAATAATAATAAAAGCAGTGCAACATAAGTCCTGGATGTACTAGATTTATGAATAGTTTATTCTTTCATCAAAAGGGCATAGAAATCTCAATTAGCTAGGGGGAAAAAAAAAAAAATATATATATATATATATATATATATATATATATATATATATAAATAGAATTTTATCAGCATCCAGCAATGTGACTGTCACCCAGACAACAGATTATGCTTTCCTTAAACTAATCTGATTCTCCAGTAGAGTTATGTTAAAAAAATTGTAACCATGACAATTTACACTTTGTTTCTGTATTTTGATGTAGTAAAGAAGATCACTGTTAGTATTTTATGGGAGTTAGGAAGAAATGGAGAGAAAAAAATAGAAAGAGCTGTCTACAAACAGTCTGATCAATAGCAAACATCAATAGGGCTTGTGCTTCTGTACTACCAGCTTACTAGAACACAAGGATACTGTTGTCCTAGCTTTCTGGCTTCCTTTCTTCTGTAGAACATTATTCAGAAGGTTTTTAAGAAGGTTTTCCACAGAACCTTAGTATACCAGTGATTAGAATCTTTCTACCACTAAAGAAAAACTAAGAAAACTTGGACCTTAAGGATACTGAATTGAGTTCTGTTTATATATACCCTAATTCTACATTATGTATTTGGGCACATGAACCATCCCATTGATTTAAATTGGATTTCAATTAGGCTTAAATTTAAATTAGATGCTTGAAGTTAGATGGGATCTTAAATATTTTGCTAAACCAGCCTCTTTTTCATCATTGATCTATTGAAGCAGACCAAAGCAATGGCCAATTTGAGACAGAAATTGTTGACCTCATCCTCTTAAGCATCAGGCTACAACTGGGGAAAACACATTCCTGTAGGTCTTCTTGAAAGGCATAATGAAACTTGGTAATGGTGCTTGTGGCAAGAGGTGGTGTTTTCACTAAATGGCCACAACTATGGGGTAGTATGAAGCAGCAAATATTTACAGGCCTATCTCATACCATTCAAATTATATTTGACAGGTCTGAATATACAATTATATAAAAATTATTCTAGAATTTAGCATAATGATAACTCAGCTTCCACTGGTGTGTAAAAGTATTCACACAGCTCTATCAGTGCATCTCGTTAGCAATTTCTGACAGTTGCTTCCTTATACTTGATCTCCTGAAAGAAGAGGCAAACAACTAGTTCAAACTTCCAATTGTGCTATGTATAAGGGTGATTATATAGTTTGTATCAAACGTCCACTGAAGAAATCTCAGTTCTGATTGATTGCAATGATGATCTGCAATATGGATCTTATCTGTAGAGGAGCTTAGACTGATCTTGTTCCATTCAGATTAGAAGAGTCTGAGCCACATCCTTCAAAGGGACAACCCAGATGAAACAACACCCAGCATTTGTCTGAGAAGAGTAGAAATTCTTTCCTTTGTATTTTATTGCCAATCTCACTCACTTAGGAACACAGGTCACACTTTCCCATTGCATATTAATAGATGAAAACAGGTTAAAGATAAAAAAACCCACCTTCTTAAGTTATTTACAGTTTCCCAGCATAGCCCTCCTCAACACAGTCAGCGTTAGGAGAACTGAATGGCTCAGTAAATTGGAAGCTTAGTACACTAGATGTAGCTCAGGTAGGTGGGAGAGGACTTCAAAGATATCAAAGACATACAAGACTAGGAACTGACAAAAAATGACAGTGCAGAAACAGAGATGGATACTGTCCTGACTGCACAAAATTATGGTTGTGTAAAATAAGTATGAATTTAATTCATAATTCATGCCAACTTTGCTAAGAAGTAGAGTAAATAGCAACTTCTACAGAGTTTTACCATTATCTTCAGGAAAATTAATATGTATAAACTTCCTTTCATTCACCTACATCAGGAAGAGACACATTTAGAAATAAGCATCCAAACTTGCAGGGGAAGAACTTGTCCTCAGTATGGTGAATAAAAAGCTTTACTTTTCTCAGAATTCATTCCTAGTTACTTGCAGTTGCCCCATGAACTTAAAAAGAAACTGTGTGAAGACTAGCAATCCTACTTTGGCAGTGACTGTTAGTTAAGATATCACGGTTATAGTTTCAAAATAAAACAAATATAAATATCACCTTGTACTTGAAGGATATACATATCTATATGCGTGTATATATATATGCTAGCTGAGGGAGGGGGTTGT
Organism: Podargus strigoides; assembly: GCA_028020825.1. Classification (NCBI taxonomy): domain Eukaryota; kingdom Metazoa; phylum Chordata; class Aves; order Caprimulgiformes; family Podargidae; genus Podargus; species Podargus strigoides. Next base: position 15,172,530 of record CM051628.1, read on the forward strand.
TTGTTTTAGGTTTTGTACTTGTGTACAACATCCAGCTCATTTCAGAAGAACTAAAGATCTAGTGGTGAACACTACCCCCACTATATTATCAAGGTTGCAGGCAATGACAGCTGATTAACATACATCCGACGTTTTACTAGTGGTGATAGCCCATCAACACAAACATTTTATTAGTAACTTCTCAAGCATTTATGTTTTGTTAAAGGAAAAAATTCTTCACCATACTATACTGTAGAAAAAGGATAAAAGGCGATTTCAAAAACTGACAAGGGTTATAGTGCTAAAAGCGTCACTAACTTTCACAATAAAATTAAGCTTTTTTGATATGAATTATGTTGCCACAGAAACCAGCAACTATAGAACCTGAGATGATTCCCTGTAGAATTCATTCGACCTTGAGTTTAATCAACAATGATGGTATTAACTTAAAAGCTGGAAATAATTAAAAAAATATTCTGCCATTTTCTGAGAGTCAATAATTTCACAGCTAGGGAAAAGGACTGTTCTTCAATAGTGTAATTTCATAATTTGAGATCCACTGCTGTGAAAACTATTGGACATAGTGGCATCTTATTAACTTCACTGGAGTCGCTCATAATGACAAGCATAGCTGACACATCCAGCAGTGAGATTTTGGAGGGCAAAGCTTTTGGCTTAGGAGATTTTGCAAAAGATTTTATCTTGTTTTCTTGTATCTGTCAGGAAAAATATCCAAATATAGCTGTGGCACTTCAGAAACGATTGTTAATATGCTTTGGAGAGGAAGATAGGGAGATCACTCCAGGGAGTTCTCCCTCAGTAGCTTCATATTCTCTTCCACGCCCTGTAATTTCCACCCTGGGGAAGCTGACAGAGATTGGTTCTACCTATGAAATTTCCATAAGTACCAAACTAAGGGCTATTAAACCCATGGCAGAGAAATTTGATGTTAAATTGGACACTTATGCTCTACGCATGGGAAAAATTAGGGGATCAAATGGAAATGCTTGAAGGTACATATTCAGCTATAAATGCTCAATATGATATTTAAAAAAAAAAAGAATATAAGGACTAACATAAGAAAACTTTCTGCTCTGTTAAAAATAATGATATTTTATGCCATAAATTAGAGGCTCTAGAGAACCAGTGTCAGAGCAGGTATTTTAGCATGAGTGGTGTTTTCAAAGGAAACGATGACATTGAAGTACACTTCTGAGTATTCCACTTCCACGGCACAGCAAGAAGTGCATCCAATCTAGTGTGCTTGCAAAAAGTCATTCAGAAATGTGAGCTGCCTTGTGAAGCATCTTCTCTCTTCCAGCTAAGCATATTCCTCTTCCATTGCTATTTCCTAAGCAAACTTAAGCTTCTAAGAATCTTACAGTTGACTCAATGGGAACAGAATTTCTGGTTTAGAATGGGTTAAAAACACATAATACGTATATTTTTGTTGAAAGCAGAACTATTTCTAAACTTTGTCAAGTATGTTCCTTTAGGGGAAAAGATAAATTTGTGTTCATATTTATTTTGCAATATAAAAGGATTTATTTTCACATAAACAATTAAAATATAAATGGGATAATTTTTCAATAGAATGCATATTGAAAAATATATTTTTTAATCTTGCAGAAAGCACAAGCAGCCTAGAAACATCTTTACAGCACCCAAGGGGGGTAAGAGAGCAAGAGTTTACTCAATTAATGCAAGTTCTTAGTTGTGAAATGGCTCTTCCTAGTCCGAATCTGGTTTTATTCCAAGACAAAAATTTTCATCCTTCCAACAATGTGGCCTGTATTTGACAGCTGCACAGCTAGCTACAGACCTTTCTTACCAGCAGGTAAATATAACATGTCCTTTCTCTGATAAAAAAAGATAGAACCTAGTAGTGAACATCATCCCTAGAAACTAGACGTTTCCCACATCACATCCATTTAAACTGTCTCCTGAGATCTGTGCCTACCAGATTTTGCTTTTATTCCAGTGCAACTTCAAAACATATGTCTTATCATACTGGAAGTAGATATTACAAAACTTTCAGGACAGAGTCTCCCTTTGAAGGAACCTAACCCACTTATCTGATATCCCATGCTTGCGTTTCAAAACAAGAGGTCAGGTAGGTAACCCAGTGTGTCTTTTATATCTGCAACTTCTATGACTTTCATTTTCCCTCCCCTCCATGTTCATGCACTCAGCAGAACTTTGCAGGATACTTGCAGATTATTAAAACTATATATAATCTACATTTTAAAATATATTAAAAAAATCCCTTATTGTGTTTTAGTTATATAATCAGTGTTTCATAATTGTTTTTTTTCTCACTAGGTGCCTTTTCTGTGTACTATATACAACAGAATCTAGATACTCTCTGGAAGGTCCCTGAGGTTAGAAAACATCATATAAAATTTAGCAGTTCTGTAACAAATAATGGAAAGAACTGAAACTTGGTAAGGGGAAACAAAGGAAAACAATGAATCAAAAAAACCCAACCCAACAAGCAAACCCTACAAAGGGGTTCCGACTCAACACATTTTAGCATAACAGGACACAATTTGAGGCTGCACTGAATTAGACATTTTAGGCAATATTTCAAATACATTTACCCTTATCCTGGTTCCTGTAGCGTTCAGTTTTTTCCAGTCTTTGCCAGTTATGATTTGTGTTATGCTGAAGACATAACAGTTCTTGAGTTTTATATTTTTTATCCTTGTTCATTTAACTGTGGATGACAACAAACGTTGTAAAAAGCCCTTTTTACCGCTTTGAGCCCTGGTCTCCATAGAATACTGTAGCAATAAGGTATTTATTCTAGTTAATGGTATTTTAAAGTAGTTAAAGAACTGTACACCCAGAAACAAAGAGCAGAGGTGATGCTTAAAAAAAACCCCAAATGACTTCTCATAGAAATCGGTGCTATTTAAAAGGATTTCAGGACCACAGCAGAGACAAAGGTACACAATATAAAACCCTGAGTTAACATGGAGCTCAAAAACTAAATACAGAAATATGGATTGGAAGTCAGGACAGTGTTATCTCTATACCAGCATGTTAATGAGGCTTTTGGCATTCAGCTCTAGTGTCCATGTTTCAAAAAGATACTGAATATCATAGACCTTACCAAAAGTGGCACAATAATTATTTTACATTGTAAAACAGCCTATAATTTGAGAAGGAACAAAACAAATTTTAGTTCAGAACATATTTAGCTAAACCAAGAAATAATGGCACAGAACCACTGACTCAAGGCAGTATAGATTCATCATCAGTTCAGCATTTTAGCTAATCCAGATTAGATTTCTCAGAAAGAGCAGCAAGACAGAAATTGAATGACATATTACTGGGCTACAAGCACTGTTAACTGAAACTCCAGTTGTCTATTATTTCAGTAGAAGTCAAACCAGAAAGAGTCCATGATCTATTCTGACATCAACAAGTCTGCCTAGAATTAAATGTAAAAAATGTTATAGCTTTTCAAAGTATTGTCATTCAATATTCTTTGGTTCTTATAAAAAGCCTAAGTAGGTTTCTCATTTTGAGGAAGCAATGAAGCTAGATTGCTAGTTATGAAGAGCTTATTTTTAAGAGCTTCTGAAGCTCTCTCCAAATCTAACAACCCCATTCCTTTCAGTATCTTCCTCTCATGAAAATATTTCTAAAATTCTAACAGTCACAATCACCCTTCCCTATCCTCATACTTCTTCTGTTGAATTATTCTGTAAGAGGACATCTAGAATCAAGTAGCAATTCCTAAGTCATACAAGTGTTATTTTTAGTAATATTTTGTTTCTTTCTTCCTCCTATTACCCAACAAGTACTAGTTCTTGTTTAACAAACAGACTGCCTGCTGAACCCGAGCCTATTTTATTTTCTGGGGGTTTTTTTGAAAAAAGAGAAAAGTTTTCCTAGAGTCCAATGTGAACGTTTGTTTCACCTTGCTGAGTCTATGTAACATTTGAATGAATAACTTTCCCTAACAATCTAGAGCAGTAAATCCATAGACGTGAAGTTTACAGCATTACTAGAGATGCTCAGGACTGTTGTCAACTCAACTGATATAGTAAATTCAGAATCACCTTAAAACCTTGCAAAAATTTTCTGATCCATCAGACCAAAAACATGGATAAATGTTACTCCCTACTAATGTTATACTAAACATGTTCAAGGAATTATTATCTTTTTTTAAATTGTATACGAATTTTTGGGCACAAATGCTATTTATTGAAATCACTTGAGATCCACATAAGGCCAGCAATATTGTAAATGACTAGAATATCCATGGAATTATGGCAGCTAAGAGCACTCAGGACTCATATATAGACCCTTGTAAAGTATCAAAGGTGAGTTTATAATTAATTGTAGGTATTGAATAACTAGAGTCAGTGGAAGGGGTTCCTCAAGCTTTTTGTTCTCTGTTTTGCCAGTTTAAATTCAGGGGGTTTTGAGATTAGTGTTATAGACTATTAAAACAAAAAGTCTCTGCAGACTTTTTGTCTGCAGAAACTACCTGCAAATTCAATAATATTTCCTTTTCCCCTCAGTTCAGTATATTGTAAATTTTGAAGAGAGAAAGCCTAGGTGGGAAACTACTGCTTCCTGACTTCTGGAATTGCACAAAAAAATATGGGTAATTAAATCCCCTATTCAGCTCTTAGGAAGATGTTAAATTATTTTTCTCAAGGAGATCCAATATCCCTGTTTCTTCATCTCTAAAATGTTATCTTTAAATATAAGCAGACAGCCTGGATTATTCTATAGTGCAAAATATTTAGAAATTTTACTTCTTTACACCTAGAAATGATTTTTATACAAGATTTATTTGCTCTGTTCTCTTTGTTCTTTATGGTACACTGTGTATATATAGGTTCTCATAGATGTAGCCTGCAGAACCTACCAGTTAGTCCATTTTCTTCTCTGAATAATGTAAAACCATTTGCAGTTGTCCTGTCATAAAGTAAAGGTAAAACAAAATGAAAGCAATTACTTTTTTGCAAGCAGAGAAATAGAAGCAAAGAGATGTATTTGAATTATTTGGCCTTTTGCTACAAGTAAACTGTCTAAAAAATATGACTCATGTAACTATTGCATAAAATGTTCTGAATGCTTAAAAGGATAATCAATGCATATAGAATTTCTTTAAATACCAAATAGCTTTAATGGAGGTTGAGAACAGGCTAACCTTGAAATGATTCACTGCCTTTTCACAGGCCCAAATCCTTAATCCTCACAAGGGTAGCCAATCTGTCCATCAAGATCAATAGGAACAGCAGCCTAGGCAGTATCTCACAGCAAACATCACCAGAAAAGGGAAAGGGAGTGATATTTATGTCCTTTTTTTGCAAATTACTTTTCAAAAGTTTATATCTGATCACTGAATCTTCAACTTCAGCTTCTATTCAGCAGAATTTATTAATGAACAAAGCTAAGAATCTAACTCAGATCTTGCAAATAAGGAAAGCAAGAAGTCTTGTTTACTACAGAGAAGCAGACTGTTTGGACCAAAAATACTTTAAAAAGAAAAAAAAACCTCACCAAACTAATTCTGACCACGAAAAAATGTCTAAAACACAAGAATTCATACCTTTGGATCAACATGTTAAATTACAGGTAACATTCATGCTGAAGTTTTCAGAGGTAACAGTTTCAGTGGAACGTGGTTCTTTTTAATTTATTTAAAGATACTTTCCTTAAGCTATGGATCAAGATTATTCCTTCTAGAATATTTCTAGCAGAAGAATAAACCCATTAATTCACTTGATCACCTGGCAAACAGCTTTATCTTCATCTATACAAATGACATGGAGTAATAACAACTAGAGAAAGGAATACTGTCATTCACAATACATTTAAATAAATGCTATCAGTGAATATTTGGAGACCATTTTCTCAGTATACGTAATAAGTATAAATGGCACGTAATGGCGTCACTATTTTCCGAGGATACACAACTGAATGTAATCAAGATAACATTTAGCGGTAGAGTCCTTATCACAGAATGTTAGGGATTAGAAGGGACCTCAAAAGATCATCTAGTCCAATCCCCCTGCCAGAGCAGGAACACCTGGGTCAGGTCACACAGGAACGCATCCAGGCGGGTTTGGAATGTCTCCAGAGAAGGAGACTCCACAACCTCTCTGGACAGCCTGTGCCAGTGCTCTCACACCCTCACCGTGAAGAAGTTCCTCCTCATATTTATGCAGAACCTCCTATGTTCCAGCTTGCATCCACTGCCCCTTGTCCAATCATTGGATGTCACTGAGAAGAGCCTGGCTCCATCCTCATGACACTCACCCTTTACATATTTATAAACATTAATGAGGTCACCCCTCAGTCTCCTCCAAGCTAAAGAGACCCAGTTCCCTCAGCCTTTCCTCATAAGGGAGATGTTCCACTCCATCATCTTTGTGGCTCTGCGCTGGACTCTCTCAAGCAGTTCCCTGTCCTTCTTGAACTGGGAGGCCCAGAACTGGATGCAATATTCCAGATGCAGCCTCACCAGGGCAGAGTAGAGGGGGAGGAGAACCTCTCTCGACCTACTAACCACCCCCTTCTAATACACCCCAGGATGCCATTGGCCTTCTTGGCCACAAGGGCACATTGCTGGCTCATGGTCATCCTGCTGTCCACCAGGACCCCCTGGTCCCTTTCCCCTACACTGCTCTCCAACAGGTCAGTCCCCAACTTTTACTGGCACATGGGGTTGTTCTTACCCAGATGCCAGACTCTACACTTGCCCTTGTTATATTTCATTAAATTTCTCCCCGCCCAACTCTCCAGCCTGTCGAGGTCTCGTTGAATGACAGCACAGCCTGCTGGTGTGTCAGACACTCCTCCCAGTTTTGTGTCATCAGCAAACCTGCTGACAGAGCACTCTATTCTCTCATCCAAATCATGGATGAATATATTGAATAGTACTGGTCCCAGTACCGACCCCTGAGGGACTCCACTAGATAGAGGCCTCCAGGTAGACTCTGTCCCATTGACCACAACTCTCTGGCTTCTTTTCTTCAGCCAGTTCACAATCCACCTCACTACCCGATCATCCAGACCACACTTCCTCAGTTTAGCTGCGAGGATGCTGTGGGAGACTGTGTCAAATGCTTTACTGAAATCAAGGTAGACCACATCCACTGCTTTATCATCATCTATCCACCGGGTTATGTCCTTATAACAGGCTATCAGGCTATTATAACTGTCTATGTCTAACCTCCTAACCTACCTAGATGTTAAAATATTTTTGGTTAAGACTCTTAAACAGATGTTTAATATGATATATTTTAGCTCACAACAGGTAAAATATCATTTACAAAGACAGCTATGGTGGTCGAGCTAGCAGTCAGTAACTTGTTCCGAAGCCACAACTGAACTGCATGTGCCCCTTTTGTAAGGTTAGAGTTGAGTCTAAAATCACCTAATCTTACTCAGGGAATGTGCCTGGAGGTATCTAAAAATCCTGCTAGGGACTTCTACGCATTCTTAAGTGCATAAATACATTCCAAAATCTGATTATAAGAGGCTGTCTGAAGCTGAGTATCTTCATGTGAACATACCTTAGTAAGTTCCTCAAACAACAGGACTAGTTATCTAGTTATTACTAGTTATATATTAGCACATAGTTATCTAGTTATATACTAGTTATTATCCTGAAAAAAGAGTAACTCCTCTTCTCACTTGCAAAGCCAAACCTTTAAGAATCTTAAGAACTTTACAGACACTATTTTTTAAATCCTTATGTCACCTTGAGGCTGTATTTGCAAAGCAAAAACATGATGCTTCCTGTATGTGTCACTTTAAACAGTTTTAGAAAGACAGCCTCCAAACCCTCTGTAAGCAGTTTCACACCTTTGCTATTATTTGCTAGTTGGATATATCACAGATTAGGGTAAATTTATTAAAAGGATCTTGGTTTGCTACACGGATACTTTGAGGCAGGCAAATAACACACTAATTTTGGAAAGGAAAGGAAACTGAAGCTTTCACAGTTACATAAGAAATCTCAGGTTTAACCAGTAAAGCTCACTGTGGAAAAAAAAAAATAAAATGGTTCAGAAGTCAATGCATCACGACAATGATTATTCAACAGAGCAAGCCATGAGAAAGGCCAGTACAATTCAAAGGACTCCTCATTCAAAGGACTTGCACAACTCTGAGACACTTGATCCAGAAGATCTTTTCTGCTACATCTATCAATGAATCAAGGTCACAGCAGGAGATTGCTATTCTTGATAGTAAGCTTTCCTTGCTTACTCTGCCCAAAACTTAATCTTTCTTCTCTTGGTCACCTTAATGATACTGGATGGCTCTGAGGTGCTTCTTTTTATTAGAACAATTGTCTTCCTGCTAACTGAGAGCCTGAAAGAATTAAGGTAATCTGATTGCAAAAGGACCTATTTTTGCTGTTCTTAAGAGTCAATAAAGTGTTATTCTAACCTCGGCATAAGAGGAACTTGAGGCTCAGAGGAAAAAGAGATCTGGGGTAGCAAGGGAAACACTTAACACTTATGAGCAGAATTGGCAGAAATGCAAAAAGACATCCCAGGGCTTTGCTAAGCCATAGCATTTCTTAATGTGGGTTATTCTTTATGACACCTTTGTATGTATGGCCATTTTTAATGAGACTGCTTAGAACCAAACGTTAAAATTTCAGAATGAATAAAAATAGGACTTTTGGGTACCTTGGTGTTCTACCTAATCACTCCATTTGCTCAAATCCTGCTTCAGTTCATTTAGGGAAAGAGGAAATCACCAGCACCATCTATTACCTGTGAATTTTCAGCAAGTAAAAGCATCTGAGTAACTTCAGGTCACCAGATTGTTTGATAGCTTCAAGTTTCAACTTCCCACTCAGTGAATTCAGTCAAAGACATTGACTTTGATAGGATCACAGACTCAGAGAATTCTGCAGAAATATCTATTGTCAAAAAAAAATTTGAAAGAAACACTAAAAGTATCTTCAATGCCATCTGCTCCCTGTTCACCCAAATCCAAACCATGATCAGCTACGCTTAACCATTTCTGGCAAACCTGTATGTAAATCCTCCAATAATGGAAATTCCACAGTCTCTGTTGGAAATTCATTCTAGTACTTAGTGTATTTATTATTAGAAAGTTTTCTTGATGTATCCTAACTTACTGCAATCCAAGGTCTCTGCGTATTAGCTGCAGTGAGCAGAGAACAGTCGCTCCCAATTACTTAACAAAGTAACTGCACATATACCTGTTTCATTAGGTTTTTTCCTTTTCATTCTGAATTTTGCCTTTGAAATGTTTATTAGTTTTACATTTCAACTTCCAAATGACTATTAATTTTAGAGATAGATTTTTCTTTTTCAACTAAAAAACTGATAGTTTTCCTTATATTTAAACACCATCAAGTTGCACCTCAGCAAGAAAAACCTTTGTTAAAAATTTTTAATTTATCAAAGACTTATTGAGGTTCCATAGGGAAAAGCTTAGAATATTCTGAGAAGGAGAAGAGTGTTTATCTGAAAAATCTTTGCTGCATGATTCATTTGATTATGATTGGTACAATTACAGAAAAGAATATTCAAAGAACAGTAATGATTCTAGGGAATTAAAAAAGCTTTACAGTAAGAGGCTTAAAGAGTTCGACCTGTTTAGTTGATATAAAAGGACATATAAGCACACTTGCAGGAAGAAAATACACAGTTTAATGCCTCTATAAAACAGAAAAAGAAAGAAGAGTGGTGAAAGGAGGAAGGCTAAAATAAGCAGAGAGATAATTAGCCACTATAACAGTTTATCAGTGGCAATGGCGGAGTCCCATCTGTCAAAATCTAAAAGTCTGCTGGAATTCTGATTCTGGCAACAGAATTGATGTATACGATTCTGGAAACTCAAAGAGATAAAATCAGTGAAATAATGTACCAACAGGCAACTTGATAATCAGATAGCATCTTCTGGCCTAAAAATTCACACTGTAGCCCTCTGCCCAATCTGCAGAAATGTTAAATCTTTACTGAAAAAAAAATTAACCACAAAACAAACCACAAACCAAAAACAACAACAACCAAAAAAAAACCCAAAACAAACAAAAAAAAGAAACACCATGAACAAGTCAACAGGATTCATGGGGAAAACAGTTCTCAGAGAAACATATTCCTAGTTCAAGCCTCCCACAACTTCTGTTTGTCTTGAAGGAGAGCAAGGGAAGAGCCTCGCTGTAACTTAGGGTATTTGTTAATAGATATGCATGCCTTGAAAAATGTGCAAATAATAAGAATAATGAAATAAAAACACACTTTTCCATGTTCAAGGACTTGTAATGCGGCTGTGTGAAGGAAGGAACCGTGCTGTAAGTTTTTCATCTCTTGTTTGCTGTTCACAGAGCAACTGAGAAGTAAAACATGCAAATATCATAACCTTAGTCTTAGAAGGCAACGTAAAGCCTTCTGGCAGAAGATCAAAGAAAATAGAACATAAAAGCTCCAGATAAGGCTTAAAACTGCAAAGCCTGAACCAAAGGCATGAGAATTGACAAGTCTGTAGAAGAAATATCTTTAATAACAAGTACTGCCTCCATGGAAACAAGGCCTTGAGGCTGGGTTGGATCCAGGAAGTGGCAAAGGACAGCAGATAATCAAGGTGCTGCAATTGTCTTTAGAATCTGAAGTATCGTGATCCTCATAAATACAATTATTTAATTATTTTTTTAAGGCGGGTGGCGGGGGAGGAAGTATTATGATGTGCTTTCCATTCTAGTTACTAAACAGCCTTGCAGGGAAATCAGTCAATTTGTTAATAACACAGGAAAGAATGAAAACATTAAAAGAAAGCTCTGTATTTCACTTATTAAAGTAATTATTAAAAACACTGAAACATCTAAAAGTTATTAGAGAACCAGGCACCGGCCAGCATGTCAAAAAGAAAGGCTGCATCAGAGGAGTCATCCCACACACCCCCAAATGCTCAGAAGTGATTGCCTCGTAAACAAAGCATGAGCTTGCACAGCACTGCCCCTGTGCAGACATTTGCCATTGATGGTTTTCCCCCAAGTAACTCACCCAAACAACTCTGCTTTCTGGTCAGCAAGAGCAGCAGAGCTGCTTTGATGGATTTGCAGGATGATGTCTGGGTAGAGGACTCTGGTTCCTGAGCTCTAGCTATTATACATAGGATTTACTAAGTTTCAGCATGATCATACCTTAAATAATTTTATTTTCATAAAGAAAGTATATTTTTCCTTACAAATTAAAAAGCATTGAGCAACACAGTTGTTCTAACTGCTTCCCACCTTAAAACAGGTATTAAATTGTTTCTGTTTCTTTATTCTTGTCCATCTTATTCTGGTGTGGGTAATTTTGTTTAACTGTGATGATAATTTTATTTACTCTGGAGATAAAACCAGTACCTATTCAAGGCTGATGAATCTGGAAATTCTACAACCACTATGCTAATAGGGAAGAAGGAACTAGAAAAAAAAGCTTGACTAAAGCCCTTTCTCACACTTTTAGTACACATACTCCAACTGTTAATTTATACTACCCTGATACTGCAATTTTCCCTTACCCATAAGGCAGTGTGCAAATTAATCACCGCTAAAACAAATACCTTTTACTTCAAATTATGGAAATAAATCTTTAAAATTTCATGCCAGTGTGAATTTAAATTAGAGAGTATTTATAGATGAAGCCTTAATGATTTTCTTTATTCAATCATTCAATTTATTTTTAAGTAAAAACTCCCAGCCCGCTGGCTTCCCTTTCTCTGTGAGTGTAACAGCCTTGTGCTTGTGACCCTGCTGCGCACCTCTGGGAGGAACATGATATACCCCAGACATTATGTTATGATTTTTCTGCATTATTAATCCAGAGAACTAACAGTAAAAGAGCAATTCTCTTTTTTTTTTTTTTTCCTAGCACAATGGAAAAGAAAAGTAAATTAGGAAAGCAAACAGGAACAGATAAGCAGATTACAACTTTCATAGAAGATAAACAGCCCAATCTTCTTATATGACCAAACTCCAGATGGATGCATCCACTGTTGGAGGAGTTTAGGCAGAGGGAAACAAATAAGTCTGGTCCTGTGACTGACATTAGAGCTCCTCTCATTCTCTCTCATCCCCTTCACAGCACTGCTGTTCCTCTTTGAACCTTTGCGCTCTCTTGACTGAAGGAGGAAGTAGAGAAGGGAAGCAATAATTCCCTGGAATACAGCAATTAACTTTGAACCATGAGCTTTAAGGTGGAACCCACCAATACAGGATTGGTATTGAAGCTACACCACAAGGAAGGCTTTGTGAGACATATACAAACATTCATTCAGAGACAGTATGAAACTATTACTATTTACTATGGCAAAATCAGGCTTGTTCACAAAGTCTAGCGTCCTGTCATCAAAGCAGCTCAAGAGTCCACCAGCCATTTGCTCTGTTTCTCATGAATGAAAACCAGAATTACTACTTTCACTCCCCTCCCCACAAAACTCAATAGCAGTACGTGTAATGTGTCAGGCACTTATTTACTCTTTGGTATACATCTTACATAAATCATGGACCAAAATGTCAGTAACAACTCCCCCTATGCTAACATAAGACTTGTTTTTCCAGAGATTCAGAAAAAAACCCAAGTTTTACATTAGCATTTTTTTCACATATTATTTGAAGCATGCTCTGAAATCTGTGGAAAATATTGGACTCGCATACTGAAAGCACAAGTGCTACAACAATGCATTTTCTACTGCAAATTTCTCATACTCAATGAACCACCAAAATGCCTTTTCTGGCAGTCAGAAGATGAGCTATATTTGGTAACAGGTGCCAACATAGCTTTCACTATAAATTCTAATCAATTTAATTGAATAAGACCCTGTTGGCTGGGAAGACTACCTGAACATGGTAGAAGGACAAGAATGTGATAGCAACCGTTTTAACCACAGACTGATTAGATACACTGAAATGATGGCTCCAGAGAGCAAACTGCTCCCCAGTCTGGATCATAACAGATGGGGGGGGAAAAAAATATTCTGTATACATAGTTGGTGTCCCATGCTGTGTAATCACCTACTGCTAGTAAACATTTAAAACTTGGTCAGTCTGGTATAGACTGAGAGATGATCTTTTGGGTTCAAAACTCCTCAAAAGCAAAACAGCACCAACACCTGTTACAGGAAGCTGACCATTTTAACAGAAAGTATGGTCAGGCAACATGCAGCTGAAATGTGAGGATCTAGAGCAGCATTTGAAGGTAGAGGCTTTAATAAACAATATTGGTCTCAGGTTTGCATTCCAAATCTCAGGTAAAATGAATGTCTGGATGTTACAGTCAGTTTAGTTGTATTATATTGGCACTTGTCTGTATTTAATTTGCCAGCAATAAGTGGATAGCCCATTTCACATGTACTGCCAGCAATGAAAAAAATCAACTGAGTAGATATTTCCTCTATTATGTACGGTGCTGCTACTGCATTAGCTCTTAGCAATCTGTTGATCCCATTAATAGAAGCCAGGATCATTCATGGTAATACTGTTTTGGCTTCTCACTAAACTTATGGGAAAAAAAAAGAAAAGGATTTAAACGTGTGACATCAATCATTCAACAAAATCACAGCTGATAGCTAGTGCGAACAAGATAGATTCTTTTAAATTTAGATTAGATATTAGGAAGATATTCTTTACTGTGAGGGTGGTGAGACACTGGAACAGGTTGCCCAGGGAAGTTGTGGCTGCCCCCTCCCTGGAAGTGTTCAAGGCCAGGCTGGATGGGGCTTGGAGTAATCTGGTCTGGTGGGAGATGTCCCTGCCCATGGCAGGGGGATTGGAATGAGATGATCCTTAAGGCCCCTTCCAACACAAACCATTCCATGATTCTATGAAATTAGTGAACCGGTTTTCTGAGATCACATATTTAATTTTATGCACAGTTTAGAACAAAAAAAAAAAATCCTGTTGAAAGTTCCACTTAGGTAACACTGGTCAAAAAGTTGAGGAAAATATTCATGACATTCCTAGGCAGATTTCACTAGCCTTTATCAAACATACTGTTTATAAATAGTTAAGCAATTTAAAACCAGAAAGTGTACTACTCCATGGATACTGACTTCATGCTTTCCTGTGTACCATTCCTAATCCCTCAGGCAGTGCAAAACAAGATTATCACACAAATAGTAGTGGAAAAGTAGAAGAGGAGGAGCAGAATGGTTCTGAATTTCTTCTATCCTGTGTGCCTTTTTAACATTTTGGAGGATCTGGGTATGCTGATCCTTCTGTGTCTATCCAGATTCTTATTGTTGTTTCCATTAATATGAAAAGCACAGACACAATTTAGCTGATACATATTCCCAGATTCATAAACAGAACTGAGAATGTTTTGATCAAATTATTGTTCTTGAAGCTTTCCCTCTAAAGGCCAGAAACTTAGTTGTCGATACTAAAAATTCTCTTTTCAGTATGAAAGACTGCCATGGCAAAATTGGTGCTATTCTTTTAAAGAAATTCAGAGAGTAGTTTATAAATTAAAATTATGCATCTGTAGAGTTATTTAAACTGGATTTTTTGTTCCATAGCAAAACCATACTGAAGAACAAATCTCCCAAGGACCACACACTTCCCAAAGTCCCAGCATCCTCCAAATCCTCCATCTGCTAAACTGAACTGGCTTCTGCTTAGTTTTCATTTTAATTTCATCACAATGCCTGTCATTCAGAAACTTGAAGTTACACAAAGGAGAGCCTCTGGAGCTCAGATAAGTCTTCAGTAAATTCCATTGTGATTGAATGGATTGCTCTTCCTATTAATTCTTCGTACTATTTCAATTTTTATTTTTTTTTTATTGCTGCTGTTTTCAATTATTTTATCAGTTTAGAAACAAAAGCCTGTGATTAGTAGGTATGAATATAATTATTTTTTATTCTATCTTAAGGAAAGTTTTCAGTTACTTAGCTTTGGAGCTGTTGCCCCAGTATAATCTTAGGGGTTTACTTTATTCCAGATTCAATTCTGTATCAATGGAAAAGAGTAAATTTCTTTGTTTATTATTATAAATTCAATGTCAGCTGAGATTGCATGGATAGAAGTGAAAATAAAAGTTGGCATTAAATTTCAATATAGAACTTCATGTAAGAACCAGTCCTGTCATTTTTTCTCCTACTGTATTCATAACTTGAATCAAATCAGTCCAATTCTACTCTTACATATTCTAAGTGAATTCAGTGGAGTGGTACATTTATTTTGGGGGCATATATTAGCCCAGCATTAGCTTCCTAGGTAGTTATAGCTTTATAGAAGACCAAAAGGATATGAAAAGTCTGAACCAGTAGAGAAGGTCCCAACCTGCCAAAGGGGAGTTGTTCCCACCAGTACGCTGTTTTAAGTGGGTTTCTTTCATTCTGCTTTAACGTTGCTCAAGTGACAGGAGTTCCAGCTCTTCCCACAGGCTGAGCAGAAATAATTCTTAGACAAAATGTTCCACAACTTATATTCTTAGATTTGAATTCTCAAATTAGCCCCCAAAAGTCTCTGTGTGCTTTCTGTTTATGTCTTTCAAGCAGTTCTAGGGCCTGACATTCATTTCAGTAATGCTGTTATATACCAGCACTAATTCAACAGAGACCTTCAAGTATAGTTATATCAAAATTATGTCTATAGTTTTTTTAATGGTTTTAAGTGCAGATCCTCCTTGATGGGTTTATATTTCTCCTCTTCTGCAAGGAAAGAAAAAAGATAATGGTTGCCTGTTCTTCTGTTTCCCATAATCCTCTGTAATCTGTAGCTAATTTTTGTATGTAAAGAATGAAACAAGAGACAGAAATTTCCTGCCCTACAGGACAGTGCAGTAAGCAAGTGTCCATTTTCATCCCAGAGTCCTGGAAAGAGGAGGGCCTGCTTAAGACTTGCACATGGTTCATTGTCACAGTACCTGGTAATCATGTCCAAATCCTCACAAAAATGTCATGTTTATGCCTGGAGCTTGTGATTCAGTAGGTCACTTCTGAGAAGGTCCTCACCCCAAAGTGGCTATTCAGACACCACAGCAAAGGGCTAAGTGAAGAACTTACCTGTTTTCTGTCTCCGATTGCCTCCTAAGTGTTGAGCCAAACAAAATGAAGCTTCAAGCTATAATATACAAGTCTGACCAGTTTTATTCAGTGATGGTCCCCTACTATAAATGCTGTTTTCATTAGCCATAGTTCCTCAAATCTGCATACAGCAATAATCAGTATTGACAGAAGTTTCACCAGGACACAGAATATGAGGCTGTTTCAGACTGCTGGACAGTTGGAACATTTCAGTGAGCTCAACTGAGTTGCTCTGACTCTGCTACAAATGAAATGAGACCAAAATCTGGCCTCATACTGCTGACAGCCTCTACACACAAGAATTTGGCTTTAAATAAGGCAATGGATATATTTAAAATAAGTCTGAGGAGGTATAAGCTGTCTGCTGTAACCAGAGAGACAGGAAACACAAAGAAAACTGAATAATACAAATAAGTATCAAAAAGCATATTTCAAACCAGCATTTTCAACATTACTCACTTTCAGTTTTGCAGTAAACTTACTATTCTTTTTATTTCTTATTTCCTCTCTTAATGTGATAGTGACAAAAACTGAGAAGACTTTGTGAAACCCATATAGTGAGTTATTTTTGGCTCAGTACAAATTGAAATGGCTGAAGCACTTCCTTCCCATAGTACAGGCTATTAGGAATAGTGCTCAGCAGCAGAGAGAATATGTTTCCTTTATTAAAGGAAAAAAATGTGGATGACTCCCCTCTGCTTTTCCTTTCATATGTATCATCTCTAGTTTAATTATGAGGTTTTATTCTAACACTCAGATTCAACATATCAAGAGAGATTTTGCTCTCCAGTGTAGTGATACAGATACTCCAATAAAAGTGATGCTCTTAGTCTGAATCTGTATCACTGTAACTGACAGAAGAGTTTGGACCTAGTTTTTTCTCATTGCATACCATGTTGCATACATTCTGAAGCAAATACAACAGAAGACTGTGTACATTTATTGATTAATACTGCAGCCTTAGGAATTTCCCTTTGTCTTGTCAAGGACAAGAAAGTAATATGCTTGTCAGCTGTAAATGAATGCTTTAGGTGAACTCAAAGGAGCTGAGATCATTTACACAAACTGGGCATCCAGCAACAAGATGTTAAGGACTGGATAGTGCAAGGATCACCTTCTGCTTCCTCTGTAAAAGTTGTGAGCAATATTAATGAGATCAATAATGTGAGTCAAGACATGTCTAATCTCACACTGCAGTTTGCTGGAAAGAAATCTAAGCTAGTTTGCTGGTTCACATGATGAAACACCTGGGACACTGAGCTTGACTAAGCCCAGGCATAGAAAACACCAGCAGTCTATCACTGAAGTGTATCCACATGTTCATACAGCTGTTTTGAACATCCAAACATCATCCCTATGGCATCAAGTGGCTCAACTTTCACCCATGTCTTCACTCTAACTTGCGCATCCCCAGGTGAAAAATTCCATAAAATTAAAAAATTACATTGGGAAGTACTTCCGTAATTGCATGGCATACCAGAGCCTATCACAGACTCCTATACTTTGAACACTATCCCACATCTAGCAGGAGTTGTGAATGTCAAGTGGTACAGGTGGAGATAATAAACGGTTGCAATGCTGTCAGAAGTGCCATTATTTCTTGTTGATTGGCCTGTTGTAGAGCTACTCTAATCCAGGTTTGTGAAGGGATGAGGGGAAATCAATCAGTTTCCTGCTGCTCTGGAGCCAACAGTTTTGATGCCCTATCTCCTCTGCTAGTGTTAGTGCAAGATCCTCCGAGACATATACTGGCTCTGTTTCAAATCATGAATCAGTGTAGGAATGCAACAGTTTTTGTCACCATTTATTTGTTTAAATACAATGCTGTCAAATTAAAATTTAAGCTTCAACTCATTCCTCAAAGAATATGTGTAAGACACCACAAAATATCCTATGTTATGTGTATATGTTCCCTGCCAGCCACAGGCTCCACCATCACAAATGCCATTGCTGCATGTCTAAATTACACTCTGAAAATTAGTCATAAGAGGGTGATAAAGAAGAAAACATTGGCTGTCATCTTAATTCACAGTAAATTGCAAGTTTCTCTCATTTCTTGAAAACTCAATAGAATAAAAATACCTATGGCATCAAAGTCACAGATCTGGATAACTTGCTGTGGCGGATGGATCTGCCATGCAGATGGTTGCGTCCAGTTCCGGGGCCCCCAACATAAGGACATCGAGCTGTTGGAGCAGGTCCAGAGGAGGGCCATAGAGATGATCAGAGGGCTGGAGCACCTCTGCTATGGGGACAGGCTGAGACAGTTGGGGTTGTTCAGCCTGGAGAAGAGAAGGCTCCAGAGAGACCTTATAGCAGCCTTCAGTACCTGAAGGGGCCTACAAGAAAGCTGGAGAGGGACTTTTTACAAGAGCATGTAGTGATAGGACGAGGGGCAATGATTTTAAATTGGAAGAGAGTAGATTTAGATTAGATATTAGGAAGAAATTCTTTACTGTGAGGGTGGTGAGACACTGGAACAGGTTGCCCAAGGAAGTTGTGGATGCCCCCTCCCTGGAAGTGTTTAAGGCCAGGTTAGATGGGGCTTTGAGCAACCTGGTCTGGTAGGAGGTGTCCCTGCCCATGGCAGGGGGGTTGAAATGAGATGATCTTTGAGGTCCCTTCCAACCCAAACCATTCAATGATTCTATAATTCTATGTCTTCTCCCATCATAAGAGCAGCAGAGGCCTTGGCTAAGCTTACGGACGTACTGCTTCAGCAGAGCGCTCTAGGGAACAGGTCTATCCAAGGCATTCCTTTACATTGCCCTGATAAATTGTTGTGAGCTCTCCAATTTGTTACTATTTACCAGACTCAGCTGTCATCCAGCAGAATTCTTTGTAAACCTGTAAGGCCACATGGATTTACACACCTAGAGAATCAGGGGCTGCCAGCTGCATCTATCATGTGGCAAATAAGCAAAAGTTTTTAAACCATTTGTTTGCATTCCCATCTGATTAAAAAAAAACCACATTACTTCAAGATTAATGCTACTGCCAAATCTGAGAATAGAGCCCAGTTTAGGACAGAATTACAAGTATCCGAAAAGTGAGTTCATTATGGAAGTGCACCACAGTGTGAATGGTTTCATCACTCCTGTTCGCAATGCAGCAAGTAGTCAACACACCTGTTCTGCAGCAAATAGCTGAAAATGTCAGCTATTCTGGCTGTTTTGCACAGATCCAAGCTGCTCTTCCTAACCTACCCTGGAAGGCAGAAAAAACCCTAGTCATTAACTGAACAAATACTCTTTAAAGTGTTACCAGTTTCATTGTCTAAATGTTCAATGTAACCAATCGACATTCTTTGAATGCATCACTGAAAAAGAACCCTTGCTTACCTGGTCTTAGATACTGTTTTGGCTTTCATTAACAATACACTGTTCTCATTCCTTTAACATCTTGTTCAAAACAATACCCATAAATTTTTCCGTAGGAGGTCACAGACAATAACTAAAATCAGAATCAACTCTTCAGATGAATCAGCATCTGCCAGGCCCTATCAGAACCAAAAAAACCCCACAAACAACAAAACAAATAACAAAACCCAACAACAACAAAACTGAGGCAATGCTAAGCAACTAAATAAAACAGTAAATCAGACAATAAAACTCAGAGTATGCCATCTGGAACATCGACTTATCCTTGTGTCCAAGAGCCTGATGCTCAAGTAATTTCATGAACAATTACAATCAAAACCCTTTGGAAAAGCAAACAACTAACTCCCAAAACAACAGCACTGGACTACTGCTTCCACTGACTGATCAAAACTGACAATGAACAATTAAAAAAAAAAACAAACAAACAAACAAAAAAACCCAACAAAACAAAAACAGTCTGTGTTTTAGGTAACACAACTGTGAACGTGCTAAACAGAAATATTTTCTCCTATACTATGAAATTCCATCAGCACTCATTTATTTCCATTAAAAATGCCTGAACATTGGTCCATGATTAAACACTAATATGTATCATCAAAGCAGTGAAAATATAATCCAGTCTGCCTGGACAAATTAGTTGTTTTAATACAACATGAATTATGTTTTCCTGTCTGGTGTGAAGGTTTCTTGGTACTGCCAGATATTTACCCATATAAAATTCTGGAAAGTGACTTGATAACTATAAAACATTTATGCTGAAGAGCTACTTGCTGTGATGTACTAGAAACAGATTTTTTTTAATGTAGGTTTTAACTGCACTATAAAAGCATTGGAAACATCCATCATAATTTTCTGTTGTTGTTTGCAGTTCCTGTATAAACAGAACATTAAACTCAATACATAATCTAGGACCCCTACTCTTTCATAAAGTTTCATAAGCAGTGAGAAAAAGGCATTACATCTAAGAGTGCAAATTGCACAACTGTTCAAGGTAGCTCTCAACACATCTTAGAAGTTGCTCCAGAAGTTTCATATCCATCATGCGTCTTTGCCGGATGGAGTTAATTTTTACACTGAGGCAATTACACCTTCAACAGAGCACCGTTTCCCAGAGCCAGAGCAGAGCTGGGGGGGCCAGTGCCCAGCATTCACGCAAACAGCTCTCTCCTCTGTCACTGGTATTAAGTATTTCACTCCTTCCCATGGCATCAAATACATAACCCTTTCAAGCCACGACTGAAAAAACGTACACAAAGCTTCACATGATGACAGGAACTCTATCAATTTTCCTTTCCAAACACACTGATGAGTAAAATTTCAGAATACAATTTAGGGCCAAAAAGAACATAATGCCCATGACAGCATTAAATACAATAAAAGACATCACTCCTCATTTCAGTAGTAATCACGATGTTTTATTCACACAAACATCATAATCTGGCAGCTTCGAAAAAATGATACTTCAGGGATAGGCAAGGTACTTTCCTCAGGGAAATCACTCCTCCTTTTAACTCTCAGCTTCACTTTCTGTAAAATGAGGGAGATAATTTTTATCTGCTTTTTTCCATGGACTGCTTGTGAGAATTTTATCAACACTTGAACTCATCTGTAAGATTTGAATAAAAGTCATTTAGTTCTAGAATGATGAGTAGTTTATACACGTAATACACAAAATATGTTTGCATTAAAAGAACCCCGACTGCTATAGGGGGGCCCCACACATCTGGGCATATTATGTCTTTAGCCAATGTAAGCAGTCAAAGCAGTAGCTCTGAAGACTGTTCTGTCTTCTCCATGTCCATCTCACAGGAGCCCCAAGAGGGCCCCTTGATCCCAGTGATTTGTCACCTTTACTGGGTTGGAGGTAATGCTAGTCAACAGGCTGGAGATTACAGCTCCGTTATCCCAACTGTCACCTCTGATGCTGCAAAGTCCTTAACTTAGTCCTCAACAGGATCACCCAAGGTCATTTACATCCTACTGATTTCTTTTAGTGCCTTCCTGGAAGACTTCACATGATTGGCCAATGGACTATGACTGTGTTTTTTTGTCTTTACTGTTACAAATAACAGAAATATTTTATCTTTTAAACCGGAGATATCTCTACATCTTGAGAGAAGTTATTTAGAGCCATCTATGTAGGGACAAAACTAATGATAAAAATCACCTGAATAGAAACAGAAATAAACTGGTATAATAATAGGTGATCTATAACTACAACACATCAATAAGGTTAGATAAACTGGTTGTTATCTTAATGAATTTTTCTATATCAGTAATTCCAGAGTCTTCCTCTATCATATCTTTCTTGTAAGCCACACGCATCAGTTTACACACATGAAGCAGCTATTGATCTCTTTGGCAAAATGTGCTTAGATAGCACTTATGGGGGGGTTGTGGGGGCGGGAAGGAATATATAGCAATATAGCAGAGCTGCCAAAATAGATGAACTGCTGCATTGCATTGCATTCCCTGTACATACACACTTGGTATGTTTTAGTATTGGTTGTCCTTATCTGGAGTGTAAACACTGTTATCAGAGTGAATTAGCAAGCTTTGAGGCACAGAAAGAAAAATATTTCACCTAAAATTTGCATCATGTTATTTCACATTATTTTGGGATGCAGTGGTTATAATGCACAAGGAAGATAATGTTTAATTCTATTACAGCCCCAGGAAGGATAGACAGATTATCTCAAAAAGGATCTTATTAGATTTTCCTTATATGAGTTAAAAAAACCCAAATCATTTCCTGTAATAAAATAGAGTTGCTACAGTTGAAAAACAAAGGCATTTCACTGTTTGAGCAAACAGGAACCTAGAAGTCTCATGTGAATTTCAGTGTCTCTCTTTTTCTACAAGCCAATTTCAGTGTCTCTTTTTTCTACAAGCCTTGGTGGGGTTAACAAATACTAAGCAGTTTTAAAAGTTTTCTGTGTTGCTCTAACAGTCTAGACAATATTTTTTCCCCCCAGTTTAATTTGTGATGAAGCCCAAAACCTACTAGGTACTAAATAAATAGGTAAGAAATGTAAGCTTTACTCTAAATCAAGAAGCATACGCTAAAGCATACAGGCAGCTGGGTAAAATTAACCACCAGCCATGACTCCTTAATCCAGAATCCCACAGAAATCAGCTAAACATGACTATTTAACTGTTAATAATTGCACCAAAATTCTCGTCCTCTGGAGCTACAATTCAGCTCCATTTGGCCACCTCGACAGAAAAAAAAGGACCGCACACATAAAAGAAGCTTAATTCTCTTTCAGACTCACTCTATGTAGGACCAAGAGAACAGCTAGATAAGCAGGCATCTTTATATTTAACTGTAAAAAAAAAAAAAATCTCAGTAAATATCAAGACCCAGAAAGCAGAAAGTCCTTGGAGAGATTATGCAGCACCCAATATGGTACTCAGAGGCACGAGCTCTCGGTGCAAGGCAGGACTTTGTTCAAACAGGACTAATCACTAATTCTAACCAATTTAGGAGAAAATCTCAAGACACTTTATTCCTCTGGACATCAAGATATGATTGGGAAAGCACAGACTGTATCTGCCAATCAGGTATGGAGATCAACTGGAGAACATGGGAAACAGCTGGGGTGTTTTATAAAGATGGTTGTAAACTGAAGAAGGGATCAACAGCTTGCAAAACATCACCAAATGTTAACCTAATAGCATCTCACTTCTCTAATATTAAACTAGCTTAGTATTAAAAAAACCCAACAAAGAAAGAACAGCAAAAATATAGCTATTGAGAAAGGTACTGACTAGCCCTGTCAAATCCTTCATCCCTTCCAGAGTCAGTGGAGTCAGCTGTACTAGATTTGGGGATATCACCACTGCCTTTACATTATGAGGACTTAATTTACAACTTGTAAAGGTGTGAATACAGGCTTCATCTTAACAGGTCCACATGCAGACATACTCTATCTTAAGTCTTAATTGCTAGCAAAAAGAGACGGAAGAACAAAATGTAGCTGAAAATTTTGCTATACGCCTTTTTACTGCTCCTTAGCATAAATGAGCAAACAGGGATGATTTAAATCGCTACTGAGCTTCCAGATCTTCTGGACTATGCTCATGTCTTGAACTCCTTAGCTGAATGAACCCATCATTACCTTTGTTAACACTCAAATTATCATTTCACACTGCACACATGAAGCCCAAAAGTACACTAGGCTAAACTAAAGAGAAGAATATATTCTGATCAGCACCAGAAGCGAGTCTGAGGTCTACACCTCAGATATCCACACCTGCAGCAAGTTAGACACTCTTCCAATGGCTGAGCCTCTAATCCTGATGGGGAATTTGATCTTGCCATTACGACATTGTTATACATGAAAAAGCTACACTATGCAATTTTCAGGGTTTGAAACATTTATTGCGTAGCTCCTCAAACTACGAGTCAATGAACGCGAGTGTAATACCCATCTTTTCAGGTACCAGAACATAAATATATTTGTTAAAAATACTTTCAAAAATTCAAATATTCACTTGTCCTGAATTCCTTAGGTGTTTTCTACACTCTTTAAATCAAAAAAAAAAAAACAAAAACACAACAACAAAAAACACATTCAAAAGGTAGATTTTCTTCTAAAACACTGCACGAAATGCAGGTTCTGCAAATCTTATTGCTGGCAGTGTGGAATATTAGCAAAACTCAAACAGCTCTCTGTTCAGCCTTACCCATGAGAATTCAGGGGGAGGGCTGCATGCACACGTTTATTTGATTGCATATCTATATCCATAAACTTTCATATAATTGTTTTATTAATTATTCTTTGCCATTAAGAGAAAGGATCCTTAAATTGATTTTCTAAAATAATTATTGCTTATTAATGCAGAATTATCTTATCATTGCCCATTGTTTTCTCAAGTCAAATTTTCATTAGAACAAAAATACACATGTGAAAGTGTTCTTGAAGCACAGTCAGGCCTCTTGCATGGTTTTGTGCTAATTACCAGAGCTTCATTTATTATCAGCCTGGACTTTAATGACAAAAGAAGACAAGTGTAGAGTCTATTTGGCTTGAGCTAATTACTAACCATTCCCCATTCAATTTATGCTCGGAGGAGTACAATAATCATGACACAGTGCATTAGCCCTGTCCCTGGCAGTGTCTGCCATGCTGAGTGTTAATTGACAAGGCAGATTCTGGTCAGGAATAACAGTATCTTAGGCATATTAGCTCATGAGCAAGCCTTCATAGCAATTTCTTCTGCACAATAACAGAAAGACAGCTCCTTTTAATTTTTATGTAGGGGAATACTGGAAATTTTCCCTTGTTGCATATGCAAGTGGCATTGCTCTCAGGAGCCTACAATTTTTATGATTAACACTTTAGTTATACCTAGTTCAAAAGAATTAATGAACCAGAACTAAGAACCAATGAGCATGACACAAACAGAACAACTGACCTGGATTTTTTTAAAAGTTGGGGTTTTTTTGGTAGAAATATAGCAGTAGAACTAGCTGAGCTGTCTATATTGCACTAAAAGCGGAGAGCTCAGAGGGCTAGTTGCAGATAGCAAGCCACTTAGTATTACCCAGAACCCACTGAATTTGAAAAGGTTTTAGTGGACTTAGCATTGCTTCAGGGTCCTTGTGATCTGGAAAATTAAGGGATTTACGGTAAATCCTCCAAAAATCATTTCACAGGGTGTAATGAATAGCGATAGATATTTCAAAGCCATTAGTCTGCCTTTATTGTGCACTTCAGTGATATCACGCTCCAAACTAAAACCACCTGTACCATAATAATGCAACATATCATCAAGTCTTGAGGTGTAAAAAGGAAAAGAAAGCTCACTTCTCCTCTGTGCTCATGCACCTTTAACAAATAATCTTCAAAAACCAAACAAAACTGCAGACATTCAAAGTCAGCTCAAAGTTCTTCAGACTGTTTGTATCACGTGGCTGTTTTGCCAATTACTAGGCCTAGTACAAAGGACACAGCCAGTAGTAGAACAAACCAGTAACCAGATTCTGTGTACACAAAAGGGTCAGTACCTGGGTGATCGCTAGGGGGTACAAACAAGTCAACCAGGTTATACATAACAGGTATCAACCCTAATGACCCCAAGAACGACGCAGCACAACCAACAACTGGTGGAATAAAGAAAGCAACAAAGTCTCCCATAGAAGAGATGGGAGACAGCCAAGCCAAGAGGCTAATAACATAGGACAGAGGCAAACTCATGCTGTTCCCACAGAGCCCACGTTCACAAGAACCAAACCTGACCAGGACCCAGCTGCAGGAAAAGTCAGGAGGTCCTTCCCCAACAGAGAAACTGCAAAATGAGTCCACCTCACAGACACTCCACCCTTCCTGCAAGTGGTCCCAGCTTTTATGCCCAAAGCAGGACACCTGGCACTCATTTACCCAAGGACTTTCCCTGCAAGGCCGGCCGCACCTTGGAGGAAAGCCAAAAGGAAAACTCATCCCCTCCTTTTGAAGGACTGTGGGAACCACCCATATGTCAACCTTAATTCAGGGCTCAGGGTTCAGACCCCAGCACTTCAATGGCAAACAACCTAGAATAAAACAACCAGAGGATCATGCCATCCTAAGAAATTTCAGTCATATATAATCTTCCTGGCTCTCACTGTCTCTCTCTTAGATAATTCAGCCATTATAAAAGATCTGCCAATACAGGAGAATTTGCAGCTGTGAAGGACAGAATTCAGCACCTACAGAAGTGAAAAACTGCGGGGCATCTGACAGTGACTGTCAACTGGGTACAAATAAGACAAACTAATTTATTCTGAGAAGGCAAATAAATTGTTTTTCAGACTGAGATTCAGGAAAACAGACCAGACCAAGGAAACAATCCAAGTTAATGATTAGCATTAGGAGTAAGCATAACTCACACTGTCTTTATGTATGTCCTTAAATGTTTTGATGAATGAGGAGGCACTTTGATGCATATATGACTATGGCATATTTATATATATGAAAAGATATAACTTTATAGGCATAGCATTAACATACTAGGTTTTAAGATTTTCTTGTAGAAGTATCTTTTGTAGTTGCAAAGAGAAAAGGAGCTTCAGTCAGTGCTGCGAGGAGCAATAGTCTATGTGAGATTTGTAGCCACAAATCAGCTCACATCAGGGAGGAAGGAGACTAAGAAATGGTTATTTTAAATAAGTGCTCAAAGGACGAGTGAGTGTTCATCAACACCACCAAAACACTGGGAGCTGTATTACACCAAAGCACCAAGCTTGCCATTTATGTCTGTGAAGTTCACCTCCAGACTTGCTTATTTTGTAACCTCCTATGTTTCAGAGGCAGAAGTACAAGAGCCACTACCATGCCATCTCAAAATTAAAGAAATTACCTACCACTAGTTCAGGACCCCTTCATCCCACCCAAGTAATTAGTTAATTCACTTGATGTAATGTCCTGTTCTTATCAAATGACAATACTTTGCCACTTAAGGATCATTTCCTGCATATCAGATATAGATATGGTGCCAGTGGTGTGCTTCTCATTTGGCTATGTAACTGCTAAAGTGCTTGAGATCCTCACTGAGAACACTTAAATATCATTCCCTCCATGAAGATAAAGATTCCCTCTTCTCAAACACATACACAAGAACAACTTCATAATGATAACATTATTAATTACTTTCTAAATATATTGTGTTTGTATTAAGGTTTGACCATTCCCAAATTTACAAAAAACACCTTAGGCATGGACAGACACAAAGAAGGCCAAAAGTGAAACAGTAGTTTTGGCAATCCTCGATATAGTAGTTGCTTTTAGCATTAATATCTATGAGATACCAGCAATGCAGGCAGGAACAGGCAAATTTGTGCAAAACAATCCACACCTGCTCCCACAGCTCTATCCAATAATTTTCATGGTTCATTCAGCAAGATTATTTAATGCACCAATCAACCTAGAATAACACTGGTTTGAGATGAGTGACAGAAAAACACTTTGATAAAACAGCAACTGCTGTTATTAAGCTATTAGATCCTAAAAAGGTACCAAAGCCACCTTACTATCCAAACACGAATAGTCACACAACCAAAAGTGCCTCTCCCACTGGGAGTTGGCAACGAAATCTCCTCCTCCTGAGGCAAAATGTTTGAAGTCAGCTTGGCCATATGCTAGTATCACAATGCCAATGTCATGCAAAATTAGACAGATTTCCACAAATCAGCACAAACTTTCCTGAAGCAGCCGGGAGAACAACAAGAGTACCTACTTCTGCAGCGTGATCCAGTGTGGTGCCTGATGGACCAAGGGTTTATCCTGCCTGAACTCTGCTCTCTACAGCCTGCTGTGCATTGCAATAGTACCATTCAAAAATACAGAGAGATGCATTTAAGTATGTATCTCTGCAGAATAGTGTGTGCTGCCATTTGCAAACCTCAGGACAATCTTCACGGATTGACATTTCACTTGCCAGTATCATTTTCCAATTTAGTGCAGAGGCTTTCTTCAATTTAGGAATAATATATTCAGTCCTGCTGTACTAAGTAGAATTACTTATTATTTTGTTTCACAAAATTTTTGGCTTACTTGCACTTATCAAAGTGAAAAGGACCACTGCTTTCCTAGGAAAACAATAATTTTCATGACGTTCTGACAGTTTAAAAACAAAGAATTTAAGTTTTAAAAAGCATATCACTAGCTCACTAATGATGGTGGTCTGCAGTCATACAGCATGAGCACACATTTTGGGTTACATAGAAATGACGGTGCCAGGATAATAGTCTCTTATCATTCACAATCATTTTCTTTTACCTCTCTCCTCTCGTCTATAATAGAGCACTGGGTAGTTTCTCTACACTTCTGCATTTACATTCATCAAAAACTGGACTTCTTTCAGTTCTCTTGCTGTAACAGGAGGGTTCATCAGCATACTCATTAATTTGTAACTTAAAAGGAGAGACAAGAGAAACAGCTAATTGCTGTAGCTGACAGGGGTGGCATTTCCATAAACTGAAGCAGCACACATCCCTGTAGCTTAATCTTTTAAATATGGTACCTCCTTGTTTGATACAGCTGAATATGCAAGGTAGTCCCATTGTATGACTTTAGGTATAGCACCGCAGGGAGGTACATCATAACAAACGAATCATCAGAGCTCTTCCAAGTGCCGAGACCTCCATTTTCCTAATTTACATTTCAAAAGGGTCTACAGTTTGAAGTAGTGAAGAAATCATTTGCTTTTGCTAGATAAGTGTTTTTCCAAGTAGGAAACTCAATGCCAATTCTGAAAAGTGTTCTGATTATAATTTCTTTCTGTATTAAGACAAGCACAAAAGTCTTTTAGAGTCTCTCTATTAAAAGCTGCCCAGTATTTCTGCAGTCTTTGACCATTTAATCCTCCCATGGAACAGCAGGTCGACATGCTCAGCTGCCCTGAATCCTTGGCAGAAACAAGGTGTTCTTTAAATACATGCTTGTAGGTTACAATACCATTACTAGCTTGGAATAAAAACACCTCTGAGAGGCACTGTCAGAAGCAGCACAGACTAAGAGGATTATGTAGATCTTGACTTTTGAGATTCCTCCCAAAAAGTTTTGGGGAGCAATGCTTAATGCAGTCTGCAGCATAGTCTATCAGCAGGTTTCTGAGCAAAAGGAGGTGTCGATTGCTTCAACCTACCACTATTTGTACAATAAGTTTCTTAACTCTCACCATATTTCTGCCACACACGTTCTAAAGTTTGTAAGGGCCCATCCGTCATCCTAAAGGGTGATGAGGAAAGAAGTAGAGCGTATTCTCACACTCTCTCTCACACACAGTCTCAATCCCTCTCTCTGCCTTAGACATTGTATTCCTATACTGGGAAAGACAGTGAAGTGACAGTCACTACTACAGCCTTCCTTAAAATTCCCAGAAAGGTGCTCTGTATTTGGGCAGAATGACATGGAGCTCATCACAGGTCCCAGCGTGATTTATGCTATTTGTATTCATCTGGATAACAAAAACTGTTAAGCTTCCTAAAACCAACCTTCAACCATTCCCTCTTTAGTATGATCACTTCTCCACCAGAGCGTATTATTACATATTTTTCCTATAATTGAAACTCCAGGTAGAGGAAAGAGATGCCAAGGATTCCTGCTACAGAGCACACAGTAACACTTCCTGGCAAGTATCTGGCTTTCAGCTTCCTCCCTTCCTGTTATGACAAGGCCTGTCACGAGAAGAGGTAATTGCAAAACAAATTCATTTCTGTAATGCCAAGGGGGATCAAAATTAGGGTGGTAAATATTAGATTGTTTCTCCTAATTGTTAAAGCTCCTGTTCTTCAAACATTGTAACTGCCAAAATTCGAGTTTCTCATTAACTGTATCCAGGTAATTACTGAACATTTTGGAGGGGGGAGACATAAGAGCAACTTTTTTAGAAAGCAAAGAAACAGAAAATCAGAATGGCTCAACGATCTCCCTCTAGCTATGTCAACTAATTTTGAAAAAGGAAAACTCATAATATGAACTGAAATTTTGAAACCCCTCCAGATGTAACAGAAAGCAATTCAAAGTTGACTCCCTCTATCCAGGAAATTACTTTATGTCTTAAGTCAAATTCATGTGTGTGGATTCCGCTTCACTATTTACCTGGCACCTGTAATACTCTGTAATTACTTCACAAATACATATTTGCATATAATGAAGCAATTATGTACATCATTTAGTCACTCTAATTGAAATTACCAAATAATTAAAAAATTAATTGCCTTCTAATTTGTGGGGTTTAGATCTTCAGTGCCCTGAACGCCCTAGATACTCTGTGACATATTATTTGAGTGGAAGGTAATATTAAAATTAAAAATATTGAAAAAATCTAGCAATCAAAGTAAATATCCCATGAAAGCCGGTCCTCCTGGATAGTAAATTTTACATGACATTCCAATATATAACGTTTAATACACTTAATGAAATCTATCAAGATACCTTATTTCAATCTTATTTCAATAGATAACACTTCCTTTAATGTGGGTGCAAAGAACTTCACTGAGAGACGTGTTCTTTTTAATGCTGTTATCATCCTCACTTGGCAGATGCAGTGCTGAATTCCAACACAGAGCAGCCAGAGTTCAGCATCTGAGCACCAGTTTGGAAGTTAGGAAAACCCCTCCATACCCCTCCAAACCCCTCCAAGCATCCTCTTGGGTAACACAACATGAAAGCCTGAGACAGACTGCAAGAAGAAACTCAAATATTTGCTCGCAATTTAATTCAGAATTGGCACCAGATACAAGCCAAAGTCTTGAGAAACAGGGTTTATAAACACTTCTTTCAGAACTACAGAATCCTCTGTGTCTCATTCTCATCTTTTCTACCTTGAGAGATAGTCTCCATCTAAAACAATGAGCTTTAATATAATTAGGTGATGACTTGATGCATCTGAATGTTTCTGGCTATCATTGTTTACTTGGGAACAATGGAAATTCCTCTCAGCATAGAGAAATAGGCATTATCACATGCCATCTTGCTCCTATGCATAATTTGGTGTACGTGACTAAGTGCTGAATTTGCCCTTAGTAATTAACTTATCCACTTCAGCCTTTCACTTTTCACTTCCAAATACATTTAAAGGTTTATTGACTGTTTCCTTTCCATGCATTACATATGGTAAAATTAATCTACATTTTCACAGCTGTATTCCAACTAATCGTTATTGCATTATCCCACCATTTTTGCATTTGATTGTGATGGCATCCAGGTGGTGAAATAGCAATATGATTCAATCAGGAGACAGTCTTTTTTACAAAGACTGCTTTGTTTCTTCACAAGGAAACCAAACAAGTATTCTTGGAAAATTGTGATGTACATTTAAAAATAAAATTATGTTTGAGAACCAGAGATCGGCTATTCTCAATGTCAGCTAATTGCACCTATGAAAGAGACTTAATAATATTTCCACCTCCAAGCTTTTCACATGCAAGAAAACATAATTGCCAAATCTGCTCTTAATTCTAAAGAGTAATTAAGACCATAGCAAAGCACTGACATGAAAAGTTTAAGTGTTTGGCAACTTGCAATGTCTAAAGAGACTCTAGTGCTGCTTATACACCACCAACAGAAAAAGGACAGTGCAGACCTCTGTACGATGTTTTCTGAACACTGAAAGTACACAGTACCTATGTTGAAATCTTACCACTTAACAGGAATCAAAAGGACACCACTAGGACTAGATGCCTTAATGATCACAAATAAATTTTGTTGTTGTGTACATGAACAGGAAAATACATTTCATGCTACAGCAGAGCTGAAGCCTAGCTTTTGTTTTTAGTCTCACTAACAATAACACATGGAATTCGATAGGGGTGTGGCATTAGCTTGACCTGGAATAATAAGATGTTGGCCCATCCTGGACATAGGGTCCCGTGTTTAACAAAGCTGGAAGCTAACGCGTAACGTCAAATCCAGCTTTTGCTCTTTCGTTCTATCCCAGTCAGTGTAAAACATTGCAGAACTGGTTTGTGCATGCACAATATTCTTAAATAACATCCCATAGTAGATTTTGACTTGAAATGATTGTATATTTTGCTTTGAATCTACAAATTTGGAAGCTTTAAATAAGTCTTGGCAATTAAAATTCAGTGTGTTCCAAGGTTACAACTGGTAGAACTGCTTTCAAGTGATTTATCAGCCTTTTAGTGATACACCCATAGTTTTATGAGTATGAACACCCACTGCATTCACACACTGTCTGGTGATCTAGTCTCCTTATCGTAGCAACATTGGCTAGAGACTGAAGGGGAAAAAATGGACCTGGAATTACACGCACATCAGAAACAGCAAAATGTTTTTGAACTCAGTTAGTAAAATACAAACCACATTTATCTAGCTCCAACATTTCTTTAGGTCTCTGAAGTCTCCTTCTCTTAGAATAAAGTTTGGTAACCTAAAGTTGGTCTCTGTTGTCCATCATGTAGTTCACAGATACTGTATCAATTTCACTGATGTGAAACTAAGCTCAAGGCAATTAGAGCTGACTTGGTTTAAATTCAAACTACAAAAAAAAATGCACTGACTTGTTTGTGCTTAGCAAAGACAAGATTTCCTTTGGAAACGTAGTGAGGAAGTTAAAACCTCTTGGATTTCTCTATTGCAGTATTGTCAAAGCAGATGATACCAGAATTACAACTACCTAATATCTTCTGTAGAAAAGCTCTGCAGAAAACACTAATAGAGTATGTTCAAGTAACTTAAACTGGAAAATCTCATTTATGATGAACTTTTGACAACTACCTCATTCCTCACAGGGAAACACACATGGATTTATGGAGCAATGCCCTGAAGCTGGGTATCCATGGCTTCAGGACAAATCTGCCAAGACGACTGCCCCGCAGGCACGGAGCCGAGATTATTGGGGCAGCACACACCATTTGAGCTCCCACCTTCCTCAGCAGTGTCCTGGGGCCAGGAGATGAATTTCCCCTGTCCCTCTTGAACTTCATGAAGTCAGCAAGAACACAACAGCTGGGAAGCACATTTAATTCAGGGAACAGAGTATTTTGGCACTGTTAAATCAAACCAAGTAGGAAAAAGATTAAATCATAAAAAAATCTTCATATTTGCAGAAATCCCAGAGCTGAGAAAAGCTGAAACAAATCCTCAGTTTAGGGATTTTGGAACACTGGGGTGAAGTGACCAAGCAGCAGCCAGGCCATGCACAGATCAGCATGACACCTTTCCTCCCCAGAGAGCAATCAGGCAATAGGCAAGTCATCTCAGCAACTACTCATGGAAAAGCAGACACAAGATTGTTTCAGCCATCCCAGACTGCACAACAGCTGGTTTACCTGCCTTACCTACACAGATCAGTCTAATGTGCTTCTCTAAAATTAAATGAGAACAACATTCTCCTCCCTCACTTTTTCCAAATTAAATCAGAGTTAAGGGAGGAAAATAAACCCATTATACTTCTAGTTCAGCAGTGCTTGACTCTTCTTCTTCACACATGATAGTAGAATAAATTCCTCCACGAAAAGGTGTACAGATCACATCATGGTCCCTGGTCTAAGCCTACATTACTGCCTCTAAATGAAGTGATAGCTGTAATGAGTAATGTCCATTCAGTTAGAAGCTGCAGCTGAAATAAATGGATTGTTAACAAAAGATCATATTTATCTTCATTTCATATTGCTTATGTCAATAAAGATAAGTATTTTAGGCTCTCAGGAGGGGAATTTGGACTGTTTGGTTGGAAATCTAGTTAAAAGGTTTTCCTCACCTCACCTTGTGTTGGATTTATAAACCCAAACTTTCTGCAATTAGTTAGGACAAATACAATTTAAAGGATCGTGGGAGGAGGGCAGCAGGGGAAGAAGATACTTAATTGTTCCTCAATAAACTGTTCTATAGCATTGTTGTAACAAATCAAAACTGTTCTCACAGAAGGAGGAAACTTTTAGTTTAAATAATGATAATCTGAGCTTCAAGAATCAAGGTCCTAGGAAACTGCAGTCTCAAATCTCAGTCACCGTACCTCTGATCTTTTCAAAGACCTTAAGGATATTTATTCTATGCTGCTCAAGGATTCCTCAGATAGTTCGGCAGAGACAGCAAAGGAACCTGTTTTTTTCTCTCCAAAGCCACATAATAAAGTGCTAATAAGAATTCCCCAAGTGAGATATCAAGATGCCAGTGTTTCTCTGATAAAGCTTTTATCTTTGTTGGCCACAATCTTTTCTTCCTGTTTAAACAAGTAGAATGGGATTTTCAAAATAATTCACTTCAGCCTGACTCAGAGAGGAAAGTAAAATTTCTAGCGATTTCAGCGGGAAGAGGCCAACAGCTACTTCTGAAAATGCTTCCAGTAGCCTATATAGTGTATGAAAACATCAGGGATGGAGAAATTCATTAAATATAGCAAAATCTCCTCAGGCAGGAGATTTCTTGAGCTACCTAGCATTATCCACTGCACGGGGACAAGAACTTGTGGGCAAAGTGAAAAGCTGTCAGGTGACACAATTATACTTAATATCACTGTTAAGGTGACATCTTAATAGATAACTTACAGCAGTATAAGAAAATAGGACTTTGTTTTACATTTGCATATTTCACATGTAAAAAAGACAAGATCATACAATGAAAGTCCCTTCACATTCAGAACAGAGTGCGTCTGGGAGGTACGTGGCATTCATTTTCAATCTAGTCGAGTCAGAATACATTGCAGTTTTGGCAGATTTATTAAGTCTAAATAAAAGTGTTCATTAATAAAAACTGAGTCAAAACCACAATGCATTACATTGTGGGAATGGACGATTTATGCTAAGCATTAAAGACAGAGTGAAAAAGATGGAGACTGCTTCATTTCTCTTTTCTAAAACTGTTAGTCAGCTTTTAATATCAATGATCTTCGGGAGGTAGAATTACTTCAGATACTGTGCAGAAGCCTGCATTAGATTACTGCTTCAAAATGTTGCTTATAGATAAACTTTTACCTCCAAGCATTACATGATAGACTCACGTAAATGCAGTACAGCTGGGAAACTGCATAACAAGTAATAAATTGGACAATTTCTAATTGCACAATAATCATTAAAGAAACTCCTAATGCATTTCAGCTATATGCTGATTCATGAACACAATTAAAGATGTCAGTGATCCTCGCAACATGGCAAGGTACTAAAGAAGATGAAAACAACGGCCAAGTCTGGGATTATGTTTCTACAGCAGGATATATGGATGGACATTTCAAACTTTCTTTAGTGAAATCCAAAAAAAGAAAAATAGAACCTTCCTACTTCTAAATTATTGCTGGGAGAATAGTTCATAACAAATCATTCATTCAATTAATTTCACTTTTACCTGTTCACAAATTGCCTGCAAAACACTTATAATTTTCTCAAAGGTACTACTTCAATTAATTCACCACATAATTTCAGTGAATAACTTTTCAGCTGCAGATTGTGACAAGTGTTCAGTATTCACAACTTGAAGTGTGTTGATTAGCTCTGACTGATCTGGGAATGATTGATTCGTTACCAGTGATGTCTGAACACGAGTCAGTCTTGCCCATAACCCACTCCAGTTATTCCTGCTGTGCTAATGCTGGCACTTGTAAATTACCCAAAGGCTGAGCTACATCCTCTATTTACTTGCCAGTAGTTCCAATCCAGCTTTACAATGAGCACAAAACCCCTTCTGTTTAAATTAGATTGCAGGAACCCGACTTTGCTTTGACGTTGCAGGTAGATAAGTACATGGCTAACTTACACCTAAATGCCCATTTTTTTTCTGGATGAAGGTAAGTTTAAAAAAGAAGTTAAGTCTAGCAAGATTTGTTGAAATCAGAGTATCTAATTTCAGTAACTGATTTCCTCACTGGGAATAGCCAACAGCCCAAGCAGATACTGGCACTGAACAAGGTTTCTGCTCTGCTTCTACTGACAGCTACCACAACCAGACCATTAAAAACAATAAAGGCAATCAGCAGTTTGTGTAGAAACCTCATAATCACAACTCACCAGAAAAAAAACAAACATGAAACAAATATTTTGAAGCAAATATTTCAAATCAAAAGCCTGCAGCCGTTTAGTAGTAAGGGCTGAGTCACACTACTGCTCTTTAACTGCTTGCACACATAGGTCTGGGTAACTAATACTGGTCAGGAGTTTAAGAAATTAAGCATTTGTCATACTGTACCATCAGCTGATGTGTTTTCCCATCTTCTCAGCAGCAATCTCATTCTGGCTTATCTTTGTGAGTTGAAAAGCAGAGGATTCCACAAAACAGGCCTCAGGGAGAAAAGCAAACCCAGGAAACCTCCTGCCTGAAGAGCCTATGCCACAACACCACCTTCTCCACCGACCCAATGACACACAGCTGTGTGTCACTGATCTCCTCAGTGTATCACCAACACTGCTGAGTTACCTGCTCTGAGAGTTTGTATTAATGGGATGTTAAGTGTCTTGTCTTTGTCCTACTACGTGCCAGCTACAGCTTCTAACAGCTGACCTTTTATTTCTCAGTCACCATTGTTCTTTCAGGATTAATTTTTAGTTTCACTATCCTCACTTTATGCTGTCCTATGTCACTTTTCCTGGCAATCCATTTTCCTGCATAATCGCTCACCTGACAGCCTCGGTGCCAACCATCTTTAACTCTTACCAGACCTCCCCTTACTTCTGCAACAGGCTCTACTGATCTCCCATGCTGCAGTTCTCACCCCCTTGTCCTCCTTACACACAACACCACACCTCAAATGGGCCTTCACCCATTGGCTGTCAAACACACCATCATTCTCTCCTCCTCCTC
Source organism: Podargus strigoides (assembly GCA_028020825.1). Taxonomy (NCBI): domain Eukaryota; kingdom Metazoa; phylum Chordata; class Aves; order Caprimulgiformes; family Podargidae; genus Podargus; species Podargus strigoides. The sequence continues at coordinate 15,209,158 of CM051628.1, forward strand.
CTTCAGAAAACTTGCTCAGCCTCAGACAGGCTAATTGTATTACATGATGTTTATATGCACTCGCTTCTACTTACTTCACATCTCCACATAAAAGATTTCATAGATCTTCAGGTTGGAGGGCACCATAAGATCATTTATCTATATCTTACTTTCCTTATCATTTTATCTTTAGATTTCCCCATTTAGATTCCCTCTGTAATTCAAGATATGGTTTTCCCATATATTTGCTCATAGGTTGTTTCTAGACAAACTATAACACAGAGAGGATCAAAGATCAGAAGCCATTGAGGCAAATATTTGAGTTTAACTGGCAAAAATTCCTTCCTTACTCAGAACCTGGTGAGCAGTTTGACCCTGACAGCATGAGCATGACATGCCCGCCAGGCCTGAAGGAGTCTGTCACTTAGCGCATCAGAACGCCTTGTTAAGCATCTGGGTGAGCACTCACAGATACTGCAGAAGAAAGCTTAAACCAACGAAACCAGAAAGCAGTTGCTGTACCTGTGTGGCTGGGAGGGGACTTCCTCTGTTGGGAATTTAAAGGATAGGCTTGGATTATTCTCCTTTTGTTTAGAGCCTACTGAACATGATGCAGGCACTGTCTCTGCACACACTGTCCTTCCATTTTTCACATGCAGTAAAATGTCCCTGGAGAAATTCTCCTTTGGGTTAATATGCAATAAAATGTCACAGTGATGCAAGAAATACCACTTTTGTATTTGACACTACAAAAGACACATCATGTTGATACGAGTCAATGCTGGCAAATACCACTGATTTGAAACAAAAGGAATCCATATGTTGTTTACAAGATGCTGACAGACTTCAGAATTATCAGCCAAAATAAGATGCTTGAGCAAAACAGCTGACTCTTAACGGACTTTGTCTCCTCTAGATTCAGACAATGTGGCTCACTTGGAGTAACACCTTACTCCACTGAAATTAGTGAGACATCTTGCCAAATGAAGTTATCATCGGGGTTGTCAATGGCATATCAACATGTAACATTCTGGCTCAAACACTGTGCTATGTAAGTCCTCCAGGACATGGATTATCTTTGCAGTTGCACAGCAGCAAACACAATCATGGCAAATATTCAAATGACTTTGGAAATCTAATTTTAAGACTTCAAAAAAACCTTTTCAAGGAGTTTCTGTTTAATATTGTGTAAATACTAGATGCCCTGCAAAACCTCTGACTGGATATTCTGACACTTACCAATATTCATCTTAGCTTGAGAGAGAAAAAAACCAACAAATTGCATACATATGTACTTTTTTTTTTTCTTTCATTAAATGCTCTGACTAATCTACAAAAAATGGGGCAGGATTTTAGGCATACAGTTCCCACTAAAATATGTGGAGTTTGAATAATTAAATCAACACAACCTTTTAAAGTCTTAGGCTAGGAAGTTGAAGCCAAAATTGGCAACATATTTTAGCTCTTTTCTGCCTCTCTGGTTTGGTCAGTAGAAAATTGGTCTTTCTTTGAGACTATTTTTAAGAATCTTTCACACTGTAGCTTACCCTGAGAACCAGTGATTTTCTTCAAATGTATATCTCAATTTGGAGACTTAATAGGGATCAATAAAATTAGGGATAAGGCTCAATGGAGTGTTAGGAAATGATCTCTGATTTAGAGTTTAGGGCATGTCACAGGCAGATATCTAGTAATGTCACAGTTAAACTGACCCCACTATTTATAAAAAGCTTCTATATTATCACCCAGGCTACATTAGTGAAAGTATTTCATCACATGCCTGGACTATTCACAAAGAAAACCCTGTCAAAGAGGCAGTTGAGACAGCACAAGAGATTATTCACTTTGTAACAAAGGCACTATAAGATACATTGGCTTTGCCACAAAATGTTTTATTAAAAACTCTTTTATAATGAGTTTCACAGCAAACTAAAAAAACACAAAATGTAAATGCTTTAATGTAATTAGTCCATCTTATATTTCAATGATACAAAGTCTTGTCAAGCCATAATAAGATCAAAATAGATTTTTCTCTCCATTCTCTTTGCAGTAATGATTTTAAATCCAGAACTTATTCTTCTTCTGATGATGAAATTTCCTTCTACTTTTCTACCTACTTTTGTAAGTGCTCGGGGTTCCCGTCTCTCATTATAGCAAAGCCTGAAGTTACTATTCAGTTTTAAGAGTCTGGAAAAATACACAGAAATCTGTAATGCTCACGTTACACTTAGTTATTCAAACGTATTAGGTGGTATTAGAACTTATAAAAGAATGTTGCTGCCTATTTAATAAAATCATTTTTAGACTGCAGCATCACTGTTACCATAAACAAGCATTTCCGCTATGTATGGTTCTTGCCTGAGCAGAGTGGTTTCTGAAGGTAATACGTAACAATGGTTTTTCTCCCAGTCAATGAAATCTGAGCTGACAATAGCATTCTTTCCTAGTTCTGCACCTTACCCCCTTCCTTTACCCTTGCATAAGTAATATGCAATAAAAACATTATCTTGTCTTGAGTTACTGTCCGTAAAGACCCTAAATGCCAAATGCTAGACAGACATTTGGAAAAAATGTCATTTGGAATGTCACTGAATAGGTCACCTAAATCTGAAAATATGTATCTCTCTCTTTTTAATGAATTTACGGTAATGGCCTAAATTGTCTCTAAATAATGGACAGAGATCTGGATTAACCCAAATCCTTATATCATAATGACTTTTGCATCCTACTTTACCACAGTTACTTTCTTAAAGTGTCTCTGTTTATCTGTTCTTCAAGTTTGAAAAGAAAAAACACTGCCGATTACTTCCCAAAATGAGACGAGAAATTTGTCCTGCTCAAGTCCAGTGCCTTGTTCTGTAATCCAACTGTTTTCCAACATTTAAATCTTGAGATTAAACTTTCATGAAGCTAGACTCTTCTATGCTAGCAATGAATTTGGACCAGTGGGAGTTTTGTCTTTGTAAGAATTTCACAGTCGATTGCTTAATTAATTTCTAATGAGCTGCACTGTGGTTTTGCTGAGTACGTGGGTTGTTTTTTTTCTGTAATTGTGAAATTTCTTGGTTCATAGCACAACAATCATGTCCCTTTGATGTATAATAGATATATAAACTCATAAAGGCTCTCTGGTTTAACTGTATTTAGGTATGCAACCAAATTGGTTCTCCTAATATTCGTTATGACACTTGCACCAGATATGTAATCTGAAGCCTATAAAGTAAAATATAAAATTCTCCTACAGACTTTTCAAACTACATTCTGAGCTTCATCAAAGCGTTGCCCTAAGGAACCGATCCTTTTCAGAGTTATAACTGAATGAGTTATAATGACTATGTTAACAATGAAAGTAATATCAGAATTAAAGCTCATTCTGCTCTCAAGAAGATGCCTCCCCCCCAAAAACCAACCAACCAAAAAAACCCCAAACGACCAAAGCCTCTAGTTATTTCTCTCATTTCAAAGCCCAACTCACAAATAATTCTTCAGCAATTTCTCACCACCTAACTTCACTATTCTTATCTTATATGCTGCTCTGACAGGACAGTGACTCCCTTATGAGTTTTTGTACTAGGAATTCATTTATTTTCTGAATCTTTAAAGAGCCTGTTGACTGTAATTTGATGCTATACTCTATAGGGGACAGCACAGTCTTGTCTTTTCCCTTCCTTCCAAATACTTGCTTTCTGTAGTGCAAAATAAAGGAAACGATTTGTTTCCTATCAAATATCTTTTCTTACTAGAAATCAGGTACCAATCCCCATACTGTTGGTCATGGTGAATACAAAATATGTCAAGTAGAAATACTGACATCATTTGGACCATCCAGAATTTTAATGAGTGTGCTTGACTAACAGAATTTGGTCAGTTCTGATTATTCGCAAGGCCAACAGTCAAAAAAATTCTGAATTTGCCCGGGGTTGCTATACTAAAATAAATACCAAAAAGCAACCCTGCCTTTGAGACTAGTATCTTAAGACTCAGCAATGGGTTTGTGAGCTGTAGCAGTTCTGTAGTTTTGGCATTTACTACTACTATAAACCTGTGAGAAGATGAAAAAATAACCTCAGCCACTCCTGTTGGTTTTAAGCCATTTTATCCCTGATATGCTAGGAAAAAGCATTATTATTTTCACATTTCACTCATATAACAGATGAGATGTGAAATGAGTGTCATGGATAATAAAGACCACAATGGCAGCTAAATCTTATGCTATGTAATCAAAAACTTCTCTGCTCACTGCTACACAAAACTAATAACAATTACTGTGGATTCTGGGTATAAAAACAAGCCCAATTTCAGAGATAGAAGAGTCATAACAGAGGAAATGAGTTGGTGAGAGCAGCTCTCCTGGCCAGCTGCAGATGAGGGAAGTTACCCATTGACTTTTATGGGAAATTCAGCCTGTGCATAAAACATTGCTTCAAATACTCTTATTCCTACCCATTTCTAGATATGAGACTAGCAACAGCACTATACAAATGAAACAATATTTGGGTTTGGTTTTAGTGGAAAAGAAAGAGGAAACAAGAAAGCACAGAGCTCAGAATTTTGTGCCATGCACCTTCACATAGGTGATTTCACAGTGGTTTCAGTATGGCAGGAGTGGTCTCTGACAAAGAAAGGCCTTTCATCCAGAGCCGAGTGAAGGGTCCTCACTAAAATGCCACCTACTGCTCTGTACTCTTAACTTTCTGAAATGAAAAGTCTCTCAGGAATGCATTAGTCATGCTGTACTCGTGCATGACTATAATACAGACTGACTAGCATACTTGGAAAAAAAAGGGAAAAAAAAAAAGAACAGAACAATTGCAACAACAGGATAGTGCTTTGTTAACTGTGACTTCCCCTCCCAAACCTCCCTGCTATAATAAAGAGCATCTGCTATGAACAAGAACTAACCTGTTACTAACCGAATTCCAGTATTGATTTATGCATGATTAATACATTCCCTAGTCATGGTATCAGCCCCTTAAATGGAGCTAGATAGTAACTCAAAATGCTCAGGTATGCTCTACAACAGGCGGATATTGTTTCAGTTTTCACTAAAAGCAATACAGCACTGCATTATAGGTTCATCTGGGCTTGACTCTTCCTTAACTACTGCTACTGAACAGGTAAATTAAATAGGGCACTCCTCAGAGGCTACATGCCCCTGGGTATTATGTGCTGGGTTCTGCAGGTGACTTATGTTCAGTGTTTAGTTTGCAGAAGACAAAGCTAGTTTACCATCACTCCTGTAGTTTTTTGATAACTGCTTTGTCCCATACTAGCATGCTGCTGCAGGAGGAAGGGTAGAGTAGCCTGAATGCTGTATGATTGTCTTCTAAGGAGTGCTCTGCAGTGGCCATTCCAAGATTAAAAAAAAAAATTCTTTTTCCATTGAAAAAAATGCTGTGGGCCAGCATGTGAAGACATGCACTTCCACAACTTCATGCTACTAAACTTTGTCCTTATATGGAAGGACTCCCTACAGGTTCTTCAACCTTATTAGACTTAGATTTCCATGTTCCAAAACTGAACCAGTAAGAGTATGGAAACAGCTTAAACAACAACTCATAGCCTTTGCTTTTTCCCTGCAAATCAGACACCACAGTGATGCATGACTGTAGGTACAGATATATGCAATGATTTAGGAACTACAGAACCCAAATAGGACAGAGACACTTTCTATAAGACGCAGAAAGAATGAAAAACAGGTATCAAGAAAGAAGAGAAAGGAAAAAGTAAACTTTTCTGCTTGAGAAATGGGTTTTTACCAGCTCTTCAAACTTCCAACAATTTCTAAATTCTGCCTGCAATTTAAGAGACTGTACCTTTTATGGTAACAGCCCTGCAGGGTAAAAGAGTTTGCATTTTTAACCCTACCGTATGCAGAATTCTCATCATTCATAAATGGGAACTAAGTCAACAGACAGTGAGTTTAGCACAGGGGGCAGATACCATATGTGTGTTTGTATTTTTTATTTATATATAGATAGTACATATATATAAACATATATAGATAAAAATTCTGAAGAGCTTTCTGCCTGGTTATAAAGCAGCAAAGTGTTGAAGCAGGTGCTTTTAAAAAATTTTCATTTTAAGTACAATGCAACCACAAAATAGTTCCCCATTAAACAGGGTAGAAAGATATTGGGTGAAGTAATGAATGGATACCATTGTCAGTTTGCAAGATAGAGATCAAGAGGTTGGTGTCACATTTTTAGTCTGCTCGGTATAATAGTTTTCTACATCATATAAATGCAAAGGAAGAAGTGCCTTTTTATACTCATTGAATTAGCTTCAGGTTTTCTGTGATGAGAAAAAATTGCTTTCTTAGATGTGCTGCCTGGATTTGTGCCATCCTAGAACATAGTTTTAAATTATGATTTATTTTTTTTTTCAGAAAAATGCACTTTCTCGGCAGCTTAACAAAGGGGATCAGTTTCCTCTGCAACATTTGCACAATAGTCATAAAATCCTCCAAACTCTCCTAGGAAAATTCTGGGACATCTCTTCAATGTTATTTCTCTCTACTTCTAACTTTTTAAACAAGTACAATTTACTTGCAAGCAGGAATCTACTTGTAGTATGCTGAACCTGCTGAACCTGAATCTTACAAAAATACATCATTATGATAGGTGGATAGATTACGTACGTAGAGCAAGATATATTTCAATACAGCTATTTTTCAGTACTCTAATGAAGGAGGTTTTGAAGTTGTGAAAAACTGGTCTGATGGGATCTCTCCTCAGTAGCAGCAGTGTTTAGTTAAGCTTATTAATACTCTTCATGGTAAACATTTTCTTTTTGTCCTGAATTTTTTTTGTGGTTAGCCAGTACCCACCAAAGGACTCATACTATGAGTCCTGGAAAGATGTCATCTCTCCTAGCAGGTCTTACAGACTTCTAAAATTTAACCTCTCCTCTGAGGCAGTCATTGACTGCAAGAATAAGAAGTTACAGTCTGTCCTTTCCTTACCATACCCATTTCTATACTCAGCAGCTGATGAGCACCAAGGAAAAGTAGCCGTGTGATTTCCAAAGGATCTAAGCACTCTACCAACAAACATCCAAGTACTTCAATGCAACTTGAAATCTCTTGGGAGTTTTTGACACCTACTTTTTGAGATTTCAATACTTTTGCATCTAGTGTTATCACTAATATAAACAAACAACAAATGATATAGGTGGCACAAAAATACCACTTGGAAATGGCTATTTTCTCCTTCTCCCAAGAAGTGGAACCAAATACTTTTGCCAACAACATGAAGCAGTTTGGAAAGAGGTAATTGCTCACACAAGCAAGAAGCCTTTTGGTACTAAGTGGATGCTTGTGAATTTTAGAGCTCACCAAAGTATATATTGTTGTCTACTAAAGTATATACTATTGTCTTTATTTACATGAGAGTTCTCTAAGGCTGAGAGTTAAAATTATTTTTTTCAGTGCACACTAAGACATTTATAAGAAGCTGAGACATTCACAGTTCCATTGACGTCAGTAGGGCTGGAGTACGTAGCCCTTTAAAAAAAAATCAGGACACTGTGCTCTGCTGGCTGCATAAGTGTTTGTCACAACATTTGGGGCCTATTAAGCCCACACAGACTACTTAGAGATAAGAGTCTCTATATCCTATCAATTGGTCCTTCAAGCCATGCAGTTTTACATTGCTTCCCTTTGTTCATTTGTTCAGGCCCCTAAAACCAAGCTAAACAGCAGAATCCAAATATATACAGTAGGCATTATTGGCCAATATAATACAACAATCTGTCTTTGTTTAACTGTGAATTGACTCTAGGACTGATTTATTTATTTCACTGCAATACAATAAACCAGTATAAATCCACATATGTTTCAACAGAACAGGACACTCCTCAAAAGGCATGGCCAGTTCTGAAAGCCTCATCCCACCTTTGTTTATCAGGTCTCAATTTGACATCCTTTCAGACACTCCTGGTTTCCCGCGTTTTTCCCAGGGATGGGTGGGAGGGTTGATGGGTTGCTATAGACAGATGGTAAAGTGTAGCTGATCTGAGCATTTGAATAGTTTGTTTAAAGAAACTCTATTCAGTTTTGCAGTGACAGTCTGTCACCTGACTGCTGCTGGCGTGTTGCATGTGAAGCAGCTGGAATTGTCAAAGCTCCTGTTTAAAATAATCAGGTTGAACGTATCCAAAACATTTCATATGTACCCTGAATATATTTAGATAAAGTATCTTGAATATATTTAGATAAAATACCTTGATCCAAATGATTTTTGGGAGAGAAAAGCCATCTGGCAAGCACAACTTTCCTTTTGCTGGCAGCCATGGCTTACTTTATAGCACTAGTGAAAGGAAGGCTTTAACAACTGTTTTACACAGCCATACACATTCATACTATCAGAAGAAAGTTTGCCATAGTTTTTGAGTGTATTAACAGGTTTTGTTAATGTTAAAAGTAGTGTTATGCTTGCCTTCACATGAGACTGAGAGAAGTGGTAATATGTCTGCAATCAAGTGCATAACATTGAGTTCTAAGCATTTAGGGAAATGACACATTGTAAAAAAAACAACCAAACAACAACAACAAACAATCAAAAAAAACCACAGCAGAAAACTTGCAGATCAAAATTACTGATCAGATACAGTGCCATCTACAATACCATAGCACATATCCATTCTCAGACACACAGTTCCTAGAAGACTCTTAGTGCATATTAAACCAGCGTGTGCCAAGAGCCTCGGCAGCGTCTGTAATTCAAAACTTATAGGGTCACATAAACTGCTGCTTAGTTTTCTCTTTCCTAAAATTTGTCAATTCAATGACTTACGGAAGTTAAACTTATATTTAAATATTTTTTTTTTCCATTTTGAAAGCAACTAATGTTAGCAGCTTGAATTTATCTTAGCAGGCATTAACTGTAAAATCAAGCGGCAGTGCTTAAATACTTTAACTGTTTCACTATTCATCGTTTTGGCAGCCACACTAAACCAGTGATTATCAAACCTTACACTAGTATTTTATGTAAGCATAGATATTAAGATAAGAGCTAATTCCACTCAGTTTTACTGTATCACAATATGATCAGGTAGAACCTTTGAAATGAATGTTATATCTGCACCTCCCCGACAGAGAAGGGAAGTGTATCCAGGTACAGCATTTACCTTCGCCACCTGCATGTCACACATGGAAACTAATTGATCCAATCTCAGTACACTGAAAGACTCCCCTAATCAGCTGTCAAAGCCTGCAGCTTTTCTCCCTTCCTTTTATGTCACAACAGTTTGCATTTCATATTTTTCATTTAAAAATCTGCAGGACCCAAAAAAATCTGGGCATTTCATCGGTTCTGCAAGCAAATATACCATACTATCCATTTTGAGAAATAGGAGACACAGCCATGTTAATTCTAATGGGCATTGATAGCGCTGGGAAGGCAATTTACAGGAGCAGCATGGCACAGTCCTGGCACACGTGCAGAATACAACTGCTGTGTAAAATACAGATCCTGTCCTTCCTTCCCTCTGAGGGTATTTGAGGAAGGTATTACCCTTCCTTTTCTGACACCACAGTCATGCATCCTCTGTGCTCACATGTCAAGAAACACCACCCTATCTTACATGAGTGGAGAAGGAAAGCCTGATCTTTAGCACATAGGAAAAGGAACAACTGTTATATGAAACAGCCTGCAGTGACCTAATTCAAGAAAGCTTTGTCAGGTGATAAGCTTTCACACCCTTTATGTCATTCCCTGAAGCGCATAAGTGTTCAAAACAGTTTAAAAACATTCAGAAATGTGAGAGAAGTAGCTGTCCTCCTGTGTGGCTCTGACAAAGAATAGAATTCCCAATATAGTCACTGGTTGCAAAAGTGCTCTTGAGCTGCTGTTTCACTGGGTTTACGTCTGAGTGCCACTAATCAAATTAACTGCGATGGCTGCAGTAAGCTGTTTATACAGATGAAAGACCCACCAAAAGAAGTTTCTGTTACAGCTTATGAAGCTGAATACTGTTAAGCACATAAACACTCACTGCACAGAAAATCTTAACTTTTATTCTTTCTGCTGTTCCTCACTAGAGACTCAAGAGTACTTAAGTGTTCTTGTTAAGTCTTGCACAAGCCCCACATCCCTCTTCCCATTATATAACTGGGGCTTTTTCTGCCTTGAAGAACAAAAAAAACCCCAAAAAACAAAAAACAAACAAAAAAAAAAAACAAAAAAAAAAAAACAAAAAAAAAGAAAAAAAAAGGGCATTTATTTTTTGTTGCCTTTCTTCAAAAGAAAAAAAGAAATACAAAAATTCTAAGGGTAATACAAGCAGTAAACAATGATTTAATAAAATATACTGTTATAGTATGATGTTTGTGTCAAGCTGCTTCCCCATGGTACAGTTAAAAACAGAAAACGGAGTCAGGAGACTGTTCCAAAACAGGAAACTGCAAACCAGGCACTTTTAGCCTATCAGATCCCTGTGACTTTGAAAATTAATATCAGGCCGTGGGTGTTTGTGGAAAGGATGACCATGCCACAGAAAAAAAGAGGTAACAGAGCAGCTACTGAGATTACATAGGGGGCCCCTCACACACAACCAGCTACCTGTAACTGTAGAAATACAACAAGGGAAGGTAGTGGGCAGCATCATCATGCACTGACATGGACAGTCTCAGCTCCTTACCAAGATCTGCAGCAGATGCCTGAGGACTAAAGGTTTGCACACTCTCTGAAACTTTACAGATCTTCACAAGGGTGGCTCACAGAGGATCTATAACGCGTTCTCTCAGTTCACATTAGCCCATTTATTTTACTTCCTCATAAAAATAACACCCGTCAATGTTAGCTGAGGAAAGTAATGCAAACAAAAAGTACTTGAAAGATGACTAGTCTACTGAAGCATAAAAATGCCTGGGAAGTCTTATTAAAAGTTACAAAATCCATCTCCTCCCTCTGTTTCCTCATTAACATATCAGAAAGTCATAAAAAGTGTTGTACTTTTTAAATATTTGATACCAAAACATCTGTTCTTAATTTGTACAGGTCAGGCTAGGCAGAAAGAAGGAATACAAAGCCTCAGACTGCTGCTGGATTCCTGCAGTCCTTGCTAAATGAGTACAAGATAGCACTGTCACTAATGAGTACCCATCTTGGCACAGCTACACAGCGGGCACAATGCTAGCAGATCCTAGAGGTCCTTCTAAATTATGTTTGAAAACCTCCATGACAGGAAGATTTAATTAGTAATATTAATAATGTCAGAGGTCTCTGCCTTTGAAAGTATTCCAATCCTCCTAACTAAATACATAGCATAAGGTTCCTCAGGATTTCCAAGCAGAGGAAATCATGTTTTCATATCTTTTTTTGTGTTAATAACCAATTATGTATTCATTAGATGAGAGAAAACTGGGGAGTTTTCCTGAAAGAGAAATGTTTTGTTGGTTGGGGGTGTGTGTGGTTTTGTTTGTTTTTACAAAGTTTTGAGGACTTATACTCCCAAATGAGAAAGAGGTAGGAAATGGGTAGTAGGATTTTGTGCAATTATTATACCTAATGATAATATCTTAGCCTGTCAGTCAAATGACTACCAAGTTTCACTTTTATAATCCAACAATGAAGAAAACATTTCATCTTCTCACCATTCTGGCAACTGATATCCTGATGTATTCTTTTTTTTTTTTTTTTCCTCTCCTGTTTTAGTTTTTAAGGCTGGCAGTGCTACATTAATTCACATTTAAAAGTGGTCCTCTGTAGATTTCACAAAAGTGCAGATTTTTTTTTAAACTCAGCACAAACTTCTATCAGCTGCTACTTTACCAGTAGCTTCTCTTTGATCATTTTGTTGCATAAAATAATACTGTTCCTATCGTTCATCTCGGTACCATACCTTTTCTGTACTTGAAGAGAGCATACATGTCTTAAGTATTTGCTTCTTTGTGACTCTTGGAATTATTGATCTGTGATTAAAAACATTACAAATAGTTACACTAGGAGATTAGGGTAACTTCTAAATAGAAAGTTCCAAATTGTACACAAATACTAATAAGCCATCATTTAACCAGCTAACAGCTATTTTAGAAATCAAGTTAGGATAAAAATGGATAACACGAAAATATTTTCACTTTATACATTATGCACCAGATTAACCCTCAGTGGTCAAGTGATAAACATTGCAAATGCCTAAATACATAAAATGGGACAAAATGGCATTAAAGCTTAGCATGGAGAACACGAAATAAACCAAAATTTCCTGATACAGCTTCTTAGAAACTGACAGCATTTATTTGGCCAGATAACTTTCAGAGGCACAATTATTTTTATTCAGTGTAAACAGTCTCTGATGTTAGAGAGAAAAATCTTTCTCTCAGATAAATGCTAGCTTTTAACAAAGCATATCTTGAGCTTCACACAAGCAACATATTATAATTCGCTTTGAAACATGGTGTGCTGATAACATTGGATCTATCACTCTGATGATACATCAAGACAGGGAATTCTGAAATGGTGAGCACATTAGTAAAAATTACCTTTAAAGACTAGCGTTTGCATTCACATGCACAACAGATGTAAAACAGATGTCTTAATACTTAGCTACTATTTTAAGTACAGGCATAAAGGCTTTTGTGCATGTAAAATGAGATGTGTCGCAACAACAGTCATATCTGTACAGAAACAGTCCTCGCTGCTGTAACACCATTCCTGCCTGGTGCTCTGCCACTGGGACGTCTCTACACCCTGAGAAACCAGCTGTGCTGGGGCAAGGGGGTAACTGCACTCAGCCCCCAGGTGGAGAAGGGGATGGGAGGAGAGTGTGCAGGGCTGACTTTCACTCTGAGCTGCAATAGCTCCATGATCTCTGCATGGATCGGATAATCACAGACATGCAAGAGCTGACAGTGATTCTGTCTGTCTTGTGGCAGTGACTGACATGACCTGTCATGAGAAAACACTTTCCTATCTTTATCAACAAACAATTAAGTCTTACTAGGATTTTTAGGAAGCGAGTAGCTAGACCTCCATAGATGTTAGTAATATCTGATTTCTTACCAGGCCAGCCTGCAGCAGTAAGGAATGCCTTGGAGTGGACTTTGTTACCACACAGGTAAGGCTTGTTAAAGGCTTAGGGAGAATTTCAAAGTTTGGGACTACCCTTGCCCTTACCTTGGCAACAAGACAGAGCAGGATGGAGGCAGGAACAGACAGCTCCACTGTCCTCAGTGCTGACTTTGCTGGCAAGCAGCACCCATCAGCGCCTGGCAGACTGTGACATGCCTTCCAAGGCAGGCAAAGGGAATGCTCACAGTTTCCACAAATGTATTTCCACAAATACAGGACATGGAGAGGAGTTCACCCCTCTTCTTGCTGTCCTCACTGCCATCACACAAGGCTTAGCAGCAGACCACATGGCTGCAGAAGATATCTCACCCATCTGAGCCATTGCACCTTCTCAGGACGTTTTTTGATGTGTTGTCTGTGCCTCATCTTTGCTATGGGCTTTGTCTGTATATCACAAACAATCCCATGGCCATTACCAGGACATGAGCAGTTATTTTAAGCCTGATTTTATGTCTGCATTCATTTGAGCACGCAAGTGGGACTGCCCACAATGGAGCTGGCACTGTGACTTTGTGTATGCCTGAATATTTTGTGTGTGATGGTTCCTTCCCACCATGAAAGCCTGCACACCTTAAGGATAACAGGATCACTCAAGGCCCTGCTGAAGTCAGGCAGCCTCTTTCCATTTCCATAAGGCTTTAGGTCTGTTCCTTAATGTACTGCTGATTAACTGTGTTAAAAGATATATGCTCAGCTTTCTCCAGCTTATTCAGTTTAAGTGACATTTCTTGTTATCTACAAATATGAATTGTTTTGCTCTTTATATGTTTTTGTAAAGTCCTTGCTGCACATTGAAAAGCTGCTCTATCAAAAGTCATGAGTATTTGTCTTGTGAGGTGTATAGTTATCTATTGCCAGAGACAACAGTTTCATTTTTGATTAGCCAAATACATACATGTTGTTATAGTTAATAGGCCAGTTTTACTACACAAGTCACACAGGAGACAAACAATATATTAACTATCCTATTAAGCAATGCAGACAGCACAGAGTGTTTGGATTTTCAGCATCCTTGAGAAGTGACTTTGCTATTACGCTAACAATGCCCTGGTGAGTATTCATTTTCAGGTAGTAACAGCCCTTGAAAATAACTCTTTCAGTCTAATTATACTGCTGGATTACAGAAAGCCTTTCACTGAAGTTTTACGGGCCAGATTCTTAGTCACTGTAAACATTGTAACTCCACAGGTTTCAGAAGGAATAATCCAATTTATACGGTGGACCTACTTCTCTATTCTGTAAGCCCTGTATTAAAGGAAATGTAATAATTAAAGATGATGGAATAAAAGAGCCAAACACCCTAACTTGATTCATGCAATGAATGACTTTGCATTTACTGAAATGAGGATTAGTTATAACTAGGAGATTAGTTTGGTGTAATAAAGCAGACTTAGCATAACATGGAGAACTCTTCAGTGCATTTTGGAATAATACATTTTAAATCTGTCAGTTGCCGCTGAAGGTCCCAGTCCTGGAAAGCTCACTCATGATTTAACTTTATGTACTATAAATAATCCATCTGAAATCAGCCTATTCACAATGTAAACAGGCAAGCAGAATTTAACTGCTGGACAAATGAGGGATCTAGCCGGACGAAAGTTCTCTGGCTTCCACATCTCCTTCAGACTTGACCTATAAATAAGTAGAGAAATGTTTGGCATTTTGCTGAGTAGAAACAGGCTTGGTTTTCAGTGGGTTTGGTTCTATTTCAAAGAAAATCTTCTATTCTACTCAAATGAATGTGATTTTCACAATAAACTACACAAAGGTCTCATTCTCTACAGACTTATGTTTTTAATGCTCCCCTAAAATGGGAAAAAAACCTACTCAATCATAATTCCCAAAATGAGGAAGAATATATAATTCATTTTCATTAATCCTGCTATGAGTCTTGCCTGTAAACTCATTTGAAACCTGTCTCAGCAGCAGTGTTAAAGCTAGTTTAAGGCACAGAGTTGTTAGATGTCAAACACCAAATTAAAAAATCCATGATGCAATAAACTTGCTGCCTTGCTCCAGCAAGAAATATATTTTTCTCAACATGTATACAGAGGAATAAGAAAGACTGGTGCTTTTAGCTGAAGTGTGTTTTAGAAGAAACACACCAACCTGAGCCAGGGCACAAAGCCATCAGCTACTAGATCAAGAACCTGAAATTTACATTTAATCAACCTCAAGTAGGGCCAAAAAAAAAAAATAAAAATCAATTTAACACACTGTTTGCAGAACATTTATGGTGGAATCATCTTGTATGATGCAGCACTGCTGAAAACTACCCCCACAAAAATCAGCTGTTAAGGAAAGTGCAACGGCCAAATAAAATATGTCACAGAAGTCACTGAAGTAGAACAAGGAATTTCTTTATTTTGTTTCCCAAAACTTCAAACGTAACCTTTGATAAGCTGAATGTTTGATCTTTTAGCTAGCAGCGCGATTTCCTAGTTACTTTTATAAACTGGAGCTTTCAAACTCCTACCTACTCCCAGTGATCTCTGCATACTGGCTTATTTAATATTCCCTCAGCTTATCTTAGCTCTCAGTGCAGCAAGGCTTTTTAGTTGCTATGGCCCTAAGCATGGAACATGAAAGAAAAGGATATCTGGGAGTTTCACTCTATATTTTTAATTTAAAAACAAGGCCTGGGAGCCTGAGGCATGTCCCCAGTCATTTTCAGTTGTTTTGGAGCTCCCATTTACACTTGGAACATTCCATCATCACAGGGTACTTCTTCAAAATATTTAGTGAGACATGCGGAAATACCAAGGCTGTATCAGATCTGTAGCTCTGTTTCAGTAAGGAATGAGATGCCTGTATGCATGGATAGCAAAAGGGATTCAATTGCTAAATTTGTCAAAGGGGTCTTGCCCAAAATCTCATGGCCTAGTTTCTGATTAGTGATTCTGGCACAGTCTTCCTAATCCCAGCACTCATACAAACAGCATTTACTTTCCACAACCCAAATAATTCAGAGCTCCTTCAATATCGCACTATTACACTAATTAATCTAGCTGTCATCACAAGCCAAACGAGCTGAAAAGAGCAATATGTTACATTAAGTATAACTAGACAGCTATAGAGCATTATATTCACACTGTTTGCTTTTGTTATAAAAGGCATTATATCTTTGTGAGCACCTTTAAATTAATGTACTTGTATCATTTTTGGTTCTCAGAAAAGGTAAAGTATGTTTAAGAGGTGAGGAATTTCCAGCTAGCAAAAGCTGGGGAGGGCTGATCTCAGCCACGTCTGGGCCTGAACAAGTACCCAACAGTGATAAGAAGTTACCTTTTCCCTCTCACCACTTGTTATATCCTAAAAGTATATCATGCTTGGACTCTTGGACTTCTTGCTTGAAGCAATAGCAATATTTCTATGACAATGAGAAAAAAATAGTTCCTCTGACTTTGCAAGGACCACTTTGAAATGTTAGGCTATAATGTAGCCTACCTCAAGCCTAATGCTGCTGTGCTTGAACTTTCTCTGCCAGTCTGGCTCAGCTATGTCTATGTTACATTGCAATGTGCAATATACTCAGTTTGCTTTGGTGTGAAGAACACCATGACACAAATCAATCCAGGTAAACTCTTATTAGCAAGGTCAAAGGGCTGGTATCACAGAAAGGTAATCTAGAAAAGAAAGATTTACTGCTCTTTAGACGTACTCTGACATCAGCAAGAATTAGACCCTGCATTTCTCTCTAAATCTCTTCTTCAGCAAAGAACATAGTATATATTAATTAATCCAAACAATTAAGTATTTTGCATTCAGCTTCTAGAATATTTCAACTTTGCCTGGGTGTTTTAAAAGAGCACCAGTTAAAGAGATGTAAATATGGGCTCAAATAAACCTACCAGAAATTACACATACAATGAAGAGAAATAATCTCTACTGAATTTAAAATATTCTTTACATTTAGATTTTCATCTTGTCATCTGCTGTAAAGAAGACCGGCAGATAGGTATAGTGGTACATCAGACAAATCAGGAACCCTTTACCGCTAGGGAGTATGCAGAGGAGGTGGATAAGGGTAAAAGCCCAATATTGTCAGCTGTTTTCAGCCTTCCAGATAAAAATGCTGTACATTCAAAAACATGGGAAGGCTCGCCTGCAAAGGTAAATACAAAGGCTGACTAAGGTAAAAATCTCCCAAGAAACAGAATATTTGCACCTAAAAAAGATAAAGTTGAAGAATTTATGCACAAAGAAGATGCGGCCGAAATAGATCATTTCCACTGCCAATTTCTAATTAATTGAAAATCTTTAATTTGTTCTTTGATGCTGGTTGTTACATACCATGCATGATCTCTGTTGTGTTTTAAATGATTGCTCTCACAAGCAATACTGTTGACATTAACACATAGTGCAAATTATATTGAAATATCTTTTTGTAAAACCAATTCTTCTTCAGTTTGATTAAGAAAGAAAAAGCCTGCCCTTGAAAGTCAGCAACATTTTAGATGAGCACAGAGAAAGAAATTATAATGCTATCTTTTTCTGTAAACTCAGTTACAACTTATATGTACTTGCTGTTGTTCATTAAAGTTTCATAAAAAAATAATGACTCATGAGTAGAAGATGAATCTTTGCTACAGCGTGATTTTTTTGAAGCTTTTCACCTGAATTTCTCAAAGAAACTTATCTAAATATTACTTATTTGAAGTCAGCAATAACTGTGGCATAGATATGAAGTATATGACATATTGCTGAGTGTTGTGGAACATGATTCAAAAATTACATAGAACATAACTCAGCAAATATTGCTAGTATGTCAAGTACACTGCAAGCACTCAGAAGACTTCAGCTGCTTCTCCACTGAGAGTTCCTAGTAGCCGTGTGCCTGCGCAGTTAAATGAAATAGGTATTTTATTAATGCTGCCAGAAAGAGGAAGATTACCACGAGAAGGAAAAGATATACTTGGGATGTCATATGCAATTTAAATTTATAAGCAGCCCCCAAAAGTTGTAAATTGGGACCTGGTGTAGGGGAGCACTGTTCCCAAGCCTAGAATGTCTCAGGGATGTTTAGAAGTGCTTTAGGGGCTCCCTTTCTAATCAGAGTTTCTCTTCCACAAATACTATGCATATTTGACCCAAACATGTGCAACTTGCAATCTGTGTACGCTGATAAACAAAACAAAACTGTTATAAAGTTCCTTGGTATTTAGACATGGATCACACCATAGCATACTAAGAGCTAACAGAGTTATGTATTGTGCAATTCCGAAATGATGTGAAAACCCTAGACCACAGCTTGCTTAGGGGATGTTGATGTCAAGAAGTCAACCTGACTGACATTCATCTGCACTCCTCAGACAAGGATCAGGCAGTAAAGAGGTAGCCCACCATTTTGTATCACTCTATATTGATTCCACTAGCCATAAGAATAGGGAGAGGAGCATGTACGTAATCCAAACTGCATTATCTTTTGACTCCTACCCATGCTATCCTTAGACCCTCAAATTTATACACTTTAACAGAATCTGAAAGTACGATTTCATACCCAACATGCCGAAGCCAAAACTTCAGTGATTTGCATTCCCAAAATCAGATATCTAAATAAGAATTCAGGTAGCTAAGTAAATAATTGAATATACTACAATGGGAAGTACTCAGCTCCTGTCATAACAAGTTTATCCTCAACTCTCCATGTAACATTCCTATCTGTTTTACCCAAAGAAGTCTGTAGGCTCAAAGAGGTGCTCTGATTGATTTGTGGCCAAAAAGCATGTATGGCATCTATGACAGAAAGAGTAATCATTCCTCCTCACATTCTTCTACACTAAATACTGCAGACATGACCTGTATATCAACTGGAAATACTGATGATTATTGGTACTGTAATTTACCTGCAATAATTATTCTAAGATTATTGCAATAATCTTAGAATTCACAGGTTGTAAGTAAAGGAAAAAAAATCAGAGGTACAACCCTACATTGCCTAATCCATCTTTTCTTGTTTTGAATAGAAAATCCATTGTGTTTATGGGTTTGATCCTGTCAGTATACCAAACATGGTCAACAAACCACAACTGTACTGCACCTATACTGTGTATTAGCTCTAAGTCAGAACTTCACACTGAAAGTCTATTTCACTTCTGTGACATCCTTTTCTACTCTATCTGAAAGTCCTTTGGGGATTGTTAAAACAAGAATTAACATTACAGATTTGTAGTGTTTTTAACAAGAGGAAAGAACACTTCAATAAGCCCTTTCTTTTTGGAGATCAAAGGATTATATTAACCTTTCAACCCACAAAACTCCACAGTCAACTCATGTTCATGCCGGTGCCTTCATTACATCTTCTATTGCTATTGTTCTATTGCTACCTCACAGAAGACTCCCAAGCTGCAATATTAACCTGCATCTCCTCCCTGATCCTGTCTGTATTTTTTTGTCTTTGGTGGATTTAATAACACATTTTTCTGGATTCTGATAGAACTGTTGTTCAAATCATTTAACAACTGTAATATGCCCTCATTATCTTCTGAAACATCAGTCTGTTTCATCAGCAAACCTTATTCACAAAGATTTTAGCATTTAGAACATTGATAAGAATGTCAAATACCATTAATGGAAGAAATTCCTGAGGGTCTCTGTTAATAAAACCTCGCTCATTAATAAATCTCTATTGAGAAACACATTTTAAAAACAGTCAGCAAGTCAAACTAACATGCACCCTTATTAAGCCTACATAATGTAATTGACCCACGTGGCTCACATGACTAGGTCTTGCGATGTTAAATTATGTTAAAAAACTTACTTCTCAACATAGTTGTTTTTATCAAACAAGCCTGAATTTCTATGAAATGAATAATCACAGAATTGGCTTGGTTGGAAGAGACCTCTAAGATCATCAAGTCCAACCATTAACCCAGCACTGCCAAGTCACCACTACACCATGTCCCTCAGCACCTCATCTACACGGCTCTGAAATCCCTCCAGGGATGTGGACTCCACCACTGCCCTGGGCAGTCTGTGCCCGTGCTTGATAACCCTTTCAGTGAAAATTTTTTTTCTAATGTCCAATCTAAACTTCCCCTGGCACAACTTGAAGCCATTACCCCTCATCCTATCACTGTTACCTGGGAGAAGAGACTGACCCCTGTCTCGCTACAACCTCCTTTCAGGTAGTTGTAGATTTGCTTACAGAAAAATAGTTCTCAAGAAACCGTGTTGATGGACATACCTTATATTTTTAACATTAAATTGCTTGTTTACAGTCTCTGTTGATTACATTTATTATGCCTCTGCTTGACCTGTGACTAACCAGCTTTGAGTTTCCCATTTTCTCAGATCTGTGAAAAAACAACAGTAGTTCATCTTATGTCTTTAAAGTCTCTGACAAATATTCTGAATCTGTGGTTTAAGAAAAACACTAGTTTCAGTAAGTTCTACCACTGTTTTCTTTTTTTTGTCCTAAATGGGGAATATTCTATTCCCTCAATATCTGCCTCCTGCATGTGTGTTCTTGCCTTGTTCCAAATATAGGACAGAAACTGTTGACATGTCTTGCCTCTTTTACATCACTATTCAGGATTTCATTATCTGTATCAAGAAAATAATCCAATAAAGTTTTCTTTCGATCCTAATTATATTCTAAAGTGCTCTTTAAAATTGTTTTAGCCTTTGGTGATATTTCCACTGGCATCCTTTATCAGCTGCTGCTTCTCTCCAATAATGTATGTTTTAACAAGGATGGCTTTTGACCACTGTAATACATTATTTAGTCAAGTCTGCTTTATCCAACTGTGGGTTTGGTTAACATTTTTCACTTCAAATGTACGTTCCACGTGGAAAGTATCAGTGGTTTTGAGTCAGAGTTATCACACTCAAGCTACACTCTGTTCTACAAAAAAAAGGGTAGTGAATCGTAATTACAGAATGTACAAATGTTTTTTCTGGAGGAAATCCAACTGAGTTACTCCACGGTGGGCTCAGAACAGACCTTTACTAAGAAGTTTCTTCAGATTTACTTTTTTTTTTTAAAAAAAAAAGGAACTGTTTAGTGGCCCGACCAGCATTCACCAATGTTAACCATTACAACAAAGATTTTCTTAATGCATACTAGAGGCTGTTGCTTACAGCTCACGTTGTTCCCTGGTGAGGTTTGCTTGGGAAAATATAACTTAGTAATGCAGATACCATAAGTTTGCATGTATATGCAAACACCTAAGATTACACATGCACCTAAGATTAGCATTCACAGGAATACTCATGTCTAAAATGGGTTAACATTATGTCAGCCAGTAGGTGAACTAATTTTAGGTCACAGTCACTATGGATGCAAAACCAAAATGGAGTTAGATGTCAGGGACTAGCCCAAATACACTTTAAAGAATAGAGGTGGTGAGGTTTATGAGAAATACATTTACATTTGGATATTTGTTATCAGATAATAAAGCAGCAGAAACATTAAAAAAAAAAAAAAAAAATCTTATCTTTGTTCTCCTAAAATCAAGCCCATAAGTCTTTTTTCTTCTTTTTTTTTTTATCCCCCAGTGAGTCAAATGGAGATACAAGAAAAAAATTAAAGGAAGAATGCTGGAATGGAGCAGATTGTCCTAAAATATTAATTTTAGGTATTTTGAAGGCTAGAAAAACATTCTCTTTATAGCGATGGTTGTGAGTCTAACGATCATCACATTCTTATTCCTTTTTTTATTTTTTGAGAATTTAGCACTCATCTGACCCAGTTACGCTACACATGAGAAATATACAGAATTTAGAAATCTTCTTTTCATTTGTAAAATTATTTGATACTGTTTCATTTTAAAACATTTTCACTTTAAGAGGATAATCATGTCTTATATAAAGAGAAACCACCCAAATCTGAATCATTCAACATAGCATGCACCAATTGAAAAAGAAGAAAGCAAATGAAGAGGAAAATAGCTCATATTCACCACACAGTGTATGCAAAACTAAATTTACTTGATTTATGAGGGATTTTTGGAAGGTTTAAAGAAGCTTGACTGATAGGTTAGTTTGCCATACAAAACTAACCTATAATTTGGCAATAGGCAAATGAAGCATGTAGCTAGCTATAATGTTTTAGTACTAGTTAAGGAGTAAATATATCTTCTTTATGGAGAGTTTTTCCACATTAAAAACACAGAGGAAAGGCATTAGTCAATACTAGCTTTCTACATTTGGTTTGATCTGGTGCTTACATGAAAAGTAAGCTGGCAAGTTGGAGAACAGAATAGGTGTTGCAGAAAAGAATATGCTTACCTGTAAAAGTATTTCTGTTAAAGTCTAGTGAAACTACTTGTCTGTGCAGTGTGACCAGCATGCTGAGTGGGCCAGTACCAAAATCTATACATAGTATTATTCCTAGTAGTCATTATTCTGCATTTAGATTCTTACAATCTCAATTGTCATCACTTTATGGGGACCTTCTTGCAAAATTGAATCAAACTTCAAAAGACAAAGTCTGTTCTTTTAAGAAAGATCATAGTTTCTTTTTACTAATAAAAGCCTTTCATGCAAAAACTTCAAATGAATTTGTCTAATTTGCCCTAGGACTGACTTGAACTTTTCACACCCAGTGTTCCCTGTGAAGGAGATCACAGGCCTGCTACCCCTTAATCCTTCTGCTCGTTTTTTCTGTTTTGAACCTCACCCATCCTGGCTTCATCCAATGCCCTCCAGTTACTATTGCTGGAGAAGACAGCAACAACTAGTCTCCATTTGTTCTCTGCATGTTGCTAATGATTTTATAGGCTGCTGTCATGTCTGTTATTGGAGTTTAGAGAGCTTAGTCTCTTCACTCAGACAAAGCTAAGCACCTTAACACTAGTGCTTTAAATATACTCTGCCCTACCTCTTTTTTCAATCTCTCTGTGTGGGAAATTAAAACAAAAAAAAAGGCTTTCCCACAATCAGTATTTACCTCATAAAAATCCCAACATTTCTAGTAAGTGAAAAATATCAAGAAAAGAAGAGGAAAAGAAAAATTTTTCTAATGCACAGGGGCTGTGAACAGACATCAGCAACACGACTTCCTTGATGTCATTTCCATAAGACTTTTCAGCACTTTCAGCCATCACCAATACCGTGACACATGAAACCCAGTACAGAAGGCTACTTTGACATTTAGTATTCTATTTCCTTCCTTCTTTCTCTTGGCCATCCTATGTTTATCTTTATTCCTTCTGTCATTCCCAGTTGCTTCATGTTCTCTGAAGACCATAAATGATCCTTCACTCAAAATAACTCTTTTTTAAAAGTGGAAGGGGAAAAAGAAGATGAATGTGGCTATGATACACCTGGCATTACATGGAAGAAAAACTCTTAAAAGGTAGAGGTTATAGCTAGAAAATGTGCTTATTTGACTGCATTTATTCTTTCAATCATAAACCAATTTTCAATTTGCAAGTTATTTCTAGGTACTTGTTCAAGATGACAGCCAGAGGAGGAACTCCATCCCAAGATCAGGCTAATTATTTCCATGGCCAAAGACTTCAGAACTTGAAAGGAAAACGGGAGGTGGGGGTGGGAATCAGAAAAACGAGAGAATGGCTGTTCATCATTTCTATTCCTAGTATATATTTGATGAAACGTTTTAAACACTTTGAAGTGAAAGGATCTTGATCACCCCAATGGCTGATGCAGTTAGACTGCTTATGGAGGAGAGGGATGTCACAGACAATGCCTATTCACAAGACTGAAATCAAGTCTTCTTAAAAAAAAAAAAAAAAGACTACCCCTTTATTCTTATGAGTATACCAATTGATAACTCTCAGAGGTAATTGACAAAATGGCTTATAACATTTCTATAACAAAAAGCATGGTTATATAGGGAAAGATGTAGTCAGACACATCTGAGTGACTTTAAAAAAACAACCTGTTCTTATTATCCACAGAAAAATGAAAGAAAGCAAAAATTCCTGCTAAAAGCCTAAAAAGGACTCAGTAATATTTAGTCCCTTAAGTAATTCCTAATCTGATTACAAGCATAACTCGAGTATAAAATTTGCATGATGCCCTCAAGCATCATTATTGATGCTTGATTGTATTAATTAATACATTGCCAGTATCGGCTAGATAATCGTCAGTTCCTGCTTTGTGAATTTTCCCTTAAATTTTAAGTCAGTGCAGGATGTTGTGAAAATAAGTTATTGTTATGTTTACTCCAGTAAGCTTGTAGTTCACTGCAATTATATAGTAATATAAAATAATTTGCATTTCTAATGACTTAGGTTTCTGTTTCCCTTCAGACTATCTGCTACTACATTTTCAACTGCCATAATCAGTCAGAGAAGATTTTCTCCATGATAACGAGGCAGAATGGAAAATTCAAACCAACCACCACAGACAGTGAGATGTCTTTCATTAGATTTGGTAGCATACAGCTGCACTTTGTTCTTTCAACCACACTGATAAATACTTTCATTGTGTATGTTAATCAGACTGGGAAAAGATACAGAAAATGTAAGAGTAAGAGCATTGCTGAATAAGTAGATCAGAAGATGTGCTGTTTACTGAGGGTTTATTTTTTTCTTAAGTGAAAAATGTTAAAGAAAATGCACAGTAATTTTTTTTTTTTTTAGAGGATGCAAACCTTTGTACTGACATGAAAAAGAAATGGAGTAGTATATCTATTTTTCTACGGTTAGCCAGTACTCAGGGCTAAACGATAGCAGTTAGTATATCACCCAAGACTCCCTCCCCAGCTGGGAAGGAGAATTGGGGGAAAAAAAGGAAAAGGCCCATGAGCTGAAGCATAGACAGATTTAATAGAATAACAAAACAGAAACAACAATCCGCATAAAGGGTTCTACTCAGCCTAGTTCAATACCAATAGCAGGAACAGAGCACCATCAAGAAGCCTCAGGGAGAGGAGGAACTTGGCCCTCACTGAGCTCCCTCCTTTTATAATGAGCATGACTAGATGGTATGGGATACACCTGTGAGTCACCTGCCTTGATTGGAACTCATCTGACTCAGGGCTACTCATGGCCTGCCTGCATGGCTGGCCCATGGGTCTGTGCCTGGGGAACCAGGACACTATTATAATAGATATTGAGACATTCCAAGAACAGTGGCACACAGTATCTCCCAATACTTCAGAAAAGAAGAAAAATCAAAGTAGTTCAGTATATAGCAACCAAGGTTTCCAAGAGGCTCCTTTCTGTATTACAGGGTTCAGCAGAAAGGTTCAGAGACCTTCCAAGACAGGGAAGGCACCAATACACACAATTCCCCTTAGACACAGAGATTATAGCCCGCAATGCTACTGATTTTGATGAGACTATTATGTACTGAAATGAATGTTGTTTGATTTAATGGGACTTTCTATAGATACAAATTGCTTTCCTTAATTGTAATGGGTAGCATGTATGTAAGAGAACAGTATTGGATCCTCAATCTTTTTGTGTATGGGAAAGAGCAATTTCCTGAGCTGCAGGACTGAAACCTCCCACCCCAGCAGGGAGACGCTATTTCATCTTTGAGGTTGGTTTGGGGGTTTTTGTGGCCCAACATTATTGCTGAAGAAAGCATGTTTCATCTCTGAAAAAAACCCAAAAAATTACATGCAACTGTCTTGTTGTAATATATTCTAGTTATTACTGTAAAAGTGTTTAATTATCCTTACCATCTGGCCTGAGCCCATTACAGTTGATGAAAATATCTAGTAGGTTTTTGACTAAGCCTATCAGTATATCAAAAAACTTCATTGCCATTCCCAAACCTCAATTTGATATAGGGCCACAGTACAATTATAGCAACTTGTATCCAAGAAAAAAGAATTTACCAAGATTAAATTGCATTACACATATCATATGAATTCTAGAGGCACTGGCTACTGAAAATCTCAGTTGAAGTTGGTCATTTGTATAAAGTAAACAAATATATAAACCAAAAATTAACAACTATTCCAGTATAAATTCAAAAACGTACTAGCATTTAACATCTGTTTGCCTGGGTATGAAATGGGAAAAGACAAGTGTTAAACAATGACTAGTATAGAACATACAAGGTTTTAGAGGTTTCCTGTCCATACACTACACAGGAGAAGCTACATGTGAGCAGATTGGAGGTGGTAAGTCAGTGAGGATGATTCAGAGAGTATTGCAAGTCTAACACATTTCAATCTATATCCTTCTTTCTACACAGCTTATATAATCAGCAATAAGTACTAGTGAATATTAGTAATTTGGTCATTCTTTTGTTAACCTGAATGTTTCACAGATTCTTCTCTATGTGAAACACAGTACTATGACACATTGTGCTAACTTACACTGAAAAAAAAAAAAAAAATATCACATTAATACTATAGTTTTAGCACAATTCCATCAATGTAAGAGATCTCCATCCATTCCTGTTATAATTTAAATTCATTCTGCGATTTCTACAATGACCTTCAAACTCCTTGTAAAAGTGAGTTCAGATTTTCTGTGCTGGCTATTAAAATATAAACAACCCTCACTTAACACAATTCTTTGAACAGAAAGAAAATCATTTTAGTTAATTGACTTAATGTGCTATAAGAATTATGGTATCCATTCTGATTTTGCATCTTAAATTGACCACACTTGATGAAACACCCAAGGCAAACCACTATTTTTTACCGTTGCTACAGGGCTTCTGCAAGGGAAATGCATTCTGACAGACAAATTACAATCTCATCTTCTATCAGCTTCTTTTGGGTGCAGCAACTGAGAACATTAAATGCTTAAATAACCAGAGGAGTCAAACCACTTAGTATGTAATACAACTCCAAAGTTAGAAATAACATGAAATTCAAGTTAAAATGTCCTTCTTCTCCCTCTAGAATGGTCTAATCCAAGAAGTCTATCTCCCAGTAAGTAAAGAATATAGAATATGCTGCATATGTTTCCAACAGTTACTAACTCAAGGGAATTAGTGAGTAATAGATCATTTAAATTCAAGAGGACAGAATTTCCCTTTTAAGCCAGCCCTCCAAATGGAATTATTTGAAATGGTGAGAGGAGAGGGAGTAATTTTAATCTTTTTCACTAACTAGGTGAGCTCTAACAGTTAAAAGACTAATTAGACCTTTGGTGCGTAACTAACTGAAACTCTCCCTGGCAACAATTACAGCAGCTGCCTGAGACTTGAAATTGAGCTACTGGAAAACGGACAAACATTCATGGCATTGAGAAAACAAACCACAAAAGCAGAATCTAAAAAACTGAAAGGAAAACAGACAAGTGTAGTAGTTGTATGTGTAATTTTTAATGCTTGAGAGCTTTCTGGCCAGAGAGGAAGCTTACAAAATCTAAGACATACACCTTGGCTTCCCTATAAGAAAGATTTTTGCTGCATCTATAGAGTTTGAGGAACTGTGATGCCCTCCAGGTGCACCATGACTTTGCTGCTATAGCCCAGAGTAGTGCACTGCATTCCCTAATCATAGAATGTATTGGGTTGGAAGGGAACTTCAAGGGTCATCTAGTCCAACCCCCCTGCAGTGAGCAGGGACATCTTTACTAGATCAGGTTGCTCAGAGCCCCATCAAGCCTGACCTTGAATGTCTCCAGGGATGGGGCTTCCACTGCCTCCCTGGGCAACCTGTTGCAGTGATCCACCACCCTCATACTGAAAAACTTTTTCCTAACATCTAACCCAAATCTACCCTTTTCTAGTTTAAAGCCATTACCCCTCTTCCTATTGCTACATGCCCTTGTGAACAGTCCCTCCCCTGCTTTCTTATACACACCGTTCAGGTATTGGAAGGTAGCTGTAAGGTCTCCCTGGAGCCTTCTCCAGGCTGAACAACCCCAATTCTCTCAGCCTGTCTTCAACGAAGAGGTGCTACAGCCCTTTGATCATTTTTGTGGCACTCCTCTGGACGTTCTCCAACAGGTCCACAACCTTCTTATGTTGAGGGTCCAAAGCTGGATGCAGTATTCCAGGTGAGGTCTCACCAAAGCAGAGTAGAGGGGCAGAATCAGCTCTCTCAATCTGCTGTCCACACTTCTTTTGATGCAGCCTGGGATGCGATTGGCCTTCTGGGCTACAGCTGTGGATAGGTGGCTCACATCCAGCTTTTCATCCACTATTACCCCCGAGTCTTTCTCCTCAGGGCTGCTTTCCAGCACATTATCTCCTAGCCTGTACTGATAATGAGGGTTGCCCTGACCCAGGTGCAGAACCCTGCACTTGGTCTTATTGAACCTCATGAGGTTCACCTGGGCCCACTTCTCCAGGTCCCTGGGCTCAGGAATCCCTCTGCACAGGGCAATCAAACCCTCATTTTGATGTCACCTGCCCCATGGTTGTCCCATATTAGAAAGGTGTGGAAGGACAATGTTGGTGCAGTGTTGTACTCCCCTTGGCATGCCTTCTGCAGCCCCAGTGTCCCTGGAGCTGTAGGCTTTGTGGTTCTCCAAACCCTAACCCTAATAGATGCAGTAGTTTTGGGCTCTAAATTGAAAGTACTGTTTCCTACCAGAACTCTACTAAATTAAAGCAGAATTATATAAATATTCAATTCCCATGCTACACTATCCTTCAGTGTAAGCTCAAAGCTTCCTGACACTTCGACCAAAGTTTTCATTAAGAAGCAACTAAAAGTTGGAATGACTAGAGAGTAGGGCAGAGGTATAGACAGAAAAAATAAAACAAAATTCCTTTCCTAAGCAATCCTGTAAAGGCAATGCAGCACTGTAACATCCTGCATTGATCTCTTTGTACTGTTATCAAGAGGATCCTATGCATACAGTCAAAAACTAGTCCAGCTTATAACCAAACACAAAAATTGAGAACACATAAGAATTTACACTCAAATTTCAAGGTCACTCTTCAGAATAGTGAGATTTTTTGGAATCCTGAACCACACAAGAAACCTGCACTAAACATGTATCAAACATCAAACCAGTTTACTTTTTCTCTAATGTCCCTTTCTCTGCAATCAGGAATGGCTCAGGCACTCAAAAACAGCCTGTGCACTTAAGAAGTCTGAAGGCGACATGTGAAGGATTCCAGGCACCTGAGCCCTTATATTCTATATCCCTGTGCTGGGACTTTAAAGCATAACATAGCAGTATACATTATGCATTTTCAAGTGAGCACTGGGACCGGGGAAAGCCATAAATCCATCCAGCCTATGTTCTTCAGAACAATGATGTTTTCTTTTCAATCCCCTTGAAGCATGAATGCTACTGACCCCAAAAAGCAGAAAGAATTAAAAAAGCTTAAGAGCAGAACAAACACTTAACAAGACAAGGATTGAATGTCTGGACCAAGGACAGCCATGGCAGCAGATTAAACAACAGAGACGCCAAGCCTTGATTTAATCACAGTCTTTCAGATTCATATGCTATGTCTGTCTCCACCCAGCCAGCAGAATTTCAGTCATTAGTTTTCTGGGTTTCCTCCCTGGTTTTTTGGATCTCAGCAAGGTTCCACAGCTTGTCAGGTATTAGGGATGTAAACCTTAATTACTTATGAACAGGAATAAATTCAATTTCACACTACAAAATTTCACACTTATTTGATTGTAATCACAGCACAATAAAACAACTCATATTAGTCTGGACAAGAACTTTGAAGAAGAACTTTTACCCGAAGTCTTTAACTGATTGACCAGACAACTACTTGTAGTTTGTGGATTGGTCACTAGAGTAGACCCAGGAATCCTTAGTTCAATTCCCAACAACATATTGATCTGGTGAGTCCTTTCCCTAGGCA
This sequence comes from Podargus strigoides, assembly GCA_028020825.1. Classification (NCBI taxonomy): domain Eukaryota; kingdom Metazoa; phylum Chordata; class Aves; order Caprimulgiformes; family Podargidae; genus Podargus; species Podargus strigoides. The sequence goes on from CM051628.1 coordinate 15,238,869, forward strand.
AAGAAACTGGCACAGCTTCTTTAAGAGGTACTGTCCTTAATTTCAGAGTCTTACCTTCAGAATCCTGCTTGGTTTTCTTCTGAGCTTTGTGGGCAGCACAGATTTCAGAATCTCTCCAGCAGTAAGTGCTCGCCACTTAAGGATATACCAAGCAGTTGCCATTTTCTGTTCCTCAGCAAAGGCTCTACAGTTTCCTAGGACAGCCCAGAAAAACGGTCACTAGAAGAAAGGGGGACAGAAACCCTTGATTAAGTAAAGCAGTTGGAAAAAGAGTTTCTAACACAGACGAGCAAAACTTTACAGTGAATATCAGCAAGCAAATACTCAGATCAAATCATCTCAGGTATACTGATTCTTGCTAATATTTTTCTGCCTAGCTTCTGTTTTCCTTTCTATCCTGCAAGCACTTCACATTTCTGTTTCAAATTATCAAGAGCTCTCTTTGTTTGTATATACAAAGTATCTTAAAAAAACTAGAAAGAAGATTCTTCAGTATACCCTCCTTCCTCAAACCACTGCTATCTCAAATTTACTGCTAATAAGATGCTCTTAACCAAGAGGCTGCTACATCATATCTACCTTCAAAAGCGATGAGTATGGAGTGCTTCAACAAAAATGCTCTCATCTGGAGACAGAAATTGTGGATAAGAGGAGGGATAAGCAGTATATTTAGCCAGCCATTAATCTAAACTGAGATTATAGACTATCAGGAAATTAACCATTCCCCTACCAGATGTTCCAGTTACAGCTGCATTTTATAAATGTAACAGTTAACATGTTCTCCTGCTTCAGGCCATGCAAGACTAGGGGCGGTAACTGTAACCAGAATAGAAGCACTGGTGGTTTTCACTTCTCAACAGAAAACGCTGGATTTTGGGCCCCAGGAACTCTTAAAACAAAAGGTGAGGTTAGACTAATGCATGCTGATACCAAGTCTTCCTTGACTGAATTACTTGTAACATCCACAAACGCTGAGCATGAGGAGGAAATAATGAATTTATGAAGATTCACGCACAATGAATGCTTCTTATGTTTTATAGAGCTCTGTGGCCACTGTGGGAGGCATTCAGGCAGGAAGGAAGATGCTAGTTACTAAACAATAGAGACACAACTTAATGATGAGTCTTGCAGAGTAGAGGTCAGGGATATATATTTTCATTTTATGAAAAAAATGCAAAATAGTTGGGTAAGACTAACAGTGGATAAAGGTGAAGAAGATGATCCATTTTCAAAGAAAGGGAAATACCTCAAACAGCTATCAACCTGTGCATAAGGAGAGAAGAGCTGGATTTCCAGTTCTCTCTCATTCCCAAACTGGCCTTCACAGTAATTTCAAAGTGCACTGAAAGAATGAAGCTCTCCTTAGCTGCCTCACTGTCTTCACAGCTGCAACATATCTTAATAGAGAGGTTTGGTGTCATGTGCTCTAAACCTATGTTTTAGTTTTCCCTGTCATAATTGTTTGCATTTCCATAGTAGAAGTTTGGACTTCTGTTTCATTGCAATAAGCCTGCATGCTATTTTTCATCTTCAGTTTGTGTAGTATCAAAGGCAAATCTGGAGGAAGACAACAAACTAAGGTTGCATTTGTTTGTGCAACAGCAAGCATGCCAGCTAGGGTTAGTGCAGACAAAAAATCCCAAGAGTATGCAACCTGCCATGGAAACTCAGGGTTTAGGGACTATCTCCTGCCAAGTTTCCACTTTTAAGGCTGATATTGCCAGCTTCATGTCAACTAACTTCCAGAAATGAGGAGCTGACAGAAAGTCACACCTTTAAGAAGCCCTCAACCCCCAGTCCCAGCCCAGTTCATCAGAAGTGTGTCATGTCTTTGCCACAGCTGTTACATTGATGTGGGAGGCAAATTGCAACCTGCCCAAGCTGTCTTTATTGCCACTCATTGGCAAGTCTCTGGAGAAACTGGAGTAATCTTAAAAGAATTAGAAACAAGCTGCTACACGCATGACAAGGTATTAATTGAGAGTAAAGGGAATGAATGACTTCACTTTGCTGGTTTGTAAGTTACCAAAACCAATTCTTATGGTCAAGTCCTGCAATTGTTACTCTAATTAAATTAATGACAAAATTAACTTATGACATACTATATGCACAGATCTCCACTTGACATGAAGAAAAAATTTTGCCTAAATGATCTGTATACAAGACAGCAGAAGCTTTCCTTTTATATTCCCTTCTCACTACACCATCCACCAGTCATTGTTACTCTCATGGGAAAAAGAGGCTAGATTTTCCATGCTGTGCTACAGCTCTGTGAAGCAGACCATGAAGCACATAGCCAGAATATAGAAAAATAGACTAAAAGTATTCACAGAGTAGCAAGCTATTCTGCTAGTGAATTTCCACAGGCGATTCAGTGTCAGCAATGCAATAATGATGACTGTGATTGCCATCACAACACACACCTGGTCACTCAGTACATAATTCCTATTTTTGATAGACTTGACTTCAGCAGCTATAGCCAAAGATGTAAAGTTCGGCCCCGCATGTTTAGGACACAGCCATACTGACAGAAGAGACAGCTCTTCACACTTAAATGAACAAAAGCAGACAGCCTCTTCAGCTGTTTCTGATGTTCAAACAGGCAAATGTATTTGTTCAGACCTTAGGCTCCTTGTATTGCTAATGAGAAAGATGACTGAAAGGGATACGAATTATGTTTGAAGGTAGGCTTGCAGGGGAGGGACAGAGAATATCAGCTACACAAACATCAGGAGAACATATTCTGATATAATGTAGGATATTCCATCTAAATAGCCCTAGAAATCTTCAATTCCAATCCGCTTAATACTGACCAAAGCTTCCTAAAGTAGGGAAACATTTGTGCTTAAGTGTTAAGAGACCTGTTGCGGGTACAGGACAGCTCTATGTCTAACACTCGTTCAGAACACAGTAGCTCCTTAAGAGATGTGGCTGAGGGATTGTCACACAAATACAGGAGGTTTTGTCCCTAAGCAGCTGCATCATTTGATGGCTGCCTAGTAGTCTCTGTGAAATGACCACATGGCCTCAAACTGCTTTCTGGAAGAAAAGCCTCTATGTCAAATTAACAATCCCAGTCATCTCTCCCACTTTCCCTTAAATTTCATCATTACTATGGCTACAATTAACCCACGACACATTGTTATTCCCTGCTACACAATTGACTACTGTAGTACAGATGGGATCCTATTATTTCCCCATGTATACTAAAAACTAAAATGCTTAAATAAACTGTAACCAGCTCAGGTGACAGCTGTGTGTTTGACTGGGTTAAAATTGCAATGTCAACTTAGATAACACACAGCACATTGATGAAGACAGGCCTAAATTCTGCGATTTATGGGTATGGGTCATTTAGAAAAGGTCTAAAAAGTCAAAGCCAATATATTCGGGGAAAGAGAGATATAAATAAGTGGCAAACACAAAGATAAATGTACTTATTCCAAGAATGTTTGTGCAATCACCTGCCCAGTGGCATGTACAGCTTTTATGAATAAGGATGGGTAATTTTTCATAATTATGTGAAAATTGAAATTATTTTAATTACTCTCCTTTTAATGAATTTATATTAAAAAGTAACTATATAAGATTAGTTTCTAATAAAAATGTTGGTATCATTTAAATTTTCTGTTGACTATGTACCCAGTAAAACCCAGAATACTCAGTTATCACTGAAAACAAAGTGTGTTTATAAAACACCAACAGTATTTTCAAGCCACCAGACAAAAAACTAAGTGAAAATAAATACTTTCTCCCTCTTTTTCAGCCCAAATGATATCAGATCCTGACAAACAGCTCCAGACTCTTCTAAAGTTGTCCAAAGAGGTAAGAAGCCCCCTATTTTTTATCTGTAAGTCTAAGCTTTTGTTTGATCTCATACCATAGAATAGAGTGCTATTTTTGTTTCTTAAAATGGGAGGAGCAGCACGGCAGTATTTACAAAGTCCCACTTTAATCCAAGGAGGTGAACAGCTATGTTTTCTACATACTTAATGAATAGACAGACAGGATCCTCTTGAGTACAGTTAAGATTCAGATTATGCTTTCTTGAAGGAGTGTCTGTCATCATCAATAGAAGGGAATGTAGGGAAACCAGATTCCCTGGGCTAAAATTAACCTATGTAAAAGCCTTCCTCTCCTTCACAGCACTACTTTCTTCAAACTTACCTCATATATGTGTTTGTTTCCAGCCCACAGTTAGTTTTTCTTGATAACACCTATCTTATGGGTGGTGGGCGGGGTGGGGAGGTGGTATTATGTATGTTCATATCAGATTTTTGAAAACATTACTTCAGAAAAGAGCAAATACAACATGGTTATTCAAGCTAATCAGCTGCAGGGAGGTATTAGCATATAGTCAGTCATGATGGGTGTGGACTTGAAGAGACCTACCCCACCAGGAAACTCTTCTAGGTTAGTGAGAAGAAACAGCACCACAGTAAAGTGAAATAATTGTCTTTCTGGCCATGCTGATTTCCCTACTTTTGCAACCTCTGAGCAAATACTTAAGTATTTTCCAGACTAACTTCTTTTTTTTCTAGGTCATTAAAAAGGACAAACAAAAACCAGAAGGAGCTAAAGTTCTGAAAGCTAAAATACCTTCACTCCTTAAACCTCAAAGAAAATTGTACAAAATTATGCCTATTAATTCAGGGAGCAGCAAATATTCAACTCTTGCTAACCTAAAATACCAGGAGGTTTTTATTTACACTTGAGAACTTCTATGCTCTTTTGGAATAAAAGCATTTCTGTACTGGTTCAAGCTGACATGTTAATTTTCCCTCAAATTATCTTGTACGTTTCAGCGAATGGATAAATACACTGTGCTATAAGCTAAAAGCTGTGTCAGAAAAGCAAGGCTGTTCACAGATGTTACAAAGCAGTATTTCATGTCACATGTAGTGGTGTGTGCTACCAATATATACTTTTATAAGTTCTAGAACTAGTTTTCTAGAGTAAAAACTGCATACAACCCAATCTCAAATACCTCTGTAAATAGATAAATAACTGCTTATGCAATATTCATATTGTTTTCCCACACTAGGGCCACTTATTTGAGTAGCCCTACCATCACTCACTAGTATGGTTATGGAAATGACAGTCTGACCTTACCATGGCGATCTTCTTTTTCGTCTTTGGGTATTTATAGAGCACACACACTTTTCTACTTACCTCCCGTCATGCTATTTGCTACACTATGCAAACTACACACTCTACCATCTATAAAGATGGATACATATATGTCAGAAAAACAGATTTAATAAAGGTTCATTATTGAAGTGGAAGCTATACCAATAGGTTCAATACATGTCTGCTCAGAGATATTCAATAACTTCCTTAGTGACCTAGATGAAAGTCACAGAAAGTTGTTGCATCTGTTTCGGTCCACGGATACAAGTAAAACAAGATTTCTGAGGAGAAACAGTATCTTTTAGTAGGACAACTGATAAAATATGTGAAAACTAGACAAACCATTGGAGCACCTTTGTCAGAGCTAAAAGGTCATTGGTTATGTCAATATGATTTGCAGGCTCAAGAAGGGCTTCGGTACCTGAAAGCTTCTCTACTGCTTTCCTGGTTATATCAGCTGATCTAAGAAAAGATACACCTCTTGACAACCCTTGCCTCTTTGGAAGGTGATATACTTGTAACATTTATTAAATTAAATGTAATTGACACCAAGCTAGGAGAGATAGCTATTACAAGCTAGTTTTTTCCAAATCTTTTTGGAGAACAATAAAATTTAGCCTTAAGAAAAGAACTCCTGAGGATGACATCGGTTTCAGTACCTATAACAGGTACTATTAAGCAGTATATTACACTGAAGTGAGAAGTCGTCTCACTGGAATAAGTCAGGCTGGCACACTACATCAGTCAATGGAGCTACACCAAGTTTACATTAGCTAAATTGATGTTCTTGTTTGTAATCTGAGTGAACACCAATAAGGAGAATTTAGAAGTGATTTTCCTAGCTCTACAGTTATGGGCAATTATTTCTCCAGAATGATTTTTTTCTTTCTATTTAAGGAGTTTAAATTGCAGTAAAACAATTAGTAGAGCAAAAAAACCCACATGTATTTTAAAGTGAACAAATATAAAAGATCAGAGTGCTATAAAGACATAGGTAGAAATAACACCAAATCTAAAGCAGCTAACCAAAGTTAAGGTCTCCAATTTGCTGAGAAAGTCGATTTTAATGGACTTCTCTGAAATGGTTTATTTTCATTTAAATTCTGAAATGCATATTTAAAAAAAAATTTCCTACTGCTCCCCTCAAGCAATTTCTGAAAGTAGTTTCAAGAAGAAACAATGATTGGAGACGTATTGGTCTCAAGAGAGCAAAGGAAGTTGTGTTAGTTTTTGCTAGCATGGGGGGGTGGGGGGCGGGGGGGGAAGGAAGAAAAGGTCTTCTCTAAGCGACTGAAAAACCTGCTGAGTAGGATGACCTTCTTTTTATACCGCATAATGTTCTGGGCATGGACCAGCTTTTCCAGAGGCAGCTATTCATCTGCTTAACCTCAGAATGTGTTAAAATTCCTCCCTCCTCTATCATCAATTTCTTGATCTCACACCTACTTGTCTGACCAGAGCATATCACAAGATCCAGATAAAACAAGAGATTGCTCCAAGTGCTTCACAGTGGTTTGAATGAGACCTGTACTTTTTCCAAGCAGCAGTAAATCAGTCAGGATATTAGGCCACTGACTAAAAGCCAGAAGTAGTGCAGATTTAAAAGTGGTTCCGTGCATTTTAATGTCTTTGAAAAGCATAGAAAACACTTCCTTCTGCATCCCTGAGTCAGAGAAACATCTACCATGCCCTTCTGTTTGGAAGTCCCAGAAAAAGAAGGTAACACAGGAAATCTAACACTATCCAAGAAGTGCCTGGTTCTCTCCCAGGATTAAGCAGCATCAACAGAAGCACTGAATTTTTTTCCTACCCAAAAGCCCTCATGAAGCATTTCTAAATTTGAGGTATTTGTCACCTTCCTTCAGTCTTTTTAGTACTTAGGAAAGTACATACTGATTTAACTAATGTATCTTTGATCTGGACTAGTTCTCAATGACAGTAAAGATGGGAGGTGGCATGGGTTTAAGCACAGAACCATCACCCAGTCACCTGGTCAGCTTTTACTGATCACTGTACTATTACTCAGCTACTTTAGATGTGCCAATGCAGACTACAGGTATACCTTCTGCAGCAGCATAGCTCTCTTCAACCCAGATATTTATAGATCTTTTACTCATGCTTGAAATAACCTTCATAAAGTTTCTGAGATTGGTCAACTGGAAAAAGAAATGGAAGCAGTACAGAAGGTCACATCTTTTTCATCCCTCTTTTCAGACTTTCCTTCCCCAGTTATAAACAGTCGATAATTCTTGTACAACTTCTAGACTGAAACAACATCAAACTGAAACTTATTGTTATTGCAGCTGTCTCAGTTCTGAGGAACCACTCAGTGAACAGTTTTCAGCTTCAGTTTCTAAATGAAATTTTACTGCAGTGATTATCTTCAACTCTCAAGCTTCCTGATCTTCAGTCCTACATAAACAGATTCTAACAGGATAATTTTCAGAGGAAATGAAAACTACTATAGAAGCTTTTCTTTCTCTGCGATCTTTCCAAAAAGATTTTGTATTGTCCTTGGTAATAATGAATTAGACGTGTTTGACCAGCTTTGCAAACTGGGATATTTCAGGCATAGGACACTGCTGCACATGACGACTCAAATAGTCACTTTTGAAAAAAATAGATGAAGCTGCTTCTGTGAAGTATTACCTTTGCCCAGACAGAACTAACACATGTGCTTTCCATTAGGAACTGTGAAAACAGAGCACTTAAGTCAGGTACTTCAGGCTATAGAATAACCCTGTACTCAGACCAATGCACTAGTTGGGGAAGAAAGGCAGAAGTTACAGGCGCTCTTCTTCCAGATAGTCTATCAACTATTTGGAACAAATTATGTGTTTCTTTGTTAAAAAAGCAAAATACATTATAAGCGCCATGAATACTCTAACCCACAGTTATCAGGTACACAAAACCCCACACTCTCTTCACAACATAAAAAAAAAAAAAACAACATACATCTCAATAAAATCTTGTTTAAGTAAATCCTGAAATGCTAGAATTCACAAATCCCTCTGCCCCCAGGGCATTCTGGAAACCTTTGAGCATCGTCAAGGGAAAAAAGTGTTAACCCAGTTGTGGTTTTGGGACATGCGTTGGTTCTGATCATTGGCTAAAAACACACAGATGATCCCATAATAAATACTGCAGTTTTATCTTATAGATTTCTCCAGATACTGGTATATTTCTTAGAATACTCATGTTTCTCTTTCTAATTTGGAGTAATTGTAGTACAAGGCCATGTGCTCTTCCGTTTATTCTGACACTTCTAGACATATAAGAACTCCTATCAATAATGGATAAGCGAAAGGATCACCTTAGGATAAGTGATATGGTGATGCTAACAAGTATCCTCTGTAAATAGATATGTTGAAATTCACAGAGCAGAAATCTTCCAAGGTGGCTGCAGGAGATGCCTGCTGAATACAGTGTTCTTTATACACTGAAAGGTAGTTCATCCTGCTTATTTATTTTAATCTGCTGAAGGTATTTTAGCTAGAAACATCTCAAGAACAATTTCATCAGTTTAACTGTCCAGTAAGGAACATAACCTGGCATATGACTAGAGCACAAAGAACTATAAAAACCTCAAGTATCTGCCTGTGCACCTGTATAGGTGCCCACGTGTAGAGTGATAAATTGGCATTAAACCAACCCGCAACTCTTTCTCTTTTTGGAAGCGGCATCTTAATAGAATTGCAGCATGTAAGTTAATGGTTCTTATAAATCTTTAGTAAGTATATAAAAAGCGATGAAATATCTTGGACTTAACTATGATGTAAATCATAATTCATCTGTCTCCAACCAGTGATTTCAAGGGATTTATTTATGACAATATTTTTAAAGCTGTTTCCTAATGAACAAGATGTTTTCTCTCATAAAGCCTCGTCTTAGGTTGCCTTATGAAATAAGTTGTGCACCACTGAAATACCCCTTGTAGGCTAGAATTCTACACTGTCACATATGAAAGCAGATGGCTGATTCAATTTACTTTCTTATATTCAGCTGTCTTGCCCCTCATTTAATGCAGAGACATATTAAGAAGATTAAGTAAATAGATTCAATTTGCTATGTGCCAATCAATATTACAGAAGGTAGTGTGTTATTTGTGATCATAAATAGAAAGTAGCACATGTTAATTGCAAAACTAGGTACCACAAATAACTACAAATCTGCTTTAACTATCTCTATTTCTCATTATTTCACAATGGCTTTAACAACCTTTACACTCCTCTCACTGAACCAGAAAACCTGATTAGGGGCACTAAATGAATGGAGCAACAGCTCCTGGGGGCTGATTACATGCATCTTGCTTAGTGATTATCAAATCTTATCTACTGAGAAGAACTTCCTCACCTCCCTTCTTCAGAATACCAGCTCCCTACATGTCAGAAATATTCCATTGGTTTTATGCAAGACATGAACTGAATCTCCATTGGTACAATCCTCTGTGGTCTAAGGAAATGATGGTTCTTTGCCAGTTTCCCCATTATGAGGCTTTGTGTTATAAAGTACACAGTGTAGCTGCCACTAATGGAGACTTATTTGGGTTTAAAAATAATATGACATTTGTTTTAAGATATTTTTAAAAAAAATTCTTCCAAGGATTTAAATATATAGTTTTGAACTAGACTTCCACAGAAGTATCACCACCATACCTTCCTCAACTATTCAAGCCTTAAAAAAGACAAAAACCCACACAAAAACCAAAACAAAACAACCCACCCAAAACAAATGAAAAAAAAACATTTGAGTTAAACTAAAGAATTCAACTCCAACAGACACAAAGATTTTTAAATTAAATAATTGACCATCTTATATGTGCAATTTTCAATGAAAAGGGTCATTCTATCAAAGGGTTTTTTCCACAAATGCAGAGGAAATGGAACGAACAGGTGCACTTTATAACTGTAAAGTTCTTGCACAGCTGATGGACACAACTCTACATTGCATCAGTATTTGGATAGGAATTCAAAGTAGTTAGATCATATCAGAACGAAAACTGGCAAGTGCTTATTCCTTGTTCATTGTTCATTTGTTTTTCACATGAATTCAATAATGAATTGAAGAAAACCAAGTGTTTCAAATTTCTGCATCACAACACACTAGGGAAGGACTCCAAGGTAAGAGTGGGAAATGTTCCTTGACAATGAAATGTTACGATGTCCAGCTATACAAAAGAGTTACAGAAGTAACTTGGGATCCTTGCAAAAGTGTTTAGATGTCTCAGGAAAGACATCTGCCTTTCCATATCCTCTAACTCTCCTTTGGAATGAACAATAATATCCTGAAATAAAATAGTTTCATAAGTAAGTTTTTATATAAAAATCTTACATACAAATATCTATATAGAACATTTTTTTAAAGTTTCCAACAATCTCAAAGCCTCTCAACAGATGAAAACCTGATTTAAATCATCTGTCTTGATTTTGCCACTGCTAACAAGTATGACACATGTTGAGCTTTAAGGGAGCAAGAGAGCCATATGTAGCAAAGAAAGAGTAGTAAAAGGGTTTGGGTTTTCTTTTAAGCTTACAATTTATATTGTTTGAATGCTTATGGCTGACAACCGTCTTCAGTACTGCAGAAACCCACATAAGGCATTTCTTCCTTGCACAAGATTTGCTGGACTTGGAAGGGACAGAATTTTTTAAGATCCTTATAATGTAAAAAATAATTTAAATTACACATATATCTCCTATAGATATATCTATAACATATATCTACTACAGACTTGAGAAGATTTGTAAATGTTTATATATTTTTTAACTGTCTATTGTAGTGTTTATTAAAATTTCTGCTAAAAATTTCACTGCTTAGCATTCATGGAACCAGCCTGCATTAAGCAAAAGATGATAAACAAAAATAAAGTTATGAAATGTTTACAAATCCATCCTTTTTGAACTATTAAATTTCAAGCACTTGCATGCTTTGGTATCTAATTAAATTTCCTAAAATACCTTTCCTTTTGATGTAATTTGGATTTTTCATAGAACATTTAAAGTTTGCTGCAATTGTTGAAGTTAATGTGCTGTTCAACAACTGGCATGACAGACAGGTCAGGAAAGCAATCTGTTTACATTACATGGCTTCCAGCATTAATGACTTATGTTAGTAATAATAAATATGCTAAATAGCTTTTATGATTCTCTAGCTTAGAAAAAATGTATTAATTTATGGTTCTCCAAACACACGTTGCAGTAAGCAGTGTATTCTCGCAGTATGTAAGAAGCTTTATCTGTGGTCCCTCTAACTACCAGTAGATTACCGGTATTTATTTACTTTACCTTGCCTTCTGTGGCCCCAAGTGTAACATTGACACACTCCCACACAAACATGCTTGTTGAAAAGCTCAGCTTTGTAAGTGTGTTTACATTTTTAAAGTCTAAAATGGGCATGTTAGGATCTACTACTATATTCTCATTCCACTCCCACCCATCCCACATCATTCCCAATGATTAAAACTGAGCTACTTCAATCCTGCCTACCCAACACATCATTATGGGCAGCAGTTATGTAGCCCTCAGGCAGATCTTTATATCCTTTAATTTCTTGCAAACTTTTAAACCACAAGCCCTGTGGGACAGGGACAGTTATTTACCACATTTTTCTCAGACCTGGTTGAGGCTTTTAGACACCATGCCAATATTTTACCACAAACTACGTCAATCAGCAGCACAGCCATCTTGATTCCTCAGTCAAGGCTAGGGATTTCAAGCCTGCAATTAATATGCTTCCACAAGCCAAAAAAATGGCACATCTTAGACCCATTTCTCCATTTCCTAAATCATGAGCAGAACTAATGTAGGCACTTTTTTTTTTTACCTTCCTCTATTTGTCTTTCCCCAATCCCTTGTAGAATAGCAGAAATTAAAATTTAGACTTTCACTGATTTACAAGATTCTTTATTCTTTTATTTGTCTTGTCAGACCTATTGCATCTACACAATTCCACTAGTAGATTATGAAACCTCAGAAGCTATTGCTCAGATTAAGCAGTAGTTCTTACTGTAAGATTCTTAATCTCAGTGTTTCCATTTTCTACTCTATCCACATGATTAAGCAATAAGTATATTATATCTTTCAGTACATCTGTCGGTTTAGGTCCCATCACTCTCAGCCTATTTCTGACATTGCCTATTGCAACAAGACTTGGTATCTGTCCTTTGTATAGACAGTGCATTTAGTCCAATTTTCAAGCATTCTAGAAAAATGTGATATTCAGTGATGCCTATGTTATTTCATATGCTGCTTGTAAAAACCATGGTATTTTCTGCCACTTTCCACCATCTTTCAGGACAAAAAAAAAAAAAAAAATCTATAATGAGGTACAATGCAATCCAATTACTTAAATTACAAGTGACACTAGGTGGGTCTATTCAGACAAGCAGAATACTCTACCTTAAAAAAACCTTCTTCTCAACTATAATGTGGCCATTGATATTAAGGCTGCCTGCTGCCATGGAAAATAGGCATGATCCCACCCACAAACTTTCAGTAGTTTCAAAAAAAAACCCAAAACAAGACTAGACTGATGGAACACTATCACAAATTCTACTGAAAGAAGACACCTTAGATAATGAAGAAAATAAAATACTTTAAGTGTGATGCAGTTCTATTTTTTCTCTTTATGGCTAGATCCTCAGCAGTTGGATCAGAAAGTTACATAAGGACTAGTACAAAGAGGCATACCTAGGAAACATTTTATTATGAAATGTATCAATAGGCTAGGAAGAATATTTATTTTTCACTTGGAACAGATCTATCGGACAACAATAAAGATTTATTTCCTATTGTTAGCCACTAATTGTGGGCATTTTACATTGTTGGTGTTCATTAACATAAACTTGTGACAGAACCCTAATGCTTGCAGCAACTTCAAGAATAACATTCGTCTGGCCAAATTTTACCAAGTTCAGTCCCAGTACTCCAAGGTGTGGAGGGTTGCTTTTGACTCGGTGATTGGGATTAGGTTGCCAATAAATGAAAGACTGAGGTGGACCAAAATATATTTGTTACAGCAAATAAAGCTCCAGTAAGTAGCATCTGGCTAGTAGCCATCATTCCTCTGGCTCTGAGACGGCCTCACCCCTCCATTGCTGTCAGTGACTGAGTAAATCCAGAAGCTGGGCTGCACTTTCTAACAAAAAGGGAATGGAGGGAGTGGAGGGGGGAAAAAAAGAAACCACCAAAACCAGATCTTAATACTTGGAACTTAACAAAATCAGCTGAATAATATCCAAAGCAGAAATAGCAACTTTAGTTATAAAGAGGCATAACAATATAACGTATGAACTTTCCTGCACAGAAAAAAAAAAAAGCTATCACAATCAATCCTCACTAGAAATTCCTACAACTGCAACCAGAGTTCTAGCTTCTGGGGGGGGGGGGGGGGGGGGGGGGGGGGGGGAAAAGTGTTTTATTTACATGCAAAAGACCTTTATTAAAAGAGGCGAGTAGGAGGGGATGCAGCAACTGTGCTTTTGCTCTGTGGTTATTATGCCTGAAGTAAAATCTAGGTCATGCACAGAGCTCCTAAACAAACTATAACAACGAAAATTAACCTCTTGTCAGCTCTACAAGGACTAAAAGATCTAACAAAACAATAATCTCCTTAGAAAAGCCAAGAAAATGAGCCTTAAGCAGCTGTTGGTTATCTAACAGAAAACAGTAACATTCCAGACTTCCTCGACACAATGAACAAAAATAAAACACATGGGCAAAAAAAAAAAAAAAAAAAAGAATAATCTCCTGCAGCACAACTGTAGCCAAACAATACAAGTATTCAACGTTTTACATATCAGTCTTTTGAGACTTACATTTCTTCCTGTGTCAGATAAGATAACTCTGTTACCAAGAAACATTCTTTATTTCCATTTAAACTTCTCATCATTTAAACCAAAGGCTTGACTGTGTGTTTCCTTTCCAGCTCCTCCTACTGCCTGCTTTTTCTAGAAGCAGGGTAGCAGCCACTGCTTGGCCTTTTATCTCAGGTAACTTGGAACAGCAGAAAAAATGCAGTAAAAGTCCTGATTTAGTTGGAATAATTCTATAATAATGACCATTTTTAACTCGGCACATACTCTTTTCTGAATCCTGGGAAGTCTGTGGTATGTTCATCCTCTAACCCAGCACTTCTTAAAACCTGGAGCAGAAGCTTGGCTTCACTTCTGCAAGAAAAATCCAGCCAAAAGACTGCAGTCAAACATCAAGAAGAACAAGTGGGAAGAACAGTAGGAGCCCAGGTAAACCAATACATACGGACACCAGACTGAATCAGGAAGACTGAATTTTAAAGTTTTTACAATCTATTATAAGTGAGGAAAATCCATGGTGACTGATGAAAATAGGTGTTTTGGGAAAACGAGGTAAGGAAAGAATAAAGAGGTGCAAAACCACTTTTTCAGCATTCCCAAACCATGGATCCCATTCAGAAGTCTAGAAGTCTACCAGTGAGATTGTGCCTCCCAATTGCTCCAGACAGAGCTCCTCACAGCATACAGCCCCCACAATTATTACTCAATATCATCATCTCTCATTATCCTGTCTCTGAGCAGCCCTTCACTCCTGCTCTCAGTTCTCCCAGTGTCAGTCCCAGACACAGGCTGCCCTTTCTAAAATCTGTCCACATAGACCTCTGAAAGCAGAGGGCTGTAGAACTGGGGTTGGGGCAAGAAAAGAGAAATGATTCAAAAACACTACTGTTTTTCTTTTTATGAGGTTTTGGGGGGGTTGTTTTGTTTCAATATTTTTAATCTTCAGAAATTTTAGAACATCATAGAGCTTAGTTTGTACTGTTTCACAGTTTCAGATTTCTACATTTCTATAAGGGTTAAAAGTTGCTTTTTGTGTTAAATGAAAACTGAAATCACAATTTCATAACTGAACAAGCTTGAGCATTCAGCCAAAAATCAGAACTAGCAAACTGAAAATCTCAAGTTTTGGCACCACTCCGCAGGAAGCTCCATATCATGACAGCTGTTGGGAGTGACTCAGCCCTTTACCAAAGGGAGCCCAACACAAGCTTGTCTAGAGAACTGCTGAATTCAGTTATTGGTCTGATTTGCTGCAGGATTCAAGATAGAGAGAAGTGAGGAGAAGGACATTGAGCAACCCAAGACAGAGCATTGGCCCAAGATACATGGGAGTGCTAACCTTCAATATTACCTCTAGATATTACCACTGTGGGAATGGAGTCATTCCAAGAAATCACCAACAGCTTTTGCGGACTAAAAGGTGGCAGTAACTTCCCTTCAGTTACTCACAGTACAGAGACTGTATCTAATCCTAGTGCATTGGAGTCCAGCATTTGTAAGATTAAAGCACAGCCATTTGGTCTCTCACTGAGGAAATATGCTGTTAGGCTAAGACCTGATGTTAGGGATCATGTCTTATATGCAAATGATAATGAATATTCATTAGATATGCAAATAAGAACATAGAATCAAATTAATCCCAAAGCCTAAAATTGCTAGCTATCATGACCTACAGGCTTAAATTGTGCATGTACAACTCCTTGTTCATCCCTGTGACTTTGGCTTGCTTTGTGACTAACTACAGATCAGCCACATACACATTATTTTTGTATGTAACTAAATGTTCTCTATATTAAAATTGAAAATATTTATTGTAAATATTTAATGTAAAGCCTTGCTCTGTCAACTCCCATTCAAAGACTAGTCAAATATCTCTGGATTTGCCAGTCTATTCCAGCTACTTCAGGCAGGTGTTTGAGAGCACCAGCTTTCCTTTTTAACTCCTCGTTAAATGGAATGAGCTGTCAATTCAACAGCTCCGGTTATTTACCTTTTGATTGATTTTCTGAAGAGTTACAAAGGAAAAAGAACTCCCCTGAGGTCTGATCATCTGAACGGGGACAAGAAGTCTACAATAAACTTCGGTACACAATAAGAAATGAAAAACACCTTTCAACACATTTGTGTGAAAAATTTTTATCACACTGGACATGATTATTCAGCTACTGAATAACTGAGTTTAGTCATGATAGTTTTAATTAATTATTCAACTTCAAATTTGTGAACTTCTACACTTAGTCCAGAAAATACCTTCTACTCTGATGGGTCCCTGGAAACAAAGGACACAGAGATAAAGTCACTCTCATCAAAAGCAACCATGACCCGCAATTTTCTCCACACTATACCAAAATGTCTGTTATCATAATTCCAGAAATGGGAGAAATTCATATGTGTTTTAACTGAAATGGCACAGTATTGATTTTGGTATGGTAACTGAATCCTGAAGAGCACAAATAGTCAAAATAGTTTGGATTTTACCATGGCACACAATTTCAGCAGCTACACAAGGCTATGAAATGAAAAAATGTCTTGTTCAATCACGGATTTATTAGTCCTTTTGTAGGTGTTGATCTTCACATAAAACAAATTTTCACTATGCCATATATTTTGATAAGGAGCTTGCTGTGTTTTAAGGTGCCATACATTTCTGGTATGTCTGCAAGTATGGCAACTATGTTTATACCCTCTTCAAATCCATCTTAAATGGACATCCAGTCTTTGATCAATACTTTGTATTCCTTAGATTAAGTACCTTTAAGGAAATTAAGGTAGGAGATTTAAAAGACAATGTTGTATTTAGAATTTTATAAATATAATCCCAGTAAAAATAAAAGCGTGAAATTCTTCAGCTCTGAAGCACTCTTTTGCCGAGTTGTTCAATTCATTCTTGTTGTTATATTTTAGACACTTCTTACATTTAAACACCTGCAGTTGCTGGATCTTGATCACAGGGTGGTCAAGGTTCTCTCCAGCACAGATGTCACTGGAAACACTGTAATGACTAACTAGATGCCTATTCGTTCACCAACTATGACAATTTAAGAATTATTTTGATTAAAAATATTTATACTTCAGTTTTCACACTTAGAAGTGCTTGTTAGCAACTTCTGACACATTCACAGTTACAGACAGATACGCTGAAATCTGTGAGGTAACTACTGAAAATCAGGAATTGGAAGAAAGTTAGCAACACCAATGAAATATGGAATTATCATCTTACTTTCCATTCCTGTGTTAGACCAGAGCAGGGATCCAAATAGAAAATAAGTTAAAGTCAGTATTCCCCAAGTAATATGCAGTTTACGTTGTCTGTCTCATGGAAAAAATCAACACGAAACTGGAAGAAAAGATGGGAGGGGAAAGAGAAGAAACAGCAAAACAAAAAAGGGTGCATAAGTATATGTAAGCCAAAGAGCCCATCTTTTCCCATACCTCCTAGACAAATCAATAGCCAACACAAATTACCTTCAAGCACTCCAGTAGTCTTTTTTTACTGTTTTGCTTTATGGACTTCATGGACTTACTTTCTAGATTCTTCAATAGAAGAGGATCTGGGATGAATCTTTTCCTAACATAAATTTACAGGAACAAGAGAGATGGATTTTTTCTGAAGAGATCCAGAGTGCATCGTTTCAACACTATATCAAGATGTTTGTATCATAAGCCCTCATGCCATAGGGGTGACTGGCAGATAGATGAGAGAAGCATAGAATCCTATTTTAAAGGCTGGAGAGTCCAAGTCAGCTGTTAGATATCACTGGAGTTTTAGAAGTCAAGTTTGAGAGATACTTGGATTGTATCCTTCCCAAACCTGCTCTTCCTTTGTAAAGACAAATCACATAAGGTTGCCATCTTCTCCTCTCTCCCTAGATTTTTGCCCACCTAGAAGGGCAGAGTTCTTGACCCCAGCCACAGTAGAGCTCCTTCTCTTGTCAGAGATCAGGGAGTCTTGTGAATATACAGGTACCAGCAGATAAACATGTCAGAACAGCCACAATCTTACCTAAGAAAATCAAAAGACCCTGGACAAAACTTAGCTGACTGGATGTATACCACAATAACCATCAAGATTTGTTTAGAAATAATGCAGGATTTGCATCCTGTAACCTATGCTTTCAACAGGTGCATATTAAACATGTTTTGCCCACATCAGTGAATATTTGGAATTGATGCAAGTTGCTGCAACCCCAACAAAAGAACAGATGGCTGCAAAAGCTGCTGTTCATATCCCAGAGATCTCATATGTATGCAAATTTGTGTTGCAGTATATACCATTAGATTTTTTCTCCCACCCCCTTTCCTACTTCAATGTACAATTAAAATACTGAAAACTCCTGCTTTTTTCCCCTCTTGCCAGAAGAAGGAATGAACATTGAACACATGAACCTTTCAGACTCACCTTGTCCCTCAAATCCCCTCCACGAGTAAAATCTAGAAGACCATAAGCTAGAAAACAAATATGCTTCAAGAGCTTCTCCTTTGTTGCACCCCCACCATGCTTTCTAATTGTGTTTCTTACGCAAAAATAAGGAGAAAACAATAAAAAAGGATCCAAAAACACCACCAGAAAGATTCTCTGGACAGATTTATCAAGTTAGAATAGTAAGTTTTAGTTCCTGTATTAACACATAGGCATTTTTTGACATTTTTTCTCTCTAAACCCTTGAGACTCCACTAACATTACCTATTAAAGTGGAAATCGTGTAAATTCGCATTTAATTCAGTGTTATGTTTTAGGAAAAAACACAAGTAAAGAGCATAGTTCTTGTGCACAATTATAATTTAGTGCTTCTAACACCACCTTCACTACTATTAGGTTCCAGATAAAGATGGCTTCATACCATTTATCTACACTTTGTATTAAGCTCCCACACAACTTGAAGCATAATCAAATACCGACTTCATCAGAAGACTGATGGCTGTTCTTGTGATTACTCATGCATACTGGCAGCGTTTCTAACCACCAAGAGAGGCAACGGAAATTTCTTACAAGCATAACATAAGTAAACTATTTGTCACAAAATCAACACAAAATATATTATAATAGTTCAGAAATGCTAGAGAGTTCAAAAATATTTGATGCAGGGCGCCTTGTTTGAGCTCATCAAATAAAGGAAAAAAATTTTTTTTTTTCTTTCTGTGAGAGAAAGAAGAGAAAGGAGAAGTAGAAAGAGGAGGCATTACTATTATTCTTGGCTCTGGGTCAGATGGGTCTGGTTTATTCTGCTGAGTGCAAAGGAAAGTGGAAAATTACTTAAAGCTGAACAAAATAATATTAGCATACATTTTGACTGGTGCTTTGGGAAAAAAAAAGGAATACATTCACATGATGATATTACTTTGGTCTCAGTAAGGGTATGAAGGAAATGAATTGTTAGCATCAGACAGCGTGCAACCATTCTTTTTTGAAATGAGCCAAACTGAGAAGCAGCAGCAACTAAAAGGTTAAATTCTGCATTAAAATAAGAAAAGAATGCTAAAGATCAGCCAAAAGCACATGCTTGGTACTAGACTGCTAAATTCATACTCAGCCACATAAATTAGATGTTGTGGATTTAATTGCTTAGTCATAGGAAGAAACATTTGTAAATATGAGTCCACGAACAAAAGAAACTATGATATATTATATAATATTCACACACATACATTTGCACAATGTATTTGAATGTGTGTCAAGTGATTTGGAATGAAGTACTCATATTTAGTGTAATATATGATTTCTGTTACACAGGATTTGAAAATTTGCACTAAAAATATATACTCAAAGACTCTGCCCTCTAGTAGCTATAAGTCATCACCTTTTCAAATAGTTTCAACAAAATTATTTAAACATCTAGTGAAAATGTGTTAATCTAAGATCTACCACCATCTTATATACAAATTAGTGATGTGATTTCCTGCACATATAAGCAGGTGTGCAGGATACATATGAAGAGAGGGGAAAAAAGAAAAAAAAGAAAAAAGAGAAAGAGGAAAAAGAAAGAGAGCATGTACACTAATTTTGAGACTGTTTCTAGAACTGCCTTGAGGAACACTAGTAAGGCAAAGTACAATCACATAGCTAGGATCAAGATTGGACAATCCTGTACAAAAACCTCAAAATTCTTTGGACATAGATATGGCTGGAGTGATTAAATATGATAAAACTCATAGAGGTTTCAGAATTGAAGTATTAAAAAAAAAAAACAAAAAAAACCCCCAAAAACTTACACCACCACCTTGTCCATAGAAAACGTGCATTTAGCCTCCAGCCTGTACTGGACTCTTTGAAAGACAACAGAAATGGGAAAGGAGGACATAAACACAAGTCCAGTTGGGGCGAGTAGTCTTGACATTCGCCGTAGGAAAGTCAGACAGTCTAAGCATGGTACTATATAACAGGGTAAACTAATAGATTTTAAAGGACCAATCCATTGTTAGTTACTACAAAGCAGTACTACTCTCACATAGCTCTTGACAGGAACAATTTGCTCAGCTCTGTACAAATCAGAAGTAAAAATTCTGTTCTGCAGGTCTGTACTGCAAGGTGCCAGCTCTTCAGTTCCACTACTAGGAAGCCATTAGTACTTAAATGCTCTGCAAAAGCAAAATTACAAAACTCTGATCTTGCAGGATTAGGATGTCAGTGCATATAAAGCAAAGATACAGATGAGAAAGGAAAAATTCTTGAATAGGAGACTTGGGAAATTATTTGGAAGACTGAAAACCTTTCAAAATACATCCAGTGAAAATAAAGGATGGCATTCACAATAAGATATGAATAAGACTGATTTTAAATAAAGCTTCACATAAACAGGAAAGCAACAAGATTTTTTTATTAAGCGAAAACAGAAAAAAAAAAATCTTTGTTCACCATCACTGATAAAGAAAAAAAATCACTACACAATAAAAAGTACAGTAAATTCTGCACTTAAGAAAAAGAAAGAGCAATTCCAAGACATTAGAATAATTACTAAAATAATTATTTAGAAATACTGGATACTATTTCTTCCTGTAAAAATATGAAGACAGAAGATTGTTTTCTCTGTCAGGGCCTTCTGCTGCATCCAGTTTTCAAGGGCAGGCTGAAAGAAGTGATGTTAAACCAAAAGGAGCTGGAATTTCCAAACATAAAATCAGGTGATACTGAGGTAGTCGCTGACATTACTGTCAACAGCCCCTCTACCAGGAGTTACTGCCCCATCACACCATGTGCATGTGTGTCTCGGCCACTGTCAGTCTGGCACATTTGCACCCACTGTCAGCAAATGATGCCAAACTGAGCGGGTGCTTTGCCTGGAGACATGCTCTACACTGCCAGCTCTCTTATCCTGGCTGTAACCTCAGCTGACAGGATAGGCAGGCAGCTGGAGAGAATAATGTCTAAACCTCTCATTGCTAAATCTGCTGCAGTTTATTGGTCCAAGCCCTTTAATTTTTTTCTCCCAAAGAACACCTAAATCACAAAATACAAAGTTGAATTCAGCCTTGGTGAAAACAGGTGCAAGTGCAAGGACATAAGAGGAATCTTTCAATTACGCCAACACCACAGCTATGCATAAAAAGATAGTAACCAGTTGGCAAAGCAGGAGAAGAATTCCAAAGAAAATTTCACAATAACTTTTCTATATTTAACCTTTTTTTAAAAAAAAAAAAAAAAGTGTAATGACATGACAAAGGCATTATTTCAGACAAAATTGTATATATGAAAGCCACAGATAAAGTAAACAAAGGCTTAAGAATTTGAAAGCCAGCAGAAGAAATATTTAGTTTTCTAAATTGCCATCCAGAACTGGATGTTTAATTTTTTGCTAAACTAAGGTGACTTCAGAGTTAGCATCAGAGAAATGGAAGGAAAACAAAAGACACAATGCCCCCTCCCTCCAACCCATCATGAACTATAAGATATGAACAAAGATCGGTGGCTTTGCATCTGCAGACAAGCATATATTCTGCTCAATCAAGCCTGCATTTTGGAGACCACAGCGGTGCTCATCCAGCAAGTCACAAAGCACAGCTAACATTAAAAGCTTTCCTGCCTCCAGGTGTGTGTATATATAGAGTAGCTCTAAGAAACAACTTCCTTCAACAGCCTCCAGTTGCTCTGTACAACAGTGTAGTTACTCTATCACCAAACACACTGATGACTTGGTGACCCAGCAACATTGACAGGACTCAGGTAATGAGGGTAAATACCAGTGTAATCTTGTAGTTAAGAAATATGGTTTTTAACTTCAGTTTCACCCATATTGTAGGGATTTATAGAGATTGGAATAAACTTGCTGAAGCTAGCACTGGGAGAAGAAATGCAGGCATAAGTTTTTGTTCGCTTCTTCCACACCAAACAGTTATTTGCTCTCTTTTGTCTTATTTTCATTGACTTCACTGCTGTGCTTTACAGAAAGGCACATCAACACAAAACAAACCTTCAAAAAAAAACCTTACTACCGATGTTACCTGTGCCTTTCTTGTGGGTGATAGCTCCCACTGATTTCCTCAAAAATTCCCACAGCAACTTCCAAGGGAGTGTGTTTTTCAACAGCCCTCATTAGAATAGCTTACACAAGCTTCTAAATGAAACACAGAGGTCTCAAAAGGCTGTTGATATACTTAGGCATACACTAGAGCAGCTATATTTGCTAGGGCTATTACTCAGATGCAGAATGTGCATAACACACATGTACCCATACTCCCAAATAGCATTATTATACTAGCAGAACTCAAAAGTAGATCAGTTCCAGCATAAAGTCAAACTTCCGAACTTCCCTAGTCAAAAGTGGTCAATTTCGTTATTTGAAAAGTAAAGCATTATATCTAGCTCTCCATTTGAAAGAACTGAAAAATAGAATTACTGGGGAGGTCAAGTACTCCCAGCAAAAAACAACTCCAGGTGTAGTTCTATAGCACTTCTGCCAGTGCCCATTTGAGCAGTTCCTTTCTACCTTCTGAGCCCCTCAGTTGTGTTATGGATTAAAGAGATGAACTTGTCCTTTTTCACTGTGCAATCACATGAACAAAAATACCATCATGGGTCGTGATCATTCCCTAGTGTCACCAGCACAGGGAAGGGGAATGCTTAAAACAGTGGCACTGATGGAAATGTTTGTTAGTGTGTGGCATAACAGCCAGCAAGTCAAGGTACAATTCAGTGGTAATATTTAAGGCAGTTCCACTCAGACTAGAACACGGTGCAGAAAAAAATGGAGTCAAGTGCTGTGAGGTCTGTAAAGAAATATTTGTTTCTTTGTTCATTTGGGGGTGGGGAGAAAACTAGAGTTTTTTAGCATTAAACTCACTGAAACTTTTTGAAAAAGCACCAAACTTTGGGATGCCTCCTGAAGTGCTGGGGTCTGAACCCCAAGCCCTGAATTAAGGTTGACATATGGGTGGTCCCCATGGTCCTTTAAGAGGAGGGGATGAGTTTGCCTTTTGGCTTTCCTCCAAGGTGCAGCCGGCCTTGTAAGGAAAGCCCTTGGGTAAACAAGCCCCAGGTGCCCTGCATTTTGATAACGAGTGCCAGGTGCCCTGCTTTGGGCATAAAAGCTGGGACCACTTGTAGGAAGAGTTGGAGAGTCTGTCTGTGAGGTGGATGCACTTCACAGAGTTTCCTGTTGGGGAAGGACCTCCTGGCTCCTCATGCAACTGGATCCCAGTCAGGTCTGGCACCTGCAAACGCAGGCTTCATGGGAGGCAACATGGGGTTACCTCTATCGTATGTGATCACCTTATTGTCCTGGTTGTCTCCCATTTTCTCCGTGGGTTACCTTGTGTCTCTGTTTGTTCCATCTATTGCAGGTCATGCTGTGTCGTTTCTGGGGTCGATATCTATTATTTGTACCTCCAGCGATCCTCTATATACTAACCCCTTTATGCGAAATAGAATCCGCTTACTGGATTGTTTTTCTGCTGCTGGCTGTGTCCTTTATACTGGGCCTACTAATTGGCAAAACACCTCCCTTCAGAAGTTCTGATAAAATAGCAGCAAATCTCAAATATATAAGGACCTCTTTTTTAGCAGCAATTATAGCCTAGGCCTTTTCTTTCCCATTTCCCCGCTGCTAGCCTTGAGTTCCTGTCCACTCACTCATTTGTTATCACCTTCTAGTTGTGCCAAAGTAACTATTTGCGGGGCTGCTCTGTGAACCTGAACAATGAAGTACTCAGGGATTTTAAAAAAGACAAGAGAGATTCTTTCATTTACATGAATCTGTTTACAACGTGCTGCAGCAGTGAAAACAAGTGGTGGGAAGCAGGAAGAACAAGCACAGGAACTGCTCAAGAGAAAAAGAACTGCGAAGGAAAGGTTCCTCAGTATCACAGCCTCCAAGACCATGATTTAACCTAATTAAGTTAATTAACTGGAAAATGTGAGAGAAAGTAGCTGGCACTTGAGAAAGAGGGGAAAAAAAAAAAAGCAGAGCAGAGAGGGCTGTTAGCAGGAGTGTGGATAACAGATCATCAGCATCTGCAGAACAGAGAATAACACTGCAAACAGTAAGATCTGAAAATTTCTCAGGGACATGATTGACAAGCAAATGTGTTCACCCAAATTGAATTAGATATTAAACATGCAGAAAAGCCATCTCATCTATCACATAGCCACCACAGGAAAAAAAGTCAATTATGTATTGAATGAGTTGCTAGTGAATTCTACTAGACTTCACATTTAAGCAAAAAGGAAGAGCACACCATTTCCCAGGAATATCCCTGTAAGACCTCATTTCTATTAAGAAAGTTTCACTTGAAGTAATTTAAATCTGCTGAGCTCCAGACCTCATGGTTCAAACCTGAGCTTTAAACCCATACATTTTTCTCCATGCCAGTCTCAAAAAATTTTAGCATCAAAATAAATCTACTATATACATGTAAAGTCTGGACTGTTAAAAAGGTGATGATCTTAGTGAAGCATAAAGAGAGCTTCTAAGTAGTTTTCTGAAAGCACAATTTTTCACAGTCAGGAAATCCTAAATAGCATAAATACTTTGCTAGAATTCATTTTTAAATCTCATCTTATGGAACACAAGTAATACCAGTTTTCAAGACAAATAAGTTATTCAGAAAATTATAACCATCTCAGAAAAGGGCTTTGAAAGAAAACAACTTTATCACCCCAATTACAGGAGAAAAACAATTCAACCATCACCACATCTTTATGCAGCTGCAATGCTCTAATTACAAAGCCAGAATCAAAACACATGAAATCAGTCAGAAAATTATTCAGACAACAAACAGAACAAACAGGCAGTATTAATGTCTTAAGAGCAGAAGCAAGCAGCATCAAAGAATATCTACCCAATGAAGACACTCTCCTAGAGGTTTCTTTATTTACCACTAGATAAGGTATGTTATTTCAGCAAGCTCTTCCTCTCCTCTCTCTCCACAAATGGAGTAATTTTATATTTTAGGTTAGAATGATTAGAAAAAGGAAGCTGGATCGTTATAGAACCTCACAGGGAAAGGCAAACTGGCAAGGTATAGACATCATTATCGAGTCCAATGACAAAAGTTTATGAAAACAGAGAAATGCCTCATCTTGAAGTAGGAAAAAGGGTCTAGTATGTTAGGGCATGAGCCCTTGGATTTTAAATACATCCAAATGCATTACCTTGGAGAAGTCACAAGATTAGAACTTCTAAGTCTTTAGATACCCAGGCAC
The DNA here is from genome assembly GCA_028020825.1 of Podargus strigoides. NCBI lineage: Eukaryota > Metazoa > Chordata > Aves > Caprimulgiformes > Podargidae > Podargus > Podargus strigoides. The sequence goes on from CM051628.1 coordinate 15,264,446, forward strand.
TACAGGAATTGTGTATGTCTCCCACAGACCTCAGCAATAAGTTATATACAACAGCACTGTGGTAGCTGCAACGCAGAAGTAATACATTAAATATTGTAAAGACACACGTGAGCAGTGTCATTCCTGCAGGATCACTGTCCTAAGAGAGCAAAATGGGACTTGATGTAAAGCAATCAAAATTAACAGGAGCCTAATCAGGAGTATGTCATAATTACAACAAGTACAAGCAGCAGGACTTTTCTTACAGTAGTGTGAGTATTCTAGGAAAAGGCCTATTTTCACTATTATTTTACAGTGTTTTTATATTCTCTTTGGCTTGAATTGCCCACATAAAATTCAACGTGTGGCAAAACAAACAATCCTAGAGTTTGCACTATTTCCTTTTAGCCATACTTTTCAGCCATGGCAAATACAGAGACAGTAAAGAAGGTGGTCAACTAAAATACCTCTGCAAATATCACTCTACTTCAGTCAATTTCTATTTTCTCTGTACAAGCCTACACTCACTGGTACAGTTGAACTGCCTGTGTTCAATGCCAGAAGATGAAATTTCCTCCTCTAGTGGGTTTCCAAAGCAGTAAGACACGCTCTGTTATAAGGCTTTCTCTAGTTTGAGCTGTATAACACTAGGATTCACACTCAGCTGAAGCTCATTAAAAACACTTTTGATTGCTTTTATAATGTATGGTGACACACCTAACTCCATTAACCTACTGAGGCTTAAAATTATTATTGTACTCACTGTCCTCATCACTAAAGGGTAATAAAGATGTCATAGCATATTATTTTAGAAAGCTGCCATTAAACAAAGAAAGAGGTAATTGATCTGGTACATCATTTCAAATGTGTTCTATCTACACTCATGAAAACTTTCAAGGGAGACTTGTATTTTAGAACAAAATACTTCATAGATTCATGCAACACATTTGCAAAAATTAGATAAGCAGTGTGGCTGTAAGTATTTCTACAGAAAACCATCAGCCACCTAGGGCAGAGACTGAATGCAAGAAAAGTAAAAGACAGAAGTTGCTTGCAGAAAAGAAAGTGCATGTGTAAGAAGTGGAAGGGCACTGGTTTGCAAGCAGAGGGGAGAGAAATCACTTCTGCTTAACTCTATTCTCTACTCCAAATGCAAGTCAGGATTCTGAGGTCATTAGATCCTCATCTTTCTCACAGGTCAATACTGTTATACAGTAGCATGGCAGCTTCATTATGATTTGTTTCTCCCTCTTATACTAGTACTGAAATCCTTTTAGCATTATTTTGTACTTCCACTATTGTGCCCTGCTGTCCAGTTTCTATTCTTCATTCATCTAAATGAGAGAAAGTTGATACAGCTTCAGTACAGCCTTTTCCTTTCTCTTTTTTCTCCTCCTTTCTACTTCATATGACCTTAACAGGCACCTGAAGACCTAGGAAAACATGCAGCACACAAATGGGACTACCAACAGCATGTGCATCAGAAAGTACTCTACAAGGCTGTTGTTTTTTTTTTTTTTTCCTTCTGCAGATAGTGTGTAGTGTAAAATAAAGACAAAAACACCTGACTTTGCATAAAAGTTAAAAAAAACCCAACAGTGTTCTTCAAGTATTTATAGATTCCCACCAAGAGGAAGGGCCAGCCTCACTACTGGTCTCCATGCAAAAATATACACTTATGCACAGGGTTAAAAAAAGGTGGTTATCTCTCTCCAATAAAAATAAATAAGAAGCAGCATAATTAAACAGGGAGGGTAGTATGACTATTATATCAGCATTAGGCAGCATAATGTAGTTTGATAATTGGCATATGAAACAGCAGCTAGACATGCCAGATTTGGTATGTCCAGTTTTAACTAAGAGTGAGGCACTGCTCTATGTTTCGATGCTATGACCTTGAATTTGGCCATGCCAATTAAAGCCCAGAATTCGAAGTGACTGAACTAAAAGTGTACTTCAAAAAGTGATCTCTATAAATATTCTCCACTCTAGGAGGTGGGGGGAGTACACACACTAGACGCAATCTTTGGAAATACAGCTCAGTCATGAGCTAGAGTAAGAAAGAAGCTGATCTGCAGAAGAATACAGCTACTTTTCAAACTGAATTTACCAAATGCTAAGATAAATTTTAAAAGATGCAGAAAAAAAATATTCAGTTCTATCTTTTCTTTGCAGAGAAAGCAGCAAGCTACAGGTAACTTATGAAGAATAGAAGAAAATCTAAATAATTGTAGAATTTGTTTTATGATGCACAAATACAACTTCATACTTCTAGTTATTAAATCTAAATAATAAGCATGGAATTCTGCTAGATTTTAAACAAAAAGTGTCAGACATTATTTTAAGTCATTTCCTACCCGAGAAAATTGTCTCTGTCAGCAAAGCTATACCAATAATAGAAACTTCATATTTGGAAAAAATGATGTGAAACTGGAGTCAGTTGACCAGCTGTAGAAAGCAAAGCAACACTTCTGCCTTTTTTTTCTTTTTAAGAAATAAGTTTCACCTGGAGCTAGACATAACCAACAGTCAGCAGGTGTTAGGCTATAAAGTGAGTCATTTTATTATTGAACAATTTGTCCCAATTGTGCCATACATTTCTAACAAGCACAAGGACACAAGAAAGTAAAGCTTACACAAGCAGTACCATGTCTCCATCATCAACACTGTCACTTCAAGAGTAGAGTACATGAATAAACATTTTCATCCAAAGGAATGAAAGACAGTGCCTGGTGGCCTAAGCACAGCTGCAGTGTTAGCATAGAACAGCTGGTTTCATGAGCCACAGGCCTGTCCTGCTACACATGTTCAGCTGAAATTAGAAACAGCAGAGTTCAGGGGTTAAGAGACAAGTTTACATGCCACACAACTACCCAGAGCATTACTGGAATTTGCTAGTGAACTCTCGCTCAGGGGAAGAATTTGTCAGGAAGCTTTCTGGCAGAGGAACGATGTATAGAAGTTTTCAAGTGCTCAGCTCGTAACACGTTGACCTGACAGTAAGCAGGCTGGGGAATAAGAGACAATGCTTAATCAAGCAGCAGTTTTACAGCACATTTCTATGGTTTCTGCTTTTAATTTGATCAGCGCAGCCCACACTAACATACTCTTCCTAAATCTGAAATGCAGTCTTGTATGGGTAATATGACTGTGATCACGAGACTTACACTACTTCCTTCCTCTAGTTCTTGTGTTCAGGTTTCTCTCAAACTGTTCATTCCACATGTAAAAACAATTATTACTTTTGACAGTTTTCCCTGACTACCTGACACTTTCTGCAGTGAGAAGGTTTATACTTCCCTCTCAGCAGACAGGAGACTACAAAATAATCTACAACCTCATGTAGAACACATGTGTATTTTAAGTTTAAAGTCAGTATATTTTAATGCAATGGAGCTTCACCAGTTTCCATAAGCAAAGCTTTCATGCCATTCAGTAGAGATTTTCTACATGTATGAAGTCTCAAGATCAGTTAACTTATTTTGGGGAGGATATTAAGCTTTACAGTTTCCTAACTACTCTTTGATAAACCCACATTACCAAAGGACAGGTTGCAGGGAGATAGAGAGATATACACTTGAGAGGCTACATCAGTAATACCAATGCTGCAGCCTTTGAAGAGTTCATGGATTGCCACAATTCTTTCAGCCTAGAGCCTCATGGTCACCTGGGGGAGAAGTCTGTGCCTCCTCCATTGCTGGGAACTCCTGGCACAGTCCTGCTACAAAGATCCAGCACCATTGCCAAGAACATAGACCGATGCTTCTCTCACAGAATATCCTTGCTGCCAGTATTTCCTCATGCCACTTGCCATAGCACTTAAGTGAATACTCATCATTTATGGATTTTGGCCCCTCCCCCTGCCAACAGACATAGTATCTGACATTCTAACACTTTCATTTGAAAGATAGCATGAAGGGGAATGAATTACACTGTTTAAAAATCAGCCTTATAATATGGATCTTACTGAAAGTTATTTGAACATCACTCATGCAGTCATATCATCAGAAGAATTTCACATTCCAGCCTTCCTCATTCATTATCATGAAGTGGGTAATTGGCATCATTAACATTCTTCCCAGATGGAAAGAATACACTTCTACATCGCAGCTAAAATAACGCATTGTTCAGAGATGCCTGTGGAACAGCCATGCAATGCCAATTTAAATTTTCCATTTATTCTTTTTCTTTATTAAAGACTAATACCTGAAGTACTCCTTGAACTCTTAAGGAAACTAAAATATCATTCAAACAACAAATCCTGCAACAAGTATAAACCAGCAATGACTATTTTGGCATTTGAGCATGACCATTTCATATCCTTTGCTATGAATGGAAAAAACAGAACTATTAAAAGAATCTAACTGTATGAAATCAATACCATGAATCCCGTTATACAGAAAGCATATGGTGGAAATTAATAGCAAGTGACAAAAGCTTGTTTTTTCCTTATGAAAGTTTATGCATGCTGTGATTTGTATGTCTATTTTTATGAAAAGCCAGATCTCTTTATATAATTAGAACAGCTCTTGAGGCAGGAAGAATATAATAGGCAATAATGACTTAGAACTGAGAAGGCCTCACTGGATTTATCACTACATCACAGCCTAAGTGTGCTGCATAAGAGTAGTTTTGTAAAACAAGAGACAAAAGCAATCTGGGGGAGGAGCGGCATTCAGCTGCAGACATTTTTCCCACTCCTTGGCTGTGAAGATGAATGGTTGGAAAGTTGACAAGTTTTCACAGGCATGACTGAGCCCAGTCCTTGACTCAGAATTAAATGAAACATAAGACTTTGGCTGGCCAGGATCACTGAGCACAAAGAAAAATTAAAACCAGAATTACCTTCGCTGTTTATATTAGTGGAAGAAAAAAACCCCCAAAAGTAATTGTTTATTGTTTGGCATGGATCTATCATTACTATGGGTTAATGCAAAATGAAAAGAAAGAAAATTATCCCGAGCGTTGGACAATTAAAAGCAGTGAATTCTGTGTTGCCCAAACTGAAAAATAAGTAGGTTTTGTTAATATCAATATATACACCATAGATTACACCTTAGTTTTTGTAAGCTAACATTATCATACTTTGTGCATTTCATACTTCATCTGCATCCATAGTATTTCCAGTTTCTGCTAGTGATGCTAGGATGCACATAGCCTATGTACATCTTTACCAGGATGCTGAATGAATGAGCTGGAAAGGTCCATGGTATAGCTAAACCAAGGTCTTCCATATTAACAACCCTGCCCCACAGTAATATTGACATCAGGAAATTATTATTCTAGTTCTTCCTTTAAGATAGTGAAAAGCAGCATCAATAGAGTCACCACTATGATGATGGCAGCTCTCACTCACATCCTCAGGAGGCAAGTACTAAAAGCTAGATATCAAAGACAGCTTTTCTCTATCTACATGCCCCATCTAGAACTGTGCAGGTCAAAGCTGATGCCTTCCCACTTAACTTAATGAAGCTACAGATCATGGACTAAACTGAACTTTTGCACAACTCATGTCAGAAAATAAAAAAGGCTTTATAGTACTTTGTACTTCTTACAGACTGAGCTAATGTGCTTTCTGGCACTTGTGACACTTGAAACCATGCTGCCTGGACAGAAAACCTGATGAGCAAGTTCTCCAGCAAACAGCATCCTAATATGGTTATCTCCTTACAATCAAACAGAAAATTCTACTGCAGCTATATTTTAAAATATAAGCTAAAATAAAATTTATCAAATAATGTTCCCAATTCCTCTTAAAAAAAAACTCTAAAAATCTGGGTCCATTTACACTATCTGGGTTACAAAATTATCTCTTTCCACCCCCATTTCACCCATTAGAAGATAACAGCTTATTCATCCTAAAAAATAAATAGTTTCAGCCCGCTCAACATTAACTGACGCAAAAAGAAAAGCTTAAAATAATTGCTGTAATCTTAGGTTTCAATTTTGCAGGAAATTAAGTGGATGAATAATTCTGCATCCAACAGTTATCCTCATTACATGCAGAGTCCACTTAACATACCATGTTTCACCTATACACACCTTATATACACCTGAGGAGATTCTACAAATACACAGCAACCAGCATTGGCTTAGAGGCAAACAAATTGCATAAGAAATTGTCACAGGTAAAAGAAAAAAATCATCTATATTTATAGTTCTAAAACTTATGATATTTACACAGAAACATAGTCCTGTAACCAGTAAGAGGAAAGTATTGTTAGAAAATGGGGAATCAATTCATTAAAACTGCCATGCTAATAAAATAGCAGAATTATGAGCAACTTCTTGGCTAAATTTGGGGCAATGATTAAAGAATGGAATGGTTGTAGAAATTTACAAGTTTAAAATCAAATTGCAGAGGAAAACAGTGTTGAAAAAAGCAGGAGTAATGGTGGAGAGCAGACAGACATGTAAATAACATTAATACTGATTAGCTTTCATCAAATATTAGTATTCTATTGCAGTATTCTATTATCATAATAAGATATATGCTTCCTTTTCCCTGTTTATTTGGCTTTGTATTCTCCACTACACTCATGTTTCTGTGCATCAAAACAACTCAAAATATGCAGAAAGAAGGTTCAGTGAGAGTTTGATCTTACTATCTTTGACAGCATCATATTTTTGTAAAATGGTTTAAAAGTTTTAATTTATAGAAATGAAAGTGTTACCACAAAAGCTACTGTTCTACAGGATCAAGGCAATCCTGGAAGACAGTGGCAAGGACACTAGAAATCTTTGCTATTATATACAAAGTATATAGAAAATCATAATAAACTGTAATTACTTTGGTGATTCATTGGTCACTTGCTGAGTGACACAAGTTTAGCAAATCACTGGTGTACTAATTTTGACTGGGACAGAGTGTTTTTACAGTAGCTAGTAGGGTGCTATGTTTCGGATTTGTGACCACAACAGAGTTGATAACAAGAATATTTTAGCTGTTGCTGGTCAGTGCTTACACAGTATCAAGGCCTTTTCTGTTTCGCACACTGCCCTGCAAGCAAGCGGGATGGAGGTGCACAAGAAGCTGGGAGGGGACACAATTGGACAGCAGACCCCAACTGACCAAAGGGCTCTCTGATACCATATGACATTGTTCTCAGCAAATAAAGGTGATGAAGGAAGGCAGGGGACATTCAGAGTTACAGCCTTAAAGTTCCCAAGTAACCATTACAAGTGATGAAGCCCTACTTTATAGGAAACGGCTAAACATCTGTCTGTCCATGCTTTGCTTGTGCATGCAGCTTTTGCTTTATGTATTAAGCTATCATCTCAATTCCAAAGTTTTCTCACTTCTATCCTTCCAATTCTTTCCTCTGTTCCAGAGGAGGGAGCAGGTGATTGGCTGTGTGAGGCTTAGCTGCCTACCAAAGTTACCCCAAAACAACTGGTCACCATTGTCCTCTTCAGTGGAGAGATCCTGACTCATAATTCTGTTTCTCCTCTTGAAGTGGGGAGCTATAATCCTCTATAGCATGAAGACTATGCTAACTACATTTTACTCCTCAACTGCCTGTACATGAAAATGGTGAATGCATGAAAGGCCTTACCAGAATATATATTTCTGGTAAAATAGTGTAGCTATCCTAGCTTCTGGCCAGCTCATCGTGTTTTCATATCAAAGCTTTCATATAGCACTTTCATTTTACTAAGCTAATAATAACAACCTATATGTCCTATATATCATCAAAAAGTTTCCTAGAGCTGCAACTATCAGCAAAAAACAAGAGTAGAAAAATTTATGCTACAAAAGAGTGAGTGGTGAGAAAGCCTAAGCTCAAGTATAGGCCTGTATTAGTTTAAGAAGGTTTACACAGTTCAGATGGTGTTATCGTTATTGCAGTGTTTCTAGCTAGGGTAGCCAATAACGAGAGGTGAATAATACCAGTGAACTGGTATCACATAATTCACTTCTGTTCTCACTGTCAATGTAAGGCATTTTCTCTGATGTAGATGACAGTATCCCTTCCTGCCTCATTTATACTCTTTCAACTGCTCCCATTCCCCTCAGGAATATTTTGTGCAACAGTTGAATCTCACTGAGCTGAACAGAAATGTAGACTATACTCCCTTCTTAGAGAATAAGAACAAGGTATGATTTCCCTTTCATTTGGTGTTCTACTCAGACATCAAGTTGTAACACACAAAATTCATCTGGACAACTACGTAAAGTACTGCAAGACACAGGTAAGCACTGGAGAGAAGCTTGGCTCCACTCCTGTATTTCAAGAAGGGCAGCTGAATCAGCACTGAAGTCAAATATCATTGCCTATAAATTACTATAGCTCTCAAAGAAGTGTAGAAAACACAATAATCATGACTTTCTGAACTAATGCTTCCTGAATTCCTCCTGTAGTACTTACAACTTGCTCAGAGTTTTGGTCAAACAAGAACAAAATATATAAAAAATTTCTCACCACACCAAAAATGTGTTTCTTTGCACTACTGAAAAATCAAAGTTATTAGAAACAAATTACATTAGCAGTGGTCTATGAATACTACACAATCCTTTTAGTTCCTTGTACAACAAGGTTATTAGTCTTAAAAGGTTAAGTTGACTTCATAAGCTTTAGGTCAAAGATTTCCATCCACTTCCACAGGCTCTTAGTCTGAACCCAAGTCTGTAAGATCCTATAGCTTTGTAATTTCTACTCATCCCTTTTCTTTACTCTAACCACAATAAGAATGAAAGTGTGAAAAAGATGCCCCATTTATTTTACAGATACAATTAACCATAAGATGATAAGGCATCTCCATCAGCCTATTTTAATAGGCAAGACTTTGCCTATTCATAACTGGTAAATCTTCTTCAGTTTAGAGCTAGAAAATGCACCTCTGCATATACCAGACTGTCACCCTTTGTCCCCTTGCTCTGAGAGCAGCTTGGTTCATGTCAGCAAGATCAGTGCATGGGGCAAGGTACTAACAGGATATTTAAATCTCATTGCTTGCAACTTATTGTTTGTTTAAAGTTAAAGCATGTAACTGAGTCCAGAAGAGAACCCCAGCCTCTGATAATAGAGAATGTCATTACATTTTTCTTTAAGCTTTTGATTCAGTCTAAATTCAGAGAAATTTCACTTCCTTCTCCCTCTCTATCCAGAAGAAAACAGATCTTCAGTAGATTCAACTGTTTACCCTGTAATTTACCACCTTTCCCAATTTCTTCAACAGCATCTTTTAGCTTATCAGAGCCAAGGCAATATCCAGACATAAAATCCATTCTCTGTCCTCCCACACTAGACCAAAAAGACATTTCACAAACAGCAAGATTTCTTTTTAAGTAGACATCCATCAAAAATGTGTTTTTCTCACTATCTTGGCCTTGAAAACACTGTATTTTCCGACTTCCTACATGCTGCTTGATCTTATGCAGTGACAGTCACACCACATTATGTCATTTTATATAACAGGTCAGCAGGAACTGCCATGTTCAGAGATACCTGATACTTTTGCCAAATCATTTGGCACATCTCACATTCTCATCAATTTGAATTACTTGTAGATCATTTCAAAAGAGATACATGATTATTGGCAACCATTCAGAAAATGGCAGTCTATTGAGTGCTTTGCTGGCCTTCTCATCCATCTACAAACTGCAAGATAGACAGATTTCCCTAAAACAATGTAACTGTATGTCAGATTAATACATGTGCAATTCTAAATTACATTTAGTATCTTGAGGAAATTCTCTCCAATTCTTCCTTACAGTGAATAGTACTTCATTCTACAGTTTCCCTAAAGGCAACTTATAATCAGTGTTATTAGGAATACCAGAGTCTGACCCTGAGGCTGAGATTATATAATATTTGTTAATTGATTCAAGTATTAATTCAACACCATATACTTTCTAGAGTAGGCATGTATCTTTCAGTCTTTCAAGCATTTAATTCTTACAGTAATTCTACACCAACTACACTCATTAAAGCGTTCTTTACATCAAAGTCTAGAACTATCCCTTTATGACTATGCACATCTACTTTTGTGTCACGTTAACACATTGCCTGTAGGACCACAATAGGTAAATACTGCCAAACTGATAGTTAAGTTCTGGTTATACAGACAAGAACATTCTTGAAAAGGCCATGGGTAGCAAGAGCAAAACACAAATCACAATATACATATCATAACATTGGTCAACACTGAAATGGTTTTAGGGGATGACAGATCTCTGTGGAAAATACTGCTGCAAAACAAAGCACAAAGCTTATTTCTATGTAGAAAAACCTCCCAATGTGGCAACTACAATTGTCAACTGACTACAGTTCAGCAACAAGAAAGCATATGAAATTAGATTGGAAGAGCATTAATTTTGAAGTAAAATAATACAAGGTCTTCACCTAGTTGCAAAACAGGCTTCTATACACAGAGAAAAGACTGCAAAGCAGTACTGGTTCAAAAGAAAATAGACTAGAGGCTAAAGATACGTAGCAAATTCTCACTGATAAAAAACATGTAGGCCAAGAAGATAGACCAAGTCTGATGGATCTGACAGACTATGTGTTTGGAAGATAAGCAGAAAGCTTGCAGATGCCTGTAGAACCCCCCCGCAAGGGTAGCCAGTGAGATCCTAGACTGAAATGTCAACACATTAGAGACCATTTGTGAAATACAAGCCTCTAAGCAGAGAGGACTTGTCATTTCCATGAGCAACTTTGCATAACTTCTTTCATGAAGTATGGTTTTATAATTTAAAAGCCTTGATTTCAGTAAATCACAATAAGTAAAAACCAGGCACAATAGACAATCTTATAAGTCTCCATATAAAGGCCAATCCAAAGACCTTCTGAAGTTAATAAGAGTATCTGCATCTACAAGCCTATAAAAAAAAAAAAAAAAAAAAAAACAAACATTTGTGGTGTTACTCTGATCACAACAACAAAAGTTGGCCATTCAGTGTATGTTTGTAGAGATACTAGGAAGACTGAGGCTCTAAACCTAATTCCCACCTTGAAGGAGGTACAGTAAATAGCTGCTCTCAGCCAGAGAATAACAGCAGTTTGAGACTGAACAAGCAGCTTCCCCTGTGATGTGCCAAATAGTGAAAATTATTTCAAATGACAATATTTTAACCTGTGTGGGGGACAAAAGAACCTCCAAGCATTGCAAGGCAGCTAAAGGTTACTCAGAACTAAGTGTAATTTCTACCTAGAGTTCTACCAGACACAGAGAGTCAAATATAAGAAGTTGGAAAGCAAACCTAAAACCTACACAGTCTCATGGACTCCTAAGAATGCATTTTGCTGTCTGATACAGGTGTCACCTGTTTAAGACGGAGTAGTCCATAAAGCAGAAGGAAAAAGAGACGATCAGAAGTCAGAGTTTAGAGAGAAAAGGAACAGCTGTGCCCATCAGAGGCAGTAGAACTATTCCTCTGTAATTCTTGATGGGTAGCAGGGCAAGCATAGGACTCATAACAAAACCCTCAGTCTGATATCCTCTACTCTGCAGCACTGTTTGATTAAGAATATGAATTATATATCTTAGGAAGAGACTAGAGAGTGAAGAAGGAAGGGAGAAATGTAACTTAATATATGAACAGTGAGCATACAACTAATAACATTTTTTGTAGCTACCTAGTCTTTTCTCTGCATTAGCTGGGTTCATAAAAGAAAAAAGCCACCAATAATTTTCATCCAGTAAAAATTTCTGAGACTTTGAAATACAGTTTAAGCCCAAATGATACAATACTGATTCTTCGTTATTTTTAAGCCGATCACTTATTTCCTTAAGGTTATAATATTTCCACTGTAATGTCAATGCTCCATTTTGAGGAAAAAAGAACAATTTTTCTTAGAATATAAAAGTAAAGTCAAATTTTCTAATTAATTACCTTTTTAATTTTAAGAGATTCAGATTTCATTAGAGTCCTATTCCCTGCAGAAATCTATTTCATCAGACCAATCTTCAGCTAGTTCTGTTGTGCATGTAACCTATTTTCTTTGACCTGTATGATTGTTTTTTGTTACAAAAGTTAAGACAGAAATGGTGAGATACATAAGAGACTATCAAAACTGGGATCTGTCTGAACAAAACTGCTGCCTCTGATTGTTAATTTAGATCCCAGCCCAGGGATATGAGGGGGGACACTCATGAGAAGAAGCCAGCAGAAAAGGGGTGACAGCAAAAGCAATTCCACACTTTTTTCATTCCTATTCTTGAATAAGAATTAATTCCCTGGATTTGAAAACTATTTTGGCAGGATACACTATATAATTCTTACCTTCACAAATTGATCAATGTTCTCTTTTGATTCTCTTTCCCAAATGGAGAGCAATCCCTATCTTTCTAGAACATAAACATTTCAGAATGACTCGTGTTTTGACAATCTATCACATAAATGGGATTAAATATCACAAGAGTATTTATCAAAGCATAAAAATATACTGCATAATACAAAACTTATAAGCAAGCAGTTTAATTTTTTATAATGAAGTAAAATCCATCACCAAAAGAATTACATTTTGCAAGTTTTGAGTACAAAATGCTTGCTTAGGATTTGGTGAAAATGGGGTGAAAATAATTTTTTTGATATCACATTCTAAACTGAATAGTGGCATGTGTCTGAAAAGGAATTTCAGTGTTGAAGAGGGGAAAAAAACATTGGTGGAGCCTACAGTATTCTAAAAAAGAGCAGGCATCTGCTTCATTCCAAAATAGTAGGTGTGTTTTGCAACATAACAGTTCAACTTTAATGTCCATAGAATCTGACTTTTACTTACATCCTTCATTATTTATAATAGCTCCTGCAAATTAATTTATCTGTCTGTTTTCTATTCAGATAAGGAATGGCCTTATAGAACACAGACCTTCTGTCTTTCATTAGCATTGCTATAGCACATAAGATGACAGTCAAGATCTGGCCTAGAAACAACAAGGTACTTAGGTAGGGTGAGCCTAAGGAGCTTAAACTTTTGGACTAATGCTATAAGCCGTTCTGCACATGCCAAGCTACCTGTAGGATAAAGGCTCAAGTCTTGGTTGACTGAAATGCAAATACAAGTGTCAAGCTTCATAGACTGAATTGCAAGATCTGAACAGATAGTTGTGGGGGAAAAAAAAAGGACCAAACTGAAAATAAGATCACTTAATTATACAGCTGGGTATTATATAAATACAATACAGGCTGACAGCTCCTGAAGGTACTAATTATCATTACTATTTTAAGCAACATTATCTGTGTGGATATAAACCACCACTTGTTCATACAGGTTGCTTGTTACAGATATCTTAGTGGAGCTTGGGCTCCAAGAAGGATTTTTCTTTTTAAAAAATTTTGAAATAACAAGAAAAATTTAATTTAGTGATAGCTTTTTTTCCATGCTGGTACTTATTTAAATAGGACCATTTTTGTGCTTAAAGTTGAAAACATATTTTAGTACTTTGCAAAATTATGCAAGAATATATAATCCAGAGGCAGTCCTGTGAGACATAGTCAGACACAAGCAGCACCCCTGCAGTTCATTCCAAGAGGTTCAATAAGAATCTCTATGGAATATTAACTAACAATAAACCCTGTTCTTAAACGCACACACAGAGGACTTTGCAGAACTATGTCAAAAGAATCCCAGATAAAAACATTGTTTGCCAAGGTCCTGCATGAACAGATCCCACACTCTCGCCAATGAGCTGGATTGTACAGAACTGATGATATGGTTCTGAATGGGATGCTGTGCTGTGGGGTTAATAGGACAACCCTGCAATCCCCTCCCCACCCCAGCTCCTGGTATGGGGAGAGCAGCTGGCCTCAGCACGTTTTCATGCTTGGTCAGGTGTTATTAATCTATGACCAAGAGAGCAGGTGGCTGTCATAAATTGCAAGATTTTTTCACAAATCAGTTCTCCAAAGAAGCCACATACCTGAATATGCTTTTATTATGTCTTAAAAAAAAAAGAAAAAAGAAAAAAGAGGAAGATAGTTTAAATAGCACTTGATTACAGTAACTGTGAAGTTTAAATAATAGTGCATAGTGAAAGGAGAAACTGGAAATGCTACATCCAGCAGCCTACCGTGTCTCAGTCCTTTTCCCACTAAAAATTATATGAAGCACATTCCTGAAGTAACAAAGCTCTACTTCCAAGGCAGATGCAATTCAGGAATAACTTAAAAGTGCACTTCAGTGATACTGTACTGGAAGTATTTTGAGCCCAGCATTTTGCTGCCAGTGAGTTTTACCATTTATTATTTGCACCAAGTGACTGACTACAGGCCTCACTTGAGATCAGACACGCATGACAACCTCATGAAGTTCAACACAGCCAAGTGCAAGGTGCTGCACCTAGGTTGAGGCAATCCCAAGCACAAATACAGGCTGGGCAGAGAATGGATAGAGAGCAGCTCTGAGGAGAAGGACTTGGGGGTGTCTGTTGATGAAAAACTCAACATGAGCCAGCGATGTGTGCACGCAGCCCAGAAGACCGACCGTATCCTGGGCTGCATCACAAGAAGCTTGGCCAGCAGGTCAAGGGAGGCGATTCTCCCCCTCTACTCTGCTCTCGTGAGACCTCACCTGGAGTACTGTGTCCAGTTCTGGGGCCCCCAACATAAGGAGGACATCGAGCTGTTGGAGCAGGTCCAGACGAGGGCCATGAAGATGATCAGAGGGCTGGAGCACCTCTGCTATGGGGACAGGCTGAGAGTTGGGGTTGTTCAGCATGGAGAAGGCACCGGGGAGACCTTATAGCAGCCTTCCAATACGTGAAGGAGCCGACAAGAAAGCTGGAGAGGAACTTTTTACACGAGCATGTGGTGATAGGACAAGGGGTAGTGGTTTTAAACTGGAAGAGGGGAGATTTAGATTAGGTATTAGGAAGAAATTCTTTACTGTGAGGTGGTGAGACACTGGAACAGCTTGCCCAGGGAAGCTGTGGCTGCCCCCTCCCTGAAAGTGTTTAAGGCCAGGTTAGATGAGGCTTTGAGCAACCTGGTCTGGTGGGAGGTGTACCTGCTCATGGAAGGGGGTTTGGAACTAGGTGATCTTTGAGGTCCCTTACAACCCAAACCATTCTATGATTCTATGAAAAGTAGCAAGAGATAGGCCTGCCTTGGACCAAAAACTGGCTCCTACCACAACAGACTTACCACAAAGCCAGCTCTGCCACAGTAATGTAGGTGATTTTACAGAAGCATGCACCCTGCATGAGGTGAAGAAGAGTAAACGAAAGCAGTATTGTAGAAGAAGGTACCTTAATGCTGAACTACTATCTCAAGTATGCTTGAATAAAATTAACATATGCAAGAATACATGAAAACTGTTGAGTATTGGAATTTTATCTGAAGAGTTAAAAGCAGCCGTACTATTTGCACAAGTCATTCACTGTTTTATTGACATTCCTTGCCTAATACCACTGGAACTTTTTTAAAAATGAAATAAATTTTGCAACTTTAATTCAGTTTTCCCTAATTGTTAAATAATTTATGCCACATTTTGAACAAAACTCTCAAGTCAAATTAAAATTGACTCCCTGTGCTCAGCTTTAATCTGAACAAATTGAATCTAAACAATTAATGCAGAGAAGGTGGTGTGTAAAAAGCAGAGAAAGAATCCCAGGGGCTCTCTGGGTAACAGGGTTATCTTGCTTGTGCTTCTGGTGCCTCATTCAAGGAGCTCTAAAACTCTGGACTTACAAGTTTAAGTCCTGACATCAATTTGCACTTCTGTGCAATAAATGAAAACTAGTGGAACTTACAAAACTATAAGAAACTAAAATATAAACTGAAAATATTAATTTAAGAATATAGAGATGGGATTCTTTGAATTTAACTTTAAACCATTTGTGGCAGATGGCTAAAGGGGAACACCAAGCAAAATCAGATACATGTAACAAAATCCTCTCTGTAACATTCTGTTCCTGATTTACTTTATGACAAGAGGTGATATCTCAGTGAGAGTTTTCCTGTGACAACTACTATTAATAAATGCTAATGTATCTCCCTTCAAAAGATGCAACATATACTATTATAGCAATATAGAAAGATGGTTCAAAGGAAGAGACAAAATTATTTTACCACACAGTATGTTAAAGAACAATCAGTACTTGGCTAATTTAGGATCTTAGAAAAATGTTTACATGGCAATTTTTATAGAAAGCTAAACTCTCTTATGTAGTTTCACTTTTTTGGTTTACTACTTTTTTAGGGCCTACGAAGACTCTAGTACACTGTGGGAATCATTTCTTGCTTCTTACTCTCCAGATTCTACTTTAAAACTCACCTTGGATCACAGGGAAGTAAAAAAAGGAAAGAAAAGAATCAAATTTAACCAGGTGTTTGGAAGAGATTTTGAATTAATTCCCTCACTTTTATTATAGCATTAAAGGATGAATATGGAATGAGAAGTTTTCCCTCTAAAACTAAACCTTGTGCTTGTTCAACACATCAGGGACAAATGCAAATATTTAAGAATATTCAGGGTTTTGTAAAAAAAAAAAAAAAATTCACAACAAAACCACACATATAAACCACAGCCTCTTGACAGTAGCTTCCTCTGAAGAATTACCATGGTAAATTGTAACTACGCTCCAATTGCAATGTCCTCTGAAAGAACAGATTACACAGAACCTCATGTAGAGACAACACACAGATGGCAGGTTACTGTCTATGAAGAGAGCCTGTCACATAACAAGCAGTACAATCTTTTAACAGGATAGTATAAGAGAGAACGGGAATTTTATATTGAAGGACTCCTGGGTTCAAAAAAGTTACTAGCCTTTATTTTAACATTAAAGGTATAAATTTATAATATTTTTCCTCTTTTCATAAATTAATGCATCTGACTACACTTTTACTTTACTCAGCCTCAACACCAAAAAGCTCTACCAACAAGTAGAGCCACACAAGAAAAAAGTCATATTTTGAATGAGGATAGAAAGTCAGTTTCAAAGTTTCATGGGCAAAAACTGTCTCAAAAAAAACCCCTCATATCAGTGTCAACAACAGTATCTCTATTCAATATAAACTTTAAGATTTTATAAATTTACATTTCTACATAAACTCATTTTGAAAAATTAAAGGCACACAATATATACAAGAGTATATAATGAAAAGTTTAGAAAAGGCAGTTTCACTCAAGCACAATTAAAAGATATTTTCTTCAAAAATTCCCAATACTGCTACTCTTTTACTTATCTTGGATCCAGTGAACTAAATGCAACACTGCAACATTGGCATTTGAAAAAACTATGCAATTGTTTTTCTATACTCCACACTACTAATATTTCTTTGGAGTTCTGTTTCTCACTTCTATGGTGTTTTGGGGACAGGATGGTTTAAATAAGTGAAAGAATCAGGCAGTGTCACAGGACTTACTGACTCAGTTTCCCATCCATAGTAAAACAATGGAAGTTATCTACAGCTATACAAGCATATTTAAGCAAAAGTATCATTTCATTACAGAGCCTTTTAGGCTAACATAACCTTACTCCCAGCAAAGAAATAAGTGGTTGGTTTTAGTTCAAGTGAGTTCTCCACTCTTGTTCACCAAGCTGCTCTGCTCAAAAAATGGTAAGAACTGAGAAGACAGGGCTGAGAGAACTAAGCCTATACCACCACTGAGAAAACTCCTGGATCTCTATCTTGAGTGTCAGTGCCCCAAGACTGTCAGTAAACAAAATCTAGATTTACTATCTAAGTACTAGCTAAAAATACTTTAGAGAAGACATAAGCAGATACACAGTCTGCTAATAAACATAAACCAGCAGTGCTGTTTGAAGGTAAAGGAGTTGTGCTATTTCATGTAGAATCCAGCTAATCCAGCTGCAATCTGATGATTGTTACCTTCCTTAAACAAAAGGCTTTTTATTTTTTTTTGAGTGGGAGAGTGCTGTATTAAAAAACAAACAAACAGAACAACCACCTCATTACGTTTAATTGTAATGACTGTTTCTGTCAGCAAGGTCATTCATTCTAGATGGAGACTAGTGGCTTTAATTTTACACATAATCATTAAAATCTCATTAGTGTGAATTTTCCTTGGAGCAGACAAGATGTCTAATATAGAAGTAACTACTGCTTAAAAGTTATATTATCCCAGATTATTTTAAATGTAAAGGAAGAAGTAGTGTTATGACACTCACAACCTTAAAATATACAGAAAGTTACAAGATATAGTCATTGGAAAGGAGCAAAATCCCACACAAACCATTCTGAATAGATAGTGTGGAGGAACTGGGGATGGTTCTTCCTGCAATGCACAGGTCTGTCAAGCTTGATAATATTAGCCTCAATATTTGAAGCAGTACTGTCACACTGATATAGTGCTGCCTTTGAGCAAATAACCCTGACAGACCCTATCTGGTACAGTCCACGACACAGTCAATCTGTAAATAAATGCAAGTTGACTACCTTCTTTCCTCAAAAAGCCAGTTCAGAATATTTCATGCCAAAGTATTTGAGAAATTATGTTGATGTATTGAGGCAGACTTGTTTCACAATTACGAGTTTGTTAGACTGTTTATTAAAAGAGATTAGCTCATACGATAAAAAAAAGCTTAACTTCCCACAATGTATTTTGAATTGCAGAATTTAACATACAAAAGCCCAGTTTCTACATAACCAAGAATCAGAAGGACTTAAGTATTAACAATACTATCTAGACTAAATAATGAAGAAATTTTTTACATAACTGTTATGAACAGATATGAGCAAGAAGACAAACAACAATATCAGAGCACCAGTCTTGGTGAATATGCATAGATTTCAGAATGAGGCCCCTTTACTAAAATATACAGTTCTCAGGCACACACTTTTGCTGGGAACAGCTTAAATAGGGCTTTAGATGGATGCAAGGATCCAAAACTGCAAGACGAGATGGGCTTCCTGTCACCCAAGCATTTAATAATATAGAAAGAATTTTAATTTCTCTTTAAGAAAAAAAAAAAAAAGAGGCTGGGAATTATTTTTTTCCAGCTTTTATCTCTCATTGCCGCTGTGGTCCTAGATTAGTATAGGCAACAATCAAAATCTGTATGCAAAAATATCATACTATTTCTCTTTGCAAATGACTTTGGCTACCCCATTCTCTGAGCGTTGTCATTTTTACCATTCTTTCAACACATTTTTCAACTAAAAGCTGTTAAAAGGCCTCAGCTCTACTAATGCAATGCATCCCTTTATCTGACACCAATGATTTTTACCAGGTCACTGGTTTCATGCCTTTAAGCCCTTGATAAATTAATCATCAGTGTGGTCAAATGATTTTGTCAACTTCATAACAGCATCTGTAGTTTTGAATAACTGGCTGCCAATGGAAGATCTGCAATAAAAACCCTTTAGCAATTTTTTAAAAACTCCTCCCATCCACAAGGGTTAAAGGACTGCAAAGAGCATGCTACTATCATTACAATGTCATATCCCACACTTAGACATGACAAGGCTTGACAAAGATGGGGAGGTGGATGTAATTACATGAGGGCAAGTGAAGCATTTTTACCTCTTGGGCATACATCAGGAGTTAAACACCTCCCACAGTCTGCCCCTCTGGACCACATGCAGACAAGCATTTCAACTTGAGGTATTCCTTGCTGATCTCAACTAGCTCTATGGATTTTTAACATCAGGCATTGTTTAAGTGCTTGCTGGATCAAGCTACAGCACTAGTTTCTGGATGAAAAGGCAAGAGCATACAGTATAAAAATCTTCCATACACAAACACACACAAGCATTAATTTAACATTATACATCTTTGTCTGTTTAACACTCATTCAAAAAAAAGGTGGCATTATAGAACAGCATTTCAGACTCCCTTCTAGAAATTCCTTCACAAAAGAATTAGAACTCTTAATCCTGTTACAAAAACAGTCCATGTGGACCTAGAATCACTAATAAAACAGTACTTAAATGAAGCAAATTTATATTATTGATTGTTCTCATGACCTGTGAAGAACTTTTGGAGTGAAGGACAATTCCAATTACTAAACCATTCAGCAATCTAATAGGATCTGCCTTCCTCTAAAGAGTACTATAGAATTTGGGAGTCAGCCCTAAATGATGCCTGCAAAATATATCAGTGTAGGTGATGTATAGAACACACTGATCTGAAAACACGCCTGTTTGGGTCAGAAATCACAATCAGAGTGAGTGGCAGATTTCCAGTCCTTGACAATGCTGCATCTCCCCAAGGAGGAAAGGGCGTAGGCAGGATGGCTGAGTGACCTTGATACACTGAGCTAGTAACAAGTCAGCACTGCAAGACTGCGCTCCAGGGAAGCTGTGATGTTATTAAAGCTAGACAACAGGAGAAATATTGCCAGAGGCACTGGTACTACAATAAGGCTTTGTGAGCGGGGGAAAATGGAAAGAAACAGAAGCAGTTGGGAAAGAGGATCATGACAGGGGATGGGTAACCAGCAGGGCAAATGGGAAGACTGATGTGGATATATACAAATCTACTTTATAAAGATGACGACTACATGTTCTATATTTTCACAAAATTCTGGAAAGTCCAGGCACAATGCAGTTAAGGTATCAAGGAACTGTGCATAGACAAAAATCTATCCTATATGTTACAATCGTGCTGAACAAAGAATGAAATACTTTTTCCTTATAGCAGCTACAAATCACTGGAGGTAGAACTGCTATTAAACTACAGAATTGAATTCAAGAGCAATCAAGACTGAAGAAGTAATACAGCAAAGATAACGACTTCTTTAAGAGCTGTGTTAACTGCAGTATCTAGAGATTTATCCAAAAAGAGAAGAAATCATCATCGTATGTGAATAAAAGCCATGCAAACAAAACTGCATTCTGCTGTAACCTTTATATAAGATTCTGACCAGAAAGCAACTGTATTTCTTGATGCAGAATGTAATATCTGAAGCTATACATAAGTGTCTAAAGCAGTACATCTGATACATTTTCCCAATTTTTTTCCCCTCACTCATAGGTAGTTTTCTATTAGTTTGAAAAGGTAGTAGAGTTACAGGATGATCTCTCTTTCAATTAAAACGTCTGAACATACTTAAAATTGTCATTGCCTGTGCCAACAAGATTCCAAAACAAATGGGAAACTAAAGGCATTCTCAAATAGCATGGGCAAGTAATGAGTTTTCTCTTCAGGACACTTACATTGACACCTCAAAATTAGAGAAGAGAAAGGGAGAGGAGGGGAGGGAGGGACAAGTCTAATTGCTTTGACTTGCCTTAGAAGAGTCATGGTCCTCGTTATTTGTTGGAAAGATGACCAGTACCGTACTTATCACTAAGCTGAAAAGTACATTTTTGGTTCACAGAATTGCAACTTTAGCATTAAAATTGCTTGCTGGGAATTTCTAGCAATTTGTAGCTGTTGTTGCCAGCAAGTGCTAATAATCACCAGGAGTCAGATTCCAGCTAAGCCTGTCAGCACTTCAGTTTTTGGCAAACATTTCACAGATAATATTTTGACGCCTCTGTGATCACTTGCAGTTCAGTCAGATTAGAAATCACAGGTTAAAGTACATTGCACAACAGCACTCTTTACAATTACCCTCTTCAAGTCTTTGAAACAAAGACCAGCATAGCTTCTATACCTTAAGAACTATTTTTACAAAAGTAGTATTCATTCTATATTTAACTTGAAAAATGGATTGCTTCCATTTCCATAGTAGTTTCCACAAAACAGTCCCTTGCATAATGCTTGTCTGTAGATTTTCATCTAGTACATTTGATAAGCACATGACTTTAAGGACATTCGAAGTGAGGCACACATCTTTACTTTCAACTTTAGTACTTGGAAGAAAATTCTGTCATTTCACTTGCACTCAGAAGAGCTAGAGAAAGTTGTAGACTTCTGGGGTTTGTTTTTGTATTCTTTGCCCAAAGATTTGAAAATCAAATGAGAGAAGACCCCCAAGAAACTAAAAGCCAATACCTTTCTGGGTTAAAATCAAAATACCTCTGCTAAATTTTAGAATGCAACATTGCTTACACCAATAGATGTCTGGTCCAATATCTGTCAAGCTGTGCAAAAGACACATTATGTGAAAGAGGTTTTCCACTGAAACATGAGAGTTTTAGTACATGACCTTAAGATTCAGAAACCTTCCATATCAAAAAACTACAATAGCACAAATGTTTGCATGTTGTAGCTATATCCGTGTACTCGTTCAAACTTAAGTTTCAAAATGCTATCAGCCCCAGTGCCTAGGCTAAATATTTTTCTTTTATAGAAACCCAAACCATATATTCACAAGAGAATGAGTAATAATATTTATTTAAACAGATAGGAGGAAAACAGAAGCTTATCTCTAAACTTTAAATTTCATTTTTTTAAAATCTTTTGGATATAAATGCAGCACTATGAAGAAAACAAGTTTACAAAACTCGTATAAGTTCAAACCACATGTGATAGCTTCATATGCTTCAATATCTTAGAAACTATTGAATTATAGAAGTCCTGACAAATAAATAAATCCAACTCTTGTTAGAGTCAACAGGAGCTAAAACTGCATGCTAACTTAATAGAAACTATTATATAGTAAAATGCCAGAAGGCATTTTGCTTTCTATTTTAAAGTTTGCTTCAAATTTTCCATGCCTTGGCAGGTTGTTTTCACAGGATTTAGTGATTTCCTTTTAAAGCAAAAAATAGTTGTAGACTTTGAAACTCACTGTTAAAAGGTGTTTCTAAATTTGGATGCATAAGGCCTTACCAACCATTCCACTGCATCTTACACAATCCTTTAAACCACTACAAAGTAACTGCCACTTAAGAGGCAGAACACCATTACATTAACACAAGCAGAGCAGAAGATATGTGATCACAGGGTGTAGGGAAATAATGAGATGGTGCATGCTCCAAGCAGCAGCACTGTCTGCCTAGATGCAAATATTTTCCAAAAGAATGACTTTTTCTAGCTATAACTAGAATAACTTCTAAATAACTTCTGGGTGCCCATCAAACAGAGGGTACACTTTAGCAGGCTTGCAGTCTCCATAGAAGAGCTTCACACAACACATTCCTAGTTAAATTTCAAATTAAATAGTACATAACAGCAAATGAACTTTTCCCAAAACCTATGCTTTCTTTTGCATCCATATCTCAGTGTTGAAAACAACAAAACAACTTTTGTGCAAAAACCAAAGATATTTTAAAGCCATTTTGAATAAATTTGATTGGACCTGTTAAATCCACTCCCCTTTATAAGTACAATGCTTCCACATTTGAAAGTCTGCAACTCAGCAATGATGTTAGTTTAGAATTTTCTCACCACGAAAAGCCATATCACTGTCAGACTTACACCGATACACACTATGCTCACTACCCCACCTGTGCAAAAATGTAGAAGACATATGGAAGTACTTGTAAATACTGCAGTTGCATTCATATAGGATGAGGACTGTAAGAGAGAGAGAATCTCTAACACTAGTCATGTAGATAAAAGCAACATTTGTTCAGACAAATTTGTTCAGCCAGGAGCAGGCTGCTACTGCAGGCTGCTGTTCAGCAACAAGACAGGCTCTGGCTACTCAGCTGAAGAGCTGCTCCTGAGCAAGCTGATACTGCTGTGCACAACAGGGAGCAAAGGCTCTGGGCAGACCAAACACAGCAGGAAAGAGGCACAATTAATGTTAATCTGTTGAAGATGATGCCCCCACTCTCTTATCCCCAAGGCACTGGGGGATACATCCCATGTCTGGCCTGCACAGGAAAAGCATTTGGGCAGCATTACTCAGCTACTATAACTTTGCCACCATCACAAATGAAAACTGTGGTTTCAGATTAATTTTCAAGTTACTGGAGTGAATACAATAGGTTTGCTTTTTTAGATGTAGTTTCTTATTTCTGTTCACTAGGAACTCCTTTTCCAGTCTATTTGTGAGCAGGATAACATGTCATTTGGCAGAGGAGGTTATGTCCTATCACACTGCAGAAAGCTGCTAAGAGATTATTATCACAACTGTCAATTCAAACCACGTTCTAGCTCATGCAGTATTCAAGCTGTTGAGATCTGCACTGCTAGCCTGAACAGCAGAGTTCACATAGCTCCAGTCTTAAACTGTGTGTTTGATTTCTTGATCAAATGGGTTTCCACAGAAGCACACAGTAAAAATTCAAATCTAACTAAAATGGAGAAATATCTGAAAAAGGGCATTCCTGAATCTAGCGCTTCTTGCCTCTTACTCTTCCCCCTCACCTCCAGTCTTTGTCTCTTAGCTTCTTGTGGCCTTTCTCATCAGCTTCACATTACCTACTGCAAGCCTCTCCCAGGTCTCCTGCCTGACTTCACCCAAGAGGAAACGCATTAATATAATGAACTCAGGCCCCAGTAATGTCCCCCTTGGACCATGCTTTGTACAGGAATCTGCCCCCTTGCCACAGCATCTGGAAATTTCAGACCAGAAAATGAAACAGATTTTCAAGAAAGTAAAATAACGTGTAGTTAACCTATATCCACGGCAGGCTTCCAGCACTCACTGTCTTCAAATAAAAACAACCACAAAGATTAGAGATCAGTGATCATTTTCGCTACTGGGCATGACACTGGAGCTATCTGTGAAATCTCCCCATGTGATATATGAGGTCAGGAAGTAAGATTTTTCCTAAAATGTATAGATAAGATTATCACCCTGTAATAACAGAGAGCTTCAATTATGCCAGTGCTGTTCTACAGATTTCCAAGGGAGAAGACTGCCATGTGTGTTTTGGCTGCTCAGAACACTATGACATTTTTCAACAGAAGGAGAGGGAGCTTTGTTGCTATCGTCAGTATTCTTTGGACAAATTCTATCCAAGATTGCCTCAAGGAAAAAAACCATAAAAATCTAAGACTAGAGTCTGGATAGATTACTACCAAGACAAACACAGGATATGAAATACAAAAGGTGTCTTGTTTGGAACACAGCACCCACAATGAAAACAGAAGGACCACAAGGTGGCTGGAGTTAACACAAAGTAATAAAATTTATTATCTCACTGGTGATCCCAGAAGTATCATTCAGGCAGAAAGTAATTAAGGATCTTCTATTCTCTTTTATTTTACCTGGTGGAGTCATACAGCTTTCCTCAATAGTAGTTCTAACTTTTTAGGTCATGCAGTTACATTGAAACTATGTCTCACACAGTTTTACCTAGTACAAACAGTAATTTCATGTAACCTAATTCAACATACTATATGTTTTGATATTTCAACAAAATTAGGGAGACAAGCTTGGCAACAAAGTCCAGACTAGAAACACCACATGTATACACGACCAGGGAACAAACCAGTTAGATATACTAACATTTTGACATGATCTCAAAACAAAGGAAACTACTTCTCTCACTTGAAATTGACAACACAAAGCAACTTGTTTTCATTCAGAAAGGTACATTCATATTGTAACAATCTGTAAAAAAAGTGAAGCTATCTTAAGTTTAAATTACCTTTATAATTGGAAACCTGAAATACCTGACGAATATATTGCTCTCCAGAGTATTTTTGTTTTCCAGTAGCTACTGCCTATGTTGATCCTGTACCTGGGGCTAAACTGTAGCAGTTGTTCTACCACCCCACAACCCCTCACCAGCTGAGAAGTGGACTTGGAGAAAAAAGGGAGAAGCCCCATGGGTTGAAGTAGAAACAGATTTAATAGAATAATAAAGCTAATAAAATTACAAACCTAAGTATACAAGGTTCTACTCAGCCTCATCCTTGAGGTCAGCAGCAGGAGCAGAAGATCAAGAGGGAGAAGCCACAGGAAGAAGAACTCATCCCTTACTGAGCTCCATCCTTTTATAATGAGCATGATTGAGTGGTATGGGGTACACCTGTGAGCCAGCTTGGGGCAGCTGCCTTGATTGGATCTCCCAGGTGACTCAGGGCTACTCATGGCCTGCCTGCACAGCTGGCCCATGGGTCTGTTCCTGGGAAAACAGGACAGCTGCTTAAGTAACCAAGCTGTATACCAAATACAGAGATGAAGAAGCATTCATGAGTTTAAACTAAAGCACTGCTTCACCATATACTTTTGCATGGCTTTCAATATGTTGCTTTAGGACTATTTTTTTTTTTTAGCAAGATGGTAGGCAAAAATAGACCAAAAAAACCCAATTTTTAAGGAAAGAATAGCCACACCAGTGAGGCACTAAGGTGGTTTGTGCACAGCCCCAGGACCCCCACAGCCATACTCAGGCGGCTGGCCCCGACACGGCTGCAGGGCTTGTGGGCCTTCAGGGGCCTGGGTAGCAAGGTACAGGCTTTGGTGCTGCTTACACACACGCGTGTGTATTCTGTACACTTAAAAAAAAACTTCACAATCAATCTAAAGGACATCTCTAAAATTAAAACCAAGATAAACTTACACTGCCAGCTACTCTGTCAGCACTCTCGAAGGAGTTCAGCTTTCCTCCTCAGCCATGTCACTCCATTGAAGCTGTCACAGCGGTGACAAGGAGCACCCTGCTCGGAGATGAACCCTTCTTCCCAGGCCTTACACCTACTCACAGCACATGTCCCCCAGGGAGTCATGCTGCCAGATCACACTGCTCACTGGGAGACATGTCACAGGCAGCTGGTTTAGGCAGCCATCTAACTCCCAGGCTGGCAGGCAGTTTCCACAACAGCGGTCTTAAACAGAGGGGAAAGCAGTGCCTGAACTCCATCCCTGGGGCACACAGCTCTCCAGCTGAGACAGATGTGTGAAAGGGCTGCCAAACACCAGCAGGGACACTTCCTCCAACTCTCCTTTCCCTCCTTCTCCAGGCCATCCCTCCCCCTGCTCCTTGCCTCAGCATTTCCTTCACGCCTGCCTCAGGCGGGGGGCAGTCCTACTGCCACGAGGCCTACCCAGGCCACAGGGACATCCCTCAACACTCCCGTTTGCTTTGTCAGCGATTGTCTTAGACCACTGGTTTTATCAGTTTTCTGTGTTTTCATGCAATGCTCTTCACCCCAGCACCTGTGTGTATCTTAGCCTGGAACTAGTTTCTTCTAGGAGAAGAGCAACATGGCACTGCCACAGCAAGGGGCCTCACTCAGCAGGGCAAGGGGAGAGGCAGCACGGCAGGAGTCTAAGGAGGAGGACACAGCAGCAACAAAATCTGAAACAAATATAAATGAAGGAGAAAGGTGTGAAAAACAAGATTTTTAACAAATGCCTAAAGTGAGAAAGCATGCCTATGCTGTGTTTTTTAAAGGCATTCTTCTAGTAAATGTTGGCCACAGTGTAGTGCAAGTAGTGGTGTAGAAGAAACAAACAATAGACAAAAATCTGAGGATAGACCAAACTGTATAAATAGTTAGTCAGCTTTTTTTAAAAGAATAATTCATCCTAGAGATGACTGACAATCAAATGGATTCACGAACAACACAGTTTTACACAAACACAAGCTTAACCAAGGATTTATTGCAATATTCACTTTTCTCTCTCAGCCAGTCAGATATCAAATTCTGCAAAGTCAAAATTAGTACTGGAAAATTCACCAACAATCTCCAGAAACTGACTGTCCATACAACTACAAGCATTTATTTATTTTTTACTGGAATGATGTCAAGGACCATCATTTGCTGGTATGGAGCCATACCAGCACAGCACAAACACAGAGCTGGCACGTGGTATCTGTCTCAACAGCTGCTCATCTATGCCAAGAGGTGTGACAGAGGGAAGAGCAATGCAAAAAAAAAGGCTAATTGATTTGGCCAAATAAATAATTCTGAGAAGATCATGACATTTCTTCAATCGGTTTGTTTGTGCTGCTAAAAATATGCTGAACTGTTCACTCTGCCTTTCAAGCTGGGCAGCTGCTGACTCAGTTCTTACAGCAAATTGTAACAGTGATGTGTCTTCAAGGTAAATTTGCCAATCTAGAAACTAGTAAACTCATTGCACAATTAGGTTGTGAGATTAAGCTGTCACAGATTACAAAGAGGGTTAATCACCAAAGTACTTAAATACATATTTACTCTGTTGTATTTTTTTAAGTCCATTTGATATGCAAGAGGGCTGTTTCCTCATTTACTGTTTCAGTTCCGTGTTTACCTACAATAAGCCAAAAACTTGATAACAGATATCACACAAACCTGAAGCCTGAAAAACAGAACAGGATTATTGTCTTCTTCAATAAACCATTCCATGGTATTCTTGTAAGCTTCATTAGGCATATTTTTGAAGAGGAGGTGAATTAATAGGAAAACGTGCAGCTTATTTCACTAACATTAATAGGCAAAAGCAAGACAGAAAATAGTTATCTCTTTTTCCCAATTTAATAATGATAAATATTCCAGTAAAATTGCCACAATGAATTTTAAAAATTCTGTATTCATATGACACTATGATTTGACCTCAGTCTCATACAATAGTAGACAGTCCCTGCAATACCAATGAATAAAAGCTCTTTACAGAGGCTGTTTTTCTTATATTTCATAGTTTAACTTCTAAATAGTTCCATACCCAATGCCTCCACTCAGTTCAACAACCAACATACAAGCAAGGCCCCAGCATCACATGCAGAATGATAATCAGATGGCATTAGATCTTAAGAAGGAAAACCAGATAGGAACTTGCTGTTGGATAGTTTGAGAGATAAAGTCTCCAGTCCTATAACAGATTCCCCTCTTCAGTAAACCTCATATCAACAGTCAGTTTGAAGCATCTCTCCCTCGCTCCCTGCCCTCTAACCTCAATGCTATTTAAGAGCTGCATGAGACCCCAACCATAGCAAAGCCATTAGGAATGGAGTAATTGGCTTCAAAGACACCAGATTTTCAACTATCTTTACATTTAGATTTATTTGGTTAAAATCCAATGCTATTTATCCTAATAATAGGAATGCTCACCCATTTTTTAGTCAAATGTGAGCTTTTGAAGTTTTACTGTTTTTATTTAAGCTTCTTTCCCAGTTTAATGTTGATCTGGTCTATAGATTTTCAGTATTGCCGAGCTCTATTAGTTGTTCTGTCTGTCCCTTGAAGTCAACCAATTTCAGTGGGAAGGGAAATTGTCCTTTTTCACATTGTTCAAAAAAAAATTATTTTATTTTTTTTTTTACAGCATTTTAGTAAAAGTAAAATTACATACATATCCTTAGGCAAAGAACCAGAAGCCTACTGAAACAATGATTTTTTAAAAAGATATGTTGCTATTAAGATTGGAAACATTTGCAATGCTGATGGGTTTTCAGACTGTTTTTGAAGAAAGTGGAGATTCAGAGTATGTTAAAAAAATATTATTTGAAAGGGGAGAGAGAGAGAAAGTAGCTGATGGGAAAAGTCGAGAGGAAAGGCAAAAGGAACACATATGCTTTTTGGGTTTACTGATCTTTGTTTCTCTATACAGTCCATAAAATATGCCCCCTGGTAGACCCTTTACACTAGTGGAATGGGATCAATCTTTTTTAACTTAAACAGAACTGCATTTAGTGTGGATTTTAAACAGCAATTGACTTTGAGATCGTTGGGGAAAATGAACTAAATTTCATTAAAGAAGATAATATCTTTAACCAAGAGGCCACAGAAACAATAGACTGACATGGGCAGTAAGTATGCACACCAGAGATAACAACCATCCTTGTAGGAGGCAAATTGATTTTCTGCTTCTGTGAAGCTTAACAAATGGTATTTTACCACATGTTTTGTTCCCAAATCACTCTCCAACCATCTACCACATTTGTCAGATTTACTTGTTCCCTTTTTTTAGAAAAAAAACACTACCAAAAAAAAACCTCCCAAACAAAAAAACCCCGTAAATCAGATGTTTATCTTTGCCTCGTATCATTTTATCAGAACTCTAAAAAGCACAGCAGCTGGTAGATACTGTGCTAGGAATTTTCCCTTCATCCCCATCATAACAGCGGCAGTTTCTAAAGATATTTTTCAAGCATAATGTGATGATTAGAAATGATTGACTGGCTTTCTGCCATCATACAATTTACTTGCTCCTGATTTATTACTTCTGCAGACATACATATAATAAGGGTAGACAAATCCAGTACCGGATTGACAAAACATCATTTGTTTCCTATATGCTGAGCTTGCTTTTTTGTAAGAACTATCCCACTAATATATAGCTGAAGCATGCTGGCATAAGTTCCTGCTTGTCTCCTCATGTGCTGTGTAGGTGCTTGCTACATTTGAAGCATATTACTCTCCATAGAAAAAAATAATTCATTTGGATCCAGTAGAAACACAGTGAGGTATACAGCACACTTGTCAGAGGGATTAATGTACACCTTAGTAACAAGATTCACCTCAACTCTAGGGTTAAACTCTACTTCATCATCACTGTAGGCAGACCAAGAAAGCCGCAGCAGTAGAACGCACCCACAACAGTTCCTTGTTTCAAGGCCAGCAAAAGCTAAAAGATGCACACAGCCCAGACAAAACCAGTTAATCCCTTGGGTAACACAATTAGCTCTCTCTGCCAAGGTTTAGGCATCTCTAAGCTGTTATCAGGACTGCTCAGCTAGACAAAACTAAGGCGAGGAGACAGTGACAAACATACTTGCCTACCCCTCGAGTGAACCTCAGATGAGAGGGAGAGGGGCCCACGCAGACACCAACTGGTGAACGTCAGCGTAGCTGGAGAGGCCCAGGACAACATGCTGCCAGTGCTCCCTACCAGCTGGTAACAACTTCAGGGACTTAACACCAAAACATTAAATGTCTACAGAAACATATCACCTCTCACAACAGCAAAAGGCAAAAATCATTCACAGTCGTACCTGCAGCTCTATGTTCTGGTTTAGCTAATTTATTATTCTTAAACTACTAAGGAGAAACAGAGCTAGGGCAAGGCAGAAGCAGCCTTCCTCCAGGCAGCTATCACTAAAAGAGCTTCTTAACTAGGCAGCTAGAATTTAAACCTCCTCTCCAAAAAAAAAAAAACTTCTCACAAAAATGAGCTACACAGCTGCTACAGTGAGAAAGGTGTTGACCCCTCCTCTAGCACAGCTGATTCTGCAAGCACAAATTACACCTACTCCTCCTTTTCCCATCAAAATCTGCATGGCATAAACCAGACCCTGAACAGTAGCTGTATTTGAAATAGTCATTATTTCCCATATATGAATTCAGGCACCCATAGTATAATTACATCACTTGGGTTTAACTCAAAACACGTCTCAAGCTGCCTGATTAGGCGGTCCCAAAAGTTGCTAAGCCAGTCTTGGATCAAAAGTTATTTTGTCAGCAAGATGTATTTTAAGTGAATATGTTAAATGGGATTAAAGTGAATAAAACACAGCCAAATACAGTTTGTAGGTGTTCCCTGCCTCTTAAAGAAGTTTGATTCCTGTAAGCTCTCAGGGTCACAAAACCATTGTGCTTTAACAGTAATTTGAGCTGAGAACAGAGAATGAAGTTTCTTTAGTTGGTTACTCCCTGTGACATGCACAGGTTTAGCTAATATAAAGTTAAAGAATAGGGAAGCTGCAAATTCCCCCTAGCAGAAACTCTTAAAATGAAATAGTCTTTAAATAGCAACAATGGATGCCTCATTGCTTGGAGAATTTAAAACTGGACTAACCAAAATACCAAAATCAGTACACAGGAATCTTCTACTGGCAGGGAATCGATCTAGAAGAAAAGAATCTGGTTACAGTGACTGAGTATTTATTCCATTTGTATTAAACCAATTCCATTGTATTGAAGTAGTGACAGGCATATCATTTTGTGATTCTGAAAAAGAACTTCTATGCAGTAAGGAATGGTAAAAGACAGAGAAGTTCAGGTCGTGTTGATTATGCATGTTTTCATGTGCTATCACCTGCAGTAGTACAAATTGCTGCAGGCCAGACTGTCCTTTGTTACACCTGTGCAAATCCTGCTGAAAACTAATAGATTTGGACAAGTTTATCCAAAGATGTCTTTTAAGAAATAAATAAATGGAGGCAAACAATTTAAAAAGGCATAATTTAGCCTGTGGTGCTCTTACCAACAGCAGTAGAGTTGAAAAGGAAAGGATGCACCTTGGTTTTTAGATCTTAGGTGACGTTTTCAGGGCTAACAGGGATCAGGGAAAGTGTTTTATACATAAGCAGAGCATACCTGATAAAACTCCATGACAAAATAGAAAGTCTCATTGAGTCATTGATACCTTCTTTACAGACATAGCATAACTAGGTTTAAGTTAGGCTTGAGAGATTTTTTTCTCAAGAGATCTACTTCTAGAAGGCAAAAATATATTTTTATATAGTCATCCCCTGTCCATAATGACACACCATACTCACCTCTTTCTACAAAGTACTTTTATTCAGATCATGAATATTAAAAAACTGAGAATTGTTCATGCCACAAAAGTAAAAATTACAGATATCTACATTAGAAGTTTTAAAAGTCAATTAACTAATCTTCTTAATGGTGATGCCACTAAGTTCAAAGCAAAGCAGTAAGGCATGTTCTTCACAGAGAAACAGCCCATACACTACTTGTGAACTGTAGCCATGCCACAAAAAAACCCAACAAAAATAAAGTAATGAAGATCATTATGTCATCTATCATCAAGGGAGCCATGGCATTCCTGAGGGATTACTGTTACTAGGGAGAAACATTACGCTTAGATTAAGGTAAATCAATATAGGGCTAATCAGAAAACCACTGGCTCATATTGATTTGGTGCTGGAGAGCTGAGGTTAAGAACACTGTAGTGCTTAGTCTACCAGTGCTTGAAGATCGAGTAGCATTAACATTTCTGTGAGCATAAATTCTGTAAGGCAAACTAGTAGTAAATTTGCCTTTACGCCAAAGCATAGTAACTATGCATAGTGTCCTTCCAGGAAAAAAAAAACAACAAAGCACCCAGACAAACAACTAACTTTCTCTAGCTTTTTGACTTTTTTTTTTGTTGTTGTTTTTCTTCATATTTGATATATCAGTGAGCCAACTGATCTAACCCAACAGTTGTATCTGCCGTTGGCAAACCAACAGAGATTATGAACTCCAAAAGAGGTGGTGATGAGCAGCTGGAGACAATAATCTCTGGGATCTGTAAAGAGGATACAAACCACAGTCTCACCCGACCATTTTTGCTTATTGCTCTGAGAGCACAGGGGCTACAGAGCAAGTTTTTCTAATCCTGTCCTGGCTTGTGGAGTAGCATTTACTCCACTCTCTGTTTGGAAACGTGCCCAGAAACAGTGTGCATGTGAACTGCCTCAGGAGATGAGCAGATCTTTGCCAAGGTACCTCTAAAGAAAGCCAGGCTCTCTCTTCTGTCTTATACACATGGAGCTGAGAGTACCTCTTACAGTCAGCATATTCAAAGCCTTCCATGACAAGGCCTATTTTTAGTTGTTTATAACTTTGCCAATGTTGACCGTTCCTAGGAATTTCCTGTGCTGCTGGGTGCTTGCCTCAGGCTGAAAGACATTGGAAAGTATCAGCCTAAACAGATGAGCCAACTTCAAGAAAGACACAAGTGAATGGAAAAAAAAAAAAAAAAAAGAAAATTTTCAAATTTTCATTTAAAATTTTTTAACACCTTCAGGCTAGAGAGTAAAAACTTGAAATTTGGCAGAGGGAAAGTATCACGGCGATGTCATAGTGTGAAAATCCTTCCAAATTTGGTTACTATATAGGCCTCCAAAATTTCATTTCCCACGTGAACAGTCGAGGCTTTTGGTGCAACCTGACAGTAAAACTGCTTTGAATATGCAATTTCTAGCCTGCACTAAAGAAACATGGGGGTTTTGTGTAATTGCACAATGGCCTTGAGTAATTTAACACCATCCTTGAGAAATAAGAGAAGAGAAACTCCTCCTCCTATGTTTACTGTAGATTTGGCACTGAAGAAAAGAAAGAGCTGTGTAATTCAGAAGAAAAGAATTGGGAAGAACTGGGAAAGACAGCAACTTAGAAAGACTGGACAGAGATGGGGAGAAGGAAAAAAATTGTAAATTCACAAAAGACTGCAGAAAACGATAGAAAAATAGAATTTAGAAGGGAAGGAATGAAAACAAGGGAAGACAAACTGGAGACAGGGTAGGTGGAAACACAGAAACAGGCTAGGGCAGGGGAGGTAGTGACAAGGTCCCATGTGGACAGTTCAGGCAATTATCCGCACAGATGACATCCTAGACAGACACATGCTAATACATGCAAATTATTGGACCTTTGTTATTTACATGAGGATCTGTGATGCTTTGCCTCCTTTCTCCTCAGGCACAGTTGGCAGGATTTGGGCCCAATCCAATTTGTCTAAAGCCTTTCATTGTGTTCAGTCTCACCTGCAGAATTCCTGTAATAAGGAAGAGATCAATAGTTTGGCTGTGTGTTATATAGAATCTCTTTTTGCCTAACCCACAATCACAACAGGTAAAGTATTCTGTGGTTTTGGTAAGGACTATAAAAACAGGCAGCCCCTTGGCAGGTATTTAGGAGCATTAAATGGTATAATAGCAGCTTTTGTTCTCAGTAGGCTTCAGTTTCTCCCTTCTCATGTAGATGTAATTAATTGTCTGACCCAGACAAGGCCATGACCTGCTAGATTTGAGCATAGTTGTTAGTTATTAAATGAAACAAAGTATGTTCTATAATTTACATGTTTCAGAAATTTGAAGTGGTTGACTCAGGTACACAACAGCTAGGAAGGGCCGTGTTTTCCTTTCCTGTTTTCTGCAAGAATGTGTAGGAACTGAAGGCTTTCCACTAATATACTGAAAGCCTTGGTCTTCAAATCAGAGATCAGAGGCAAGGCCGTGCAACGTAGATCATTTATCATAACTCATGAGTTATATGTGGAAAGTGATTATTTTGTATAGTATGATGGAGGAATGTAAGGGTAAAATTTGCCAGTTGCAATTATCAAGGCAATGCAGACTTCACTCGAACCATAAAATAAGAAGATGTCTCTGATCAAAGCACGTTGTGCTCTTGCTTTTGAACTCATCCTGAGGAAAGGTTCAGTCAGCATTTTGCTACTGTAAAACTGAAGCCCTCAATCTTTGAAGTTTTTAAAGATTTTAGAGCACTTTTTCAATGAAAAAAAAAAATAAAAAAAAAATCAAAGTTTAGCTAAGTCTCTACGTACATTATATTTGAAGTAAGCATTTCCTCTCAAATTTTAACTAGGTATTTCACTTGCTATTCTAAAGCATTTTGTGATGCTACTTCACACAGCTGAGCAGTAACTGCATGACATTGTAGCTTTTAGTGGTTCCTGTTGAGATAGTCCTGTCTAGATAGAGGAGAACATTTTGAGAGGTAAAAATTCACTCCCTTCAGCTGCCTGCAGAATTAAATAAGACTCGTGATTATTTTATTTCAGAGACATCCAGGTCTACCCTACCCTTAAGAAAAGGATGTCTGGGATATTAGGTAGGTCATTTCTGCTACAGTCTAAAGATAACTACAGTGCAGCCACAAGCATCAATACTGTCAGCCACTGCTAACATAAATATTATGTTTGTTCTTGTGCCCTAGGTAGGAAAATGGTACCTTAGAGGAGCTACATCCTCTGGCTTGGGCCAAATGAGAGACTGTGGATATTACCATGCTTTAATTACAAGTCCATCTCCATAGTTTGCAAGATAATTTTCCATAAGATTTGCCTTCTCAGTTTCCTTATGGATAATGGATACAGAAAAGACAAAAGGCACTTGCATTTCTATTGCTTATAGATGAAAATCAGATACATTCAGATCAAATTACAGATTTACATTACAGATCTGGTGCTCCCATTCTGTGGGAGTAAAACCTTTGATTTTTCCCAGCCAAAAAGCTCTCAAACTATGTATGGGTAACTTTCACCACTATGCCATTCTTCAAGTGGAAAAGTCCAGAGAGGTTACTGGTAGCTATATGGGATGCTGACAACTTCCATGGCTATCTCCGGGCACTCTGCACTGTTTCCCTTAGTGTTAATAAAGGCTGGGCTGTTTGTTTTTCCTTAAACCTTGTAATTTTTTAGCCAGTCTTAATCCAAGCCATTTACCATTTATCACAGAACTTCCAGCAGCCATTAGTCAACAGCTGTTCAGCTGCTAAGAAATGAATGATCAAGATTTCAGCAGGATCCTCTAAGATTCATTTAAGATTCTGCATGTGAGAAACAGAAGGTTTATGTGATGCTTTAAACCTATTTTTAATGAACTTGACCAGGTAGCTGTTTATACTGACAACAGTAAAACATACTATACACATTTGACAGCACAGGACTAGAACTAGTTGCTTTTTTACAGCTGACAGTCACTGCAAATTTAGTTCCACATTTACTGAATGTGGTCTCTCATTTTTCCTTCTTCAAAGGAAAGGAAAATGATGAAAGAGAAATGGTCATAAACCTAGTTCTGTTCCTTACCTCTGAGCTGTAATGACTAGTCTTCTCTAGCAGAGGTGATTTGTATTCACTTTCCCAGTTATTGCTGATGAACGCTAACAGGTAACATCAAGACTCCGTAAAGAATTCAACCCTTTTAACTAGCCTTTCAAGTAGACAAGCTGCTATTTGTGGGGCGCTGGAGGCTGCAGTGCTGTTCCTACTGCTTGCTTATTGTTTAGATTATACATTTGAAATGGTGTCAAGAGAGCCTCTGTTTCATTGATCAGGCTTTGCAGTGAATGACTGTACTTTCAGAAATGTCCGAGTACAATAAAATGAGTGCATATAATTTCATGCCTTCACCATATGCCTGCCATTGTATGTGTGTATCATCTTTGTAAACTACATTGCATTAATTACACTAGGTACTGAATGCCTGGTTACTGAAAAATCATGCTTCCATTGCAAAACAGTTTCTCCTGAGAATAAAGCAATTTCAGAAATCTTAAATACAAACTGTGCTGACTAATAACAGTGTATTCTTGATATACAAGGCATTTTAATGCTATAGAGTCTTTAATGTTCTCTGAGTCATTAATTTGACTGTAGTAAATTCTACACACTGCCTGGAAGCAAAAATCTTTTAGTTGCATAGGTCCACAATGGAAGATAAAGACAATTAAACTGCATCTCATAAATTATGGGTTGAAGACAGTA
The DNA here is from genome assembly GCA_028020825.1 of Podargus strigoides. Classification (NCBI taxonomy): domain Eukaryota; kingdom Metazoa; phylum Chordata; class Aves; order Caprimulgiformes; family Podargidae; genus Podargus; species Podargus strigoides. The sequence goes on from CM051628.1 coordinate 15,301,298, forward strand.
CACAAAAGTCCTAGGATGTGCCTGCAAATGACTACCAAAAGGGAGCTGCATTTATCTTGGCCATTTGACAGCTTTTGTTCCTCATTCCACAGTTTTAAACGCTAAATTGCTTTTACATTGACTCACTATTTAACTTTAAACTTTATATCCAGGAGCCTTTTGGGAATATCTGATAACACACAGCTTCCACAAATGGTAGCATTGTATTACACACTCTGGCTTCACAGATTCCAAATTTTCAGCTCTCAGCAAATGAAGCACTTCTAGAAACTTTCAAATGCCACCCTAGATGTACAAGCAACAGTATCTTTTTTGTTTGCTTCTTAAAGTGGATACAGATTTTTTCCCAGGGGATTTTCTGAGACAAGTTAAAATTTGGATTTACATAACTTCTAAGTTGCACTGACTTTGTAGATATGTTTCCGTTACCATCAGTACCATGAGTCAAAACTACTGTAAAGAAAAACTATTTATTCTGCCTCATGTATCAGCTAGCAAGTTTTCTATTATATCATGACACTAACATCTCTCTTGTTAATGTTTTCGCAGTCCTTTTCCAAGACCTTTAAAAACATTTTGTTTATCTTTTCTTAAAACATAATTCATTCAGCACAATAATTGTGTTTAACAAAATAGAACAAACAATTTCTAGTTTGGATGATTTCAAAGTCGTATTACTTTATAGCCATATATTCCACAATCATCGCTGACCACTCACAGCTGAGACAGGGGTCTTTCTTAGTTTGACTGAAGTTTGCATACTACAGTTACTGATAGACAAAGATATTCTAGAACTAAAAGTTGTTTTTCTGGATAGCATTTTCAAAGGCACCTCAGTGACTTAATGACTAACTATCCGTTCTAAAATCAAATGGGCACTTATATAGGAGCCTGATTTTGAGTGTACAGACAGCTTTCAATGCACAGAACTGCATTCCTTTTGATCATGCAGGAAAGCACTTGAATGATTTTGAAAAGCCCAGTAGGTTCTTTAGCTGATCTTTAGGCATTCAAAATCTGTCTTTAAGTCATACCTGATAGTGAAACTTGGTTTATAAGCTTCTTTGATTCTTGCTCTAACTTCTGGATATTTTATGTACTATATGACATGGTAGAGAAAAACAATACAACAGCCTTCCATGCAGCATACTCATGATTATACAGAGCAGTAGGAAAAGCCAGCTTAAATCAGTGTAAGGCATTTCATTGACTTCAACAGGTTTTGGATCTGGCCACAACTGACAAAAACTCTGTTGATTACTTTTAATACTGGCACTTTTCATCTATTTAATTATTCATCACAATAGCTTCTTAAAAGGATTTATTTTCTACACAATGCGTAGATAAATTATACTGATAAAGCACAACGTGACACCATTATTCCCTAGGAAAATGGTCATGGTTTTTGTTTTATTTTCTAGATTTTTAATGCAACTAAACCTCCATTTTCCCTAAACAGAGAAACCTATGGATATGATCGTTTCCAGCAAAGATCAAAGCAGAATTTAATTTCATGGGTTATCAATTAGAAAATCTTTCATTTTTCCCAACTAATGTTTATATTCGTAGCTTGGAAACTGAGATAAACTCCCACAGAAGAATAAAAAGGCACTAACTCTCCTGTGAAGGCTGCAGCCTGCTTGCAGTTAGAAGGAAAGCAGCTCCTGCCAGACTGCTTGCTCGCTGCCTAGACAGTGGGCAGAAAACAAGAACAGTTCCAGTGCTGCTTCTTCTGCACCAATGCACCAGTTAGCAGAGTGAATTCCTCCACCAAATAAAGGGAGAGCAAGGACTGAAGTATGACTTCCTGGCTTGAGACAGCTGGAAAGGTGCTACTCCATTCCCTGCACTCTGTTGCAAATTACATCGCTACTGTTCTTCAGTTTGCTCTCCTGAAAAATGAGGAGAGGAATATTTACCTTATGCAACATGTAGGGATTTGCTTTCTGTGCTTTTTATCATCATCGATGCTATAAGCTGCTGTGCAGTTCTATCAGATATAATTTGCCATCAGTCCAGGAGCTGACAGGGATCCTTAACCCTACAGGATCACAGCTTCAAAGAATTCAGCCATCTTTTCAAGGCTGCCATGAGTATCAAGGCAACCATTTATGTTTAACTAGGTACAGTATGTGATATAAGACAGGAATATATATTAAGATGTCCCGAACTTGAATTCGTTAACAAATTCAGAGCATAATTAATTACTAGCCAAGGTTATGTCTCTACAAATGCCGAAGTACGACTGGCAGGCCTGCTCTGATTAAACAAATGTCCATCCTAAAAGTGGAGAGGCTGTGAGAAATAAGGAATGTGCAGAATCCCAGAGAAAATGATGCACATTCATCTTGTCTATACTTGTAGAATCATCAGCCTCGAGTAGGAAAAGACATGTGACTATAGTTTTCTAATAAAAGCCTGCATTATATGAGAATAAGATTCATTATGTTGATGATGATTTTAAAGTATGCATTTTGGCTAACTGGGAAAAGACAGAGTCAGAGAAGTAGAACTGGTTTTTAGTCTTTTTTAGCATAAAAGGCAAGTATTGGGATGGGATGATACTTGAGTGGCAAGTAAACACCTGTTCAATTGTAAGCAAGTCATTAATCCCAAATCTCTTCAGTGAAACACTCAGGCTTGTGCTTAAGACTCCGGTGCATCTCACAGTTCATTACATAAGGAGCAAAGATAGCCTCAAGGGCCTGTTTCCAGGAAAAACATCTCCAAGAATGCCATTTTGATTTCAAATCCACTTCCACTTCAGAGAAAAAGTCTGATATGAAAGTACATTTCTTTCTCCTACAAGAGGTGAAAGAGATACGTTCAGGTCTCCCAGCCGGCAGGCCTGTGCCAGTCCATCACAAGTAAGCAATGTCTGTGATTTTTTTTTTTCTGATGAGGTGAGGAACGTGAATTCCAAGTTCTCCAAATCACCAAGATCATACTAGAGAAAAACAAAATAGATATATACTTGAACCCACCACCGCAGTTTTTATTGGAAGAGAAAGGGTTGGCTGCAGTAGAATCCTATGCATAAAATGTAGAAAAGGAATGTGGGTTTTCTTCCGTCTGGGGCTTAGTCTTGTTTATTTTACAAGGCTAACATCTCAAAAAGGTGACTTATGCTCCAAACCCCTGTCTGAATAATTTATATGATTTAGTATAGTTTTAAAAATAGATCACTGAAACTCTGACTCAGTAAAGCACCTAAATATGTGCTTGAATACCACTGTGAATAGATGTCTTTTCCTAAAACTAATCTGGGCGCATGTACAGGCCCTGGCATGAAAAAGTAACTCTTATCAAATCCACTTATTCATTCAGCAGCCCCATATTTTATCCTCTGTTGCATCAGCATTTTGCTGATGGCAGCAGAATTTTATTCAAGTATTTGATTGCTGAAACAATAGGGATCACCAGAACCAAAAGAATGACACGTGTCACCAAAGACAGACAAGTGCAGGACAGCCTGTGACAAATCCTTATGGGCAGAAGAGCACTGCTGATTTTCCTTTCATGAAAAAGTCCAAGTGTGAAAGAGAAGTCATAGAAAATGAGAAAATGAACAGCTACAGATTACCAGTGCTGTGCCCAGAGGCTAAACTGGTAGATTAAATTATGAGGTAAGAGCTAGAGAAGAGCTTCCAGTGCCTAATACTTTAACTAAAAGTCTAGAACACCACCAGAAAAGCTGTGTTGACAACAATTTTCACATAATATTTTTCTAAATTTCTTATTCTACCCTAATGCATCAATATAACAATATTGCCTACCTTGTCAAGGCTCAGAAGGAAATACACAGAAAAGGAAAAGTTGAAGAGACAACAGTGAAAGAGTAAACATAAGTAAGAGAAATGCAACTTGACAAGCAAGTTTCAGGCTGCATTTCTTTTTGTTTGTTTCTCCTAAATTTAACTGCAATTTCCTGGGGTACAGTAATGCTTAGATTTTGACCCACTAGTGTTTATCATATAGGCATCAGTGTCACTCAGTCTTCATTCTGATTTCATCAGTAATTACAAAAACTCCATGTTACAGCCTTCTCACCCTTCACTTTAGGTTTCCGGTTATTTCTATCAAACCTGGCAACCTCTCACTACTCATGAATTCTGATGAACAAAAGGGAATTTAGCAATTAGGAGGATCCAAGGCAGCAATATCTGAACCTCCTCTGCCCAGTAGAGCTCTCTTATCTTACTGTAGCTAAACATGAGGTCTAACAATTTGTTGTGTCTTGTTTTCCAAGTTCTTACTTTAGGAAGGCTTATTTTATTTGCAAAGACTACTTCTTCCTCCAAACAAAATGGATTTAACCAGGCCTCTTATTTTTTCTGCACGGGAGTCTCACTTAGTCACATTTTGGAGGTCATTGACACTTCTCCTAAAAATAGAAGCAGCCGACTAGTGCAGCTAGGCTACATAGCTAAATTATACCAGGGAAGAAAATGTGACAAGGGCAACTAGAACAGGACCAGCTCTTCAAGGTGTAAGTTTTACAGGATATGTCAATTAGTACTGAAGGAAAATGCAATGCCTCTAGAAACTGTCTGCCATAAGCAACAGTATTTCACAGTGGCCTAAAAATGAACAGTCCAAATTATTTTCCTATCTACCATATGAAAACACATGAACACACAAAGTGAGCCAGTGTTTTGCCAATTACTAGGCCCAGTACAAAGGACACAGCCAGCAGCAGAAAAACAATCCAGTAAGCAGATTCTATTGTGCGTAAAGGGGTCAGTATATAGAGGATCGCTGGGGGTACAAACAAGTCAGATCACAAATAATAGATATCAACCCCAGCGACCCCAGGAATGACATAGCATGACCCGTAACAGATGGAACAAACAGAGATACAAGGTATCCCATAGAGAAAATGGGAGACAACCAAGACAATAGGGTGATCACATACGATAGAGGCAACCCCATGTTGCCTCCCCACAAAGCCCACGTTTGTAGGTGCCAGACCTGACTGGGGTCCAGTTGCATGAGGAGCCAGGAGGTCCTTCCCCAACAGGAAACTCTGTGAAGTACATCCACTTCACAGACAGACACTCCAACTCTTCCTGCAAGTGGTCCCAGCTTTTATCCCCAAAGCAGGACAGCCAGTTCCCAGTCAGCTGCAGCTATACAATTTTCAAAGGTAAACTTAGATTTTACCTAAACACTAGTCACAACTCCACTTCTCCTTGTGCTCATTTAAACAAGTTACTTTTAAACCAAAATATACCAGTGACCTTTGCAAAGTGCTTTTCCAACCATTCCTAAACATCTTTTTTTTCCCCCCCTCCATTACTATTTTGGTGTTTCTGCTTCAAAACACTTTAAATTTAGTTCTGTCATTTCCCATATTACTTGAGGGGCAAGCAATAGTTGCTTATAACCTTATGTCATAATTTTATGTCAAAATTATTGTCATAAGATTATGAGATGGCAATTCCAGCTTCCAGTGTATCCATTGTTTGCAGCATTGTTTACAGTCCTAGACATACACAGTGCTGGAAGTGTTCTCTCATAGTCATTGTCATTAAGCAGAAGTGTGTTATCTGAACCTGGTTCATACAGTTGCATTTTTCAAGTTAGCCAAAGCAGAAATTCTGAAATTCAGGCTGTCTTACACTTCTATGAAACATTATGCTGGCTACAAAGGACAAATAATACCTATTCAGCATAAATGCATTGGTACAAAGTTAACTTGTAAATAATTTAAAAACTTACCAGAAGCTGCAAAGGGTTTTACACAACATTTTTGCCATGTGCCCATAGCAGCTTTTCAGTACCAAGGATACTAAATTGTAATTTATTATACCATTAAAACATATCCCAACTCTTCAGGATACAGAATATCTTGACAGAAGTGCAGTCTCCTGAGAGGGAAGGCCTCAGAACCACTTCTCAAATCTAGGCAGTATCATAAAACAAATGTATAAGGTGGTAGAGGAGACAGTGGAATGGAATGGAGTAGAGTTTAAGCCAGTGTCTGTCAAGGTTTAATAGTACAAGAATCACAAAAGGCCAAAATATTCCCAATATATCAAATGCCTCAAAGTCCATGCTCGGTACCCTGGGAAATTACAGCAGAGAACTGAATCCAAGTAGCAACAGAGGGCCATCTTGCTGAGCCACGTCTCAGTTAAATGCTGTCAGATCCACACACGTTTCAAATTTCTCTACAGAGCTGAGGGTTGTATGTACTACATCTGCTCACATCCCCATGAATCATGAGATGCGGTATCACTCCACCTTCCTTCTACACTGCAAAACCCCTCTAAATCAAGATCCACTGAAGTTACTCACATCCAACACCGCACCTTCCTAAAGCCTGCTGCTCCCTTTTAAGATTCAACAAGACTTGGCAGCATTGCCAAGAGGAATTGATCTATATGAGCATGCAGCTTTAAATTAAGTAAGAGCATCTAAACTTCATTATATGTGCTGCCCTGGAAGGCTCAGCTGAATGAAGAGTTTACAATAATAGCTCAGCACAATAATTACACCAGTCCCAGATCTGTTGTTTTGAATTGCATCCATAACCTTCAATTTGGGTTTCACACACATAGATACCATTGCAGAATTGTCATTTCAGTTCTGCTTTGCATATAATTTTGTTTAGCATTCTCAGTTCCAGCTACCACTTGTACTATATCACATCTTTGTGACAGCTTTCTCTCAAGCTAATGGTTCTTGGCAATGCACAGTAGATTAAAATCATTCTTATTAATATTTTACCATACTAGCTCTATTCTAATATAGCTCTGTAATTCCATCTGCCTCTCAGCTCTGACGTGTTTTTCTGAGCTCAAAAATCAAACTAAACTGATTAAACTATTTTTAAAAATTTGCTTTTTTTTTTTTTAAAGAATCTTGAATTATGCAGTATTTTAGTAAAAGATATAATGGTCAGAGTAAAGTACTGCAGTATCTAGAACATACTCTTCTCGGATAAAGTTCTTTTTCTCCTTTTTCAATTAAAATATGAACTTCTGTTACTTTGAAAAGGACCTATTTGAGATATAAAATATTTACATAATGTTTTAAACAATGCAGTGACTTCATTTCTAGACCTGTTAGCCTAACATTTCAGTGTGATCTGACCTATTAATTTTATACTCTAAATATTTAAGCCACTTGCCCAAAATTAAAAAAATAAATAATCCAGATATATGCTGAGAAACTGTTAATCATCTACATTAATACCTTTCATCCAGGAAAATTAAGAACAGTTTTATAGATTGTACAGGAGCTAGTTTGCCTGTTACTGTAAAGCAGTATTTCTGCAAAGCAGTGCTTCAGATGTTGAATACAGAAATCGTTTAATAATAGATAGCAACCTTTCACAGAAAATAAAGAGTAATTTATCCAGCTGAAATTGGAAATTCAGTAATTTGATGTCAGTGTAGTGCCCTAGATTCACAGTGGGGCCTTGGCTGATACTGGAGTGGGGGGTGCCTCACAACTAACCTCTGGGAAGCACTCACCTTCAGGCATACAAAATTGTGTCTGAACAGTCGCTACAGACATTGACAGGTTTGTGCTGCTACTTGGAGCTGGCTATCATGGTGATGATGGCTCTACTGAAAAACAAAATCAAAATCTGAAATGTCACTTATTGTTCCAAAACCCACAAGATTTCATAACATCAGTGGTACTGCTATACCTCGTAGACAGTATACACGGTATTTCTTCTGACGATGATCCCATATGCTCAGTCTGTCATGAATGGTTTTGGTAAGCACAGTAGTATCTCTTCTTCATATGAACTTCTGTCCACATTATCTTCTTCAGTCAGCGTTTGGTCAGCTTGCTACAAGCCTCAAGAAAGGACATATATTCCTCTTAAGAATGAAATAGGACAAGACAGCAACTCAGAGGGAATTTATGCAAAGTCTGAAATATAGTAAGTGACCATGAACACACCCAATGAGTGTTTCATAACACGTAGGAGTGACCTACAGTTTTCCAAGGTGCAATTTTTGACCCAAGCCCTGTCAGACCTGCCTCCTGCTTAGCTGAGAGACTGCCTCTGGCCCCCAAATACAATCTGGGGCCAAAAATCAGCTGATGCCCTAAGGCCTGCCCTACTCTGAACAAATAAGAAGCAGGTACTTCAGCACCTCTACTACGCTCCTGCCTTATCGACTTGAACTTGCCAGTTGTCTGACCCCTAGGACATGCTGCAAGGCTTTTTGGTGTTGTGCTTCAAAAGTGCTGAAGGGCAACCATGCTACAGATGCAGTCATATTATCGTTAATCATTGGGTCTGCATAGCTACTGAATCAGGTATTTTGTGATTACTAGTTGTTTCCTTTCTATGCCAATTATAGTGTTTATTCACAAGTCTCCTGTGCTTTAATTTGGTTGATTGAAGTGCTTGGAGAACAGATAATTCTGGTCCTTTTATAAATTCAGAAGAAAAACACAAAATAAAACAACATAAATCTGCTCTGGCATTAACCTGCATTCAAGAAAAGTGAACTACTTACCTGATTTGCAGCTTTAATTGTGCTTTTCCTGATGCAGGATAAAACCCTATCCTCAGCAGAAGTCGTTATTTTGGGGAAAAGGCAGAGTGCCAACCACACATTGTTTCAAGACCCACCCTGCCATCCCAGGACAGGCAGACAGCCATTCTGGGCACAGAGGCACACACTGCTACTTATTTTAGGAATGACTAGCATCTCCTCAGCCGCAGATAACATTAAACTAACTGGCCAGAAGAGACCTAATGATAACTCCTAGCCAAGTTTCTGTGTTCACTCAGGCTGCCTGCAAGAGTGCAAGACCTGTATCCTACCCCAGTCCCACTCAACCCCTCCTATCTTTTTTCCCCAGCAATGGAGAGCGAACTAGAACCCAACTGCCAAGCAAACTGGTTCATGGAGCTGATTCAGAAATACAGAAGCTGAAAAGCATGGGGTTTTTCTCATGGGTTTTCAGTTCAGCTGCATGAACTGGCTGACCAAACAACTGCAGGTTTGCCAGTACCTAAATAAGGATGGTAGCAGGAATACAGAGATGAGGGTGCCGCAGTGAACAGTTAGACCTGCAGGCTCAGCTCCTCTCTTGAAACTTTATCATGTATTATGCCAGCCTCTCACTGCTAGAAAGGCAGGGAAAGAGCACAAGGTATCTCCCCCAGCAGTATATGTGCAAATCAAAGAATTTTCCCCTAAAACTTACTTCCTGAACCCGTATTTTAAATCTTTTCCTGAAAGATAAACCTGAATTTGATACAAGTATTTGCACATTAATTAAAATCTCCCTCTTTAAAGTCTCTTCTCCATCCTGCTGATCAATGAATACTGTAGCTAGGTTCTCTTTTTCTGCCCATCTAGTTCTAGAGTAACTGCACGAGTGCAATTTGTTATTCCAGATTACAGATTAATTACTCTAGATTCACATTGGCATAAATGAAAGCACAAGTTCCCTCAAATGCTCTACCTTAACTTAACTAACCAAGCAGGAAAAAAAAGCAACAAATGCTCACTCCAGGATAAAAAAAACCAAACCAAACAACAAACCACCAAATTGTATAACTTCAACCTAACACTATTTACAAAGACCAATAAATGATAAAGCATACCACTGCAAAACCTAAAATCCCTCCTCCCCCAATGTTGACAAAGCTTGCCATTTCTTAGCCCATCATCTTAGTGTTATAAAATTTCTCTTGCAACCTTTTAAAAACATTATTTTCCACATTGCTTCTGCTTTGTATAAATTCACATTAAAAGGTAGCATTTCTGTTTTAAAACCATCTAACATGCTTTGATTGTAAAACTTAAATCTATGAGTAAACCTTCCTGTGCAGTAAAGACTGCCATCTTCATAGCCCTGGGAAGCCCTGCAGTCCTGAATCTCTAGAAAAGAAAATAAGTGAAAAAGTTATTACTTGGAGAGGTTTCTGCAAGATAGGTACAATGTTCCCTTTTGCCTGAGGCCACTACACTTGAGTCTTAATAATCAGTGTTTCCAGCCATCTGCATATGAAAGTTTTAATAAAACAGAGCTAAGAGTCTCCACCTCTTTAAAAGTGGTTGTTGCACACATAATGTGTCATCACCTAAAGAATTATTAGCATAGTTTTGATATGACCTACAAAATTAAGCCATGGCTTCACTATTTCAAAATTGCACTCACGAAACCTTTGAACTCATTACATTATCACTCTGTTCTATAGATATAGAATTGAACTTAAAATCAATATATAATCCAATTACTAACCTTGTGAACAACAGATAGATAAATATCTGTTGTTTTCTTGTTGTATTCTTTTTCCCCCTAATATAAATGCATACATCGGCTGTTATAAAACATTTTGCATGTCTAATTGTTTATAATGCGTTTCATTTTTGCAAAAGGAATGTGATTTGGACAACCCTCAAACCAGAAATCTGATTTTAGAAACCACTTACCACCCAAACACTGGCAACTTCTAAAGTAAACATCCTCCAAACACCAGAAATGGGGCACTCACATTACCACCACTTGAACACAGAGCTCCATGTGCGTACTAAAAGGACACATCCTGTAAGGTAAAGCATAGATGTTGTGTACAGCACAATGAGTTCTTTGGAGGAAGAAAAATCTTTTGATTCTCTTTGGTTTGTATAGCATCTATATTGTCATACTCGACTTTTCAGTTTGGCCTTCACTCATGTACTGTAGATCCCACTTGGGAATTTAGTAATTTTTTCTCCCAATTTCCTTGAACAATTAAACTGTAATCTGCAATGCAGCAATCATTTACAATGTGGCTCCAGGCAAAAAACGGACTGCACATTCTCTGTTAGAAATGCTATTAACATGGCTAATATCAAGGTCATTATCAAAGCCTGTCAAGAGCATCTATAGAAGTTCCCCATCTTTTTGCATATGGTTAAGCTTTAAGGTTTATTACATTAACAGATGCACATAGGATCTGATTTTACTGAATGAGGTGTAACATTTATTACGAAATTATTTTAATGGCTTAGAAAGCAGAAGCACCAAACATAAATGCATGTCCAACAGAAAAATTAATATACAGCCTCATTTCAAAGTTTGCAAAGACAGTATGTCTTGATACTATGACATACAAACATATAGAATTTTGGAGATCTTTTAGGGAGCTGAAATTGTGACCTTCGTATATTTTCTCATAAACTGATAAAATTAACTAAAAACTTAAACTGTTACTTCAATTGCTTGTAGTTTTTAGGCAGTTGGCAGTAAATATTCTTTTATATAAATAAATGTTTTCTCATTACCAACAATCTCCATTAGGGTCTAGCAGACCATGAAATAGACTTTGCAAGATCAAGCAATGTGCTAAGGCCCAGAAAAACATTATTTTAGCTTCCAGCTTCAGAAATTATAAGGGAAATGAAGCACTATATTACAGTTTGAAGCACACACATTAAATAAGCCTTTTTAGTTAAGGCATTAGGAAAGAGAAGTGCAGATTACTCATAACTGTGAAAAGTACAGTTAGATTATTTGGCACCTGCTTCTTAGCTTAATTTCCTACTGCTTTTAACTTCTTACAGAATGTGCTTTTTGCAGAGGAGAGGTTGTAATAGTTCTAATACAGGATAAGGAAGAACTAATTTTAGACACTAGGGGAGACAAATATACTCACAGCAGAACACATTAGCAGAAACAACTTCCCTGTTCAGAGCAAAACAAAAAAAATTTACAGGTCTATGGTAAGAAACAAAATCCAAGTAAAGCAAGAAAAGGCGAAAAGGCAAAAATATTGTTCTGAATGCCAATATTAGATCGTTCATTCTGTTTAAATAGAAATAATGTCCAGTTTATAAAACACACTGAGCTTTATATGTCTTCATGAGGCTAAAAGTCATTTCACTAAAATAACATAGGATCACATTTCCTTCCCTAGATGCCACAAGAGATCTAAAACTCAAACAAAATGTAAACGATCAACCAGTTATAGTACTGAGCCATTGTATCTTCATTTAGCGCTTTCTGGGAGAGCAGCGATTTTGATTTTGTACAAGAGCAAGCTCTTGCAGCTGGCTTCAGACCTGGCAAAAACTTAGACTTGTGTATGCAGGGGGAAAAAAATAAGTAAACAAAAAAGAAAATCACAGAGGGAGCAAGGTTTTGATTGGCAGTGGGTGGTTCCGGAAGGATACCTGTGGAGCAGCTAGGGTTTGCCTGTTTTTCTACAAAGGCAATGCTTACACAGCCACACTGCCTGTCAGGACAGGTTTTAATCCTTTGGCCGATTCCAGGCCATTCTAAAAAAGGAGCTGTGACTTCAAACTTAATTTTACTCCTCAAGGTTTCTTGTCAGCTTGTGTTTGTAGAGAAGAGAGGCCAAAATTAGTACATCCCGAGAGGGGCGATTAGCAGAATTCAACCATTAAAGGTTTTTGCTTGTCAGCAGCCCTTTGACTGGTCAGCACTCTTCGAACTGCTGCACGACTGTCCTTGTTCTGCAGTGAGATGGGAAGCAGGGGAAACCAACTTCTTCATGGGGCTTACAGGACCACAAAGTTCAGAGCAAACAAGTTCAATTCACTTAATACCTTAAGAAACAACTGGTTCCTCTTAGCTAAAGAAAATACATTTTCCAGTCTGTGAATGCCATACAAAAAAACTTTGAAAAAGAGAAAATGTTATGAGTCACAGTAAGACTGCTTTCAAAATGCTGTATTTAGCACTTCTTCCAGCCTTACTGTTTCTGCACCCATATTTGAAATTATGAGAATCAATTTTTAAATTACTATTTAAGTTAATATGACTATACATGTGTAACATTTGAAACCAAAGTTTTGTGACACTGAATTCAAACTATCATGATCAAATTAAAATAATGATAATGGTAATACAATATGTTCTAGAAGTACATTCAAATATAGGTATATAGGTGCTTTAAATTTTCCATAACTGATAAATCAAACACTTCTGAGAGCATTTACAGTGCACATTCACTTTTTCCCCAGCAATTCCAGCTTTTCTTTTTCAACATATTAACAATGATCAAAATTATTTCTAGATTCTGCAGTTATTCTGTGCAATTGGCTTCTGCCTTTTTACCTATACCATTAGTATAAAATCAGAACAAGAAGAGAAAAAAAATCATTTGTTTGCCAAGTTAGTGACGTTTATGGGAACAGCAATTTTACATTCCAGGTAAAGCAATTTTAAATGTCTAGGTATTGTGAACTTTGTATTCTTTAAAATAAAAAAGGGGGGTGGCATTTACAGCCAATTTATCTATATTCTTTCCCCAAAATAACTCCAAAATGGTGGTCTCTTATGTATTACATTATTTCTCACAGGCCACACTCTTGAATTCAATTGAAAAGCTTCTAAGATGAAAGATCTCAAGAGCTTAAGACTAAGACTGTAATTTCTTCAGGCGATTATAGGTTTTTCAACTATAGCTGATAAACAATAGAGGCCAGAAAAATAAAGTAACCCTTTTACTGAAACTCATTTATGCTCCATGCCTGCAGCTCCTCTGCTGTGTTATGTCCTGAAAGAACACAGACTTGGCCACAAGCACACCCCAGCACAGCCGCTGCTTTTCACTCTTCTCTTGGTCAGGCTTCCAGGGCTTTGGGGCCATTTCCCATAATTTTTATTATGATGTGACTAGCAGGAAATGAGTATCATCCGTGGGACTCGAAGCACAAGGTTACATTTTCCACTGTTTACTGATATATTTCAAGCAATTTGAAATAAATACTAAACTGTGCAGCCCATGAAACCTCGTGTTTTAAAAAATAGCACAGTCCTGTGGGGTTACTGAGGTAATAGGTAACCATTGATTTCTATGGGGAGAATTTTAACTGCTAAAAACTCAAATCCTTTTGGGAAAAGTATTGTGGGCGCTAATTTATCTGTCTGTCTTTGACAGACATAAGCTCATTCAGTGCAGGGCTCTCCAAAGAAACTGTACTCAAATCACGCTGCTGCTCTGAAGTGGATTTAGGCCTTTTAATGACTTCAAACAAGTCTGAATTACTCTATCTGGGTTCCAGTGCAGCTCCTCTCATCCAATTATCTAAGTGCCTGGAGCCATCTCTCAAGAGTTAACTTCCATTCACCCGCTCCTGCCAGGGTTAAGACAACCTTGCACAGCTCTTTCCCACAGAGCTTTTCTCAGTCTGTCAGAAAATATTTCCCATTCACCTCATTATAATTGGGTCAAGTTCAATAAACCACGAGTCATTTGAGATCAGTTTATCATCTCTCCTAACAAGGCAATATCACCCCCAAAATCCAAGAGACTTAAATATAAATTGTTGGAATAAACAGTTGAAATGAAATACTGTCCTTAGGTATTTTTCCTTGCAAGAGCAGCCTTTGCGAGTCTCTCTCACAGCTTCACCTGGATTGTTTTTGTACTGGCTCTGGCCAGACTGGGTTAACTTTCCATAGCAGCCCATAGAGTGCTGAGGTTTGGGTCTTTGGCCATAACAGAGTTGGTAACACACCAATGTGCAGACTATTGCAGTTGGGGCTGCCCAAAGGGACACCTTGTGCCACTCAGCACCACGCTCTGCAGTAAAGCTGGTGGTAGAGGAAGGAGTAGGGGGGTGTCTCTTTATGTCAACCCAGGTGTTTTCTCTCTTTCGGTTTTCCTATCCTCCCCCCATCCCAGGCCTGTTTGATGTTATGAGTGTTCCCTGCTCAGGTGCCAAAGTTACTAGACATTTAGCACAGATGTTTCTGCATTCAGCTTCCTTCCTCCCTCAGAACTGACTGTCTGTCATAATTTATGGAATAAAAGTCAGAGGGGCAGAGGTATCCAACCACCATTGACTTTCCGCCTCTGAACAATTTGCCTTTGTTATTTTAAAAATATTCCTGGAAATGCTTCTATCCCCAAAAAATAATAGAGCTTCAGTGCCATGTTACTCAATGACCCATTGCACAGATAATGTTTGGCAAATAAATAACAAACTAATCAGAAATGCCACTCTACAGAAAAACTGTATACAGTTGGGCTTATGCAGGCTAGCACATATTATGAATTTGCAAACCAAAATAGAAAATACAGAAGCCATATATTCTCCAGCATTATTGGCTTAATCACCTCATTTTTAAATAGTCAGGTTTAAAGACTGATTGTTCCAGATCGCACTCGGGTGATAATATGCAGTTTCATTGACAATGTTTACTAGAAATGTTTTTTTAAAATTTGCAAATAAAAATACAGTTATGGCTGCATTGTGAAAATGGGTTCCTTAGCTCTTGAAGGTTTTACAGAAAAAAGAGGGTAGCACTACAGATTGTATAGAGCTGCTTTTCTTTGAGGACAGATTTTTCTCAGTTTTGCTAGGAACAAAATCTGTGTTTACTTGCTAAAAGGCAAAGTGTCTCTGTGGAACAGACCCATGGAAAACCCCAGTGACCATATATGAACGCTTAGCGGAAATGACAGCTCTGCACATCTCTCAACGAGGATTAACGTGTTGAATCTGAGATACATTTTGTTTTATGTAAGCACATTTAAAGGTTATGAGCCATATGTAATGGAATCACAGAATCACAATCATCTAGGTTGGAAAAGACCTTGAAGATCGAGTCCAACCATCAATCTAACACTAAACTAGGAAATAATATATCCCAAGCCCTTTGAACTTTGAAACACTGTGGAGATGAAACATTCTGCATGTACCTGCATGCTGCTGCACTAACATTTTTTGTTCCCTGAAGAGCAACCAACGTCCACCAACACTTGGCCTTAGACTCCTTTGTCACTACATAAGGAAAAGCATAGGTCATGCTTATTCTGGCTCTTGATTGCAAAGCAGAAAACAGTTACCAAAAGGAAATAGGTAGAACAAAAGATCAACATCTACCTGGAACTCAGGGCAATTATGGGCTGCTGAACAGATTTCCTT
The DNA here is from genome assembly GCA_028020825.1 of Podargus strigoides. Classification (NCBI taxonomy): domain Eukaryota; kingdom Metazoa; phylum Chordata; class Aves; order Caprimulgiformes; family Podargidae; genus Podargus; species Podargus strigoides. The sequence goes on from CM051628.1 coordinate 15,317,164, forward strand.
CCGTGGACATCTCTCAGCTGCCTGGACTGAGGGGCTATTTCAGCAGACATCCTCCCCTCATTGTTTCCTCTTTGGAAGAAACAACTCTTACCCTGGTTCACGGTCTTCTAATTATATTTCTTTTCTTCTTGCTAAATATTGAGCACAAATAAATCTTAAAAACAGATCCTGACCCCCCAATACCTGCTTTTCCTGTGATTCAGTATGTTGATATCATTGTATACCAGATGCAAATTACCATGTGTAGCTCACTGGGAACAAAAGCTCTTCTAAGTGTAATCTCTTCTCTCTGGATGACTTTCCAGCGTGTGGGTTTTCTTAGACATGGTTCACTCTCCTTACAACGTATGTGAAGTAAGACCAGTTTGACTTACAGCCCCACTGCTATGGTACATTTTCCATTAGCCCACTTTCTCTAAGCTGAGCAACTATGTTTAGCTTATTGCAATACTTCCTAAATCACCATATGCTTTTAGAAACCATTTATCACTCACATGCCATACTACCACTATCATTTTCAACTTATCCCCAGAATTTTTATAGAGACAGTACACATCAAAGAAACAGGTGGATTTAAAAAGGTACCAAGTTTGCAGCACCTTCTTCCCCATGCACACTGTCTGTAGGGAATCCAACACAAAGCTGTCAAAGGAGAAATTACTTGAGAAATGTTTTCAATATTAATCTAAAACTACAGCAGGAATGAGTTCTTTAATAGATACTTTGTGTAACTCCTGTCTTTCGTCAAAAGACTCTTAATCTCACCATAACATGGTGATTATAAGTTACCAAAAGGTCTTTTGTAGATCTGTAAATCCCCTAGGTATCTTTAGTAGACAGGCAAGTCCTGTTTTTCCACACACCTTGCAGTCACTTGCCTATACACAGAGAGTATAGTTTCCCACACACCTTGACATTTCATCCTACAAGTTACAATCAGCCTAAGAACACTAAATTTAAATATTGTTTTTAATAACACTTACATAATAGGAAAAAACTCTACCTGGAAGACTACAAATTATTAATATTATCAGTAAGATGATTAAGACACTGTCGTAGGTAATTGATTTAATTGCAGTTTTTATGCAGCCCAAGTTTTCCTGCACACTCCGTGACTGATCTGGTATCTAAACAGTAACATGGGTTCCCACCTTTATCTTTCCAAACCCAATGTAAGTTTAAGAAATAGCCTTGAATTAATTGTACATGTATTTTGAAGGTTTCACCTCTGCTGGAAGGGAAGATGGGTAATGATAATTGTTTTGCCAGTCACTAGGCCTAGCGCAAAGGACACAGCCAGCAGAAAAACAATCCAGTAACCAGATTCTATTGTACACAGAGGAGTCAGTATATAGGGGATCGCTGGGGGTACAAACAAGTCAGACAGATCACACATAACAGACATCAACCCCAGCGACCCCAGGAATGACACAGCACGACCAATAATAGGTGGAATAAACAAAGACACAAGGTATCCCATAGAAAAAATGGGAGACAACCAAGTCAATAGGGTGATCACATACAACAGAGGTAACCCCATATTGTCTCCCCACAAAGCCCATGTTTGTAAGTGCCAAACCTGACTGGGGTCCAGTTGCATGAGGAGCCAGGAGGTCCTTCCCCAACAGGGAAACTCTGCAAAGTGCATCCACCTCACAGACAGACACTCCACCCTTCCTGCAAGTGGTCCCAGCTTTTATGCCCAAAGCAGGGCACCTGGCACTCATTTACCCAATGCAGGGCACCTGGGGCTTGTTTACCCATGGGCTTTCCTTACAAGGCCGGCTGCACCTTGGAGGAAAGCCAAAAGGCAAACTCATCCCCTCCTCTTAAAGGGCCATGGGGCCCACCCATATGTCAACCTTAATTCAGGGCTTGGGGTTCAGACTCCAGCACTTCAATAATAGAAAAGAAAAACTTTAAATGTTTAAGATGACCAAATGTAAGCAGATGCAAAATGGTTTGAGGCTCTTTTCCTTGCCCTTTGAAAGGGACATCATTAGCAAGGCAAGGATATAACAGGATATAAAAAGAAACACCATTTAATATCATATGTATACATAGTATTACTATATGGCAGAAACAAATACCACTTCTTCTAACACAGATGTTAACAAAAACACTAATAATAAAATTTTGTACAATGCCTTTTGAAAAAACTACAGTATACCAAATAATTAGAAAAATATTGTAATGGAATAGCTGACAGTATCTGAAAAAAAAGCTTGGGAAGAAGTGTAACAATGTGTACAGTGGAGGACTGGAAGGTGAACAGCTGAAGGGATAGCTATTAAACTGTTTTTATCTTCCCTGTTAAGTTCTCCTCCTTTGTAAACAAGGAAGTTTTAAAACAAAACACCACCACCAGCAAAACCAAACATGACCAACAGCATGTAAGTCAAAGAATGCAAGGCTGCAGTCTGAGAAAGAAACATGTTTTTCCATCCTTGGTTGTCTGGTGTTCCTCTAAAACAAACAAAGTCACAGCTGCCAAACTTTAAAAAAGAAGTCAGATGTTCACATGCATAGCTTTTACAAAACAGTAAGCAAATTTAAAGAGGAATCTACATATTTTTAAAAAAATTATATTGACTAACGCTTCATATTAGAACTAGATAACAAGCGGGAGATAAATTTCAAGAAACCAAACCCCAAAGGATGCTTTGCCATATTCATGCAACTTCGTGCATTCAATGTACAAACATTCTCCACTCATTCCCCGAGCGTGCTGGCTGTTGAAAAAGGAAGAGCTCCCTTGAAGACAGCAATTCTTAAAAGTTGTTGACAACTACATCTGCTTTCTGCCAGAGCTCTAAATTTACCCTTAGGAAAGCAAGCACAAGCATGTTAAGCTCAACCACCTCAACATATAATTTCAAAAATGAGTATCTAAACAAACAACTAGAACTGCTCTTGATATTCTACAAGGAGTGAAATAGGCCCATTATTGGTATAATAGTTTTCTACTGTGAGGCACTGAAGTCAGTATGTTCAAAATATTCCCTTGATTTTTTATTTCCTCAGAATTCTGATCATATTCCTGCTCTCTCCAGATGGAGATAGGCCCTTCTTCCCACAGTGATACTGCAAGTTAATCTGCAACAGTAAGAACAAATTTTAATACATGAAACTGCCAAAAATCCCCACGAGATGAGAAAACTGTAAGTTTTCTTGTACGGAAAAAATATCTATTAAGGTCCAGGTGACATAGATCACACTGAGAACTGCGAGATTTTAGAGAAAACCAAACATACCCATCCCAGCCTGAAAAAACAAAAAAGATGAGAACTTTCAAGTCAAAATTAAACTGCATTAATGGTTGGAAGCAATGAAATCAGCTGCTCAATTGTTTTGAGGAGTTCAGAACTATTTTTGGAGGAAAAAAAAAAAGCACATAACAAAAAGGCACCAGATTTTGAAAAGCCTATTCCTTTAAAAAGATACAGGGCATCTATTTGGGAATGTGTAGTTATACCAAGGGCACGTTAAATGGATGCAGGACACCTCCATTAATAATATCAAAAGCTAGAATCTGTAGTAAAAGTTAAGCATATATAAAAACATCATGTTCAGAAAAGAAAGATGTGTATTAAAATTGTTTGGCTAACAGACAAGCTATTTGAAACCCTGACCTAAAAACCCCACCTTTTTCTATCTGAAAACAAGCTGTACATTAAACAGTCTATTTTGCTTTGAAGTATATTCTGCTTTCACATTTCTGTTCTCAGAAGACTGGAGTTAACCAACCAAATATTAAAAAAAAAAGCCTTAGATATTTTTTCTTTTAAGGTCAGAACTCCCCTGCTCTGATCTGAACATGCAAGTCAGTATTCGTGGCAAATGTTCATTACTAACACTCCTGAAATTTGCCTAGCTTTTGAACCACACAAACCAGATATATTCTCATACTTCCAGCATGGCAGCAACAGACTCATCTGCTGCCAAAACAACAAACTCTTCACTGTCCCAACATCACATGCACGCTCTACAGACATCTAGCAGCCACAGGGCCTTTCTGCATCTAGCAGAAGCTCGTTAGTGTAGCGTACAGTACAAGTCAGACTATTAAATACTTTTGCCTGGAAGAATAGTGAAATGTGTTCATAAAACTCAGTATGCAATTTAAAATGAACCTGATGATTAGAAGTACTCCAGGCAAACTGACACTTGTCACATCTGGAGAGCCACATTAAAAAAAATGACAAATCAGCACAGGAAAAATTTCTTAAAAAAACCCTAAAATGAAACTAGAAGGAGATAAAGGTCTATTTAACCTAGTTGTACATCCTTGACCATGATCCGGATGTAAGGAAACAGAAAACAAAAACCTGGCAGACATTTAAAGCAGAAATAACAGTGATGCTGATAATAAGTGAACTAGTCAGCTGAAGGCTATCAAATAAATTAGCAGATCTGCATACTGCAATCTCAACAAAAAAAAAAAGGTAGGTGAAATCAACACTACTGAAGTTTCCATTTGGTGGACTAGACTTTTCAAGGCTTGGGAAGACTGTGAGATAGAAAGAAACCATGAGGAACTTCAAAAGCAGTTTAAGCAGACTGCACACCAAATCTTCAAACTGAGAAATACACTTCCCTAACGGAACACTTCTCTGATAATTAGACACATGCATTTTACAGAGGTTTTGCAGTCCAATCTATTCTAATCTCCAAATCACAGGTTTCAAACAACACAGATAACTTACAGCAGAGCTCAGAAGTTAGTACTGAATACAGACATGCTGTATGGAAAAGCAGGAATCCATGAAAGCACCATTGCTGGTTTCTACAAAAAAAATTTGACTGACTGTAGAGCAACAAAACATTTTCATGCCTTTTAAAGGTAACCAAGGTCTCCAATCTAATAAACGTAAAGAAAATCACATTTAACCTAGTCTTTGTGGTACATCAGAGTAGCATACAAAATTTAACATATTGGAAGTGTCTCATAAGACAATATCTCACAATGAAAAAGTACCTGGTAAGCAAGTACCAGATACACCATCTCTTAAAGTTCAAGACAACCAGGATCAGACTATGCTATACTCTGGAAACTGTTGCAAGAAAAGATGCAGCAGTTATTCATGCTAGTTTCTTCTTAAGATCATGATCTTGACATCTGAGACATGCTGGAAAGTTTACCTGTTTCAATCTGCATGTTTGCAGTTCCTGGACAGTTGAGGCAGCAGGAGTGCAACTAAATTTAAAAATCCAAGTGGTTTTCAGACAAGTTATTCCTCTTATTTACACAGGCCCAGAAAGTCAGAAGGGAATACATGCTGTCATTTAACTGCAGGACTTAGTTTCAAATGCGAATGCTCACTGAAAAATCCAGAGTAAGGGAGAAACATCATAAGTCATTATGTGTTTATATTGCACTAACTGCTAGAATACTGTACTGAAAAGACAGTGGCACTAGCAATATAAATGACTCTAAATACAAGGAAGAATAAGGGTCGGTACTGGGACCAGTACTATTCAATATATTCATCCATGATTTGGATGAGGGAATAGAGTGCTCTGTCAGCAAGTTCGCTGATGACACAAAACTGGGCGGAGCGGCTGACACCAGCAGGCTGTGCTGCCATTCAGAGAGACCTCGACAGGCTGGAGAGTTGGGCAGGGAGAAATTTAATGAAATATAACAAGGGCAAGTGCAGAGTCTGGCATCTGGGTAAGAACAACCCCATGTGCCAGTAAAAGTTGGGGACTGACCTGTTGGAGAGCAGTGTAGGGGAAAGGGTCCTGGTGGACAGCAGGATGACCATGAGCCAGCAATGTGCCCTTGTGGCCAAGAAGGCCAATGGCATCCTGGGGTGTATCAGAACGGGGGTGGTTAGTAGGTCAAGAGAGGTTCTCCTTCCCCTCTATTCTGCCTTGGTGAGGCCACATCTGGAGTATTGTGTCCAGTTCTGGGCCCCACAGTTCAAGAAGGACAGGGATCTGCTTGAGAGAGTCCAGCGCAGAGCCACAAAGATGATGAAGGGAGTGGAACATCTCCCTTATGAGGAAAGGCTGAGGGAGCTGGGTCTCTTTAGCTTGGAGAAGAGGAGACTGAGGGGTGACCTTATTAATGTTTATAAATATGTAAAGGGTGAGTGTCATGAGGATGGAGCCAGGCTCTTCTCAGTGACATCCAATGATAGGACAAGGGGCAATGGATGCAAGCTGGAACATAGGAGGTTCTGCATAAATATGAGGAAGAACTTCTTCACAGTGAGGGTAACAGAACACTGGCACAGGCTGCCCAGAGAGGTTGTGGAGTCTCCTTCTCTGGAGACATTCAAAACCCACCTGGACATGTTCCTGTGTGACCTGGTCTAGGTATTCCTGCTCTGGCAGGGGGGTTGGACTAGATGATCTTTTGAGGTCCCTTCCAATCCCTAACATTCTGTGATTCTCAAACAATAAAAAGAAAAGATATCAACTTGATTAATTGTAAAATATTATCTTTCAGTTAATAGAACAGAAAGATACATCTTCATTAATGAGTCCTACTTATGAACATCTCCAAAACAAAAAAGATTCCTGACAGATCACTCATACTGTGGATCAAACTGTCGACTAGAAAGGAGAAGTTCCAGTCTGTCACTTTCAACAACTGTGCATTCTGCAACACCACAAAAAATAGTTCTATGTGTATATTAATGCATGCAAGACTAAGTCGATCTTAAACGACTGACTGATCTGAAAATGAATTATCTGAGATGAGGTTCTTAAAGTATTCTTTATTAATATCATTAGAAGTTGCAGAAACAACTTTCTTGTAATATAAAGGCACAGGGAGACAGTTTTGATAAAATATTCCAATCAAACAGTAACTTACAGTACAAAAGGACAATTGTAATGCACATACAAACCCCAAACATCTCATTCAAAAATATTTAACCATGTTAATCAATAATAATGGGCAATGACTAAAAATATAAATTGTTATTGTACAATAAATATCTGATAGGTGCAAACGGAACGAGATTTATTGCTCTCCACAATGTTTTCCCTGTAGTATTTTTTATCTAATGTTCCAAATTCCTTTTATAATCAGATTTAGTAACTTATTTCTGATGGAACTAAACCCCAAATCAAATCTGGTAAGACATTCTGACAGCTACAGAACTGCCCCGAGTAGTAACCAGAACTGGCAGTGTTTGTTTCTCTTACAACTTTAACAATCATACTTCACTCGCTCATCAGGAAATGTGGCAGATGCTGAAAAATAAACTTTAGTGTTAAGTCAAGGCTTTTATGGTTGGGTAGTATTACCCAGTCTGAGGGTTAGTCCATTTTCTTCAAATAAGTGAATTTTATGATGAAAAATAACATGAACCTTCTCCAATAGCTTGTGCCAGAGCAAGCATGTAAAATCACCTTCAGATGAGGGGAGAAATGAAACATAAAAGCTGCATTGGGCATTCTAACTTCAGAAAACAAGACAAGGGATTGGGAGCAAATTAGGACTACATAGGCAAAAATGACTTAGAGTGAAAATTCCAAATTCTAAAACATCCTTAATGCAGCCATCTAAGAAATCAAAAAGCACTCTGCATCTTTATATGGCTCCACATTTTGAGCTTTGAGAAAGAAGGGCCAGTCAGGGGGTTTGACATTTTCCTCACCTTGCACTTGCAGCAATTTGGTAAAGCAACAGTTTCCATCAGTCTTTTGGTGCAGTATGAGAGGCATACTAACTCTTTCAAGTAGCACCTATTACCTTACTCAGAAATCTTTTTAGCTTGTAAGAAGTACTCTTTTAGACACACATTTAAGAAATATTAGTTTCCCTCATTTCTATCACAAAAAGTAATATGCATACATTTCATAAGAGTGTCTTTTTATGAATAAGGCTTGAGGAAAATGAAGCATTATAGTAGTTGTAAAAAAAAACAAACAGCAAGCTTTGAAGTGAGTTCTTGTAGCAGTAGATGAGGTTTTTATAAAAACTGTAATTTATGAGAACAACTCCAGATTTACACAAACCTCAACAAGTCAGTTCTAACTGCACTGGAAATAGTCAAACTTAGTTCAAGAAAAGGTGTCTGAAGTGAACACAGCTTAATCTGAATACTGCTTAATCAATTTAGTCTGTAAACCAAAAGATGAATATTCAGTAAACTCCATTACACTTGAATTCAACGGAATCAGGAATGATGTAAAACAAACTAACTTTCTAGACATTATTATTAAAATTAGGATTTTCTTCTAGAGTAAGCACATAGTTTTAGAAGTTCTTCAACGAGTAACCAAGAGCCACTGAAATTTCAATTTTGAGAATTATTAGCTTCACTACAGCATAGCATTTTCTCTTTACTAGTTGTTTAGAAACTAATAAAACCATTTTCTTTGGTTTATGCTTAACTACACTGGACTAGTGAATTTTTATTTTTAGTCAAGCTTCTATCCCCAATTTAAATTAATACAGATCCTTTTATTGTAGTATCTCTCCAATTCTCAAATTCTCTGTTAAAAATAAGTGTTTGCTCATAGCAGGATTTCCTGCTAAACAGTCGTATGTACGCACTAGCATGAAGGGTAAAAGTTTTGTACAATAATTACATTAAGTGCCATTTCCAATGGCAGAACTACAAAAGACATCAAATTAATGTTATTCAAATGACATTTGAGTTTATGATGACCGTAAAAAAAACCAAACTGACACAATGTCTAAGCATAGTAAAATACAGTGTAAAACCCCCTAAAATTAGACAGTAAATGTGGGAATCCTGCACTCACTGTAGGAATGTACTGCACAGCATTAACATGAAAGCCGTTAAATCTGAAACAATGCAGACAGCTAGATTTACCTGGGTGTAAATGCCACTTCAAGGTGTTTGAACAAACACAAAAATGAGACAATGATTTCAGGAAAAAGGCCTTTAAAACAGGCCATCAGTCTAACTTGACTTTCCAAGTAAGAACATCAGCTTCACAAAACTGTGACACAAATGCAGTTTTATGTAAAGTACCCTTTGACACACAAGCTGTCAATTAAGCTATCACAGTCTTTTTTGACCTACTCCCTTTTAAATAGTTTGGGAGAAGAGTCAATAGTAGCTCAAGTTTTAATTCAGTAAGTACCTTGTCTGTTTGCAAAGGAACATTATAACACCATAAAATTATATTTTTATGGTATTTAGAAAACTGATAATCTAGTTGTTTTGTTTTTTTTTAATTTTCTCATTTTAATACATAAATTCAAAACGTCATTTTCTATGTGTCTTTGCAATAGTATTTTAGCCAGTGTTGCAAAAAAATTTCACTGTGGGCTACCTCACATTGTTACTCAATTGTGCAAGGTATTCACGCAGTTCTTTTGCAGCTTGGAATCTACCATATCTCTTCTTTGGGTTGGCACACTCATCCAGCAAGGCCTCAAGTCGGCCACCTTTGGCAATTTCAGCTGGGGGGTCATGAAGTAGTCCTCCAGAAGTGCCACGCCATGTGGCATGTCTTGATAAAAGGTTCTGACAAATAGCATAATAATTATGGTCCACAGTGACACGAGCACAAAGAATCTCTTTTGAGAAGGACAGACAAGCTTCTTTATCACAGTCATCAAATTTGCTTTCATACCATACATCCCAGTTTTCAGGTTTATCTGTGAAATATAAGGAAACAGTAAAAAAAAATGTGAGAGAGAGGAGGAAAGAGCACATGTGCATCTGCATACAGTCAGAAGTTCAATACACAGCAAACTGGTAACATTTAAACTATACACCAACTCTGTTTAGATGAACTCGTAAATGTTCTAGTCTAAGACTGCATCTAACAATTTGCTATACCCTCCTGCTGAAATGGTTCTAGCAATACAAAAATAAGGGAAAGAAAGAAAGAAAGGGTAAAATAGATAGCAAATAGAGGGGAGCAGAAAAAATAGCACACTAAATACATAAAATCTACATTCACACACATACCCAAAGGAAAACATGTAGCACAAACAAGTACAAGAGAATGATTCACAGCTGAAGCTGAGAGAAAAACAAAAAAGCAATGTGATTTATTTTAGCAACAAAGATTTGGTTTCTCCAGTCGCCCTGGGAACTAACACTGGCAAGTGGTCTGCCAAAGAACAAAAACAACATTGCAAAATAATTGCCATAAGCTTCTGAAACGTTATCTTGCAATCTCTTACTTTAGACATGGTAGAAACTAAGAATTGTGTATAAAAAAGCAGAGCCATTACATATAACCTTTGAAGAAAGAAAACATCCAACAAAACAAATGGAATTTATGTACATGAATAAACCCTTCTTTATATATACTAAAAATGTTATCAAAATTTAAAGTGTAACTAGTGGCCTTACCACAAAGCTTTCTTTAACTTAAAACCTGATTTACAGAAAATACCTTATACAATAATACATAAAAGGTTACTAAGTGTGACATCTCCCACGTTCTTACTACTTTTTGTTAGAAAAATTTTATCTTAGCTTTCTAGATCACTGCCAGCTTTGAGAAGAGGTCCTTATCATGAAGTCTCATGGTTCTGCAGATCTCTTTTAGCACTGCAATGTACAAAGTAAAATTTATCTGTGTTTGGGAGTCTCTGAGCTGGCTATTGGTCTACTCATTTATGGTGCACTGCAAGCCAGACTAGAAACAAAAGCATACTGAAGGATGACTCCTAAAACTATAAAAATATGATGTAAACTCTGTAGAATGAACAGCAAACTCGAAATGGAACAAAAAACAGCAAAGGAAAACTGGAAAGAGGGACTTGAACAAACTCACCTATGATATCCCACATAAAGTACAATTAAATATTACTGTACAGTGCAATTGGAAAGAAGGTATGTATTCCAATATCTAAACAGGCATATTAATCACTCTAGACAGAGATTGTTTAATGAAACTTTCCAGGAGATTAAAGAAATCAGTATTAAATGCCAAGTTCATACAAAGACCGAGAACTTTCTTGTGCCCTCATTTGTTTTCTGTGTTCTTGATTAACTGTTAGATTACAAATTATGCAGCAAAAACCTAGTTGGATACAAATTAGCCTGAGAACTACATACAACAGATGCAAGCATGACACTTTCAGCACTCAGCTTCTGCAAGGCGCTACTTGCTCATATTCCATGCACACAGAAACTTTTTCAGAGTTCATTTGACCATCTTTGTGACTGAGCAATTCTGACATGCTCCAAAAGTCCAAGTCTTAAGAAATATTATTTTAAGAGGGTGGAAAAAGAAAAGAAAAAAAAGAGTTTATTTGTGTGGCCCATAAGTACTAAAGTAAATGTACTGGATATTAAATACATTAAAAGGTCTTCTTGGTAGGCTCAGATAATTTTAATCTAAGCTCTTTAAGAATGAAAGAGCTTATAATAAAACAAATAACTTATTAAAATAAATGTAATATAAAACAAAAACCAACCAAAAAAAACCCAAACCAACAAACTACATCAAAAAAAAATCCTCCCCAAAAAACTATTTCTTTGTAGAAAAGTGCGTAGATAAAAAAATATAGTTTCAAAGTTAATTTAGCAGCACAGCATATGAAGTCTATTTGCACAGCTTAAAATATCCATTCATCCAAAGCAAACTGGAATCCTTTGGCCTACTGCCCCGAACTTCAGCAGAACCGAGGGTTTCATGTGCAATTTCTCTAGCCCTTAGGTCTGTAAAGTTTTCCTTACAAGCTCAAAAGGAATATAAACCCATGCCACTTTGTCAAATATCTCCTGCTGCCACCACTTTGAACTTTTAAAATTGATAGGAATAGTGAAAATTTGTTCATCATTCTATTTGGAAACAGCACTAAAATTACCCATTCCTTTTGTTCCATTATTACAGAGCACCTACCTGAACAACTGAATCACAGGCAGGCAACGTAACTAAGGCAAAGTGGGCAGAAAGAGTGTCTTGTCATTCACAGAAAACAGCATGCCAAGACTTCTGTCCTTACAGACATGTGGGAAAGATGAAAGGAACCTCTCTTTCAGCCAAGGTAGACAAGTCAGCCAGCCAGCCCATGTGTCCATCTGTCCATCCATCTGTGCAAGACCCAAACCCTCTCCTCCCACCCTCACCTCTCCATTTGAGCAGGATTACAGAGACTAAAAGAATATGTAAATCAAGTTCAGGTAAGCTCAACACTTCATAACATTGACAAATTGGTCAAGTTAATTAGTAGTCTAATTGCAGAAGAAAGCTAATTAGTTTGTTAATTAGTAGTCTAGTTATAAAGCCAACAAAATGAGTATTTAGCAGCTACACATACTTTAAGTATTGTGCTTACAGAGAAAGAAGCAAGGACATGGGATGAGGGGAGGGGAGAGAAAGAAGAGACTTACTCTGTCTGATTAACCTTTTGTCTGCTACCAGAACGTTTTCTGCATCTACAATGATAACTTTCCCATCTCTCGGTCCAACCGCAAAGTTGTCAAAGCTGACATCAAGGAGGTAGAGTGCAAATTCAAAGTCATTATTTGTCAGCTGCTCAGCAATTTCCATTAATTGCCAGGCCAGATCCACTCGTTTCTCCCATGGTGCATTAAAGTAACTCCACAGCTCTTCTCCAACGTAGTTGACAGCCACCATCCTTCCGCATGCTCCTAAGTACTTTGCGAACGGCCAACCCTCATCAGATGGAAAACTCTGCATACAAAAATATTTTTTAAAATTGTCATTAATACAAAACATCTTAGGTTTTAAAAGGTTGTTCAATAAAATTTAGAAGAGACACCTGTAAATACCCATCAACACTAATTTCCATATACTTGTAAGTTTTGAAGGGAAAGAAAAAACAAAACAAAATTTGTATTTATGTGAGCAAGAGGCCTTGCTTGACTACTAAAGGGCAAGATATCTATTTTCACATAGACACGCACAATTCCACCATCTTTTTCTATTGTTTTGTACACATCTGTTGTACTAACACAAGTGTACTTCCCACCAAGATAATTTTGCACCTGAAATTTTTAATTAAAACCAATTTTTAAAATGATCTAAAGGAAAAAGTTTTTAAAAGTAACACTATCTTCTTCCCACCACCCCCATCTTCCCATTTTCCTCAGCTGATTGGATTCCTTTGAAGATCCTCTCACTTGAAGATCTCTCACAGAAAGGATTACAGAACAGATTAAGGTATAAAAGAAAGCTTAGGCTTTCTTATGCCTCTAGCACTCCTTAACACTCTGCCTCTTGATTAATTGCTACATACATGTTCTGTGTTTATTACACACAGCCACATAAAATTTTTATCAAAAGTAAAATCTGTCTCCAATAATAGCTTTCGTGGAAGATAACATAAGAGACTGAATAGTAATAACATACTACAAGCAGTAAAAAAACAAAATCAAAAACACAACAGCGTAGTTTTCCTACTTCAGTTGTGCTGAATGTGCCCTAAGACCTCAGTATGAACAGACAAGCATTTAAAAGTTATCCTCCATACTGTGCACCAGCAAGAAACCATAAAAAATATTGAATTAAGAAGTCCCAAATGCATAGAAGTTAGCACTCTCTAAGAACATAATGTAAACTTATTTCAACAACTAGGATATACCACTATGTGCACATCTTCCTTCCTTGTGCACTACCTTGCTATGTCACCAGAAGCAACTCATAGCCAACTCTGCAATGATAATGTAGCAAAGTTTTTACCACACTTGGGTTGAACGGCATGGTGGGTTTCAGTGTGAATGAAAGCTTTATACCCCCTAGAAACCATGATGGCAGAAAACATTCACAATAAATCAAGAAAAGAGACACTGGAAGGAAACATCATGTAGAGCAGATGTGAACTACAAGACCAGTCAGGGAAGAGGTGCTCAGTACACATCCATCTGTGTATGTATCCCACTTAAAAAAAAATTTAGAAAAGTTAGAGTGCTCACATACCCAGTCACCACAGCCTTAGAACCCACACCTTCCCTACAACAACCCTTAATTTTATCTGTGTCTGTGCTTCCTTTGATAACAAAGTTTTGACCATTTTATCTTAAGCACTAGGCATCAGCTAATGCTAAGCCAAGGTCAGAATACTGATGGTGGTCAGAAACACAAGCAGCTCCGTAATACACAAGGGACTGCAAGCTGTATCTACCCCCAAGAATTAATACTTATTTTTGAAATGCAAACAGCGAAGTTAAAGCTATAGTATTAAAAAAGTTCTGAAAAAACAAAATAGATTTGCTTAGATCACAATAGTCAATACAATAATATAAATCACCGATACACACTCCAGTCTTTACTCAAAAAACTTGCTTGTATATTCACTAGTCGTTTCCTGAGTAAGCATGCTTCCTCGTCACATCACCTCCTCGTGCTAGTACTGACAAAAGGAAGGGAGAAGGCCTGAAGTGCCAGGTGCAGAAGGGAGGAAAGGAGCTAAGAGGACCTTTCCTTTCCAGCAGCAGTAGGGATTTATGTAATGGATTAAACAGATTTAGAAAGTACAGCATTAGTCACAACGGCACACTGCTCTTCAAAACACACCTATCATGGTTCCTGCATTGTGCACACTGAATTTCATTTCACACAAGAAATTCTATGAGCAGTTCGGTTTATTAAGAAGTGAACATCCCAAACATCTCTAGGAAAATATCTGCATGCCACACTGTAACACAGATATATTTATAACGCTGTGGCCATAAAAAGATCTTTTGACAACAGGAGTGCAGGGAATCCTGCCAACATCTGCACGTGTACAAACAACATCTCTGTTTTGGCTCCCTTCCAACTGGCATGTAACAGCCACATCTACACTTCATTACCCAAGTCAGTAGCCGAAGAAGGGGATAAAAATATGTACAAGTACCTCATTCAGCATTTTATATTCACTCAGTGAATTTGACAAGAATATTAATTGAAGTGCATATCTGTTGTCTTTGCAAGCAGAGATTTGTAACTTTTTGTACTATTCTATTTTGAAAGCATCTTTCTAGATGAAATTGCAACTCACTTAACATGAGGACTTGTTTTCTTCATATATTAAAATTTTGAAAGCCAGTAAGACATGAACACAAATTTGTGCAGTCAAACATGTTTTCCATTAATAAGCTGCGTTTAGAAACAAAAAGCTTAGTAGATAGCTGCCAAAAATCTCAGATTGTTGTGGACTAATGCATAACATTATTTTAGTTTTTATTTTAATTCTCAAATTATTAGTAGTATGAATAATTAGATAATTTTTTACTTGGATATGCTATTTGAAGACTTTAAAATGTGCATTTGACAATTAAGATAAAAACTAAGCTCTTGTTCAAAACCAGAAACAGCTATCTGACAGAAGAATCTGTAATTCTGATGCACCCACTCATGTTTTATCTGAATATACGCACAAATGCCACGGAAACCACAGACAATTAAGCTTTTTAAAGTGTTTTAAAATATAGTAATGCATATGAAAAACTATAAACAGGTAACTTAGTAAGTTTTTCCTCATTAAAGTTATCTTTCTCTATTCACAGAGAAATATGTATAATCTTCTAACAGAAAGATGGAAAACAGTAAAAATGACAAAAACTTCTGCTACCATTTCCAGTGACACATATATCAAAAAAATATTTTAGTTGCCCTAATTAGTGTGAAGCCCTGCTTAGAGAGATACCTTGTAGCTAAAGAACCCAAACAATCCCTGTCAAAGGGACAAAGGACATTTTGTTGCTGAAAGAATAATACTTCACTTATGTCTTTAAAAAAAATACACTGTAATCTCAGAATAAATATTGAGAATTGATAGGGTGAATTCATCATTTCCCTCAAGCATAAAATGCACTATCAGTGCATTTGTCCTCCTCACTTCCATCTGTCTAATGCATGAGAAGATACACAAATCTGCCACTGGCTTTGAATGTTCAGAGCTGTGAATTAGATGACGCAGCGAAGACTCACCAGCTGAAGCTTATAAGGCCTATTGTTGTCTGCAATAACACAAATCCTTTTTCAATTAAACACTTAAAAGAATATTAGTTTATCATAATCAAGCATCTAATTCATCCCAGTAAGCCCAAAAAAAAAACCAAAACAGTTTAAGTAACAACTGGTATCTTTGACTTACTGTTCCACTGTATCATTAAAAAAATATGCTTTTCATTTTCAAAACCACTCTGGAAGATGCTGCATGTCACTACCAATTTTTCTGCAAAGTGAGTTTAATCTAAAAAAAACAAAAAACCCCACCAAAAACAAAAGCAAAGAGCTACACTTTGAATATGATGAAACGAAAAAACATATGCAAAACAGAGCGGGGAGGATTCTTCCTATTCCTTATGACCCTGAGGACCTTCATGGCAAAATTAAACTCTGTGTGACACCTTTTCTAGGATCATCCTACTAAACTGTGTTTTCCCAGGCACAAACTGGCATGGCAAGTAGAATTTAAATAATATGCTCTTCCTCAAGAGGAAAAAAGTCATTCTCACAGAGTACTATTAATTCTGCAGTGTAAACAGAAGCAGCACTTGTATTAGTCACCAAAAGAAGTAAGTAAAGCTCTGGAACCACAAAGAGCTGGAGATCAGATTTCACAGTGAAACTTTTCAGATCAAAGAAGGTTAAAAAGCACAGTCTAAACACAGATGCCTTCTTTTGTCAAGAATTGATCTTCATTCTAGAAGATCTGTATTCAAATGTATTTGTGAATGCTAGTGAGTATAATGAAAACAACTCCCACGTAAGTTAAGCACATACATATATAGTCTACTCACACACAGTGAAGAGTGGATTTCATTGAATATTTAAAATATAAGTGTTCCCATTGAAACTACATTTCTTTCATTTATTTGACTTCTGTTCAGTTTTACCATATTTCAACCAGTTACTAGATACAATTCATGCCAACAAGAAGTACACATCAGCTTAACTGACAAAATAGAACAAAAATACACAGACAACACAATTAGAAGTTGCTCAGTGATAAAGTTTAACGTTTGAACTATATAAGTTATATTTCACAACATTAGCAGAGGTATGTCATTTCTCCAAACAAATTAACGAATAATGATTAAACACAAGAACCCCAGTGAAGAAATTTTGATGTCATATTGGTTGTTACCTGTTCAAATTAGTTTGTAGCTCATCAGTTATGAGCCTGGAACATATCATTATAAAGAAGTCCCAGCAGAGACGGCCTACTCTTATTTCTGAAGTTTAATTTGCAAAATGAAAGAAACTGAAACAAAGCCTTAATTACTTAATTCAGGGAAGTAAAACACAGCTCCGCCCTCTACATCAGACATACCAGAAGAAAAAGGACAACATTGGTATTTCAAGGTTTGGAATGTGGGGTAACACACTTTTTGTGTGCTACTGAAAACTGCTGAGTTACAATTTCTCATTACTTGATATTTAGCATAGGAATTATGTATCAGAAACACCCAAATTGAGTAATGAAGGAAGCTTAAAAGGCACCAAGTATTAAAACTGGATTGCATTCTACTAATGTATTTAGAACTACAGAAAATAACCTACGACTAGAACAGTGTGTAGGATAAAAAAAAAAGAAATCCCGGGCAAAAAAACTTGCCCATTTACTTCTTACTGAGTTATATATGGAATAGCAAAACAGTTCTGGAAAACATTTGGCTGAATTGCTACTTTGAGTGAATTCAGCATGAGAAATTGTTTCAAAGAGATCACAGTTAATGTTTTAATATATGTTTACCAGATGTCAATTATCGTTCTTCCCATAACAAAATCAAACAGAAACCCCAATGATGACATGAAGAGACGCCAGAAGGATTTTAGGTTATGTGGCAACAGACTGTTCATGCAGAGTAATTACACTAGGAATAGAGATACAGTTGTTGGGTTTGTGGTTTGTTGTTTTTTTTCCACAATGATCAGAAGTTGCGAGAAGAATAAATCCATTAAGCTTAACTATTCAGAAAGCTAAATACATATGTGAGGGAAGGGCAATAATTTATGCAATCTATTAAAAAAATGCAGGAATACTGCTATTTTCCATATAGGTATTGGAATTCTTCTTAGAGGCAGAAAAATAAAAGTCTTTGAGACTTTTAATTTACATACAAGATACAAATGTTCATCATCATTCTTTGAAGAATCTTCATTTTAAACAGCTATAGATTGAGACTAAGTTGCATTAATGCACCCTGGATATAATTCACAGACGCCTTCCATAGTTTGAAAAAAACCCCACATTACTTGCAAGCATTTTATTTAATTGTATTTTGATGGCAAAGTTTGTGCAAACTTCATGTTTGCTTTGAAAACAAAGCAAATGCACTGTCATTTTGATAGTACAGGTGGTGGTACTGCACACCAACACAACAGCCAGCACAAAGCCAAGCCTGAGTATTGCAAGACCAGCTCTAGATGCACTTTTGCCACAACAATTAATAGAACCTATGCTTCAGTTTTGACGGGACAGATATAAACTGTCTTTTCAGCTAACCATAACATCTTAGGAGAAATACAATGACTTCACTGAAAAACACCAGTTTCTTATCTAGAAACAACTTCTTACTTCAGCAGTAGTGAGTTATATTGTAGTTTCCCCACCTCCCAGAACAAGGAATTCTCTGCTTTGCCCTGTCTTTTGTGCATTGTTGGGTTTGGGGGTTTTTTTGTGTTTAAGTAGAAAACTTAAAATTTTGCGACAAGCCTTCATGTGTTTGACAATGCGTGACTGCACACCATGGCTCACAGCATGGCAGCTATGGTGGCATGACGACAGCAGCTCAAAAGCCGTGAGGAGACAGCTGCAGTAGTTCTAAATAGGAAATCTGGAGGCTGATAGAGACCAGTGCAGGAGCTCTACGGACAATAAGAGGTGCATCTAGAGAAAGCTTAACTATTTACCAAATCTTTCTGTTGCACTGCCTTGGTTTCGGAAAAAATCTTGCTAGTAACTCAGAGGAAAAAAAAAAAAAAAAAGAATTCTTGTAAGTCAAAGACTGAACTATCTTATCCTTTATGGAAATTAACAATAGGCAGCAAACATTTTTGGTTCTGTAACGGTGAGTTTATGTTTCTATTTTGTGAGTGAAGACAAAAATGAATCATGTTACTTCATAAAGTTGAATAACACCCATTATTTGAGTGCATGTCATGGTGAAAAAAATGAAGTAAGTTTCTCTACTACAGTTATTTTTAAAAGACAAACTAGAAGGTGGATGGTTTTATAAAAGGCCATAGGTTGAGGATAAATCTACTTAAGTCCCTGCTGGTTCTATGAATTCTGTACAAGTGAATATTCACGCTGCACTTGGTCTGTAATGCAATTTATTTTTAAAATTTTGCTATTTCTTCACAAGGCAACTTTGGCCAACCTGTCTTTGCAAGTGTTGGATGCACACAGTCATCCTATTCAATTATGAATCACATGCCATGCACAGATCCTATCCCTCCAGGTGATTCTATTTAAAATACTCTGCTTTCCATTAAATGACTTGAAGGGAAAAGCAGCAAGTTTTGTTGTTGCTTTTGGCCAAATAAACTGTTTATGTTTATACAAAATACTGGTTTAGATGTAGCAAATTTTGATTTCAGATCAGAACTTATTTTACTAAAGAGTATTCCTGCCTTTATTGCAGGAAAGGACTATTAGAAAGAGGAAGGAAAAAACCCTAACCTATCAGAAGTTAAATCTTAAACATTTACACTTCAAGCTAAAAAAATCTTTCCTCAACCCTTGCATATAGTTGCTTCATTCAAATGTGAATTCAGACAAAAAATTAGAGGATTTAACTTCTGACTAGTTCAGCGAGATTCTATGAAAGTAAAATTAATATTTTAATACCCAGAAAAGATGCAAACTGTACCAAATAATAATGCAGTTGTCCTTCCATTTGCTTCATGAAGTAAAGTGGCAAAAAGGGCTGAATTCTTCACTGAGTACATCTATGCAACTGTTTAACAAACGTGGATAAAGAAGGTTAACAATAAAGCTAAAAAATACAAATATTGAGTTAGGAGTATGTTACGTAACATATACAAAACCGTGCTGTTTGCCTATTGTTCAGAGACTTGTAACAAAAGTATATCATGCTCTGGGTTAAAGCCCTGCCTGAAAACTTCCTACAGCAAAAGCTGTCAGTCAGTTGTGGCAACATGCAGTTTGTAACCAACGCCACTTTAGGAATAATCCATACTCCAAATAGGCTTCAAGCTAAAATCCCAGTCTCTGATAGAAGGTCTTATAATCCACAAACTACTAGCTCTAGTAGATGATCACAGTGAATTTTCTATTATATATCGAAGATCAAGCTTTAAATTCAGTGCCTATTTACACTTAGCTGCTCCTATAACTTAATTAAGCACCACAGACCTTTAATGCACTGAACAGCGAGAGTTCAGAAGTTATCTCTGCTTCTAAACCAAAACTGTTATTCATGACAGGCTTTTACACAGTCACGGTAGTGCTTCATGAAAAGCTCAAGGCTAAAACTAGCAATACTTTTCCTTGTGCCTTCTGGTGACCAACAGACAGCATCAGTTAAATGCATCAATCTATTTATTTATTTATTTATTTAAAAACAAAATCTGAATCTTCACATGACATCATGCAGGTTTCCTTTCTGGGAAGCAGTTGATTTTTAGAACAAGCCTACAAGTCTCATTCCCGTTCCAGTATCTGCCCTTATCAATACTACAGAAATTACACTATGATATGTCTTACATATCTTACGTATAAATACAAGCAAACTTCTCAGTAGTCAGTTGTCTCTTCTGGAAAGTAACTTCACCTCTCATAAAGAACACCTTGCATCTTGATGTTGCGATAGCTGGATAACACAGAATTATCCGTTCCTTACGTGTTTCTCGGGTGGAGGCTGAGTGGAGTGGTACGTGACATGTTATGCAAATGAGAAAAGTTCACTCAGATTCATATATTTAAAATACCTCAGTCTCAACTGAGGGAAGGTATTCAAACCTTCAGTACTCGTTACCAAAGTTGATGAATACTCTTCTGCAGAATACATTAAGAGTGTTTCAACGTACGAAGCTGGTCTGAACTTCCCCAGAAATATTTTCCAGGACATGCCTATTCCTCAAAATTTACAAGACTCTGCAAAACACTTTTGATCTGATAAGAGGTGACAGGCAACTTTACCACACTCTGGAGTGGTAAAAGCTGCCTCCCTTCCCACCAGTTTGACTTGCTCTGCTCTAAGCAGCACCTTTGCCAAGATAAACGGCAAGCAAAGTGCTTGTTAAGTTCACGTCCAAAGATTTTCATCTCTTCAACATATTTTCTCGACAGTCTCAGGGCTCTTCCACAGCTTCTCAAGAAGCTGGCAGGAATCAAGGCTCTTATATCAACCAGTGCTGCTCACTGCCTTTGATATATAACAGTAAATGCTGCAACTGTGCCATACCTTTGTCTGTAAAGAACACATTGGCCCCACAAATTATGGAGGAACACAGAACTGTTTTCTGGCCATCCAGGTCTATGTTCAGTGTGCTAGAACCAGTGTTCAAAACCAAAACTGTAAGCTGTATGAATCTCCGAAACAAATCGATTCTCAAATATATTCAGCAAAGCAGTTTTGATTTTCTTACTGAAGTGAAGCTTCTTTTTTCACTGTGCTCAGTAGCAACTTTACGGTAAAATGGAAGAGGCGTACTGTACCCTAACCCTGCTGAGAAGCAAACTGGAAACTTTAAAAACAAAACCCAAGAGGTGACATGGAGAGACTGAAGGGCAGATGGCATACTACCCAAAAACGTATCTTTAATTAAGTTGATTTCTAGAGAACGCATTTATGAACTCTATCAGTGGGTGAATTTGCTGAAGGGTAAAGCCTGCAGCACTGCTTTTTGAGCATCAGGTATTTCTTGCCCTTTTACTAGAGAAACAGCAGGTGCTTATAACAGTAATCGTGCAGTGATGGTTTCAAACGTAGTTGCAAATATTCCTTTTATCGTACATTGGATTAAGGCAAGAACAGCCCAGTAGTTATACGAAACAATTCCAAGTCCAGCCTTACACACTGAGGGTATACTTAGAGTTCCCTCGATAGTGAAATGCAAAGCTCCCAATCTAAATATTTATGCAATAGAAGCCACTGAGTGGTGCCACAGAATAAAAACAGTTTCCTACATATTTTTCACCTAAAAATTTACACGACACGTTAAAGCACAGATTTCTGGTCTGTGCACATCGCTAGTCCTCCTAATTAAAGGATATAAAACATGTAACTGCTGAAAAGAGAATACTATTCATTTACCTGCCACTCCATTTTCGGGCTACAAAGTATCTAATTTTTACCAACAGAAAAACAAAAGCTGTGTTTAGCTCACGTAAGAACATGACATGGCACACAAGCCAGTTTTTTGCAGGGGAAGCACAACAGCACCACAGCAAAGTCTCTGCCCACTGTAAACTCGACCCTACAAAACTAACCACCGGTTCCCGTGGCTGCCTGGGAATCAGTGTGTTACGGGAGGAAAAGAAACCGGGAAAACGCAGAAAGTCTTTGAGAAAGAAAGATAAGAGAGGGAGGGAGGGAGGAACGCCTCCTGCGCAGAGCGGGGCCGGGGGACC
Organism: Podargus strigoides; assembly: GCA_028020825.1. Lineage (NCBI taxonomy): Eukaryota > Metazoa > Chordata > Aves > Caprimulgiformes > Podargidae > Podargus > Podargus strigoides. The sequence continues at coordinate 15,339,620 of CM051628.1, forward strand.
CTGTCCCCAGCCCACCCAGCCGCACATCACAGCCGCTGCCGGGAAAGCCCCGCAGGAGGCCCCAGCGCCCCGAGGCCCGGTTCCCGGGGCCCTCCCCGCTCCCCCCGCCCACGGACACAGCTGCGCGGCGGCGGGAGGGGGAGGGAGAGCCCCGCGGGCCCGCCGGGAGCGGCCGTGCAGCACCAAGGAGAGCAGGCGGGGGCGGGCGCCCACCGCGCACTCCCGGCCCGGCCTCACCTGCAGCACCAGCGGCTCGGGGTTGAAGGCGAGGGTGATGAGGAGCTGCATGCGCTCCGAGTCCTTCAGGTTGCGCAGCAGGAAGCTGCCCGAGTCCTTGGTCTCGGCGTAGCGGCGCACCAGGCGGTCGAGCAGGCGCTGCGAGGGGCAGTGCACCAGGTCCGACCAGCCCTCCACGGCGTCGGGGGTGAGGAGCCGCACGTCGCCGTTGAGGCTGGCGAACTCGGTGGCGTGCAGGGCCTGCAGGAGGTCGCAGCGGCCCCTGCCGGTGGCGCGGCGGCAGATCTTGGTGTCGATGTCGGCGAGCTCCTGCGCGGAGCCCAGGCGCTTGAGGACGACGCGGCGGCTGCCCTCGCGGGGCTCCCCGTACCGCGCGAAGTACACGTTCTTCACGTTGAAGAAGTCGAAGAGGCGCAGGCGGCCCCAGCTCTCCAGCCGCAGCTGCCCGTTGAGGAACTTGCGGCACCAGCTGGTGCCCCAGCAGGCCGGGCACTTATTGAGCTGCAGGAAGCGCCGCTCCGACAGCTCGTTGCGCTGCAGCGAGGCCAGCAGCGAGTGCGTGTTCAGCACCAGCGCCGCCGCCAGGCTGCCCAGCACCGCCAGCTTCACGTAGCGGTACAGCCGCCCCAACTTCAGCGACACCAGCCGCAGCATCGTCCCGGGCCGGGCCGGGCTCCCCGCCCTCCGCCGCGCTCGCTCCCCGCCCCGGCCGCGCCGCGGCTCCGGCACCAATAAACTCCCCGCCTCGCCGCTCGCCCGATAAAAGGCGGCCAAGTTACTGAGGGGACGGCGGGGAGGGGGGAGGGGAGGGGAGGCGGGGAGGCGCCAGCAGCCCGCCGGCCCGGGCGGCCCCGCCCCCGGGGGAGGGGCCTCGCCGCCGCCGCCGCTCCCGCCGCCGCGGAGGTGGGCGCGAGCCGCCCGCCCCACGTCCGGAGGGGCCCCCTCCTCCCGCCGCTGCCCCCGCCCACACGGGGCGGGGCCTCGCGCGAGCGCCGGCGGCCGCGGCGGTTGGCGGCACGTGACGCGGCGCGGTCGCGTGCGGTCCGCCCCCCCCCCCCACCCTCGGAGCCGGAGGGCGGGGCCGCCACTCGCGCGGGGTTGGACGCGGGGAGGGCGGGGCGCGGGGAGGTCCGTGCGCGCGCGCTGGAGAAGGGGCGGGGCCGCGGGCGGCATCCCGGGCACGGCCGGACCCTTGTGGCGCCCGGGGAGGGGTGGAGGGCACCGGGGCTGCTGCCCCATGTCGGGTGTCTCCCGCCCCGCGCAGAGGCGCTGCCTGGGTACACAGCGAGAAATGGCCGGTCCGGTACCGGCCCGGTGGTGCTGCACGGCTGGCGGGACTCGGCCTTCGTGCTGCCACGGCCGCTCCCATCTGCCCGCCCCGCACAGCGCTGCGGGTCCCTCCTGGGTCCCGCGGTTCCCCGCCGCTCTTGGCCGGGACGGAGGCGCCAGCGCGGCTCAGACCTGCCGCTAAGTGGCTGCTCCCCGACACGCACGGCGGTGCCGCGGCTGCCGCCCACCCGGCGAGTGCCCGAGCCGTGCCGGCACGCCCGGCTGGAGCTCTGCCGGCCGTGCCGGGTGTACGGTGCTTCTCACCGGGGCAGCAGCGCAGGTTCGTGCGGAGCTCGGTGTAGTTACCGAACAGGGGATGCAGCGGCCGCAGCACACAGCGGCTCAGGGTGCTGGGGCACAGCGCGGGCGTTCCGCTTTCGCACGGCAGTGCTGGCACGGGCAGCTCCGCGCTCGATTATGCCTCGGTTTTGTCGTGGGACCACTACACCCTCATCCTTCGAACTGCGGTCCTCCCGTCCCGGCCTGCAGGGAAGGACCCGCAGGCTGTGGCCACCTGGTGGGGTGAATGCAGGCGGTGTGCTGTGCAGACTGCTGGCGCAGTCTGTCCGTCAGCGGTGGTGGTGTTCCTGGCCACGCATAAGAACTGTTCTGTAAAACTAACACAGAATAGAGTAAAAGAGATTGGGGGGCGGGGGGGGGGGGAAAGTGAAAGTCTTAGTCTCTTCCAATACTGATTTTCTTCAAGTGAACCTGTGCTCTCCCAAGTTAGCTATCTTCTTATCACCTGTTCAGTCTCAGAAGTGCAGCAGGGATATGATCACTGGGGGAAGAACTGTAGTGGACTGCATAATTTCCGGGTATTTCACCTGCATGACACATAAACTGAAGTGCTTAGTACCTCAAGTATCAGAAATACATTTGTCTTTTTATATTAGCATGTACTATGTACTGTGGTTTGACATTTATGTGTATAAAAACAGCTTAAAGAATCCATCATCCTGAGATTTTGTCACTGTATTGCCTGTGTACCACAGGGGGTGTATCACATACAACCATATCTCATTCAACACACCTTGTTAAATGCTGTTTATAGGGTCAAATAATCCAATGAGTAAATTCTAATCTACAGACCACTGGTTTTACTAGAAAATAAATATATATACATAACAAGTATATATAGTCTTCATTAACTCAAGTCTTCTTTGTGGGCACACTGCTGGGTGCCACATTTCAAATAATAATAATAATACATCCTGAAAGATTAACAGATTTTTTTTTTTTCCTGGCTGTAAACTCCAAACTCAATAGCCAAACATATTTGGTCTTCTTTAGATGCCAGGAATGTTTTCTCATCTAACAATATTTAGTCTGTAACTTACTAAGTTACTAGCAAATCCAAATATAAACACAAATATTGAATTAATGTTTATTTTCTACATTGCTTATGTGAGACTTTTTTGGCCTAAATTTTGTTTCTCACACTTATTTCTCAAGCTTTCTCATTTGCTCAGTTACAGGGAAACAGCTTGATCCCTCTGAATATGAACAGAATATTTTAGTCTTTACTAGATGATATAATTTTAAAGCACAAAGAATCTTTTAAATAGTTTAATATGCTTTTCGAACAACAATGTAGTGTTCTTAAAGCATTTGACATTGTAAATCCATAAACAAATAAATAAATCGATGTTTCTAAACAGATCAGAAAAATTGTTCAGTTACCTAAAAGCTGCTATTTCTGGTTTCATTGGGATTCATTGGAGGCTTTCGGAGTTGCTTCTGAGGGGTAAAGAAAAGTGGAGGCTGCCTTTTTATACAATGTGGCTGTAATTTGGTTTCACAGATTTACACATTTTGCTTAAAGGAGGGAGTCTGAAAGGAAGATGCAACTGTTTCCATTTGCAAGACCAAAAAGGGGGGGGGGAGGGAAGGTTGAAGCAGAGCTGGTGAGTGAAAGCAAAGGAAGGAGAGCAACTGAGTAAAAAATGGTTAATTTTATGAGAATGACAGATATATCTTGGAACTCTTAAAAATCATGATTTGTGAATGATCAGTTTCAACGGGATCAATTTCAAAGTGCAGGGGAATGCAAAATAAACCAGATAATGCACTGTGATATATGCATTTCCTGTTTTTCTAAGGTTGTTGCCTTCTGACTGAGCTTCAAAATAAACTAGGATAGTTTTCCTGTGAAGACTTCATTATGTATGACAATGTAATTCATCAAAGATTCCAGTGACTGGAATGAAAATACAGACCATCAGTGGAGCGCAAGCGCAGGAAGTTCTCTGATGTACTGCAGGTTGGGTTAGTTACAGAGGGCTGCTTTGCAGTAGCTCAGCAATAGGGTCTCAGTTTGCTGTGTGTTATGAAGTGTCATTTTAACAGTTAACTATTATTGTTGGCTCTATGTATGGATTTTACACATCTACCATAACAATGTAGTTCTGGAGTTATGCATAGACATTTAATGTAAGTGAACATAATATATTTTCACTGTTTTCAGAGGCATCAAGAGGCTTCATGAAAATCACAGACTGGATGGCTACAGAGATGTCCTACACAATATTGAATTATCTAGTATATTGATTTGAAAGAAGACCTGAATAGGTCCAAGCCTTCTCCCTCCATAATGAGAAAGCAAACAACCACCCAAAATTTAAACAGTATAAAATGAAAAGATAATCAGCAACATTACATAAAGGTCTGATAACAGACTCTGCCTTACTGGGACACTTCACTCAGAGCACTTCTGTTTCAAACTACAGAATGAGCAGCTGGACTACAGAATGACAGCGATCTCAAAATCCTTGTAGATACTGCAAAATAGTCTGGGGTATCTTTTTTGTCTAGAAACAAATTGGGTAATTGTCTAGAAACTCATTTCCACATTCAGTCATTCAATCACAGAATCACCTTGCCACTTTCAAAATAGGGACCATTGTCACTTTAACCAGGCAAGTCTGAAAGATGTGCCAGGAAGAACAATTCCTAGTTCTGCACCTTTATAATGAAGAGTTTACATATTTCTGTTTATATACAATACAGGAATGCTATTGGCAACTTTTGCATTCTTCTTTCCTAAGACCTCTGTTATTATAAATGAATCTGTAAGTGACTATGGGAATGCATTGCTATGGCAACTATGATCCACAACAATAGCTGCTTGCTTTTCATTGTTGTTGCACGTATATGTTAAAGATGATAATGTCTCTACTTTCAATTTGAATGTGTTTAACCTGAAAAAAAGACATCAGCATTTTAAAAGCTACACATGTCATGTCAAATGAAGCCAATCTATGAGTAAGGTTTATTTAGCCTTTCAAGTTTCAGTCTTAGAGTTGTGAAGATTAGCTAAAGCCTTAGCTTTCATGTGATTTTGTGCCATGAGAAATAACCACACAAAGGATAACGCAATGAAGTCCTTTCCATACTGTTTTGTCAAATTCAAAAGATGAGAAGATTTTACAGTAATTCAGTTTCATAAAATGTCTTTATCATCAATACTTATTAATTTTTATAGAAGAAGTTTACCTCTCTTGCCAACCTTTCCAGGAGGAATTGGGGCTTCTGTTGCAGTAGGCCTTTTTTTTCTTTTTTTTTTTTTTTACATGCCCCATACTCTGAGAACTAAAATCCAGTCAGTTGTCCTCTAGTTTTATGCTGTACTCTATTTGATATTTTCAGAGATGTCTCTGGATTTAAGCTATGCCATTCTGCTGTGACATTTAGTTACTTCCTAAACAGCAAGTCTCTGGGTCCAGCAGGCAGAGGAAGTACAAAGTGTGTTCCTTATGTAAGAGTAAAATAATCCCATTAATCTTCTTAACAATCCTGTTAGAGAAGTATTTTCTGTTATCCCTGCTTTAAAGATGAGGAAAATATAGCACAGAAAGATTACAAGTCAGATTGAAATCTCTAGTATTACTTAGAGAAGTAGAATATTACTTGGCTAGAAAAGGGTCAAAAGAATTAAAACCATGTTTTACGGGTTCACTCTGCTGGTTCTGTTGTCTTCTATATCAAAAAATGTAAACTCAGGCAGGAAAAGGTTCAGAGAAGTTCTGAGGGAGGATCAAAAAATACAACTTCCTTACTAGGAACAATTAAATAAACTAGGACCGTTCGGTTTGAGAGAAAGATATCATGGAGAGACGTGACAAAAGTACAGGATGGTGAGTGTAATGGAAAGGCTGGATATGTCTCAGGTGTTTATCATCTTTTCTACTGCAAGATCTACAAGTACCAGTTAAAAAAACCCACAGATACATTGAGGCTGAGTACACAGAACCTGTATCTGACTTTGGAACTCCCTGAGCTGAAAAGGAGTGTTCGTATGCAAAAAGTCTGCAAGAGCACTAGGCAAAAGTATATGTCCACCCTATTCCTACTCCTTCTTAGGCATCCACTTCATGGACACGATTAATGACTGGATATTGGTCTACATGGATATTTGGTTTGGCCCAGTAGGCTTGTCCTTAAGCATCTGTATCCTGTAAACAGCATTGCCTTTCAAAATAAGAAACAATAAGGTATTTAGTCTTACTATATTTGGTTTCCAGACATGAAACAAATGCAAATATTTAAAAGTTGTTGGCAGATCATGCGTTTGACAGTAGGTCCATTATTATTCTGTTTATAAAACATTGCATTTTTAAATGCTTGGATCTTCAGTGTAAGCTGAAGGGCTCGACCACTTGCTTTCATGTCCATTTATTGACATATCTTTTAAAACCTAATTGAAAGTTTCCTGCCACTGGGATGAATCTTCTAAAGGATGTAAAATTCCCTTAACTGCATTTTGCAAACTTTCAAAAGTAGGTAACATAATATGAAATCACCAAGCTCATTAAAATTAAGTTATACTGGAAGAAACAAAGAAACAGTAGACTTGGAAATGGCTGCCACAAAGGACCCTACTTTTTTAACAGGTGAGGTTTTTTCTATTCCTTTATGAATATAGCTTAAGGTGTGTTATACACAAACAAAATATTTTGAATATGCTATACTTGCCAAACAATCTTAAAGCTCCACCTGGCAGATGAATAAATAACTATTCAAAAGGAAAAAAAATGAAATAAATTTTACTGACATATGAAGTATGCACTAGAACAGTTTATGACAGCTGAGGATGGTATTAATGAGAAATATAAAACTATGATAACAGGAATTAAGTTTTAGTAAGGAGAGTCAAATACGAAGAGTAAAGACAGAACATACTGTCTGTCAATAAATATGTTCAAAAATTAAGGTTAGATGTAGAAAAGATAGAACACAAGCAGGAATTGGTAGAAAAGTTCAAGCCTTAGCCTCTCAAAAGCTTAAAAATGTTCCAGTGCCAGCTGACCATGTAGACATATTTTGCTAGCAAAAATATTTATGTGCTTGAAGTTCTGCTGAGTTCAGAAAGGCTGAGCATATCTTACAAGCTTTAGTCTCTTCAGAATTGAAAACAGCAGCAAGCAATCCTTTGCCAGTGTCACCTGAATGGCATCATTTAATGGGATGAAGGACATACCTACCAGATGTATCACATGAACAGTTAAAGCTACTTACTTTTCATCTTGTCTTTGCATTGTATAGGCCCTAACAAAGGATTCTGGATTCCACTTTGAGGGTCAAGAGCTGAAAAGTAGTATGCAGCATTCCCTGTAGTGATGCTCTTAGTGAATACAGCTACAACAACCCAAAGACCTTCTTCCTTTGGGGTCTGCCAAATTGAAGTCTGGGAAGTTAGCTCAGCAAGGTGGGGGTTTTTTTATTGTTTTTTCTTACTTTCCTAAACATTCAACCCAAAGGAATCTCTTCAATCTCAAGAAGTTTATCAAAAGACTAAAAAAAAGCAGATCTTGAACAACTGAGGTTCATATATATCGTAGCCACACCAAATGCAGTTTAAATAATCCAGAAGGATGTGTTCCTTTTATTGTAAGAAGCACAACTACATAAAAAAGCATTGCTTCAGTGGTTAGCAAGGTGGCTACAGGCCTAAGTCAGATAAAAATCAATGAATAGGGAACAGAGACTTAAAATAGAAAAAAAAAAAATCACTGGAAAAAAAAAGGAGAGAAAAAGTCATAGAAAATAATCAGAAAATTCATTAAGAAAGAGAAAAATTAGTTTAACCACTCAGTAATTAAAGAAAAGTCCACTGATTCATCTGTTAACTGACAGCTAATTAAAATTTTCTAATCATAGAAAGTTAACAGGAAAAGATAACAAAAAGGGGGAAGGTATTGAATTTGAATCTTCAAAAAATAGGGAGCAAAACCACAACCACTTTCAGAGCTGGAACAGTCAGGAAAAACTCGGGAGATTAACATCTTGAAAGGATGTGTAGAATCCCTGTGCAAGATATCAGCCAAGCTTGAAATTCAGTGATACTAGAAATTATCTTTTCCTTCTGTAAGTTTTGTTATGGTGGCCCATAGTGCATTTATGACTTTCAACAAGCATTTGTTTACAGAATCAATACTTAGTTTTGGTTTGTATAACTAGAAATATTTTTAAATAGACCTCAAAAGTGCTACATGGGCATTATTTGTTCTTGGATAACATGGATACAGTAACATATTCAAAAATAAGCAAGAGTGTTAAGATGTGCTCTTATAGAAACAGTAGTCTAAAAGTGGAAAAACTGGCATATGGATCAAATTATAGATCTATTATAGTGGGATGAACAAGAGAAATGAGAAAGCTTAGATTCACTAATCACAACACAGATCTAAAGACAAAAAAAAAAAAGCCACAGATAGAATGAAAAAGAAAAAACTGATTTCATCTTAATTCACTCATAGTAAATAGGAACTAAAGGATTAGGGGTATCACAGACAGAAAAGTTAATGACCTTTTAAATATGAGTTTGGGAACGTAAATTAGACAATAGTAAAAAAAAAGGCAAAACAAAATGATACACAGAATTTTGGCATCATATCTATTATAACCTTAGCACTATGAGGGTGAGCAAAATGTGATCACCTCTGTTCAAAGAAAGGTTTGGCGTGCAAGTGCACTGTGTTCAGAACTCCCATTAAAATAATTTTACTTACTACAGTTTAAATATTACAACTAGAGAGCATAGGCTTAACCCAAAGCTAGCTGAAATTACTATCCTTCAGTCTGGCTTTGCCTGCAGGATGACAGTGTGCAGAGGTGGAGGTTGGTTTCTTTTTTTCTACTCATTAATTCACTGCATGATCTAGACTTTCATTAACTGGAAAAGGTCTAGAGACCCAAGACAAACAAATATATTTTAAATAGCCATTATTCACTTATTAACTGCTTACTAAAACAAAAATGAAAGGAAAATTGCTTGACAACATGAGACATTTGGACAAGACAATATTGCCAGTAATATGTATTTTGAAGTTTCTGACTATCCTAATAAATACTTTTTCTTATTTGTACTGTAAACCACTCAAAAAGATGTAAGTTTAAAGCTGGATTTTTTTTCTATTTACCTGCCTCCTGCTCAGGAAACAGCTATACCTCTGGGTTGATTTCATAAGTTGCATTCGCTTTGAACATTTGCCAGGCTCAAAGTCAGCTTAAAAATGTCTGCAGTGTGATTCTAGTCATAAACAGTGAGATTACAAAAAAAAAAAAAACCCCAAGCCCCAATATTTCCTGGAAGGCAACAGCCTGCCTGGTTTTATAAAATTAAAACACTGGAAGAAATTAGGGGATACAATTAAGGTAGCACTATTTATTTCATGTTAATTTAATGCAAATTTGATTTTCACTGGTTTTGGTCAGAAAATGAATAGTTCACAGGAACAAATGTTAGTGACTGGTTTGGCAGATGATCCCACTTTTTTTTAACTGGGTTCCATAAAAGACCATTATATTGTTGTTGGTTACATAGTTAGAAAACATTGGTTGATTGATTCTGAAGTATTTCATTTTAAATATCTTGGTTCCAACAAACTTTTGCTGAATCCAAGGCAGGGTGCTTTCAGAATGGAATGGACAGCCTGAGTGCCTTTCCCTGTTACAAGATGAAGTGATAAAGAGCTTGCACCCAAGCAAGCTGTGCTGGTGAGGAGAGCGCGAGCTGCTTTATTTGTTCCCTACATATCCAGTTGTGAGGGTTCTCAGACAGTTACCCTGTGAGTGCACTACCTGATCTTTTGTAATTAACCAAAAGTTAATGAAAGGTAACTGAAAGGTTGGAGCTTACAGGCCACACTGTGTTAGGAAACAATGTCTCCTAACCAATGAAGTGGTTTACCCAGGCAAGTTTGCAGATTAATTATAGAGCAGCTTAATTTTGTTTCTGAAGTTTCACTTCAAGGTCACAATCTGAAAATACATGGTTTCTAGCATACAACCAGGAAAATGAATAGAGCTGTATGTTGTAATTCACAGTCCCAAGAAATGTACTTCTTGGTATCAGAGGCAACAGGATTGAGAAGCAGTATTAGAGAGTGTTATTAAAATAGCATGTCTTTCAAGTTCACAAATCATGCGCATTTCAGAGCAAGTTTCGCAGCAGTCCTTATCAATCACTGATACATCTTGTATGAGAGAGAGAAGAAAAAAGGAAATGGCCTTCCCAAGTCAAAACATCAACAATTTCATCCTCTGATTCTGAATCAATTCCTACAGAGACAAGGTCAGTTAAATTACATACTTTCTGTACTTTACTCCAGCTGACAATCTGCTGGTTATAATGCAAGAACACAGGGGCTCAAATAGATTTTTCTGACATGGTATGCCATCTGGCACAAAGCAGTCTTACAAATGCTGCTTCCCTGCTCTGCTTTTGCAGATCTAGTGACGGCATAATTGTAAGCCCTGTCAGTTTTGAGTAGCAAAATTAGCTTAATGCAATCTATCTGTAGGTATCAAAATCACTGTTGCCAGATGCAATGTTTCATGGCCTCAACTTAAGGATGTAGTTCTATTTCCATGCAGAAAGGTTCTTCAACATTAGAAGTACATTTGAAAGTGTAGCAGGATTTAAACAAGTAGGGAATTATATCTGTGACTGGTTGGTATATTGGTGCTTAATGGTGTTACACATTAGGTAGCAAATGAGTTATTTCACTGTTAAGGGGCCAAATTGTGATCTCATTTCCTCAGATGCAAGAGAGATGAGAATCTGCTTTTAATAAGTGAAGCAGTAGCAGAATGAACCATCATGCAGTAGTGCTGCTTCAGTGTTCCCAAGCAGCACTGTCAGTACATCTCACTACTGAGGCAGGATGTGTGTCTGCAACTTTGATTTCATAGCATTCTGAATGGTGCTAGAATGTGTGGTAATGTTGTGATGCTGCACAGATGGTGACTGGCATTCAATTACTCTTTCATTTGTGACCCAACTCAGAATTCAGCCTTAGATCTCAAAAAAAAAAAAAAAACAGGGAAAGGACAGTAAACCAACTCACTGTGACAGGTTTTTTTTTCTTTCAATGAAATTTTAAAGGGCTGGCTAGATGCTGCTGCTACTGATGAAAATTTTGTTTCCTAGACGTAAATGCTACAAAGAAATAAAAGACTGCAGAGCTTATAGTAAGAGCACCATGTATTCAGATATGCTGAATAGCCAGGTCTGCAGTTCTGAAAAATATATCCTAACACAAAGATTCCATCATATTTTTTCCACACTTATTTATGTATGGCAGTAAGTGGTGTTGATTTCACATTCCTCAGTACACTGTTCAGTGTCCAAGTTAACAGAAGGCTCTCCTTCACCCTATTTATGATATAATATTGTTCAGTGGAGTCAATATACATTTCATACTATAGAGGTAGACAAAAAATTGTGTACACTTGCATTTAACAAGCATAATTTTGTACTCCTACAGTTGAACTGTAGAAGTACAAAAAACTTCTGAAAAATTAGATAAAGCTGTTTCACATGTTTCTGGTTTACCTACTCTGTCTTAAACTGAAGCAAAGGCAGTTGTTACTGCAGATTTACAGGACAAATGAAAACATCACCCAAAGCATTGATTATAGCATGGGATTTTCTAGTTTCCCAGAAGATTTCAAACATATGTCATAGTTTTGCAGAAGTGACAAGTACCATATCTGAATAGATTTTTTTGGCATTCCACTGTAATACTTCACTGTTTAAGCTGCGTGACTGGCAAGATCCCAGCTTTCTGTGATTCTGCAGTTTTAGAAATGCCATTCTCCCATGGAAACCTTTGTGCACTGTCAAAGTAACTTAAAAATGGAGGCCCCTGAGTTCCACTCCATACTTTAGTGCACAGGGAACAAAGACATTAGTTTTCTGCAAATGGGACTGAAATGGAGGGCAGAGTTGAAATAAAAGATGCATTTTCTGTACAGCTGTTGGCAGCTTCTCTTCAATAGCATATCCTGTTTACAAATAACAGTATTTTTTAGTATTATTCAAGAAATAAATCTCTTTTTACCCATTAAATAACACTATATTGACTTCTATTTGCTTTGCAACAGAAGCACAAATAATGGCATTGCTAGCAACTTTTGCTTACTGATATGAATGCTGGAAACAAAATCCATTATTTACAGTACTTTTCAAAATGTTATTTCACTTACATGAAGATGTTTGGACAATTTAAAGTAATTTCAGTGCTTCCTTAGTTCAAAGCATATACTCTATTTAGTCATTTTAGCTAGTATTATCAGAAATAGAGTCCTAAATTGTCTAAATTCATATGTAAAAATATGAAATGGGATTCATTTTTTGTGATGAATCCAGGTACAGTGGCAGAACACAAGTAAAAAGTAGTGAATTGCTTGTTTTTATGGCAATATCACCTTTACGAACTGCAAAACAAATGTGTCTGCATTGGATTTAGATTGCACCGACAGAAAAAGCCAAGCTGAAGTAGAATAACAGTATTTTATAGCTGAGCAAATGTCTAATCAGGCTAACCCTAGATTTGATTCCAGACCAAAAGTACAGTTTAAAATACATTGTTTATCTGGCTAGCTATTCTTATGGTCACTCCCATCCATTTCAAATGAGTGATAAATTTGTCTCAAAGGGGTTCTTACAATATCAAAAATTGTACTATTTTCCTTTATGAAAGTATCATTTTAATAGAAATTCTACGAATGTTACAGAAGGATATAGACATTTACCAATTCCCATTTGGTATGCAAATATTCCTCTATTTGCCTACTATGACTGCAATTCAGTTTAAGATGTGCTCTTATTGTATCTTTTAAAATGCCGTGTAGCTTTTGAAGCATCACACAAAAACTTATGTGACCCACTTGAAAAAAAAAAAAAAAAGAGCAGTGCTTTCTCAGTGTACAGTATTCAATTTTGGGGATATGCTGAATGACATTTATTAGTCGGTAACTTTAAATAATATATTAAAACATTTTTACCGACTTTTTTTTTTAAAAAAAGTCTAGCTCTGTGTGAGATGTGAATTATTGAATTCCATTAAACTGATTTCCATAGAGAATTTAGGAGAAGACTTTGAAATCTCAATTTTCATTGGAAAAATGCAACCCATTATATTACCAGAACAGTAACAGTCTCTTTTCTTCTACCATCTTAAGACATGAAAAATAGATATCATTATAAAACATTACAATATCTACCTTACAAATATTTTTTTTTAAAATGCACAATTCCTAGACAAAGAAACAACTCATGAAGCCAGATAATGGTATTTTCAGTTTCACTTCTTTTAAAACCCCTAAAAAATAATTAGTATGCAAGATGCAAATGTAACCTCAGCAATTACTTTTTCAGAGGCAATAACTGACCTTTTGTTCACTCATAGTGTGTCTTTCAAGAAAAGGCCATGTTCAAAACCAGACTTAACAAATACTCGAACAAACAGCCTAAGCTTTGCTGGCAGAGTCTTCCAAAGTCAAAGAGAACTTTTAAGCCTGCACATTAACTCAACCTGGCAAACATGTTTTATGATGTAATATATCCCATTTAACTCTCCCAAAACACACTTTTTTTTCCATGTGGAATATTAAGGAATATATGAAGAACTACATTCAACGGCCATTTTTTCTCTGTACCTTTAGAAGGTGGGAAGAAGATGGAAGCAACAAGAGGAGTGCTGAATCTTTATGACTGTTGTGTCTCCAAATCTAGTAAAATCCAGCTTGTCAGGAAGCTGCAAGTTTTCCTCTTTTCCAAGACCCGTTCAATTCACTCCACTTTGGAGTGACAGAATATGTGGATGTCCAAAAGTTCTGCGGCTTGCTGCTACTAAAACAAACCAAAAAAGGACTGCTGTGAAACATTGATCTAATAATCCCTGATTTATGGCTCTTCTCATTTTAGAGAATCTTGGTTCTGGTAGGTGAGGTACACGTGGAGGGCTGTACTTGGCAGTTAGACTGTTGCCAGGTTTAGACTGTCAGACATGGTGATTCTTCATGGAAGAATTCAAGCTGTGCTCCAGAGAAAAGTCAAGAAACAACAATACATAAATTTCAACACCCTTTCCCATTCCTTTTTCCAAAGCTGCCTTATAAGGACCAACTGTTTCTAGTGGCCTGCATCCATTGGAGGTGGAAGATGACTTCAAAGAGAGGGGACAACAAGGTGAATAAAGAACACTGTTAACAGCAAGTCTGAGAAAAAAGCAGCAATACCACAAGTGCTGACTCTGCTCTAATAATTTCACACCACTTCATATCTGGGATACTTAGCTGATTTCTCCTAATATTTTCTTTTACTTTTAAGGATGTTGAGAAGATACTTTGTTTTTCCTAAGAATCACTTAAGCTGTGAGAGATATGAACATCCACAGAAATCTGTGTCCTGGCAGCACACTGGTTAATCAGTTAAGTGCTTAAGGAGCACTTGCCAGAACAACATGTATGATTTGAAGACACACAAATCTAGCATTATTCCAGGCCTTCAATAAATTGGGATGGTGAGCCCCTGTAGCTCCCATTCCCACCACTGCCAAAGAACTGTAAATTTTAACATGGGGCATGGATGGAAAGAACATCCTCAAGCAGGGAATTAGTATCTGTTCTCCCTCAGCAATAGACACAGCTTTAGGTTTGTTGCTCGTTTCAGATAGCATATTCTTACTAGAATAATATGGAAAATAAGATATCTCTTTGAAATACCAGAATATAGTTTGTCCATATCTACTTGTGCATCCTATTCACAAAAAACCTAGCATTCCTAAATAGCAAGAACAACCATTTTGCCCAACAGGCTAGTATTAAAAGAAAGAAATGCCTAATATGGACTTTGATCATCAGATGAGACTGATCACCAGAGGAGAGCAGAATTCATAAGAGGGTTTTCTTCATAATTTGTTTTAGGAATCTTCTACAGCTTATCTTTGGAGAGCAGGAGAAGAAAGAGAAACAGAAATGACTGCTGCAGCAAGAAGAAATGCCAAATTTTGAGGAAATGATATGAAGGAAAAGGAAAGAGAAGTGAGCCTGGATTCCCTCAGAGTCTTGGCCTGGGCCCAAAGAAAATGTTACAGAGCAGTAAGCACACCAAAAGCAGGGGAATAAACACAGAGTTCTCGTGTTCTCCATGTATCTGACAGCACCTGAGGAGTGACTCTAGTAGAAATCTGTACCAAATATGTGCTGATACAAGGTGTGATTTACTAAAGACTTCATTTTTTCTGTTGTAATGGCAGTTTCTCCATTCTATGCTTTTCCCTTAGCAAATTAAAAATCACTCTGATTATTTTGGCCTAGCTCTTTAGAAAGGGATCAATGGTAATTATTTCAGGTACTTTCATGATTTCCTTTTATCTATTCCTGACTGCTTAATATGAGCAGATTTTCATACAAAATATGCATGGTAGAAGTCGTCTTAAACACTTCCAAGCTTTATAATTTTGCATCAGTTGTTGAAGTGGGCATGTCAGAGTTTTTATTCTGAGCATGCTGAAAAGTAGACATTTAATAATCTTGCCTGTAACTTAATCAAGGGGAAGAACTTCTGTTCTTCTGACATGAACTCATAGCAGATTTCCACATAGCTTCACAGAAATAGTGGATAAACGGGCGAACAGTAATGAGTTCCTGAAAAGGCCAACAGATCAAGGAACAAGTGACTACAATAGGCATAACATATGATGGTTTGGGTATAACCTAACAAAAAAAACAGAAGTGGAAGGACACGTCGAATACAGCACTTCCAATCTCAACTTGTACTTGAATTGGATTTCCACAACTTTAAAACTATCTCCAGGATACCTTAAACAGAACAGAAATAGCTCAAAGGCAAAGCTGGCTTTAAGGCATTCTTCAGAGGTCATTCCCATAGTGTCAAAAAAGATTCAGAGAGACTGGCAAGAAATAATGGCCTTTGGAAGAACAGCATTATATCTGCCTTTTCAGTAGGGATACTCCTTCTCTGATGTGGAGATATTTCCTTGAAAATGTTTAGTCTCTTGTCACTATTTCCACAAAGCAACAATAGGGAAATATTTCTCCTTGAAGAAAAATTATCTAAGAATTTTAAAGATTACCTTTTCATTTTGTAATTTCTCTCTTTAAAAGTATACACACACAACCCAAGGACCGTGATATTTTTGATCTGAGAATTAACCATTTCTATAATATTCCAAAAGATATTTTCATGTGAGTCAGTCTTTGCTAAAATACAGTCACAGACATCCAAGTTTTGTTACCAGATTCAGAAGTTACTAACTGAATGAAACCAAACTCTGCTGCTGTGCTGAAAGTAGTTTCCTTCTGTTATATATGCACATGGGAGCTTAGGACCAAAGTGTGGTCGCACTGAAGTTAATGGCAAAACTCCCACTGACTTCAATTAGAACAGAATTTGGCTCACAGTCTCATTACTGAGCATAACAATTAAAAGAAGCTTTTACAAGCTGTATCACTGTGTAAAAGGTCATGAACCATGTAGCAGATTTCATTGAACCCATAGCTAACAGTCATTGCTATAGCAACTGAGGTTTTAACAAAGGTAGTCGCTGTCTCTGTAATCATCAGGTGTCTCTATAGCAACTAGAGTTTCCAGAGAACAAGAGAAAAATATTTGAAAACTGTCAGTTGGAAGAAAAGAGGTCTGTGAATAAGGAGGTTGGAACCAAAAGCAATGCAAGGATAAAACATGGCTCAGTGAAGAGAAATGATTGTCCGGAACCTATGCAGACAATTGCAAAGGCAGAGAGAACACAGACCAAGGGCTACACTGGAGATGAGAGAGGGAAAGGTTCAGGATTTTCCCTGAGTAAGGGGAGCAATATGGCACTCCAGGCAGCTATTCCCAGATCTAAATTAGTTATGTTTGGGACTTAATTATCTTAAAGAAAGACTGGTTACTACAGGAGAGAAGCAGGGTTAAACCTTGTCTGCAATAGGAGTTAAGACTGGGATTGTCAAAAGCACCTGCTAGCACTTCTTGTGCCTACATTTCTTTACACATAGCCCTATTTCTCTTCAGTATGGAAGAACACGACCTGTGTTCTTGAAATGCCACTGCTGATGGCACAGTGCAATTAAGAAGAAATGATGGTTAACTATTTCTTATTTACAAGTTTATAAACAGTGTTCAAATGAAAAAGGAAACAGCTGCTGTTTGGATACTGACAGAGATGAAAACAGCATTGCTCATCATAGGTCTATTTTAGTAAAATATATTTTTAGGCTCTCAGGTGGGAAGATAGCATATAAGAAAGGCCAATGTATGTAAACATAAACCCCCACCTAAAAATACTTTAATGGTATTGGCAGAACCTATAAAGTTACAGTTTTGATCTAATCCAATTCCTGCTGCTCTCAGGGAGATATGAATTTGGGCAAGATGTTTAATTTAATAACGATTTACCCAAAATGTTCGTGTTCACAGACTAAAAATAATTGTGTTGGACCAGCATGCTTCCTCTGAAAATGAAGTCACAAAACTAATTATATATGCCAAGTAGGGTCTTATCTAGTTTGCTGATGCACTACAATACATTTCTTACATAAACCAAAACCCCGGTCTTTAACCTGAAAAACTGATAGAAAATCCAGTACTGCTAAGAGTGAGATTTTCATTTGATGTGTAAAGAGAGCCCTCTCGTGGAATATACCTTCAGATTCAACCCATGAGAATAAACACTCCTTGTCATGTAACAGCCAGTTAAATCAGGTATTTTTCCCCACTTTCCTTAGTAGTGCACAGTACCAAGTAATATAATTTGTATCTAAACCTGAAGTCATCAACTGACATACATTTGAACAATCTACCTGAGAAAGACAAACAGCACTGTATCAATATACTTTGTCAGGCAGCATGTTTGGTGGGTTGATTTTTTTAAGACTTAAATATCAACCACAGTCAGGACATTTGCTGCTGTGTGGCAGTCATGAATTCAGTTGCATTTCTGTAGTTGCTGTATACCCCACACGACTGAATCCGTAATGCGCTATCACTGTTCACATGGAAGCGTCAGGTATTGTTAATGTCAGCTGCCCAGGTGAGCTGGCTGATCTTCAAAGCTAGCTTCCTCAAAGCACAAGAACCTCCCAACACGCAGAAAGTCAAGTGAGCATGACAGAAGGCCAGTGTGGATGAAGGAACACCTAGCTGAGCTCAAATGGGAAAAGGTAGCACAAAGAAGGTGGAAGCAGGAACAGGCGACCCAGGAGGAATATAGAAACTGTGCATACAGAGAATTGCTTATACAGTTGGAACTGAAAACCACTAGAAGTATAAGGAACAGGGCTTCTGTGAGTACATCTGCAGCAAAAGTGGCTATTGAAGATACAGACCCATGGCTCAATTGGTCAGAGAAACTAGTGACAAAGGACATGAAAAAGACAAAGGTATTTGACCTTTTTGCCTCAGATTTTACTGGTGAGATTTGCCTTCACACCTCGCAGCCTCCAGCAGTCTGGGACTGATGCATTACCTGCTTCGTAGGTCACTAAACTTAAACTAGTGGATATACACAAGTCCATGGTTCCACAAGTTGAACACAAGTCAGCAGCGTGCTACAGTCCTTCCAAAAACAGACTGCCTGAGATGCAAATCAACCTTTGTTCATCTGCTGAAATCTCAGCACACGTTACATTTGACAGTGAATTCCTAACCCCTTTTTAGCTCCCCATCGTAGTCTCCCACCAGGAAACTATAATTTAAAAATTAGCTTAAAAAATGGCATCTTTAAGTTAAATCTTGCTATCTAGATTGTTTTCCAATATGTTAATATAAGAAAAAAAAATAAAGAAGAAATACTGAAGGGCAGCAGTTCAAACTGTAAATGAACATTTAACTCACAGAAATAAACTTGGAAATAACTCCTTCATGATCCTGACACTTAACAATGTGGATTAAACTGTACAAATAGGTAATATCAGTTTATTATAATTTCATAAGGATTCATCTTAGTTCTAGCCAACAGGTTCAGAACTCTCTCAGAGCAGATCAACTCTACTTTGATAACTCATAGAAGCAAAGTGCTGGCATTTCTGTCTTGTCAGAGAGAAAAATGCACATGAGCATTTCAGCTCTCTCTTAATTGAAATTGTTCTGTACAGGGTGGTTCCATGATGATTACAGTGTGTTAAGCTGGTTGTTACATCCCAGGGTGCATTGAATTCATTGGTGCTCAAAAGGGGGAAAAGATTTTCCTGCGTTGATACAATGCCTGGAGACAGTGACATATGAGCAAAAATATCACAACTCTCTTGGGAGATTAAAAATCCAATTCCACTCAACTCAATGTATATTCATCATAATTAGTATTGTATTTTGATTAGGCAGTAAAACAGGCTCTGAACCAAGGGAGGGGAAGGGGGGGGACGGGGGGGGGATGTGTGGAGATTTTGCCTTCTGGATAGAAAGATGTATTAAAGTAAGCAGAAATTATTTTTAAAGTTGTTTTTTGGCTGACAGTAATAGCTGTAATGTACTAGATATATAGATTATGTGGACTTATTTCTGTCACTAGAGACTCTGACCCACGTAGATAGAACACCAGCAATACCAAATAAGCACTAGTGAAACCAGAGTCTCACCTCAGAAGAAAAGAGAGGA
Source organism: Podargus strigoides (assembly GCA_028020825.1). Classification (NCBI taxonomy): domain Eukaryota; kingdom Metazoa; phylum Chordata; class Aves; order Caprimulgiformes; family Podargidae; genus Podargus; species Podargus strigoides. The sequence continues at coordinate 15,359,097 of CM051628.1, forward strand.
CAGATCAATAGCAACCAGCAAATACATTGATTTCATAGGAAGGCTCTTCTAAGCAGAACAGGTTTCAAAATACATTGAAGCCTGACAGTTATAAACTGACAGCCCACCACTGTGGGCTTAGTGGCCTTAAGTGGCCTTAGCCTACAGTATTTCATAGGCAGTTGTGTATCAGAACAGGAGCTAGCAAGGCAGATCTTCTCGGCTGGAATGGATTAGAGAAGGATAACCAGTTGTGATCCCACTAATCCTGTTCCACTCTGTCTGGGGATTTTAGGCAAGCGAGCTGTGACAGAACGTTTATCTGTGCACTAGCAATGTGGCTGACTTCTCAGTTTCAGAGTTGGTTTTGCTTGGGGTTTTATTAACATATATAGATGCACTTGCTTTCAATGTTTGTTTTTACTTTTGGCTGTACTTTTCCTGTGCTTGCATAATTGCCAGTGTTGCTAAAGCATTTTCTCTTTGCTTAGAATTCTCACTAACTATAGTTACTATGAGTGAATACAGTTTTTACATTGCTCCTTTTCTGATTTTTTATTTTCTAAAATGAGAATCTCTCTACTGATTTACAAGACTCCTCTTGCTCTCTATTCAATCTCGATAGTTACTGTAAGAGCAGACATCTGCCAAGCTAAGGGAGGAACGGATTACTGTTCTGTGAAATTCATAAAGTAAAGTTGATAAAGTGAACACAAAAAATAAGCAAGACTACTACCTCTCGTTCATAAGAATGACATGCCAAGGGAAATGAAGCAAATATTATTGGTAGGAAGTGCATGGTACTATGATAACTACTTGACATACTACCCTCCAACAGAAGCTTCAACTTATTTTGGCTCTTTAAATAATATTCAAAATATCTTCCCTATAAAAACTTTCTTCTGTTCTGAAAACCAAAATGTAACTTATTTTATCCAGATCCCTTCCTTCTTTATTTATCATCTGTTATCAATATTGCAAACATGATGCAGCTGCTGCAAAATGTTGCTGTTCTGTCTGACCTGCAAACCAACCAAAACTCGGAGAGCAGTTATTCCAGTTAGGAAGGGAAACTGATGAGGGGGCTGAACACCACTGAAAAATGTTGTTACACACACAAACATGGAAGCACCTGGGCACAGAAGGAATCAGATTATCTGGTCACATTGCCAACAATTTTCAAATCTTACTTCAAACACCAGTGAGGTTTTCTGAGGCCATACTGTGTTTCTGTGTATTTTTCATAGATAACTCTACTTTTTCAGTAGACCTGCTTCTTATCTATCCAGGCTTATCCTTTTTTGCAGAACTGTACTTAGCAAAACAGTCCTGACAAAACACTGGAGAGGTGATTTAGTTTAATTTAGCTGAGGAAATACCTGGTTCTGTGTACCCCTATTTCTAATAAAATAATATGGCATAGAGAGAACAGTAATACAGTTATACCATTCATCACAAAATATACAGACATAATCTTCACTATATTTAAAAAAAATAAAATTAAAACAAACTACTCTCTTTGAGCCCAGGCCCTTAGCACAGATCATCTGATGAAAAGTATTTGCATGTTTGGGTCTATATTACTCAGGTACTACAGAAGTCTGCAACATCAACTTTCTACTATCTAGCACTGCACAAGGATTTCTTCCAAGATCTACCCATGGATAAACTTATACTGCTTCCACATAGCCATTCTAAATACCTGACTCGGGAAGCATCATGAATGTTAGTAGTGGCAATAAGTTCACTCATGAGCCTAGTTTATCTCCTTCTCCAAAAATGTATGATTAACTCAGTATGTGGAAAAGAAATCCACTGATGCAAACCTGCATTAATTTCTTTAGAACAGCACAATACAAATACATACTAAGAATGCTAAACTGTCCTGGTCGGAGGGGAATAGAATTTTGTTAAAACGATCAGGACAAAGTCCCTGGAAAATAAATATCTGCGATAAATCTTTCATCAAGATAGAATGAATCCACATAAATTATGAATTTCATTTACAAAGAAAAAAACCCAAACAAAACCTTTAATACATAATTTGGAGAAATACCTTTGCCCAGGAATCAGAAGTCATCTGTGTTGGTTGGAAATCACAGAGAATGCTCCACGCACAAAATGAAATGAAAGATGAAAAATGTCAACAAAGGCAAAAGCCATTTGAAGAATTTTAGAATGTAAAAAAAACCCACATAGAGTTAAAAAAAAAAAAAAAAGTAAATTTTATCTTTTTTTGTGGAAGATAAATGCTTAGTTTCAAATAATCAAAATTTATCTTTAAACAAAAAGAAAATAATTGATTGGCATAATGGACATGCAAGCTAAAAATTCTATTAGTGCCAGTTGCAGACAAGGATACAATTATAGGATTAGACAAGTTTACATGGCTCTGTGAAGGATTAATACCATGTTTGAGAACGCAAAGAAAAACAACAGTTTTGCATGTCATTTCTGGATTCCTCATAAGCAGCAACTGATGCATGGCCATGCCTGGAAAGCAATTGTCTTGCCTCTCTGAGAGGAAAGGAATGCCTAACAGACCAATCCTGTAACATGATTAATGCTATTTAGAACCAAATCTCCCCAAAACTGCATAAGGAGCTGTGCTGAGTTTTTGGCAGAATTTAATCCCCAGGTGTCTACATTTAGCCAGTACCCAGGGCTAAATCATAGCAGTTATTCTACCAACAGATGCTCCCTCCCCAACTGAGATGGAGAATCAGAGAGAAAAAGGAGAAGCCCCATGAGTTGAAGTAGAAAAAGATTTAATGAAATAACAGAATTAATACAACAACCGACATAGACTGTACAAAGTTCTACTCAACCTGGTCCTTAATGTTGACAGCAGTAGCAGAAGGCCAAGAAGAAGGTGCCCCAGGAAGAGGAATTCTACCTTCGGGGAGCTCCCTCCTTTTATAATGAGCATGATGAGGTGGTATGGGATACACCTGTGAGCCAGCTGCCTTGATTGGATCTCTCAGCTGACTTGGGGCTACTCATGGCCTGCCTGCATGGCTGGCCCATGGGTCTGTGCCTGGGGAACCAGGACATCAGGTCCAGCACCTGCAAGCCTAAAACTTTCATTCAGCTAACAGAAAACTCCAATTACAATGTTTACCTCAGTGCCTATTGTTGTGCTTCTGTGCATGAAGGAAAGCACTCAAAAAAATCACTTGCTGAGCTCAAGAGTGTATGTAGGAACAGAACTGTTGAGCCTCGTGTTTCAAGCCATTATCTGCAAGAGGTAAAAACCTGATTCACATCATTTCCCCCAGTCTTTCTGTGGCTATCACAGATATTCCAATAGTTTAAAGAAAAGAGAGGCTTGGTTTCAGGATCCAAAACTATGATTATATATCCTCAAAGGCTGCTGCAAAAGATTTAGCTGTTTTCTGTAGAGGTGTGGCAGGTTTTTTCTACTAAAATAATGCACTTCTATGCAACTCAGAATGGGGAAGCAGTTAAAGTGATAAAATACATAATTTATTTCTCATCCATTACAGCAATAAGCTCTTGAAGTATAGGCATATTTTTATTATGCCAACGTTAAGGAAACATACTCCTTTAACTATCAGAAAAGAGAAAGTTTGGTATGTGTCTAGATTAATGCAAGTCCAAAACCTATTGAGTAAATGAGGCCTGAATCAGTGACATAACTGACTTAAGCACACCTTGAAAAGTTTGTAGAGCTGGGACACTTGGTCTTACTTTTCAGATACAGTATTTTTTGAAGCCCTTATTTTGTTAAGATTCAAACTTCAGAAACTTGTAACCTACCAAGAAAGTAAATCTTGGGACAAGCCTGTGATTTTTAGTTCAGTAAAAACAAAATAACAAATAAAACCAGTTAAACAAACAAACATAAACCCCAAAACATTTTCCCAACAAGGGTAAGGTTTTGTGATGTCTGAAGCAAGATTACTAGTGTCTAAATTCTCATTCCTGGGGACAATGATGGTTTTTTGAGTAAAACTTTTCCTGACAGATGTCTTTTCGTACATAAAAGAACTCTGAAAATGCCTTCAGTGCTTCTCTTAAGAAAAAAAAGACAAAAACAAACCACCATTCTCTCTGATGACCTTATAGCTCTTTCTAAAACAGTTTCACACATAGCAACATGACTGATCAATCACTACACAATTATTTTCATAGTATGTCCATTTTTTAGAAAATTCCTCCTGAACAAAGTCCGGCCTTTGGGTATCTAATGACTATGTAAGTTATGATTTTCAGGTTTTTTCCCCATTAAATTATACTTTTCCACATAAACGAGCAAATTAAAAAAAAAGAAATAACAACAAAAAAAAAACCCAAACAACACACTTAAAAGCTCTACATCAATTTCAAAAAGAAAAAGAAAATGAGGAAAAACCTGTGAAATGTGATGAAATTAGTTTACACAGAGGACAGAACTGGTTGTTTGCCAAGCAAAAATTATTTTGTAACATTGTAGATTGAAGCAACAGTGCCTCCTTAGGAACATTCATACTATTATGAGCTACAGCCCTGAAATTACTGAGAGTATAGAAATCTAGGGTTTTATTTCTATTTGATTCACCTTTGACAAATACCTGACTTGGAATGGATACTGTGCAGATTAGTTTGGCCCAAAATGTTTTTAAAAAATAAAATTTTATCAGATTATGATGGAAAATAATGAGAAGATTGTCCTTTTTTAATGAAAAACAGAACCAGGAATTTTTCTGATGAATATGAGTTTATTTGGAATCCTCCAGTATAATACCTACATTGCAGTATTGTGTTCAGACAGAAAAGCTTCTATGAGTATTAGTTATAAACAGTAAGATAATTTCTACTGTTTTCCTGGCTTGAGTAATGTAAATCAAAACATGCAAACAACAAAAATGATGGAAAGTAAATTCCACTGCATTTTGTTCAGTTTGATAGGGTTTATTAAGTGCTTTTAACCCTAGGTAATTGGACCCTAGCTTTTACAGAGATCAGAGCCTTCCTGCATGATCAGTACACGTTCAAGGCCTAAATCTTGAACTCCTTATTCATTGTTTTGTTTTCTCTTCTGATTTTGCACCGTAGTAAAGTGCCACCTTTATTCTTTGTCACTTGCATGGAAAAGTGGGAAAGATTAAACTTCCAAAATGTAATGAAGGTTGCTATGCCATTCTTTTAACATCAGTTTTTCCATCTTAATCTATCAAGACAAAATATGATTTTTTAGGATGGAGATAATGCTGAAAACTACAGGAACAAACATTGTGAACACAGACTAAGTTCTACAACAAAATTTTAGACATTGACAGAGCCTTGGAGGTGATTTGTGCATCCGCAGCTGGAGCAAGCGCAGTCCAGCGATGCAAACATAACATTAAAAATGAGACAGGGCAGCTTTAAGAGAGAAACAGGAAGCTGTAACTAGAATCCAGCTGAATTCTGAGCTGGGGCACTTCACCCTGAGGCTGCAAATGAAACAGATGTGCTTGCTGTGAATTTCTGCAGTATCTGGACTTTTTTATACCAAAGGTGATAACACTTTCCTTCCTGTGACTTTTTTTTTTTTTTTGTGCACGTATTTTCCACAAAGGGAATTAAATGGAGAAATTGAAGAAATATGTATCAGTGAAAGATGAAGATCAGTTTTATCATCAGGGAGCTGTGGAGCTGCTAGTCTTTAACTTTCTACTCATTCTTACAATATTAACAATTTGGTTGTTTAAGAACCATCGATTCCGCTTTCTGCATGAAACTGGAGGAGCTATGCTTTATGGTGAGTATAAATTCAAGTTCCAGCTTAACATGGGACTAGTTGCATATTTATGATCAGGCACTTGAGATCAAGTGCTGACAAAGCTCAGAAAACGTTCTGAAATGTCATGAGCTCCATAACTGTACAGTACAATAGTAATATAACAGCATCTCTCATGAAGTAGAGGCTGACTTGTTAAGGGAGCAGCTATCACGAGGTGGTTATCCTCACGACATGCACATTATGTTCCTCTATGGGCAGACAGCCACTGCATGACACTTCGAGAGTCAGGGAGTTCACTGTTTTCAAAAGAACGAAATGCCCTCAGCAAAAGAGATTATTTAATTTGCTTATTTTCCATGCTTGTTCTGTATAACATTCAAAGGCATTAGACTAAGGAGCCTTGTGCATCCAGCCACGCTGTCTAACAAAGTTTATATGATCTTGAGATTTTTCTTTTTTTTTTTTCCTCTGTGCCTTTGAAAAACAGACTATGATGAATGCCTCTCGAGTCTTCTCTGAATGCCATCATTGTACTGTAATTTCAGTTTGCCTGTCCAGTTCTAATCTTCTTTTATGAAGTTTTGCGATATTGTGTATCACTTTCAGGTAGAACTTTCTGCATTGAACACTGATAAGAAGTACTTACTAGTTTAATGGTATACGCTTACATGTATAATGATTATCTCTTGTCATTCTCTCTTACTATTGTTTCACTTTGAGAAAAGTGTGGCACTTCCATTTCTGTTACCATAAAACACATATAAGAAGGTAACGCTTGTCAAAATGGAAGATATAAATCAACAGCTCAGTCATTACACATCTAAACGTGAGCCTGTTGTGACTCAGATTCATTCTATGCATGTCACATACTCCAGCAGTGTAATACTCACAACTGGTTTTGTTAAGATTGCATATTCTGAAGAGCTTTGTTTACCATGGCACACCACATGCACAAAAACTCTATGGAGGTTCAACTGCAAGCCTGCAACAGAAAAAGCAAATGACACCTAGAGTTTGAGATAAAAAGCTTCGTTTGCTCTTGCTATATCAAGCATTTTAAGATGATCTCAGTTCCATAGGAGGACTGCAGCTGAAGATCCCTGTCTTCCTTGTATCCTTTTCAAATGGTTTTATTAGATACATTAACTGTATGAAATTTCAAGAACACAAGCTATTTCATCTTCTTAGCTCACTTACCATCTTCACAAGTGACTTGATACTTTGAAGGAGAGAAAGTAAACAAGAAACTCCTGTATTAAGCCAGTCACTGAGTCCCTAAAACCTGTGTGAGGAAAACTGTGGGATCTCTTCATTCTCATCTGCCTTGCATTTATTTCAACGTTGTGGAAAATGGTAAAATTTATTTGGTAAAATGCCCTTTTTCTAATCTGGAAATCTGTTGCACATAGAAAACACACTTCAACTGAATCAGCTGAGACTGAAATACACATCACAATACTTAGTTAAATACAATGGTTTTCATTGTCAGCCATCACCTAGATTGTTGTTTAATAGTTTTATGGGGTACAAGATACATAGCATTACTGAGAATACATTTGCTTGTTGCATTTATTAACATCTGTCAAAAGGAAAACTATGAAACTCTATGCAATATATTCATTATGATCAACTAGTAAATTATTACAATGCTGTTCTAAATACCTGGGCAACTCTTCTGTAGTAGCTGCCTTTACACTATTGTGCTGTTTCCCATGTGCAGCTGATGACACTTGTTGAAGATTTAGACAAAATCATATCAAAACAGAAATGAAATATGAGGGAATACAACATTACACAAATAAATCAGTATTTAATTAGAGTTTTATCTATCTTTTGGTTCTATTTTGCTGCCTGCCCAGAATATAATCTGCACATCATGAGCATAACCAGCTCATGATACTCTTTTGATCAGTTAAGAGAATAGTGCTCCAGCAGGACAGAGCTTTTGAATTATTAAAACATTCATGAACAAAGGAAACATTCCTCATGATTGTAGATGAACTATCTATTTAGTCTTGCATTATTTATGTCAGCCTTCAAACAGAGGAAAAAAAGCTTATTTGTAGTTGATGATGTCCTTTTTTATCCTTAGAAATTTTAGATATGAGTTTAGGTATCTTTACCATTGTGGAATAGCAATAGAGAAAAGAAAGTGGAATTTCAGAGGTCTTGGTAAAGGCATCAGATCAACAGGCAGGAACTTCAGGAGAAAGATCTTCATGGCACCACGCACTGACAGTGAGCTAAATCCTGCCCTCACTTACTTTTTGCCTTCATTATCAAAGCAGTTCTACTTCATACAAACCAACAGCCTCTGCCCTGCAGTTTGCTTTACTCCAACCCATTGAGCTATTTGCTAGATATACAAATAGTGACACAAGAAACCAATAGTTTTGCTTCAGGGGGTAGAAAAATATGGCTGCTTTGCAGACTGCGTCCCACAGTGTGATAGATGGGTCAGTATTCCTTATCAAGGCCGTGTGTCATTAGGGGTACAGCAGTGGAAAGGATGGAGAAAGTGAAATATGAGGAAGATCAAGAGGAAAAAAAAAACCCACAGAAATACAAAAACAGGAAGAAATTTTACAGTTACTGCAAAGTGCTGAACAGACACAAATTGAACACTAGGAACAGCCTGATATAAAGTTCTATTTAAAGTATAGAGCAAACAAAAGGATTATTTTGTTGTGGGGCTTTTGTCAGGTTATTTGTTTGATTTTTGCATAAGCTTTGTAGGAAAATGCAGTTTTAGGCTGAATAGTTCCAGCTAAAAAAAAAGCCTATACTGGAAAACTGCATTTTAGAAACTTTAAAAAAAAATAATCATCTCATTTTTTAATCAAAGCAATGGTTCAACACTAAATATACCTATATTTAAATTAAAAATCCTTCTGCAGTTGCAAAGAAAAAGCCAAAGCACTTAGCATAACCCAGAATTAATTTGCAAGAATTAATTCAATTAATTGCAAGAATTCAACATTATTTCACCAAAAAAAAAATGTCTACACAGATATATGTATATATACACGTCAAGGCTTGAAAGTATTTATACGCTCAAATTGTTTTGTTTGTTTTGACACCAAACTGAAAAATCACTCACAAAGAATGTAGAAGAATCCTGACTTACCTGTTTATTCATTCATTCCTTTGTTTTCCTGTACCTCAGAAAACAAGTTTCTCTGCACACTGTAGCTTGCTTTGACAAACAGACCCCAAATAGTAACTCAACTTACGTCCTGATTTCTGTATCTTGAGAAGGCAGGTAAATATGGAAGAGTAACTTTGTGCCACCCAGAAGAGAAGAGCATCCTTTATGTACATTATCTGTGCAATTTTCTATACAACAGCATAGTCAGAATTAGTGTGGTAGATTATCTACACAAGCAGTAACAAAATCTGAATGCCAGTTCTCTCAGATAAGAGTAGGTGGCCTCTCTCTTAGCACCAGACCCCAGCAGACCGCCACTTAGTCCTAGACCGAATAAAAGACTTAAGTGCCTATTAGCCAGCTCCCACAGGGCATAATACCTTTAGATACCTCAGTCATAAAATGTTAGGTGCCAAATTCCCCCTCACATATCAGAGTTCTCGATTCAACTTTGGTGCAGGTGCCTAATGATTAGGCAATATGATTCTTACACCTCCTAAACCCATGCCTCTTCTGTGGAATAACTGTAGTTTCCTTCCAAGTATGTGTTCTGAGTACCCCTAATTCTCAAAGGCAGGAATGGATGTAAGAAGTCCCCGAAAGAGGAATCTCTAGCCCTCAATAAAATAATGAAGAGTATTTCTTTGTCTTCCTAACTATAACATTCATTATGAAGAGGGATTGTCAGGTTTCAGAAGAAAGTGTGGGAAAATCATGATCAAGTCAGGAACTGACATTTTTTAGTGAGTAGGTGAAAAGAGGAATAGCACTGAGGCAAACAAATTTGGAAGAAATTCTGAAATATCTGGGAAAATCAATTAATGGCTAAAACTGCATCCACTGAAGAAGCTGGAAAAGCTGCATTGCCTTCAGTTGAGACATGACTGAGCTCTAGTTAGAGTTAGATTTTGCTGCAAGATCTTACTTCAAAGGACAATTAAGACTTTTTTAAACAAAACTGTAACATTAGTTATACCCTTTTCTGTTTCAATCCTGCATTTACACAAATGTGTTTAAAACATTAATTAAATGAAGCCTTGATACTAGTTTTGAAGAGAAATATCTTAAATAAGTGGAAGCTGAGATGAAAATGTTTATAATTGGATTTGGAGTCCTATAATACAAGACAGGTACTCTACTTTGTGCTAGTACACTCAAGTTTAACCTTGCATAAGAGTTTGCATTTACAGTTGCCTACAACCTTAATTGATGTAATATTGTTTGAAACTTTGAGCTTCATGTTAACCAGTACCCTAGTGTAGTACCTACTTGTGCTATCAGGTAACGAATCATTCCTGACTCATCTTCAGGGAGTTTTAACTGCTGAATTCCTAGACTTGCATGGTAAATCCAGCCATGCTGTGCACACTGCTATGAAATCAGAACTATTTGTACAGAAGGTATGTTTTTACATACCAAAGTCCATAGAACTTTGTGAGAAAATTTTCATGTTTACTTTTTCTGCCACAAAACGCTGATTGCAAGGAAATTATAAATTATTAGTCATTTTTCATAGTAGATACATCCAAATGATATTTCTTTTTTTTTTTTTTTCTTTAAATGAACTATATAGAATGTTTCAGGAGATACATTACTTTTCAGCTTGGAAGGGGGAGCGGTGGAGAGTACATTATACACCTGTTTAAAAATTAATTATTTCTATTAGAATATGATCTGGGCTCTTGAATTCTATCATGGAAGAAATTTTCTATAATGATTTAAAGCAGAAAGTGCATTCCATAAATGATATACATACTAAAATATTAAATACACTCTCCCCAGATTTTTAATTCACTGGGGAGTTTATACAGGGTCTTTGGCACATTTATTATTACTGAAGGAAGAATACAATCCCGTCGCTTATATTGACTCTTATCAGATGAATGCTGTAGGACACATTAGTCCACCTGGCTGTATAATAGAGATGGTAAAGGCAATGTCAGCCAGTCTCCGCTGATCTCTCTTGAGCAGCTCTATGTTGCCATTCTGAAATTTATTATGTGTACAAGCCATGTAAACAGTTAAACTTCAAAGACTAAAAAATACTATGAATAGTAGGATTTCAACTCTTATTTTTAAAATAACTTTCATGGTTTTAGCTCTTCGTTTATGACTTTTGAGCTCACAGTTAAAAATAGCACTATTTCCTTCAAGTCTTGTCTTCTGTATGCAGCAAGACAACTATTACTTGTGCCAATAAGCATGATGCTCATTGTTGCTGGTAAAACAGAAACAAGTCCAGTAGAAACAAAAATTACTGCCCTACTAGTTTTGGAAAACATAGCGTGAGGGTCTAGGTAAAACTATCCAGAAAAAGGCAGATTAATGTGACAGATGCTGTAAACAAACAGGTAAATGTTAGAGAGCAGGAAATGCAGCAAGACAAGAAGTTGGGCAAGCACAGAAGAATCATATGTGGGAAGGATGATGAGGGACATGCAGGGAAACTTGGTAAGCAGAGAGAATGCGGAAGGAAAGAAAAGGGAAAGGAAAGAGGAGCCGATGGGATGGATGAACAGGTTGTAACAGCACATTCATCTAACCAAACACTTCTTTCTCCTGAGTATTTGAAATCTATTCCATCTTATGACATGAAACTGATTCTAGCAAACTGTGTTGCTAAATATCCCTGTGCTTGAGAAGTTGTTTTCTGCCAGTGTCCCTGCACAGGCCTTGGTGGACATCTGCAGAATATTTCTGTTACCTGAGCTAATTAAGTCTATGTAGTACTTGATAATAGAAGTGCAACAGTGGCTACACTTTAAAAAACAAGTGTTAGAAACAAAAATGGTAAAGGAAAAACTAAAAGTTTTCTGTTCCAGAGAATGGGAAGGAAACATCAAGTGTTGTCCAAGCATCAAATGAAGTTGAATTTTTAATGTATTTGAAATTGAATTTGAAAATGAAATATGTGGTTCTTCTAGAGGAAATCTAATAAAACTAAGATGAAAACCCTGACTGTTTTAACTAATTAATGGCTTCCTGGGTTCTGACTCATGATTTTGGACATCTGGGGCTGACCACTGTAGAAGCTGTATTTCATAGTAGCATGTGCAGTGCTTGCTTCCCTTTTCCCATACATGCTTTCCCCTAAAATTTCGAGGAATTCTGTCTTTTACTACAGCTGGATTTATGATCTGATTTATTGCACGAATGCTGTGTAACTTAAGAAAGTGGCCTTGGGATTTTCTACTGCTTATGTAAATCCTCTAGCATTTAAAGAAACCAACCATACTAAACAATAGTTACAAAACAATGCATATGCCTACCAAACAGGCAATACAGATGTTACTCTGTTGTAGCATCAGGCCAGGAAGCTACAAACTTGCCTTACATGTATGCTAGAAATCTGCCTTTCAGAGAGTCTCTGTTACGGGAAAATGTGACAATAACAAAGACATCCTATTTATCTCTTCAGGCACTGATGATTGCTTTTATCACCATGGCATCTGATTACGGGATAAAACAAACTTTAACATAATATTTTTCAGATGCTTATCACCTATTTCCTGTAATTTAATTTATTTCTATTCTTTCATTAGTGAGTATATCTACCTAGATGTTTAGATGTCTTCCATCAATGTTTAATCTGAGTATTCTTAGCATTTTATGAACGTGTTCATAATTAGTAACTGTAAAGCTGTTCATCATATAGACATTGGACTTAAAGCACATAGGACATAGAAGAAGCATGGAAATTAAATCTGAAACCAAATCCAAGTCTCTGAGGGTTGAAATAATCTCAGTAACGTTATCTAGCTAAATATTAGTCACCTCTCCTGAAGTAATCATGCAAGCTCCCACTAGAGCCAACAGAGAGAAGTGAACCTTCCAGAGGACAACTGCAGAAGTACATTTTCCTCTCTGTTAACTGTGAAGGAAGACAAAATGTCTGTCTTAAATAAGAATGCTAAATTGTAGATAATCAAATGATTTAATCCAAGTCTTAATCTTCCTTTCTTTCTTCCTACTTTTATTTTCCCATGTTTATATAGTCTCAAACATATAGTCTTCTACAGAAAGCAGAATGTGCCTGAGGATACTGTGTCAGGTTTTGCCCCCTTGAATGACGTGTAAAATCACCAAAAGCACAGCTGATTTTTGTATGCTCAGTACAGCACAATAGGTATGCAGGCATCTCTCTTCTCTACTTATCTATTGAAAATGCAGTGGTTGAGCAACTTGGTTAATAACTTTATCAGAATTATTCCAGCAACTGGATCACAATAATAGGAGTAGAACTGAGCATATGCCAAACCAACATCTATTCTAATAAAATGATCATTTTGGAAGAATATTTTACAGTCATCCATGAAGTGCTGAGGAAGGTGTACCTCTGTGAAAGTGGAAACACTGAGAAAGTGGTGTACTAGCTTTAAGAGAGTTTATTTTTCTCCAAATCAGTAATTGTGTAGCATCAGATTCTTAAAAGTCCCTGAATCTCTGGTTTTGTTTTGTTTTTTTTCACTCTCCAGGCCTCATAATGGGATTAATTATACGATACGCAACAAAAGTATCAGATGTTGAAAGTGGAACTGTTTATGAATGTGAAAAGCTGAAAACTGGGCCATCCACTCTACTTATTAATATAACTAATCAGGTCTATGAATATCAATACAAAAGAGAGATCAGCCACCACAATGTCAATGGTCACCAGGGCAATGCAATGCTTCAAAAGGTAAAACCTATCTTTTTTTTGTTCTTAATTGTGTAAGATATTTCTATTATTTACACCCTTGAGAGAAAAAAAAAAGTTTCAAGCTAAAATGTGACACAGAGAGAGAGAGAGGTTATTCTGAATTCAGAGTGAGAAGGGTAAGTGAGAAGGGAGAATAAGAAAGGAAATAACATGCGGTAGAAACCTGACCGTCATTTAGCATACAACTGGCTGTATGCTTGCAGAATAGTTGCCTGAACTCTTTTAGATGACAGCCTCACCTCCCACAGACACTGAATTCACTTGCAGGTGCAGCTGTTACCTTGAATTTATCACCACCAAAACTTTACACACCCTGCTGATATCTTTATTTGTCTTAAAAGTGACTTGCTCTGACAGCATAACGTGAGGGAGGTTTACCTTCTGTATAAAGCAGAGGTAACTGCAAACTCTCAACATTTCATAAAATATAAATTAGTAAATATGTAAGCTTCCATAGATAAGTGGGGTTTTTTTATAACACTTAAATGCATTACAATGTTCTCATGCATTCATTCACTACTGCAGTGGTCCTCAGTGGGGATTTCACTGGCTGTCCCCAAGCCTGGGGAGTCAGCACTGTGGCATATCAGGCTGGATGCAAAAAGGGAAGTGTGGGAGGAAATTTACAGTCTTTTACGATGTCATGACCTTTTCTGTTTTCCAGTATATAACAATTAAAATATTTTACTTTTTTTAGTATATTCTTCCACTCCCCCTTCAAATATTTACTTCTTGTAATGTTCACTTTCTTAAAAAATGACAGCAATTTAAAGAACTCATGAGTTTAGAGGGACTTTTTAAAACCTAGATTTTATGCTTAAATACATCATGTATTCCCATGAAGCTTCTAAGCCCTTACCAGTATTTTTTTTTTTTACAGTACTGCAATACATTATTTTGCTTTTTTCCAAGAATTACTGTTTATCTAGCACAGTACTACATGTTCCTGCGTATTATATTCATTATTATTATAAAAACTTTTAAGCTATGCTTAGAATGTACACTGGGGAACTCAGCAGAATTAGGATTTAACCATCTGCTCAAATTCCTTGCTGAGGCAGCACCATTGTGTGCCTGTCTGTTACTGCCAGACTCTTGCCATTCTCAGAAAGAACAAGACTGTCAAGGACTATTAGAGCTGTGGTGGGTGGAGACAGGAAAATACTGTGGCAGTCAGACTAGTCAGATTTTGCTGAATCTTCATCCTTTTTCCTGTTAGTTGGTTGCAAGAGGTTTGTCTTAAGTTGTAGTGTACGTTTAGTTTCTAAGGCATATGTACATTACTTTTGAACATCTTCATCAAAGTCAATACACTGAAGCTGACTTGCATTATGAGAAAGGAGGAGCACTAACTCAGGCAGAAGTTTCTGTTACCCTTACAGAGGATTGCCCAATCTTCTTTCCATCGTCTCACTTTGCTGGAATATTCTTGAAAGTCTCAACTGTGAATTCTGGGTTTCTCAATATTGCTGGAGAGGCTTCAGTCTGCCTGGATTTTCCCTTCTTTTTCCTTTAAAATTATCTGGCAGGCGCTCTTTTAATAAGAAAATAAATAAAAACAGGAAAGAAGGATGAATTCCAGAGTATTTAGGAGACAATAGCAATGCCTGGCAGCCTTCCTGACTGGCAGAAGTACTAACATAAAAAGCAGAAAACGTGACCACACTCTGTTTTTTGTACAACTGCAATTCCGTTTGACCTCAGTATAAGAGTTTACTAAGTGCATATATCAGAAAGAATAGACTGTGCCATGACTTACAAACATGCCTCCTTTCGAACACAGTTTTGAATAATAAAACATGCAGTCAGGATTTCTGATACTTATGGAAGAAATATTTTAATATATTTGCTGAATTACTTCCAAAATTAACATTTGAGGCTGTTAGTTCATAAGTGAAGAAAATCCTTTTTCTATCATGTTTTCAATGAAGTTACCAGCATAGCTAAAGTTGCTGGAGCATTATTTGCCAGCTAGGTTTTTTCAACTTTATAATTCAAAGTAAGCAGAATAGAAAAAAAGGCTGAGCTCTCACTTCCTGTTTATCAAATCAAGCTGTCTGTTAGTAAGAAGGCAGAAGAAATGTTCTAGGTAGGTCTTAATCTTTTGAAGCTAAATAATTCATCTAGAATACTGTAGCATTAAAATATCACTTTATCTGAACAAAGGAGCTGCAAGACATTGCGTTAATTACATCTTGTCTCTTTTAAAGGTATTGGTATAATATAGCCCACTGACAGAACAGTAACAGTACGCAGGCTTACTCAAATGGTTTTTTTCTCATGCAGTGCTGTGGTTTTAAATAGGATTCTGTTTTATTGAAAGCTACTTGTCATGAAGTGCAGTGACTGAACATTGTCATTGGTCTCTCTGCATGTAGCTATGACCAGTGGACCAACAACAGCTGGAATAAGAACACTTTGCCTTGCCTAACATCATTCTAGTATTACTTTAAAAATTGTAATGGGTATTTTATAAACTGTTTCGGGCTGTTGTACAAACAAAAATGATTGTTTCACGTGATTGGGGCTGATATTACACAGGCATTTACCAAACTGCGTAACAGAGGACAAAGCGGTGTCTGCTGCTGTGCCAGCCAGTGGCTTGGAGCAGGAACCACAAAGAGAGTAACCCAGTAGCATACCTTTGGTTCTGCAAGCAAACAGCACTTTATCTATGTCTTTGCAGAAAATCCAGTTAATCTTTGAGAATGGCTGTTTTGCCAATCACTTGGCCTAGTGCAAAGGACGCAGCCTGCAGAAAAAACAATCCAGTAACCAGATTCTATTGTGTGTAGAAAAGTCAGTATATAGGGGATGGCTGGGGGTACAAACAAGTCAGATCACAAATAATAGATATCAACCCCAGCGACCCCAGGAATGACACAGCACGATCAATAATAGGTGGAATAAACAAAGACACAAGGTATCCCATAGAAAAAATGGGAGACAACCAAGTCAATAGGGTGATCACATACGACAGAGGTAACCCCACGTTGTCTCCCCACAAAGCCCGCGTTTGTAAGTGCCAAACCTGACTGGGTCCCAATTGCATGGAGAGTCAGGAGGTCCTTCCCCAACAGGAAACTCTGCAAAGTGCATCCACCTCACAGACAGACACTCCACCATTACTGCAAGTGGTCCCAGCTTTTATGCCCAAAGCAGGGCACCTGACACTCATTTACCCAATGCAGGGCACATGGGGCTTGTTTACCCAAGGGCTTTCCTTACAAGGCCGGCTGCACCTTGGAGGAAAGCCAAAAGGCAAACTCATCCCCTCCTCTTAAAGGAGCATAGGGCCCACCCATATGTCAACCTTAATTCAGGGCTTGGGGTTCAGACCCCAGCACTTCATTGGCTAAATCTGGTCCTTAGGTCATTGCAGATATAAGGAAATCCCTTTGCCTATAAAATGGATATGAGATATGTAGGCAATATGACAGTGTTAGTGTCTCTCAGAATTCATAACACAGTGATATGTTATATCTTCAGTAACACAGAGGTAGATAACTGTCACCAGAAACAAATTACAGCTTCATTACCATGACAATATGACTTGCAATTTCAGCACATACAGAAATAGAAAAATAGCTAGGAACTGGACGTTACTGGTAAATTAGTTGAGCTGCTAATAATTAAGGCCATCACAAAAGCCTTAAATTAAAACCTGAAAGAAAAGCCTTTATGCCATTTATTAATTTTATGTCTATGTAGGCAGTCCTTTTTCTGCTTTGCCACACTTACATTTTGTTAGGAAGTAGCAATAGCTAGTTACTGTCAAGAGTCTAGAGCTTTTTTTGCTGCAGTCAGGCCAAAACTGATTGACTGGATTGGACTGATTACATTTTACAAGATGTGTTACAATGGAAATGATTCTAGAGAAGCAGTCAGCAGATTTACAGAGAAACTTTAGGACAACATAGACCTGTGTTGGCAGGTTAGCAGAACTGATCATACACTTGTAGTTTAATGGGTTGTGTCACATTTGAGCTACTTTACCTGACCACGAAAGTTCCTTGCCTGCTGAAAACGCAAGGTAAAATACATTTTTGATCACTTTTAGGTTAACTCAAGTGAAGTAATGAAGATGGTCAAAGTGTGCACAGTTGTCATGTGCAGTAGTTAAAGAAAGTACATATTAGCTGACAGCCAGTGGTTCACTACGCAACATTAGCAAGCTCCGTCTGTGCCTAAATAGATATGCTTCAAAGGAAACATTAGATTGGTTTTGTTAGTGTAGGCCTTTTCTTTTATCACCACTCTACATGGGGAATTGAGGCACAACACTGAGGCACTGTCTTTCCTGAAACTGAACAGGAAGACTATGTCTGAACCGGGGATTAATCCATTGAAGCTGATCCTCAGATTAATCCTGATAAGAAGTTGAATTAAAACCTGTCCTATCAAGTTAAATGCTACTTTATATTTGTCCTTACCTTCTCTTTTGTCCTTCCTGGCAGATGACATTTGATCCTTCCATCTTCTTCAATATATTGCTGCCACCCATTATATTTCATGCTGGATATAGTTTAAAGAAGGTATGTAACTCATATTACAAAAGTGACTGTGATTGCTACTTTGTAGGTCCAACAGGCCAGTGACAGAGGAGAGAGTCAGTTAACAAATATATTGCATGGGAAGAACTTGACAGGAATGGAAGCAAATGAAAGATGCATGGATCTCATTCTGCTCCCTTTCTGCATCGGTGCAAATTTTTTATTGTGCTGTTTATAACACTTGGGCATTCCTGTTTTCAGAGGAGACGACTTTGAACCTGGTGACACTGCATGTAGGCAGCAGCCTATCTATTTATTATATAATGCATGATCAGGGCTTTGTTTGTGCAAGGCATGGGGTTATGATACTGTTTGCATCAGAGACTTTCAATGTGAACTTCTGTTATGATCCTGAAGCATTTGGCTGGATACACAACAGAGGGAATTTCAATGGCATTCCACCAGGCAAAAATTAATCATCTTAAATTGTATTTTCCAAAATAACTGATGTAGCCTATGTTGTTTCATTTTATATTTGAGATAAGGGTTGTAACAAGTGGCACATCTAGATACACTGTTTCAACTTGCTCTGAATGTTCTTTTATTGACTATATTACAAATGACTTTGTGACTGTGACTTTTTTTTCAAACTTTCCTCCCCAGAGACATTTTTTTCGTAACTTAGGATCAATTTTAACCTACGCCTTTTTGGGAACTGCCATCTCCTGCATTGTCATAGGGTAAGTGAATGCCTTCTGCTATTATTGCTGAAGCCATTAGTAGTGCTTGGCATTTTTTTCCATTAAAAACTAGCATGTAAAAATAATTGCGGACCCTGCATAGTCCATATACTTCACAACTTGCATAACAGATAAAGCAATTCCTTATCAGGGAATGCTGAGATGGAAAAGGCAAAACTCTTGCATAGTAAGAACTATCCAGGGCATTCAGGAAATTTCTGATCTGTGACTGATGTAAGCCTGAACTGCTTTCTACAGCCCTGTATCTTTAACCATCTGTCCTGACAAACAGAACCATTCTCTCAATTGAAATTCCATGCTTCTAACCAGAATTCCTTCTAGAGAAGAGCAGATGTCTAACAGAAAAGGACAGACTTTAAATCTCAGAAGGGAGAGGAACAGATACCTAGTGGCATATATGTAAAATAACTGGAGTAGTTCAAAGGCTAAGTAAAACTTTTTAGTTGAAGATCATGTGAAGAGCCTTGATCTGGAACTATGTATTAATTTAGTCTGGGTACAACTAAGTGGCTTCTGCAGAAAAAGAGGAAGGGAAAAAAGCAGAGAGGGAAAAAAAAAACACAACTGGTTTATTTCTGTACCTCCTTAGTGGAAAGTTTCTAATTATGTTTAAAAAGTTGCCTAATTAAAGAATAGCCAGAAATGGATTATATATTTCCAGGCTGGCATGATATGAAACTTTTGTTTGTCTGTTTGGTTAGGTCAGTCACAGAATCACAGAATGATAGGGGTTCAAAACTAAACAAACCATTTTAAAATCCTTTTGAATCTTAAAAGTGCATGTGTTTCACAAGGTTTATGAATACCACACAAACGCTTCAGCTCTCATGTTCTGGGAAAATTCCTGATGCAGGTGAAAATTAATGACCAGAATTGGACTCTGCAGTGAGTGGGTATCTGTGCCTGCACAGAGCCTTACTGAAAAAATCAACACACTGTTCACAGTTTAACCTTACATCATTAGGCATCCCATGGCATTTCTATGCTAGAGTGGTACTGAGCTAGCTGAGTCTATGGAGGTGATGGAGCACTGCTGCATGTGATTAAGTCTTTCTGAGAGGCCTTGGTCTTGCTGGGATTGTGCAGAGTCAAAATGGGAAAAAGTCATGGAACTTACTTGTGTTCAGGTTTTAGACTAGGAAACACACTGCGTCTTGTAGGACTTGAGGTTGTGGGCTGTAGAACTCTGAAATGTACTGTTTAACTCTCTGCATGATGTGGAAAGATTTATGGAAACACTTCAGGCTTTGTGAGGGTGCTTGAATTTAAAATTGGTCAAAATTCTGTATCTATGAACAGCACTTTCAACTTATAGAAGCAATTAATTTTTTATTTCTGGTTTTTTCCTTTCTTTATAATGGACCTTTAAGTAAAGATCTATGCACTGCATCAAGATAAAAGAGCCTTTCTCGCATTATTATGAGATGGAACTTTCTCCTTTTATGTCATTTTCATAATAGTAAAACACATGAATGACCTATAACTTGGAGTTCAATGACCTTAAAACTGTTCTTTTATGGGTGTGTCATTATATCTATCTTGACATCCTAGATTCCTAATAATCAAGTAGTTTAGCAAGCATAATGTACCTGAGGCACGATGGCTATTAAATGTTCTGCAAGCTATGGTCACTCCAAATGTCAGGAAATTTTAGAATGAAAAAAGTGAAAAGCAACATTCAAAGGATGATCACCTTCCATGCTGAAATACAAATGTGTGTAAGCTCTGTATGTGACTGTCTCCCCTTCATGTGAGAAAAACTGCTGAACATCTGTGGGCTAAGGAGAAAGGATACCTTCAATTTCAGACACAAATGTGTAGCTCCAGGAGACAGTGTGCCATGTGTCTCACTTACTGGAGAAGAAAAGCTTAATCTTGCTTTTCTTTCTGAAATTTTGCTTTCCTTGAGAAGTAGCACCTCATCCTCTCACCTCTCCTATAGCTTGTTCTCCTCTGGAGAAGGATGTGAGGCAGAAAGCTCTGGATCTTGGGGATCCTTCTTTGCTAATGGGAAGAGGCATGGAGTTCTAAAGACCCAGCATATACAGCATTCCATAAAATGACATAAATAAATAATCTGAACCATTTCCTGCCTGATTGTTTGATGTCCCTACATTTAAAACTCTCTATTTATTTCTTTCTGAGGCTCTACAGCTTATGGTAGAGCTCCAAAAGCACCTATCCACATGGAAGAGAAACATCAGTATCACAGCATTGCCACTTGGAGGGTGAACACCTGCTCACAGATCCATGAAGATCACAGCTTGGACAGCTACACCACTCATACTTGTCCCTTGTTTTTATTTGCAGTAATACACACCTCCATATGGCCCTAGCTCTTGGAGTTGCTTCTTTTTGTACCCATTTATATGTCAAATAGCAACCCTACAGTTGGAATTACAAATTCAGTAAAAAATCTACATCCTGATAACAGTTTGAGCTGAATGCTAGCACATTACTGAGGTAACAGTGGTTCTGGATCTCATTAGGACTCTTCCTGTGCTTCCTCTCACCTGTCTCAGCCATTGAACATTTCTGTCCTGTAAAGCAGCTGCTAATAGCTCTGTGAGACTGCAGAAAAGCAGCAGGGCTGTCCAGCCCAGTGATGCTCTTAAACATGCATTTGTTTTATGAGCTCTGACATGTGTCATTGCCCTTTGTAAATGGAAAATGCCAGAGCAGATTTGATAAGCTTGTGTGGTGGTTTGACCTTGGCTAACCACCAGGTACCCACCAAGTCTCTCTATCGCTTCCCCCCCCCCTTCTCTCAGCAGGGCAATAAGGGAGAAAGAAAATAAGATAAAAAAAAACCTTGTGAGTAAAACAAAAGCAGTTTTAATGTAAGCAAAGCAAAGCAAGGTCTGCGCGTGGAAGCAAAAAAAAAAAAAGGAAAATAGATTTATTCTCTGCTTCCCATTATCAGGCGATGTGGGGCCTTCTCAGGGAGCAGGGCTGCGACAGGCGTAGCGGTTGCCTCGGAGGACCAAGGGTGACCTCACCCCCCTTCCTCCTTTTCCCAGCTTTATTCTTGAGCAGACATCCTATGGTATGGAATATCCCTTTGGTCAGTCCAGGTCAGCTGTCCTGGTTGTGTCCCCTCCCAGGATCTTGCCCACCCCATCCCACTGTGGGGAAATGTTGGAAAGAGCCTTGGTGCTGTGTAAGCACTACTCAGCGGTAGCCACAACACCAGTGTGTTATCAACACCCTTCTAGCTCCCAACATAAAACACAGCACCATGAGGGCTGCTATAGGGGAAAAGCAATTCTGGCTCAGCCAGACGCAGTACAGCTTGTTAAAAAAATATTGAGTTTAGCCTAAATTCCAAATACTGTCATTCCTGTATCTGTGTTATTTTATCTAAACAGAATAAATGCAGATAGAATCTACTACAGAAAGTTCCTTCTTCGAACAATTCTTACTAGCAATTCAAAGTTCAAGGCCATAGTCAGAGATAACGATCCAAAGAAAACCCTAAGGCAGAGGAGTAAGCACTGAGCAGCACTGGGCCTTGCACTGTGTTCCATATAAACCCACAACCCCTGCTTAAATCATTGCAGAGAAGGCAGTGATATATTCAGAATAGGACTTACATGGACATCAAGCATGTTTGCCTAACATAGACATCAGGATAAGAATGAGATAATGAATGCATGAAGAAGAAAGATGATATAAAAACTTTACTGAAGGGAACTAAGTCCTAAAAGAAAAACATACCCTAAGGGAAAAGGGATGAAGAGCTATAGTCGTTGTTACAAAAGAACAGACAGAACCCTGAGGTACTTCTAGACTGCATTGCTGGAGACAAGTATTTTGTGCATAGCGATGATTAAACATGTGTTTACTTTTTATTATGTATGCACAACACATATACATGTACAGTGCATCAATATACAGAGGCTTAGACTGTGTCTGCGGCCTCTCATTGTGGCTGAGCTCTTCCTGCCTCAGGGAGTTACAAAACACCCCACTGTGAGCTCCTCCTGTGGGGCTTGCTGTAGTGACAGGGTACAGCCTATAACAAAGAAGGACCAGACCTCTCTTTGTAAACCAGAAACATCTGGGAAATATCATTAATAAAGAATGGGAACATCATTTGGATTGTGCAAACTCTTAGTGTAAAAAGTTGCCATGGAACACACTGCTACAATGGTTCCTGTTTCCTCTTTGTAAATCTTTGCTTTTGTATGAAATGCTGTCTTCTGGCATCAAGAAAGAGGAACTGTGTGGAATTGGAGTGAATAGGCTATAATCAGATATTCCCATTGAGGGCAGGGGAAGGAGGGGGAAGAAGAACTGCTTTATTTTACTGAAGGCAGTGCTGAAACATAACTGCGTTCAACTAAATACTGCTCTAAGGAATGCCTGTCCACATTAGCTGTAACACTTTCCACAGCCACTTAACACACATGCAACTTATAACAATTCCCAAGCTCTCCCAGCTAGGCCATATTATGCCCTTTGCACTAAGTCTGATTAGCAAGTATCCATACAGAGAGAACCCATGAGGGAAAGGAGAAATTCCCCCACTCCAAGACATATCGACTTTGCAAAATTGCTGAAGTTATCCCCTTCATGGTGAACAGAGTCTGCTGATTTTGGGTCTTCATGATCGAAGATCAGACAAGATCCAGTCTCTCAACAGCTCTTTTCACTGCCAGTGGTTCCAGCTTCCTGTCTCCTGAAGAATACTGTGGGATGATCAGCGAGACAGCTCTTTACTCCTAAGAAAAACCACACAGGTTGTCTCTCTGAGGTCTTCTCTGATACAGAGTGAGCAGGCTCTTGCTGTAGCAAACTACTTGAGTTTCACAGACTCAGAGAATAATTTAGCTTGGAAGCAATGTCTGGATGTCTGCAGCCCAACCTCCTAATAAACGTGTGACTGGCTTCAAATTCAAATCCAGTTCCTCAGGGCCGTGTCCAGCTGAGTTTTGAATATCTCCAAGAATGCGAATTCCACTGGCTGTCTGGGAAACCTGTTCCAGTCTTAACCACCCTCACTATAGACTGTTTTTTCTGTATGTACAATTGGAATTTCCCTTGCTTCACTTTGTAACCGTTGCCTGTCAACCTTTCGCTGTGTATCCCTCAGAAGGTTGCTTCATCTGCTCTATAACCACCTATTAGTTGAAGACAGAAATTAGCTCCCCTCCTATTTATAAGAGGAAGCTAAGCTGCTTTTCTCCAGGTTGAAATAACTCAGCCCTTTGTCTCTTCTCATATATCATGCCTATCAGCCCCCTAAATATCTTGGTAGTTCTCTGCTGGACTGTCTCCTGTCAGTCTTTTTGTACTGGGAATCCAAAGCTGGACACATTATTCCAGATGCCACCTCACAAGAAAAAGAGACTAATCACTTCTCTTAACCTGCTCCCTACACTTCCATGAATGCAACCTGGTCTGCACTTCATAGCTGCAATTATGAAGTCCACTTCTGACTCATGCTCAACTTGATTCCCTCCAAGACTCCAGGGGCTTTCTGCACATAGCTGTCTAGCTGGCCATGCTCCTGTGTGACTGCTGCATGGGGCTATTGCATCTTTGCAATATGTATCTGGATATTAGTTGTGTATTAATGACTGTCTGTAAGCTGAAGCAGCACTGAGCTGATGCTACTCAGTCAGCCCATGAAAACTGGGCTGCTGAAAAATTAAATGAACATCTGCCCCCACTTGCTTTTTTTTTTTTCCCCCACCTCTTAGGAAGAAGCAGGGAGAAGGGACTAACTTCAGCTTCTGAAAGAAATAGTGTTCTCTTCCCTTAGATTTTATTTGTAATAAACTTATGGGATGCATCTTCCAAAATTGTTGTCTGTGATAGATATTTTCAATTTTGATAATGGAAGAGTGCTCAAGTATTTGGAAAAATCTTGACTCTACAGTAACAACCTATCAGAGCAATGTATGAGGTACTGAGTGGCAGGGGGAATAGAAAGATTTGCATTTTTTCCCCTCTTGAAGTCAACTTGACTTCTTAGATCAGCATTCTCAGTGCCAGCCAGTGCCAAGATGCCTATGCAAAGGAGCACTGACTTCATAAAGTTGGCCTTATCTGTGATTTTTGATTCATTTTCACTTGGGTTCCCTCGAATTGCAATGCCAAAACCACATTTTAGATATTCAAAATGCAGCATGTTTGCAGTCACTTACTCATATTTTTCTGGCCTGCCTAGTATGTTTGGCAAGGCCTGATTTTTCTGGAATTTAAAGCTCTCTGAATGTGCAACTCAAATAGCAAACATATTTGCAGACTACTTAGGCCGAGTTTGACCTGTCTTTGTGGCTGCAGTGAGAAATTTGCTTGAATAAAGCTGAGATTAAAAATAGGGTTTGGATCAGAACAATATAGAGAAATTGTAGTTTCAAGACAGTGAAGTTATGAAATACAAACAGCTGATAGTACTGGCATTAGGAAGAGTCATTCCAAGATCATTGCTGTTTAAGGCAAAAGATGTAGGTGTTTATATTAGCTACTCAATTTGCATAGACTTCTCTGGCTGGAGAGGTGGGACTTCTCCATATTCCAACCAGAGCCAAAGTTGGTTAGTTTGGCCTGATTAGTTCCAGTAGAAGTCTGTGAGCATATGGATGCTTGCTTTAGAATAAGCATATAAGATTGTTTCATGGTAATCAGTGCTTAAAAGTGAACTTCTAATTTAAAAAAAACCACATAGAATCAAAATATTTCTTTTGTGCTTCTGTGTTTAACTGCAGTGACTAACAGTTTGGACAAAGAAGTCTCTTCTGACATTTAAATTAAAGCATAAGGAATAATTCATCATACTTGATTCTCACAGGCAGTCAAGAATCCTTTCCCTTGCCATTCCTCACCCTTCTACAAATGAATATTCAAATGCTTGTTGCATACGATTGCTAAAAGCTGAGATTATAACACGATATAATATAATATTTTCTAAATTCCTTCTTTTAAAAAGTGAATCTTAAATGGTTTTGTTTGAAAACCAGAACATTTTTTTTCTATACAGACATACACATATATAAATATAAATTTACAGGAGACAAGGAAAGAAATAGCAAGAAATATCAAATACCACTCCAGATATTTTTGAGGGGGGAAAAAAAAAAAGGCATGAGACTGGGTTTTCCATCATAACCGTAATCATTTTCCATTCAAACGTCTCTGGTATAGAGATTCCATCATCACATGAAAATGTGTTTTCTTCACTCTTAACTGCACACTTATTAACAGCCACTCTTAGTGCCTCCTAAGGAGGAAGGGATAGGCTGAATGAATAACAGTGTTGCTAAAAAGCAACAGTAGCAAGAAATACTCAGCTTTTCTTTACCCAGTTTACATCGGTGTGATGACATAATGACATCTTGACATAACTATACAGTCAAATATTCAGTTTTCTCATCAGTATACCTATCCAAACGTACTTATAAAGACTGGGAGACAAATTCTTTCCACTAGCATACCATTTAAAGACACTATTTACAAATAATCATTTTAGTAGAAAACAGTCTTTCACAACACAAAAACAAAAAAATGATGTGTGTGTGTGTCTGTGTTCATTTCCTCATGAAAGGTCAGCTTACTTCACAACCTCCTGCTCAACCCCAAATAGCTTGCTCCCACCTCATAGTAAGATGAGACAGGACTATTGATATATTGATACACTGACGTATTGACCTGTTCCCAGTAGACACAGGTTCCATCTCTCATTAGGCATGAGGCAGCACACGCCTGAGAGGTTCAGCATGCAATAGTTATGTTTACTGAGCACTCCATGTCTCTGGGGATTATTTTTTTTTTTCATTTTTATAGATACTTTGGTATTTTGGCAAATACTAGATGGAAGTTTAGTTAGATTATGGATGTTTTCTGTATCACTTTCTGACTGAAGCTTAATCGAATATACAAATGGAGTCTACTGTTGTGAAACAGCATTGAGCTTAGAATCGGACTATTCTTTCTCATCTGAGACATTACAACTTGGAAACTAAACACTTGTAGCTATGTGCTTCGGCAGAGCAAAACCAAATGTTGTTTGGCTTGAATCTGATGTACAGTGCTATGGGATTATTCTGGATTTTGGAAACTGTTTCTGCAAGGAAAAATGGGGCCAGGTTAAGGGTAACAGGAAAAAAAGTCTTCTTTCTGTTACAGAGGTCTCCATAAATTAAGCAAATACTTTTACAAGGATTATCTGCTGCTATACCACCTAAGGTCTTGCCTTCCCAGATGATCATTTCTGTATTAATTCAGAATTAGTTCATGTACAAGAAAAGCAGTAATTTTTTCCTAATTAAAATACTGTTTTCTACTGCATCTTCCCACCAAATGACGCAAAGAAACCCCAGGTTCCATCTTTCCTCCACATACCACCTGTAAATAGCAAATGCTTAACCTCCCCACAGGCAAGAATAAAAGTTTTATCTTTGGTACAAACAGAAACTGGTGAGGAGGAATGTTAAAGTATCTCAGTACTGTAGAGATTAACTGAGAGAGAAAGAGAAATAATTATATATAGACCTCCCCAAAGATAAAACCCTCAACATGAGAGGTCTGGCTTTAATAATTTCTATTAATCTTCTGAAGCCAGATATTCAGCCTATGACTGGACATAAAGACAAAACTAGTAAGCAGACAGTCATTTGAATGTAGTATAACTTTTGTGAGAGTACCTGTGTTTGTACCATTTTTGGGGATATAAAAGCAGCCAAAAAATATATCTTGGAGTGTATGCAGGTATTTTCTTTAAGTTATGAGTCAGTATTTCACCATTTTTGCACTGACTTGAGGAAACTTAACAGGCATGATTTAGCTGAAAAATCAAGCTAAGTCTCTCCAGAGTTCTCCAAGGAAGGCAACCTAACACTGAGGCCTGGCAGGAAAAGAATTGGTGTTAGTTGTGAGTGTGCAGCTCAGTGCCCCAATGCATCAGCTTTGATTCTTTGGTCAGTCCAAGTCTAAAATAATTCTGTTGCAGTCTGTGGAGTTGCAAACTGCAACTCACAGCTGAAGTTGCAAGGGGTAGTTCCTGCTTATTGCTTTTGTTTAAAGATGTCTAGTGAATCCAAAATGGGTTAGTAAAATATGACTTTAGAGAAGCTTGAAAATACACACCCACTATGATATCTGGGTGTAGGAGTTTTGCAAAGGGAGTAAAAAAAGGGAAGAGGCTTTCTCTTAGACATAACTCTCAGAGTTCTAGCAGTTCTAAAAGCTATAAAGTAGTAAAAAAGAAAAGCCTCTAATTTGCATGACTTTTCAACTTATGGATAAGCAGCTGTGTTAAATCAAGACACTGATATAAAATAGTGTTTCCCAGACCACTAACACCCACACAGAGCTGAAAGTTCTTCCAAGAGTATTTTAATGCATTCAAGTATGTGTGCTGCTGCAAGTTCAGTCAGAACGTGCAGCTATTTCTCAATAAACATCTGACATTGTTTACTGCAGCAGAGCTGATCATGCAGAAAACATAGTTTTACTTCTCATAAACAGATGTGGTGAACAGCAGAGTGTAATTATTTGTATCTTCCAGAAGAGCCCCTCAGCATAGTAAGGATACTGAAAGAATTGTATTACAGGGAACACTAAAGGTGTGGGACTGCAGAGACAAGCAGAACCTGGAATACCAGGAGATTCATCTAAAATCAAAAGGATGTTTAATTCGGTGTTTGACACCCAGTAGGTTTTCCAGGAATCCAGCAAAAAAATTAAATCGTGCACTCTTCTGAAAAACGTGCAAACGGCATTTGTTGCAAAATAGGAAAAACCCTTGAGTCCAGATGTTTCCCAACAAGAAACCTCACACTGGAGGGAAGAGTTTGTTTGTGGTTTGTTTGTTGGGTTTTTTTCACAAAGTTTCTTCCCAGTTGCCATGGAAATTGAAGTTTTTTACTGCAGGAACGAATACATTTGGATAGATCTCCTAATGTCTTCTTCCCTGATCTTCATGGATCCTTTAAGAATTGACACCCAATGTGATCTGCAAAGACTGCCATCCCCTATTTCTCTGGCTGTGGACCACCCACATACCCTTGCAAGCCAGCTTCCTCGGCTGCAGCATTATCTGGAAGTCTCAAGTTTGCAAGACTACTCCTGCAGTCTATATTAACTTTCAGGAAAAACATCTTTATGGAACTGGTGAAATGGAAAATATGTATCCCTTCTGGCCCCATATCCTGACAGCCCACTGCCATTCTCAGAAGTACGTACCCTCTTCCCAGAACAATGCCAGGCTACAGAGAAGATGAAAGCAGAAGGAGGAGATATACTGACTCTGGTGTATTTATTCTTTTTCCATCTCCTACAGATATTCTTTCACACTGCATGAGAAACATGCACACAAAGCATTTGTCTGAGGAAGGTATCTCTACTTCAGTCCATGTTATGCATTGCTTCAGGCTATACATAACTGTATGGCTTTACTAGGCAGTGAGCCATGCCACACTTCCTTCTGAATCGAGATAGGCAATGACTTGACCTCTACCATGTATACAGGAATTTGTGAATTGCTTGCAAAGTGCTTCAAGCTGCTTCAGGGTGAAAGGTGTGGCAGAAATTTAAAACAGAGGAAGAAAGTCCTATTCCACTTCAGCAGCATAGAGCTGCCTGCAACCTTTAGTCTCTTCAAACTGACCAGTTTACTGTTAGACAGACAAAATGCTGACCAGCATTTGGAAGTGTATGGGCAGTAGCTCATTGGTGTGCTTGACTTGGAGCAGAAAGGGAGAGGATCTCCCACAGATCTCCTACCTGATACCTTGAAAATTTCATAATAAGACAACTCAGAGGATGCTTTGTTCACCCACCCACCACCATTTTGCATATCCCTCTTCTGAGCCAGTTGATCAAATAGTACACTTGCATCTGATAAATCTTTTATGGAGCACAACTGCTATTAGGCTAAATGTTTTGTAAACACACCGGCTTTCATGATGACTCTGGGATAGATGCTGCGCTCAGTGGAAACAGAACGGACAAAAGCTGGTCTGATCAGATGCTCAGATTCACCACAGTGAGAGATAGATGACATGTAAATAGTATACAGAGCTTTTCTTCAGCTCCTGGCTGTTTCTGAGTATTAAGATGACAATGAACTACCTAAGGTGTTTCCCTAGTCTTGGCTCTCCTCTTGATGCTTTCTGTCTGAGGAGAACTCCATTCCATTTGACTCCACACTTCCATATATTTGATGATGTTGATAA
This sequence comes from Podargus strigoides, assembly GCA_028020825.1. NCBI lineage: Eukaryota > Metazoa > Chordata > Aves > Caprimulgiformes > Podargidae > Podargus > Podargus strigoides. Next base: position 15,389,088 of record CM051628.1, read on the forward strand.
ACTGCAGCAAGTTCAGTGGATGGCCACCAGGATGGACAAGGGCTGGGACATTTGCCCTATAAGAAGAAGCTGAAGAAACTGAGCATGTTTAGCCTAGATAAGGTTTTGAGGAGAGGCTATCAAGAAGACAAATCCAGGCTCTTCACAGCAGCACATGGTAGGAGGACAAATTGACAGACATAAATTGTAATTTAAAAAAGGTCTGACTTGGTATAAGCAAAAACTTTTTCACCATGAGGGTAGTCAAGCATTGGAACATCTTGTCCATAGATGCTGTGTAACCTCCATCCTTGGACATTTGCAAGACCTAAGTGGCTAAAGCCCTGAGCACTCTGGTTTGACCTCATAGCTAACCCTGCTTTGAGTAGGAGTTTGGACTAGAGGTGTCCTGTGGGCCCTTCCAACCTAAATTAGTCTACAATTCTGTGATGCTATAAGCAACATACCTTAGAGCAGAATATATTCTGCCCCTAGTCCATTCTTTTCAGCCATTTTGTATTTTCAACCACTTTTGATTAAATTATCTACTTCCCATCATCCCATACCCAACAATTAGCTTCCCAAGCAGGTTTTTTTTCTCCTCACCTTTTTTGAAATATGAAGTCTGCAATAAAAAAGTCTTACTGAAGAAAAATGACTAGGATGATTTCACTTCTTGCTGCAGCAAGGACTTTATGCATGAAGGTGGCTCTTAAAATGCTAATCAAGCCTCTGTTCATAGCCAGCTCCATACCTTAAGGAAAAGTCACTTTCATTTCCGTAATATATTGATCGGGCACCTGCTTGCTCTTGGCACCATCACCTCTCCCCAGCTAACCACCCTCTCTCTGAAGCTTAGCAGCAACCAAAATTGAAATGTTAAAAGACCACAATCTCCACTCTTTTTTGACCTTTCCCTTAATGGGAGCATGGGTGCCTTTATCTGTTATGTGGAGTTTATGTGCATGCTGCAAATTTTCATGGAATCATGGAATATTCAGAGTTGGAAGGGACCTCCAGAGATCATCTAGTCCAACTCTCCTGCTTAAAAGCAGGATCCCCTCGAGCACATCACTCAGGACTGCATCCAGGTGAGTCTTGAAAATCTCCAGAGAAGGAGACTCCACACCCTCTCTGGGCAGCCTGTGCCAGTGCTCTGTCACCCTCACTGAAAAAAAGTTCTTCCTCATGTTTAAATGGAACCTCCTATGTTCCAGCTTGTGCCTGTTACCCGTAGTCCTGTCACCGGGAACCACTGAAAAGAGTCTGGCTCCATCCTCCCTCAACCCACCCTTTAGGCATTTATAAACATAAATTAAATCACCCCTCAGCCTTCTCTTCTCCAGGCTAAAGAGTTGCTCTCAGCCTTTCCTCATAGGGGAGATGCTCCAATCCCCCAATCATCCTCACTGGAATGAAATTTTAAGCAGGATGATGACACCAGTAAAAAAAAAAAAAACAAAACCTTGATCTGTAAAAAGACAATGACTAATAGTGGAACTCCGCAACATGAACGTAAAGTCATATATAGGGACACTGACTGACCTAGATACTGTACCATCGATGCCTTTTTGTAGCCCGCTTATGTTGTATGAGAGGATTGCTATTACTCACACCAAAAAAGAAAAACAATTCTATTTTTTTAAATTGTTCACCTTCCTGTCATCCATCCTTACAACCCACTCAGTAGTGAAAATAAATACAGACTCATTTTGCTGAGGAATAGGGATTATTTTCAGAGTCGTGATAATCTATTTTATTTAATCCAAGTGAGATTGCACATGAAAACATTAGGACTGTTCCTTGAGAGTGATCTTCATTTATTTGATTTTGGGAGGGGAAAGAGTTTGTGTTTATGCAATCTCTACAGAACGTAAGTATCATAAAATGAAATTAGGAAAGCAGAGGAACCTATCTGATGTTGTTCAGTCCTCTTGCAAATTATATCTGGTTTATGCAGTTGCTGTCCACTGTTCGTCAGGATATGGATACAGTTAATTTCAGTTTCTCTCCCTTCAAACAACATTCTGAGTGAGACTGCTCTTTTCCACTCTTTTGTCACAGTCATCAAATAATTTAGGGTGGTTTTGTTTTGCCAATTACTAGACCTAGTACAAAGGACACAGCCAGCAGAAAAACAATCCAGTAAGTAGATTCTATTGCACATAGAGGAGTCAGTATATAAGGGATTGCTGGAGGTACAAACAAGTCAGATCACAAATAATACACATCAACCCCAGTGACCCCAAGAATGACATAGCACAACCCATAATAGATGGAATAAACAAAGACACAAAGTATTCCATAGAAAAAAATGGGAGACAACCAAGTCAATAGGGTGATCACATACGATAGAAGTAGCCCCATGTTGCCTCCCCACAAAGCCCACGTTTGTAAGTGCCAAACCTGACTGGGGTCCAGTTGCATGAAGAGTCAGGAGGTCCTTCCCCAACAGGGAAACTCTGCAAAGTGCATCCACCTCACAGACAGACTCTCCAACTCTTCCTGCAAGTGGTCCCAGCTTTTATGCCCAAAGCAGGACACCTGGCACTCATTTACCCAATGCAGGGCACCTGGGGCTTGTTTACCCAAGGGCTTTCCTTACAAGGCCAGCTGCACCTTGGAGGAAAGGCGAAAGGCAAACTCATCCCCTCCTCTTAAAGGGCCATGGGGCCCACCCATATGTCAACCTTAATTCAGGGCTTGGGGTTCAGACCCCAGAACTTCAGGTATCGACCTTGGAACCAATCCCCTGGTAAAAACAAGGCTAACTTCAAAAGTTAGAGCAGGTTACTCTGAGCCTTGTCTGATCAAGTTTTGAATGCACCTCAGTATCCACCTCTGAGGAACAGCATTAGTAACCAAGTGCTAGCTGGATTTCAAACCAATGTTCATTACTTTTTGAGCCCAGCAGGAGGGTGGGTTTTCTATCCACAAGTTCTTCCATAGCGAGTGACCTGATTTAACCAGTTTTCAGTAATATTCCTATTAATGCTATCTTATCTGGCCCATACAGAAATCCCCAGTGTGCACTATAGTGTAGCAAGATTACCTGTCTAACCTGTCTGCTACATAGACCTTCTTATTCAAAGATGATAAAATACCTTTTAAGTTTGGCTTGATTTCTGGGAAGCAGAATATTACTCTCACTTTAGATGTGGAAAAATACCCTTGCTGACAGGTTAAGGGATGTGACTGTTCTCACAACGTCAGTGGCAGAGGCGGGGGACAGCTCCGAAGCCCCATGCCCTGCTCTAGTCACTGCACTGTGGCACACCATTTGCTTTACAACTGCGAGTATATGAAAAGCACTTTTCTGCCATCACCATTCAGGTGGCTCAAAAATTCACGTACAATGGAAGAGAGAACGGCCTCGGTGAGGCCAGCATCAAGGGGCACTGCCAAAGCCAGAGGGCCTGCAGATGTAGCTGGGTTACTCGGGGTCTGGATTCCTCTCCAAGTCACAATCTCTTTTTGGCATCATTCCAAAGCAGCCTTCTGCTGTGGCCAGAAGGAACATTTGTGTTTGATCCAGGGCCAGGCATTCACTCCAAGAGCCTTACTCGTGGTTTTATTAAGACCCTGAATGGTCCCATTTTGCTGTGGAACTTTATCGTATGTTTAACATGCAGCACGTGTGGCTGTACTGGTTGTAAGCTCTTTTCTCTGCTCAAGATACAGCCCATCAGCATTTCATTCCACACGCATCAGAGAGGAGAAAAAAATGCATTTTAACTACTTTTAAAACACAAACAGAAAACAAGAGGAACCACAAATAGCACTATTTAACCATAGCATCAGTACTGCAGTGAGAAAAAAATTAAATAATGCACACTTTCGTGCATGCTGCTGGGGATACCTTGCTGACAGGTACTGGGGACCTGGTTCCCCTCCCACACAGGCACCACCCGCCCTCACTTCGGCACCGGCCGCAGCCCCCGGTGACACCCCCGGTGACACCCCCGGTGACAGCCCCCGGTGACAGCCAGCAGGTGGCGGCCGCGCTCTGCCGGCGCCTGCCAAAGCCTGCAGGAGCCAGGACACACACTCCTTTCTCCAGCTTTCAGCACTGGTTGTAAGGGTGTATATACCACAAGTTCTCAAACAAGCATCGTCCTTTACACGTCACTCTTCAAACACGGAGCTAACCGAGGAGTCTGAATAACGCCGTAAATTAAACAATTCTGATGAACTATTATTAGAACACTCAGGATATCATGGACGTGAGGGAGGCTTTTCGCTAAAATTATTGCCAAAATGTCAGAAAGTTAGTAATCAGCCTGATTTTCAAATGTTTTCACTTAGTTTTCTAACTATGGAGTTAGTTACTGGAATCGTTACACGATGCCTTAAAGACATCACTAACAAAATGACATTAGTTATGGGAACACTTGCAGGATTGGCAGCGACTCAGAAGCCTGAACTAGTTGTTACAGTGCACTTCACTGAAAGGAATTGACTGCAAAACCCATTACAGTTGCAACCTCTCTCTGGCAAATCGCAGCCTCATTAGTAATCTTGGCAAGATGGCAAGGGTTTTACATTACTGATCCTCTTGTTAGCCCCTCAAGTGCGTGACTGAAGCGCTCTTTCGGGAGCAGTTTGTGGAAGTGAATGCTGTAAATATATTTCCTTTATAGGCAAACAGATGCTCTCTGTCTTTGGGGCTATCAAACTGGTGCATTCACAAACACACAACTCACTTAAAAATAAATGGGAAGAGAAGGTAGTAGTTAAACCTGCCAGAAATTAAGATCTAATGATACTTGTAAGGACATAAATTTTGTCTTATTGTCCCAGTGAGCCAAGACACATAAAGTAACATAAAATAACTTCATCTCCCCACAAAACTGCCTCTTCAGTAGTGTGGATGTTCTGTACAATTCTTATGTTTGACAGGGATGACTCAGATTATTTTTTTTTTAAATGAAAGAATAGATTAACCTATTAATGATACATTGACCTGCAATGCATTAACATTACTACAGGGCAGCATCAGTTGTTATCAGCCAGGCAGTAGGCGTTCCTGTTCATGTACTCCACGAATACAAGAAATTTGTGTAATTAGGAATAGGTCTGCCACAAGTATCCACAAGCACTCCCTCAGGTGTCGCACACACCACAGTCTGGCTGAAAGCATGTGTGATACATGTAATAAAGGAGTATTATTGTCTCTTAACTGTGTCTACCTAAGAAGATAGCAAGACTTTTCCCCTGCTGGTGGAGTAATTGAATGGGGGGGGGGGGGAATAGTAACGAGAGTAACTTAGATACCAAACCAATGTGCTAGATTGTCAGTTTATAGGCTTTTAGTGAAGGGTAGAGACAAACAGCCATTGGGTTCTAAAGGTAAAAATGTTCAATATAATGTAAGGACAAATTCCAATTTTTCTCATAGATTCTTTAAACCAGGCTCTTCTTTCCTTAGGTTGACCTGGGAGAGCTGTGGAGCATCCAGGCAGGCCGTTTCCACATCTGTAGGGCACACTGGTAGCAGTTTAACACATTTCCCAGTAATTGCCCACAAATGCTTTATGAGAGACAAACAGTTCCACAAAGCTTCTCAGGTAATATTCCCCCTGATTAAAGAGCCTCAGGGCTTCTCCACTGAGGAGAGAAAAATGCCACACCATGAGGTTAGCTTGTCATGGGCTGTAAACAAGGCATCTGTAGCCATACCGTTCAAAACTATTTCTCCTCTGTGGTCTCCCTTTGTTCATTGGGTACTGGCCTCTGAGTGGCTTCTGTTTTGACAGAATTAATTATTCAAACTCTGCCTACATCTCTCTCCAACAGCAACTGACCCCATTGTGTTACAAGGACAAAAACCTTTGATAACAGTCAGGACAGATGGCTGAAGCCAGGCAACACATTTCAGAGGTGTGCCACATCTCTGTGTTATCAAACCTGATTTTATTGGCAAAACTCATTGTCTTTGATATTTTTATAGAAGTGCCACACTTGAGGAAATTTTTGTTGTCTAAAAAACTCATATTCCATCATTTTTTAATGCCTCATTATGAAAAAAACCTGGAAAACATGAGCCACATGCAAACTAAAAGATGAACAATCCAAAGAATACGAACTATGTCATTTAATAAGAATCATGTTTGAGGACTTACTCTTTATCTTTTGGTGTTTTTTTAACATGGGGATGGAAACACTGCAGTGTTATTCAGCCAATATCCCTGCTGGAATGCTGTCTTCTTTCGGCAGTGGTACTATATAAGCCCCTGTCTCAAGGGAATGCGTAACTGCAGTGCCAAGATGCTGTGCTGAGATATTTGTGCCTTCATACTTCCTTTTCTGCAGGGCTTTCTGCCTCTAGAAAGACATCTGAGTTACTTTCCGCTCTTCCTCTCACTTCTTTGATCTGCTTAATCATTATAGTCTAACGTATTCTTAATTTCCGCTTGTTAGCCCATTTTGAAAGCCTCGTGTATGATTTCCAGTTGATAAAATTGCCATTGGGATGCCCTTACTCTTCCTTTAGCATTGAACGTCATCGCTCATGAACAGATGCTGGGGAGGCAGATGATCTTTCAAATGCAGCAAGGAAGACTAGGAGGAAGAGTGCCTGGAGGCAGATTCAACCACTTAGAAGCATACAGTCACACACCATGGTGTTAGCTTGCTTTGGGTAGGGAGGGGAGCGAGAGCTGAACATCAAAGTGCAATGGAAATGTAAAATCCTTAGTGCCATGATTCCTCCTTTCATCTGTGCTTTTTCTCCTGGCAAGGTGTTGCAGGCAGTTCTGCTTTCTATGCCACCAAATAGATTCAGGCTTCAATGAATGTAAATGGAGCTCCTGGATTTGGTTTTTATCCTTTAGAAGTTCTAACACTCACTAAAATTAATTTGAGATTGAAAATACTTTCAATCAGCAAAAGCAGGTACAAAGAGTCTTTCAAACAGTCAGACAAACAAGGCTCAGGAATTCTTCAGGCTCAAGCTGCAATAGGGATGGGGAACAGCAGGAAAATTGGGAATAATCCATCCTAGGGGACTCCTTCGGCCGGGTCAAAGTCCCATGCTACCTGATAGCAACAGACTAGCCTCTGGGCCAGAAGCTGTGGTGCAGAATCCTGCCTGTCCTTTTGAGGGTGTGTCACATCCCAACTGCAGCGTTTGAAAAAGATGTGGCAAACAAAATGTACCAGATTTACACTTAGAGCTCGCTTTCTGGGTTTGTGCCGGGAGCTGGAAACACCCCAGAACCAAGCTCATGTAATGTTTTGCGAAGTAAAAGGCTCCTGGAAGACAACGATACCCACTCTTCTAGTTATGTGCCCCAGAAAACGCAATTTGCTTCAAACAAGTTTTTCCCTCGGTAAAATGACTAACTGCTGCTTGGGCGGATTTGGGCAGCAGAGGGTGGCAAAGCACAGTTCAGGAAGGGACTCGAGGTGCTGGTGGGTGCTGGTGATGGCTGCCCCCGCAGCCTGAGTGGCTTCGGGCGACTGAACGGGTACTTAACATTCATTTCCAGGCTTGAGGCTTTCTCATCTATCATGTGGGATCAAGATTTATTCCCTCATCTCTTGTTGCTAGTGCTATTGCTTAACTGCCGACAGCTCTGCTGTGCTCTTCTGTCTTGTCTTTCATATTCTGTTTGGTTTTTACCATACATTCAGTTACTAGAAAAAACATTGTCATCGTTATTTCCTTGTACAGCCCTAACGTCTGTTGACTTCAGTAGGTGTTTGACAAGTGTGAGTAATTCTGTAACATCTCAAACCCTTTCAGTGCTCCAAAACATAGACCAGGGAATATTGTACAGGAGAAATCTCTATGGAAAAATAAGGCTCTGTGTGTGCATGTGTACAAAAAACTGAAATGTAATATAAAAAGTATAATACATAAATTAACATAGAACAGAATTAACAAGAACTCCAAGCTGAAGGAAGTAGAGATCTTAAGCCCACTTGTAAAAGTTTTGTCAAGAAATTCCAGAAATACTTACTACATTAATTACTTGGAGCTATACCAACAGGCAGCCTAATACAGTTAATGTTTACTTATTTCTAAAGCACTTTTTACTTTTGTGAGTATTCTCAAAAATTTTTCCCATCTGTGGAGGCCTGGCCTGATTTAAGAAAGACTTCTCTAATGTGATATGAACAGTGTCTCATGAACTGATGTTCAACCCATGGTACAAACTGCTACTGGAAAGCATTTTCAGTAACTGATCGTCTGTATGAGATTAAAGAAACAAAAAAAAAAAAGATTTCTGCAATTTACAGCTTGCAGTGAAATCTAAATAGATATTCTGTAAAACTGTGTTTGTGTGTTAAACAAATTTAGCTACAGCTGCTGTATAGTATCAAAACTAAAAGTTACCATAGTTCATGGTAGGCAATGCTTAGTGATGTAATATCAGTTAATTTACATCAGTGTCCTCCAAAGAAGGGAATGTTCTTCAGTCCTGCTCATTTAGGAATATAATCTTTCTCGGATCTTTGAAGTGATGAAATGAAGGAGCGGATCACGGAGGCACAGAAATTAGAGCAAGAAAAGAGCTATTAGGCCATATAGCTCATTATTCCATACCTAGAAGGCTACTCTGCAGTGCATTCCTGGGTACTTTGTCAAGTATACATAAAAACCTGGGAGCATGGAAATAATGAAGGAGCAATTCTAGTGCGCAGAAATGTCAGTCCTTTTCTCTCTGCTTTGATCCAGCTATAGGATGAAGAAAAGCAGTAATCGCTGCCATTATAGAGAACAAATCTATTTGCATTTCTACTGTGCTTCAGCTCTAACTGTGAATGTCTAATCAGTCCTATTGCTGGAAAAATATTTTCCAGCCTCTTGTCAAATCTGTGTCTGATTGCAGTGCATTACTGCATAGCCACTTAACTCCACCATGTCCTGGCCCGGGTCAGCAGAGGGCTGCAGCGAGAATCTTTGAATCCAGTGCTGGTGTGATGAAACATAGCAGTGTCAGTGGTTCAGTAAATACTCCTTTCACCTCTAATAGAATACTGCCCAGCACAACATGCAAAGGTAACTGTGCTTCTGGAAGAACTGTAAAACTCTGCGTAACGCAAGGATAAAGTTACCATGACACAGAGGAACAGTGACATTTGCCCCAGTGTCCTCACTAGCTTTTGCCATAATAATTTCATTGCATTTTTCTCACGCAGACTCCATCTGCAGTTTTGATTGTAGGCTGTATTTCTCATTCCCTGTGCTACGTGCTTTATTTGTGGTGATAAGCACTATTAAGAAACTGCTACATTCTGATGCAAACATAACAGCACAATGTGACACATATTTATAAATTTACCCTAAATGTGAATAAGTTGCACCTGCTCTTCTACCAATCAGTAGCGTTGCTCTGCCTTCACAAACCTGGAAACTTAAGGTCAGTTTAAGCTTAGACACAGTTTTCAGGTCTGATATAGCCTCTTTGTTTCCATCACCCAACACGAAAATGCAGAACCGCACAGAACCAGCACACTGTCAAACTGCTCGTGTGAGCAATGGACATTAATGAATTAGTTCAGAGCGAACAATAACCAGAAGCATGAGTTTGTGTTCCACATAGATTGATAGCAGATTAGCATCTAGCAATGTTTCTACATTTAGAGAGGGAGTTCAAAACATTTTTGGTTCTTACTTTCTTGACTCAAAATAATTTTCTTCTGAATTTCTGCTGAATCAGACTTTTTTTTCCTTTTAACTGTTCAGGTCTGTGAGGTTTGAAGACCTTCCCTAGACAGGTCTTTTACTCCAACATTCTCAACTGTCTTGAAATCTATTTCTGAAAGTGGGATTTTGCTGTTACTTGGAGTTCTAACGAAAACTCATATAAACATTTTTTGGACACAGGGAATGTTCTTGAGGTTGAAAAGACAAGACAAAATGATCCTTATATATCCCTCTGTTGGTACAATAATGAGGTGATAATGATATTAAAGGTTAGCACATCTGAAGCTGATCAAAGGTGAAGAAAACTGGTACAAACTTTTGTTCTTGGTCCATAGCTAATCTGTAATACTTAATGCTATCAGATGTTGTTAAAGCCATGGATTTAGCAGACTCTTTATTAAAGTCAGACATTTATGTTGCTAATGAGATGGGATTAGGGGTCTTCACATATCAGAATACAAAGCAGCCACTCATCTGAGAACTAGAAAGAAACTTCACTTATAGAACGGAATTCGATAATTGACTGCAACAGGTTTTCTTGAACTTACAAAAAACTCCTAATTGTTTTCACCAGGCTAAATTCTTCAGGAAGGTGACATCTTGTGCATAAAGAAAGAAACTTGCACATTATGATTCCTAGAATAATGATAATAATCAAAATAACACATTGGTGAACTGAATTCATTGCTGACTGAATGAATTAGCCAATAAATTAGTGAATCTGATTTACCTGACACCCTAACTGACTTTATGCTTTAGTTCAGTATGTGACAACAGTTGTGTAATCAGAGAACTCAGAATTTTTTTTACTTACGATGTTTTTAACCCCTGTACATAATACCTTTATTTTCTATCTTATTTTCCCTGTGTAAACTAGGTATTTTCAGTCCTTCTCTTTTCATTTGGACGTCTCTTAGTGTCACTAATATTTTTCTTAGAATTCCACTACCTTCTGTACATTGGCGATTTAGACATCTATAAAACAATCTACCATTATTGTATCTGGAAAACCTTACATTAGATTTTTTTAGATTTTAATTTTACTGTTGTGACAATATCTGTCTCACAATATGCATATAAGATTGTCAATTATTCAGTATCTATTGGAGGTTCTCTCAATTAATAACACTAAGTAAAATAAATCTTGATGTAATGTTTAAATCTTCATAGCACAATAAAATATTCAGTGGCACTATGATTTGGACACAGTACAGTTGACAGTGTTTCATGGCTCATCTGCCCAAATAATTACGAGATTTTAGTCATCACTCAAAGATCAAGTGCAGCTCTTTCATTGCAAAGAGATTCAAGTTTTTATGTATGTAATGCATGCTCTTATTTAAATGGAGCTCAGGAACACAGGGATCCTGGAGCTGTATTATTCTCATTAGAGGAATATTAAAAAAGCATTAAATAATATTGTGTAGTTGTGAGCTGTGGTCAATTGGTCTGCACGTCTTTGATGCAAGATGTTGTAAAACTATAATACAGTAAGGGCCATTTGAAAGTCAGTCTGATAAAAGAGGTGTGGGTTTGTTTTTTTTTTTAAAAAAAAAAAAAAACAGAAATACCATTTATTGACAGTTTCCACCTATTTCTGGTGACCTCAACTAACTTTTCAGTTCATGTAGGTCCACACTTTACTCCCTTTTTTTCACTTCTCACTTACTTTTGCTACTTTGTTAGCATTACCTAGCAAAAGCTACAATTGCATCTTGAAATTTTGAACCCGGGCAAAATGTTTTTTCCATTTTAAAGGAAAGCATCTCTATATCTCAATAGATGTTTTCTGTGGTCAAATGTACTATAGAAGACTAACCAAAATAAAATTCGCAGTGACACGTAACGATTTTTTACTTTCTTGAGCACAACTCCACAGGAGGCTGCTTTTAAGTAAGCAAAGGCTCAGACATTCAGGCTTTCTGACCACTCGGGCATTCTGCATAGTCTCATTTAAGCCAGTCCTAAAGCATCAAACACAAATATGGTTGTTCTTTCCTAAAGCCAAAGGACTTGGCTTACTCAGGCATGCCAGTCTTGCAAGTGAATAAGAGATACGGCAAAGGGTGCAGCAAACACAGTAACCTTTGAGTGTGCTTTCATCAATACAGCAATCACAGACTAGCACAGGCTTCTGCTCCCATCTTGAATACATGCACCTTGCTGAAGCCCATGACTGGATATGTTTGCATGTGTTTCCATTGATCTGTCCCAGTTTCAGTGTAAGGACAGTCTCTCACTTTGGTTCTGTACCAACAAAGTTGGGTTGTAGAACCTAAGATAAATATTTTGAAGCATGTTTCAGTTCTCTTCACTTTTTCTGTTACCAGTGGCCCTCAAGTCGACTGATACAGAAACCTGTGCAGGCTTTTTTTTAACCACATTCAGTATCTGCTTGCTTGGTTGCTTGAATAACTCTGAACAGCCATCACTTTCCCGAAAGTCCAATGCCACAGGAATGTCTAACGAGCTAAGCTACCAATAGTATCATGGTTACTGAAACACAGCCTTTGTTACACGTACCCACATACATCGTATCTCTGAGGTATAAAGTCTGTTTCTCTCCATTAGGCCTCTCCATCAAAACTTCTGATTTAAGAAGCAAACAGAAAATAATCTGTGACAAATAAAAAAATCCTTGTGGTAGATCTTTTCTATTGTTCAGTGGGAAATGTTGAGCAAAAGCACTTCTAACGTCACCTAATGTCCTGCCAGGAGCAAAGCTGTGCTCACTTGGTCTGTCAGATCTATAGGTGCTACAGCTATGTATATAGTTCTAATACTCAGCTGTTGAACAGTCATTGTACTTCAGGTAACTAGGTATGCAGTGGGTTTGTAAAACCAGTTTATTTTCTGTTCTTCCAGGTATTTCTATAGCCAAAGGGGTTTTCTTGTGTGATTTATACAGAATAGCTTAAGGTAAATTCATTCTTGGTTTATTGTTACCTGAGACACTTTGCTGAAGTTTTCTTTTGCTTTGATTAGGTAGCAAATGATTTCTTGAAGAAAAAAACAATGATAGCACCCTTTCTAGTTACAAAATTGATTTAAAAGATGACAAAAAGTAGACTATACTAGCACACAGAGCACTTTGAAATAATGAATCACTGTAACCAAAACATTTGGTGTGAAGCATTCTACTACATAGAAAAAGTTATAGGAATATATTGGTGTGGTAGCAATAGAAAGATCAGAATAAAGGAATAAGTATTTTGTTTTCATCTCTACTATTTATGTTTTTCAGCATTAAATTCTGACGTGATTTTTTATTACTGTTGTGATACTGATCAGTCAATCACTAAGTTACTTCATACACGAGTAAGAAAAAAGTCATCTACTTTTCCTATTGTTGGCTTACTAGTATTGCTATTCCTTGTGAAAAGAAAGAAATGCAACCCATTTTTTTTCATCTTTTGCTTGCATGATTACAATCTGTAGCTATGTTCAACTGGCTTCAGGCTACAAGATAATCATGTCTAGATAGAGTAAGATTCTTTAGGGAGTTAAAGTATGAGATGAGAAATTCTCTGCAGATTAGAAAACATATTTGGCAAGTAAGATTTAAATTACAAGTCTCATTCAGGCTCCATAGCACAACTGCAGAAACACTTTAAATCTGGTATTATGTTTTTTAAACCCTTAACACAATAAAGACCCTTAGCAGTGAGATTCAGCAGTGATGTTGCAATGAGTAACAAAACTGAAGAAAACACAACTGCTGATAAAATCCTCAGGCAGATGGGGGCTGTCTGTATTGAGGATATGGTATGTACATTGTACATCTTCACTTAGCAGTATCTGTTGCATTCTAATTATGTCCCCTACAGCTTTAAATTAAGAGTAGATTCTTTTAGAACTGATAGGCTTTCCATTTAGCTTGCATGTAAGGATACAGTTACTTACCAAAGAAGCAGCATCCTATAAACGAACCTGCCAATATGTATTTATTGCCGTAATTTTTTCAGTTTGCTCTAATGCAGAGCGATACGTGCTGTGATGCCAGTATGCTGGATAGAAGTTTTACTATTTAGAACTTTCTGACAAGAGCTTCCCAAAAACCCCCAAAGTGGTTTCACTATCTCTCTTTAGATCCCTTCTTAAAACCAGCTGTTGCTAAAGGAAACTCTTGCAAAAAAAAATAGCCTTCTGTTGAGCTGCATCTAAAGCTCTTCCTGAGCATTTACATAGTTTCTTGTATAGTAATTACTCTGTAAAGTCCTTAGGAGAGGGGCTCTTTTTTTTTCCTCTACATTTAAACAGCAGCTGGTTGAAGAATGTCCCAATCCCAGAGTAAACTTCCTAGAGAGCAGCTTTATAAATAAATTCACTGCAAACTTCCAGTGGTACCCAGGCAGCCAACGTGCTCTCCAAATTCCTTTCCTCAACACATGGCAATAAAAGATTAGCACCAGCAGAACTGTGGTAGTAAAAAACCTGAACCTTTTACATATGGATAGCCTCCCCCTTTTTTTCACAGAGGCAAGCTTTAATTCAATCCATCTTCAAACCTGTAAGTACAACCCCATGCTCAGAATCATTAAAGCCTTGCAGAATTTTTGTTCTGTTTTTTCTGTATCTGTTATTTACTCTGACTTTTTGTCAATCTGAAGTTTATTTTGTGTGGTTATACTGAGATTTTATGTGGTCTACTTGCCAGTTCATACTGGAAATCATGGTTGTTAAAGCTTGTTTCCAAGATGATTCTTAGTTCAGCAAGTCAAATATTTATACAGCATCTCCTCTACTGTGTAATGACAGCATTGTATGTAGCATTTTTTAGAGATGAGGCACTTTGTAAGTACCAGACTTGCATAATCTGGAAAATTCTGAATTCTCCTGTGTTTCTTACATTACTGTTTTTTTTTCTTTTGCTGTTGAAGTGGCAAAATAGCTTGATGGGCTCCTCCCCACACTTTTTAAAAAATTATGTTTGGGATTAGAAAACGTCAGCTGTCCTGCGGCAAAACAAATCTAAGTTTTATTCTTCTATTGTATTTCTTTATTAATATTCCAAACCCATGACCAAATCAGTTATTCAAAAATAGTATTTGTAGTACCAAACCATCACAAAGTACAATTGAGAAGTCTTCAGGGACTATTTATTACTGATCAATTTTTTTTGCCATTTCTTTCAAAAGGATAATGTTTCCGATCACACAAATAAATTGCTGAATTTGCATATTTAGTCATGACAATAAGAAGTTAATAAAGAGATAGGGCAATATTACTATTCTGAGTTCACTGTTCTCTTTTTTCTCCTGGATGAGGGTTGACATCTCGGTGAATAAATCGGAACTGATATTTAGTCCAATCTTCAATTTTATTTCCCTTTTCAGTGCAGCCAAGAATTGAACAGTATGTGAACTAAGACCAGGTTCTGTAAATCTTCTACTGTACTAATCTTTATGTCGAACCTAGACCTCCCCTGTTAGACTCCTGAATGCAATTTTGTCCAGTTCATCTGCAACTTTGTACAGGCAGTAAGCAGAGACATACTGAAAATATTCAGTAACGTATAAGAAAAAATGCTTAAGACCAGGATGATGTCCACACTGGGTATTTAAAGAGTTGTCATGACTAAATTTGCCAGGTAGTCAGAACTTAATTTTATTTATTATTTTAAAATAATTTTAACTGAGTCAGAAGAGTATCTCTGGATAAAACTGCAAGCAGGTTTGGGCAATTATTTCTAAAAGGCATGCATATGCTCACTTCTATTACTGTTGACTTTTGAGACAACTGCAAATGAGGATAGCAGCACCACAGTCAGTTTTTGAAGAACTCCTTCCTTAAAGCAAACATATTTGTGCTGGGGATAAAAACACTGACTTCACTACAGGGTCTTGAATCATCCTTCTTTGGGAATGGAGAGACAGTGAGCTCATCAATCAAGGGCACACACAGCTGGATGAATTGTTTTAGAACAATTGGTGGCTGACTGCGAGGCACCTTAAGTAAATGCATACACAAATACTTAGGACCATTGGGGAATTTTGTGGTGACCTATCTGCTTCCCTCCTAATGTAATGTTAACTATACATCAGAAAATCAACAGCTTGGTAAAGTATCTGAAAACTATTTGCTATTAAGTCTCAGGCTGTTTGTTTAGTAGCACTCTATCTGCCACTCATATCTTCTGTACTTACGTGACTTCAGAAACATGTTAGGAGTATAGCTGAGGGCAAAATGTAGCTAGGTAGGGGAATGCAGGGAGCTCTGTTTAAATGATTTTTTTTTAAAGTCTGTAGTTAGAAGAGCACAGTTGTCAATTTATGTGTCGTGTTTGTGGAAACTGTATTAAATGCAATGGGGTTTCGTATTAACTAGATAGGAAATGTGCAAAAGTTTAAAAATCTACTACAGATTCTAAGAGGAAGTAAATTCCCTTTTTCAAGATATTTCAAGAGTCTTGTTAGAATACCCATCTCAGATAGTATTACCTAGTTATATAAACCAATGATAACATTTCCTGTGAAACTAGTGAGGATTTAGCAGTGCATTTTGAAGTGTGACTTTGTTGCCTCACAGTCATTGTGAGTTGTTAAGTATCTGTCTCGTTTAGACACCTTATCTGGAATTTTGAATACAGCTAACATTTAAAGGCTGATACAATAAAACAATTCATTTTGAAATATTAGAGCAACTCACATAGCTGATAGAGCAACTGCCTTTGTTTAAATATTCTACAGCATTAGACAAATTAGTCTTAATAATGGCTTCTTCAGCTTACATTATCTTTCCTTTAGAAAAATAAACAGCTAAAAGCATTGTCCTCTCCTACCAGTAGATGACAATTATTCAGAAAAGTCTTTGCTTTGGAATTGTCTGTGATGTTTCGATACAATACTTGAACAGTTAAGTAGGAAATTAGAATTTTTATATGACAGCAGTTTATGTTCAGTATTTATGTCATACATTTATTTAAAAGAAGCTGAAGAGAGTAAGAACCTGCTTAATACTGTAAATTAAGCATGTTATATACGCTGTCTGAATGCCTGTCTTATCTTTGCCCTGACAGGTTGATAATGTATGGTTTTGTGAAGGCCATGGTACACATCGGCCAGTTAAAAGGATGGGAATTCCACTTCACTGACTGTTTATTTTTTGGATCACTGATGTCTGCCACAGACCCAGGTAATCATTTAAAATAAATTATTTTGTCAAAAGTCAGAAGAGTGAATAAGAACATAACACCTGCACATACCATAGAAATGTTCAAAGCCTCTGTTCTTGATGTTTTAATCCCATAGCTGTTAAATGTCTGATATTCTGATAATCATCAGTCAAATTGATCCTTTGTGTTTGTTTTAGTAAGTGGTTTACCTAGATTTAGCTCACAAACTTCATAAATGAAGTTGCTGGTCAGATTAGAAAAATGTTGTCCCCCAGTCTTCAGGACACCTATCTGATCGTTGCTGATATGAGAACTGCTGTAACGCTGGAGCCTCATGATTAATAATTTAGACATTGCATTCATGTGTGTTCTAACCCAGTTTAAAGATATGGAGAACCTAGCTTTCAGATTCAGCCATATAAATACTGTTTATAAGGTATCAGTTCACAGTTTGAATGCAGCGTTTCATGATAACTACAACTCTAAAAAGACAGATACCAACAGGTTGACCTGAATGATGTGAGATTTAAAGCCTAAATTTACAGTAAATAGCCAAGTCTGGGAAACAGACCCAGTGCATTTTGGAATCACAGAGTTACAGAATCATTTGGACTTGAAGGGATAACTGGAAGTCTTTTAGTCCAACCTCCTAATCAAAACAGGGCTAACCTCAAAGTTATTCTAGCTTTCATAAATTTGGCCAGGTTTTGTTACCTTAAAAATGTTAATAAGCGTACTCTAATACTAAACGGGAAGTATTGCTTTTTGCATCTGTGGGACAATAGTGAAGGAGGTGAAAAAAGGAATTATTTTATCTACAAAGAGAGAAAGTACAAAGTCTGCAGGGGTACACTGGATTTTTGTGAAAATTTTCAGTTGAGCTGTTACAGGAAGTGGAACAGAAAGCATTTTATGATGCACGTGACACACCACATTAGTGTTAACTACCCTTGAGAAGCTTCTCTGAGGAACTTATATCTTTCAAATCTGTGTCTATTAAAAGAAGTTACAAAAAGCAGCATTGTTCTATAATTTTTTTTTCCAGTTTTTAAATGAACCCTCAATATTTAACAACAAGACTTTGTGCTTGTAATTTATCATTCTGATGGTTTAAAAATATGGTGTAAAACAATTTATTTCCACAAAACTGGTTGTTGCAAGATTGCTGTAAAAGCTGCATCAAATTGTTATTCTCAAATTAATCCAAGTGTCCAATGTGCTGCCACTTATAAAATCCCACACCTACTTTAATAAGATTCAGCACATGATTGGAGCCTGTCCTCAGAGCAAGAGAAAAACACAAAAACTGAAAGCACAAAGAAAACCGAGGAAAATAAATTGCTTATGGAATAAAAGGTTGCTTACAGCTTCCAAGTTTATTTCTTGATTGTGGTATGAAGAGAGTTTTGCAGTTGGCTTAGTTTCTTTTCCCATTTTCCAGTCCAATACTATTTAGCTTCACAAATGAACACGTTTACTTATGACAAGAAATATATAAGACAAATGCACTGATTTCAATTATAATAGTATTAAATCACCACTGATTAATCTGGAACAGTAATGAGAAAAAAAAAAAAAAGAAGCTCCTCTTGCACTGGAAGGAATAAGAAGTGACATGGATTACTTTTCTCAGTGAAAACAGGCTTAAAAAGTTAACACTGCAGTGTTCTATAGGTTCCCTAATATGGAAAACTAGCACTTGAACTAAAATTAAAAAATGAATTTATGACTGGATATACGTGGGATGCCTCAAAAACTTCTCACATTTCTAGGAAAACCTTATAAACTTTAGGGACAAAGTAAGGTTACATTCAAGTGAAATCACACATTTTACAGGCAATACCTCCTTCCAATAATTTATTATTTTCAGCAGAAAAAGTTTCTAATGTCAAGACTTCAGGTCAGAGGTTTAATTTTAAGAAACAGAATTTTTAAATTCCTGAATTGTCCCTACATTAGTCTTTGATTTAAAACGTCAGACCAGTATTTATATTCTTCTTTAACCTGATCAATAGGTATCATTTATCATGTAGTTGGGGAAATCATCTCATGTTATTTCATCTGCGTAAACCCACACAGATTTCACTGCTTCACTGTTGAAAGGGTTTCTCTTGTGTTAGTACTGTGTTTTGATTTCCAGTATGACCTTCCTCTGGAATTTGGTGTGATCCCTTCAAAGGGGATAGAGCTATTCCTCCCTGTGTTCTGGTACACGCGTCACTCATCAAGAGCAGCAAAGAGGCTGTGGAAAAGGTGTTGGTGTGGGGAGCAGAGCCCCCAGCTCTCAGCCCCTGAGCATCACAGACCTGCAAAATGAAACTGCCTCAGTGTGAGCACAGAGAGGGACATTCTGACAACAACTGTCCTCTGTGGTTGAAAGGCAGACACAGCAATAAGCCCCGGCAATAGGCTGCTTCAGGGTATCAGAGGTTGTAATGGAATAAGGTGAGTGCCAGAACAAAACTGGCACATGAATGAAAAGATTTCACCTCTGCCTTAGCCACCAAAAAATAACTGGAAAGCACAACTTCAGTGGTTTGTTTACCTGGTGGTTATTAACACATTCTGTGCAATGACCTTCCAATCTAACGACATTTCATGTATCTTTAGCACTTTTTTTTTTAACTTTTGACATTTCAAGCATAGAAAACAGATTTACCTTCACAAGTCTTGCTGAAGCACGGCTATTTCAGAGCTATATGAACTCCCTTACCTTTGGTCCTAATGATAATCACAAGGCTCTTCTCTATTTGAAGTTACTATGGTTACAGCTGAACTGAAGATGTGAGTTGCACTGCTGTTATCGATAAAATTGGATATTTATCAGGAAGAGCAGTTTCTGTTTCTCATAAAATCAAAGGATTTTGCATTAAGAAGCATAATTTATAAATACATCAAGGTAATACATTTTATACACTGGTTATATAAGACTTTTTATAAATGTGGGTTTAATTAACGTATTTTTATGCTTTCTACTTATTTACAACTGAACTAATCTGTGAGTGGCATGACTGATTAGCAGGGAAAGGACACTACAATTAAAATTGGAATTGTTATTTTTAGAGAAAATGGTCAGGAAATATAAGTGAGATTTTTCTCATTTTCTCCCCATTTGATACTGCCCTCCTACAAGAATTTAGGTGCATGGTCTATGAAAGATATTAATAGTTCTAGTCAGAATATTGAGCTGCAATAATACCAGTACTTTATATAGTAGTCTCATTTATTTTCTGAGATTCCTTATTCTTTTCAAACAAAACAGCAAAGAAGCATTGGGTACAGTTAGCTTAGGGATTGTTGTAGTTTGCTTATAGTTCAGTTATACTTTTTACAGGAATTAACAAGCTAACTTGTTTCTACATATGTCAAAAAATACCTTTCACAAGCCAGCTCCACAGACACTTGTTCTGACTTGCGTACAACCAAAGCCATGCTAGGCTTAGCATCTAACAGATGTCACCTTAGTCCATGAAGTCAAGGAAGAAGTGAATCAGATTTTTTTTTGGCACAAGTACTGTGAAAATCTTAGATGCTTCACTATTTTCATGCTTCCCATCACTGAATTTTTTAATGAAGTTCACAACCCTGTCTGAGTCAGGAGCTCTGATATGTGTTATTTCTATTTATGTCAGTTTTCTACTGCCACAAAAGATATTTGTTTGCTGTCCTCCAATTACCCATCCTAGCCATCTAGTTCTCTACCTATATTTATTTATGTCCTCATATGCTTAGACTGAAATAAGAGATGAACAGATGCTGTTTAATTAAAAGTAGTTTAGTATTTTTACAATAAATATTGTATCTAATGAATTATACAAATCTTTGAGTAGTTACCAAACAAAGACCAAGCCCTATTTACAGTTCCTCAAAAGTGCCTTCAGAAAGCCAGAGAAGCCATACTTACTGCAATGTGGTATCTATGATCTTCACTTAGATATGAAAGTTCTCACAGATTAGATATGTTACTGTGGTACATCATAGCAAGTACTGATTTTTTAAATTAATTCCCTTGAGTCTTAAAGTCATTCATCAGACAAAACACAATGTGACTACTTCGGACAATGATGACTATTCAGAGAGTAATTTAAATTAACTTTCTTCAATAGCAGAGTATGACGTCTCTTTTAATATACCCATTCTGAACTATATCCGTAGATTCTCATAATTAATGGGGGCAAATGTGATCTTAAGAAAATGACTAGACAGTGGTTAGCAAAACAAGGTGAAAATGTTTAACTGAACTCTTAAATGGAGTAGATGTGCTATAAGTGATGCAGTTCTCTGTTCTTATTGAAGGTACTACTTAACATTTTCATTAACGAGTTGGCTAATACAATAGAGAATGCTTCTTTAATGTATAATACTATGCTGAGAGGCAATTGCAAACACTTTAAAGTACAGGATTAGAACTCACTATGATTCTTACAATTATTTAAAATCAACAAGAACAAATGCTCCTCTTAGAAATAATCAACTTCACGGATAGAAGGTAAGAAATGAGCATTCACTGCTGAAAAGGTTCCCTAGTTTACAACCTGAAAATGAGTCATCAGTACCAATACAGAGGAAAAAAAAGGGAAAACAGGATCTATTAACATGTACTACAGCATCTTTTCACTCTATTTCTTAACAGTGTCAACTACAGTACTTGGATCTGATTTGGGGCACTGTATTTCAAGAAAAGTATGGACTGATTAAAAGTGATTAGAAGGCTAGAAAACATTACTGAAAGGAGGAGATTGAAAGAAATGAGTCAGTTTAGGGAGAAGATGTCTGAAATGAGTCTTTGAAAAGGCAAAATGTTGCCTAAAGGAAAAGGGAATAAATATGACAAATTATTCGTGTCTCATTAGGCTAGGAATGGCAATTACAGACTCGAAGAGCAAGAGGGGAGATTTTGGCTTGACATTCAGGAATAACTACATTTATAAATTGTATGAATACTGAATAGGAGGTTAGTCTCCCTTGGGATTTGTGGAACAAGCATCACTTCAGCTCTTTCCAAACAGATCAGATAAATATCTGTCAGCAATGTGATGGCTGAAGCTTGCCGTGTCTTGGGCTGGACAAACATAGGAGGCAAGAGGAAGGAGAGGAATGTGTAGGCATCTAACTGGCTTGGCCTGCTCCGTATACATACCAACAGTACATTGGATTTTGATTACTATTTTCTTTCCCTTCTATCAGGATCACAGGGACTATTAACGTGAGCCCAAACTAATTAGCTAATAAGCAAAAGCTGGAAGTGGCAAATAGTTTTAGAAAATAAGTCTGTTGTTATGCCAGTGGCATCAAAGAACAGGAGACAAAATTGGGTCCACATTTAGCACATTAAGGCAGTGTTGCTAATCAAAAAAACCCTGGAATATAGATATTGGTGAACCAAGAAAATATCTTTCACCAACAAAACTTCTTCCTACACCTCTGAGCTGTTCTGGGGAGAGAAATCTTCTCCTAGTTTAAATTACAACTGCGCTAGGAGTAGATGGGTGAGGTTACCAGGATGGTTAACTATAACTAGGTAATTTAAATATAGCTCTATCAGCAAATGTTCAGCTACCCACATCTCCTAAATTGTCTTCTGTAGAATAACACTTCCAAAATTCTTCAAAGATAACACCTCAACAGGGATCACTTTGACATAAAATCTCACAGGAGAACTGAGAATCTGTTTTGGGTTTATAAACTGTTTTTTCGATTACATAAATATTTAAGTGCCATTTACAAAATCTTATCAGTAATGATTTCAAAGTTCCAAGAAATGTTATTAAGACAAAGCATAATCATCATGGGCTTTTGTGAATTATCAGCAGTTATCTCAATTTTAGAAGTGTATATAATTTTCATTTCTGAAATGTCAGATGTTAACATAGCATCCCAGAGATACTCCTAATCTTTGGGATTCCTGGGCTATGAGGACTGAGTCAATTGAACAATTATATACTAGAATGAGCACCAGTGAAGCAATGAGTTACCATGTAATTTTCAACCATACAAATAACTGGGGGCCTTTATGTTAAATTCTGTTTGAAAAGAGAAAGCTTTGATTTGTCCATGCAAAGAAAGAATAATGATATCAACATAGAACATAGATACCCTTCTTCGTTTGAAGATTATGAAGCACTAGGTAGATCTGGGAAAGGATTGTGATCCCCTGTTTACAAGTAAGGAAACTGAGGCATAAAACAACTAAGGTATCCTTTAATATCTATAAGATTTAATTACTGAATATGAGCCAAGTGTCTAAATGCCCTCAAGGAAGTGTGTCAGAATGATCTGCCCAACTTCAACTTAAATTCAACATAAACATACTCTTACTTTTTTTCTATTGCACCGGTAAGCTAAAAGTCAAATATAGCATATAACTCAGGGAAAAGGAAGGGACTTAAACTGATGATGTGCTGAAGGAACCTTAAAATGTGTTACAAGTATCAGTTATCCTGATATGGATGAGAGGGCTTCATGATTACAGATATGCTACACTTGAGGTGAAAGTGGTTCTGCTGCTGGTGGGACAGAGTATAAGGTTATTACGCTTGCTCCTCAGTGAACGTATAGCATGGATAAGGGTTATTGTATCCTTCTTAAAATAGGTAAACTGCTACTCTCATCACACACAAAGTCCATGGCAAATCCCAAGTCTTTTCAGCACCCTTATTTCTCCTTGATCACAAGATCAGAGTTCTTTATGCACAGTAAAACATGCTGTGACATTTTCATTTATACATGATTCTCTGTGTGAGAGGGGAAGTTGCTTCGTAACTCAGCCGAAGCACCAAAACTCATAGACTCGATGGATTTAAGAATCTTACATACTTCAGTTGACCCCTTTTAACTTATCGTTATCCGCTTAGCTAATAGGAATGGACTTCTCAAAACCCATATTCTAACATTGATTTATATCTTGAACTGCCAGAGGAATGTGAAAATAACAAAATCACTTTGCTTTATCTCCATTTAGTGACAGTGCTTGCTATTTTCCATGAGCTGCATGTGGATACAGATTTATACACACTCCTGTTTGGAGAGAGTGTCCTAAATGATGCTGTGGCTATCGTGCTGACATAGTAAGTACACCCTCCTCTATTCTTTACTTGATAAGATAATTACAAGCTTTAATTGCTGATAAAATTCTCACTGATAAAGTTTGTGCAAGTATAGACATAACATTTGAAGATTACAGAGATATAGTTCTGGAGTTGTTCTTGGTTTGTAGAAGACCAGAATTCCAATATTGTTACTGGTAACTGTGTATCCAGAATGTAATTTTATTTCCTTTTCTTCAATCTAGAAAGCAGTATATTCTGTAAAATGTGTAAGTTTAATTTAATATGATTTATTGTCTCATCTAAACAAGATATCTTGAAAAAATAATGCTGAATGAGCACCTAGAACATAGGGCAACTATAAAATTACAGGCAGGATCTTTTTATTTTTTGCAGTCTATTACTTTCCAAGATTAAAACCACAAAGTGGTACACAGTAGCTCAGTTTATCTACCTCTGCCTATTGAAATCTGACAGAGCTTCAGCTGATATTATTACCTTAAATTTCTATATAGCCTTTTTATTCTCAGGAATGCTCAAACAGATCACAAATGGTGGGCCACAATCACACAAGTACGTGCTGTCCTAAAAACACAGATGCTAAGTACACAATTAATAGGATCTCAAGTTAACTCCACTCTACTTGTATTATATGCTTTCTCGAGCTTTGCTAGAAACACAAATAATCCTCTCAGATAATCTTAAAAGTAACAGAACTCTGCAAAATCAAATTCAGTTTTCTGGGATGCTTGAAGATGCTTCACAATAAACCCCAGTTCAGTGCCACCTTTCTCCTTAACAGTTTCTTGAACTAGTATTTATCGTATCCTTCAGAAAAAGACTTTTACAGAGTTTACAGTTGTTAAAAAATTAGCTTTACATTTTGTCTGAAACCCCATGGAGAAACTTAGAATAGCTGAATTGCAAAAAAAACCCAAACAAAATTGTTTTATAATACAAAAACAAACAAAAAAAAAATAGTATTCCTATTGAAATTATCATTCGCCAATTATCAGTCTAGTTACATGCACCTACACTAAACTCCTCACATTGTTTTTAGAGTAAGAATGTTTTCAAACACTGTCAAATGACTGAGAACAGCATTTCATGATTAGATACAGCACAGCTGTCACATTCAGTGACTGTGGTTGGAATGTGTCACTTAGAAGAGCATCTAGTACATCAGATAATAAAATGTGCAAAAGGAAAATTAAGCAAAGAATAGAAATATCAGTAGAGAGAACAGACAGAAAAACAATAAAGCAGCAATTAGAATTGGAAAGAAGCATGTAATAACAAAAAGTCAGGTTCTCTCTCTCTCGCTTGGCTTCATTTAATAAAGGCCTCTACATTTATAGCTCATTTACACTCTTCATCTGTAAGTGCAAGGTTCTTATAGACTGTGGAACAGTTAGGCTACAAGCAACTCAAGGAGACCCAAAATATTTTAAGAGTGTTGTTTTCAGTCATGTGATGTAAAAGCACATGGATCTCTTCAAAGATGCAACTCAACTGCAAAGCAAATCTAGAAAGAAAAGTACTATCAGACAGTATGTGGTTCATGAGTTTCTAACCTCTGCTCTTCCCAATACTCAAGTCTAGGTTATGTCCCTCAACCTGCACATAGATACAGAAATCTATAGGAAGGATGCCTGATGCAAATGCTGTCCATCTCCTGTCTGATGTCTTTGCTGTACATGAGAGATAACAAGTCTTTTTTTACCATAGAATCTCTTATCACTGGAAAACAAGTGTATTTTTGTATATATTCAGTGTGATTGATACCTTGGTTTCTCTAACATATTTAATCATTTGTAGAGACTGAAGAGAATATACAGTATCATCAGTTTCACATTTCATTAATTTCTGGCTTTAATAATCAGCTTCTGCACAAACACAATGTTTCTGCAATCTAAAACGATCTTCCTTCCTTTCGCCTTTTAAATAAAGCTATACTGTTAATAATGTCAGCTTCAGTGCATTAACACCCCACTAAACCAAACCAAGTTTAAGTGAAAAATATTATTTTTCTGTCACTACAAAAGAACAGCTAGGTTTTTTTCCCCTGTAACACATACCACTTTTCAGGATGGTGCGAACACAACATGTTCATAATTACAGTAATAGAGGACTATTTTAAAAGGTGTGAGAATAATGTTTACAGATCTGGAAAAGCAGTAAGCCATTTTGTACACTGTGTAATGGTAAACAGAGAATAAGAGAATACACAGTGTCTTTCATCAACCAACAGAATAACCAAGCAAATGTCTGCACAAGTGACTCACTGCAGGAAAGGGAGGAAAAGAAAAGAGGGAAGGCCCCTATGGCTGGCTGTGACAATCTGGCAAGGTGAAGGTAGTATGGCCGTCTGCCAACAAGGCTTTAAATTGATAGCTCTCTTTTCCTTCAGCTTCTCCCTCCAGCCTCTATTTGTCCTGTACTCCTTGTCATTTAGTTTAAGAAGGACAGCAGCAGGATCAGCTAGCCCTATATTTTTCATATGGATTTAATAAGTCACATGAGCTGTGTGTTGATGCAACAGTATGTACAGACACTGTGGCCAATTACCCTCAGAAAATACTGATCAAGCATGCAAGCTCTTCAGACCAAATTAGCAACTCTCCTATAGGCCATCTTGCCATACCAAAGACCTGGGTGTTTGTGATAATTGCAAGATTTCCTTTATACTGTGCTATTTTAAGATAATCTGTGCAGGAGGGATCACTGTGAATCAAATTGACAGTAGCTGGCTGCAGAAAGGCTGACAAGCTGTTGTACATCTGGGAGAGCTCATACACACAAAGGCCTCTATAAGCAAGGGTATTGAAGATGTAACAAGGGTTTCCTCCTATATAAGTAACTTGCAGAGACACTTACAACTTTTTGTTATTAGGACAAAAGTCTCCTAACAAAAAGTCTGTGAGAATTCTCACTGAAAATAAACATTTTGGAAGAAAATGAGGATTTAAATATTCAAAATGAGTAATTTTGAGCCTATTTTATATCAAGGATTCAAGATACTTAAGAAAAATAATGAGCCCTACATGACAATACTTACTAGATGACTAAACATGTCTGCTTTTACCCAGAAAAGCCTACATGACTAATTGTGCCATGAATATTGCCTACGTACTTTGTTTTCCAGGAAAGTGACTTGGCACCCATGTCCACTTTCTATGTCTATGCACAGCATAAGCTTTATCTGTAGAACTATTTTATGTATACTAATGTTAAAACAAACAAAACATATGTAGAAAAAATATTTGAGCTTCTTCTAAGTGTGTTTTAATATGCTTATAGTCTTTATGCTTAGGGATTGTTTCACTATTTGGAATTCAATTTTAGACAACAGATTATGGCAAACTTTTCTGAAAAGATCTCTCCAATCATATTTTTATTACAATTGTTAAGAAATCATTCTCAGTTCTTCAGATACACTGTATTTCATCATCAAGAGGTTTATCTGAGTTTATTCTGTAGCTTTCAGAATGAAAGAACAGCATTTAAGATGATGTTTCTTGTATTGCTGTATCATAATACACACTGCATAGAATGACTTATTTTTCTTTCTTGGATGTTGATCTATGATGTAGAGAATACTTTCATAAAAGATTCCAGATGATAGCTTTTTTACCACTGTTTGTATCCTCTGGCTCCTGGATTTTCAACAACTTCAGCTTTTTTTTGCAAAAATATTAATAAAAAACCATAGCTTACAAATATTCCAGCATGCATACAGCTGTTCTCTTAGTTATAAATTTAACCTTCTGCCATCCAATTCCCTGAACACCATAAAGCAACATCTTGTTCAGCTTCAGATACGCACAGCCATTCATGCCATAGGAAGTAACACTCAAAGTGATCTATTTTATTCATAGATTTCAGACCTAGGAATGTTTATCTTTGCTTAGCTTTGTAGATAGTACTCTACAGACAAATACAATGAACTGTCTGTGTACCTGCGCACTTATTAGCTGCCAACCACATTCTAAAGCCCCAAACTGAGAAACGTCCCAGTAACTTCAGTTGGAGTTGTGTGTGATGATGACTGCAGAATCTGCCTGAAAATTAATAATTTATGGATATTTTTGAGCAAATCATTAAGATTAACCTCTTATTTCACTTTTATTCCTTTTTCATTGTTCTGTCTTCATACCATATATCACTTATTGAAGAAAATATCCACATATCTTTTGAGTGCACATGCTGTAGATTTGGACTTGGCACAGTTTTTGCACATTTTCAAAGAAATTTCATGAAGAAAGTGTGGAAGAATTTGTAGAAAAAGCATTGAATAGCTTGAGATGTGACTGAAAACTAGCCGAACAGGTCATTAGCATTGAGACAGTATATTTAGCAGAACTATTTAATCTTTCTCACGCTGAGTGCTCAGTGAGTGCAGGATGTGGAAAGCAGTAATGAATACTGATGCATGTTCCCTGCTAACAAATTATCTAAGAGAACATTGCACGAGAGATGTTTCCATTGTAGTCAATGTCAGAAGTGTTTGTATCATCATTACGTGACAGACATGACTTCATTTCTCTGCTGGCTCTGTACCATTGCTCAGTGGGCCTGATGAGTTTTATCCCCTTCCTGGAAAAGGTGATAGTGTGGAAGTCACATGGACAAGCAGGGACATCAACATATGGCAGTGTCTTTCACAAGTAACCAAAACAACTCAGTGGCAGCCAGGGGACACAGGACATGTGACATCGTGACATGTGTGACATGTGGCAAGGAATGGATTTACTAGCTCTGTTATATGCAATCAAGAACAGTTTAACACAGGAATGAAATCATGAACAGTTTAACACAGGAATGCAGTGGAAATCCTGGAGATAAAAAGTGTGGTTGAGGATCACACGGCAGTGAATCCAGAGAACACAGGAACTTGCTGACATATGAAATGAAGACCTCCCATGTCAAAATGCTAAGTGTCCTAGAAGGCTTAGAAGTACAGATATTTCTGGGCAAAAAGGAAAGTAATACTGCAAGCATAGTTTTCTTGTGAAGTTTGGCTAGCTGTTTTTAAGTAAAGTACCTTAAATGATATGTAAAGGAAGAGATTATAACCTTGGAGGTTCAGAAGAAGGTGAAGAGGAAAGGAAACAAAAAATACTGGAGTGTTTTGAAATGGATATCCTGCCTCTTCCGTAAAGTATCTATTGATTGTATAGGTTCCACAAAGTTCGTTCATACCTATTAGCAAAAATTAGGCAATAGATGGCCCAGATTTTGACCCAGTCAGACTGTAAGGCTCCCTTTGCAAAAGTCTAGTATCAGCACTGAAAGGCTAAATTCTTAGAACTACGTAAGAACTGGATGTGTAACAGATCCTGTTACTGTATGATCCCTTGCTAATAAAAAAGTATTTGTTAGTGAGATGCGTATTTCCACTGATACTCACAGACACGGTATTGGTTTAGGGATACAGTGAGCCTCAACTGGCCAGATAAAATGGTCTGGAATAAATAGATAACATTCCTTTTGTTGTTTTGTTTGTTTGTTCTTTTTTTCTTTCTTTTTTTGCCCCCCCCCAAAATCTGTGCTGGTAGAAAGGTACCGAGATCCCCTTCTACATAATAAGCTTCTATGGGTTGGTTCAAAGATTTAGCAAGCAGTTTACCACGATGAAGAAATTTAATTTTCAAAGTTCTTGGAATACAATTTTTCTCTAACAATAGATGTATTTCAAGTCAATTTTTCATGATCTAGCAACAACACATGACACCATATCTGCACTTGATAAATTAACTGTTCATAGAATCCAGACCTCTTTTTATTAGTTTCAAAGGCTTGAAATTTGTGACAAATTGTTTGGAGACTGCGCATTTCATCTTGCTTTTGTGTTTCCTTCTTTAGCATAAACAGAGCTTATCCACTAGAGTAGGATAAAGTATTAAGGAGGAATGCTAATTCAATGTACTTGTGACACCAGGCCATAGCACTGAGAGGAAAAGGGGCCGGGCAAACTGACAAAGGTGATGGTCAGATTTGCTATGCCCAGTGAGGAAATCCCTTGTAAAAGTAGCTCTATGGCTCCTCTTAAATATTTCCAGGATGACCATGAACCCACACATGTCATAGCATACCTCTTCTCTGCTCAAAACATAATTTCATTCTAGTCTAGTATTACTTTATACAAGTTAATATCATGCTCAAACCATTCCTTCTTGGCAGCAGTTCTCCTGGAAGCTTGAATGGGTCTTTCTAAAATAAGATGGTAAAGGTAACTAAGACAAATTTATTGAAAAAACAGTGTCCATTTCCAGGGAAAACAACTCAGAAGCCAGAGTTTAGCTCAGTTTCTGCTGAGCACCCTATGAGGTTGACATTTATCAGACAGCGATCCCTATAATTGTCTTAGAACCTTAAGAGAATTCCTTCTGTCACACTGGTGATTCTGATAGGTACAGTCATGATATTGCTAATTTTAGTCCAGTTCAGATCTCTTCAAAATATAAGAAACTTTTGATCAAGTGGATATCAAATAGAAAATTAATAAGAACCTTTAAATCTTTCTGGTTTTAGTTGTTTGTTTCCCTATATTTTCATTACTACTTTCGTTTTAATTCTGTTATGTCATTGAATTTGAAGGTAATTTATGCAGGAGTAAAATGTAATTGGAGACTGAAGAAACAGACCTTTCACAAAGACCAAATATACGTAACAAATATTCAGTTCATATTTCACTTAACTTGGTCATTGGCCTAGTGAGGTAACTATCCATTATCTGCAAGTGTTACTTTCCTACTTTGCACAATGTCTAATTGTGATTCCTTGCTTGTTATATGTTAAAATCAGCAGTTCCATAAAGGACATGAAAAGATATTGTAACTATGCTGCTGAATAATGAAGTTTAGAGCTGGGATTTGCAAGAGATAATATCGGCTTTGAAAGCTATGATGGGCGTCTCCTTGATGCATGTATCAGTAGATGTGAGGCTCCCTTTACAATTATTTTAAGCTTTCTTCTTTTGTCAAGGACTGTCTCTAATTTGGATCCTTTGCCCTTCCATTTTCGGAGAATTATTCTGTATAGATTTTGTCACACTTTGATCCCTGAACCCATTGAATAACAAATTTTGCAAAGAAAAGACAGCTGAATGTTCTCGTATCATATTTTTCCCTTAAACTGCATTTATAGTCAGAAAGTGGCCTTTAAAAGTGATGTTGTGGGCTTCTATATGTATTTCAATACCTTTTGTATCCTGTGTAGTCAATTAAGAAACAAAGAGTTTTCTATCACCCAATACTTTGTTTCATTTTCCTCCTCATCTGTATGTAACTGGAAGTTCATTCAGTCTAAGAATATGGTGAAGCCTGTCAGCTTGTATCCCATACCTCCTGCTGAGATTTATTAGGCACTGTGAGCAAACAGCAAAAAATATGATGCTTCAGGATTGAGTCATCCCATGAAAAAAGAATATTTGCATCTCTATTGCCCTTGTATTTTTAGGCATTTTTTTTACCATGTATTCAATGCAACTTCTAAGTGTCTTTTACAATACTATTTCAGCCACTGGAGAGAAAAAGAAACTCATTTAAGTTCTTTTTATTTCCAACATGTATCTGAGTGCCGGCAAGATGTTATTCACACTTCCTAGGCATATCAGTATGCAAGTAATAGGGTAAAAAACCCCTTCTATCCATAAGTGGGCCCTTATACACACACAGTTAATAGATTTAGTGTACCTATATATAAAACTCTTCAGCCTAGGTACTTCTTTTTCAAAAATGCATAAGCCTCTTTCCTTGTCAACTATTATAGAAAGTATGCACAGAGACACGCTTCCAACCAAGGAAGAAAAGAGGGAAATACAAACACTTGCGCCATCAGACAGGTGACAAAAACGTAAAAAGGATTAACACATGCAACATTTTCCTGCTTAAAGAAAATAAGTGGCATACAGAATTCTAAGGGTGACTGCGTTTGCAAAACCTGACCTAGAACTCGCAGTTAAAGCGACACCAGCACTGGACCACAACAGGCATAGGAAGAGTCACACCATGGTACTGACTTGCATGACCTTGAATCCTTGACAAAGATTTAGGGATTTCAATGCCCGTGAGCTACAGTTCTGAACAAATGACTAACGGGATCTCTGGAGTCAGCCATAGCCTTATTCCAGATAAACACTATTTGTGATTTTACTCCCACAAAGATTCCTGAGGAGGGATGACTGTAACACTGTGCAGGGGAATAAAACAGAATTACCTGAAAACCTGAAAGCAAGCAAAATGCTGTATGGAAGCTCAGCCCAAACATTTCACTTAGTGGTTCCCCTTTTGACAAGATTAATTTGGCTACTATTGCCAGTATTGTTAGAAAGGCTTAGGCACACGCAACCATTTAACTAGTCAAATAACAGAGTAACTTATAAATTAATACAGCAAGGAGTTAATTGTGCAACAAGTTAGTGAGTGATTTTAAAAAGTGAATGAGGAATTTTTTCCATCTATTATTTCTATACTAATGAAATTTTGCTGTCCATCTGCTCTTTTTACCTTTGAGGAAGGGTTTAGTCCCAGCTTATTTTGTTGATGATAATTAGAGTTTCGCGTCACTGACCATCTGGAACAGGAGATGTGAGCACTGGGAAACTAACTAAACTTGCCATTAGCAGGAACTTTAAAAGAGCTCCTTTCCCAGAATAGAGGAAATTCCACATAAAATGATGGTGTCCTTGCTTAATAAAACTTATTTTCTTTTTTTATCCATGAGCGCTACTGTACAGACCAGTGTTGTGCTTAAATCGGGGGAAAAATGCTATAGAATTTCTGTAATGCTTGTTACAGCTGGAATTTCAGTATGAAAATGGAGACTTGGAACAGAATGTTTTCAGGAAGTAATTCTCATCACTATGGGTTTTTTTGCTTTTTAATATTTCACCTCCCTTTTTCCAGTATCAACCCCACATTAAATTTCTGCTTAGCTTCCAGTTAATAAATGCCAAAGGTCTTTCTAGCTCTAAGTTACCTAATTGGCTCTGTTTTGTTTATGCAATTTATTTGAATAGGCAGCCTTCAGTTGCAGTCTGGAAGCTAGAATGGATTTCAGTGAGTACTGTTATGGAGACTGCCCTCAGGGATGTATGAAAATGTAGCTTAGCTCAAATCAGCTGGGAATGTCTCTACTTGTCATATCCAATCAAATCAGACTAGCTGCAGGTATTTCTGTCCACTTACACACAAGCAAACTGATAACATTTAAAAATATGAAATGCAAGCTCAGAATTAAGAATGCTGCTTGCACTGCTTGCAACTCACATCTAAGAAGCAATTTAACTACATTTTGCCTACAAATGACCGAATTGGCATCAAAGCTTCTTCGTTTCAAAGATTTCTATTGGAAACTCTTCAGAACTGAAGTGCACCCTGGTACAAGTCAGCTTGTTTTCTCAGCTCTTCCAGATGTTTTTTCTTATCCAAATAACCTTTCTCTAGAGAATAAGACAGATTTTCTGAGAGCAAGATAATTACATACAGAATCTAATTCTACTTACAGAGACAACTCCCTTTTAGTTTAAAATGAACATATTAGTACTATTTTCCTTTAACTTTTCCAAAAGAAAGATCATTTCATCCTCTCTGGACGAGACACTGTACATAAGAGTCTGTCTGCTACTTGCAGTAGATCAACATTTTTCAAGTCTTCTTGTCAGGGAAGACAGAAGAGGAGTATGTATCGGAAAGGCAAGGGAGAGCTTGCCATTTCATTTACTGGGTACCCACCAATACTTATTCACTGTTCAAATGCTTTCCAGAAACACAGCATTGAAGAATACAGCTATCGCAAAGAGATGGAGGTTTTGTTACAACAGGATAAACCCCCATCAAAATTATTTTTATTCTTTGGAGATCAGGTTGTGATTAGATGGAAGAACCCGTTCACACTGTGGGAGAATGGACTGCATATTTCCAGTGGCTACCCAGGAGCTATAGGAAAGACTGAAGTCTCCAGTGATCCCACTGTTAACTCCTCCAGAAGCTTTGTGCTCTTTATACAGTTTAATTTGAATTTCATCATTCTAACATGCTTTTTTTTTTTTTTTTTAACTAAGAGAAACATGAGGTAAACTGGTTCCCACTGCAAGACTTGATCTTTTAAGAGTCAAATCCTTAAGCTACCGAGTCTGTTAGAGTGAACCAACATAACTCTATGTTAAATTCTTTTGGGTGCACACGTGTACATATATACTTATCTGTGCATGAGGAATCACCCATAAAGCACATCAAATAATGCAAAGGTTATCAAGTACTCAGAAGTCACCTAATGCCCCAAATATATTTTTATGTCTCACAGAAGAGGAGAGGCACCTTCTGTAAACATTTTAATCAAATGTAATTTTTAGGCTTATTTTTTCATACACAGAAACCTCCCTCTCTCCATACCCAAGACATTATTGCAGTGCACATGTTTCACCTTTTGGATTAGGAACTTTAATGTTTTCAGAATACACTTTTGTCACTTGAGCAAAGAGAATAATTGACAACAGTAGCATGCAGGCACAGCAGGAGGAGAGACTGTATCTCTCCAGCTACTGCATTTCATAGCTACTTAAATGGTGATACTCAGCAAATTTCTATTCTTAGAATTTATTCCAATGGTTATACAGCTCCACTCTCATTGTTTCCACCTGCTTTTGTTTTGGTCTCAATCTTCTTCCTTCTCCCTCTTTTGTCTTTTCAGTAGACAAGGGTTACTATCTCTATCTTGCTCTACCCATTCCCCTGAATTGCATGACCTCCACCACTTCTGCTACAGTCACCAGTCCTGTTGTCTCCCATCTGAGACAGAAAGAAGTTATTTCTAAAGATGAGCTAGGACTGTAAACCAATCTCCCTCATTCCCTAAAGCCAAAAGAGATCCTGCCTTTAGTTCTGATACACACACTTTATTTTCCTCCTTGTTATGTTGTGATAAACAGAGGAGATAATGAGGACAAGAGAGAGCAATGCTGCTGGTGAGTTCTGAAGGCTGGTGAAACAGTAGCTGGCAGAGCTTGGTGAGCAGAAATTACAGGGATAAAAAAAATCATATTTATGTTTTAGATGGCACGCACCTAATACAAATGAGATCCAAGAAGATTTTTAGCTGATGAAGATGATCAGATCTCTGCTTTGTCAACTCAACATTTCAGAAACCTTAAAATGTTCTCAATTTTGGCAGTTTTCACAAGGGTAAAAGACACGGGTAACAGATGGGTAATTTCCTTTTTTCCCCCCCTTAGAAGTGACAAATCTGAATTTCAAAGTGGTACAGTGAGAAAGCTTTATAATTATGTGGTTGTGAGGTTACTATCCAAGATGAGCACAAATGTATTCTCTATATACGGGTTCTGCAAAATGGCTAAATTTTAAAAAATAAAAAGCCTTCATGAAAAGTGCAAATGCAGCATGGAAATGTAGCCTAAACAGTGTCATTTTGGGAAAGTCACAAACCATGAAAAAACAACACTGAAATAAAATTAGGGCATTGCCTAGTATGCTGCAGGTGTGAGCTAGACTGAAAGACAGGAAACACACAGGGCAGCAGTTGTGTGAGTGGCCCTGAGAGAGAACAGTGCAGCAAAGCTTGCTCATTTCCACTGCATTTAGGGAAATGGGACTTAGGAACGTTTGCCGTAAAGACCATTGTATCAAAATAAATATCTAGTCTTATTATCAGTTTCCTCCTAATGCGTTTGGTACTTTGATGTTCCCTAACTAATTGCTAATTATAACGATCTACATATTTCGAATGTAATATGCATATGTGTATGTTATTTGGATTCATAATGAAATTTCAGTACATTTCTGGGGAGACCTAGTGACATGAAAATTTGGATTTTGAAAAGGAAGCTTTAAATATGATTAAAGCTTTGAACAAAATAGCATCCCAACAATACATTGAATACATTGATATTGAAAAGTTCCCTTAGTAATTTCTCTGCTACAAAATCCCACAAAAATGAAATCATTTTAAAACATACAGCATTTTCATTTTGTATCCTCATTCATTGCATATTTATACTTACTTAAAAGAAATCAAACAGTTTTTCCTTTCTACAGTTTTCTACTGTTCTGTAGCAAGCACAGCCAGAAAGGATTGTGAGCAAGATGAGAATGATAGCGTGCCGAGCAGGTTGCTTCCTCTGCCTCAGACACACTGGGAAAGGGTTATAGCTAGATGAAAATGTTCCTGAAGAAAATATTTCAGCCTCCTGGACCATTTAACAGTGTACATCATCTTTATTACAGTATTTTAATTCCTACAGAGTAATGTTAAAGGTATTTCTAAACCATCATTTTAGGATGTCCACAGTTTTACATTCTGTTCTAGAGTTGGCAGGACTTAGCCCAGAGCCAGGAGAGTGTTTTCATTGCGTGTTTAGTGTGAGGTGAATGCAAAAGTTTGTGAGGCAAGACTCCTTCATCCTGGTAATTATGAAGGCAATGAAGCTAGTCAGAATTATTTTCATTTTATTAATAGCTGTGTTTAAGCTTCTTAGAACTGCCTGTCTATGGAAAGTACATATTTTAAAACTAAGTGGTGGAAATGAGTGTGTTTTGCTAAATGTTTATCCATAAATGGAGTCTTCATATATCCAGAAGGAAAAATTGTCTGTTTGCCTATCATTTCTGTGAGATTTTCCACATTGCATTGGATCTAGGCCATAGATAATAGCAGATACCTTAATTTTAAACAAAGGGAGATCTTACTTAACTCTTTTAATCTTACCATTGAGGAATATTTCAATACCAGCTGCCAGTTCTATGTCCAAAAACCTTAGTATATGGATGTACTTATGAATAATGCATTCTTATCAAAGCAAGAACTCTAATCCAATGTATTTGGTATAAGGTGTCTTTGATTAAGTGATTTTCAGGATATTTAGGGAACTGTGGGGATTTTTTTAGGATTTTATTATCCAGACTATTTTCAAGATTTGAATTAGCTTTTACAAGAGTGGCACATGTTTGTGTAGCACTACTTAAAGTTGCCTTATCATCTGAAACTCCTGTACCAGGGATAAGGAAATAAAAGACTGTACTAAGAGTTTTGAGAAAAATATCTCTGAAGACAGAAGGCAGAAATATGGAATGTTTGTGTTCTAGTATTTCTCTTCTTGTATAATCTTTAAGGATAAAAAGAATTTTTACCATTGTTACTGCCTTAAAAGTTTGGGTCTGAAATTCTGTCCATGTGAACTTCACTGCCTGACTGGTGATTCCTCCTCTTATTTTACCATGAGAGAAGTTGAGTAATCCTTCAGAGTATAGGGTATTTGCAGGAGTCCTAATCACCACTGGCTTAACACTTGAGCAAAATAAGGTTCAGCAGCCTCAAGCTGCTGAAACGAAACACTGAGGCTGCGGGAGGCAAGAAGAAAAGGTACAAGATGGATTCAAAGCCACCTTTCAACCCATCTGCCATCCTGCCCAAGTCCCATACTCTGCCAGACTACACAGTCTGTCTCTCAATAACTCTCTTGTTCATGCTTTGAGTAGTCACTTTTCAGTCAGCATTTGCTAGAGATATAACTCCAAACTCTTTTTTTCACTTTGAAATAACTCCAAAGCTATTCCTCCATCAGCTTCTCAGAAATGCTCTCCTTGAATAGTTTTTTTCTCTGAAGTGACTTAAATAGACTATACTACTGCACTGCCCAGCTTCTTGAGACCTTCTGTTTCTTTGAACTTCCAAAATGTCTTCTCTATTATCAGAAAGGTAAACAAGGAAAGCTTCAGGCCTACCTTGCTCCTACAGGAATATTACTGCCATTCTCTATGCAAGACTGACCAGCTTTTCTAGCAAGTGAAGTGCCTTTCCCTAAGGTGAAATTTCATTCTGTTCATTTGCTATATTTGGATCAGGAACAGAGATGTACGATTCAGAATATCCCTAAATCCCCATCCTCAGCTCCAGTATATCAAGAAGAAAAAACATGTAACATGTTTTATTTCTGACATTATTACTGCCAACACTAGAGCATACAATTCACATCTGGATTTATTTTAAACTTTCTCATGATAACAGCTGCATTTCTTGTCTTCACTCGGATACATTTTTAAAAATGAAAATTGCCATGGCAACAGCCGCAGCCATTCATTATACAGCAATAGAAGTGGAACTAATATTTGTGAGAGAACCTCTGTTATTAGGCTAGTATTTCATTCAGGCAATGCCAGAGTAATTTTTCCCTAGCCTTTCCTTTTTTTAAAAGAAAAATATGGAAAATATTTTCAATAATGAAATGTAGGTGGGATTGAACTGCTCAGGAGATAAAAAGATTTTCTTCTTTAGATTACCGGCTCATCTCCAATCCAGATTAGCAAGAGACAAAAATTATCATCTGTTTGGAGGGCACAAGAAAAAAAATGATAGGGGTACCAAGATTTTAAAATCTCATTCCGTACCAGCTGTGTTCTCAACTGAAGCAAACTGAGAGACAGCAAACTGAGTACACTGGGTGTGTCTTCACTGGGGGAAAAAAAGATGTGACTCTTCTTTGAAAAGCATTAATGTCTAATGCAAAGGAAAAAACCACAGGCAGTTTGCAATGCTAACACAAAACAGTTCAAAATTAACTATCCTTCCCTCAAGATTTTGCTTCATATTACTTGTAACATACTATGCTACCCGAGATCATAGTGTACTATTTTCCCTATTAAAATGTGGCTAAAGAGCAAGTTTTGCACTGACCTGAAGGTCACGTTGTTCCAACTCAAGATTGTATTGTCCAAGTATGTCAGAAATCACATGGCTCATTTTGTTTGCATCTGTTTCCAATATTTTTCAGAGCATTAAACTTTTTTTTTTTTTTTTAAAATCTCCACAAGAATCTGGGTAGAAGATCAACAAACTGTATGCCAGATGTCGAAAATGTACATGAAATGTAAAAATATTTCCCTATTTAAACCTCTTCTGACTATGATAAAATGTATTTTGCAAGCACTGAATGTACAGGGACCACATACCATGTCGTGGAGACGTACCAAATATCACATTTCTTCCTGTTTATTACACATTAGAGAGTCTTAGGCAGCAGTGAGGGAGAGTACTAAAACAGAAAAAACTTTAGATAGACTTTCAGACTCCTTTAACTCTAATTTTCGTGGGATTTAATGTAGTTTATCTTCATCAATTGCGTTCAGCGTCAGGCCCCTCGGTGTACTGCTCTCTTTACAAGGTCCTAAAGATGCTGAAGTTGAGTGAAGGGAAACTAGGTGCTCCTTTCTTAATCTCTTACAGAAAACATTCTGGACGTGAAAAAGCCTGAGGCTGTTGATAGGCCAGAAATTTGGCACAGCACTTTAGTATTGGCAATAGACTATCCATCCACTCAAGTGGCTACCTGCATCCTCTAGCAGCAGACTTAGCTCTGTCCAGTATATACTATTTTAATCACAAACAGTAGCTTACATATCTCTTAACAGAGAAAGAGTACCCATACTTCACTGACTACTTAGTAAACTCTAAACTCTTTGTTCTGAACAAAGATTATTTTTTAGTCGAGCCTCATTAAATTACTTTTGTGTCATGGGCAGTTTATTTCAGGGAGGTAACATAGAGGAAAAACAGAATAGATCCTAAAACTACTTCTGTTGTGTCTGAGAAAAGTTTACAAAAACATGTACTTCATACCTTATATTTTTAAGAGAATGAAATCTAGCAGAAATCACAAAAATATAGTTTCAGTTTCTCCTGCTCCCTCACTTAATGCTTTGAATATCACCAGTAGCATGCTCCCAAATCCTGTCCTTCCTCTTCAACATTCATAGGTACGCTTTACATCCTCTGTAGTACTTCAAACAGGGCAGTTAGATGGAGGAGTTGAGGCTTGGCAGACCAGTGGTAAGAATGAGGTTCTTTCCTGTTACACTGACAAAGAGGAGAGAAGCAGTGAAAGAACAGGCTGTTTGTTTTCCTCAAGACGAGGAGGACTGGGCACTTAGAGCTTCCTCACGCGGTCTCTGGGAGCATTGAGCTGTCTACAGACAGGTCTCCTGTGAATTTGGAATGCTGTCTGAAAAGAAATTGCACACCACCCTTGAACAGGACAGTCTCGAGATCTTCATAAGCAGAGGTCACAGAAGAGAAAAGCTCCTCAAATATTAAATAAGAACCTGCTGTATTTGTTCTTTCATTGATCAGCTAAGCAATCTGATATTGCCCCTCCACCCCTTCATTCAGATTAATGTGAGGTGATTTCAGAGAAGATTATAGTGTACCATAGTACTGTTTAACCATCTGAAGGAGAATTTGATTTAAATGCCAGAGGAGGGTGACGTCAGTAGGACCATGCATATGTGAAGGATAAGAACTAGCTATTATTACCAACGGAAGGCTGCTATCCATCCCTTGGTATTTTGCACTGCAGGCAGGTGTAGTAAGCTCTGCTACAATGTTATGACAATGAGTTAAACCCTAAATGAAGGGAGTACTACCTGGCTTAAAATATACATCATTTTCTGTTAATTCTTGAGCTTCTCCTGAGCACAATCACGGGCTGTGTGATTCTAAGAAAATTATGATTCAGTAAAGGTTCAGTGCATACTGTTTCTGCTTAATCTCTACTAGTTGCCCATAAAGGCAAAGGATTTTCATGGCTAATCAAGTCCTTGAAATGTTCCTTAAAGTGTTTGGGTCACAGCCTATTTTTTTTTGTCTCACCAGTGTAAATCTGGAACTGCGTTGAATCAGTGGAGTTACTTCAGATACTCATTGTTGTAACAGTGGTTTGAAGCAGTTTCTCATCTAGAGCGCTCAAGCAGAATGACAGTAAATCATAGTCATTTAGTGGTAATCTGCTGCAGCGTTCTAACGTGTATCACTCAGTGCAGGCACCCATCAGGCCACATCGTTTTATCAACAGGGAGGTAGAATCCAATTGACATAGATAAATGTCACATTCATTTGCAAGAGTGCAGTAACTGTAAAAGATGAGGGTAGTTGAAAGGCTTCATTGTCTCATCCTGGAGTTATCCCAAGAATTTTAGTCCAAAAGGGGGGCTTAATTAAGACCACCTATCCTTCCAGTAATCACCTTCCCTACCTCTTATGGACACATCAGTCAGCATCTTCCTAGCATGCTCTGATGTTTTATTCTTTGCACTGAGTGTCTGTAGAGTAAATTATGTCCCACAGTATCACATTTTGCCACTTCTGTACAAATGAACCTGAGCTGTGGATGGAATTAGGCCTCCAAAAGCACATTAAACTCTTCTCTCTGCACTCATAGAACACTTGCAATTACACATTAACTCAATTTTTGTCTTCCAAAATAGATATATCATTTTCACTGAAATTCTTTATTTCAGGGTCTCATCACTCTGAACTAATGGTAAGAACTGTCACATAAATGGAAGGTTGTGCAAATGTTCCTGATAAATATTTATCAGCTCTGCTCTGAGTAACTTTGGA
The DNA here is from genome assembly GCA_028020825.1 of Podargus strigoides. Lineage (NCBI taxonomy): Eukaryota > Metazoa > Chordata > Aves > Caprimulgiformes > Podargidae > Podargus > Podargus strigoides. The sequence goes on from CM051628.1 coordinate 15,430,294, forward strand.
GGCTACTGGCTCACAGACAAGAAATTGAAGGATAATACAAAGGTGAAGAATGATATAATAAAGAAGAATAACATAAAGGTCATATGAGATAAAGATCTAGACATATATGAAGAGAGTGCTGCACACTATCATTAGAGAAATACAAATCATTAGATCATTTTACAAGTTCAGACGGTTGGGTCTAGAAGTGAGACAGCTGGGGGTGGATGATAGCTCTCAACTCAGGTATGAGGAGCAGGGAGGCAAAAAGTTCAGGCTCATAGACAAATGTTATTAATAGTATTTACACATACAGCACATCTAATCCTCGTAATGGCACAATATATAAATTTAAATTTTAGGTTCTCTTTCTGTTTTTTCCCATTTTCTGTTTGTTCAGGAAATGGTTTTAGCTGATCTGTATTTTGGGGTTTATTGCACATCTTGGGTGCCTGCAGATGCCTTCACAAAGTATGAGGTACTCTTATTCACCAGATATGCTCTTCCTGGGTTGTTTAATTAGCATGATGCAGCAAATTTACTTCAAATAACATACAGGAATTTATTTATTTCTTCCTCCAGATACTGACTGGAGAATTTTTTTTATTATTCATTGTTTCTTGTTAACTCAGAGAGTTGGTGGCTTGATATATCACTGGATTGTAACTTTCAGTCATGTTTTCAATGAAGAAAAAAATGCATATTTTTACAGTATGGTTCTAATTTACAAGTTCTATCTTGCATAGGCATAAATGATTACTGAGAGATGCAAGGCAGAGAAGAGATCCAGCTCTTCATATTAATACAATAATAATTTACTTATCTGTATCTGTTCCTTGGTCATTGATTCTTTGTTTCTACTTTCTTTGCACTATATGCATCTTCGCAGTTGATGAAGCCACTAAGAGCCCCCTGACTGGGAGGACACACTTCAAGCTGCTCTAGATACACAGGCCATTTCTCTTTATGCAATATTTGAAAAGAATGGAAATTAAATAGGGAGTTGGATTACAGTTCTGATATGCAAATGAGAAAGGATCATAGTTGCAGGCACGGAAAACTGTAAATTATGTGCCTTTTGATATGATCAGCTCATAAGTAAGGACAGCCACACACTGGTAATAGCATAACACATAATGCAGCACATGCTGTCACAGATGACCCACTATCAGCCATCTGTTTTCTGCTGATGTGCTTCATTCCTCTCAAAGATATGGGACAGGCTTTTTAGAAGAGAGTTGTCCCTGGAAAATGACTGTGATATTTTCAAATAGATTTATGAAAATTAGACATTTAGAAGCAGTAGCAGTCATTTAAGAATGACATATTCCTATACCAAGCCTCAGATAAATGCTAATGTATTTTACTATTAAAGCTTTAGTTTTCTTTTATAAAGAATTTTAAGTCCAGGTTGCTGTTCATCAGGATTTTTTCCTGTCAAAGATAAAAATAGGGTAGTATTTGCCTAGAAGAAGGTAATGAAAAGATACTTGTACAGATACATTAGGACAGCACATACCATTTCTCAGATGCAAAGGATAGAGATGCTCCACCAGATATGACTTTAGACTTGAAATTGTTCAGCCTGCAGGCCCATTAGGTCATTACTCATTGTCAAAACTGTCACCTCACATCTCCTTTCTATGTGTCTGTAGTGACTGCAAGTTTGTAATCACCAAGTTCTGATCAAGATCAGAAGTAGGGGGTATTCCCAGCACTTCTGTCAGCAGGGTCTTGCAGAGGTTTTTTTCCTGGGCACCAGGATATTGGGTTCAACCCCATCAAGGTGGGTGACCTACCAGGTCCTTTTTAAGGCAAAGGTGGTGGAATCTTCAGGGCAAGAATGGGATCACCATGATAAAGAGATGGTTTCCAAGGCTCCCTAAGGAGGTAGAGCAGGCTTCCTAAGGTAATGGCTAGGGAGGCAGAGGACAAGGAGGGAGAATGACAGATTTTCTGGTGTCCCTGATGTTTGAGGGTAGATGAGAACTAAGATCTGCATTAGGGAAACAGCACAAACTACTCGTTTTCGTGACTGTATTGCAAGCTGCTGCCATGCATCAGCTCAGGCCTGTACACAGAAGAAAACTGAAGTGGTTACCAGTGAAGAAAATATTTATTATTAGCTGCCAAAAATGACTCCTGATGAGCAAAGCTGAATTCTGACTGCCCAGGTTAAAGGATAGAGTCACCCAAATTCTGCAGCTGTTCTGTAATACCACTGAAAAACTTACTAAGCTATCCAGCTACAACAGGTCTGAGGATGCTCTGTGTCACCTAAAAAGGAGCCTGAGTCTCTCAGTAGAACTAGCCTATGGTATTTTATGTTAAGTGAAAATCTAGCAGAGAGCCTGAATTCCTTTATTATTTTCATGCAGATATTGCTTTTCCTTATAAATAGGAAAACATATATTTTCCATAAAGTCTGTGACAGCTTTACTTTTCCAGCATTGCTGGTGCTTTTCCATCTGCCATCAGCTAGCCACTTTGGGACTGATAACAAATCTGTTTTGAGAAAAGCTTCCATACACAGTAAACGTCTTATGTACAACAACAGTAAGTTTGGTTCAAAGGAATCAAAATAAAATATCCTGTAATAGTTCATAAAGTCTGGAAAAACCTAGAAGGGAACAAAGGTTAGGACAAAAAAAGAGAGGAAGCATTTATGCCATGACACAGAGGAAAAGGAATAGAGTGTAATTCCAGCCAGAAGACAGTTTCTAAAATAACTGCTAGCAATAGCACTACTAGCAGTGTGCTGAAACCAGGTTGTGAGTGGAATAAAACCCATGTTTTGCAATGCCAAGAAGAATAAAGTTCAGATATCCAGAAAAACGAAGGTTCAAATGTGAGCCACTTGAGCATTTGACTCAGACACCAACTTTTTTTTTCTGCACTTCTTATACACATATAAAGAGAAGGCTTAATATGTATATTTATGTGAAATCCATGTTTCTGGAGCCTTAATACTCTAAAAATTTGCAAATATTTTCAGGAATAAATTCCAGGGAGACAGATTTCTTTATACAGAAGGACGTACAGAAAACTCATCTATATTCTTTTAATGCACCTTCTGTGCATTTGTGTTGCTTACTGATCACAGTTTTAAACATCTGAAAAATACAATAAGCTTTTTTGTTGTTGGAAATTTTCATCTAGAGGTTGCCTCAAGCTACTATTATAATTGGCTGCTTTCGCTAGTCCTAAAGCCTTCCTGCACTGGTGTTTCTCTTCTTTGCTCTCCTTTCATTGTCTGCAAACCTCCTCTACTTCGTATGTGCTTTTGTTGGCTTAGCACACTCACATTCCAGTCTTACCTAATTTGTTTTCATTTTTATAGTCCATCTACTTACTATTATTGTGTGAGGAAGCCTGGAAAGCTTTACCAATCTCAAACTTGCCAAGAGAAGGTGTAGGTGTGCGGTGCTATGCATGCGCTTTCACAGCTAGCTTCTAGTTCAAACACTTACTTTGTGGGAAAATTACAGTTCTGTCTTTTTGGCCTTCTTCCAACACTTTTAGGAAAACTATATAGTTTAAAAGTTGTGTGGGAACAAAAATTGTTCAGTTCACTTCTTTGAAAGCTCCAAGTTTTCTAACACAGTATGGTGACCTACCTTTTTCTGTATAATGTCAGGAAAAAATAACCTTCTTTCCCTCTTAAAAACAACCTTGAACTCTAGAATAATATTTTTTCCTGGCCTGTTTTATTTTTCTTAATTAGCAGTTGATGTAGTTCTATAATTATTTATCACCTAAGGGAGATCTCGCTTCATTCCACGAAGGTATTTTAAAGAATATCTGACCTTCCTGTACTTTCAGGTATGATTTTTTATTTTAGATTGTTCCTGATTTTTCTCTGTGCAGTATTATGTGGCACATGATAGCACAGCAAGCAGGAAGGAGGTCACTGGGCAAGAGGAAGCCCTCTGACTTAACAAGTAGAAGGAAATCGTCCTCTTCAAAGACAGTAAACTGTTTGTTTTCATGTTGATCAAATAGACAGGAGGAAGAAAGGAATAAAGCAGTTTGTTTACTGGCTATTTCTAATCATGAATTCCACATCATAAAATTAGGAATTTTCTGCTGTTTGCACACATTTTCCTTCTGATGCTTGAGTGTTTTCTTCAGCATATTGCATTTTTCTAAAATTCATCTGATACATGTGTTGCATCACTTTGGCTTATATCAAAAGATCTTTGTGCTGTTCCACTAAGTTACAACAGATTACCATCTCTTTATTTGGTGCTGCCCTAGGTACATCAGACCTTGTCAGGAACAAGATTTAACCTCACCTACAGATTTTTTTCCTCAAAAAACTTCCATGACTTACTAAAGATCTTTTCTCTAAGCCTAAATGTTTTCAACATTTTTAAAAGGAAAATACATTGAGCTAATTCAAAGGCTGGAAAATCTTACAGGAAGAAAAGGATCTTATGAATGGATGAGCTTTTCCTTGAGAATCACTGAAGATGTAAAAAGTAATCAATTTATATATAACTGGAAACATGACTGTACTCTTTCTATTGCAATAGTACTTCTGCTTGTCATGTGTGGACCCAACAAAAATCTTTTACTCCTATCCCTCCACTCTACGTAGATAAAGCATATCTTTGTCATTAGTTCCATTCATTTATCAATCTCTGAAAACAGTATTCTACTGTATTCATTTTCAGGGTTTGCTTAATCCACCTCTGATACAAATATACAGAAATAGACCCATTTTTTTTCTTATACTTGTTCAACAATTAGAAAGCCTGTAATATTTAAAAACTAAACACAGTTTCAAATTTAGTATCAAACTCTCACACATTGCTTGTTCATGAACCGTGATCAACCCCTTTTGTATCAGACACGGAGCACAGATAGCAGAAATAGCGAGTCATACCATCATGTTTCTTGCAATGCTCTCTGAGGAAAAGGAAGAAGAGTAAAGGCAGTGTAAGCTTAATTACAGTTCTCTCCAGGGTTATAATTTGCAATTTTGTTTTTAGGTCAAATAATTGGCTTAGAAGGAAATATTGGAATAAACAGGATAAAATTCTCTTCTGTTGAAATACAGCTTATATAGAAAAATTATCATGTAAATTAGTATTGTGTTTTAGGTGCTTGAAAGGGTTAAAAATTAGTTTTATAGAAGAAACATTCAGAAAAAGAAATAATAGCTCTAGTACAGAATAATGCAAAATAGAACTAAATACTCTTAGAGCTGTAGGGAAACCTGAGTTCTGGAAAGATTTAGACTAGAAACCACAGTTAGCATAATGAGCATATGTTGTGTTATGGTGCTTTTTAAAAAATCATGGGGCTTGGGGGGCATATTGAGTAGAAAAATTTCCCAGTGAGAATGAGTCACTCCATATTTGTTCCTGAAATAACTATCTTAAGAATAGGATGTTTTCTTCTCATTTTCTCCATACCTGAAAGCTGTTGGCAAATTGGAGGGCAAACTGGAAACCTAACTGGTCTTAACAAAGTCAGCTTTTCTTGCCTTAAGGTTAGCATACTTAATAAAACGTCCGTTAATGGATACAGCTTACATTGGACTAGTAAACTTTCACTCCATGTCAAGCTTTTTTTCGTTTACTTCTTATTATTGAGCATCAATTTCGTGGGCAGAGCCCATCAACATAATAGAACAATTTCCCTTGATTTTAGGGTGCAGTCAGGTTGACCGCTCTTAATTCACCATTCATGCTTGTGGCAGCACCAGTGGCACAAAAGATCAATTCCTGATTTATAGTTCACTAAGCAATACAGAACAGCAGCTACAGTCTCTGTGTACTAACTTGGGGCAAATATCAAGAGAACCAAGTGGCTGCTTTGCTTTCAAGACACATGTAAAAGGTTTAGATCTAACAGTCCTGATTATACTACCAAATATTTTCAACTTTAAATAACTAATCAAAGCCCTCCCTAAGTATACAAAATACACTCAGTAAATTAGACTATAAACATAGAGTATCACAGATGATAGGATTTCCTTTTACAGAGCTATTCGTCAGTTTAGAGACTGTATCTATGGCTTAATATAGTTCTTTATTTCATATGGGATCTAAAAAAATAAATTTGAGTAGGCCAGATTCAATAAGTATTCACCACTTGTATTCAGTGGTGTTGTGCCTTTAGAATCCTTGTGCCTTTTTTACAGACTGAAAGCGTAAGATCTGTTTTCACGTGTCTTCAAGTTATTTGGAGATTCCTAAATTAATGCAACTGTTTAGAAAATCTTCCATACAGAGCTTCATCTCTAAGCCTCATCTCCAGATGGAAGATATCAGACTTCAGGGATCACATTCTTAATATGCAAGAGCTTAAAATATTCAAAACATTTTGAAAATTCTAAATTTTCAATGCTTAAAATACCTATAATTTTTCAGCAATCCACATTGCTTTCTTGGCATCTAATGCCATGCTCAGTACATTTTCTTTGACAATGAACATAAAAGACCTGCAGTACTGAAAGGAACAGAACCACAAAGATCTAAAATGTTGGTTGATTAGCTTGGGAATATTTTATATCTATTAAATTTAATGTTTCAACAAGAAAAAAAGGCATACATGCCTGGTGTTACTAGTGTTCTGGGCAGTAACTGACTAGTGGCGAATAACAACCCTGAAACTCAAAAATGCTTTAGTGCACAGCCTTCCCTTTGGTGGCATTTCCCATTCAAAAATACTCTCGATGGCTGTGCTCAGAGTTGGGATACACGAGATGACCTTCGACAACTGCAGCAGTTTCTGTGGGACAACATTCATTCTGTCCACAAGGTTTCCTATTGTTGAGCTCTTGATATGCTTTCAGCTCTATTTATGAAGGATGAGAACTACTAGGTGGTTTATGACAAGACTGCTGCTGCAGATTTGGGACTGTGATTTGTGTCACCCATTTGAGCCTCAGCCATAAAGCTGCACTTTTTATCACGAATGTTTGTGAATACATAACTGCTCTGAAGACATACAGCCAATAAATAATTCAAAGTTATTTATCTTCCCTGCGGTTTTCTTATACACCTACCACCTTTTAATGTTTAGTTGGCCTGGAAACAATATTCTTTATGGCACTTCTAGTATAAAAATGTTTACTGACTGGCAGCAGACTATTGATTTCCAGTGTGATGCCTTGAAAATAACCCCCCCAGCCTCCAAATGCTTTGCTCTCCTATCTGCTATCAGTCTAGAGAAGCTTTGTTTTGCATTTTGAGTCTCTGAAAATGTTCATTTTCACTTATTGATTCCAATATCATAATAATGTGATTGAATTCATTATTCTTTTTTCTCTCCCTCTCCCCCGTGCCTTTGTTTTATTTTCAGCTCTATATCTATTTACAGTCCTAAGGAGAATCCCAATGCATTTGATGCTGCTGCTTTCTTCCAGTCAGTGGGAAATTTCCTGGGGATATTTGCTGGATCATTTGCCATGGGATCCTCTTATGCTGTTGTCACAGCCTTAATATCCTTTATGGTTTGTTTTCAGAGAGAAAATCTATATATGCTGGAAAAAATGTGATATCTAAGAATGACCATCTCTAGTTTGAGCCCAAACCTTTTCACTGTTGATTCAAGATGTTGCAGTCAAATCACAAATTGACACGAAATTTCACATGTCAGAATCCACAAAGAACTTAATGTGCAAATTTCTTTTTAACATTTGGTAAGACTCTGGTCTTTATTTACTATTTGTGAATAATTACATTCTTAGGAAAGTGTTTTGAGGTATTTTGGGGTTAAAATATGGCTTTAAGAACTAGAGACTTGCAGCAGTTAGGCAAAAATTCACACAAACACTAGACTACAAATCAAGTCAGTCAGTTTACCTAAACTAGAAATAAAAGGCCCTGTTGCCCTGCATTTTTTCTTATGTTTTACAGTTCTTCATGTAAAATACTGTCATAGAAAGAGCATCTATTTTCATCTGTCTTGCAATGATGCAGAAGTAAACAAAATGCCAGTTTGTTTATAAAACTGGACAAAATTACTTTCTCTTTTTTTTCTGGGTAAAGAATATAAGATGCAACCAACTAGGCATTAGTTCGAAAACCACAAAAGTACTTGAAACAGCCTACTTGTAGGATTCATCTGTTTAAAAAATGCTGGATTTTCCTCTTTGTTTGAGATAATTTAAAAGCTGTGCAGTTTTCCCTGAATTCAACTTGTATGGATGAGTATGTTGGGGGAGCTTACTTTCCTTCATCCTTTGTCAGGTTGGGGGCAATTTTAGCTTACACATCAACTGTTTTTTTATTTTTCCTTAATAATCTTCTAGCACTTGACAAAATTTACAAAACTGTGCGAGTTCCCTATGCTGGAGACAGGTCTATTTTTCCTCTTATCCTGGAGTGCCTTCTTATCAGCAGAAGCTGCTGGTCTTACAGGTAAGTGTTTCATTTTATTGAATAAAAGCAGTTTTATAATATGCCTCTAGTGTGGGAAAATTGCATGTTTATTTTGGGTTTCTAAAAGCCAGTTGCTCTATCAGACATGGTTTCATCTTTAAGAATAAAGCTGTAGAGACAAAGACTTACTAGATCAGGCTGAGGTCCTCAGTCTTTCTTCCCTACCTTCCTTACATTGTCCCAACCCTACTAGTCCCACTATTAATCCCACTATTTTCTGCCCAGCTATATAGGACCAAAGATGATGGCAAGTATTAGAAAGTCAATTTACAGTGGCATGTGACTGTCAGAGACTGTGTGCTCCTCTGCATGCATGGCATGCCCTAGTCCCTCCTCCTTTTTCCCAGCAAGCAATGACTAAACAGAGGACAGGGTCATCCTCAACATTCCCAGTGGATGGCAGACACCTCTGGATTTATTTTTTTTAAAATTCATCTTGTTCAGTGCACCTCCATAAATGCCTTTTCAACAGCAGAGGTACAGTTATATCCCCGTGACAGGTAGAAAGACATGTGATGTGATTGGGTTTTTTGTCAATACTGAGAAAGAAATTGTGCAATCGCAATCTAGTACATCCTCGGGGACAGCTTTTTACGACATAAAGAGTCCACAGAAGTTTAGGCAGAGATGGTAAATGGATATAGTTTACCTCAACAGCAACCTACTGTCATGTGATTTGAAAGATTTGTAAGAGTTCAATCATTTTAATGTTCTTGATGCTGTCACCTCTGAAATCTGGTGCTCTAATTAATGTCAGGAAAAGTCAGGGGAAGAAAACTGCTTAATGGACTGTTAATGCAGCCCATGCTGTTTTGTTTGCAAAATTGTGCAAAGGTTTTTGAATTCAAGAGTTATATTTCTACTGACTTCTGTGGAGCCAGCATGCTACTTTTTTAATATTAGCCACACAATGAAACTACTTCTGAATGAGTATTAACATCTGCATGTTCTGGCATCTTTGCCTTATTAAATATATAAATTTTTATCCTGGTTACTGCTAAAATCTTTGGGCCAATGAACAAAAAGAGGAGCACATGAACTGAACAAAAGGGTGGTATTCCATCACACACAGAAAATCAGATACTAGCTGGAATAAAAGTCCGTTTTGTGTCTTTATGCTTAACGGCTCTTAAAAACGTGACATGATTACTACATAAAAATGGAAGCAAAGGACGACTGTTAATCACTTGCCTCCTACTGGAGGTAATGATTTCCTAATCCAATGACTTCCAAGGAAAGACTATTTTAAAATACATTCCCAGCTGAGAACAAGGATGCTGCGTTTCAGCAAATGCATAATTGGTAAGTTATACATTACATCCAAAAAATGGATTTCTAAGGAAAACACCAATATCCTTCAGAGACACAGGTGCTACATCAAAGGTAATTTCCATTTTTTGGGCATAGGAACAGACTGTATGTCCAGATAAAAAATAATTGGCATATGTCTTTTTTGCATACTGCAAGTGTGGTGACAGACAGCATAGTCTCTCCCAGCAGTCACTCTGAAGAGTGTTTCATTTCTCTTTTCTTTTGCAATATATAAAATATCTGAAATAAAAGACTTAATTATTGACAGACAGTTTTTACAGAAGCCATGGTAAGGAATTTTAAATGGACAGAGGAAGAGCCAGAGAAAGGAAGTGAAACTTGAGTAAAGTTCCAATTAAAGGGAAAAAACAGGAAACTCTTGGGAAATTTAGGCCTTTCTTATAAATAAAGGAACTGATATAAGCACATAATAGAGAATTGCTCTGCTAACACACAAGTTCCAAGGAAAACATACCAAGACCTTTTAGGTCTGTCACTAGCCTTTTTTTCATGGGTGTGTTCTGAGTTTCCAGTGGAAATTGTTTAATTACAGTGTTGTGAGGAGGCAAAGTTTAATCTTGAAAGTTTTATCAGTTGAGTCTTTGTCATTTAGTTTCTGTGAAAGGCTTTTGTCAGAGGCAGTTACAGTGGAAGAAATTCATGGAGCCTTTCTTATAGCTTCAGAAGTTCAAAGCTGTGTTTTGTAAATGCATTGACTCTATTAGTACTGTGCTAACATTACACTTTAAAGTGGGTTTTTTTAGTTGTCTGGTTTAACCAGTTTTGATGTTGCTTTCATCTTCTCTCAATCTCGTCTGAAATAGCTCCAGCTCCCCTCCTTTCATAATATGATTTTAAACAGAAGAATTACTGCATTGGCTAAGAAATTTTCAGCTGACTCTAGGTTCTGCTGGAAGTATACATTTCAGAGGTGGCTCTCATTTCTCATACCCATTCTAAGGAAATCTGTGTAAAATGCAGTTATTGCATCCAGTCTCCCACACGGGAATGTGATGCATGAAGCACCTACTGCAGAAGGCACAGGGAGCCTGGGGGAAAGGCAGTCACTCTTCAGAACACACTTAGCTCTTAATTCATACTCTACCATTTCCAGTCTTTCCAATTTACTTGCTTTGCCCTTTGTCATGCTTAATGCATACATCATCTGGTTCTGTGGTCAAGAGTGTCTATTCTCAAAAGCGATCACTAGGATTAGATTTAGATCACTAGGGTAGATTTAGGTTAGAAGTAAGGAAAAAGTTTTTCAATATGAGGGCGGTGGATCATTGGAACAGGTTCCCAGGGAGGCAGTGGAGGCCCCATCCCTGGAGACATTCAAGGTCAGGCTCGATGGGGCTCTGAGCAACCTGATCTAGTAAAGATGTCCCTGCTCACTGCAGGGGTGTTGGACTAGATGACCCTTGAGAGTCCCTTCCAACCCAATATATTCTATGATTCTATGATGCTATGATTAAGAGAGCATTATAACCATGCAATGACCCTGCTGAACCATTCCATTCAATGAGCTAAAGTCCTAGTTTGAAGTCTTTGACTTCAGTAGGCTTGCTTCAAAAATTAACTTGATCCATTGTGCATTCATGCCTATATTCCTCTTCATTTTCCTTGGATATTGTGTTTTCTCTGTTCATTCCTTCTAAATGAACTTCAAAGGATTAACACTAGACATCAGTATTTCCTTGTAGCTATTAAGTAATTGCAAAATAATTTTATTCGTATAATACTTTCCACACTAGTTCTTTATGAGCCTTTTGATGTCTAATATTGAAGTATGTCATATTTTCTAAATAACAGGCAATACTGTTTTTTGTACAGGTATAACAAGTAGTAGAGCTCACTTGTTTACCTTGCAGATTTTTTTAAACAAAATGTGAATGGAGAGTAGTACAGGTCAACATTTTATAAAATATTTCATTCCTCTACCTCAAGATACACCATGATGTATAACACACAATATATGGGTCTGACCCTGGTTGAAAAATGGATGGGATCAAACCAGCAAATAAAAATTAAGATCTGGGATGACTACTCAATTATTGTTATACTGGTAATTGTAAATTATAAGTTAATGTTATGGTTATTAATCTTATAGCTATATCATCAAGCTGTGACATATGCATGATAAACTGATTCTTATACAGTAAAATCTAATTTGTGCACTTTCTGATTTACCCCGAAGTATATCATTCCTGACTGCTGAGCAAACTTGTAGTAACAGAGTACTATAGTAAGGTCAGTGTTAATATAGTTGCTTTCATTTTCAAACTTCATTACAGAATATTTACTAGTAGGCTTTAAAAAAAAAATCTTGAAAAATTAAAACTCTTCTCAAAATATATGAGGAAAGTACATCTTGCATTTGTTAATTGCTTTATAATTAATAAAACTCGCTGATTTTTAACAGATCACTCATTTGCTAGCCTGTGAAAGATTCCATAATATACATTGACATTTAATGTTCACCTCAGTTAGACCCTCTCTATCTATAGCTGTTTGAACTAAGTAGACATTTAAATAAAAAGAGATTATTGTATCTGCAAAATACTTCAAAGTCATATAGAATTTATCAGTGTAAAAGCATCAAAATTACAGCCAACCACCTCTGATGCCAAAGACCTATACTATGAAAGCTAAGAAAGACAATAGATCTTGAAGGAAAAAATGTCGGAGGGGGATCATCTTTGTTCCTTTGCTGTTTTTCAAACCCCAGCCCAAAAATGATCCTTTTCCCATCATTATGAAGGAAATAGCTTGTGGTAATAAATTACTACTGCTTCCTCAGACTCAGCAATTCTTGTCTGAACATTTCATGGTATGTCTGATACCTGCCTTCTTATTCAGGGGCTCACAGGAGAGCAGAGTCTACATAGTGAGAAAGCTTTTCATCCAAAAATAAATAAGCAGCTTAATATGAATGACGTACCCAGGACAAGTCCAAAAAACTGATCTCTCACTGGGGCAGTTTTGTGCTACCTTTGTATTTAGGACATAGCAAGAACAAATGTCACCAACTCTCATTTCCTTTAGTACTGCTGACAAAGTGCATTTATTCTCTTGGCTGTTCCCTGTTCCTCTCTGTTTGCTCTAATTTGTCTTGGATCCATCATCTACCTCACTGGGTTTTTTAAATGTTGTGACCAGTTCTTCTTGTATCATCCTCAGAAGGGATCTATCAAAACATTTCTGTCTGAAGTTCTGAGCTCTGTGAGCACAATGAGGTTGGTACCTGACTGGCTTTAGTTCACTGAGCTGACATTATTCCATAAAAGTAAGTTATTCGGGACTTTAAATTCTCAATGTTATGGTTTTCTTTCCGTTATTCATAAGTAGTGTGCCATGTTGTGTCATACAGAGAAGTAGACAGACTCCTCCCAGTAACAAGGGAGAAGGGATAGCTTGGATTCTAGGTCAAAAGGAAACAGATCTCAACTCTTAAGCTCTAGTTCTGCCACTCCTCAGAGGAAAGGATGACATTTGGGTCTCATTAGGAAAGCAAGCTCTTCACAGGTAAGAAGACGGCATTTATGCTGCTATGCAGAGACAGATGACAACTCGTCAAGTTTGCCACTAATTACTAACCCATTACTTGCCTGTAGCACTTCAGAGATGGCTCTAGATGATCTATGTTGTAGTCTAAAATAAGGAATATCAGGTGGATCCTGTACTGTAGAGGAACTTCTAGACCTACTTTGCTCACAATACAAGCTAGATCCAATACTCTGTGCAGTTTCAGTTATCCCATTTCAACAGCATCACTTGATCAGACTACGCACGTACTTTAGTCGGTGCCTGGGTCTGGCTAACGTAGGTCCTGTTGCAGGTATAGCCTTTTAAGACAGTAAGGGAAGAAGAGAAAGGTGTTTGTTTTTAGAGAAAAGTACATATTCTAGCATGACATTAGGCTGAGATTGATGATCAGTTACAGAAAATGAGGATAGTGAATTCTTATTGCTAGTGAATAGGTTCAGGATAAACAGAGTAAGCACTCTTTGTGTGTCTAGAACAAAACCTGGTGTGTGTCTCACCATAGGCATTCCAATCTCAATCGAATGCAGCAATTTACTTGAGGTTACAAAAGCGAAACACTGAAGCTCAGGTCTCACTTGAAGCAGCCAGGTGCAATACCAATGATCATTCCTCAGATGAGGGCCTAAACAATTCCCTCAGCTCTGTCTTTTGTTGCTTTCTGTCACTTCAACATAAAATCAACCTCAGAGAAAGCTTCATGAACAAAGAACCAGCTTTGGTTCTGCACTGGTGCAGGTCTGGTGAAAGAAATCTTGAATCCATGCTTCAGTATCAAAAAAATGATTAGTCACACTTCATACCCTCAGTGAAAACAGACTGAATAGGGATATTGTTGCTACTAGTTTTATAGCCTTATTACTGCAACAATTTGATGCAGAAGACAGTGCCTCATTTCCTGCCACTCACATGTTCAGTCCGCACTGGGATGTGCCCAGTAGGTGCTGTGGGGATATTCTGACATAAATATGACTGCAAAGTAAATCTTATCTGATTTAAATAGTTTCTCTATTACTCAGCCCTCATTGTTCTCTTTTCCCCACATTTCACTGCCTTAAATGAAAGACCAGTTCCTGTTGCTTGTTGTGCTGTGGGATTTGCAGTGTGTTGTACATGGTTAGAGGCATCTCTGAAACTCTGGAATGCTTCAAAGTTGAGATGAAAACTGGTCAGTTTACCTATAGATCTTTTCAAATGAAGTTATACATTTTATCCACTCCCTTGTTTCCTCAGAAGGTAGAGCTTTGGCATTTGTTTTTTTCTAAATTCTGTTTTTTAGTCACTAAAGAATCTGACAGCTGGAGACATAATGTCAGTTTTATTGTCTCAGATTAGCAAATTCTGAAGTTTAAATTGTGGCCAGTCACTTCCAGGTTTGCATTAAAAGCACACTGTCTGTGCTGCCCTTCTCTGACAAAAGCCAGACTTTTTTTACAGTTTTTGTCTTAGCACCCAATATTGAAAAGCAAGGGTACACTTTCTTTACCTATTAAATTATTCAAAAACAGATTTTATCTTTCAGTGACAATACAGGAATTGGTTTTAGATTAATACTCATAAATTAATATTCACACTAACATGTTAATGTTCACACTGTTAGCAAAATATTTTTAAAGATATAAATTAGTCCTTTATCTTATATTATCTTTTGATACCTAGCAACAATTTCAACTAAAGTATTCGGCAAAACTAATGTAAGAATAAGTTCTCTGGTTGAATAAACAGCTAACAAGCTATCACTATCTCTGTGTTATATAAAAAGAAAAACCATCAAATAAAATGGTAGGCTTTTATTGCTAATAAAACCTCTTCAAAGAGGTTGAGCTGCAGTTGGAACTTTACTAGTGACTATCATTTTACTGTGAGGTTTCTTATTTTTACATTAAGTGAAAAAAATCAGTAGCTTTATTTATATACACAAGCAGCTGTATTGCATTTAACAACTGATCATCCATTTCAACTCAAAACTGTTTAGTTTAGGTTAGCATTTTGTTCAGCAATTGTAGTACTAAGTATCTCGGCAATTGCTAAATTTTCCACTTAAAAATGAAACAACGTAATGGCACTGAAAAAGTCACCTGAGTCTCCAACACCCCAAAATTGAAGCACTGAGCACTAAGGACTGGTAAAAGGAACATATCACTTTATCTGCCTCCCTGCATCTAATAAATACTTTCTGTTTACAATTCCAGTATTAGCATATTTGGTCTTACTGTCACTCTGTCAAAGAAAGCCTGCAAAAAAATTTAACAAACTAATTTATGTACCATACACAGTTCATAGAGTATTTTGCTAACCAGCTAGCTTCAAAATCCAGCTTTAACAGTCTTACAAAGAAATCCAGATTGCCTTTTCCTTCTAACTAAAAAGTTCTCTGTTTGCCTCTTTAGGTACTCCTCTTTCCTTTGTAGTTGCATTAACCTGTAATTGGTCATTACTCTTAAGTAATCTTTTTTATGGAAATGCATTACAAACAATTTTCTCCAAGCCTTTTAATGAAGCATTCATTGCAAGAGGCACAGCTGGTACATATTATGCCCTCAATTGTAGCAACTGAAATATTCCACTGCATTCCCCAGGTCTTCCCTGGAAACAGGATATCTGGTTTCTACACTTGCATAACTGCATGGCTCAAATCATTTATTCCTATTATAAAATCAGATTTAGGCCATTTTATTCCTCATGTCACTCTCAGTTCTCTCACTACCCATAATTAACAGTTCCTTAGCAGTCAAAAAACATAATCATAGTTGAATTTAACATCCAATTTTAAAAATGCAAGACTTGGCATGATTTGTGGAGAAGAAAGTGAATCAGAAACTCTGACCTCCATTTCTGTTACTGAGCACGGAGCTGATGTTACTTAGCAACATTATTGATTGGCTATATTATTTAACTGAAATTTCATTGTTTGAGTATCCCATTGCATATTATTAATGCCTTAAGAATTTTTAAATTCCCTGAGTCAGTTCTGCATGAAGTTACTGAGAAAACAGACTTAGATGTATTTAAGAGAACAAAGATGCATTTGACCTCACAAAAACATGAACTTCCTAGAACATCTCTAGGCAGCGACAATCTCACTACTGCCCACATTATTTACTGCAAAGAAAAGTCTTAGTGTAGTCAGTAGAAAATAAATATCAAAACAGACATAAGAAAATAAATATTAAAGAAAAAAAAAATAAATAGGAGCAGTTAAAGCTCAGCGGAATTTCTCTTGGCTGCAGACACCAAAGTAGTACAGGTAAATTTACAATATAAAGAGAATCCAGAAACAAAGAAAATGTCCACAGTGGTTTGTAGGGGAAAGAAAGATTTGCTTTCTCATTTTCATTCTGATGGCAGTTATCCCTTGTGCCAATTCATCTCAAAATTTTTTACTCCACACTTTTTTCTTCCATCAAAGGCATATTAATGCCAGGCCCCAGTTCTTTGCAGAAACAAGAGATGTTTGCAAGAAAGTTGGATTTTGTTGGACAGTATTTTCATGGTTAGCAATCCAAAGAGAATCACAAACTTGAGAAAGACATGGTGAGGTAATAATTATTTTAACTGGTTATATGCTGTTCCCACACACACTCTCCCCCCGATTAAATAGTTTCAGCATTGTCTAGATTTCTACTTTGCCATGTTTCCTTATCTATACCATGCTTTACGGGAGGAAGATATTTCACTGACTTCCAGGGCCTTCTTGCTGCTAAAGTTCAAACCTTTAGAGGTTTGGATAAGCCTATTAAAGAACCTATCAAGGTACCAGCACTTTCACCTGACACTTGCTCAGTACATTACCATCCATTTTTTCCCATGACTATGTGAGGCCTGGCCTGCTTCTATTAATCCTTTCAAAGTAGCAGATTGTCTTAATTGTGTTTGCTGTGCTAAAGCCTGCAGCACCATCGATTCTGCCCCCTTACTGAGCCTCTTCTTGCTGGCCTGTGTAAATTCAGGAGAGTCACCATCCTGGAGAAGCTGGAGGAAGCCTTATCCAGTTCCAAGTCCAGGACTAAAGGCACAGACTGGGATTTCACAATTCTACTTCATGCTCTCTGCTTCCAGTAGAAGTGGTTTATATGTTTCAGTTCATGCTTGTTTAACCTAATAAATGCTTAGAAAGCTGCTGCACAGTGACATTGCAAGGATGGATATTGCCTAGAGCTGGACAGATATTTTTTTGCTTGCTTTGTTGCCTCTGTGTTTCCTTGGATTCTTCAGTGTTATTTCACTGAACACGTCAGCAGCTTATGAGCTAAAAATTACCTAAAAATTTGCAGAGCAGCCCATGAGGAAGCAGAACTAAAATGCTAATGAGGGCACGTTGTAGCTCTTAGACAGGAGGCAGTGGGTAGAAGGGCTGAAAGGCACAAGAACTAAAGCACTGTGGGGTGGGTGGTGGAAAACTGCCTCTGTGTGAGCCCTGGAGATCACAGGCATGCAGTGACCACACGGCAGGCTGGCTTTGTGCAAAACCAGTTGTTTGCATGATGCGCGTCTAGAAACTGAGCAGAAGTTACACACTCCATATGCTTCAGGAAATGGGTGTGGAGGTTTTCAGGGGAACGATGATTGGAATGGACATGAACAAGCCCTGAGCTGTTGAGTAAATAATTATCTATGTAGACATTCCCCAAGTTTAAGAAAAGAACAGAGCTTTTTTCTTCTGTGGGCATTTACATATGGTTCCTGGTGGACACTTATTTTTGGGTTTCCATTTTCTCCCTGTGTGGGTTCCCTCTGCCTTATCTGGGTCCAGAGCTGACAGGAAATTGCAGATACAATCTTGTCAGCTACTTTTATTATAATACTGCATTACAGTGATGTTATTCAACGATTCTAGTGAGTTAGGACCAGGGCCAGGGACGAAGTATTCAAAAATAAGAAATATCACTATGATACAAATTTATTGTTATTATTCCTGACAAACCTGCAGCCCTGCTTCTCAAGACCTTCCACAGGCTGGGAAGTATAATTACTGCCACATGGCTACAGTCATTGACCTAGTCATTCTGGGCAATCCAGCTCGTACCTGCCAGAGCATCATTTTTAAGCAATGTGTTGTTGGCCACTTTGCACATTGTTAGACACTGCTTATGATAAGGCTAACAATCAGGCACAGACTGAAATGATTTTCCCCTGTTGCAATCATTCAGTATGAAGCAATGTCAAACCATTTAAATGTAAAAAAAATATTTTTTCCTTTCCTATTCAGTTTCTGCCAAAATTTTCAAATAATCTGAAGTCCTTCACATTACAATTATCTTAGTCTTACCTATCTGTCAGTCGAATTATGGTAAGATGTTACCACGTATTAATTCACAGAACTTTTCTACAGTTTTGGGCCAAATATACAACAGTGAAAATGCTATAAATGCGTGCTGGACCAGGTAGAAGATTCAAGACCTTCATAATTTTTAGCAAAGAAAAAAATTCTATTTTGTTTGAAAGATGCTCTTATAAAACATATCTTAAAAGTTATTTTGTTACAAAATGCTGTTAATAGTCTAATTGGCATTTTTATGCTGCCCTTTGACAAACCTAAGTAAGAAAAAAGAAGCAGCTAATTCTGTTTTTTCTTTGAATTTCAGGTATTGTTGCAGTCCTTTTCTGCGGAGTCACACAGGCCCATTATACCTACAACAATCTGTCAGCAGATTCCAAGATGAGAACTAAACAGGTAGGGCATGGGAATAACTAACTTTGTGTCTTCAAATGGTGCAATGAATAGACAGATGTACTGGAATATAGCTGGATGGGATTTCATTGACACAAAGGAATCATAGAATCATTTTGGTTGGAAGAGACCTCTAAGAACATCAAGTCCAACCATTAACCTAACTGCCAATTTGCCACCACACCATGTCCCTCAGCAGTTATGTCTTCATTAGGGAAAAGACTAGAGATTTTGCCAGAATACCAGTAACAATTCTCTGGATAAGCAAAAAATATAAGAATTTGTTCTTCCCAGGAAACCTGAAATGTCAGCCAAGTAGGTAAAGGGTAAGGAGATAACAGTTTACACCAGCTTCCATACTAAAATGCTACAAAGTTAAGGAAATCAGAAAGCTCTGGTAAATAAGAGAGAAGTGGTCTGAAATTGGATCCATGTGGATTTTTGCAAATGGACTGCAGGAACTGCAGTCTGGCCAACAGCCTTGAGCAATGACATCGTTTCATTTCTGCCTCACTAAAAATCTGACAGAGATTGTGGGGTTTTTCCATTGTGTTAATTAGAGTTTAGAGACAAGAGAAATGTGGTCATCTTTTTTGTTTTAACAGGTGAGTAGTGCAATTGTAGTTATTTTTTAAAACTTGGGGCTGTTCTCAGTACTAGATATACCACATTGCAATGTTCAAAATACTTTTCAGCACAAGGAGTAATTTTAGACTACCTTGCCAATACCTAGATCCTCTGAGAAGTCATTTAAATGCAGTTCTCTATTAATGTTGACTCGTATGTCCCAAGAACCTCAGGTTGTAGAAAATCTATCTCCTAGAACAAAATGGAAACACATGGTCCAAGACTATAATTTTCCTGATGCAATCTGGTACCTTTTTCAGCAATTCCTCTGTTTTAAGCATTGGAAATTTTATGTAGAAAATTTCGTCGCTTCATGCACATACCTCAATTTAATCAAAAATCCAATTTTCTATCAAAAACAGTTTGATAGAAAATATATTGGCCACAATGTTAGTTCAACTGTCAGACTCTCTCAGATTTTAAATCACAAAATGTTTCTGGTCAGTACTTTCAGTGTAAAGTGTTAGCTAGTGAACAGGATAAGTCTTCTCAATTGCATTTCTTCGTACCAGAAGAGTCTGTGCTTTCAAAAAGTATTCATGCAGAAAAGAGAACCTTTCTATGATAACTATCGTAAGGGAATAACATTTATATCTACTATAGAACTGTTTCTATTTTGCAGAAATATGGAATTGCATATGCCATAACTACCCTTGCACATAACTCTTACAATTCGAATAGAAGGCTTTTTCAGGGATTCATCTGCATGATTTAGTGATGCATAGCCTCAGAGAGAGAAAGAGAAAAAGAAAAGCAGTGGTATTTTTAATTACATATGAACCTTTTCAACTACAGAATTAACTAACATTTAAATGCATACTGATTTTGTTCATGTTTACTCTTTCATTCCCTCCCATTCAACAGTGCAAAACAAAATAGTGAAAATAAACTGAATCTACACTTGAACACAAAGAAAAGGGATTATGTGTTTCTCTGTGGAGCTATAAGTTTTATGCACCCCTTCTATTCTGTTTTTCTCTTTCCCCATAAGCTCTTAATCCTCAGCCTCCCTTACAATATGGTTCAAAAATTGTTGTTAAATTCCCTTGAATTCTTCTAATTTGTTTTCTAATCCGAAGATTACCCTTTCATATGCTGCTGTTCCAGCAAGACCTGCACCGCCGCTTTCTTTCTCTCCTCCCAAGAATTCTCTTCAAGCAAGTTTACTAAGCCACACACTTGGCATTCTCATATTCATATATTACTTCAGTGCATTTTTAATGAATATTGTTGCTCAGAGAGCTTTGCTCCCAATCTAAGTAATTTTTATTACTCATTACTGGCCAAAATCAAGGGCTTTTCAGCTCATGTATAGAATTATTCCAAAGCAATCTCTCTCTTTTGTTGCAGTATGACAGATTTTTCAATAAGCACTGGTGAACCGTAATGCACACTGACAAAACAGTGAGTCAAGGCTGAAGCTAAAAGCTAACAAAACCCATGTAAATTAGATTTAAAACTGTAAAACAGATTGTGAAATTGTGTTAGCTGTTTTTAAACAAATGCTTTTTCTCTACTGCTTTTCATAATTTTCTTTACATTTTGTACTGGCTGTTAAAATCTCATAGCTTGATGGTAAAATTCAGTATATAGTGATAGAGGTGGTGTTTCTGGTCATGATGCTGGGTTCTCCATTTCTCATAGTAACTCATCATTTACTCTAAAAGAGTACATTTAAAAAAAACAAACAAACAAAAAAAAAAAACCCACAACAAAACAGTACGACTTTCTTCAGGTATTGATATAAAATGAAAACTTATCTACACTTCTTAAATGAGAATTTGAGAAGAGAACCTCCATTAAGAATGCCTGTTAGAAGATGTCATGCAATTATTAGTCCTCGTGTATCCTTTATTATCCAGTCAATCACCTTTTAACATTCCATGAAAGAGAAATATTAGATTTCCAGCATCTGAAACTTACAGAATCTGAAAGGATAAAGCAACACAATTCTTGTCACATACAATAGATTATTTTTACACTGTCATAAGAAAAGAAAGATAACAAAGATTTAGCAAAAATGCAGGCTTTGGAGAGTTTTCATTCAATCCAATTATCCCAGTTCTCACTAATTATTTATAAACATCCTGTGTGTTCTTATTGTTTGTTTTTAACATGAATGATGCTTTATGGCAGTATTTTTAAGTCATCATCAATGACCTGCCTATGGTCATAGTGATTTTAACGTTAAAATTCACACTGTCATCCATGGCAACAAGGTTAGGTCAAACAGAGTGCTCCTGAGTTTCACACATTTAAAGTTTAATTTATCCAATACTACTTTAGTGAAGGAGAAGGTGCAACTGCTAGGACCTGATCGAAAGCTATTTGATTCTGTGCAGCTTTCTCTAGAATTATTTACAGCTGCTAGTATAACCTCATGCTATGCTGCAGGCAAATAACAGTTGCTTCTAAACCTTGGGACATTATAGTTCAGATTTTACATTAGGTTCTTCAGATGTACAGTTGGATTGGGTTGATTTGCCCAGCTACAAGTAAGTCAGTGGTTGGGCAGGATGTTGCTAGATAAATAGAAATTACTGGTCTGTTGAAAGCAGGCAGACTGTAAATCCCTACAGGTCAGCTCTAGAAAGGGATGCATGGACTATACTGTGTTTTCTACAGGAAGAGAAGACATTCCTCACTACCTTTTTCTCTCTGCCCTCTATCAGTTTCCTTCAAATGCCAAGCTAAAACCAGTATAGTTTCCTAGAGGTGGAGTATTAAGGTGGAGAAGCTTCTCACCTTCCTTAGGGGCTGTAAATGTTATTCATCATACTTAGGAGTGATATAATTTTCTGGTTACGTTCATTTAACTCCAGGGAACAGCCACAATGAAGAGACCAGGGAACAAGGCAATATCTCTCTTTGGTTAAGTGTGCAAGGGTATGGAGAATTCTGCTTTCAGACAAAATACAGTGCCAGCAAGTTATAAATTCTGGAAAGGGAATTCTGAAACACATCTCCTATGGAAGTAGGACCAGGGAATTACTAGAAGGCACAGGACAGCACATCCAGCCAGCAAGGGCTTATGTCACGTACTACCCTGGCTGCCTCCATTCATTCCACCAGTCTAACCCTTGTTTACATAGTCACCTCTGAAACAGTTGTGTCTAACAAGTTCATGAAGGTTGCTTTCTCAAATTAGGCGTAATAGCCTTTCTAGCCACATTACTAGTTAAACAGTTATCCACACTTTTTTGCTGATCCTGATAGCAAACCCATTAGGGAACACCTACCTCACAGAGAAAAGCTTCTGGCCTGATTGTTCAGCTGCACTGGGCGTGCAGTATGTACAAGATGCCACATTAAGATTTCAGTGGCCATTCACCTCCAAGGTTTTACACAAGCTTCAGTGGGGTAAAGGTAAAACAAGAGAACTCAGTGCTGCATAACTTCTGAGTAACTTTATCAAAGCATGTAGTCATAGGACTGCTTGAGTAAATTAACTTACACTGAAGAACTGAAAGTGCAGACTGGTCTTTGGGCTTAGCTCACCAATGGACATAGTATTGATTGCCTCAAATTTTAATCTCAACACTCTAAAGCAGACATGATGAATCTCTGATTATTAAAAGTCATCACTTTGCAGAGAAGCAGCTAATATCTCCTGGAAATTCCTTGAAAATACATTGTTTTCAAAACTTGCTTAACTCGTTTATGATACAGTTATACATTTTCTAACAAGAAAATGGGCTAGAGATCAATCAGGTGATTGCTGGATCATAAATTGAGCTTGATGTAAGAGAGTTGCATTTGTAAGCATATTAATTTAATGCCAATTAATCATATTAATTGAAACAGGCTGAAAAAAAAGTCATGAAACATATTTTTAATTCCCCAAAAACTGTAAATCAAATCACTATAGTGTCTTGACCCTACTATGTCATTGAATAGCCTCAATATGGACTTTAGACTTGATGCTGTCCCATCCATAATTATAGACTCACTTCTGAAGCAAATTAGAACAGGTGAGTATGACTTAAAAAGTAAAGTATGGCAACGGAGATGTCCAAATCTACTGAGAGGGGTGTGGGGTGTGTGTCTGTTAATCAAAGGAGTAGTTCCTGAATAGCAATCACACAATGTTTAGTAAAAAGAGCATTGTAGGACTAAAGGCAAAGAGGTGGGTGAAGTCAGTTCTTGGCTCACTATATCCAAATGAAGCACCATCAGTGTGATCTAGTCATTCTACTGCTTTTCTGCTGGCCTGTCTATCTTATAAACAAGTTACAAACAGACCTACACTCAGAAATGAAACAACAGATCTCATTTCTCAAGATACGTGATACAACGACTATCATATAGGATTCTTATGTCAGCTCTCTTTTTGTAAGAAAATAAATAGAATCTTAGAATAATTATGGTTGGAAGGGACCTCCAGGGTCATCAAGTCCAACCTTTATCCCATCATATTCCTAACCATTACACCATTAGACCATGGCCTCAAGTGCCTCATCAACCCGTTTTTTGAACACCCCCAGGGACGGCGACTCCACCACCTCCCTGGGCAGCCTGTTCCAATGTCTAACCACGATCTCAGTAAACAACTTCTTCCTAATACTGCACTGCAAGTTCTGCTCCAGTAGCTTTCTCAGGAGAATGCTTGCTTTCTCCCCAGTTTAATGTTAAAAGCACATGCCAGGAACTGCAGCTACTGTTTTTATCTTTCTGTGAGAGAAGGGGAGTGGCTGAGTAGAGATGGCTGTGTACTACTACTGCCAAAACTGCATCAATCTACTCTTTGCAAGGGATCCTGCTCCAGATACCTGGCACCCATACTGTATTTGGGAAAAGCAGGCCTCTGAAATCATAGAGAGCAATGGCACAAACAGAAATGTGTTTAGTGCCCTTACCTGAAACCCTCCACAGTCACACAGGACATGTGTGTGCCCTGTGGCTTTGGTCCTGCTGTTTCGATGAGTGTTTAAGAGGCCAAACAATTAGTGCTGTGCTTACTTCTAAAGCACCCAGCCTATATTAATTTATCTCTGGCTAATGCCTACTATTTTCTCTTATTAGGCATGAGATTGTTTATAGATAATTAGTTTACACTTCTAGGAAGAAAAGGCCACACAAATGTCAGGATATAATGGTTCTTACAATTCAGTCTCTTGACTTTTAAAAATTTTGAGAGTATTTCTAGACTGAGGAAACTCTACTTACAGCAAAATGTCCTCGATAATTAGCAAAGCAACAACCACCACAAAACATAATTCTCACCCTTTTAAAATAAGCAGCCTAATTGGCAGCTGTTGTTGTGATTTGTTCAGGAACTCTACTTAGGAAAAAATTACCTTTAATGCACTGCAAGAGGTCAGGCGTTTCCATATAAATGACTGGCAGAGAGAAAGACTGAGAGAAAAGAAAAATTATCTTTCAAACAAGATTACCACCAGTACCAGATTCTAATCAGTCTTTGCATATGTGCTGTGCAGGAGGAATCTGTTTTCCCAGCACACCACAATCACAGTGCCTGCAGGAAAATTTCATACTAGAATGTTTTTTCATTATCTTTTGAGGTACATAGCACCATTGGCACTCTTATATAAGACAACATATTTGATGGGTAAACTGGAAATTCTTTTTAACTAATACATGGCTCTCAGGTCTGGCACTCTTCAGAAAGCATACAAGACGTCCTTGCCTGAAGGATCCAATGAAGTTCAAATTCCTAGTTAGCATTAAACAGGTTGCATGCATGAAGTACTTTCTTCCACTTACATGCATACTGAGCATAAAAGTCAGCTCTGATGGGCGCTTCAGTACTCTGAAGAGAAGCAACCCCTCAACCTTGTCCTGGACTTTTCCCTTATAACTTCCAGCGTTCCCTGCTAAAGCACTGAGGAGCTCCAGCTGCATCACAGGCACACTGGCTATGCCGGGTGCTCCTCAGCTGGACCCCTAGAGCTTGCTGACTCAATGCAGCTCTGCAGAGCCACTGGGTCTGCTACAAACCGGCTGCCCTTGTTTATAAATTGCCTTCTTATCTCTAATTGAATATGCACCACATGCGTAATGCTCATAATAATTATCGCCTTTAAAATGGATTGCGATTGACAGGAAGTGTACGATGAATTCCAGTTCTCTACACAGCTATTTTCTGTGCTAGGCAGAAAAAGCTGAAGATTGGAAATGTGCCAGCTGCATTGTTTGACCAGATGTACCATAAGATCTTATGGAACCATGCAGAACAGTATAAAGCCATAAAGAAAGCTAAAGCTGCTTACTGTATGGGTTTAACAAGAAGAATCATAACACCACAAGAAAATCATGATTTCTGCAAAAGGAATTATACTAGCATGTCTTTCAATCTGAATTTCTTAACAAAATCCCTCATTATCTGACTGATGTTCCTGATTACTTAACCACGCTAAAAGAATGTTAATGTGCAGTCTCTTTACGTGCAGCTTCCCTTAAATCTATGTGGAAATGCTGTAATTGTTTCCTCTCTTTTAGCTGTGAGCTACATGATGGATGGTAAACAGCTAAGAAACACTTCTACAAGTAAAATGATAACAGTAGACTTTATAACTATGGCATATCAGTAATTAGCTGCATAATTTATGATATATGCCCTAAATTAGCTGCTATCCTATCCATAATACTGAAAATATTTAGTGTCCAAATACAGCAAGTATTAGAATACTCAGTTCTATACTTCATTCTTTAATCTCCATTTTTCCTCCATTTTTTGCATACCTGCTCTAGTGATTACTGAACTGAAAATGTAAAGATTTACTGTGGCCTCATTATTTCCCATCAAGCATGTGTCCCTTTGTCATCAGCATTTTCTAAGGAATACCATATTTTAGTATCTTACACAGGCACTTCCCCATGAATAAAAATTGTATTTTGGGCCTATGAAAAAGAGATCTCTCAAAAAACAAAGGAAAACAACTTTCCTTCATTTTGCTTAGGCACAGGAACTGGAAAATACACATGCCTAAATGTAATTCATACCCTAAAGAAACCTGGAACTGTGAAAAGCAGTATTTCTAAAACAAAACTCATCTTGTTGAAAAATGATGTCATTTTTGATGCTGGTAGGCTAAGGAGCATAATGCCATATGCAAACTAGTTTCCAAATGGCTTCATTAAAGCTTTTAAAATCTGTTTAAACATTAAACATTTTCTTTAAATATTAATAAAGTTCTTTGATTGTTAAGGTTATAGTTTACTCTTTACAGCAGAGTAGCAGATGCCAGCAGTTAGCTAACATATACCAATTGGAATTAAAACTATAGGCCAAAATCTCATTGGCATATGGAGAAAAGTAATGGAATTCCAAACTGAGACACATGCTGTAGTTTCTTTGAAAGGTGCCCTGAATCACAAATGAGACTCTCATATGTCTTCATATGTGCAGTGGAGTCAAACTGTATGGGGCTATGTACGCTACTGCAGAATCTAATAGCTGGTTTATAACTATGCAGATCATGTTGTTTTACTTTGCACACATCTGTTATGGTGTCTCTCTTGATCTTCTCACAAGAGATTTGAAGAGTGACCTCTGAAGTGTTTCTCCATACTGTGGGTAGTTAGCACTTATCCCTAGTTTTTAAGCCAGCATCCAGACAAAGATCCAGCCTTGTCCTTCACCTCTGTAGACCACATCTAGCTTTATGAAGAGTATTTCCTCTAAGTATGTAGGCTGTTAAATCAAGTCCCTTCCTAATTATTGCCACTTTTCTCATCACCTGTGGAATGCATAAGGAGAAAAAGCAAACCCAATCTAATCCTGGGTAATAAACATGTTCTTGCATCATCAAAATGTAGTGCTGAAACAGAGTGCAGTTTAACATCACATACTTCGAGTATATATGGTTACCTTCAGTTTAAATTATATCTTACTCAATTTCACATTTTTCAGAAGTTGAGAATTACAACATTCCCTTAAACATGTAGTCAGTCACAACTCACCTGAGAATGTGACAGTGATAAAAAATAAAGGTGGAATTCTTCATTTAAGTCTTTCTTCATTTTTCATACAGGTAAACTAATTTAATGGACTTTTGTCATGAACCAAAGCTCTTTGACTTTAATGAGATTTGGCTTATGCTAAAAATGAAAAGGTTCCAAATAAGATGACAACAGAATTAGAAACACTTAGATTCTTTCTTAAATTATAGCTGTGTCCTAATGGTAATAATCTTCTCTAACTTTTTCTTTGTCTGGAACTGGCACCTAGCATATTATTGTGTTAGGCGATTTTACTACAGGATTTATCAATAAATTCTCCAATTATGGAATGAATGTCTAGAAAACATCATCTGTTTTGTATTTCTACGCATAGTATATTATGCTAAATTAGAATTCAGTAAGATTATCAAGCACGTGGTTTTTAATGTTGAGGGTATTATTAATAGGTTCCTTTGTCATAACCCTGTGTTGCCATACACTTGCATGAGTGTGTGTCAGTGTGTTCATAATTGCTCATACTATGAGGACATTGTGTTTGGTAAAGAAATATAGCTATTTCTCACATGGTTAGGTAGGTTACACTGTGATCTTTATAGAGCATCAAATTTGCCATAAATGTGCACTGACCTCACCAAAATAAATCGGCATGGTTTGGGAGCTAGCAACTTTACTGATGTTTTGAGGCCTCTGCTTCCCCTGCAAACGGTGATGCTTTTGCCCTGCCCAGAGAATCTTGGGGCAGCGGGAGGCCTTAAGGAATCTGAGGTGTTGTGTGATTTCTGACATTACCAAACCACTATTCACAAAGATCCAGTCTTGCAATCTGAAATATTCTTTATTTATCTCTTCCTTTTAACTTACATGATTCTTGCATGACTGCTGATGCCTTACAATTCTCTTTCTAGGAATATCATCTGCAAAACTCCGTATCAGCTAAAAGAACTGCACAAAAGCCTTGGTCAAAACTTTTTGGAAATGTGTAGCTAACAGTAAAATTCATGCACAATAAGCTGCAAGAATAAATACATGTAAATAAGGCACCATAATAGTCTAAAGCACTTGCCAGCATCCCATCTTTTTAGTGACTGCACAGCTGTGTTTCCATTACATGATTAATGGATTTTCTACCTTCAAAAGAGACACTTGTACAAAATGGTAGCACAGTGCAAGAAATACTAAACAGCTGACTATAGCTCATCTCTTTCTCATGGTTCCGTCTGTGGAAATAATTAAAGGCTAAAAAACCCTTTGTCAAAATCTTTGAGATCTAATGTCTAAATCATGGCTAGGATTCAAATAAGTGCCCTGTCTTTCTACACATTTCAGTACCTACCTAAACAGAAATTTGAGCATCTATTTCAAACCTTTCACTTTCAGTTCTGCTTTGGTCACACTAATTTAGGGAGGTGTTAACCACCCTTTGCCTCCAATGAACTTGAGAAAAGTTCTGAGTGTTTGAGAATTCCAAACAGAGGTTCAGCATCCTCAGCAGCACGCATTCACATTATGACTAATACTTTTCTAGAAAAAACATTTCTCTGTATGAAGTGCAGGATGAAACTTCCCTAGTCCACCCACCTTCTGCTTTCCTACAGCTTCTTATCAGGAGCTATTTTTAAGGTGCATTAAAGAATGACTAGCTGTATCTTTTCACTACAGATAGTTAATTTTATGTAAAAAAAAGAGTGTCCTGGGCTCTCAAATGTAAGCACAGTTGGAAGTGTATCTTAGTTTAGGATTTTTAATTTCTGCATGGTTTACTGTGCATCTTTTTTCTTTTTTTCTTTTTTTTGGTGGGGGCTGATACAAGTTGTGGGATTAGGAAAACATCACCAAGGAGACTACTAGTAATTTAGTAAACCTCTGTTGGTTTTAGACAGAGTTACACTATAGCCAGATGCAAACCTCCCCATTGAAATTAATTATGAAGCTATCATTAAAGTCAAATAGCTATGGGCTCACTTTGAGTTTGCGTACACTTACTTTAGGGGCAAGATTTCACCTTTCTTTCTTTCCAACCTAACAACATCCAGCTGCTGCAGCTTTTGTAGATCTTTGCCCTGTTTGTGCTTAATACTACATATTCGTCTCCATTGACTTTATGCAGACACATACACACATGCCCACATGTACACTCTGCGCTATGTAAC
This sequence comes from Podargus strigoides, assembly GCA_028020825.1. NCBI lineage: Eukaryota > Metazoa > Chordata > Aves > Caprimulgiformes > Podargidae > Podargus > Podargus strigoides. Next base: position 15,459,894 of record CM051628.1, read on the forward strand.
TTTCATCTGCATATATTTCACAGATACAAGTGCAGGGTGTCAGACAGTCCTTCAGCACAGGCAATTATATATTCGCAGTGGAAGTACTAAGGTTACAGCAGCTTCGAAGCTAACTTGTATTTGATGACAGCTTTCTTGTGCTTTATCCACAATATGATCCTTTGTACTCTTTTTAAAAAGTACATCACCAGCGAGAATCTGACATTTTCTGTGTGTAAGAAACTGGACCTTTCACACTAAATGTTCAGGAAAATCCTCCTCACATTCTCTTTCCCATTTATCTCATCTCCATACAGTATGCTCTCTAGACTCTAACTGTAGAGGACTGTTAGATAAGAAAAGTCACTTACTCCAATACTTAACGAAAAAAAGTGACACACAAAAACACAGTCGCTATTCACACTTCTTGGTCTTTTTGTCCGAATGAATCATTGATTCTTGAGTAGCAGCCTACATCAAGAGGCTAGGAAGCTGTTTAAGGATGATTGTAGAATTAAAACAAAAAAATTACCTGAATTCTCACCCAAAGCTTTGCTATATAAGAGCAGATCAGTGGACCTACTAATCCAGTATCCTGCTTCAGAAATTAGTAGTAGAATCTGCAAAGTAATTGCAAATAATACTGCCAAACATAACTATAGGGTAGCATTCTGCCAAGATAATGTAGTTAAAAGTTGGGTCATCAGTTACAGGTCTTTAAGAATAATAAATGAAGCTTAATATCATCAGGATCTCATACTATCCAACAAAAGTTAGAGCAAGAATATTCTTAGAGAGAGGATGCTCTCCCTAGGTTAGAAAGAGGTAAGGTATTGCGTCCATTCCCCTCCAGCCTCTATAAACAGACTTAAAACAAAACTGTATATATATATGGAAAACCCTGAACAAATAGCTGTGGCACAGAAAGTACTGAAGTTACTTAGTAAACACTCTCTTAGAATAGGCACTGAATAGAAACAAACCAGCATGTCATCAGTAAAACACATGCAAACACTGCTACTGTTTTCTGGATTAAGGTAAAGTGGTCTTTCCTGATTTACAGTTCTACAGCATTTTTCCACAGAAGTAGGTTCACAGACTATAAAGGGAAACATCAATATGGACAAACAGAAGCTGCAATATAATTTCTATAGAACAGGTGCAAAGAGAGAACAAGTATTTGTCCTGTAGTATTTTCGATTTGCAGTGAAATGAAAATCTTATAGTCATGAACATCAGATAATTTTTTTAGTCTTATTCTTTCTGGAAAGCATAAAGAAAAGACACAACAGGTGTCACAAGGATTCTTTTTTTTTTTCTTCCTGATAGGTTAAAGGCCCTCATATTGGTCACTCATTCCTAATATGTCAAAGACTAACTGAATTTCTTTCCAACACCCAAAACTTGACAAGAAAGGAAATTGTTTTTATGAACTCACTTCAAGAATTAATATTGGATAATATTTCCTCTCAGCAAATTGAAATGGAATAAATTGCATTTATCCTCCTTAGAAATTGATCACTTGAAGTTGTTAGGCAAGTCACAGAAAAAAAACTGAGGGGTGAAAAGAGGAAGATGAGATTGATTTTGTGTTTTATTTTTGAAAAATCAGCAGCAGTTCCTCTAATTCTAACATAAATGCAGAAACACGAAAGATGTATTAGTTCACTTCAATTTGAAAGACAGCTAGGTTACATTTGATAACATTACCATTTTTCTTTGACCAGAAGGAGAAGAGACATGCTCAAAAGCATCCAGTTCTCTTTTGTTAGCTGAAATTGGCTTTGGCAAAGCCACCAATTGTTTCTTTCTCTTGCTTATTTTTTTAAACATTATTCAATATAGCTCTTAACAGTCAGTGTATAAAGTCCCTCCTTCCACCTGATTGGTGATTTACTCCCCCAGAAAGATACCTTCCAAGAAAGTATCTTTCAAGTATCTTTCTTAATTTTTATTGATGTTTTTATAATATTGCAGCTTTTATAATTCTTTTTTTTTTCTGTGTATAGTTTATTCTCTGATTTCAGCTTTATAACAATAATAGCTTAATCCTATACAGCACAAGCTGTTCATACATAGCCTCTTCATTTTCCATTACCATAATTATCCCTCTATAAGCAAATGGAACAGCCATCCATGTTCCCAAAAATTTCCAAATTCATCCCTACACACTGTGGTTCTAGTACCATAATTAATTGCTGACCAGTCACATGTTCTTCATATCCCTTCAAAAGATTTTCCAGCTACAATCTGTTATGCCCCACCTTGAGCAGAACCCTTCCTTAATGCTTGCAGAGTAACACAATCCTGTGAAAGTAAGTGTAGAGAGTTTTAACTGCAGTAACGCCTGAACACATTATCTTGATACAGCAGAGCACTGATGATTCCTCCTTCCTTTGTGTCTGTAACATCTCAGTTCAGGAACTTAAGATAAACAAGCACTTTGAAACTAGGCGTTTCTAGTTTGTTAACCAAATAATAACTTAGATGACAAGCTGTAGGAGCAACAGGATCATCTTCTCTGTTTTGGCAATACCTTCCATTAAGGTGTCATTCTTGGGTTATTTTTAGGTACAACTTAATGCCCAATGTATAATAGCAAAAGTTGGTTGTGCTGCAGGAAGGGGAGATAGTGATGTAAAAAGGTTCCCTCTCTTACAAACTGATCCCCGTCTGAAAAAAAAATAACAAAGTTTACAGAAATCCCCTTTCTTAGGCAGCTTCGCAAGACTAATGATAGAATAATTAATTTTTCCACAGCTAGGTCCGAAGTCTCTTGAAGGCAACACAGAAACCTCATGAGGCTCTGAGTGTGGCTATACTACCACAAGTGCACACACACCAAAGTTTCTACTGCTCTCCATACCTTACACATATAAGAAATGAGCATATGGAGTCCCAGATTTTGAACAAAGTCACTGTCCTGGTTTCAGCTGGGATAGAGTTAATTTTCTTCCTAGTATCTGCTGTAGTACTGTGTTTTGAATTTAGGATGAGAATAAAGTTAATAACACGCTGATCTTTTAGTTGTTGCTGAGCAGTGCCTACACTAAGTCAAGGACTTTTCAGCTTCTCATACTGCCCTGCCAGCGAGAAGGCTGGGGGTGCACAAGGAGCTGGGAGAGGACACAGCCAGGGCGGCTGACCCCAAATGGCCAAAGGGATAGTCCAGACCATATGAAAGTCATGCTGAACAATAATACTGGGGGGAGTTGGCTGGGGGACAGTAGCGGCTGCTCGGGGACTGGCTGGGCATTGGTCAGCAAGTGGTGAGCAATTGCATTGTGCATCACTTGTTTTATATATTCTTTTATCATTATTATTATTTCCCCTTCTTTTTCTGTCCCATTAAACTGTCTTTATCTCAACCCACGAGTTTTACCTTTTTTCTTCTTCTCTCCCCCATATCCTACAGGGGGCAGTGAATGAATGAATGGCTGTGTGGTGTTTAGCTGCCTGCTGGGTTAAACCACAACAGTCACTTACTTGTCAATTAATTCATAAAATTGAATAACAAAGTTCTTTCTGAGGGTTAATTTGAAACCTGTAATTAACGATGTTGACAGATTCGTTGTAAATACAAACCAAACTAAGCTTCCTTTCACTGCTGAGTTCAAGCCTTTTTAGAAGTTCTGAATGTTTTAAGTCATTCTCCCTCTGATTTTCACTGCTCCAAGTAGTTTAGGACACATAAAATATTCTAATTTAGCTGCCTAATTTTCAACAGTTTTGATTTAAATTTCTCTAGTCCAGCGAAACCATTCATGACCTATGGAATTTTTAATGATAGAAAGGATCTGCCTTGATGTCTGGGCCAACAGTGTTTCTTTACTGTTGCTAGTCAGAATTGTGTTCTGTGCCAGTACTTTATCCAGCTTCTCCCAAGCTGAACTTTTGCGGTGTTGTGTAGATTATGCCAGAAAGAATAATCCATATACTGTGTAAATGCAAAATACTGCCGGCCTTTCCTCTTCCTTGGTGCTGCTTTTTCTTTATTTCTTTTTCCCGTTACTTTCCCAGTTCTTCCTCAGGCCTTACAAATCTTTCAAACCTCTCAGCTCTATAGGGAAATAGAAAGTTATTGTGTGCCTTCCATAAATCTGTTGGGCTGAAATTCGTTGAACTCAGTAGCAAAGCCTACTGATAAAAAGGCCAGAATTTTGCCCCAGGACATAAAAGATCCTGTAAGAATCTCTCTCCGCTACTGTGTTTGTAATTTACAGTCAAATATGCTTGCATATCAAAATTAGCACCATAAACAAGTTTATATTCTATCATGAATTCGAGTTACTTTTCCGGATTCTTTCATCTAAGCATGTTATTCTAGAAAGGAGCATTGTATCGCTGTGCTGTAAAGATCCATTATAGATATATAAAGGATCTCAAGCAAGAGGTTCAAATTCAAACCTTCTTTTTTTTTTTTAAATTTTGAAACCTCTAATCAAAAGAGAAAGATCAAATAAAGAAATCAGGCTATAATAAAGGCATCTACAATCTCAGAAAAATTATAGTAGTCTGAATTCTCACTACATTTTAATGCAAAATAGTTAAGGAAAAGCAATTTTCATCAGCTATTGATTTATCAATATCCTCGACTTCATAGAACATTTTTGACAGCTGTGATCTAATTAAATAGCATTATTCAAATATAATAAATTTTATAACCATCACTTATCACTGATCGCTTGGGATTTTAATAGCTCTCTGTCAACTTCAAATCTCTTTTAAAAAGTATAATCAATTTTACATCCTAGCTTCCTACCTGCTGTTGGACTATTGAAACACTCCCCATTTTGATGCCATGCAGGAATATATCACTGTAAGGTGTGACCCCTAGGCAGGCAGCATTTCTCCGTGTTGCTAGCAAAAGCAATGAAACTAGAGGCAGCTTGCAGGTACCCACTAGAGGTGGATGACATTCCTTCAGCAAGTATTAAATCAGGTGAAAGAACGTAATATTGCCATCAGTGAGTCAAATTCACCGAATTTTGCTGGAAATAAGTTGTGGATATAGTACAGCTTTTACCCAATACCCTTATACTAATATTATTCCCCTGAAAGAATACTGTTTATAATTCTGCTCTTACCCAGGACTCTCATACAAACTTTATTCCCTTGAGATGAAAAATGCTGTTTAAAATATTGGGATTTGAGAAATCTGACATTTTACACCACCACAAGGGGACTGTGGCATAGCATATGTTCATTTTCTCCTTTTGATGCTCCTTTAAATAATTCTAATTTTATTGCAGCTGAGATTAGAACTTAGTGTATCCCATCTTCCAGGTGCACTTATTAATTATCTAGATAATCTCTCTAACACTCACTGAAAATTTAAGTAGTTCTATAAAATGGATCAAGTTGCAAAATCCATTTTAGCATAGCTTGTTTCTCCAGTTGTCTTGAACTTTACCGTGGGGGTGGGAGAGAAGGAAGGACATGAAAAAAGGCGTCACTTTTCCTTATCTCACTCAAAAGATAAAACTAATACAGTTTTTATATCATGTAAAATTTTTCACTTGAGTTAAAATAATACATTGGTATAAGATAAACTTAGTGGTTAGAGCAAAGCTTAAGGTGTAGATAACCTGGATAGATTCTTTCCTCTGCCAGTGAGAAATGAACTGCAAGTGGCACTTTCCAGAAGAATGTCCCAACTTAAAACTGATTGTTTGCACATCCCTCTTAGTATGTAAAATGGCTGAGAGTAATAGAAAACCTAACCATATCTGGTGAATGATGTGTTTTTAAATACACAAACATTATGGCAATTTTAATAGACATTTTTAATATAAATCTTTTTTAATATCCATTTTTTACAGATAAAATAACCAAAGCAAAGGAAATACCAGTTTCAGTAACTCACTGAGCTAAACACCTAAATCAAGTGCCTGGATTGGTTCTGAACCAGTGTTTTTGTAATTAATACTCTACTCTGCAACGTGTTGACACTGGTGATTTATTACAACACTTACTTTAAAGCTATAAGCAGATTTATAGACTTCGTGGAGAGGTAGAATGGCACATTACAAATGAGGTTTTTGAGTTTAAACAGAAAAAATGTCTTATTACTATGTGTATATTAAAATGGTTTCTACTATAATTTTCTGGTAGCCTTGGGGAAACTAATGGCATCACATAAGCACTTTAATGCCAATTTCATTTAGAGTAGAAAGAGGTTAGTTGTCTGCAAGAGGCAAAGGAAGGGAATTTATGGTAATAGACAAAATACTTCCAAGGACTCAATATCTAGGATTCTAATCCTAACTTTTCTTCCTTTTTTTTCTTTTTTTTCCATGCAAGTGATTCCACTTGCAAGTACATATATTTGAAATAAGGGAAATTTTTCAGTGCCATTTAAGCAGACCATAGCTATAGCATGGACTTGGCTTATGGCCACTCAGACAGAAATGGATGTTTTTCAGATGCTAATGTGTATGGTGCAACTCTTCTTGGAACTCCTTGGGTATCTCAGGAAATTATGAATTCCAGATTAAAACCTATTCCTCCTATTCTTCTGCTTCCCATCAAAAGGTCTTGACATCTCATCCATAAAATAGTGACAGAAATATTTATATGAAAGGCACAATTTGGGAAAATGCTTCCACAGAAGCTGTTTCTTAACATGGTTTTCAGAAGATCTCTTTAGAATAAATTGTTTTGCTCTGATGGGATTTATGCTGCACAGCACTGACAGTTAAGTGCTTAATGGAGTATCTCCATGGGCTCTGTGTTACTATTGAACAGAACACAGAAGCTGAAGAAACTCTAAATAAAACACTGTGCTGAATACAGGAATAAAAGTGAAGTCTGGAGGACAGAGAATAAGTTTTACTTTACATCTACAAGTGCTGCATTCCAGGAAGAGGCATTCAGATATCACTTTTTTGGTGACAATAATTAGTTCTGAAGCAGTTGATATTTTTTAATATATTTTGTTACCTCAGGGTAAGAAACCTCAATAGGCTGCACTTCAAGAATAAATGTCTCGTACAAGTGATATACTTTCAAAAAGAGAGAGCAAACTATCTGGGGAATACAGAAGACTGAATGAAGCTAATGAGCTAGTTTTACCATTCTGTGGAGCTGAACCTTTGATAAGCGATCATATCATGGCTATACCTGGAACAGGAAGGAGCCTACTCTAAAGTTGCTGTTGAAACAGCACCTGGATTTTTGCTATACAGAAGTAGGAAACTAGCCCAGATTTACTCTCCTAGCAAGTAGGCAGTGCTTTGATAGTGGAACATCAAAACACAAAAAAACTAGAGACAAGAGAGGAAAAAAAAAAACAGCACAGTTCAGCACCAAAAATTCACAGAAAAAAAAAAAGAAAGAAAAAAAAAAAGGTATTTGGATTGCATTTGCTCTTGCAAACAAACCGTTTGATGTCCATTGATATGATTCAAGAACTCCACTAGAACAGAGCATTGCACATACCTGACATCGAAGATGTGGCTAAAAAGTGTTACATACACTGTAAATATAGGCTAGGAATACTAATAGGCCTATGCTGGTGGCACAGGCAATGTTGTTAGTCCAGTGAGCAAAGGATGTGTATAATTCATGTTGATTGGAAACACATAGTCAAGAATTAGGGATTTTTCTTTTTAGGAATCACTTACTGAAATGATTCTGGAGGTTTGAAGCTGCGTTGAAGTAGGAAGAAACAGGATGACATAGCCAGAAAAGGTGGTAAAGTTATAGGGAAGTGTAAAAGATGCACTAAACTGAATTTACAAGAAATACATAAAGACTGCATCTTGACCAGACTGCTGGGAGACAAGGGATAATGTCATGAAAGTGCTTCAGGCAAAAGTAAAAGCTTGAATTTACTCTTGAAGATTATTGAGAAAGAATAGAAAGCAAAAGCAATGATATAGAAAAATCTGTTTTCCTTCAAAAAATATGCCAAGAAAAAGTTTGGAAAACACAAGAAACTTTAGTTTCAGAAATTGTCTTCGTAAATTGCATCAATAGTGGATCTACTTTATATTTCTTTAAGTCTTGAATAAGATTTTGTAAATGAAGAGTGAAAAATCATTCAGCTTTAAAACCTCTGGAGCACCTTTATCTTTTCCCAACAACTAACGAATGCTGTTGTGTCTCCTCACAGCAGTACTCTTCCCTCAAAAGGTTTTTATATATACACAAAGATTTATTTTTTATATATATACGTAAATCATGTCATGATACATTTTTTAAAGCATTAGAAAAACGTGTCAGATGAAATTCCCACAAAGAGGTGGGATCACATTTGCTCCCAAAATGGAAATGCCAAGATTTATCACAATAATTCCTCAGGGTCGCAAGTTCCCATAGAACTCATTTGAAAACTGGTTCCTCACATTTAAATTTCATTTAAATAATTTAAGTCTACTAATTTGTAAATAATTCTTGAGTTTGTTTTCATGTCATGCAGCATTGCAGTACAAAATGGGGCTATGGAATGCATGCTTGGGATAATTGATGGTGCTGCCATGAGGTCTGAATTATCTTCCCATATACTACTGAGTTTTATGCCATTTTGCCTCTGAAATTTGTTTTAAATAATGATTCTGACAGCTCTCATTTTTCCTTTGTTAAATCTTAGTGACTGTTATTAGATATTTATCTTTAGAAGTACAAACATATTACAAAAAATACATAAGCCCATTGAGGATGAATAAACTATCTCCATAGTAACATTCCGGATAGTGATGTATGACTGTTGTAGAGAGAATGACAAACCTCAGCCCTAATTCTGCATCAGGATTTGTTATCATAGTCTCCTGAGCCCAAAAGTGACTTCAGAAGTTAAAAGACCTCTTTTTCTCTCCTCTGTAGTTATTTGGCAGCAATGGTTATTTTTTCCAGATGCAGATAAATACGAAAAATTATTCAATTTTTTTTATAATCAGTTGCAAATGCAATCAAGAACATCTCCTCAAGGCAAATGAATATTTTGGCTTTGCTTGTTTTTTCACAGAAGAAATCCTACCATAATCATGTATTTTAAGCTTATTATTTTATGTTTAAATGATATCTTAAATAGTTTATTTTGAAATCAGTAATTGATATTGATGTTCATACAGTGCCATAAAAGTTTTCATCTACATGATAATATTTATGGTATTAAAAAAACATCATGTTATATTTTAAAGGCAGGAGTTCTTGAGAGTCCATTTAGGGTGTTTTTTTTCTCTCTTGGCATTCCTGTACCCATGCCCAGTACTGTACTATGCATAGCCACTTGTGTAATCAGGATTTGAGCCATTTCCCAGGTTCACCTGTGTAAATATGAGTGAAATTAAATTCCCTCAGCTCCCTTGCAGCTTGCATTGAAGCTTGTATAACTTACTGTTTATGTATTTTATCAGCTGTCTATGTCAAGCTTTCATACACAAATCAGAGAAAAAACATGCAAGCAACTATGATTTTTAAAACTAAAAGACACCACATCCACTGTATAGCAAATCAGGTGGTTTTAAAATCCACCACTGAAATATGTGCGATTTTTGTTCATCTAAACAGTTCTGCACTGCAAGGGAACCTGGTGAGAAACAGGAGTTAGTTACAGACACGAGTCATAATTATGTCCTTTCTCTCTCATTTAAGTTGTTCGAGTTCATGAATTTTTTGGCCGAGAATGTCATCTTCTGTTATATGGGACTCGCACTATTCACGTTTCAAAATCATATCTTCAATCCTCTTTTTATATTTGGTGCATTTGTATCCTTTGCTTTAAAGAAGTATATGTCTATGTACATGTATATATAAAGAATGTGTTCTCCATGTAAAAAAAAATGTCAATAAGCAAATGAATTGGTACCTTAGATACTAAACATCATTTTTTTTCTCTAGTCCAAAGGCATCATCTTTATCACATATATCTCAATAACTGGCTCAATGCATGTAAGCACATGGTCTTTTGACAGTTGCTGTTTTGCAGATCTGCTACAAGGCAAATAGCTTTAAACAGCTGAGGAACTTTTGCCACTGGTTTAGAGGTGGGGTGGGAAATTGGGATGTGTATTGGGACACACCTATGGGGACCAGTGCAGGCACACAAAATCTTTTTGCCTATCCAGAGCCAGTGCAGATGCACAAACTGTAGAGCTACCTCCAGACAGATACGTGCCATAAGCAGAACTTCCCCAAAGCTACTTAAATAATATTAAGTCCTGAAAAAGGAAACAGTTCTGCATTGCTCAAATCTTTCCTTTTTTGTATTTGATATCTCTAGTGTACATGGAATTATTTACATCACCATATGCCTAAGAGACTGGTAAGAAAAAGAGTCTGTATCTTTAACTCTGCCATGGTTTCTCAACAAATCTGTTGCTTACTTGTACAGTGGTATCAATTCTTTTTTGGCTCGGAGCAGCAGCCCTTTGCTTATCACTTTTAGCTTTAAAAGTTGGGATCATACTGTCTGCTTGCAGTAATTTTTAAATGTAATTTCCAAATGAATAATAAGAACTGCATCACAGCTCCCTTGGCTACAGGTTGGGTTAGATGGCAGAGAGGACCCCAAGAGCCTATTGCACCCCACCACCACAACAAGCAAAGTGCAATACTGTGTCCTGCACTCCTAGCATGGCAAGACAGTTGAATGTGCGAGCAGCACTCTGCACCCCAGATGGGAACTCTACTGTATTTCCTCTAAGAGCCAACAGAGAGGGTTGCACTGGATGGCAGTGCACAGAGCACATGAAGCAACCACTGCTAATGCATGTTCTCATGAGTCCGTAGGAGCTTTAAGCAGTGCTTGGCTCAGTAGACACAATACATACAGGCATTGCCACTCAAGTACTTCATCTATCCTGCAGTCCACAGCATGTCTCAGACTGAGTGCCATAGCTGAGCCCTAAGAGCCACAAAAGGGGAGGACGGGACCTGCTGAAGACATGTATAAGGAGTTCTGATTGTCTGTTTTAAAATCTGAAATAGCCTCATGTTTCTAATTAAGACAACTTTTGTGATTATTCCACAGAGGAGTAATGAATATTCCAAAGAAAAAAGGAAAAAAAAATAAAGCAAAGAGTGCTGGATATAGACAATACAAATTGTCAGGAAATAAGAAAGTATTCATGTCCAAAAGCACATTTATTCTTTGCAAATTGCTGCTCAAGGAGATTATGCCATCTCTGCAATTGATGAGGGGCATTTCACTGAAGGACTTAAGATGAAGTGACGTGATACAAATGTGATGAGTGGGATACAGTGATTGAAGTGGGATATATAATGATGAATATAAACCCAGGATGTTTGGGAAAGATAGTCACTGCCACTGCACAGTTCTGTAATGAAATTGGAACCAGAAGGATCTGACATGTAAAATATGAAGGAAGATAATCTCATATTCATTTTAATTACACTTTTAAAATAACTTTAGAGAAATATTGGGCTTAAGTTAACTCTGTTATTGTCAGTAGTTTCTCCACCATTTTCCTCAACATCTTACATTTTAGGTGGCAGCTTTTGTAGCAAGAGCTTGCAACATATATCCACTTTCTTTCCTTTTGAATTTGGGTCGAAAACAAAAGATTCCTAGGAACTTTCAGCACATGATGATGTTTTCAGGTAAGTGCTATTTTGGTATTTTTCCTGTCAACATTTAACAACTGACAAAGATAGTTGTCTATCACTAGAAAAAGCCACACCTATCACAAAGTCGTCATTATCTTAAAACTCAAAATAGTCTTTTCAAAGCTACTGAAGCAAATGGGTGTACTCTCATCAACTTCACTGTGCTCTGGACCTATTTTAATTAATATTTTTGAAACCTACCACCCAGGAAGCCAGTCATTCAACCCATTGTCCCCCACCTGTCTAAAATTCCATGATAATTTGGGAATACCATGGTTTTTTGTTGTGATGTTTTAGAGGCACCAGTAGTACACCTAACAGTATGGTTATGCATCAGCAAATAAACACCCAACTTTGAAGGTGCTGGTAACTGATACTCAAATCAGACACAGTCTTTGGCAATTCCTTTAACTTCAGGAACAGTTTTCCTTTGAAACAGGAGACTAGGAGACTTTAATTCCACAAAATATGTATTCCAGCTTGATATTTGAGTACTTTATTTTCCAAACTCAGATTCTATTGATTTTTAACTCTGGTTAACATTGCAGAATTAAAAAAAAAAAAATGTTCTACTCTGATTTGTGCATCATCCCCTGAACTGTTCAAATCTCAGCTGGATTCTGTATTTTTGGACATGCACAAGCTAGAAATACATCCACTTGACTATCTGATGCTAGTTAGGAAGAACTCACTTATAAGCTAAGAATATTTGCTCAGTAAAATGCAGTAACACAGTTCCCCCAAGGCCATTTATGAATTAATTCTCTAAAATTAGGAAGTCAGCACTTTCTTCTTCATTTTTTTGCCTTTTGTACAAAGACCTATTCCAAATTTTTATAGGTAAAAGTTATTGATTGACAGCCTTGATGTACACTGATCTATTTAGCCAGATAACAAGTGAAATACAATGTGCCACATTTCAAGCTTCCTCATCAGGAGTAGTCCACATCAGGGTGCCTCATTTATGCCTGCATAATTCCATCTCTCTAGAGAGCAACACAGTAGTTCATTTCTATATCCATTCAATCCTTCAGCTAAAAGCTGCCACTGAAAATGTCAGTTAATACCAGCTAGATTGTACAGAGATGATGACATACATCCATTAGGAATTAGCTTTCAGACTGCCTGCTCACCTACAATTGTTAGCCATATAAGACGTATACGTAGATCACTAGTAAAGCTAGCAGGTGGCCAACTAGACAACAGCATGAAAAATAGCTTCATATCATTAGTTATCTAGTTTCTGGGTGCCATTTTTGCTTTTATTGTTTTGTCAGATAAAGTATAGCATTAAAATCTTCTAAAAAATATCTTATTCTTCAACTTTTCTGTCCTCATTTTCTCCAGTCAAATTTCATTCTCCACAGAACTAGGAGCAGAAAGTAGCCTGCAGCCAACAACTGAACACAAGAACTCACACATTAGTTTTACAGTACAATTTGGCAGCTGGGAACTGAAAATACTACTATTGAAAACTTCTAAAATGTTAAAAATACTCAGAAAAGTAAAATACTCAGAAAAGTAATTTTTAACTGTTTTCAAAGAAACACTGTACTTTGTAGAGAAAAATGTCCTTACAACATTAAGAAAAAGTAAATACCATCATCTGTAGGTAGAGCAATAAAGACTGACTGCCTCTGACACTGCCAGCAGCTTCACACTCCACAGAACGCTACGTGGATTTTCTGTGTAATTTTACTTTTTAATATGCATTAAGATTTGTGCTCAGTTACCAAACACATTCTTATTTACTATTAATTGATCATACTGTATATAGTGATAAACAGACAATTATTGCCAGAAGAGAAAGACATTTCTGATATGAGTAAACAAGGCATGGAATTTGTTTGGAGGAAGACAGTCATTGCCTACACAAGATCAGCAGCAATATTTTGGTACAGCATCAGGTTCTAGTTGATCATGAGGAAAACTGGGCTTTACTCGCTACAGCATCACACACTAAGATGTAGGAAACAACAAATCTGGGGTTAGTTTTGTTTTCCATCTTATTACTGAATGCACCAAACATTTACTGCTTTCTTCACTGAGTTTTACTGCCATAATCGCCAAGAATACCAAAGTCTGAAAAAAAACAATTATGTTCAGGTAAGTACATTGTCGACTAGCATTTGAGTATACCTTACCCTGCAAAGAATTGTACTGAAGTCATTAAGTTTTACTTTTTGAGGAGTATAAATACGTTTGAGAAAAGGTGGATGAGTTAGGCTTGTAAGTGGATTATGTAGCATTTTGATTTATTACATTCATCTGCTTCTGCCACTCCTAACAACACATTACGGACCATGGATTCACTTTTACAACTATGTTTAATCATGATTCCTGATAATGTTCCATTGTAAATCAAAACTAGATTATTCCTTGTATAATTAAGCCTGAGCTTCTCAAATTAAGTTCAACATCTGCTAAAATAAGCCGGCAAGCAGTCTCTGCTTGTGTGAAAAAGAAATATTTTAAAGTCTTAATTTGTAAGGGAGCTATCACTATACACTAGTAGTCTATGATACATGGAAAAATGCTCAGTTCAGTCCAGACCCTGCTATGACACCTTTAACTAGTAATGAAATTAGAAGGGAAGGAAACTGAATGGATCCAGATGGACTTATTAATGGCAATAACATGTTTGATATTTGGGCATCACTGCCACATGACCAGGGGGGTACTATTTCACAGGTACAGTACTGCACCTTCCAATTTTCTTTTTACTGTGCTTTCCTCTTCTCTACTGCATATAAATCAGCAAGTGAGAGGCTTGTGGGACATGGTGCTACAGGGGTGGTTGCTGTTAATGTTAGACATTACAGCAGCAGTGGAGTCTGAAAGGGTGGAACATAAATGCAGAATTAAAAAAAGAATGCTTGTGTGCAGACAGCTGTTGTGCAGGCATTTACACCTGCACACTCATACATACATGGTGGTGGGAAGTGTCAAAGTGAACTTTTCCAAGAATATAGATATGAAAATAAATCAGCTAAAGAGAAAAGAAAGCAAGGAAGATGAGAGAACTATGGTTGAAACCAAAACACCAGATCTACATACAGAAAGTCTACCTCCTGGCAGATTCTCTCCACACCACTCACAAACACTACTGCCCTCAAATGCTCTTCAGAACGATGGGTTTGGAGTGATGTGTATTTACGATCAAAGGATGGATAACAGCCAAATAGGATACATCTTTCTATTCTGTGGGCCTCTGAAGCTTAACCCTTGGAGTGGTTTCCTTTGGAGGCCCTGACACATGAAAGAACATCTCTTAAAGATGAATCCCTAATGGCTGGCACAGCAGAAAAATCTGGAAAGAAATCTGTGGCAGAGCCCAACTGATCAATAGATCACAGCACAGATGGTAGAGCTGCTGTCAGTGCAGCATCTCTGAAAGATGAGGGGAGAGGATCTCTGCTAATGGTTCATCAGAGCATTTTCCTTCTACCATGCCACTCTTTCCAGGCATAGATGAGGTACCACTGTCCACTGGAGCCAATTGTTCCATTGTGCTTTGTTGGTACTTTTCCCTGAGATGTTACAGAAAACCTAACCTTCTATATCTTCAGTCTATCTCAGTATTTTACCATCTTCTGAGGTTGTTAAAATTCCCTTCCTTCACTTGTTTTGTTACCGGGAATATAGTCATTTATATAATAGTGTTCCTTGCTTCTCATTGAGTCTTTACATTTTAGGTTATATTCATCTGCTTCCAACTGCTCTGGTTGGTAGCAAATTATTTGTTTTATTATTTATTTATTTTAGACATGGTTTTAGTCAAAACTGAATTAGCTCTTCTAGATTATGTTGAGCCTTTTATAAATGAAAAATGCAGTGAAAGCACTCACTATTTCTCTAAACTGAAGAAATAGCCAGTCCAGCACTCAAGAAATAAAGATTCTTAATGACATACTAATTAATTTTTTTTTATATTCACTCTTACCAAAATAGATCTTCTATATTTAATACTGCACATACTATTGTGATGCAGTTGTAGAAAGCAGCATTGTTTTCCACCAAACTGTAGCCACCAGTAATTTAAACATTTAATCTGGGCTAGTCATCTAGATTTCCACTATAAGCACTGGGAAAAGACCGTTTCAGTAATGGTTCATTCCCTCCTCAGATACCTGTTTAAAATGAGCTGATTTTTTTTCCTGTAAGAAAATAGTAAAGCATGCACATCCTTAGAGATGTATTTTACATAAAAGTCAAGGACAAGCCTACTTGTTGACTGTAGTGTTGTTTTCATAAAAGCAGAGATTTTAAACTTGCTGCCACTGACCATTTTCAGCTAGTGTAACTACAGTCTGGTACTTCCTTGCAGAAACGGCTTTGTGTTGTTCTCTGGATAAACTGTCCGTCTTCCGTACCAAATAATTCACATGCTAGCTATGTAATCCTAAAGAGCTTTGGAGTTCTACTCCAAAAATAGCTGCTTTTTAGCAGTTGATTAAATGATTCTGCATATATACCATCAGTGCCTTGCAAGAGGTTTAATTATCAGATTTAATCTCTCAAGATTTGCAAAGTACTTTTTGGATTCAATGTGCATTGTATACATGTAATGGCCTTGCTCTCCACACTTATTTTGTGAAATTTTTTTTAGAAAACAATAAAGTAAATTTAAATAGATAAATGAAAAGCATTGGAAAATACAGAGTAGTATTTGTATTACGGATCCTGAGGGCTGGAGGCACTAGTGGGCTTTTTTCCCCCCTCTTTTCTTAAACATGTCACTGTAAAGACTTATTTAGTTAGCTTATTATTACCTATGGGGCTTTTTATAAACTCACTGTTAGCAGTTTTCTTCACATTTTTAAGTTTTTGTTTACTCAGTCTCTGAAGGTGTATAATTTTACAACTATTACAACACTAAAAAGCTACATTTATTCTGCATCCCTTTTTAGATACTTAAAATAATACTTTAAAAACTATTTGTTGTTTTTAAATAATAATTTGTATGGCTGTTCTTAACACATTGAGTTTTCTATTGTTTCAGACAAGAAATGGGTAGCCCATTTGGGTACAAATTTTCATGGCAACCCTCTTTTTCACTTGCACCTGATTTCATGAGTAGTCCCACTTAAATCAGTAAAAAAAGACGTGGATTAGATTTCTTTTTTAACACGCATAAAGTCCAGATTAGTATTTAATTTCTAATTATTGAAGACAAATAATTCAGTGGATGTAAAACAAATGTGTGATTATTACGTGAATGAGAGTAGTTTCATTGTCCACTTTTGCAAAGGTGCTCACACTTTTATTAAAACCCATCATTTTAATTAGCACAGTTCAGCATTTTATAAGTATGATCATGGTCTGAAAATTTTCTCTGCCCTTGAAATTGGATTTGGGCTGAAAAGGGTAAAATTCTGTTTCTCCATCACACTAAATTCATCTTTTCTTTTTTTTTAAGGTTTACGTGGTGCAATAGCATTTGCATTGGCTATTCGAGACACAGAATCCCAATCCAAACAAATGATGTTTACAACAGCCCTACTTGTTGTGTTTTTCACAGTCTGGGTATTTGGTGGGGGCACAACACCAATGCTCACGTGGCTTCAGATCAGGTTAGTACTCTCTTTACAATATTAACCATCAAAATAGAACATGATCACTATGGATCAATCACTAAATTCCTACAGCTTTCTAAGACTTACTTATATGCCTTGTAATAGAGTTAATAGAGCCCAGTAGAGGCTCCAGACACAACTTGGCTCTTCCCAAGCTCATTATGGGTTTGGACCTAAATCAGATCCATCCTGGTTTCCTAATAGTTGGTTTCACTATGTTCCTTTTAAACACTGTGTATAAATGTTAGCAGCATCCTCTTCACTGTCTAAGAAAGCTATAAAGGCAGATTTTGCCCTCATTTAAAAATGTGTATTCATTATACCAAACGTCATAAAGTATTCCTGATTATAATGTGGATATACTAGAAAATCTACCTGCGTTAGTGCATCATTAAGCCATCGATTTATTATTTGTGTTTTATATATGCTCCTTCACTACATTATTTGTTAAATTACTTCATTTATATTCACAGACAGCAATGAATGACAAGGGAGGTTAAAAAAAAAAAAAAGAGACGGAAATAGGGAGCTGGAATAAAGAGTATCTAATTTAAATGTAGTGTCCTGCCAAATGTGCATTTTCGAAACCCCACTTTTAACAAGAAGTAATGCTATTGCTGAGTTCTGGTTACTTCATAATCCTTTTAGAACTCACTGCCATGGTTCATAAGGTCACCAAAGAAAACCTCAGTATCACGGTAGGCTTGTAATTCAGAATTCCTTACAGTCTATTCTATACATAGCATATGCTTTCCTTGTTTACAGAATTATGTCTGATTAACAAGCCTTTGTGTCAGACTGTTGCTATAAAATACCAGCTGAAGATAACTAAATTGGAGCTTTAACAAAGAGCATAGATAAAAGCTTGCAAACAAAAGGACTAGCATACAAGTGTACTGTACAAACATAAAATGCTGGCATCTGTATGCAATGCGAGGACTTTTTACTTCTGTGACAGTTTGATTCTTTTTTATGACATCTCTCTTATGTCCCATAATGTCAACCAAGTTCATTACAGTTTGGATTTACTCCATTGCTATCAGCCGCCTTTCTGAGATTTGCCACATTTCACTATTGCTCAGCAATAGAGTTTCTCTGTATGGCAACAGAAATGTGGGTGAGGAGGAAAATTGTCATTAGATCTTGTGGGCTAAATCACTTTGGATTACTATGACAGGAGATTAAGGAATAATTTTCAGAATATAGTAAAGGAGAAAGGAGGCAGGCAGTAGTAATGTGTCTAGTCTAAGGACTTAGGTCACTACATGCAGGTCCCGGTCTAGTGCTCTACTTATTTTTTAAATGAACATTGCCAAGTGCTTTCACTAATACAAGCAATTTAACTGGATACAACAGCATTTCTTCTACTACTTAGTATGACTCAGAGGTGAGAAGGCCCACAAGATTACAAGTGAGGGGCTGACTCTTATATTAACTATTTATACCGTTCAGTGCAGACATGCGATTCTTTCTTTACCCACCTATACAACAGATTTTACCAAAGACACTGAAAGTAGACAGTCATTATTGGTCTGAAATGCTTATCTCTTTGGGGATCTTCGCAGAATCCCAGCAGATCTGCCAGGCAGATTTACCAATCAAATAATTTGAGTTTGTAACTGGGATATAGATTTTCTTACTATAAATCTATTAGATTCACAAATCCCACTTAGTTTCTTGACATCAGAACATACAGCTTCATAAATTATGAGTGTGTCATCAGAGATAAAACTTTAAATAGACATCTTTAATTACAAATGTATCTTGAGACTCTGATTTTCTAGTGAATATATTTAACTGTCTTTCTAATTTGTTACACCCCGATATGGAATTTTTTCCTTAGCTACCAGCATTTGTCATTTTAGTCTGAAGTAATTTTTCTAAGTAATTGTATTTAAAAGTGGCGGTAATACATGCCAGTTGATACCTGTATGGATTCTAGCAGTCTTGGGTTTGCTGAGAGAGTTATGGGGTTGCTCAATTACACCACCTTGCTTGGGGCACAACCCCCCAGTATGCTTACAGCAATGCCTGAATAGCAATTCTGAGCTGCATCTATCCCTGTGTTTTTTATAATAAAATTACAAGAAAGAGATTGAATATTTCATGCTAGTTTGGAGGGTTCAGCTTACAAAGCCAAGAGAAACGGTATTATGAAAACAAAAATTGTATGGTTGTCTGTGAAGAGACTCATTGAAGTAGGTTGGTATGTCATCACTTACAGAAAAAAAAAGGATGAAGCAAGGGAAATGTTGCAACTATGTAAGTACAGAAGAGGCCAACTGGTCTCAAGCTAGCCCATAAGTGTTCAAGTGATGTGGATTTATATCAGGCAACATCCCAGAGCAATTTGAACCATTTCTGTATGATTCCCAAATGCTTTAGGGAAACAGATTTACCACTATTGTTCAAATCCAAAGGATAGTGCTCAAGCAGTTAAATTGAACAACTAGAAATAAAGTTATTCACATTATCAAAATTAAGTACTTACAGGAAACTAAAAATATATGAATGGCTTCTTTAAGGTCACAGCAACTATACTGGATTTCCCTACACAACCTACAAGTTGCTATATAGGTAAACGTTCTCAGGAGACAGGAGCAGTCAGAAGTACGGTAAGAAGTGAGTAACAGTCCAAAGCTGAGTGCACTTTTTTTGCCAATTAATCATTTCAACATAAAATGATTTTCCAGGCAGTATATTTACTGAACAGGAGGTATTCAGAGGATAATAAAGAGGAACATGTGATTTCTGAAACTATTTGGATTAACTGAATCCTATTCATATATGTTTTAATTTGCACACACCTAGCTATGTAGAATAGGCTACAATTCCTATCAGTAGTTCAGGAGATGCAACTCTTAACTCCTCAAGGTTCATCAAGTTAGTCTTACCCTAGAGATAAGTGCTTGAGTTTGTATGTTACAGACCAACTTACCCACCTTTTGGGTTTAGTACAAAAATAAATCTATCATCCATTAAGTTGAAGACACATAAAAATAACAAATTACAAATAACTAACACTAATATATTTACCATTTGTTATACCATAATGCATTACAGTGTTAGTCAAGGTAAATGAGAGTATTCAAGATCTGTACAGCCTTCTTGTTGTAAATTATTCTCTACATATTATGCTACGTTTCAATGATTTATTGCACACTCTGTAACTTACATTGTGAAATTCTCATAATGGTGACCAAGACTCCTCATATATCAACAGAGCATCAGGGAACAGAACAATGACAATTTTAAAATAATAATAGTAATAGTCTTCTGAAAAAAATCAATCTTTGTTTCCATAATAACTGGAATTTCCATAATCTTCCACCTCTCCTCACAGCAATAGCATCAGATCTGCTTTTTTTTTAAAGTTAAAATTCAACTTAACCTAAATATAATCTGTCACTCTATTTTTAGAGAATAGATGAAGATGTGTCCTCAGAGATAACTACCAGCTGATTTATCCGAGGAATATGTATGGCTTATACAACACTTGAAAATTGTTGCCAAAACACATAGTAAGATATATCATCAAAACTAACCATGTGCTACTGAAAAAAAGGCTCCATTTCTATGTCCCATTTAATGCAGCAATATCATTCAACTATCTGACAAGTTTCCAGAGGCCAGCTGTGCAGACAGCTTTTCTAAAAAGAAGCTTAAATGGATGCCTGGAGTTCATCCAAGTTT
The DNA here is from genome assembly GCA_028020825.1 of Podargus strigoides. Lineage (NCBI taxonomy): Eukaryota > Metazoa > Chordata > Aves > Caprimulgiformes > Podargidae > Podargus > Podargus strigoides. The sequence continues at coordinate 15,480,713 of CM051628.1, forward strand.
AAGGTTCACAATTCTAGGTCCCTTCATTTAGCAAACAAACTATATTGAAGCACATGCTCCTACTTAAACTATAGCTTGAATCCAAGAATGGTTCTTAAAGCCTTGGAAATCTGACCTGCTAATGACAGAATTTATGTCTGCATGTCTAAGCCTAAATACAGTTTTAAAAGAAATCCATACCAATCATTCTCATTATTTGACTAGTATATTTACCTATGCAGAGTAGCCTTCAAAACAAGACTTAAACTTCCTGGCAATGTCTGAATATTTTTTAACTTTGTTCTAAAAGAACAAGACATATGTTTGCAGAAATGTTTTGTTTATTTTAGCTGTCTTCTGTTTTAGATACCTTAAACTCTGAGTTTCAGGGAGTGTTGAGTGTTCTTTTTCTGCAAATAGTGTCCCATTTAAGTGTTCCCAGTTGTCTGGCGCAGTAACATAACATTTCTGAGAATGGAGGCATATGCACAGTCAGTTACAGTGTTATCAGCTCGCATTCCATGAGCAGAATTGGTTGCACCACCTTCCTAAATAATATATTATCTTTGGCTTATGTGAGAGTTATAACTAGAAAAAAATTGCCTTTACTCCTCATGTGTAAGGACTACAATATACCGCTCCTGACAGACAATGAATAAACCTGCATCAGTGTATGAGAATAATATCATGATACATCAACGGCAAAACAAAGGTAGCTATTTAAGCATGAGTTCATAGTCAAATTGAAGTATTCAATAAATGTCCCTTCAGAGATGTTGAGTATTACCTGCTAATGCTTTTGGATATATGTCTCACTTCATTCCCCAAACTCTGATTAAAAATAGAGTGCTACATTTTACAGTAAACCTGCAATGAGAGGTTTGGGGATAAAGGATTCTCCTGACAGGCAGAGCAAAAATACAAAGCTGTTAATAAAACATGTCCTATAAAAGCATTGTGCTAGGTATTAGTTCCTGTTTGTTTATCATCATCTCCTGTGTAAATGTTTGTCAAGGGATTTCCAGACTCTTTGTGCATCTCTTTGCAGCAGTTCTTCAGTGAATAAGGAGATTTTTATCCATGTTCTAAATAAATACTAAGCAGCATCGAACAGTAACTTTTAATACCATGCCTATCTGTCCATTGCCTTTAGTACATAATTTAGAAACTGGCTGTCTATATGCCTGCCTGGCTGCCCTTGAAAGCATGCCATCTCTAGTTCACCTAAAACTTCAGTTCCAAACCTCCAACTTTCCCTAAATACTAATGCCAGAGGCCTGGCATACCACATTTTTTTGGGATGACCAAGGCTATCCAAACTCACATTCTGAGCAGGAGTATCTCCTCATTGCACTCTTCTATGAGAAAGCACCAACCCAGGAAATGAAATTAATCAAAAGAAACTATTCTTCTAATATTCAGCTATTACCTTCCCTAACTTCTAATTGACCCAAACTTTCTGATTCATTTCCAGAGGTTTCTCAGAGCCCTGCTTGTTCTTTTCACTGTTCAGATTCCAGCACTAAAACTACCAACAGCTATTTCATAGAACCATAGAATGGTTTGGGTTGGAAGTGACCTCAAAGATCATCTCGTTCCAACTCCCCTGCCATGGGCAGCGACACCTCCCACGAGACCAGGTTGCTCAAACCCTGTCTAATCTGGCCTTAAACACTTCCAGGGAGGGGGCAGCCACAACTTCCCCAGGCAACCTGTGCCACCCTCACAGTAAAGAGCGCAGGTAAACTGAGAGCAATATTATCAGCATTAAAAAAAAATAAAAATCAATCTGCCATTTGCAAGGGTCAAGCATGCAGGAAACCCTCATCCAGATCTACAGCAATGAAAGAAAGGAAAAATCATTGTTATATTGCAGGTAGACATATCTCTATCACTTATATGAAGCCACCAAGGTCAAAAGACTGGTGTCAAGGGTCCTTCTATTTATTCTTCATAGACTGAATCATTCAACCAATCCAAATATATACTCCTTACATACCCATATATATTTTGACAGTAAACCTGCATTGAACAACACTGACAGAACATAAGAACTCTGACGAAAAGTTGCAGAAAGACCTAACTGGAGGACTTCTTAACAACCCATACAATACATTGTTATTTTAGCAAAGTAATTTTTTTTAAGAAATTTTTTAAAGCTTTATTCTGAGTTTTTATTATTCCACTTTTAGAAGTTCCACCATAAAACATAAACAGACCAGATTCTTTTGTGGGGATTTCCTTGTGGCATGGCTACAGCACTGTTTTCTAATTGAGAAAGCAAAGAAAAAATTATAGGGCTGTATCCAAAATATTTTGAGAATCTGGCTTAGCTGTTAAAGCTTTTGAAATAAAGCCAACTATTTGACTGTATCACATCTGAAACATAAAATTGTAACATTATTCAGTGTTATGGTGCAAAAGTTGGAAGATCAAAACACTGCTAACTCCTAAACTCCTGCTTATTGCCAAATTGCAAATCCACTGAATACAATAGGAAATGAGAGTTCAGCAGACGTCAGCACCCAGAAGTCATGAGCCAGCAGTTCAATGTCATTGAGCATACTAGTGTATGCCTTTACAATAAAAATGTTTCATGGATAAGCTATTCTTTCAAGAAGTGAAGATTTTGGTTCCTTCACTATCCAATACTTTAATCCACTGCTTCAATATCAAAGGCTAAGGTGTGTGTATATATATATATAAAACCAGTTGGTTATCTACTGCTGAAAGTCAGAACGTTATGATACAGCAACAACATAACCTTGGCCAGTATTACAGCACTGCTCTTTCAGTAACCAAAAATATCCTTTTCATTATTCCCAAATTCTATAGTAGTAGTTCCTGTGTTCAGTTGTGTTCAAAAAGATGCTGCAGAAAGACAATTTACAATGCCACAGTGGTAGTGCTCATCACTGCCAAGTGGGAAGCTTTGATCAGATTTGGTCTGTAATTTAAGCTTCCAAAGTTGTTCTTTCTGCTTCCCAGCAGAGGCCCTTCAAATTAAAAAAACAATATTGCTGGCTTTGGAAAGGGAACGGTTGTGGTAAGAAATCTCAAGGGCTGAAATGGTGGTAATAATATGACTGAGCCTCAAGGCTCCAGAACAGGACATGCTGAGCAGGACCTTTCCTTTTCCACAGCCTAAGAAGAAAGAAGGATGCACTTTACATCAAAGGATTAACAGATTGTTTTAGACAAGGTGGTTGGCACTGCCTACATTACTATATTTTTTTCAATTATGCAGAAAGATTGATACTTTCTTCCTTTTTTAATAATCATAGAATGGTTTGTGTTGGAAGGGACCCTTAAGATCGTCTCGTTCCAACCCCCCTGCCATGGGCAGAGACACTTCCCATGAGACCAGGTTGCTCAAAGCCTGATCCAACCTGGCCTTGAGACAATGACACACAAGTCTTTCTTATTAAAAATCTACCCAAGTTCTGCCAGAGTTAAGCTCTGATTTGCCATAATATGACTGCAGCATCTGGATAGCTTTATTCACTTTCCTTTGTCAAATCAGTTATAACAGAAAATTACCTTCTTCAAGACCACTTTTGTAGAAATCTGTATGAATGGGATCTACAGGAGAGGTGGTGATACAACTGGACTCCTACGTTACCATGCTTAATCCCACAATGTATGCCACAGTATTCTTTGGACAATAACAAACTGGCTTAAAAGTGATGTAAACAAGACAATGTTAAAACTCATGTTTTTCACATTGGCCTCAATTTGCAGCATCTGCTGTGCTGTGGGTACAAGGCTAGAACTGTGTAATACTCAACACTGTACTCGGTGATCAAGCCATTACCAGAAACTCCTTACCTATAGATGACAACCTCCTGCCCCAGAGCTTTATGAGCAAACTGTACTGGGCCCTTTTTATTGCTGCCCAGCAGGTGACTGAGCCCCCTCAGCTCAGACAGTCTCTTACTGTAAATATAAGTAGTGAGAATCTTGAGACTCCTTTAACCATATTAAAACTTACAGAATGATAAAGTAACTATTTCCTGTAGGTTTCCAAACCATAAAACAAATAATAGTAAATCTTAAACATATGTTTTAATCTGTATTGCAAAACCGTGTAGTCAAATGTGGCTTAGAAACTTCAAGTATACTGAAATTCACTGGAGCTGAAGGTCCTAAATCACTTTCAAAAGTTTGATTTAGACAGTTTCATGTAAAGCTAAGTGGGGCAATACCTCCTCTAATCTTACTAGGGTGAGACGTGACTGTGGCACTGGAAAGAATGGCATCCTGACAGTTGATCCTGGCAAAGAGGCTGCAGTCAGCTGAGGCGAGAAGTGACCCTGTTGCCTGGTTAAGAAGAGACTCATCAAAATATTGTACTCCATTGCCAAATTCTTCTCTGCTCATAGAGAAGAGTGTGAGGTAGTACATCTCCTTATAGTCATTTGTTATGAACTAGATTCATGTAGGAGTTTGATCTCTACTGCTCCTCATTTATTCCTAAATCAAGTGGAAGGTTTACTCTGAGTAAATGCATCTTAGCTTTTCATTTTCAGCCTCACATAGGTGCAACAAAGGTTATCCCTCTTGAAACATAGCTAGTCCTTGAGGTACTCTGAATTCAACAGCCAAGAGCATGTTTTCATATCTTCAGATGATCCATAATTCAATAGTTATAAATTACTATGAACCTTCTTAATTGTTTTGCTTGTGTTCCTTTGAACGCATTTTCCTTTCACCATTTGTCAAGAGGAAAGAAGGTCAGTTTGAAAAGGAGGTTTAATTATATGTTTTGTCCTGGCCTTGGCATATTCTCTCTTCCATAACTATATTCCTTTGGGTCATATTTTCTCTAGAGTCCTGGAAAACAATTCAGTGAAAGTAAAGGATCTGTTGATTTACTACTGAAAATGGAATGTCAGCCTAAGTATCTTCAACTATAATTTGTGAGTGACCAAACAGAGAGATGAACAGTTCAATTAAAGGCAGTATGTTTTCAAGTACTGTTATACTTCTGTGCACTTTGTACTGTTTATTATTTTATTTTGGTTTTAGAATATCATAATCAGTCTAACTGGTATTCCCTCTCAGTAACAGAAATAACTCCCATAAAAAAAAGCTTGCTCTTTGTTTCCAGGATCATATTCCTCTTTAGCCATAGTACAGCAAGTATTTTAAATCATGCTGCAATAAACACTCCAATTGAGAGCTCAGTTTCAGCCAAGCCACTTCAGTCCACTGAGTTCCTTTTGACCCAGACACACTTTCAACAGAAATCACACTCTCTTTCCCTGGAAAGTCTTTTAAATTCAAATGAAATCCTCTGAAATCCAGAAACACCTGTAATTTAATGTAACAAGTCTAACCATTAATGTTGCAGTTATTTTAAAATTATTATTGTCCTTAGCTGGCCAACTATCTGCACCCACAAACATGTGAAGGACAGCGTTTTGCCTCATATCTTTTATACTGATAGTATTTTGAATGTTCCTGTGCTAACAAACACTAATTGCACATACATGAGAAACCATGTTGCTGACTCCCTAGGCTCTCCTCAGCATCAGGGTATTACTGATTTATGTGCAGACTCTTAGGTCACAAAATCTATGTTTCTATCTAAATGTAAAGTTTAATAATCGTGAAAAAACACCTTGAAAATCATACAAATAAAACTAACAAGGAAGCTTTTGTGTGAGTCCATAAACAGTCTGAAACAGCGGCTCAGAGAAGACACTGTCCCACAATTATCAAAGGAATGTCATCTTTCAGACACACAGTTTTGCTGATGAGCCCCATCCTTGCTCCCACAGAGTACTCTGGGTATGACAGAAAAATAGTAGTTTAGGATTGACTTAGGAAACTGCATGGGCGTCAGTCACTCTCTGTCCAAAAGTAACAAGTGATCCAGGAAGATCACTCACCAGAAAGAGGCAGAGTTTTGGCTTCAGCTATAAGACAGTTAGCCACTATAACTATCTATCAGCAATTTCAAGTTTGGTCAGGCACATTAGAGAACATTGTGATTAGGCATTTAAGTAATTTTCACAGTAATCTATTGATTGTGACATGGGTCACAGTGACCATAAGATCAGATTCTTGTTTGTCACTTCATTCCCTTTGATCTCCTGTAGTAGCATTAACTAAAATATTGATTTAGATCCTAGTTAAAGATCTTTTTTTGTACAAAAAAAGTGATACTTTCCCTTTGCCTGGTGGTCTTTGCCACCAGTTCTGGATTCATGGGTAGGCACACCCATAGTGTGTATGTAGTACCTACAAGAAACAGGAAATGGTCTGGTGTTCCTCACTAAAGACATATTAGGGAAATGCATTCTGCTTCAAACCCCAAGATGTTCAGCATCACACAAGAAATCGTCTGTAAGCAAAGAGAACACTTCTAGGGACACATCCACACTGAAAGGGTTAATATAATAGCTGCTTTTATAATAGTAGCTAGAGCACGATTAGCCTGGTAAATGCTATAAATCAAGAAGCAGGATGAAATTGGACATTAAAGGTATTGGATGTTATTATAAAAAGAGAAATTGGATAATTTCCTTTCATTTCTATCTGAAAATGAGAAATCATGCAGGTAATGAATTTCAGTGATCTCCTGAAATGCCTATCATTTATTTGCAAGATGCTTTTCTGCTAAGATAAGGTGTGCATTTGATGTCTCAGAGCTATTCATCATAGCATTTTGCCTGAATGATCCTAAACAAGGTTTATAAACATTTGTGCTTGATAACAAAATAAAAAAAAATTAAAATAACCAAAATAAAGAGGACTTGGGCTTTCTGACTCTAACCATGAAAGGCAGTCCTGGGCAGCTGTTGCATGGGAGGTTTTGGATAGCAATTGTGACTTCTGCATGACATGTACCTGACTCCTGCTGTCAACTCTGTTGCCAGAAGGGTCTAACTTTGAGCACAGTCTCCTAACATGGCAGAAAGTTAAATCCCACTTCACATACCTTGTATTTCTAGCTCCACATGGCTACTGAAAACAGAAACAGAAGGAATAAATGAAAGATACATTTTTATTGCCAGAATATTTGGTAGAGGAGAAAGCAGAAATTACACAGCAATAAGAACAATTGATTCCATTCAGTTTACTAGGAATAAATGAGAAGATGAATTTTCCACATGCCAAAAAAACAGAATAGTTTATAGATATTTCCAGAAAATCATAATTAAACCTACAGCTTAGAACAGAATCCATCCAATAGGATTTGAGTCAATTAAAATATTTCTTTTATTATTTTTTAAGACACTGTTGCTTTGACATGTCTGAATACGCAAAAAAAAAAAAAGTTTTCTTCCTTTTCATGCAATCATTTTTTTCTTCCATTAAAATGTATCTCTCTGTCATACAAAAGGTGACTGCTGTGCATGATGAACATGATGATGAAGTTGTTCAAACTACAAATAAGTAATCCAACAAACCTATCTGGAAATACTGCTAAGGAACATCTTAATTAACTATCTGGGACTTCAGAACAAAACTGATGATATATTACTTTCTATCAAAGTATGCCAAATTAATTTGGACCTCTATCTCCAACTAGTCTGTCAAAATTAAATTGGTGCAAGCATAAACCCATTTGAGTTCAAACATATGCCAAAACTGCCGTGGTTTGAGGGTAAATAGAAGGTAGAGAAAAATAATCTGAGCCTTCAAAAGTTTGAGATAAATATGTGGTACAAAATCCTGGCTCTAGAAAAAATAATGATCACATTTGCTGAGATGAATCTTATATCCCTGCTTTCTAGGTATTGATTAAGATCCTTCTTAATTCTCTCAGATAGTGTTAGGTTTTGCAAAATAATTGCTCTGGAAACTCACTGAACGTTCATATTTTAAGAACTGTGTAATACTGTCAGATGGCCCAAAAAAAAAAAAAAAGGTATGAAATTAATATGTTCTTCACATTTTGTAGTTTGCTTAATTTCTAAAGTGTGTACGTTCATTCTTCTCCCATTTTGCTTGACAAAGAATATTGGAATTTATTAATCCAGAAAGTATGAAATGAGTCTTTCATTTTGAAGAGATGAAAGTGGTTTTTTTTCATTTTGACTTAAAATGTCATTTCAGTCTGAAAAAAAAAAAAAATCTCAGTCTTTCTCAGGTTTTTTTAAGCATTCCTGTGGTTTTCCTTTCTGCTATCAAGTATTTCATGAAGTGAAAGAACATTTAATTCCATTTTTAAACTACACATGAAGTGTAGAAAAAAAAACCTTTTGTCTTCCACAAGAAAAAAGGATCTAACGGGGAAGTGAATTAGACCTTAATGGTCTTGTACAGTATATGGGCTGTGGTAGAAATAGCCTTGTAAATCTAAACAAATAAAAGTATATGCTGGTATAACTGGGTGTATCTGGGTTTGCAGACGAAATTAGTGACAGAAGAAAAACGCGTGACTTCAACTTTAATGACACTTTCAACTCTTATGAAACATTCCTCCAGAAATTCTGAACTTTCTGTTCTTTTTTAAAATGTTGAGTGGAATGAAAACTCTGGCACCTATCAAATTGTTCCAGAATTAGTTGAATGTGAAAGGCAGATATTAAATAACCTAGGCTCTGTATAGCAGTATGGGCTTTTAGCATTTACTAAACAGCTAATTACACTATAATACAGGCTTTTTATAGTGAATTATCAGTGCAGAAACAGCCCAACAGTGATTTTCTAGTCAGTACATCTATAAGATTTGAATGAGAGAATTACCTCTTATCTCAGCAAGAAGTAATTCATTTCAATGCACTTAAAAATAAATCAGTTTCTGCATTTTTTGCTTCTACAAAGAGATACATCATTTTGCTAGGTAATGCCAAATAATATATAAAGGACTCTTGAAATTGTACAAAAAATTCTATTTTTACATAGAAAATATCTTGGATTTATAAATAAATATATAGAACAGCTGTTTACATAACAGTTACATATAAGTGCTGTTTATGTAAAATGCCCTAAACAGCAATCCTAAAAACCTGTCCTTTGCTGTTCTTACAAGTACACAAGGTGGTGTACACTGTGACCTTGAAACTTCCCAGTTGCCTTTGCTATTCAGTTATCCATGTGCATTAAGCCTGGTCAGGAATCACAGTGTAGGTTTGGGTAGTCAGCCTGAATCTCCCAAGCCTTTATCGGTCCCTGAGCTTTTCTAATCTCCATCCAAAGGGATTCCTACCAATGCTGTGGCAGCTTCTGTTTTCATTTTAGACACAGCAAGAGAGGCCCTGCTCTTCCTCTTGCCTGCCACATCAGCTTGTGGCATGGGCTTGATGGTTGGCTTCCTCTGCCTCATTTGATTCACATGTATTTCTCCCATCTTTCTGGAGGAATTCTAGCCCAAACCTCACCAGTTCTGCACATGTATGCTTATGTATCCATGAGATGAGGAAAGCAGTGAAGGCAAAAAATAATTTGAATTAACTGAACCAGAAAATGAGATTAAATTATGCTGTTGACTAGTGGTTAAGATGTTCACACTAGGGAGGTTTAAGCTCCTGTCCAAATAAGTGTTTCTGTTTCATGTAAAGTGAGTTATCAACTAAAATACAGTAATCTGTGTAGTAAACATCAGAATCCAGGTTTTCAAATACTCTATTCAGTAATCTACAGAAGAGTAATTGCTCACATGATTTCCAACATAGTGACCCTTACATATATGTATATTTTGATTTGCTCAGGATCTAGCTTTCAAAAAAGACCAAAGATCATTATTTTTTCATCCTGAAATCAGTAGGACTACATTATCTCCCATCAATCTGACTGTCCTTTATTGATCTGAAGATGACTAGATCCCATTTTAAGTGGACAACGCTTGGACTCTTAAGTGCTTATGTTCCTTTTGAAACTGATGCTTGGGCATAGTTTCACATTTCACTGATTCTGAAAGTCTTCAGAAAACGTCTCAGCCCATAAAAAGTTGCCAAATCTGGCTCGATGGCCATGTCTTAGTTTACTGACCAAAAAAGTAGCATTATTTCCTTCTTCCACGTCTTCAGAAATACTATTTTAATGCTTTCACATTGAAAAGTAATAAAATCATCTGTTTGCCCAATTTAATTCCAAAAAACAGCGTGCAGCCTATATCCTTTCTTATTTAAGCTCAAAGCAATACTGGGAAAAGAAACATGTTATTGGATTTCTTTGTCAGAGCATTACTTTGTATTGCCCCATCACTTTGAAATCCAAGCCATAGTGGCTGTGTGCCATTTTGCTATCGCTTACATTGGAAATCCTAATCACAAACAAGTGACAAGTTCTCCAATTTCGATTAAGCAAGTGTCACAGCTTTCAATCCAACTTATTACATATACCTCAATTTGCACTACATATACCTCAATTTGCACTGCACTTATGTAAGAGAAAGAAGCAGCATGTCCCAGAAAGAAGCAGTGATACATTTAAAATGTAAAAATTAATCAATCTTTTCTGGGTTTCACAGCGTCTTTTGCTTTCTCAGTTTTGTCTTTTAGATAGCAAGATCCCTGGGGTATTTTTCTACCACATTGAGTTGCACCAAACTAAACAGACTGTCAGCAATCTTCCTATCCAAAAACTACACAACAACCTTTTTAAAAAGCCTAATTTATGGATGATTTTGTCAATAAGTATTCTCTCTTGACAAGAGGAAATGTTCTTTTACAGGACTTTTTAAAAATTAAAACCACTTTTGATTTACAAAACTCAACTCTTTTGTATTTACTCTCTCTGGATCCCAAAGTTATAGCTCAAACACAAGGCAAATCCTTTAGATTTTAGAAGTACTATCTCATGGTATTTACTAATTCATTAGGGTGCAGGGCATATGGAGTTTTAAGCATGAGACTTGCCTTTCAGCTATCAAGATTTCTTGCTCTGTTTGGTGAGGTAGGAACCTGAAGCCAATGTCAAAGTATTCCGTATTTATAAATACGCCAACAGAACTATCACATATACCTGAAATCACCAGCCATAGAGAATTACTTAGAGCCCGAGGGAAGCTGAGTGGCAGTGGATAAATGTGGACAGATCCTCAGCTGGTGCAAGACGTCATAATAATATTCATTTATTTTCATGGCCTGTAGGCACAAGTATAATGTGCTTTGGGGATCCCTGATTGAGGCAATTTCTCACTCTACTTTCTCACTTTGCTTCTTCATTATCTCATGCAAGCTACTGCTTCAATTGTCATCACTGCTTGAATTCAGATGTTGGCTCACAGCTGCTAACATACAGTAGTTGATTGTTATTTTTACAAGAAGACAAAAACACAATGGGAATGGGGAGTCCCTTTCTAAACCATAATGCAGCAAACACCTTCCAAGACACTGCAAAGCAACACAAGAAGCATAAATAAAACTATGAATCTTTATAGCACGCTCACGATCTCATCCTCACAGCACTCCTTTTCCACTGTACTCATTTTAAATGGCAGCCAACTTCAACTGAGTGTTTCAGGCTTTATGCTCAAGCTGTATATGGTTATAAGGAAAATAAAAAAATTAAAGCAAAAAAAAACCCTAAAACCTTTGAAGAGTGTCTCCATATGCTCTTGTAAAAAGATAAAGGCTTTAATTAATTAAAATGAAAGGGTTTTATCAACCTTAACTACAGTGTCAGAGTTAATGAGTACTATTCAACAAGGGGGTGACGAACCCTCCTCCTGGGTGCTCATAAAAGGCTTGCAAGGACTCGTGCAAGCAGCATAAAAATTGCAAAACAGTGCATGTTTAGGACAGAGCCCCCAGCAAACCAGACAAGAATGCCAATTCAGTTCATTAGCAAAACCAAAGAAAATTAGGACTTATTTTACTTCAGATGGACAGAATTAGCAGAATCAAGAGATCTGTAGCCACAGTTAAATTGCTGACACAAAAGGAAAAAGTTAGCATTGACATTTGAAACCTCTGCTGTCCCACAAGTATTTGCGAATGCAAAATAAGTGCCTGATACTTCCTAAATTCTTCTGAATACAACATGGCATAATGCAAATGTATGTATATAAGTTAAATTTCACCTATGTTAGGGCACCAGACCTGGGCTTCTGGATCATTTACATTCCACTTAAGCTCTTACTCTCTCCAGATGAATTAATTCATTACCAAGTCATGCATATGTAAAAATATGAGACTACTACCAAGCCTAACATTTATTTCTGATCTCTGGCAAAGGACTTTACATACTGTGAAATAAGGAGAGTTCCTGTAGTTCTGGATAAATACAGCAACTAAGGTAAAAGTATCTATATCTTTGTTGCTGTTGATGTACAAGTAAAACTGTCCTGGAAAGAAAAAAAAAAAACCACAAACAAATACACAAACAAAAAATGATGAAACTGAACAACATTTTATCAAAGCTATACACTTCTCCATGATCACTGTCTGACCAGCAGAATTTACATTATCATGGATGACATCTGGTCCAAATATGCCAACTGCACTAGGAAGTATTTTTTCCCTCTGGAACCTCTGTGGTACAAAGAGTTGGAGAGTGTCTGTGAGCAGGCACACATGCATGTTTATATCAATAATAGGTTTTGCATTGTCTAGCACTGTAAACAGTGAGACTACAGATCAGTATCTATTTTGGAGACAGTAAGGTTTTATATGAACAGCCTGAGTATTATTTGAAACAGCCACATGAGATCTAAATGTATTGCATGAAACTGGTAAAGATGGCCAAATTTCTGAAGGAAGGATTATATTTCAAAAGTAAATTTAGAATCAACTGAAATCTAAATTGTCTGAGCTAAACAGTGTACTATCATGACCAAGATTCTAGTGGACTAAAACAACAACGAATTAAAAACAACACGGAAAGACATAAAAACTAGATGAAGAAGAGGAGCAGACTTTTCCAGCATTTCCATACAGCCACTCTGTCAAAAAGACTGTTATGATTTATTTGATATTTTCTATATCAGAAGTGTATAATCTATAGAGTTTGTTGGGGTTTTTAAATGGCAGAGTAACAAAATTAAATGACTGTGGGTTTGAGTCTTTTTTTATTCTTTGTTGTTGAGAAGCAAACTGTTGTAAAAGAAATGAAAAGTTAAATTTTCCAACCAGCAATATTTTAGAACATTGTATTCACAAATGACGCCACTGTTCACTCTGCCGTATTTAAAGTGGCTTTAAAGATTGTTTTGACACAAACGTGCAGAGGTGTTTCTCTGCCATTAAAACTGAAAGGGTAATAATTGTTGGCACTGCACACATCAGACAATGACAACTTAGGCATAATTCTTCCCTTTTCGTACATAATGTTTTACTCAGTCTGAGACTTTTCCCTAGGTTCTTCCTTTATAAGAAGTTTGCGACCTCAGCTCTAAAGACAATTGTGCTGCATGGTTAAAACCACTTTAAGAATTCAGAAATGCCATTTTGATTTACCTTTTGATAAAACAATTGTACAGCATATCTTTGAAGGTATATTTTCCAATATATCATGTATCTGTTTGATACAGCTTTGGGTCAATCAATCCATACAAGTCCTTACTATCTTTTCCTGCCACACTGAGCATTTCAGACAGAAATTAGGTGAACTTATTTCAAACCAGGAATTAAATATGAACTTTATCAATGCAGATGATTTTCAAACTGCTTGTGCAAAGAGCAGCCTAAATGGAAAGTCAGTGACAGCTTTCATGCAAGGTACCTTGTCACCAGTTCTCAGCAGCAGATCCAGTAGCACTTATTCAGTGTGTTTTGGTTGTAGCATGCATTTAGCTTGACCAGCATGACTCTTCACTTACAACGGCTATGCACAGTATTGCTCCCAGTACCAGCTTTATGTGATAAATTTCAAATGGTGATGCAAAGGATGAAGTGCATGATCTGTTTTTCCCCATGCTGTGAGCCCAGGGAACTTAGAGTTGGTCATCTCATTATTTAGACTAATGCCTCAGGAGCATTTAATATTTTACTTTGGGTTAATCTCATTAGCAATAATGTAATGCATCTACAGTGGCCTGGGCTTCTTTCCAAAGCTGTGCTGTTTATGTTCAAGGAAAATAAAGGAACAGACACCTAAAGTGATTCAGAGAACAAACATTTTACTGCTCTAAAAATCATTGACATAATTCACTGGAGGGAACTGTTATTTCTGAGCCAAGAATTAACTAGCCTCATCTGCAGAAAACTGTCAAAATACATCTGAGCACAGTTTCTTTCCTCATACAGATCTTTTGTAAAATCAGTTCTCATTTTTCCTGGCTGGCAAAGCTCATTAGTAGTCTAAGTAAGATGCCAACAAAATGGCCTAATTCCTGACTCTTTTTTTTTTTTTTTTTTTTTTTGAAAGCTATATTCATCTCCACAGAGTTCATAAAAGTAGCAATTATGACATTTTCTATGTGCAAAAATGATACTTCTTGTAATGCAGTGGTGTTTCTGTCTTTTTGCATTGACTGAAAATGCATTTTCAGGAACGTTCCAGGGGTTCTTTTATTAATAAGGTTTCAGAATTGTGTACAGAGCATTTGTTCTATAGCCTTCCTCACAGCATGGGGAGAGGTATGGCAATAGCACTGAAATTCTTAAAGCATGTGGAGGCTGATCAATATTGTGTTTTCTGTACTGCCTCTTATTGAAAAGATGATAGAGATGCATTTGTGTGTCTGTACCTCTCCATTTTGCAATATCTTAAGTTAAAGCAAAAAAGCATCTGCCATCACCTGTAGTTCCTTCTCTCTGCATGATCACTTGTCCTTAACACATAACTGATATTAGTCCCAATAGGTGATATTCAAAATACAAAATTATTTGGCTTAAAGCAAAGGAAATCAAAACTTTTTTTTTTTTTTTTTTTTCCAAAACAGGTATGGGGTAAAGAGTTTAGGTGGGAGGCATTACAGTCACCTTATGACAGCCTTTCCACTCTGTGCTGTGATCCAGTAACATTTCAAAAGCTCAGCTTTATTGGGATTTAGTGAGTTGGCACTCAAAAGAAAAAACCTCATTACTAACAAAAGAGATATCAAATCCCATCCTTTCTCCTAAGTCAATACTGCACCAATGCTATAACTATGATATCAAGGGAGCCTCTTATTCTAGAAGTCCCACCTCTCATCTGAGACATAGAACTCAGCTGAAAACTAAATAGCAAAATGCAGCCTTACTGAGAAAGTGATAATTGCACTGTATATTCCAGCTATTATCATGCACATTCCTCAAATCTAAACGTCTTTTGCAGTTTTAGAAAATTATTCAAGTTACATTGTTTTTCATGTGTCATTATTTTTCAGTTTCTCTAATTGCAGTGTAGTATTCCTGAATGATGTGACCTTGTAACCACATTTATCTCCAGAGGGGCTTGCATCTCCATTGAGCCTGAACAGACTTTTTCCAATTTAGAACAAACCCAAGTTTTAATAATTTTGCAACATATTAATATTAAAGACTTTTCTTCTCCCTATGGCAGGAGTAGAAAAATAAAACATGCAAATGAATTGTTACTCGGCAAAGTAGAGCTATAATCAGCAAAGTAGAAGGTGATAGCTGGATCACATACCACAGTGCAATGAAAGGTACTGGACCAACGTATGACTATGAGAATAAATAAGCAGGAAAAACAAAAATAGAGGGAAAAACAAAAATGAAGGTGGAAAAAAAAGTAAAGTGAGGGAGAGTTCCACAGAAGAGACATCAGTACAGAAAAGCAGCAAAACAGTGCTGATCAGCTGATGTCCTGCGTGGATGAATAACACACTCACTTGGTACCAGAGGCAGGAAGCAACTGTGAGTTTGGATCCCTAAAGACTGCTCACACGTACATATATACACATGAACAGAAAAAGGCCTTGCCCTAAATTTTTCAGAATTGAGCTCTAAAATGGGAATCACATAAGCCCACTACCTGAATATGAAAAAGCCCTGAACTGGCTAACAGCAATCTGCTGCGAGTTAGATCTGCTTAGTTAACTATAAGTAGTATGCCATCAGGGCAAAGTAAGCGTGCAGAGTGGGTTTGGCTGAGTCAGTAGCTGCTCTTTTTCTAATTTGACATGGAATTCAATGTAATTTATGCAATTACTGTGTGGACATAAACACACAATGTACATTTCTCATCCAGCTAGATTTGGTAATCCTTAGTGTAACAAGACTGTATTTCATAATGTAATAAACAATATAACAAACGCTTCTTATTGTACACTGAGAATCTACTACCATGATTTTTCCTTGAATCTGAAAACAGGTCTGAGCTCTTACATTGTTGCGCCACAGAAGTTCACATTAATTTGGTTGCTGCCAACCTTCACACATATTTTGTTCCAACTCTATTCACATGCACTGATTCTACAACAAATGATGATTTCTAAAGATTCCACAGAAGTGATGCTGATTTTAGTCAACTCTGGTTCATATTCTTAAGTTAGAGGCCTGATACCTCACTACAGGTATAGTTACATATCACAATGACATTCATAATCTACTACATGTGCCAGAAGCTTAATAGGGATGTAAATCACTGCTGCTCAGAACTCCTCAGCTGGAGTGCCATGTTGTCACAATCGTAAGACATCTGATATTATATTCTGCCATACAGATGTATGTTGTTACTTCAAGTGACCAAACTATTTCAGCCCCGCTCCCAATATCAAGATAAAATAGGATTAACTGAATAGCGAATCAGATACCCGATATCTAAAGACCCAGTTCATCGTTCTAGTTGAACGCACTATCCGCATAAGTGCATGATGTAAATGCAAATGTAAGCCATCATCTATTTTTAAATTTTAGCATTTTACTTCACACAGTTGAACAGCTGTAGGGAAGTGATTGGTAAAATTTTATGCAGTGACATTATCCACAATTTCACAATCTTTTTAATACTTAAGATCTCATCTAGAGACTATAACTTGTGGATCTCTTATAGAGCACTACAGTACCTTTTTCAACCTTATCTTCTATTTGCATTTACTCATTATCTTCATGCATTACAGCCCTCCTTTACTTAGAAGGCATTTATACAGTTATCTTATTACTTTAATTGCCAACTCTGCAAGCAGTTCTCCATACATCCACTAAAAATGGTCCACAGATCTTGACCACAGGACTAATGTTTTGCAGTAGCATTCCCAAAAAAATTATCTTACTTGTTTTATGAAATTACAAATTCAAAGGTCAATCTATGGTACACTTCTCCCTCACATGATTCTATGTGTTTAAAATCATATCCTTTATTCTAATTCAGTACATTGTGTATATAAGATAGAAAGCATTAGCCACATGACAAACAGCTGTTGTAGCCATTTAGGAAGCATCATTTACCTGATAATTTATTTTAATCCTTCTCAGCATGAAATTAACTGATTTGTTATTTCTGCTGTGAGACAGAAGTGATTATTCTTGCCTTAAACTTAAAGTAGTTTTGTTTATTAGCAAAATAAGCTTGAGCTGAAATCTGAAGACCTATACCATATACCATAAATCTCCATGGGATTTATGTCAATCAAAATATTGTACTATAAAAAAGCAGATGTTTGACAGCGTCAGTCCACAGCAGTAGCAATACATAGCAGCAATACAGAAATCTAGAAGCAAAAGATTTTAGGTGTCAGTTTGTTAGGAATACACATCACACTGCCACATGGACAAGAATAATGACCTGAGCAATCGTTATTTATTCTGAAGGTTTTTTAATTTCAATTGTACTGATTTATTAGAGATGGTGAAACAATCTTTTCTGGATTTTGCTCATGCTTCTAGTCTTTACAGTTAATAATCCTGTACTGAATGCAATATGCTGATGATCGATAGCTATAAGCTTCAGATTTATTCATGCAAAAATATTCAAGACTCCTGTTGCAAATGCTGTAATGGCCATCTTTGAAAATTGGGTTATAAATCACTTTAAAAAAAAAAACAACACCTTCCTTGTGCATGCAGTTTTTGAGATATAAGATGAGGTTTAAAGACTATTTTACTTACAATGAGACAGTGGAAGGCTGAGGCAATTGCCCTGAGAAGGTGAATTCTTCCAGTAAAATCTTTGAGAAGCAAAGAAACCAATATTGCTATTAATTATTTACAGCAGGACTCCTAGTGCACTAAACAAAATCATAACTCTAAGCTAGATTTTGTGGAGGATGAAGGATGCACCTGAAGGATGTGCACTTACAAGCTAAATACACAAAGCAGAGGAGCAATGGGGTGGATGAAGTGTTATTATCCCCGTTTCATAGTATGAGGCCAGAAATGGAAAGAGATGCCAGAGTTTTAACCTCTTGAATTGCCTTTGTTTCCCCACTGATCTAGAAAAGGAAGTAGAGGAGCCTTGGCTGATTCTGACCCTTATCTGACAGCTCTGTAATATCATGCTCTGTCAAGTATTCACCATCATACACTTGGATCAAGGAAGGTTGTTACTGACATTAGGAGACATTTCTCTTGTAAACTTTCCCAAGTCTGATGTTTTGTTCATTAAATCATTAGCCATATTAAATAATACACATAAAAACGACTGTTTCTTGGGGCCTCATTGATGCCTGAAGCTGAAAGATGTTTGATACAACAGGACAATGCCAGCAGGAGATGGGATAGTGCCACCACCTGTATAATTCTCAGGCCAGTATTTATGGCACTTCTGATAGGAGTGGTGTGGAAACACCTCAGTTTGAGGTGACTGATAAAACCAGGGTTCCCAGTTCTTTGTAGGACACTCGAATTGATCAGTCATTAAATAAAAAGGTGATGGAATCAACTATGTACTGTCAAACCATGTTTTCAAATAAATGCAGTCCTGGCTGCTCCATCTGGAGCACAGCTAACCAGTGTGAGTATATGGTAAATGAAAACTAGACTAGGTGGGACTGCAAGCAAGATTCAATTTCCATGAATCATGCTCTATTCTGCAGACACAGAAAGCCTGTATAGGCCCAAGAAGTAGAATTTCAGCAATTAGAATTCAGATTTCAGAGAAATGTCTCTATTTACAGATTTCCTGGCACCTAAAGTGAGGGAGGGCTGAGAATCACACTTGTAAGTATAGACACCAAAAGTTCTGCTCTGCATGCCTAGATCCTCATGAAGACATGAGTCTATACGTTTTTCTGCGGCTTCACTGTAGAAAGCAGAGATTTTATCCCACAGCATTGTCTTTGTGGTGATTTGAAGTGAGGGAATTAAAAGTTTACAATGCCTGAATAGTGATTTATTACTTGGTATTCTTATGAATTGGTTTTATATTTCTTACTCCTGGTTCCCCTGACAATTTGGGATTTATCTTTCCATCCATTTTCATTTCAAACCACATAAAAGATGTTATCGACTGCTTTGTATTCAGTGACAAATTCCTCCTTTTATTACCAAATGCATTCTGACTGTTGCCAAAAAAATGATGCACTTGATAGCACATGGGGATTTAAATACTATGAACTGTAAAGGGTACTTCTGCAAACTAATGCACAGTTCCTAGCAATGCTTAAGCCTAATTGCTAGAGACTGGCTGAAGTCACAAGGTTCACTTCCAGATTTTGAATATAGCAACTTTGAACAATCTCCAAATCCAGGTTTTGATCCAGCCAGTATTCAGAGAAAAAAGAACCCCACAGACCAGCTTTCAGGATTTTGAGATCCTTCATATCTAGGGTATTTGACTCTAAGACATTACTAAAGCCTATCTAAATATATAGAGTAGATAAACTCCACTGCAATACAGATCTGATTTATTATGATAAAATTATTGCATTTCATTTTATGGCAGAGAAGTCATAATAAATGCTTACTGTATAGAATACAAAGACAGAAAGGCAGAAATAAAAGCATACAATATTTAGAAGAGCCAAGAAGAAACGAACAAGGAATAGAGAGCAACCAGGAAAGTGGGACAGAAGGGTGCAAAATGGAGACTCTAAGAACTAAAACAAGGTAACAGGAGAAAAGAGAAAAAGTTGACAGCAAGTAGAGAGAAAAAATACTAAGAAAATATTTTTCTGACCATCCAATTAAGTCTTCTCACAGAAACAGAAAACCGAGAAGGTTAAAAGGGGGAAGATGTTTATACAAATATTAACAATAGAGTATTTCTCAGAGGCCTTCATAGTAATGTATATGAATATTAAGTTAGCAAATTCTAGTGGCAATAGCATTAGATATAGCAGGTCTTTTGAGGAAGTCAAGGATGTAAACTTGAAGTGCATATCTGTGCTTAATTTCAGTTGTCTTGACTGTCTCATATAATTTGTTATGCTTTGTTTTTTCAACATTTGCAATTTAAAAATAGCATTCTAGTTCATGTCAAGTATATCAGAGTTAATTATAGCAGACCATGGTTTTCAATGCTAAGTGCCTGATGTTAGGCTCCCAAGCCTATGTTTGGATATTAAATAATTAGCCTCAATTTCAGAACTGACTGAACTGAGTCTGCATGGTGCATACCTAATAAAATTGCTAATCTTCAAATTATTACAAAAATATATTGCTAATTTAATGCATTAAAAAACTCTCCCATAGAACACAAAGAATGATCTGGTCCTTTTACCCACGGGAGTTTAAATCAATAGGTAAGACTGTGCTAGCCACACTAATTTCCAGTAGCAAGATACTATTCCATGAGAAAAACAGCAAAGGCATCTGACACTGTGTTTTAAATGAGAGTAGAGACCAAAAGAAAGCATCAGCTGTGGCTCTGTGGCATAGAAGCCTTCTATTCTTTTTCATATGTGAATAATCTAAGACAGAAGTGTGATTCCATTAGGTATTTTTTTCTGTTTTTTTCTGGCTGCAAATGCAATGCCCTTGTTAAGATTTCATGTGAGTATCTTCATATGTGCCATAATATAATAATCTAATGTCAGCTGGTTGTTTTGCCTTGTTTGTTCTGCAATCTCTAACTATAAGGATTAGAAATTATACATGCAGAGAAGCTTAAACATACCACAAATTCTGTGACACTCTATAAATCCAGATATTTTTTTCTATGCCAGTGGATTCCTGTTGTCAATGATTAGTTAGTAGTTATCTCACTGTTACTGAAATATCACACCCAGAAACTCTGGTTCCTACTGGCTCCATTGCCTACCCCTTTACACATTTGCTACTACAGTCCTTTCGGTCCTGGGTGAAATGTTTTCTGTTGTCTTAGCTCATTCTACAATAAAAGCATCACAACTCCAACACACACAGTCAGAACTGGCAGTTTCTCAACTCCAGTAAGTTCAGAACTGCATGAAGGCTAAATTACTTCTGTCCCAGGAGACTGATTCTTTGAGGTCAAGTCAAGCTCATTAAGGAGAAAAGAGTGTGAGGAAGTTTGCGCTGTAACCTTTCAGCTGCACCTATCACGCGTAAATGCTTTGATTTTTTTTATTTCCAGAACTGTACAGACCCTTAACTATTGTACTGCTGGTGGGTTTGTGTGTTGGACAAGTAGTGCTGTCAGTGAACACATCTAGCAAATAAGCACAATCTAATAAACAGGGCATATAATTGCATTTAACAGACGGGGATTCAATTTCTGATTCTGACCTAGTTTATGCGTTTGGGACATCACACCTGCACTTCTGCCATTGTTTCAACCTCCATATCTTGCTGTAGTTGCCATAGCTCTGCACTGCAGTGTATGTCTCCCACTGCTTAGTTTTAGAACTCCAAGGACAGATAAGACCTTAGACACCACTTTCTTTACATGACAATAACAAACCCAATGTTGGACAGGTGGTTAAACCTCTATGTAATGGTTCTTTTGTTCTTTTTATTTTCCTATGTAAATGTTTCCACTTTAATGAAATGGGAAATACCTAACTTGCTTTACTCTAAACTAATGAACAGGTTAGTGCCATCAGAAGCTTTTTCTAGCAATTTAAAGAACAACAGGACTGAAAAAAAGAAAGGAAAAGAAACAGCTATTCATTCTGTCTCCTTGTTGAGTCAGCACCAAGATCATTATTTTTAATAAAAATATAGAAATATTTATGCGTGAAGGACTCGGATTTGTTGGAGCTCAAGAGCTATGACAGAAACAAATGTCTTCTCTTCCATTAATTGTTTACACATAAAAAGCATCTACTTTGCATATAGCTCCTGTCATTGTCTTTGACTGAATAAGAGTGCATGCATAATATTTACAGGAAAGAATGCTGAAGCAGGTAATTGTTAATATTAAATATTATTTTAAATCTATTTTGATATGTTATTACCAAAAACAAAAATATACTTAAGAAGGAGGACTGTCAGAAAAAACCCACAAAGTGTCTTAAAATAAATATCTAGTGAAAGAATACATTATCTTTGCATCCATAAATTCTGTATTAGCGCAACTTGCACGTCACTCACTGCAATCTCCTCTCCCCTCTGCTTTGTTTCCCTGTACCTTGGTGTGCCAAGTAAAGCCTTTTCCAAATGCTACAAGCTACCCGTACTGCAGCACAGTCCCACAGTCCTATACCTCTCTAACTCCAGTTCCTCCTCAACATCTCTCTTCTGCCAGTAATTAAGCATTTCATAGCACAGCTTAATGACTTGATTCTCTCTCCCCAGACACAGATCAGAGCCAGGGTAAAGATCTAATCTCAGGTGTTAGGAGTAGCAGTTAAAAAGAATCTCAAGTTTCAAAAAAACTTAACTTGATTAAAAAAGTGATCTTGATGTTTTGCTAGCTTTTCCCTGCATTTCTTACCTACTAGGAAATAAGTGGCACAAAAGAAACATTTCTACCCTCAAAGGTCTCTGATATACATCAGAACATTACCTTATGTCTTTGCTTTTGGTTTTTGTTTTTGTTTTTAACAGAGTTGGTGTAGATCCAGATGAAGATCTGAAAACAGAAGCTGCAAGCCAGGTATGTCAGGATTTTAGACATATATGCTGAATTAAAAAATGTTCAGCTGTTGGCAGATCATGTTTGTCAAAAATAGGGTTATAGCTCAAAATGTTTAAAACCAGCAGGTTGAAAACAAAATGGACCTGCAAATTATCTTTATTGCACAAGGCAGAAATAGAGGAAATATATATATATATTGCAATGTGCATGCACTCAAAAATTTTGTAACTAAAAATAGTATAGAATTTTGAAGAAAATTATAAATAAATGCAAATATATCCTGAGAGGTCTAATAAGATAATAGAAATGTTGCCTAGATAAATACAAATATTTATCCCCTTCCAAATGCTGCATTTATGGAAATGACACATATTGGAACAATGTTTAATTCCCTGGAATAAAAAAATGAGAACGTGTAATGTTCAATTCTAGTTGGTCAGGTTTATGAAAATATTTTCCATATGGAAACTTAAGTACATAGTGAACTTGAAAACTTTTAAGTAGAGGAGGCTATTTAACAATCTGCAGCTGTTCATGTCACCCTCCCTTTTTTGTCATACGTGGATGGCATTGTTCCAAATGCAGCACTGCCTGCAACAACAACAGTAGAAATCTATAGAGAGACATAACATGTGCTTCAGCATGGTAAGTGCAACAGCAATAGGACTGGAGAAAAGCAATGCTACAGTTGACAAGTTGCCAAAGCAAAAAGCAAAAAAATTGCCTAATAGTGTGTTCCTGTTTCTAGGGAATACCATCCTATGCACTCTCAGACTGCACAACTGGAACTGAAATTGAAATCACCCAACAGTGATATAAATGTAGAAAATAAGTTAGGGCAAGACATGAAGATACTCTATTCACTTGAAAATACATACAAGATATCATTACACAGAATTTTGATATAGCTTATGTACTGAAAATTCTGAACAGTTACACATTTGCACATATCTGAAGGCGTTTAGGGTCTCAACTTTCATTGAAAGCAAAAGGAATTCAGGTTCCTAACTGTCCTAATGTTTCTTTGAAAAAAAGGAAAAAAAATATTATTCATATCTGACCATATCACTAGTTTTATAACTCAGTCACTATTAAAACAGCTAGCATAACACTCCATTGCACAATGCCGAGATACTGATTTATTGAGGGAACTAATCACTAATATCACTCTCCTAAGCATCTTAGTAAGAATTCTCTCAATGCCTCTCCCCAGATTCTGACCAAGGCCAGGACACAGAACCTTAATCTATTCTTGATTGGATTTTAAAGATCCATTTCAGAAATTTTCTACTTTGCAGCACTCCTGAATTATCAGAGAATGCTGAACGCAGTATAAAATTGACTGAATACATGTTTTGTGAAAACCTGATTTCTGCAGAAGTCAATAGGCATCTAATTTTCTCTTTTTATTAAAAATGAAAATAGTCGTGTTTAATAACACATGCAGTGTCCCAACTGTGCCCTGTGAATTAACACCTATCTCTGTTGACAAAATTCAGCAATACAATACAGAAGGTGTAAATAAATATAACACCTTTCATGCCCTATCATGTCTAAGTCAGCATTCGTTATAATAGTAAATTTTTACGTTGGAAGATAGCTTTGCTGTTCTGATTATTCTTCCCTTCCCCCCTCCATGGTACTTTATTTTCATTTGCCTTTCTTTGTATTTGACATCTCAGTCTTTTACTGATTCAGACCTCTGTTGCGTTCTCTGTAGCCCTCTTTGTTTTAACTCAGTACCTATCACAGTTATTCAATTTATGTCAGGTTATTTCTTTAAAGCTTTTGCTTTCATCTCTCTCTCATGCCTCTTCCACCTTGTTGTCTTTTTTCTTTCCCTTTATTTCTAATACAATGTTTTTATTGAGTTTACCTACTTTTAATTTTCTTCCTATGTTAGTGTTTTCACAGTGAAAGCAGTTGTTTTTCTTGCATATATCTCTGAACAAAAAACATATCAAGTGCCTGTATCTCCCACTGCCATTTGAAGCTCTCACCCAGATTAACTTTAAACCACATGCCAGTACTCAGGGGGCTTCAAGGGGACTGTACCAGAAATAAGAACTTAATATCTTCTCAAGAATAAGATGTTTAAAAGACAGTAAAATCAGTGGAAAAGAAGCCTCAAGGCTCCCCCCTTCTCAGAGTACTCAGCCAGAAAGGGGAAGCCATAAAGCCTGCTGTGGAGATTTGAATCTATCTCCTCTATGACCACTCTAACTACCAGGACACAGGGTATCTTGCCATGGAAACCTCTCAATCCATATCTGTAACCAGACCTGGATTTTTTAGGGGCAGAAAAAGCCTTAAACATCTTCCACCTCATGAGTACTATGTCAGAGGCAATAGCAGCTATATGGCTGCATACCTCTTTTCCTTACCTGCCTCCTCATCTTCATTTCCCTTCTTTTCTTCCCTTCCACAAATTCAATTTTCTCTTCTCTGAGGGGATTCTATTTCTTTAGTCAAGACTGCCATGTACAAAGCTGTTTCCGGACTTCGGATTATGCTCTAATCTGGACTGGCTCAACTGGTATTTTCAGCAATCAACTAGCAGCAAATACCAGTTCAAATTGAACCCAGGGCTCCTTCCCCAGTAAAGGTGCCGAGTTTTTTAATGTATAATTAGCATCTGGACTTCACCATACCATGACCAGATCCACCAAAAGCATCTCTCGGTTTGTGTCAGCTGTGCCTTTCCTTAAGTGTGTTTACCATCAAATCATTATCATAACATAACCATAAGTAGAATAGTCTCATATTCATATCCATTTATTGATAGGCTGTCATAACTCAGTTCTGAGAGTTTAATTGCGTAATACATATTACAGATAATAGATATTATTGTATAGAAAATAATATATAAAAATAAAAAAGCAGTTTGCTGCATATCAAACTCTGATAAGCAGAATGAAAGATACATAATCACTAAGTGGACTTACAAAGTTGATCTATTAAAAAAAGGCAAAAGCTTTTATGGCAGTGGGCTTTTCAACTAATTTCCCACAAACAAAGATAGTCAATAGCATATTTTATTCAGATGGTTTATGTATCTCAAATTCTGCTATGTTTATCTCTACTGAGACAGTGTAAGAATGTATTTTCTACAAGCATTTTGGAAGAGTGTTGTAGATGTAGTATTGATCTCAAGGGAAAACTAAATAGCCTGCAAAACACATCAATATCATCTCTGTCAAACTAATGTTCATAGTTTATTTAGCCATCCCTGTGTCTTTATTAGTACAGTAAGGAAATTATTTATACTTTCCCCATCAGTTTCATTTGCCAGCTCGGTGAATTCGTTGCAAGTAACTAATAAGAATAATCTCCATATGGGCAATTCCAAGTAAGATACAAGAAACATTGGCATTCTCACTTCCCAGAAAGAAAATTATTGTCCAGAAGAGGTGGTGGACTCCCTCCCCTAATTACACCTCTCTGAACTGTAAGGAAAGTGAAAAGTTACTTTTTAAGATCATAGGATCCAAGGCTCTGCAATCACCCAAAAGCATTCACATCCCTTGTCATCCCTTGACTGTACTGTTTATGCAGGAGCTGCACTACAGATAACTACCCAGATTCCCAATAACACAAAAGCTGGTAACACAGTTTTCATACAGAAAAGGAAGAAGGTGCAACGTGTCAAACTCACAGAACTCAAATAAGCCAGAGGTTACAGGCCACCAGAGCAGGTGTAGAACAAAGCAGCAATAAACATTAATGCAAGAAATAAAAGCAGGTCCAGGTCAGGACCAGCAAATTCTGGGAGAATTATAATCTGGTGTAGACATTTTTTGTCCGCTGCTTTCATATAGACACATGAATGCAAGAGGAAGCTAGGTATACAATGAGTTTGGAAAGAGGAATTAACTGACACCACCATAACTTCTGGAAACATTAGTAGTCAAACCAAAGACACATAGGCCACTTACTGTGCTTTTAACTAGCCTGCCTTTGCACTGCACTCATTGGCTGCTTGCTACAGCCCACTCCACAATATGTCTATTTCCATGCCTGTCCTTCTCTTTCTCATCTCTGTACCTGTCCACCCTAGTCCTTCACCCCTCTTTCTTTCAGCATTCTTATTGTTCTGACCTAACACACACATTACATGCCATCACACTTCCTGCTTAAATGCTTCAACCCATTTCCCAGTCTGTATAAATCTTGCCCAAATGCAGAAGAGTGTTCTGCTGCTCAGTCGGGGGCTAGTAACATCATCTCCCCCACTCCAGCCTCCCCCATTGCTAGAGGAAGTTAATAAAATACTGAATTCAGTAACAAGGAAACAGACCCCAAGAATAATATTTAGCCTATTTGGTGCATTTATAAGTTCACTGTGACTACCTGTGACATCAGCAAAATCATAGAAGCTACAATATGGTTTCTGTCTCCATATAACCTTATTCAAAATTCAGTGAAATCAATGTAAAAATTCCCAGGTACAGGTTGGCTTGGAGTTAGACCTTACAGTTTAGAGGATCAGATTATTGACATTATCATCATCAGCCAATTTACATATTAATGCATAATAATAAATATTTTTAAATAATTTAGATTAAAACATAAAAATCAGTAGATAAATGGGTATAAAATTGTGCAAAGAAAACTATTCCCATTAAAAATAATCTAACTTGCAACAAAACACAAGACAATAATGAAGCATCCTTAGAGAACTGGCAATCCCATTCCTAATGACATCCTGCCACTAATTCTTTGCTAGTACTGTGATGCCCAGGGTATGACCAAACCACCTGCCTTTGTACAGATCACTTCTAAAGTACTGCTCCAAATTATGACCCTGAGTAAAAGGGCAGTCCATCTATCTACCCATGCAGCACACCCCAGAATTAGCTTGCAGAATGGAAAGCAGAATTTTGAGTCTTGTTGACTCAAGATGTGTTCCTTTTCCCTTGGAAAGAAGCACAGAAAGGAAAGTAGTGTCATAATTATTAGAGTATCATGATCCCTTTGGGAATGACATTTTGTTAGACATACACAAATAGCATCTGATCTTGTAGGAGTAAACTGAAGTAATCCCACAACAGCAATTAAATCAAAATATCATTTTATTGATCTCAGAATATAGTGCTTCTCAGCTGCTTAATAAAATTGGAATCATTAATAAACACTGCACTCTTCCGAGGAGTATACAGCAGAGAGAAATGTGCTATATGAGCCAAATTACTCCTGAACTGATCCACAGATGACATTTGTGCACCAAAGAAGCTTTTTAAATTTAAAAAAAAAAAAAAAAAAAAAAAAGTGCAGTTAATTTGGTTTGACATGTATTTTTAATATTGGAACTCCATGGTTTGTTTACATTATAAAAATGTTTTTCACTTTATTCATTTGTTTATATTGCAGAGTGCATCTAATTTGGATAAAAATACAACTAAAGATGAGAGTGCATGGCTGTTCAGAATATGGTATGGCTTTGACCACAAGTATCCTTTTCTGTTGTAAGTCATAGATGATAAATGCATTACAACTGGCATCTTCAAAATATTTAAGAATCCAAAAATTATTATACTTTTAAAACAAAAATAATTTATTTTAATGTGTTTAGTAAAGAGAAGACATTTTGAAAGTTCAAAGAAACAGATGATCTCTAGAAGCTGGGCAGTACAGTGGTAGTACATTCCTAATTGAGGCTATGGGGAGTGAGAATGAGATAAAAAGCTCTTTCCTACAGTAGTATATAGACAATAGGTTTAAATAAATTAACCTTTTTAAATTCCAGGATAAAACTAATCCAGTTATTAATCAGATAGTGTGTAAATTCTGTGTTTGGGAAACCAGGAGGTTGGAGACTGAAGCAGCCCAATGACTGTTACCTGCCCACATATTCAAAAAGCTATAGTTACCAAGCAAAAGTAAAAATGAAAGAACACTGGTTTACCCACACCACTTACAGAGAAAGGTGAACCCATTGTGAAGATGTAGCTCCCAGGACTTCCCTGGAGCTCATACTTCCAATTCCCTAGACTCCTGAGCCTTTCTGCTTCTATTCACGTTCCTAACTGAGGTGTGTACCGTAGAGATCTTGAATATGGGTGTCTGATGCTTTATTCTTGGAAGTCTGGTTTCCATGTCTTTTCCATTTCAATAAAATATTTTAAGTGATTTTTTAAAAAATATTCTTTAAAAGAACATCCTCCCAAAGCCAAGGTAGAACATACACACTTTGACACCCATGCTGTCACTAAGGCCTGTGCAAATATGGTAAAAGTTTATTCTAGTTTATTGTCATTTTAAACTGACTCTGCAAAGGTTTTGCATAGCTATCAGTGAGATCCCACAACAGCAATCATGATCTAAGCCTTTAAGAGAGATACACAATGAATGTAAGGGAAGCCCATCTGCTAATTTCCATGCATACTGGCTCAGTAGCTGAACAGGCAAAGCTCCACCCACAGTCTCCATTATTCAATAGCACATCTCTTGGTCCATTACCCTGTACTACTGAGTAGAGATTAACATTCAGGCTACATATATGTTTTTCTGATACCAGCTGAATCAAACTAGGATGAAATATTTCAGCTGATAAAAACGTAACTCATTGGGAATATAGCTTCCCTGAAGAGTTCAAGTGAAGTTGTCCTTCAAAGAGACTTCTCATGGAAAAAACATCTTTTTGGTTAAAAATGAATGTATTGCCCTAATTCATCTACCAGAGCAGTTTTAAGGGTGAAAAAGCACTTAGCATTAAAATGTTTCCCTAGGATAATTCTTCAAGAATACTTAGAAATAGTAGGTGAATGCTGTGTAAAGGGGGAAAATATGTTTAAATGTTATGCTGAATACCAGTATAACTGGCTTTAACTACCACCCAGTCCCACTTCTTTTTCCGAAGTAACAGCCTATGGTTGTGCATATCTTAGAAACTATAAGTTAGAAGGAACAGATGAACAGAGGAAAAAAAAATTTGCTCTGAAGCGAAAAAACGTGGAAGGCAAGAAGAAGGCAGAAGCACAAGTTAAACAAAAGATATGAAAGAGACAATGAGGGTAGAGCTAGAAAACAAAGGACAGGCAGAAGGCAAAGAGAAATCAGTATGAAAAAGTCAGACAACAGTACATGCAAAGTGAAAGGCCTGTAGAGTGCACCAGAAGCAGCACTTCTCACAGGTTATCTGTATGTTAGAGATCTCGATGCTTTATCCTAGAAAGTCTGTTTCCCGTGTCTTTTGCATTTCAAGAAAATATTTTAAGTGAATTTTTTAAAATAATCTTTAAAAGAACAAAATTTATAAGCATCTATCCCTCTTCCAGTCAAGTCACAATCTTTCTTTAGAATTAGATTTTCAGATATTGTAGCCCTGCCATTATCCTAAAATACATTTTTAATACAAATAATACTTCTGCATTTCATTAATCCTGAAAGTGTATGCCCATATATCTGCACAGAATAATGGTTGAACCCAGTAATGCTGTGACTCACAGCTCTGAGCATTTCTTTGGTATGACTATTTCTGAAAGACATTCTTTTCAGGGAGAGAGAAATTATCCACCCAAACTTTCTTTTGCCTTTCCCTACCTAATGTTACAAAGCTGTGCTAAATTTAGAAGAATAAATTGTCATGTAGCATGGTATTTGTGCATAGAGAATTACGCAATATAAAGTTTTCAAAGAAAAGATACAGCAAAATACTAATCTATCTGGTTATATACTTCGAAAGCATGCAAGGCTGTGACATTTCTATAGTTTGACATTTGCTCTTAGGCATTAACACAAATCTACCCACTGTTCTGGCAATAACATCTCTTATGTTTATTTCACAAGGGAAAAGCAAGAGAAGAAATATCACTGAGGAAATCAAAAAGTTGGGCTATTCATTGCTGTCCTTATAAATGATTTCCACTTAATTCAATGGCCTTAAGTAATTGCAACATGCCCCGCTAGGGTAAAACTATACCAAAGAATACCTGAAATTCTGTTTGAGAATCAAATTTAATTTTTATACTGAAAGAAACAGTAGGGGGACCTCATCCAGATCCAGCTGGGTTCAATAAGTGTTGTTTTCTTTAAGCAAATATCTTTGAATCGGGTATTGACACTTAAGAAAAGCATACTGGTCTCTAAAATCTAGGCCAAGGAATGCCAATATTGGAGTAATAAAAAGAAAAAGCAGATCATTTAAGTACTTAGAGGTATCATCTTGGATTTTCATCTCAATAATGTGACCATGAAATGATAGAGTTCACAATTCTTGGAGAAACAAGGTAGGGAGCCAACAGAACTGCCACCCTGGACTTCTGAAAGGCAGACTTGGGCCTGCTTAGGAGCATGGTTGAGAGTGTCCCTTTGGAGGCAGTCCTGAAGGTCAAAGGTGCCCAGGATGGCTGGGCATATTTCAAGGAGCAACTCTTAAAAGCCTAGAAGGCCATCCCCACATCACAGAAGATGAGCTCGTGGGGAAGAAGGCCAGCCTGGCTAAATAGAGAGCTTTGGCTGGACCTCAGGAACAAAAAGTCAGTCTACGGCCTTTGGAAAAAGGGGTTGGCAACTTATGAGTACCACCAAAATGTAGTGAAGCTGTGCAGAGCGAAAATTAGAAGGGCCAAAACTCGAGTGGAATTCGACTTGGCCGCTACAGTTAAGGACAATAAGAAGAGGTTCTTTCAGTACCTCAACAGAAAAAGGAAGACTAGGGAAAATGTTGGCCCACTGATGAACAAGGCGGGCACCCTGGTGGTGGAAGACACAGAAAAGGCAGAGGTACTGAATACCTTCTTTGCCTCGGTCTTCACTACTAAAGCAGTCCCTCGTGAATCCCAAACCATGGAGGGAAGGTCTGGAGAGACGAAGACTGCATTAGAGACCACTTGGCCAAACTGGACATCCATAAGTCCATGGGCCCTGATGGGATGCACCTGCGAGTGCTGAGAGAGCTGGCAGATGTTATTGCTGGGTCACTCTCCATCATCTTTGAGAAGTCATGGAGAACAGGAGAGGTGCCTGAAGACTGGAGGAAGGCCAACATCACTCCAGTCTACATAAAGGGCAAGAAGGAAGACCCAGGAAACTACAGGCCGGTTAGTCTCACCTCCATCCCTAGGAAGGTGAGTGATGAAGCGACTCATTCTGGAGGTCATCTCCAAATAAGTTGAAGAACAAAAAGTTATTGGGAGTGGTCAACATGGATTTACCAAGGGTAAATCATGCTTCACCAATCTTTTAGCCTTCTATGATGTTATAACCAGTTGGCTGGATGAGGGGAGAGCAGCAGATGTCATCTACCTTGACTTTAGCAAGGCTTTTGACACTGTCTCCCATAACATCCTCATTAGGAAACTCAGGAAGTGTGGGTTAGATGAAGGGACGGTGAGGTGGATCGAGAGCTGGCTATGTGACAGATCACAGAGGGTTGTGATCAATGGAGCAGAGTTGAGTTGGAGGCCTATAACCAGTGGTGTCCCCCAATGGTCAATACTCAGTCCGGTCTTGTTCAACATATTCATCAATGACCAGGACGAGAGGACAGTGTATCCTCAGCAAGTTTGCTGATGATCCCAAGCTGGGAGGGGTGGTGACACATCAGAGGGCTGTGCTGCCATCCAGCAGGACCTGGACAGACTGGAGAGCTGGGCAGAGAAGAACCTCATGAGGTTCAGTGTAGGGTGCTACATCTGGGGAAGAAGAATGCCAGGCACCAGTATAGGTTACGGGGGACCTCCTGGAAAGCAGTTCTGAGGAGAAGGATCTGGGAGTCCTGGTAGACAGTAAATTATCCATGAGCTGTCAATGTGCCCTTGTTGCCAAGAAAGCCAATGCCACCCTGGGCTGCATAGGGAAGTGTGTGGCTAGTAGGTCGAAGGAGGTCATTCTCTCCTTCTACTCTGCCCTGGTGAGGCTGCCACTGGAATACTGTGTCCAGTTCTGGGCTCCCCAGTTGAAGAGAGATGGGGACCTACTGAAGAGAGTCCAGTGGAGGGCAATGAGGATGATTGGGGGATTGGAGCATCTCCCCTATGAGGAAAGGCTGAGAGAGCTGGGACTCTTTAGCCTGGAGAAGAGAAGGCTGAGGGGTGATTTAATTAATGCTTATAAATACCTAAAGGGTGGGTTGAGGGAGGATGGAGCCAGACTTTTCAGTGGTTCCCGGTGACAGGACTACGGGTAACAGGCACAAGCTGGAACATAGGAGGTTCCATTTAAATATGAGGAAGAACTTTTTTTCAGTGAGGGTGACAGAGCACTGGAACAGCCTGCCCAGAGAGGGTGTGGAGTCTCCTTCTCTGGAGATTTTCAAGACATGCTTGGATGCAGTCCTGACTGATGTGCTCGTGGGGATCCTGCTTTGAAGCAGGGGAGTTGGATTAGATGATCTCTGGAGATCCCTTCCAACCCTGAATATTCCATGATTCCGTGATAATTTAAACAAGGAAAATGCAAAATAAAATACTTGGTATCTGACAGTGAGTAAATTCCAGTTAATTTAGCTCAACTTGTTTTTACAGCTTACAATGCATTACCATTTGAAGCTGTAATATCCTACTTAAGGCTAGAGAAAAGGTGAGGGAATAAACAAAGGTATTTCAAAAATTATGAGGGAAAAATCCAAGATCTGTAATCCAGGACTATTTGTGGCTTTATAATGTTGTTTGTGGGGTTTTTTTTAAGGCAGATGTAGCCAAGTTCAGCTAGCAAATGAATAAAGTAGTTGGAAATTTCAACCTGCAAGAGCAAGAACCTGCATATGTAAGAGCAGAGCTCAAACAAATAGTGAGCAAAGTTTTCCCATTCCAAGGTATCCCAGAACAGAATTATAACTTCTCTCCCAGCTAGTAGGAATTTGCTTTTAACTCTTCTCAGTCCCAAACCTCTTTATTTGCTTACTCCAGCAAATATGACTGGTTTTTGCATGCCTAGTCCCAAGGCATTGTATACCTGACTAGAGTTAGAACTCCTCCTCTACATAGGCCTGTATTCCCAGTTACAGTCTACTGCTCAAAATGAAGGTAAATTAATATGTAAAAGAGTCTCTTGCCAGCAATCTTCACCTGTTTTTCCAGCTACTTTGGAGTAAACTCCTGCAATCATTTCTAGTTTAACATGATCTTATACAAGGATTTTTGTCCACTAAGGCTTCTTTCTTCTCTTTGCATTCATATAATTCTCACTTCCTCATGTGGGGGTATTTTTGCTTGCACTGGCTGTTCTGTAGCATCAATCCAGGAGGATGCCCACACTGTTCTCCTGGCTTCTCGTGCTGTATACTGAGAGGAGAAGGAAGGATTTGGGATTGCTGCACTAACACACAAAAGTGCAAAAATAACTGAAACTGAAGATAAAAGGAGGAGAACATAACGTATGTCCTAAGAGGTTTCCATCCATAAGTGCCCACTATCTTCATAAGGAGAAGCCTACATTATGTTGCAGGATACATACTTTAATAGTACACACCGAAACCTGCATTGAGAAAAAAATAGTTACTGCGTAACAGGAAAACGTATGCAAGATTACAGTAGAAGAAAGCAAGAAGAGAAGGAACAGAGACAAAGACTTCAAACGCATGGTAAGTTTTTTTTGAATACTTAAGCGTTAAATTGCAAGACACAGGTCATGGGCCTGCCTGCAACCAAGTCTAGTCATTTATTTTCTGGCAACAGGGTGAGGATGAGATTGCATGTGATTATGAGACTAAACTTAAAAGATGAAAAGACTAACACTAATGCTGCCACTCTGGCAGGGTGAGAGGGAGCAAGAGAGATATGATGATTTGTGTTAGTTGGCTAGTATGGGTATTATAAGTATCGCCATGACAGGCCTCCTGCATCCTTGATACAGCTCCAAGCTACCAAACAGCGATGTAGCTGTCTAACCTGCACAGAGCTTTGCTTTCGAGTAGCTCACATGCACACTGACACAAATAGAGTAGGAGGAGAAAAGCGCTCTCCTTTACAGATTTCTTTTCAATCTGAGGAACTAACATGTAGTTACACTGAATAGAAGCAGGAGTCTGGTACAGAGCGAGCCAATTCTCCATAAAGCAACTTCTAAAAGCATTCCTACTTGAACTGCAGTTATCCATCATTCAGATGCATTCCTTTCAGTTTAAAAAGAGATTGTTCGTGTCCTTTGCACTTACCTGAAATCAATCAGCCAAAAAGAATTGCGTTATTTGTAGACTTCAGAAGTTTACCCTCCTTAACTTATCAAGGCACCTATCATTTTATTTTTCCTGTGCTTTGTACATGGATAAAACAGACATAATGGCTGCCTATGAAGTCAGATAAATACTATTCTGTGCCTGCGAGAAAATGGAAAAGCTACTAAAAGCAAAAGTGAATTCCAGGGTGAACTGACAATCAAAGAAAAATTCAGCATTTTGTGGTCTTCAGCTGAATTTTCCTTATGGGATGACTTGCCACTGTCCTAGCACATAGCACATTTTCTTCTTTGGAAGAAAAGGCCAAGAGGCTGTAAGCATACATGTGCAGGCCATTTTCTTTCACTAATTACCTTTCTTAATTACTAATCTTCTGATTTGGTATTCTTTATCACTTCAGTGACAACAGCAAAATAGCACACAGTGTCCTAGTTTTGGACTAGAACCTCATTTTACTAGACAGTTTTCAATGAGAGAAAAGAATCTTATCTCAGAGAGACTTCAATCAAATAAATAAAAGCAGCATCAGATAATGCAATGTAAGCAAATTCAGGTCCCACTCAAACAGTAATGCAGAAATGGCAAGATAGGTATGCCAACAGAGCACAAGAATCGGTTTTGCAAGCCTTAGGAGCAGATCATAATAAAAACAGAGGAAAGCATGGGTCCTGGTAAATGGATTACAGTGGATACCATAACATGAATACGACACAAGAGCAGCTTTCTCAAACACTGCAAAGTTGAGCAGTACACGGTCCCCAGAAGGTATTTTATCATTAGCAACAATTGCCTGAACTTGGTTCAAAACTCATTCCAACACCACATTTTCAAGCATGAAATCTAGAAAAACTGCTTATTCTTTTTTGCAGTGCAGATAATCAATGACATCTGATTTGGTGCTATTTCCTGACCCTTTCCAAGGACACAAGTTTATTGAAACTCTGCAAATGAACCTAATAAACAAACACAGCTAATCAGAATAAGTGACCTCACTTTTTCCTCCATTCACAGAAGGGAACCTGGATAAATAATCCTTACACAATTCTATGCTTAACATGCAAGTAAGATCATTCTCATTTGCAACGTTTCTCTCCTGTCAATTCTTTGAAAGTCTCGTTCACGTCCAGGTATTTTTACAAGAAAAAGTTACTAAACATCAGTTAAATAAGTTTGAATGCAAAGTTAAATACAAAGTTAACTAAGAAATGTCTGGTTCTTTTGCAATATTTGACATATGATCCTTTTCACCCTTCCATTGCATAGAGACATACATAAAGATTATTTGCAATAGTTTCTTGATATTTCTATTGCAAAATGGAAGTCTTTGAATCCACCCTTTCTGCACCATGATCCTGAAGGAAGAAGGGAGCTGTAGGAATTTTTGTTCCACAAAATATAATCAAAAGGAAATGAAGTTTGAAATATTTACTATTTATGTTTTTCATCCTAACACTAAGATTCTGTACATTGCAGAAAGGTCTATTTACATGTTTAAAACTAGGGGGGGCGGGGGGGGGAAAGAGGCAAAAAAAAAGGAGAAAAGGAACTCACAAGGGAAGACAATAGATCAGATTCTTTTTCACGGTTTAATTTTACCTCTTATAGTTACATAAAGCAATACAAAAACTAAGTCATTCTGGAAGAGGACTTTT
The DNA here is from genome assembly GCA_028020825.1 of Podargus strigoides. NCBI lineage: Eukaryota > Metazoa > Chordata > Aves > Caprimulgiformes > Podargidae > Podargus > Podargus strigoides. The sequence goes on from CM051628.1 coordinate 15,517,187, forward strand.
TTTGCCAAAGGTTTTACTTCCCTGGTAGCAAAGCCATTATATCAAATTTCTTGTTTTCTTCAAAGCCTTCATAGTAGTATGCAGTGCTTTGGCCTTTAAAGGAAGAAATAAAGAGACACACAAGGGAACTTTATGGGATTTTAAAAAAAAAAAAAATCAATGTTCAAAATAATGGTTAAGCAGTGCAGGCATGAGACAAGTGGAGAAGGAGAGCATGTCATTATTATTGCAGTCTGAGAAAAATAGAAGTGCTTTAATGTGAAGAGATTCACGGTAAAGTCCAAAAAAAAAAAATCTACAACTGTATTTTGCAGGCTGTTATCAAATCCTTCTTGTCATACATCAGAGACATGCTGGGCTAGCTTCTATTTTCTGTTCTTTGCATCAAATTGTCATTGATTTTTTTAAGTGTTTTGCATGGTATCTAAGGCAGAACCTGGCTTACAGCTTATTCTAGACAGCAAGATGTAGACTCACCAGCTTTCTATTTAACATCCTAGTTCATTTGACACAGCATACCTTTTGTTTGTGCTGTTCAAGGGCCTCTCTCAATTTCTGAGAGAATATAAACTGAGTATAAAAGCTGTTTCACAAACCCCAGTGGCCCCAGTGGGCATGGGCCTTTATGCAACTATGCCACTTTCTTTCATGTAAAAATATATTAAAATGCATTAAAATCTGCAATAGCTAGAAACTACAATCCTCGACCCAAAAGGAGTCCTACAATTTAAAAATGAAATTGTTCATAGAAGAAATATAACATGTTATTTTTTCCAGTACAAAACAACTCCAAAGCTTATTTTAAAAGTCAAAACTTTTTTTTTTTTTTTGTATTTCTGAAATGTTTCAGAGGCTCACCCACTGCACAGGAGGCTGGCAGCCCACCAAGTAGGTCAGAAAGTTGACAAAATAGTAGACAAGTGGAACTGGAGCCTCTGGAGCCCTAAGAAATCTGGTTTTTGCAGGGCTCTTGGCAGAGGCTGTTAATGTGCCTTCCACATGGTTACCAGAGACAGAGGAGTAAAGGGGAAGGGACAGAAAACAGGTAAAGTTTCTGCCTACAATGCTCCTGAAAACTGGGTTTTTTTACTTCAGCAAACCCGTACTTCAGACACAGAGATAACATATCTGAAAAATTTTGACTGGGTGTGACTAATTCCTTCAGTACATTTTAGCAGCTGGCATTAAACAAGTCCCTTTCTCTGCAAAGCACCACTACATGCTTCATCTCTGCTTGATGGCAAGTAGTCAGTCTCCCTGACCTGAGGAACTTCTGTACTACACCCAAGAGCTGAAATATATGAGCCATTCCTCCCAGACTTACCAAGGGCCATTTCTGAAGCTATTCAGCAGACCACTGGAAGCTTACAAGTCCCACCAAGAGCACACAGTACATCATACCACCAAGACCTGACCTAGGTGTTCCTGCTCTGGCAGGGGGATTGGACTAGATGATCTTTTGAGGTCCCTTCCAATCCCTAACATTCTGTGATGCTGTGAAGACGTCCATCAGGCAATCAACAACAGAACTGTTCATGGTTTTTTTCTCTTACTGTTATTTTCAGCTGTACAAAGCCACCACATACAGCTGTAGCATGTTTAAACTACACAGCATCAAAATTTACACTTTAGCAGAAGAGAAATCCAGCACATACACTACCAAGACAGAACTAAGTACAGAGAAGTCCTTTTATAGGCATATCTTATACAGAGATGCTATATTAATAGCTTTTGATCAAGAAACAAATGTTCCAGCATGAACAAAAGACAACTAGAAAAATGGCTACATTTAGAAAAATACCACCCGGTTCTGCAGCTTACTTCTACCTGCATATCTGTCTGTTACAGTACCTGTCAAATCAAAACACAGAATTTGAAAGAGTTCATCTAAAGTCCAGTGGAGCAAACAGACTCACAGTTTAACCTCAACAAAACAGGTCAAGCCATCTTAGTATCTGATTTTACTGATTTTTAATTATTAATTAAATTAATAATTTAATTATTATTCCACAAGACAATTTATTTTGCTTTATCTTTTCCTCCCCTTCTCACTTTATTATTACAGCATACTGTAGTCTGAATGTAAAAAGCAGCAGAAGTCTAGGCTTGTATTAGTCCGTTCAAGTATGAAATTATAGTTCGTTGGCTGACAATACTTAACAGCACCCAGGAGACCTAAGTATGATATCAGAGTACCAGAAGTTTATAACGGATTAAATCAAGCATAATTTGAAACCTTCTTTCAAAGTCTCTTACTATTTCATTTACAGCCCTGTATGTGCAAAAAGTTACTTTGCATTACATCTAAAGTGGTTTTAAATGTTCTTGTGCATGTCTATCTTTCACTGTTGCCTTTCCAGTCACTTAGCACATATCAGAAACCTTGGACGTGCATGCACCTCATGCTGCATATGTAATGCTATCTATAAATGGTACTTCTTTTACAGCAGCAATTGTCACAGCAAGATATTGCTTATTATAACTTCACCTAAGCAAGAAATTGATAATACTTCCTAGTAAGGCTCTGTTATTGTTAAATTACCATGGTATTCCCGTAAAAGCTGTGAGACTAAAGGAATTCAGTGTGATTAAGGTTATTACCAGGCATGCTAAAGGGTACTTTAATGATTTTTCCATTAGACAGCATTCTTGAATTGAACTCTTATGGAAAAATAGTATCTAGACACAAAACTCAGTCACTGACATGTCCCAGTGCCTTCAGTGGGTGCAGATCAGGCCACCAATACATGTCCTACTTGGAAGCTTAGTCTGTATATTGGCATTCTTCTCATTTTAGGTGGCTGCTCTGGAAAAAACACTGTTGGTATCCTTAGCTTATGCTGGCTACAATAGTTTTGAGTTGAGTTAAACTACTTTAGCACACTCTTAAGACAGAACCACCAATAAGGCTGAGACAAATGTGCAAATGTGTGAGGGAGGGAAAAAGTTGTTTGCCTGTAATTTTAAGAATACTCTGGCAATCAGTGATTCAAAATAATGCAATTCTTGGCAGTAGAGAAACTCAAGAGCTGTTTTCTATTTTCTGCTATTGAAATTGGTGCCTGATTCACTAAAATGTGCATCATCATGCATTCAAATATATTGTGAATCAACTAATCTTAGTACCAGTTCTTAATTCAGCACTTCTTCTCAAGGGGATGCTAAGGGAAGGTGGAGAGGATAAATCAGAAGAATGAAAATACTGATTTAGGGCTGACTACAAGTTTGCATCAGGTATTCCAGCAGATCATCACATCCTATTAGCTCCCTTTAACTACATTATAGGATACCAAAGTCCTGAACAGAGGAGACAAAGGCTGCTTTTCATCTTACACTGTACTACAAGCTTCAAGTACAATGGAATTCAGATTATAGTGCCCACAGGAACACAGTCTCTTAATTTAGATGCCTAAAAACCCAGAACTTCTGCAAATCAAGACTATGGCCTTCTATCTTTCATAAATATAGACCTAGAACTCAGAAACCTCTTGATTTCTGTAGATTCAAGTCATCCTAGCAGAGGGGTTTGGGTTTTTTTCTGTAAAGCTAGCACTATTCCTTCCAGTTGAACATGGCTGTGGGCTTCTCAGTGAAGGCTATTTGACAGAACTCATCCTGACCTTCTTTGCAGTGCAATATACTTAGTTCCTCACAGTAAATACAGCAACCAGACTTATATAATCTTCTCCTATAGGCCCAGAAGCTGAAGAAATTCTGGTGATGGTATTTTTAGAACTTTATGAGTATGCATCTAGTTGTAAACGGAGTCCAGTTTGATGTATAGATAAAGAAAAGCTGCAGCTCCAACCACAGCACCAATTCTACTACTCCAATCCAGCATCATAACCATAGAACTTGTTAGTCTCCATTCTTAGATGTTATGACTTAAAGGGTTTGGTCTGTGACAACATGGGACAGAACAATTATTTTATAAACTTTGTTACTTCTACTTTTAGAAAAAGGACCCATTCCTAAAGGTGAATAGCAGAGAAATAGGTGGCAGCACAGAACATTTTTGGGTGCTTCCTTTGTGGCTTGGTCACAATTGGTCATACAGGTGTGCAGAGAAAGGGAAATAATAATAGATTGTAAAATAACAACTTTGGCAAAAGTGTATATAGTTTATGTGATCTTTAGTAAAAGATCATGAAAATACCAAAATTTTGTGGGTTCAATGTTCTAGAGCTGCCATTTCAAAAAGCAAGAAATAGTGTCATGGAAGGTTAGGAAAAGCATACTTAACTGCATGAAGGAAAGGAGTAAGTATTTTGGTCTGATGATTTTGGTAATTATTTTTTTTTTAAATTGTGTTATTATACCTGACGAAAAGAGGTTTAATCTGTTAAACATTTATTTTAAAATTATTGCAAAGGATGGATTATTTATACAGACAATTTTTAATTTTTTTTGGTGTAATTATGTACTGAGAACACAGTTGTGCTATGAATGGTAAAACCTCACTCAAATTCTATAAAGGTCCTAGCCAGTGCTGATGGGCTTTCAGTGTTTTGCTGTCTGTTCATTAGAAATTTATAGAGGGTGTTTCATTCAATCTACTAAAAGCAGCCTGGCGATTTTCTGAACAGATTCTTTACCACATTATGGTACTTATGGTACTTTAAATATTTAATTTTGGATGCAGAAGTATGGAAAACCAGTTGAAAAATGAAGCATTTCTCTACACTTGGAAATATAGTATTTCTTAAAATGATCCACTAACATGGACCCATAATCTTGAAATTTTAAACAGTATATTATTTATTATATCATCATTAGCCAAACTTCTGCTCAGTACCACCTATTTTAAAGAATAGAAAGCCCCAGCTTTGCAACATCTATAAGCAGTTCAAGAAGTACCTTCCTTCATTTTGTGTTTGGTGCATCGCTAAGGGCCTGTGGTCTAAACTCAGAGCTCACTTGAACTGCGATTGTTACATCAGTGAAATATTATTAACATAAGCATAATCCTTTAGTCTTAGTTTACACCAGTACAAGAGAAGCTGTCAAGGCATACAACTTTCAAGCCTTTCATCAGACATGTCTGGCTTCAGTGTCTTAAGAGTCTCAGTTATACAAACAAAGCAAAGCATCCCTATTCATGTCCACTGTTTCCCCAAACTAATGGGAAAAAAATTCCCTCCCTTCTACATTGGATTCCTTGAGATAACCTATGGGGAAAGTGGATTTTTTCTCAACTATTGCACTATCCTATCTTGGTCATAAAACTGCTTATGCTTTCTCATTCTCCAGTGACCAGATGTAAGGTGGGAAGGGCAACCACAGTCAGAGTACAGAGACCTGATTTATACCTTGACTGTTGACAGAGTATCTAAAACCAGTTTGAGGAGTTTTGAACAGTAATGATAAACCCTAATATTTTCAAAGTGATTAAGATAAGAAGTGATAGCCCCTTCTTTTATGGGGAAGCACAGAAATGGTTTTTACTCACAAAAAGCCCAATATGATTTATTCAAAGGTTGAGTCCTCATTAAAGATAGAGAATAGTGCATGTCACAAATGGTTAAGGATTTGAAATTCTTTGTGGATTAGTCACTGAAATTTGCATTGCTACAGAGCACAAACTATTTTTAGATTCTGCATAAATAGAATATCTAATATAGAATTACATTATAAAGAAATATGCAATAATGCAAGTACCCGTAAAGTGCTTTTCATGTACCGCAGGCATCCAGAAGTTTCAAACGCATAAAATACGATTACACTTGCTGCACAAACGACTGCATATCAGGTTCATTCACATTTAATTAAAACTCAGATGCAGAAAATACGTATATATAGTCTGCTATTGATACTTTGTACCATGCCCGATATCAGCAGGAACTGGAGCGAATAAAGATGTGATTGGTCTTTAAGGCTTGGTCCTTCTAGAAAACTGGGGACTTATACTTCGTGTTGTGCAGATAATGCTATTTGTTAATGATCCATGAACATGCAGATAAAGCAACTCTGGATCTGATTGTTCCATAGGTTGCTACACATTTAAGGAGGCAATATAAAGATGCAGTTTTCATGTTTAATTATCCATGCTACTCAATTCAATAATACCTTAAATCTTAAAATATACGGAAAGAATAAAAATATGAAAAATGTATACATACATATGTAGTCCCATATTGAATGTAATATTTTTCAATTGTCATTCCCCCACTCTTATTCTCACACAATGGTGCAGCCTCAGCAGCAGGATTCAATAAAGCATGGCCTCCACACAGGCTGGTCTGTATCTGGCCTGCTAGGATATTCTTTTAGGAAACAGAAAAAGTTGATTCAAATCCTCATGGGCTAAGAGGATGCAAAAATCCTGATCTTTCACTTCCCAGATCACTGCTTTAACACCTAGGCTATTATGTAAAAAACGGCCAGTAACTCACCTGGCAGCTGAGGTTTTTTGGTTGAGTTCACTGCTGTCTCAATGAGTTAGGGATGGTACAGGGACACCTAACATCATGTCAGTCTATGAAATAAGGCAGAAATGAAATATCTCCCCAACCCTCTCAAAATTATCATGATACTAAGGTGCCTACCTCTTTGATGCCTCTCTTCCCAGCCCAGGTTGTATTCCTTGACATGCATAGGGATATGATTAGGAACCTAGGGAGATCTATGGCTAATAATGCAGGTGACTCGTGGTTTATTCTTAACAGTGTAAAATGCCAGCTGCTCGTTTTATTGAGCTATGCATCTTCACCAATATTTCCAAAAACATAAAGAATAGCTGAAAATTACATTTTTATTTTAACTTCTTACATTATAATAAATACATCTACATCTCTATATGTTTTTGCTTTAGGCTCTCTTGCTACAGATTCAACACGACAGCCATATATTTATGGTGGTGCTTTTACTTTTGCATATAAAAGAACTAGATCCTATTTTCTAAGCACAAATATGTGGATGCTTACATTATGGGTGTAACTATAGAATGAGCGTTATGTCTTGGACTGCTTTCTCAGTCTTCCTCTATGTATCCACCCTTTGTACAGCACAGAATAATAATCAGAATAATTTGTACAGCACAGAAAAATATTGGAATAACCACTTATTCCAATAATGACACACAATGTTTTCCATACATTAGTTAGGTCTGATCAAAATAAACACCTCCTGGACCAAACCTTACCACACTCAGTCCAGACACATAGCAGTTCTTCCAAGAGTGCTCAACACCCCTTCATCATACAGTGGGGTTTATAGTAATATCCCTACTGAATAAGTCAGATCAACATGACACAAGGCATAAAGAAAGCTTGGGGTGTGACTTCATGCACAGAGTGACAGGTCCAATCAATGCAAATAAGCAAAAATGGCTATGCATTCACTAGCAAGCAGGCACATGCTTGCTTTGCCTCCATGTGCAAGGTAATTGCAGTCTGAAAGCTACACTGCACATGAGAGCAGTGCCAAGCCAGAGCTATTATCTCCTGAGTGCAGATGGCAGGAAAAGACCAAGTAGGTTTTGCTATGGAATGCAGCTAGGAAGCTGTAGCAAATAGCCATGGATCAAATCAGATTGGAAGCTCCAGGCAAATGCATCACAAATGATTTCTTGGAAGTTCCTCAGAAGATACACCTGGGACCTGCTCCTGTAACCCTTCCCGGACAGGTGTGCAGTCCCTTAGGGTGGGGAGGGGAGTTCCTGTAGCAGAAGCCTCAGCAAGACCTTGTGCCCAAAGCCAGCCTCCCTCCCTCCCCACAGCTGGGGAAATACACTATGAACTTGTCACTACAGATATTTTCTACTCAAACTTTCAGAGGTAAATAAAAAGAAAACTCAGATTCCGGAGAGCAGTTCAGCTGCAAAGCAAACAACTATGACTCAGTTTATCACAAACAATAACAGAACAGGAATTAATGTTAACAAGCTAATGCTTCATCTGATTGTGAGGGTATTTTAATCTTATTTCTAATTAATTTTGACAGATTGAATTAAAATGCTTATTTGCTCTGCATTTGATGTGCATGGGGCCCTTCCTGTCCTCTCATAAGATTATATGCTGTCAGCGCCAGTCTTTGTGAGCTCTTTCTTTTGCACACTGGAAAAGAGGACTAAGTCCTTATTTCCAGTTGTTAAATATTTTTGATCTATTAAGATCTATTAAGAGGCTTCTTTTTTTCAGCAAGGTGTTCCTGCTTTTTATTTTGTTTTACTTTTAATTTTTCAGATGTAGAAATTTTACTTTAACTTGAATATTAATGCATAAGCTCCCATTTTGACTGGAGTTTCCTCACTTTATTTTTTTTTAAAAAGCCTTCCTGTATTAGTTCCAGCTGAAGTACCAGAGGCCTCTTATCCTTCTCTGTTCGTTGTCAAAACACTTGCAAGAAACATTTTTGAGACATTTCAGCTGGAATTAACAAGAGAAGACTGATTTCCTAAGGTATGCATTCCTTCTCCTGACAGAGTCAAGGAGACAGGCTGCTTCAGGAAAAAAATGACTTTTCTTGCATTCTTTTCTCTTTCTGATGTACGAACAATTCTCATTATCATTAATTTGGATTCTAGTTTCTTATAGAGGTGGGTGTAAGCTCCTCAGCAATGAACATTTTTTTTTAGAGCTACTGTGTGCAAAACTAACTAGCAAACAATGGTCAAGACTAATTCTAAGGGCTACTATCTATCACATGCAGTCAGAAGATTATTGGATTCTTATGTTTCTGTACCCCATGTCTTAATACCTGCAGTCTTGATGACTGCTGCTAGAATGCACACATTTCAGGGAAATGGAAGCAAAAAAGGAGAGAGAAAAATCTAGCAGCAAATTTCACAGTAAATGATAGGGAGCTTCGAAGGTCAGGAGATATAATGATTCTACACAAATTAATGCATTAATTACATTTGTAAAAGTTGTGTTTTTCTGAGCATAGAGGTGACTTTCCTTTGTTTTGTGCTTCTGCTGCCAATTTTATGTTTTAGTTTAAAACTACAGTTACGCAAATTGTTATGAAAATAGCATACAAGTATATAGATGAATTATATGCAAAAATAGCACACATTCACTGTCACCTTGTATTAGTGTCAATGAAACAAACAACCCAATGGAAAAGGTAAATCAAAAATAAGTGCCCTGGAATGAATGGAATTGATATGACTCCTGACATAACTTAGCTCTTGCTCCAAGTGCAAAATGCAGCACAGATGGAGTCAGTTATTCTGCATTAGCACCACTGTAACTGAGCAGAATTTCCTTAGCGACCTCTTCCTGTTGTGTCACCAGGTTGTGAAGACTGATGCAATAGTGGTACCAGAGAACAGCCAGTCTGGAAGGGTGCTTAGTCCAGCATACACCAGTGTTTATCAATAACTATGACTGGGAATGATTGCTAAGTTTACAGGCACCCTGTGTGCCAAATGAAAGGGTAGATACCTGAGCTGTCTGGTATGTGAGATCTTGCTCCTCCATCACATGCATGTGCTGGAAAAAACTACTCCCAATTTCTTTTGCCCCAGGACATAACAGAAACCATAGAAACTAAGCTTAAACTTCTGGCACTGAAATAACTAAAAATGGTGTTTGCAGTCCACTCCTGCTGAAGGCTGAGATGCTTTTCAGCTGTCTTCTATGAAAGCCAGAGTGAACCCAAGCTGAGCACAAGGAATCTGAAAGCATCAGGGCACTCAGTGTACACCACCATCCTTCCCCACGGAGTCATGCAGAGTATGGACACAACCTTCACGTGTGTCTTTTCACAGTGGAAAGACCATCTTCAAGATCTCTAACCCAAGTAAAGAGCTACATGATGTAAGATGCTCTCATAAGCATGTGCTAAGTTTTTAACCTATATACATTCACCATAAGTTGTAAGGACTAGCAGAATAGAGAACAGGCAATAAAGGGGATCAGACATATTAAGGAGAGAGACATTTCATCAGTGTGTATATAAAACATATGTAAGTCAATAAGAATACAAGCAAAAACTTCACTCAACTTCAGTATTCCCTTAAGTTTCCTAAATTATTAAATATCACAACAAAACCTAAGGCAAATTATTACTGATATATCGGGGAACAAAAAGAAAAAGCAGCCTATAATTAAAACTGTATTTGTTCATTTATATTTGCTCTATTCATAGATATTATGGCATTTTAAAATAATATATGACCCAACTCTCTCTTTCTGAAATGCCAGACCATGCGATTGGGAAGCTGAGGACACTTAATGGCTTCAAACTTAACCTGCATATTATAAGCCATGACCAACCGATGCAACAACACAAAGATAAGTGATACATTAACTGAAATGAGAACAGCCACCTTCCAGCAAGAAGTTAATTTTAGAGCCTTCCTATTGCAATTTCCAAAGGAAGAGGACATTGGTCAGTTGGAAGTACGCATCTGATCATGATTTGTACATCTGCATAAAATCCATGAATGTTGGACCAAGCCTTAAAAAATCATTAACCACCATTTCACTTTATCCTTCCCATGCTGGCATTTACAGAATTGAAGTTAACCTCTTCCAGTTCTCTCCCAGGTGCTGAGGGGACTGGTTTGCTCTCCTGCTAAGAAACATATTTAACATCTCTTTGGCAGGCTTATTTCCTCACACTGACTCATTTAAGATTAATCATCTAATGAGTTTGAGTATGTAGCCAAAATACACACACCTTGTGTTCAAAATTTGCATCAGTTCTAAAAGACTGGTTAGTGATATTTTTGCATTCATCACAGCAGTAGCCTTTTCACTGGATGCCCAAATTCTTTCCAAGACATTTGCTTGAAAATGTATCTGCTTTCTTCCCTAATGATCTAATAAATCTTCACCTCTAATCACCATTTGTTACTACCAGCATTGAAATTCTTCAGTGTTGCTCTGCACAGGGGTTTTGAGTTAGTGACTGTTAAGGAGTTTCAAACTTTTTCATCCTCAGTGAAGCACTGCATCACTTCAGTTCTCACTCCACTTAGGTCAGTATGCAGGTATGATTGTATAGTTTTCCTGCCTGTTTTCTTTCTTTCATCTTCACCTGATTCTGAGAGGCCCTTAAATCTGTATCTCAGCTCAAGCTGAAATTTCCAATAGACCTTGATATTTTCTTGTTAGAACTATTACATTTCATTATTGCTTTTTGATAGTTTGGGGTTTTTTTAAATCTTGTTTTTAGGTGTTGGGTTGGTTGCTTTGTTTAGGTTTGGGGTTTTTTTTTTCAAAACAAAGACTATGGTTACTGGCAAAATATTTTGTTCAATGTACTGTTGCATTTTGGACAGATGATCTGTTTGGCTGAATGCAGAAAAAAAAGTAGCAAAAGATCAGATGAAACCTTGATCATTTGTTTTGCTATCTCATAAGACCCAAGTTTCTTTGTGTACATTTTAGTGAGGATGTGCACACCCTCAATATTACAGAATGTCTGTGACATTCTGAGAACTTTATTGATGGTATCAAAAGAAGCAATACAGAAAAAAATCAGAATATATCTCACTATTTGGTAAGATGTACTTGCAGCATACATGACAGAACAAGGGGAAGCTGTAGCAAATGTATGAAGGGAAATTACATGCTCTCCCTATGATGCAACTCTGGTCAATCATGGTAGCTGTAAAGAAATTTGGAAATTGAAATAATGCTTTACTGGAAAGAGACAGGAAAAGAATAAAAATATCATGTCACACACCAAAGGTCAGAAAAGTTAACGAGGCACAAAGTACTGTGCCTTTTAAATCCCTCTATATCGGTAGACAAAAAAAAAATCTTTGTTGCAAGTAGATGGTTTTGAGCTGCCATTCTACCACCTATAAGCACTTGTCCAATATTCTGTAGTTGTAGTAGGCTTCCAATAAACACTAATCCTCTAGGAGCATACTTGTAAAACACTTCATTTCAGAATTCTTTGGGCCTAGAATATCTGACCATAGGTTAATTAATAAATTGCTGCTAAACCTGACTGAGATTGCAACACAACTACTTGATACCATATCTAACATTTTCAGCCTCCATAAAACTATTTCAACTATTCTCTACGGGCAATAATCTTCCTCTGAAAAGTCTGAAGAGAGTAATGAAACCTGAAGAGATGAAACTTCGATAAATATCATGTCATGCTACCTTAGTAAACTGGTTAAAAAAAAAAAATCTGTAAGAACCTTTTGATTATCCTGCAGGGTTTTTCTGATTGATATAAATTGTTACATGTCAACCACAATTTAATAATACCACCTGCATAGAAGCAGTATTTTGATGACATCCAATTTATAAGTTAAAAAAAAATCTCCATGAATCAACAGGTTTTATTTCCATAGATTCATTGTTTTTATTTGAATCATCCATTTTCTCTATCAAACCATTGGCATGGAATTATCAGACTTTAAAGATGCCTCATGACTGGTTTTAAAAGCTACATACAGATTTTACCATAAACAAACATAGTACAATCTGTATTTTAAAACTTCTTCATATATTATGGTGAGCTAAATTACATGCTTTAGATATACGCAAAAAACAAGCACAACCCTTATCATAAATATTAGTTTAGCCATATACAATATAATAAAACTCCAAACTGAGACATTTAAAACCTCTCCATTTACTGTGGTAAGACGATTTCCATAATTACAGAGTCTATCACTGAAATTATCCCTGTTCTTCCCCACAAGGACCAATTGCTGTGTTTTGAACACGTCTATAAGGGGAGAAATACAGAGCCACAAAATTAAATGTAGCTCTCCACCTTGAGCCTGAAAATTGCAAGCCAGCAAACTTGTGATTCAGAAAAGCCTGCTGTGGTATTTTCTCCAGCACCTGGAGAAATCTCCATGGTAGAGAATAAAATGCCTTTCTCTGCAATGGTTGTTTTCATACGGCAAGAAAAGAAGTGCTGCCCACTGCTCCATTAACAAAATTGGTAATCTGTGAAACTCCAAAGTAGCTGAAATCCTTGGGGTTTTTTTTCTTCCTGACAGCAGCACTGAGTTGTTCTCCATTTGCGAATCAACACTTCATTGCTGCAACATATTTAATAGCTTGTGTTTTGTTTAGAGACTTTTAAAAGATGTTGTTGTTCACAATTCAAGTGCACATCTCTCAAGTTTTCTTATTCTTCACTTAGATGTACCAACAGCATGGCCACTGTTTAGGAAACTGTAAGCTGTAATACCAACAGGCTGTGACTAACAGCCACTGGAGAAGGTGAATTGATAACCTTGCTTGAAAAGAAGCCTATTTTCTGATTTTCATAAGCATTTGATAATGTCTTGTCAATGAAACTTAACTTGCTGTTTATTCTTGACAGATGAGAGCATGTTCTCTACCTTACTAAATCTGACTAATGACTATGACAACTCTTGCCTGTTTGCTTCTAGCAGTGCAACACCTGTCCTGAAAACTAAGTAAATTCCCTAACAATTCGCCCACGCTAGCTGTGCTGCTCCTGCTGTTGCATTGCCACCAGAGCCCAAGCTAGCTAATATAACAGCTAGCCGGACAAGCCTGCAGAACCTGCAGCTGCACCTCTGACAGCAGTACTAAGTATATCTAGAGGGTAGGTGACAAATCAGAAGGATGAACTTTGGCATTTCATAAACAAAATGGTGTCCTAGCTCACAGAGTTGACTGCTTTTCAGATATTGAGGTAAGGTACACCTCCTTGGGAGGCAAGAATACACAAAAGACTGTTTTTTATAAGAAAAAGCTGTCAGGAAACAACTGAGTCCTTACAGTGCTTGGACCAGACCACTCCCATAATAACTGTTTGTTCTCCAGCACCACTATGTCAGTGTGGAGTGAGAGGCACTATTTTTCCAAAATTAAAACTATGGATAGATTGTTTTTTCTTTAATTTCTCATTTTTCTTTACTCCAACATTCTCTTAAAAGCAACTCTTCTTTTTCTGTGCTTACAACAGGGTAAAAAGGCAATTATTTCTGTGGGAAATCTATTATGAAGACTGAAGTCTCCCCCTAATATTATAAATAGTGGTCATGACTGGTTTCTACACCCTTGATTCTATGCCATGTGACATGGGTAGATATCATCCACTCCTGAGAATGAATCATTGTCTGTAATGATTGGCATTTTCACCAATTAGCAATCCTTCCATGAGATGCACATGTCAAAACAGTATGCGAGTTCGTTTTCATGCTGCTGCTACATGTCTTAATTGCATTAATACTGCTTGGACAAAAAAAACCCAAGGATACTGCACAACTTTTATGATTATTTTTCCTTAAAAAAGGCTCTAATTTTAGGAGGTAAATTTCACAAAACATGCAAAATATTCAAGAACCACTGAATTAGAAATCCCCTGCAGTTTTAAGAAGAATCTTAAGGAAGCCCCTATTTTACCACCTATTTAAGCATGTGACAGAGGTTTGCAAGTTAAAGGATCTTAGGCTCCTGTTCCCAGGCTCACAACAATTTCACTGTGTAACTTCACAGAAGTTACATGGACCACGATCAGCAGCACTGAAGTCAATGGGAGTTTTTCCATCCATTTTAATACATGCAGATTTGGGCACTTTTGTGGCTCAATTTTCAAACCAAAGCTCTGTAATACATGCATCAGTAGTCTGTCAGCACAGGCCTCAAAGTACCTCACAATATTTATCCAAAGTCACATAGGATAAAAATATTACTGTTCCCTTTTTGCACCTGAAAACCAGTACACAGTAGTTAAGGTACCAATTGTTGAGCCAGGTGTCCATTTCTACAAACGCAGTAACAATAAATTGTCCCTGTAACTCTGCATTCAAAGATGATACACACTTTCTGAGGATTTTTTTCTTTTCATAAGTTGTGGATATAACAGTACTTGCCAAGAGATGAGAAAAATGCTTATGTTATAATAGACAGTCCAGAGAGGAAAAACTAGAATGTTTAAAAACAATGGAAAGAAAGAAAACAGTAAATTGGTAGATCCGTATTTTGCTATTGTTCCAGCTGTTATCAAAATTTTCTCACCAGGTCTGGTGGCACAAGAGGCAAGCCACAAAACTGGCTAGTGAGCGTTTCTTATACCATCAGCATGATGTCTGCAGGCAGGGTCCCTGTTCTTGCTACAAAAAAGTAGGTTGATATTTAGAAGAAATAATGGAACAAGAAGTATGTCTGAGAATTCTGCTTTTGTGCAGATGTCATGCAATGGAACAGGGGCAAAAAAATGCCAGTTCTTTCATGATGAGGGTTATGAAAACGCCACAGTTATGCAAATCTAACTGTCATTGCACAAATGCAGCAATGGATGCTTCTACATAGACAAACACATATGCTGCTCTGTTAAAAGAATGCTTTTCTGTAATCCTGAGGAAAAACAGAGAGGGAAAAAAAAATAACGAAAGCCACTGATATAAAGTAGGTGGAAGAAAATCTTAATGCCATCAGAATATGTGGAAACATTTCCACTGACATCACTGAAGTCAGAATTCTGTACCTCTATATTGGACTGAAAGCTCTTCTCTTTGAATACTGACTAATGTTGACAGTGACATATATTTTAAGTGACAACAAAAGGCAATTTTCTAGCAGAAGTGATTCTAAATAAAGGTCAAGCAAAACTCTACATAAGCTCGAGGTCAGGTTTAATATGGTCTCTTGGACAGGAAAATGAGGAATAGCTTCCTATTTGCAGCTAAAAAGAACAAATTTTGGAATAAGTTGTTCTTGACCTACTTGGATGCGAAAGCCTGATGGTATTAGAGGACTTCCTACTGGGGAAAAAAAAAAAAATCTAATAGCATTAGAAAAATGCACATGCTTGTCAACATTAAAAGATGTAGATTTATTTTCCTATCCATCACAAATACAAGATGCATTTCAACATTATGCAAAGAAACACCTTACAGTAACTAAAAAAAGAATAGATTCCCCAAAGTTGACATAACCATTTGATTTACTGTTTGAAAACTCATGTTAGCCTTTTTCACTTTGCATAGATTATTACATTTTTCTTCTTACCCTTTTTTCCCCTGTAAGGGAGAAAAACTGATGAATATGTTTTCTGAGGGGAATGATTCACTGGTTTCTGCAGCTGGACTGCCAACCTCAGCTATTCTTGAAAAACCCAGATGAGCACATACGGTTACTTGAAAGATGCTGCACTTTTCTTTCACTCCAGTTCTTATCAGGTGATATTATTAACCTTTGCAATAATCTAATTTGGGGAAAACAGTTCTGAAGTACCACGGGTGGTAAAAACAGGACTAAAGTGCACCTTCTTGCATTGTTCAGATGACTAGAAATATCAACTGGGTTTTGTCTTTACTAGCTGACAGTTTTTTAAACAGATAGAAGCTTATGCAGAATGCTGGTCTTGGAGAACAATTTATCTCATATCAAGCCGCCACATGGAGGCTTCACAGATTAACTGAATAGATCTGAGCCCTGGTTCTTAACTAGCATCCCTAGACTGAGAAGAAAAACTAAAGAGTGTGGCACAGCCCTATATTTTGCTCCTTTTAACCTGAATTTTACGAAATTTTCTCTAATTTTTCTATCTTTGAATCTTGCCTCAAAAAACTATGTTTACTAGTAGGGTGATATACCTATAATGCTTAACCTTCAGGTATCTTTAAGAGAACTACCTATAGTTTACTATATCTTGAAGAGAAGTTTCTGGTGTGGCTCTGAATTTCATCAATGATCATGATGAGAATCTCATAGCAAGTGATGTCTTCCTCATCTGCCCTTTTATTTATATTTCTGTAAAGCAGATAATACTGCTGCTAATCTAAAACAAACTGCCATCAGTGTTGATCTAGTAACATTTACCAACCAGATTAAGAAGACTTTCTTGAAGACAAACTTGTTTTTCTTTTAAGGACATTGTGTCCTTACACTATAGAATGATGTCATGTGTGTATCTGAAGTAATATCTGCCATACACAGAGGAATGAGCTTCTGTTACTTTGATAGGTATGAAAGATATGCATCTCATGAACTTCAGAACAGAGGTTGGATAAGTAATATCATTCCACATGAAGTACCAATCATTTTTTATTTTAAAAACTCTTTTTTTAAATGAAGATGTAGATAGACTACTGTACTAATTTAGTCTCTATACTGAGTACAAGTACTTAAATGTTCCTCATAAGAGAACTAAAATGTGTCTCAAGTAGAATTGAATTACATAAATGCATAATACTAGATAAAAATTTTATACTGGTTAACACACAAACTATTCAGTCCCTAATATTAAATCTAATGCATGATAATAAATCCAAGCTGTAATGAAAAGTAAATAGATCTTCATGCTTTACTCATGAACTTTCAAACAACATTACAGAATTTTTTCTCAAAGGACAGGGTGCTTTCAGCAGAGCAGTAGATTAGTTGTGATCTGAGACATGTTTACTAGAGAGTATGTTTAGATTCAAGAGTAGAAAGTTGACTATTTCGTGCAGTTCTTTGGACAGATATCAAGCAACGCTATCAGTTCTTGCTTTTCTGAAAGCTAGAGTAAATTATAACTAATCCACAAAAGCAACTTATATTCAGTACCATACAAGAAGTTTGCCATGTAATCCACAAACCTAATTCAATCATAACGTTCAGTTGACAGAGAAAAGCACAAAGCAAAAAAATCAAAATCCAATTTCAGGCTTAGTAATCACAGAGGTCAAACATAATAGTTATTTTTAAAGTACTTACAGGCTTATATACAAAGAAAAGTGGAGTAGAAAAAGTGAGACAGCTGTTAACTGATGTTCAGTTACATCACAGTATGTTAAATGCTAAAGTTTTTAATGTAATTCTGAATGTAAAAAAAGATTAGTTATTACCTGTATATTAAAAAGTGAGTCATCAGGGAAAGAAAAAAAAAAACAAACCTGGAACAGAAGCTGTTTCTCTCACTGGCTTGATCCACTTATTATGATCATCATTCCATAGCGCTGGCTACTGGGGAACAGGGTCCCAAGAAGAGGAGGCAGACAAGATTTAATTGGTAAAGGAAAGGTCCAAGACAACAGAGATAGAACGTTTTTGGAGGACAGGTACATCTGATATTTTAATTGGCAGAGCACTATTCCACCTCTTTAATGAGATACCAAGTAAGGCATGATTATTTTGCCTAGTGTTTTAAAGTGGCATTAAGAGTACACAAAAATAGTCCTACAGCAGAACTGCCTAATGTGGGCAAAACCTAGTTGTTAGGCTAATTTTTTTTTCTAAAATACTCATTTACTTATTTTTCTGTTCATATATGTTTGCTATGAACACATTTCTTACTGACTCCACCAGCCACTTTAGTGCCCAGCTTCAAACACAGAGGATGTGTCTATCTGGATACTAAAATAAAAGCAGTTATAACCTTGGAAAAGGCCTTGCTTTATTAGAACATACTATGTCCCACACCTGGCTTTTTCAGTACAGGAAATCCTTAGCATGACTAGACAATCTTCTGGATAAGCATCTAAGCCTGCAGAAAGCAGTGTATCTCTCAGCACTGGACTGTGCTGCATTTGGAAGCAGAGAGGACCAACTCAAAGAATAGCTATCATTTTTCATAGTAAATAGTCTTCTTGGCTAACTAGTGTAAATGAAATTCCATAAATTGTTCTTCCACTTTGCAGGAAAGTGTCCTAAACAGACTTTCTAATTCTAACAATAATTTTTAGATTTAGTACAATATTTCTCACTTTATTTCCTCTTTGGTCTGTCACACAAGGATATCAATTACTTATTACTTTTTAGTATATGCTGACTTGATTTGCATAGATGCCTTGCATGAGTTACTTCTATTATTGTGTTTCTCTGTGTAAATAATTTTCTCAAATGCCTACAGTGCTGAGCTAAAATAAAATATATATTATGCTGCTGATATATTTAGGACTCTCATCTTGTTTCATACAGCTAGAGAATAATTTATTGGATAAACCCAAAGGAACAAAACCACTGAATTCAAGGACACATTTTCAGTATACTCAGCTAAAGGTGCAGGGCATAAGAAGCAGCATACCAAGTCCTGCAATTCCCAAAAAAGTGTCCAAAACAAGTTAGAAGCTTCCAAACTTTTACATGCACTGATACTTATCAACCTAAATGGCAGACATAATACTCTTCATTTGTGAACTATCCCCAGAAGCACCTACATTTCGAGGTGGCTAAATTTCTGCTCCAGATGTCTCTTATTTCCTACAGTGGGCAAAGCATGCAACCTAACTATAACTGCTGCTGTCATCCTAGAGTGTGATGCACAAAACTGGCATGCCCTGCCTCTGTTGCCAGTCTGCTCCTATTCTTTAGGTGTGCTCAGAAGATGACAAGACGATTTGAGTGCAGCTTCTCCCCATCCCCTCAGAGCTCGCTGGTTATGCAAGGTATAAAGAGCCACATGTTTGCACCAGAGACTGAATCCCAGTTTTTAAAAAAATTCTGGAAATGCTTTCAGGTACAGATCTCGGTTTCTCCCATTATTTAATTACTTAGACAAGATAAAGTAGCTGTACTTTATGAGGCAGAGAGAAGAATGGACTTTAAAGCCTGTCCATGCCTATGAGGAAAACTGAGGCTCAAGGACATGTCCGAATGGGTAAATATTGATAACATTAATAATATTAATAGATGGGACACAGAGTTCCACCACAGAATGGCATGTGATCCTGGCTGTGGTT
This sequence comes from Podargus strigoides, assembly GCA_028020825.1. Taxonomy (NCBI): domain Eukaryota; kingdom Metazoa; phylum Chordata; class Aves; order Caprimulgiformes; family Podargidae; genus Podargus; species Podargus strigoides. The sequence goes on from CM051628.1 coordinate 15,536,754, forward strand.
CAACTTGCAACTCTTGATCAGGCAGAGTAAATCTGAACCAAGTCTTCTGAATGTGCTCCAGCTTCCAGGCCATTAGGTGTCTGGAGTTACAAGGAGAAGGCATTATTGTCACAGAAGATGTCCAACACCAGATTCCAGTTCAAGATCCTAAGAAGTGAGAGATCCACTGATGGGAGTGCCTGCCAGAGCAGGCATCTCATTCCTCTGGAGCTTCAGTGGATTCTCACTCATCTGGACTCTGAAGTCTCTTTATGCCTAAGTCTTGTTATTAGAGTGCAAAAGTCATGCACTTTGGAATCCTGGAGTTAGGTGGTGCAGTGCTGAGTATTAAAACACCCACATCACCCAAAGAATCAGTTTCAGAAACAGTTTTGATAAGGACTATACAGTACCTCAGGAAATGCAGTTCTGTAACTCCTGTGCATGCTACATGGCACCTAAACAAATGTGTAATGTCAGGGGGTTTGGTGAGAAAATGGGTTATTAGTGGGGACTATAGAACTGACCTATTATAACAAAACAATATCATAACTACCTGTAAATCTTCATTATTTTTTTCATTATTATGGAAATATCACCATACTTGGTTTACATATGATCACAAAAATGTGTTACTTGCTTTTCTGTTTTCAAAATAAATGTTTCCAGCCCAGGCAGTGGCACAGGGTATTCCTGTTTCAGAACAGAAAGTCCTGCCTGATCACACTGGCTAGGCAGAATAAGAGAAAAGGGAAGCAATCCATCTTTGGAGGACTGTGTTGCAAAAGCTTGTTAACTATTTTCAGCTGGCATTTTGTTTTATGTGACTGCTGGTCTGCTAGTGTTACTTATGAAAAGTCTCTCTTCCCCTGTTCTCAGCATTACCCAGTTAAACAGGCTGGAGAACTTACACCCAATTTTTATTCAAAGTCACATTGGCTCAACAGTGATATTTTAAAATTGACTTAAAGTGGTGCAAAACCTTGGAATGGATACCTTTAGCACACTAGACAAACAAACCTCATTTATGATTGAACTACCTGATTTAAGTTTCAGTACAGCTCTGAATGTAAATGTACACAAAGCTAACAAATTAAGTAGCAAAACACAGCAGAAAAAGTCAGAGCAGTCTAGTAGTTCTTTGGAGAGATGCCAATATTTAATAAAATGAAACGAACAAGTTTTATGAACAAATACATTTTTCAAAGGTAACATCTGTTTTGCACTGGCTCCTGTTGTGAACTGATCCATCTGCACACACATAGGAGTAGACTAATGGAGATTCTGTGTATTCAAATAACCATCAGCATGCTAGGCCTTTGAAAACGCTCCTGTGAACAGGACTCCAGAAGTTTCTTTCTGAAACAAACTGGACAAATTCTTACACCTGTTTTGGAAACCATTTCATACCTATAGTTATATTAAGTCCTTAGAATCAAAACCTGAGAATATTCCTGTGTTCTCAGTAATATTTTTGCAATCTTTCAACACTTGCAAGCAAAGCTACTTCATTAATCTTCTAATCATATAAAGGAAGTTTAATTACCCAGACTGAGAATGTTTTTGAAGGCCTCAGACTAGGTGACATTTGATCATGTTAGTTGCAAATAAGGAAGGAGTTTACTCCATTTTAAAAAATTATTTAAAAAAAAAAAAATATTAGTGGTCCAAAGGATCAAAGAATAAATTCTGCCTGTGACACTAAGGTATTCTCCCTTCACAAAGGCTATTAGGTGTTTATCAATAACTATCTTCTGTCTTTGGACCATGACAGACAATTGCCAAAACCTTTTATTTGCTAGGCACATCTCAGGTGCATCCAGCACCAGCATGCAGTCTCATGAGAAAGTACTGCACTCAACTGTGCTAATGCCTTATCTCACTTCCACTAACACAGAGGTTCTTTGCTTATTTTCCCAAGATGATTTATTTACTCAGAAATGCAAACAGGGAAGGGAGTCTGAAAATCTGTCCAAGGCTCACTATTTCCCCCATTACAATTTTTTTTAATCCTGCATTTTGCTAACTCCCTGTGACTTCCTAAACACCAAGACTGTGCTGTGCTACAAGTCATACAACTGCTTTGGCTTACGCTATATTTCATCAATTTAAACCAGATTTTCCACAAAGTATGACACAATACTTATATCAAATATACAACAGAAGGTGCATGAAAACTTGCAAAAATGATGTTTTAGCTTTGTTTTATTAGTTCTCTGAAGAAGCAGAGATCAATACTTGAGTTGGACAGAAATTAGACTTCATATTATGCTATGCACAGACAGACTAAAAAATGAATACTGTCTTTACTCAGCTCTGTCAGATAAGGCAAACGGTGGGTTTAGTATGTTGAGTTTTTTCTATAATTCACAACTTCATTTTGGTTTAGTTTCTTTTCTACAAATTAATTTCCTGCTATCACTTTATAAAACTTTTATGCTTTTTTTTATTCTTTCTCAGTATGGTTTCCATTAAATTTTGCTCATGATTCAAAGTTATAGCACCCTTGTAAACATAACCCTTGCTAACCAACAAAATTATGAATTAATAGCAGTTGTTAGTTTGGGGACAAATATCTGAATATTATGTTATTCTAACATCTCTTGGGAGTTGGGCAGGTAGAGGGGAAGTAAGTATTATCCTGCAAAACCTAGGAAGAGGCTGTGTGCATTGGATCACAATCTTCCCTCATGAATTACAGGGCAGCAATAGCTTCACCCTTCAGTGAAGGCACCAGTGTGTTGCTGCAGTGCTTAGGAACAGCTAATGAACTCTGCTACTTTCCAGTCCTGGCTAATGCCTCCTTCCTGCCAATTTACCCCAACACTTTGCATAAGATTTTAACCACTGCAGCTCGTCATGGATGCAATGCATGCAGAGGGACAAGAAGGAAGGGAACACAATTTGGCCCTTGTAATAGAATACCAACATCACACTATTAAGGAATTTTCTATTTCAGCCCAAATAAAACTCAGATAAGCAGTTGTGATTCTATAATTCATTGTAGCCAGTTTCAGGATCATATAATATTCAGTAGTAGACAAAAAAATCAGTGCATTAATGCCCAAAAGCCAAAAGGAAACTCATATTGCAGAAATCACTCCTGCATTGCATAAAAGGGTACTGGGTAAGAGGAAGCTGAAAGACAACAAAATGAAAATCAATGAAAATTTCTTTTATTATTTCTTAGGATTAGTTTTGGTGTTTGTTTTGGGGGTTTGGGGGTTTACTTAGGGTTTGGGGTTTTTTTTTGGTTTTGTAGTTTTAATTTTGATCTTTAACTGAACAATGTAAAATCATACAAATGGACACCTTTTTAATTTTAAATCTAATTTTATACCTAAAATTTGGGGGTGAGGTGTGAATGGGAGTGTGTATAAACACCATGATAGAAAAGTCTTACAAAATATAAAGGCAAGATCATGTTAGCATTTGTATTGTTACTTCTATACTATTTGTTCTCAGAATTTTCAGTAACAAAGCAGAGGCTCCACTGCATAGAAACCAAACAGAAAACTCCCACACACCCCACAGAACAACAGTCTGCAAGATGTAATACCATACAAGATACAGATAAAGATATAGAACGAAATTATCAGACAGTATATGACAGCAGAATAGAGTACTGGAACACTGGTAATTAACAACCACTGCATCTTATTTGGGTATTTATGGGTAGGGTTTGTTTGATTTTGGAGAGGATGTGGTGGAGGTGGTGTCTGTGATAACAGTAGCGGAGTTTTAAGAAAATATTTCAAGGAACTTTAAGTAGTTAAAGTTTGTCTTAAGTATTTTATTAAGAAAACTCAGAGGAAATGAGGAGCAACATGAAATAAGGAACATGCTTTCTGGAAAATTTTGTAGGTAGATAACGTGAGCTAGGATGCTGACAAACAGAAGTAGAAGAACAACTCTTAACCATGAGCAAGAGATGAATGGTGGGGTGGGGCAAACCCACAAAAATTATGTCAATCAGAAAATCTGGGGAAACAAAAAGAGTCCAAAAGGAACAGGAAAAAGAAGGGAGGACAGAGCATGTACATGAACACCCCTGGGAATTAGAATGATTAATCATCACCAAGTCTGAAATCTAGTAGATAAGTCAGCAACTGCTTTGCAGGATCCCACTTTTAACATCAGCACACCAAAATGCTTTGTTCTTTTTTTAAAGCTGCAGTGTTACAGCTTTCCAAGTTAGAAAATGCCTCTACTCGTCATTCAGCCCTTTGTGTATGAACAGTGTGCACTATGATAAAAACTAATATTTTTCCACAAAACCCACTTTTTCCCCCCTCAAACCTCTTTTGTTCCTGTTCCTGTGATCAGCACACATGCTAATCCTTTTTCTGCCCACCTTCCCATTGCAGGACTTAACTCGCCTCCCTATTCTCCATCCAAACATCAGGAGCAAGTGAAAGATAACATCTAAGTTGAGCCTCCTCCCCCAACCCCTCCTATCTAGCTTGCATGACAGGCACCCAAATGCAAAATTCATCCAATTACACTATTCCTCATCCCTTATTACTACTCCTCCCAATCACTCCAAGCTCCTATTAATTTTTATGGTGTAAGCTCAAATGCACATGTACAATAGTTTATCTTGGCATGTGAGACACAAAGATCATTAGGGCAGGTCCAGAACTGGAGGAGAGAAAAAAAATGAATCCTTCCTAAAACAATCATCCCTCGGTTATTGAAAAACGTTCAAAATGGAAATATTTATATGAGTTCAAATAATTCAGCTATTTTTCTATTGTCACAGGAGTACCATGAAATAAAACTTACTAGCACATTTTTGCCATTGTCTAGGTATTAATTTCCTTGAAATAATGTTTCATTTGATCATGACGTGTTTTATAACATATACTATTTAGATTGCAACACACTGTCTAGTCTGCGTGGAGTGCTTTTATGTAGCACTACACTGCCAATAAGAAAAATCAAAATAATGTTAGTACTGGTATTGTGTACTTGAATTTTCCACCCTTTGTTAGGCCATCCCATAATGCTGCCCCATATATACACACATAGAGACCTACTGCTAGACCTTAACTGAAATTCAAATTCTGCAGGTAAAGACCATGCAATATAGAGTAAAAGAATTACTTCATTCAGCAGGGCCACAAGTACTGCCTGGGAGTTGGGACCTGCCAGCCTCAATTTCTCAAGGAAACTGAAGAGTATTTTCTGTACATTGTTGATGCTAGGGACAGAACCTGAAGTTGACATAGCTCAGCAGGGTATGGCTAAAGACTGAATGAGTTGTCTTAGTTTCCTCAGTGATGTAGCCAAGATGCAGGCAAATAAAACTGCCTGACACACAGCATCTCAAAACAATGATAGTTCTGTTCAAAGTTGTCTCATCCTTAAATAAACACAGGAGCCCCATTTACGCATGTGTTACCGCAGCCATAAAAGATAATCTGCTGTCATCTTTTTCTTTCAGGAAAAAAAAAAAAAAAAAAAAAAGCCTTCTGCTTGCCTCTCAAGATAATGTTGTAAGGGTTTCTTTGTCAAAACTGTGAGGTCAATAGTGTGCTTCTATTAAACCTTTCAGTGGCTTAAATTACTTCCACTTCACATGTCACAGGCTTCGTACTGTTTGCGCACCTGACAAGGTTCACAGAATACTGCAGAGCCCCAGAGTGACAGGAGTGGAAACATGCACTTCTCAAGCACCTTTCTCACATTGTCAGAGTGCTTTAATTTAAGTTACAGTCAGCCCGATACTATGAGAGAAATAACTAGAAATTTTAAAAAAATATCAATGAGAGGATTATAAAAATAAGTTACGCTCTCTACAGTAACTGGTATTCACAAACATAGCAAAGGACAACCATACGTTGTTACAGTATACCACCACCACCTTCCTATGTTGACTTGGAACAAGTGTGTTTGGCAGTAAGAGTCACTCAGTTCCTCCCCCGCAGTTCAGCCCTTGACATCCTCCACAAATACCTTTCAAAAAGGATACCTATGAATCATATCTGACAATTTTGTTACCAATAGATTTCCAAGTGCTTGACTTTCTTTACCACTAACAGAGACGAGAAGATAAGTACAGTTAAGTGGTATGTCAAATATCAGAAACCAAGTCAGTAGGAGACTAGGAAGAATGAAGACCTTTCAGTTTCTTGTGTCACACACTTTCACACTTCACTGCCTCGTGAACCATTTAAGTCAGGTTGAGTTTTCTTTTTAATGTGGCAGACCTGTCATCTTGGAAATCATGTGAGTTCACCAAAATATCGTCAGGTCTCAGAGTAGTAGCACAGGGTCATATTACTCCAGTAACAGCCTCCAACAGTTTAACAGTTTATTTTCATAGTTTTAGTATTATCCCAAGTATTGTTTTCATTGCCTTTTGTCACTCCAGTGACAGAGTACCTTATGTTTTTATAAAAGGTTGTCCTACTTTAATTCCTTTTGACCTTAATTTCTTCCAGTTTCAAGTCTCTTTGTCTCAAAAATAGCTAATATGAAGGTTTTAAAACATATCTCATTAAAAAAAAAAAAAATCTCATTTGTTGGACAATCACAGGGTGAATTAAAGATAGTTAACATTACAGGCTACAATACTCAGTAAGAACTGTTATTTGCTTTTGAAAAATCTTTCTACTTATCTAGAATTTGCACTAAGAAAACAAAAGCCTCTGCTTTTCAAGTGGCAGCTCTTTCTGAAGATATTTTAAAGATACTTTAAATCAGAACCAGAGAGCTGCACTAATAAATTCTCAGAAACAGAGCAGATAACATACCTGTCAGGTAGGTCAAATATCACGTTAGTAATCTAGTTTTATGGAATGAAATTGAAAAAGGCATTTACAAGGCAAATCATTGGCTGAGTTAGGATTCCCATCTCCTGAACTCAGAAATTTGTATATTTTCGTAAAGTTCAAGTAATATTTAAGAAGTGCTGAAATACGGTGCCTGACAGAAATGTAAAGTATGATTATACATTATGCGTATGGTTTCTAGTAAAAAGTATGCAAAGAGCAGCTAGTAATTAAACACTTCGCAAATTTGTCAGAATAAAATAAGACTAAAGCCAAACATTTAAGCAAAGATCAAGCTTGTAACATAGGAAAACATTGTTATCAAATGCTTTTTAAACAAACTGACACATTTTACATGCTTTTGCTTTCAGAAGCATGTCACAAGCCGAATGGATCAAAAATTCCATTTCTCCACTCATGCTTGATGGCCCCCACTGAAAAGATGTTTTGTAAATATATTTGCACACACATCCACAGGGTCGCAAACAAATGTATTTCCATGTTATTTAAGTGGCATTGTCACATAAACAAATCTATAAATTACAAGAAACATCCTGAAAAGCTGTTCTTGAGGTATCAGTCTCCTTGTGCCTAATTTATCTAAGCAATTCTTGAGCCAATTGCATCTGTTTACTGACACTCAAAGCCATGCTGCTTTTGCACTGCAACTACTAAGATGTTCTCCTTCCCTTATAAGGCACTGTTATTGGTAATATAAAAATAAGGGCTTACGAGCTAAGGAGGAAAATGTAATAAACAAGAATGTTTTCTTGTGTGTTCTAATTTTATTAGTCACTAGAAGAAGCTTGTCTGTATTTTATACTATTAAATTTCTTCCCTTTGTATTAGTGCTGTCCTTAAGATCTTCTGCTTGCTCAAGTAATCTAATCCTCCTCAGTACTGGTGACACCATCCTGGTTTTGTTTTGCATCTGTTTATGAAGTCTGCTTATGAACACTACTTCATGCATCAACCTTACTTATGTGTAAACAGGACTGTTCCCAAGACTAGGCCCTGAGGCACACCCTACACAGCCTCTCTACATTCTTAAATGCCCTTCATAAGACGACCTGAGCTGACTACATGGGAAATTAATTTCTTATCTATCTTCTAATGCATACTATTCCCTTTGGAATCTCTCTTGAATAATATTTTCCCATGAGACAATGTACGCTATACACGTTTACTTAAAACTACATGTATGTTTGATCTGTCTACTTCAACCTTGTCTAGAAAACTAGTTATCTTATCAAAGACAAATACTGGTCTAGTCTGATACAATTGGCTTTTGTTAAAAACACATTGCGTTCTATCCAGTTTTCCATGTAACTTCATGTCCTTGGATTATGCTTTTCCTTCAAAAGCTGTTCAAAGACTGCTTAGTACTGAGGTTAGACTTACATAGCTATCCTCAAACAAAAACACTTATAATCTTCTGTCCTTGACAAATATCCTAGGTCAGACAAAGCTGTATTTGTATATATAGTTGGGCCTTAACTGTGCTGGTCATATATTTTCCCTCGATACTGTTTTCAACAAAAAAGTAGCTCTCAACTGAATGAAAGTGCCCTTAGAAAATTCTGACTTTTCATTGAAGTGTCAGGCATCTAAACCCAGAAATATTTTCATCTCGGAAATCAAAGATATTTCTATTATAAATGTTAATTTAGCATGTCACTGAAGTTGTAGTTCAAGTCCCTCACTCTGATCAAAAAGCTTTCCTGGATGTGCAGTAGTCAAGAACTACTGTGACAGAATCCAGAATAACACCCACCCTCAACGCTCTGATACAGAAAATCATAGATTAAGAAGGGGCAGACAGCTCTTGTCTGCAGTCTAGAGGCATGTAAGCCAAAAACAGCAGAGGAAGCTTTGCCAGTGGTGCTCTAGAAGAAAATCATTAGCTGTAGAAGCGAAAAATATGTATTTTTAGTAAAGGTGTCATAATCCCTTATCTGGATCATGACAACCTTCCACTAGACCAGGTTGCTCAAAGCCCCTTCCAACCTGACATTGAACACTTTCACAACTTCTCTGGGCAACCTGTTCAGTACCACCCTCATGGTAATGAATTTCTTCCTAGTATCTAATCTAAATCTACTCTCTTTCAGTTTAAAACCATTATCCCTCGTCTTATCACTACATGCCCTTGTAAAAAGTCCCTCCCCCCAGCTTTTTTGTAGGCCCCTTCAAGTATTGGAAAGGCTACTATCAGGTTCCTCCAGAGCCTCTTCTTATCCAGGCTGAACTACCACAACTCCCTCAGCCTGTCTTCATAGCAGAGGTGCTCCAGCCCTCTGATCATCTTCATGGCCATTCTCTGGACTTGCTCCAACAGGAGCAAATCAAGTTTCTGGAGGCTGTACCTGGTATCTCTCTTGCATCTCACTAACTCTCTAGAAGATGAGCATCTGTCCCTGGGAGAGAAATTGTCATGGGCAAAGGCACCAGGAACACCCTACCCCAACACAGCTTCCTCCTTCACTGCTCTTTTCCTAGGTCCAGACATCCCCAGCTGATCATGCACATACACACAAGTTTGCTCTTGCTCTTTGGGGAACAGAGAAGGTAGCACCACTGGCCAGGCAGTAAAAAGAGAAAAGCAGTCCTTCTCCAGGAAAAGCAGAGGCTGTGCAAAACATGAGGATGGGAACTGGACAGCACAGAAGTGAATACAGACACAGCATAGTGTCTGCTATAGCCCCAGCTATAAAGGGTGATACAGGGCCATGCACAAAATTAGTATTGTAGATACTGCCACAGCCTGGTAGTTTTACTACTGTTCACCAGTCAGACTGACATCATGATGTTCATGAAGATTAAGTCTAATTAACAAAGCTTTATGTCAGCTTCTGTGACAGTACTGAAGGTAGCTATTGCCTGGGACACCTGTAGCAAAAGAAACATTTGACCCTCTGAGAGCTGTCCATCACTAATCATATCCTGGCTGGGATAGTGCTTTCCCTATGCACCATCAAATGCCCTGCCACAGAATACTAACAACAACAATTCTGCAGCCAGATAGATCTTTGAACAGGTATGAATTTCCATGAGATCTCTGATGCAACTTGGAGATATCTTTCCAGAATAAGAGAAAATAATCCATTGCTGTAATTGTCCTCATATATGTTGGAGACAGGAATTGAAAAAAAAAAATACTTTAAGTCTGAATACCTTGCACACAGCAGTTTTCTCAAGATGCTAAACAAGTTAAGTGTCCTCTGCAGTCTGTTGTTGACAAACCTGAAGCTAATTATAATTGAGTACAAAGGCAAAACGGTATTGTAAAACTCATTCTGGAACTTCAGGTTCACACACAAAGATAATGAAATAATTATTCCACTGGTAGAGAACAAAGAGGCACTTAGATGATGAGCTTGCTAACATTCTGTGGAAGCAAAGTGAAGCAGAGCTAAGTAAATAGAAAGACAGGGTTTAGCAAGTGTAGTCACACAAGCGTAACCTGGGACAATTAGGAACATAAATGAAGAAAACAAACAAAAAATATGCTTAAGTTAAAATATTTCTCAGATACTAAGCCAACCATCTTTCCAAAGGGAATGAGCTTGAGCGAGCACTTCTATAATACTTCGCTAAGTGTCAAAGGTGTTAAATTCATAGAGCTTAAATTTTAGACTGCACAGGGCCTTTTAAATTACCCAGTCTGACTTCCTGGGCATCAGACTCTTGAATTTCATTCTGTATTGATTTCAGAAACTTGTGTGAGCTAATGGATACCAGGTACAAGGAAGGTATCAGTTCCTGATCAGAAAATACCAGCAATGGAAAGTTCATTAATTCCATTCAAAATGTTTTCCACTAGTTGGTCACCGTTAAAACATGTGCTTTTTGTGTGTTTTAGGACAGATTTAGCTTATTGCCTGCATTAATTTATCTTACAAAAAATTAACATTCCAGTATCGGGTATTTTTTCATGAAAAGGTACTTAGAGTTCATTAAGTCACTACATTACCTTTTTATTTATTTTTAGTATTTGGGGGGCAGAATGAGGGACTATTTCTTCCTTACATCCTTCCCAACTTTTTGAAAACCACTTTAAAACATGGACCACCACACTGGGCATGGTATTCCAGCACTGGTGTCACTAGTGTCTAATACAGAAGCACTGGCACACTAGTTCAAATCTCTGCTCACTGTTCATATGCATCACTTTCCTCAGAGCTCATGAAAAGTCTTGGCACTACAACCCACAAGCACTGCAGGGAAGTCTGGCCCTCCTTGCTTATTTGTTTTCAGGGATGCAATTAGAGGAAATATATTTATATGGGACCAGCTTATCAGGCAATCAAGATACATCTACGTGACTGCTCTGTCCTTCGATTTATTCTGTATTGTCCACATGTTTTACCATCAGTGACTTCATAGTGGTGAAATTATTGAATATCAAATTTTACACTGACCCATCTAAAACCTGTATTGAAATGCTCACCCAATAATTCATGTCAGTTTTCCACTGGCAATTGCTATTTCAGGTCTATCAACCAGCCAATTCTTAATCAATTTAAACTATGTCTTACTGATACTGTAAAGTGCAGGTCTTTCAAACTTGTCATCCAAAGATAGAATTAGATTTGTCTGACAAATAAAAAACATCCTCAACAGCCTTATAAGTAGGTTAAACAGATGTTATTGTCGCTGTGTTACAGTTCTCTTCTTCCTTAAAAGCCACAGGAAAAGCTCTAAATACAGCCAAAAATTGTCTATCTTGAAGGGCTACATTACAGAGGTTAGAGAAGGTTTTTAGTAACAAACACTAGAAAAATAAGAGTTTATTTTTTTAAATTTGTATACGTGATTTTAAACTAATTATGATTCACTAAAGCAGCACTGGTCTTTTATATATATAATTCTGACAATTTCCAATACTAAGCCTATTTGATACTTAGCCCCCAGATTCCACAGTAAACAGGGTGAAAGTAAGTGTAGTCTAGTTTAAAATAATTTCTTGAAAATTTAAATAATGTCCAGTTTGAGATAGTAAAAATTTTTAATTTTGGCAAAAGCAAAACATTTATATGACCCTTTTCTCCTCCCTATTTCTTTTTTACTTTTTCTAGAAGAATTTGAGTTTAACCTTTCAGGCAGCTCATTTCCTGGTACAGCACTGCAAGCTCTGTATCTCATCAGAGAGTACCTTGATGCCAGCCATTTCTATACTGCAGTGTTACATAAAATTCATTAAGTACTCAAAAATATGACTGCTACTGCTAAGACACCCTGTGAGCTTAGCAATATGTTTTAAGTTTCCACACTTCCTACAGGTTTGAGAGGTTGGGGGGTTTTGTTTGGGTGCTTTGGTTTGATTTGGTTGGTGGTGGTGTTTAAGGTACCATCATAGATTTTGATTAAAAAAACTATTAGAGGTTATCATTCTCCTAATAAATAATAGATGATGTTAATTAATAATCCAAATCGAAGAAGACAGAAATCTATATGTAGCAGTCCACACTGGAGTACTGGAAAGCCTTGCTAATTCAGTTGCCTGTAGCAGTACTGCATGCCTCTGACAGGAGCTCAGAGGACTATGTAACCTCAGTCACTGGTTGACATGCCAAGGAATGCTGTGCCTTGGGAGTCTTAATGGTGAAGCTCTAGACAAGACCTTATTATAGTTCAACATTAACTATTCAGCCCTTACACCACACAACTAACACCACCTCAGTTAAAAGGGCAAATCAAACTAACCCATATTGTATTCAGTTTTTCACTTCCAAACACCTTACAGGACTCCTGCAGCTCAGGCACAGCGAGTCTGGTCCATTGCCTTAGCTCTTATGGAAAGCAGGAGGCACATCATAACTGCTGCTGCTCAGAGCTCTTTCATGCTTTGAGAAACACAGGTCCAGACAAGATTTCACTTCTTTGCTTGATCTTCTGTCCTCTAGAGTGCTCTGGTTGTTACTGAATTAGCTCTAGCCATGCCATTGCAGAAAATCTGTTATTTAGAGGGTCAGGCTAGCCATGCTCCTCTCAAGCTTAGAAGTCATTTTGATACCTGCCAGGTCTGAGTCATAGGCATTTCTCAAAACCAAAGCAAGACTGCTAACAAATCCTGAAAGCTGAAGCCCCAGAGAAGGACCATGTTCTGCCTCTTCCACATCAGATTGCAGAGCTATGTTAACATCCCGGAAGGAGTTAACTTCACTGCTGAAAACAGGTCCCCACTACATGCAACAAAATTTTGGAAAAACTTGGAGAAGTCAAGCGCCTTCAAGTGACAAAATTCCTTTTTATGCTCTCACAGTGGTAAACTAGACCAACAGGCTTAGCTATCCAAATACTGTCATCCAAGCAAGCTGTCATCAACAGCCAAGCAATAATTTATAATTTTAAAGTTCACTGAATCGGAACAGGCCATACTTCTACAAAAAAAAATATATATATATATATATATATATAAAACTGATGTAGTCACTTGCTTATGTGGGAAAGAAACATCTGTGAAACAATGAAATAAACCGAGCATAAGTTCACACACAGTTAGGCTTTTGAATACAAATCTAGGTCTAGATCAATTAAAATTGTAAAGGTATTTGGAAATGAGCCATTAGAGTGAAATCTGAGTGGGAACAGTTTTGAAATCAGATCTGGATTAGGAGCTGAGTGCAAGAATTGTCAGAGCTGAGAGAGGAAGAGAAAAGTAGTGATCTCAATGAATGTGTTTCTTAACCAAATCGCATTCACAGAACAGCTACACTTGCTCATGCACAGTATAGCTGGCTTTTGTATTATGAGCAACTCATGACTGGAACCCCAACAGCTGACCTCTCCATCTGTAATGAAACACCAAGAATGAGAAAACCTCATGCTCATTCATGCTGCACTGTACTTTTCCCCACCTCTATTACTGTCCATATTTGGGTCAGTGCCAGCAGCGGTACATGTGCACAGTGTATTGTGCCAATAAATAGAAGGGAATGATGCCAGATTAAAATAAAAATATTTTTCATAATCTGTTTCCAGAATCTTTCACTGGAAACAGTGAATTGCCAGACACAAGGTAGGTAAGCTTTAGGAGAGTGGCTTAACCTCTCTGAAACTGATGTCAGACTAATACCTGGAACATCTCTAATAACACATCAAAATAATCCATTAAAAATAATTACAAAAGCATTTTATACTTTAGCCAAACACAGCAATGACAACACTACAAGGGCACAGATTTCCTCATACTGTGGCAGATCCATTATTTACCATCATGCTGATGTTCCAGCAGCAGATGGAAGAAATAAAACCCTCCAAGTACATCTTGTGGGTTGTACAGAAAAAAAACGGGGAGAAGTTACCTCCCCCCCCCCCCCCCAGAGGCCTAAGGTCTGGCCCCCCTGTTGCCCTGGCTTGCCCAGATGTAATTGTGTTACAGTATCAGACTGCACTTCCCTTTATCACAGGCTCCATGATTTCTTCACACGGCAATTGCAACACCCTGAATACCTGCTGTAAAAATACTTTATTGCTTGCCTGAAAGCGAGTGCCTTTTAATTTCATTCAGTTACCACATTCCTTTAAAAATGTAGTAAAACAGAAGAAGGCTTAGAAAGTCTCATTGCAGCTTCTCATCTGGAATGCCATAGCTTTGCAAAATTATATCCTCTTCAAGTCTTCACTGTAGCAAAAACAATCTCTCTCATTTCTACCCTACCCACCCTGTGTGTCTCAAACTTTCTCCATCACAGCACCCTGTCCTCACTCAGCATACTCTTCTCAAGCATTCATGGGCTCACAGGAAAGCCTTTTGTGCAAAGAGATATTAAGAGTTTGGTTATCCCGCTCAGACCCATATGGTAACAGGAGCAGTGAGATGAGCTATTCCAACTGGAAATCTAGTGCTAGCTTTTCCTGTTTCTGTTCTATATTTTATAAGCTTCTCTGCTGATCAAAAGGCAGTCTGATTTCTTTTAATATGTATCCGCTGTACTGTTATTTTAATTTGCCACTGTTCCTAAACAAAATATCCTGTTTTACATATTTAGAATTTTTAAACTAATATTAGGATAAATACCTCACATTGCTTTCACTCCTAGCAGTATAAAAGCTGCTATTATCCTTGTTCAGTAAAAACCTCCTTTTTTGCTAGGACTTCTGCCACAATTCATTATCCTCGGTTACTCTTTGCACTGAAATTTGCATACCTCTTAGGGAACATTATATCACAAGGGTTTTCTAACTGGTCTTTGTGTTTTAAAATATCTTTACAAAGCAAAGATCTAGCTTGCCAGAAGGCAGCTTTATTTGGATAACAGCAGAACCTATTCTGTGCAATACATCTTCCCTTCCTCAACACTGAGCTCTCCATTTCTAACATGCTTTCTCCACAAACATCTTGGAGACTTCCAACTCCATCCAGCTAGCCAATTGTGCACATAACATGGGTTATACACTGGGAAAAGCTACTGAAGAAATGTGAACACAACATCCTTGGACCAACCTGCTCACAGGACTAGATTTTCTCAGAGTGTATATTAAACTAAACAAGCTTTCTATTAACAAGGCTTTACAAAGGCTAAACTGCTCCCAGCAGCTCAGCGTAGGGAGATTAAAGACTGCTTTTTTGAAGTCACTCCCATCATCTCTTATTCATTACCTAACTGGCCAGAAGCACCACACATTACTGAGTACACACTCTTGCGCAAAAAGTGCTAAAACACAATCTGATCTTGTCACACAGGTTTTGAATCTGCTTCCATATCTGGTATATGTATGGTTTCTCACAACTGCAGAAATAAACAATAATATAATTTAACACATTGTACGTTACCCTGTTGCTGTCAGCTTTGTCATGAGCTTCATTCAGCAAGTCACCTTGGTGCCCTGCTTCTTTTGTTCCATAGGAACTCATACTGGGCCAAGAGGATAGCTCTCTGGTTTATCTTCACTACTGTAACCCAAACAGTGCTCAAAAAAATTCCAGAATTCTCATTTTCTTTGGAGCTACTGTTCTCTTCCATTCTGGCATGACACTCATTCTCCTTTATTTACTCTTTATTTCACAGCCTTCTGAAAGAAGAAGAAAGATTCTTTTATTTTTATACAGATCATCCTATTTCTAAAAAAAATACAGTGAATTATCACTTTTGTTTCTCTGTTTTTGTTAGCATCTTTACAAATACAAGCAAGCATCAGAATATAAGACACATTGTTCCTCCAAGCCTTCCTCTATGTTCATAGCTCATCCTTCAACAAAATTGTGCAAGAAAAGTTCTTCACAGGGTTTTCTTAAGGGAATCATATTTCCCTTTCAAGTTGTACCATTATAACTGTGAGAGCATACTCTGAATCTTGGCAATGCAGAAGCTGGAGATTTGTCGAAGAAAGTCTCCACAGGTCTGTGAACTATTTTAACTCTTATTGTACAGCTGTACCTATGTAATGATGAAATATCTGATCTGACTCCTGTAAAAATTATTTTTCTATTTGAGTATAATTTTGGTGCACTGGCTTTAGCTCTCAATCCACGTCATCAGTGGGCCACGGCAAGAATTACTCCAACTATTGCTTACAAAGTTCTAGCAGCCATTTTATTGCCTTGCTTTCACTGTAGTATTTTAGTTTGAGCAGAACAAGCTTGCTTTCCAAACAAGATGGGCATCACTTTCTTGCTACCCACTCCCTCCACCACACTCCTAGTCCTCAATGGGTACAGACACTACAGCCTTTGCTATCCTCAGTACCTGTCTTATTAGGTGCAAGTTTATTGTACCCAATATAATTTATTGATGAGAGGTTTTCAAAAGCTTTATAGGTTTAACTTTATTTGGATCAGACCTTTTCTGTCTTCCTCTATGATGCAATTGAAGTAATTCATTTGATCAAAACCAATTTATACTTGTACTTTGTGGTGCCACTCGTATTAGATTGTCATTAGCAACGCTGTAATTGCTGCCAGTCCTTGTTCTTCACACATCTGTTTTCTGAAATATTTCTTGGGCAGACAGTGATGCCAAGAACATTCTCATGAAACAATCTTCACCACACAGTACAGAAATCCCCACTAAATTCTTTACTCTTCTACATGCATTCCCTCTGCCCAGGGCAGAAGCATTTTATACAACAAATGTACTTCATGTGAAGACCTTGAAAGCAATCTCATCTGAGGCAGTTGGCAGAGCCTTTTTAAAGCCTTCAGGGTCTATGCACAGCCAGGTCACACCACTGTTCATCCCTTCTAATGCAATTTAGTTTACTCATGCCAATGATATCTCCAGTTTTGTAATCACACTAAAGATGTACCATATGCAGAAATTCCTTCTCTGCAGGAAAAGAAACCCTATTGCCAAGCCCCAGAGTAGACCAGTTTTGCAATGTTCTGAGAAATTTTCTATGCTTTCAAACGTGCCAGGAAATCTTTTTAAGTTGTCCGAGATGAAGTTTTTTTTATGAATTCCATGATCGTTCAGGTTTTCACAAGCTTAATGATTTTAAAGTTTCTGCTGCTGGGTTTGATGTATTTATTACATAGACATTTATGTTATTTTTATCTTTTTTTCTTCTAAATGCATTTAATATAGTATTTCCTAATTATGAATATAGATGTCTAATTATGAAAACAGATTTCTTTCATACCCTCCTAGTTCCCTTGGTATAGAGGATGTTGTGTTTGGTTTCTTATATTTTGCCTTAGGGGATCTATTTTCTTATGTCCTGAAGTGAGATTTGTTTCACCAAACTTTAGATACCTAATTATTAGTCATCTAAGTCTAATCTAGTTGCCCAGACTCTTTCATAGTCAATAAAGGGAAAGAAACTCATCCTAGTTTCAATTCATTCCAATTAACTCCAGCACTGCAGGATGGGACTACCTTGGGATTTAACCATTTCTCTTTATTGATGAAAAAGCAAGACTGATGGATTAAATTTCTTTTGGTTATCCTACTATAAGGTGTCTGAAGATAGGGGAGATTAATCATACTTATGATGTCAACTTTTCAAAAAAACTGTGTGATTTAACACCACATGCATGTCATCAGTGCTAATGTCTCCAGTGCAACAGTCTTCTCTTCATTGTGTGTTTAGCCAACTCCTACACATCTCTGGTGCATTTTTTTTGTTTCAGTTG
Source organism: Podargus strigoides (assembly GCA_028020825.1). Classification (NCBI taxonomy): domain Eukaryota; kingdom Metazoa; phylum Chordata; class Aves; order Caprimulgiformes; family Podargidae; genus Podargus; species Podargus strigoides. The sequence continues at coordinate 15,554,586 of CM051628.1, forward strand.
GTTGTATTTTTGGTTGGGATTTGGTTTTTTTATTAGATGGAGGGCCATTTCCTTGTTATGATACAACTGAAGTCAGGGACTTTCAATTCTTCTCTTTAGCTGCCTCACTTGGTCTGCATCCTCCAAAGCTCTTTCTAACATTAATTTGTCTGACATTACTGCCTATTCATATATTCCTTTTGCATCTTATATGAGTATGCTTCTATGCTTGTTCATGCCCTATCCTTCTATTTTCAAGAGTAGATGCATTACCCACTCATCAGTTATATAAGCAAGTCTCCATTTATGTCTCAGATTTTTTCTTTGCATGGAGGTGTTATATTCAGGATTTAATAGGCTTCAAATAACTTGAGTAAGATGTCTGAATTCTCCTCACTGCTTCAGTAAGCACACAACTAAAAGCCCATGGTCTGCAAATATACCAGACAATTTTCTCAGTGAATACAAGAGAACAAGACACTTCCCAGTCGGTAGCTATGTATACATAAGACAACTAACTAGAATTAATTCTATTAACTCCCACTTTCAAAGTTAAAAGCAACAAATTGTTAGCCATATTCTGCATAAAAGCCAGAGTTAATTTTTTAGGTCTGATACTACATCTGGCTCTAGAATCTGACAGTCAGATTTTCCTGTAAGAATGCACTGAACTAGTTTATTACCACTGATCTTCATCTACCTTCCCTGCTCTCAGACAGGAGAATTAATCTTAAAAAAAAAAAAAATAGAGACCCTATTTGACTTTGCAGAACTACAGTGTGATTCCATTTTTCCTCAGTTTAGTATTTTAAGTTATAACAGCAGTACAACTTGGTTGGCTTTTTTTTAAACCACTCCATAAAAAGAGAACTACAGCAGAATTCACCAGAAACAATTTTAATCATTTATACCAGATTTAGTGATTCCTTCTCAACTTTCTCCACAGTGTAGTTCAGGTTATCTTAACATGTTAAGTCACAGTAGATCTCATGGTCTTTTCAAAAACATACCTGTTATTCTAACAATTAAATCTCATATAGCTATGCCCTGCATTTTTCAACCAGTCTACATTGAAAACTCCCCATCCTCTAAAGAAAATTGTGGTACATGAGAAAACATCATCCTCTCTTGCAAGAGTCAGGAGGAAAGAGCCCTCTCAAAAAAAAAAACCACACCCAAACTCTCCTTTGCGTGATTTTAATCTCTTGTGCATGTACTTAAGACCTGGAGATGTCTCTGTGCCTCACCAGCTCAGTCATGCACACAAGCTGTTGTGTAAAATAACCAAATAATCTCAGTCAGCTGTTAGCTGGAGTCAGCCACATGCAGAACTTTGATTATCTGATTAAGTTTCATGGTTTGTCTGCTCCAAGTCAAACATTACTAAAATGGAAAAGTTTGCTCTTTAAGCTATCACATAGCTAATATCAAAATCATTCTCTTTAAAAAAGACCAAACATACACTCTACCAAGAAACAACTTCTTGTCCTTACTACAGAAAACAGACTGAATGAACAGAAGTGACATCTTTTCTTTGATACCTTTCTTATGTATGTTTCTTGATAAATACAAAGAGTAATATTAAACTCATGACAATTTACAAACTGAAACTTTTATTAAAGTATTCACAACAGGGACACTTTAAATTAAAGCCTGCAAACGTCAAGAACTTATAAAAACATTGCACAAATAATAGATTCTGGGAGTGGTGACATTTACCTCTAGAGACTTATGTCTCCAGCAGAAACACAGCACCTTGCAATAGAATATTAAGTAACATACTTATAACAAATGTGTATTTATAGCACAGTTTGATACAGGAAAAGCATCTCTGGCAAAAATCAATTTTGACTAGTATCACAAGAATTCCTGTACTTTAGGGCTTTTTAATAGCAATATTATAGTGTAAATTCACCCACACCACTCTTCAGTTTCAAAGAGCTAAATTCTGGAGGTCCTGTTGCTGCTGACCATACTGTACCCTCTCCACAGCCCATCTGAATTGCTCAGCCTCATCAGAACCAGTGAACAACCTGCCTGAGGTTCAACTTCAGGCTACATTGTTCAGACACTTGCCAACTGTCTTGTCTGCAATGGCATTGCCTTCTTTGCTTATTGCTGGGCAGTAAAGAAGAGGACATCATACAAACCAAACTCAGAAGAGACCAATAATGAAAGAAAAGGAGGCACCGGAATGGTTAGGTTTAATACCCACTGTTACTTAGTATTTCTACAATATTGCTGCAGAGCTCAAGTCACTGCTCAGTTTTACACTTGTTCCTTTATTCTTTAAGGAGGCAGAGAGAAAGAGTGAAGGAGAGAGCACAAGCAAGAAAGCAAGAGAAGGGGGCAGGGGGAAGAAAGTGGGATGACAATCAATAAAGCAAATTTTCCCTAGCAGCAAAAATAGCTGGCAGACCTGCTTCCCAAAGAACACTGAAAATTACTTTGCGAGTAAAAGTCGTAGAGAAGCTAAGTCAACTTGAAGGACTCATGGGAGAGCTGTTACTGACAGATACAAGGATGATAAAAACCTGTTCATCTGGAGCACTTGTATCTCAATAAAGCACTTTTGGATGAAAAGATTGGAAAGACAGGTGTGAGACAATAGCATAAAGTCTGTTTCTAACTTATTTACATAATTTTATATAAAGAAGCATTCATATACAAAGTGTAAAACAAATGCATTGAATGCTGAAAATGACGTACTACAGAGAACAAGTTATGTGCACACCCAACACTAAAGAAACTTAATATTTGATGAAATATACTTTGCCTACTGAAGAATGCGCTGATTTTACAAAAGGCTGAGTATGTGTGTTTAGGAAAACGTTCACTGCTGTTCTTACATAGAGTAGCTGACAGTTGCATCTTAAAGTGTTTCCTGTTAAAATTACATAAGAGATCACACTTATAGCAAACAGTAGATGAGAATGTAGACAGGATAATCTAGTACACATTTCCTCTCTTCCAGCTCCTATTGGATTTCTGAATCCCATGACACATCCTCCCCTTCAGTCAGTATGGTACCCTGCAAGGTAGATTTTGAGCATCAAGTTTTTCAGGTTTTGGGTTTTGTGGGTTTGTTGGGTTGTGGTTTTGTTAGTTTGGGTGTTTTGGGGGTTGTTGGGTTTGGGGTTTTTTTGGGGGGATGGGGGCGTGGTATTAGTTGGGGTTTTGTTGTTGTTACTGAAAAATATTGGACAAGACTGATAACAGGTGAATATATACAGTAATGTTTTCCATTCAGTTAGATGATTCCCTTATGCTTTACAACGAAATTTGTGTGTAATGGAGAAGCACATTAGTGTTAGTATTAATACCTGTATGGAAAATATTCTTTAACAAACTTCAGATACCTAAAACCTATCTTAACCCACACCGGCCCACCTCTCACTACGACATTACCTGAATGGTGTAATCCTGTTGCCAGGCTTCTGACCAGCCCCAGTGCATATGGCGTAAGTACCTAGCTTGGTTAATTGTATTTAATGTGTAATCTAAAACCTGCCATACTCAGTGAAACACTTTGGTAAAAAATAAGCTTTGGAAAAGAGACTTTAAGGCTAAGAATTACACAATTTCTTCAGGGTTGTGGAGGAGAGGTCTCCAAAACTACAGTGCTACATTTTCAAGAATAAGCTTCAAATATGAGTGATATGTTCTTAATGCAGCCAGATGCTGAAAGTAGTGGCTAACTAGTGATATTTATGCACTGAAATTAAACATCTGAAAGGCAGGTTATGTTTCTCAACACGGAGAGCAGAACATAAGCAACTATTTGCTTTAATCAAGATGGTAATTAACACCAGAAAAAATAGAGCACTGATATAAAACAAAAGTGGAATTGCATCAGACTTATTCTTCATTTAAGCTTTAACAAAAAATCTTCCCCAGGAGTCTCTTCCACTGATTTTTTTTCTTTATTTGAATACAGGATCAACTAAAAGAAGATGACGCAGATTATATCATAAATAACGATGAACTGACTGAAAACTATGAATCGTCTGCTCACACACCAGTGCCAGCACAGGACAGAACAGGCTCCATCCAGGCTACAGGCAAAGACGACATTCATGAAGGAGACCTAGGATTAGGAGGATACAAACTCCAGCTTGAACACACTGCAGATCAAACCCACATGACTTCATTGGCATGAACAGTGGACGTTAACCACAAGAAAAAAAAGGAAGTAAAAGATACTATTATGTGAACAAGAGTCTAGAATCAAAGAAAACTGAGATTTTACCAACTATGTCTGTTCCCCCCCAGGAAAGAGCTTACTATGATCCATATACCTACAAAAATATACAGGTTTTGACTGCAGCAGTTTTAAATAACATGTAAGGTACTGCCAGCCCACCGTAAATCCATTAGCCATGCACTGCCTCAGATAGCCCTTGACTGTACCATGGCACTCATGTACACAGGCCTTTGAATGTTGCTTATAGTCTTTAGTCAGCTGGAATGAAGAGAAATAGCTTCCCAACATATTCATGCTCACGTGACAGCACTTCATACAGCTGGTCCTGAACAGATCCATAGATAGCTACTACTCCAGTAGCTATTACATTTATAAGCAAGCAGCAGACTGTCCAAGAGTCTGATCTAAAAATACTCAAAATACGCATTGCAGCACCTCAGTCTTGATAGATCAAGCTTCTTCATGCTCTCCCGACAACCAACCCAACATTTGCTTTCATAACACCTTATAGCCTAGTTCATGCAGGGTTACACCAGCCTGTCAAACTGAACACTGATAATAGGAGACACTGAAGTCTATAAAATCATCACAGACCCCCTTTTATTGCTGCACTGAATGGCCACAGCCACTATTTAAAGAGCAGTTCTTCCACAAGGCATTTGTCATTACAGCTTCACAACACACAACGCTTACACACTGGCAAAAGTTTTGTTGTTTTGCAAGATCATTCTAAATGTATGCTTCGATGTAAGAAGTTGACCCTTTCATTTTATTGTTCAAGGAAAGTGAGTTGCTTCTAATCAAATATTTCTGCAAAACAGAATCTTAAGACCAGCTGCTCCAAGGATAAATTTGTCTATTTATGCTGAGCACTCAATGTCACACTAGTGATGAGGACAGTGGTGGTTAGATATAAAAAAAATGAGAGTTTTGGTATGAAAGTATTTATGTGCCTGCATAAGCACAGTAACTGGATAAACAACTGGTCAACCATATGTCCAGCTAGCTGCCATAGACTATTATCAAGCATTAGCACAGATCAGCTTTTGCACATATCAGCTACATAGTGCAAAAACAGGAAGAGAACCAGGCATTTGTTGTTAAAGCACATGCCTTTTCTCACTGCAGAAGTTTCAACTAACTGTGCACAATGATGTTGCTCCTAAGTTAAACCATGAGAATTTTTATATATTAAGAATGACCTTATTTAAAAGACAATGAGCAAGCAAGAAGTGTGCAATCTATAAGAAAAAAATCAAGTCATCTCCATGAATGATCATAAAGCTGAATAGGTCTTGATTTCACCACAGATGGAAGCTGAAATACAAACATATATAATCAAGTTTTATTCATTCTTTTCCAGGCTAATTAATTTCTGGTTAAATGTGACTCTAGAACAGCTGTTTTAAGCATAAATTTAAACACTGGAGTTCTAAACAGTTACAAAAGATCAGAAGCTTAAACTGGCATTTTATTTTCCCCTAAACACTAATCAAGGAACTTCAAAGGATCTTAATCCCCATGTGGTTTAAAACAAATAATATTCAGGCATAATAAGTTCTGAGAAATAATGAATTTTCAGCTCCCTGCTTTGCCTTGTTTAGCTGCATGAGGTGGGAAAAGATGTGCAGCAAGTTGCAAGAAGGGATGGAGAATGAAGAGGAGGTAAGGTTTTATGGCCTAGTACTGTGCACCCTGCAGCAGGCAGTGAGAGGCAGCAAAGAGAACAGGAGGCAGGATGGAGACACACTGCAGTGCAGTGAATATGTGGCAACTCAGTGAGAAGGTATTATCATGGATGGGTGCTAACACAGTCCTGTTCTCAGTAGGCAGTTTCCAATTTCCGTCTTCAGAAGTATTGAGTGCATGCCACCAGGCTTCCTGGGAAGCATGGATCCTAGTCCTTAGATTATAGTGCAAATCAATAAGCTGCTGCAGTATTATGAAGATGCAAAGCTGTTTTTCACAACTGCTTCGTGAACTGGAAATGACAAGCTCTTCACCAACAGTTCTGCTCTTAGATTCTACTCTGAAATGCATCCTGCAGCATACTTTACAGGGTTTTTACTGATTTATTTATTGTGCCTATGTCCAAATTTCTCACATTTGCGCAATGTGATAAATGGAGAGCTCTGGGGTCTGAAATTCTTTAGCAAACAAAAGTCTGTAGTGAATACTCTCCACACTGTTCTGCCTGGATGCCTTAAAGGGCTACTTTACTCAGTAAAGAAAGTCATCCCTTGCAACAGAAGAGTGCATACTTCACATCTTCACAGGTCAGGTCAGATTTTTATGCTAAGACTATCAAGAGGCTGAATCAGTGGTCCCAGCAGGATGGGTATTTATCCTCTGGGACCACACTCAAAATATCATTGGCTTTTAGGAAAATTAGCAATTTGAGCTGCAAGCAAGCCTGAAACTTCTACTAAATGGCAATAAAAATCTCAATTATCCATTACACTACTCAGCCTTGCCATTCCCTAATTTTAAGATATTCTTTTCATGACATGCAAATCAAGAGTTAAAACAACATTAGAGCAGATATTTGTATTCAAGGAGAAATTACTGGCAAGTAGTAATACTGCATGACTGTTTAAACAGAGTAATAGATGTTAAGAAAAGTCTTTAATGTTAATTTACAGTTCATACGCTGGAGATTTAAACTACTCAATATCACACAGCATTTGACTGAACACGTAAGTCACTCACGATAAACGTGAAGCTATTCTTCCCCTCTGAGTTAATCTAATAAAGCACTGCTTGAAAAATGAAATGTAAACTGTATTGTCAAAATGTAGTGACTGCATACTCAGTATGAAGGCTAAAATGTTAGGAAAGATGGAAATCTGCAATATTGCTAAGCCTTTCAGGTTTCAGAAGTAATAACTGAAATTTCATACTGAACTGCAGAGAGCATTTGGCTAAGGTTAGAAGCAGCAGAATGAATCCTGGCTATGCAGCAGAGTCAGGCCAAAAAGACACTGTACTAAAAATATCAGGTCGCTATGATAACATTCACAGAGAAGTGCAACATTTGGTAACCTCACTGAAAGCAGGGGCCATTAGAAGCAAACATTTATGTAGCTGTGTTAAAAGCTCAAGCTTATCCATAGTAACCACATTAGAGCTATCTTCAAACTTGATGAACCCTGTGCATAACTTAAGCCACTAAACTAATTGCATTGAAGCCATGAGAGCAGTTCACACCCTTTCCATCTAGCAATTTACTTCTGTGTCCTGCTGGACAATCTGTACAATAGGTCTTCCCTTTCTTTTGAAACCTAGTCTGTATTTTGCTATCAGCCAAGAAGTGATGTTGAGCGTGTAACATCCTAATTGCTGTATACATTTGGGTACAACATGAATGCAGCAATATACCTAAGTGTATTTCACATGCACATGAGGATTACACATGTGCTTTCAAAATTCTTATTAATTATGGACTTCAGAGAACAAAGAAAATATCCTGAATACATACTTTAGAGACTGGAAACTACAACTTGTAAAGATGAAGTTGTTTTTCCCCTACTTTCTTCTAGCAAAATGGAAAATAGCCCTTTTCAACACCTTAAAGCAAACCAGTTCTGAGTGTTTTAAATAACTTAACACAAGCGAGCTCATTTCTGGAAATATAATCCCAACAGGCATGAGTTCTGTTCAGTGAACCGTAGAAGACTTGTCAACATTTTTATTTTATAAACAGTCTTTCAGAACTTGAAAATTCTCCAGTTGATCCAAGTTTCCTAAGCAAATGTTATATTAATGCACAGCCTTGGTCCCAATACGAGTCAATTTTCAGATAATGAAATCTCCTCCTTCCCTTAGCTCAATTTTTAGTTTTTATGGTAGATATTACTGTACAGGAGTTATATTAACACGTTTTTCCTTGAACACTGGTTTGTTTGGGGGTGGATTTTATTTTGTTGGGATTTTTTACATGATAATCACATACTGGAGTGCAAATTTCTGAACAACATAAAACTTTGTCTGCCAATGCAGTAATTGTCTTTATTTGTCTCTCTCCAGTGATTAAAGAAAGAGAACAGCCTAGTACAATGATAAACATCAGTCAAGCAGATATCCCCTTCAACAGCCTCGTGGTACAAGTCACATTTCCAAATTTAAAGCAACCTACTGGACATTCTGGCATGTGTTAAGCACATACAAATTTCTCAGAGTAGAAGTTAATGTCTGTCAGCTCCAGGGTGCCAATCAATGGCCCAGGTTTGTCTTTCCCATAAGAAAAGCACAAGGACTTTCCTACAGTCAACCCAAGGTGTGTCAAGTCTCCAACTTTGGCTCTGTTCCTAACAGCCTTTTGGCACCATCAGCATGGGCCCACTGCAGCTGCACTGCTAGAAAAGCTACCAGCCAAGACCATCTCATAGTTCCATGGAATTCTGCAGGAAAACACAACAGTCTTCATGTTTCCAATTACACCCTTCCAGGTTTCCCACCATTAACACCACATTGGTTTCCTCCCAAACTAGCCCACCCTGGGTCTGGGCAGTCTTCCCCCTGCACACCAACAAGGCAGCAAGTGCTGCACAAGCTCTGCTGCACAATACGTCTAACAGGAATGCTTCTGCTCACAAGCCACTTTTCACCAGCATCAGAGCAGAGGCAACAGTTTCCCCACCTAATTCAGTGTCACTGGTCAACACTATTCCCCTACAAAAATCAGATTTGAGGTATGTAAGGAGTAAGTATCATTTCAGGCCTCAGAGGATTCCAAATCTAAGCAAGTCAAATTAACATCATCCTTTTGAGGACACAGCAGGGCTTGAAATTCCAGTGTCAGAAGCAATAGAGAATACCCAGGAGGGATTTCCAGCTACTGGTCTACATTACTCTTTACCACACAGCTGTCTGCTTCTGATGTGGTACAGCAAAGGCAAATGGACTTAAAAAAAATGGTATTTCATTCAGTAAGGGTTTGAAACTAGAGAGCACACTACACCTAACAATCTAAAAACTGAAAGAAATAACCTTATACCATGATATTAGGCATTATGCTGGCCTAAGACAAGTTATACACAAGTGACTTGAAATACGATAATATCCCATAAGCATAATGAGATTTCTTATTCCAGAGGTGCAGAACCTTCTAAATATAACCCAGTACTTTAAAATACATGCCTGACTGGAAATTAAAATATAAGAAGAAAGGAAACGAATGATGAAAGAAGGAAAAGGGGAGCAAGGCAGAGGGGTGGGAAACAGAGAATCATTGCTAGAGATATTCAAATTGAAAGAGATCAGAAAGATATTCAGACCAACTGTAGGCCAGTAGTGTGAGAAACTAAGAATTAGCTTGAAGAACAATCCTAAACTTTGCTAGAGCCATATCCCTGACACTACTACTGCACTGTAAAAACTTAGGCATTCCACAGGCCCAAAGGAAGACACCACTGCCAGCTGAAGGTTGACCCAATTTAAAGAAAATGAAGAAAAAGGACCCAAGGTGGAAGGCTAAGCCTTCATCAGCACAGTTAGCAAAGCAATAAAAGCAACACAAGTCTGATATTTGCAGAAGAGTGGAAAAACAACTCAAGATAGAAGTTGTTCAGTCTCCCTTATTTCATCTCTCCCTCCTTCACCAGCTATTTGTTTTTTTTTTTTCACCAAGTTGTCTCTTTCACCTTCTCTGGTTTACCTTTAAGATGAAGACTTTACTTTCCCCATCCCTTGGGCCAGCAAAATTTTAAGTCCTTTTCTCCCTTCACATGATATCCACATCCAACACGATTTTAATAGTTCTTCAAGAAGAAAACAGTATGACAGAAGAGCATGTGAGCTATGTAACTTCTGCCCCAAGTAGAGATCACACCCAAAGACACTGCACTATCCCTTTATGCACTTCACCATGGCTAGTAAAGTTAAGAGCAAGTGCTCATATATTTTAACTATAGGAGCCAAGAGGAGCATAAATCCTTAAGAAAGGCTACAGAAACCATTCTCAGCAAGGCAGACAACATGGTTTCAGAACCAGTCAGCAACACCTTACAAGCAATATGCCTGCATGTTCTTATAGTAAGGGTGAGGCAGTTTAGCTTTCCAAAGCTAGGGCACACTAGCTGGGGGTGTGCCTGCACACAGACAATAGCTGTAGAGCACCAATACACACCCTAAATCCAAAGCTGCTGTCCTTTTCCCCCCTTTGTGCATAGTCCCACAACCTGGTGCAGCTCCTGGAGGAAAAGCTTACTCACCTTGGGAAAGCTCACATTTATTTGCAACAAACCAAGCAAAGGTTTCCAACTGGCAGAGTAAGGAAAATGGTGTTGCTCTCTCACCATTTCATGGTCTAGGCACGTTTGCCTCCTGGTGCTCAGAGCCTTGCTGCTGATTTGAGCAGTGACTGGAGCACCTATTCTGAGGGAAGCTTATGTGAAGTGGGTACTTGAGACAAGTACTCTAGTTTCTGCTGAACCATCAGGCCTATACCAAAAAATAAAATTTTTAAAAAATCACTGTTCTGTTTAACTGTTTTGTTTACTGCAAGGATCCATCTGCAAACACAGATCCTGATATTTACAGGCCTTAATACCATGGACCCTCAAACTCCCTAAATTTGACTCAGAACAAACATCCTCCCCCTCTGCACAAGCACCCTCCCTCCCCCTATGCCAGCATCTGGCGGGGTTTCACACTGACCTGGTTCACGCCATAGTCCATCCTTAAACTGAAATTTTAAAGCACTGGAAGAGGATTTCAGTATACAGACAGGAACACAGATGCAGATTCCCTGACATTTATTGTAGTACAGGTGCTCTGGGAAGGTAACTGTAAGCCACCTTTGTCAACAATTAACTTTCTCTTCAAAAAAACATAAGGAACACTATTTGCATATGTGGAGATCCAGATGCTGTCAGCAGTGCACAGCCTCCCCTTCACCACTTTCTCCTTCATTGCTTACAAGAACCTGACTGAGGATAGGTTGGAGCAGCATATAACCACCCCCAGTTGATCTTCACTACTAAACTCATTTTCCTAAGTCCAAGGTTGTCCAAAGATTTTCCTCATGTTAAACTGAGCTATGATTTTTTTTACAGTGAGTCTCAACTTAAGCTCCTAAAATTAATGGGCTCCTAATTAAGTAATCTAATTTTTAGAAGTGATGAATACCCAGCAGCTCACACTGAAACCTATTGCAGCCTTGAAGTTGCACTTTAATTAGCCCACAGGAAGTGCCAAAACACTCATTGCTCCCAGCAGGGCTTATAAGACAAAAGTGCAGCATGAAATGCACCTTACTCTGATTAGCACAATAAGCTCCCTACTCCAAGAATGAAACTGATTTCCATCACAGCATGACTTAGCTACTGTGTAAGGAATCATTTGAAGACCAAACAGTATTGACCCCCTTTCAGGCCACTGCTGCTGGATTAGGGATATTTCCTCCTCCTTTTTTGAAGCTGAGGCTACCCACAGAAGACCAGGCTAAAACCCAGGCAAGCACGAGTAGCGACCTCATCTTTTGCTCAGCCTCTCAGCCAAAGCAATGTGGAGCACTCTGCATGACTTCTCAGGAGAGCCAGGATTTGTGCAAAAACCCAGTGTTGCAGCTTATTTTCCCATGGCTGCTCCAGCATATGCCTTCTGTATGATTTGGTCTCTCATAACAGCCTTAGCTGATGGGGATTTTCTCAGAAGCTTCCTATACAGAAAGGTATCACTTCAAGATGTAGTAGTACAAGGCTAGGGATATGGCTGTTAGAGCTAAGCAATGCCTGGAGCTCTTTGCTTCTTTGTGGTTTTAACATCCAGGATTTACTCGTGTTGAGAGCTCTGGTTGGGACTCAGTTTATTTAGACTAAGGTTTTACCATCTGTTCTTCCAAATTCTGAAAACATGATGAGAGTATGTACCACAAGCAGCTATAAACACAGATGAGCTCTGCAATTTATACTGGGATATACTGCATACAGGGAAAACAGTTCATAAAATCTATGAGGTTTCTCCTTCAGGCATAAACTAAGGATTGAAGCTCTAATGCTTTAATTTTGCACCACAGTGAAACAACTCTCTGGTTTACATGAATTTGCCATCATGCAGCTCCGCAGCATTAAGCAGAGGCCCAAACTCTTTGAAATTAAGAAGGCTTATAAGATTTTCTAATTAAAGGTAAACTGGACAAATTCGCTAATACCTCATCTACCTTCACACAGTCCTTACAAAGAGGCTTTGTATTATCTAGAAACTAATATATCCAAATAATTAGCAACTTAAGCTACAGCTACAATATAATTAAACATAAACAGCCTTAGCGACATGAAGAAAACATGTGAATATCTATCTCCCTGAAAGTACAGCTCCCAGCCCTTATTCCTGACTTTGTCTCATTTCCACCTACTTAACAAATCATGCCTCAACAAACTCTGCTCCAGTGTCCCAGACAGTATAGGTGCCAGATAAGGCATTTGAGCTTCCCTATAGCAGGCTTCTGAGAAGGCCTCTCCAAAGGATGACCTGTTCCACCAGCTCCTAAGAGTGCAGGAGTCTGGCCAGACCCTGCTCACACCTGCATGGACAACCATCATACCAGGCCAACAAAAAATACACCCTTCCCACTCTCCTCCTGCAGGGACTCCTATTTCCACATTTCCTCCATGGTAAACAGGTTTGACAAGAAGCCACCAAAGGCTGGAGAAACAAATCACTTATTCCCAGCACATATCCCCTCTGCCTGTCAGTGCTATGCTGATATACTGGCCCACTCTCCTTCCTGGTGTCTTCAGAAGGGGCAAATCTGCTTCAAAACCTTTGAAACATGCTGTAAGCATGTGAAGGTGAAGGTCAGCAATAACCACCCATTTACAGGTAGCCCTCAGAATCAGTCATGTCTTTTTTTCCCCCTTCTATATATAAAATGTTCTTTCTTGTCTCAGCAATGCAGACAACTGGCAAAGCCCGTGCAAGAGTTCACAGGGCAAAGTCAGAGTCCTCTGATCTGACATGCATTGATGGTCTGTTTTCTGCACCCTATTATTTCATTTCCCCTTGGACAGTCTTTACCTTTGCTGTTCCACTGCAGTACCAGCCATAAGCTACAGAATTCAGAGCGACTCACTTAAATTAGCTCTCACTGTTGCAGTGCACTTGCTGTAGAACTGATCAAAAAACTGCTCAGATGTTTCACAATAAAAAGCATCTTTACAACTAAAATCAAACATTGCACAATACTGTGCTGAATTCATTAAGAGCTCCATGGAAGAGAAGTCATTATTAATCATTCTGATCACTGTTTTGTTTTTGTTAAAATTTCACACATTTGTATCCTTACTGCATTAAGTATTAGTATAGAGGGGTGTTATTTCACATTCTATACTATACCCAAATTCAAAAGTAAATTTAACAAGATGAAGATTATGAAGCAATCCTGATTCAGGTTCTCATAAGAAGTTTCAGGTTTTCATTCTAGTTCAGAAGCAGAAAAGACTTCAGATACGAGTATTTTCTGTCTTCACCAGGATTAGCCATTATAAAACACCAATGTGCCTCCTTGAACCTTGGCTAAAAGTCTTTTTAGGCTGCTTCCAGGCCCAGAGCTCAACTGCTAAGGCTAACAGCCCCACTGGGGACACAGGACATGCACAAGGCTTCCCAGATAAGACAGGAGAAGTATCTCTCTGCTCCAGCAGTGACAGGGTAGTAAAGAATGTCATTTATCACATGAACTCCAGCACTCCCAAACCAGCTCATTTCCTCTCTTCACTGACTCCCTGTCGACTTCACCCAAATAAGCTCCATCCCACAACAATAATCTTTTTCCATGACAAGGCCTCAAAACCCCCAGAGGTTTAAATGGGAACATGACGACAAAGCCAGGAAACTCACACTAGTTAAAGGAAGGATAACTGTCTATTAATACATTCATGGGCAAAAGCATCTGTTAAACTGGAGTTAAGCTTGAAATTAAGACTATGTTAAAAAAATTATGAATACAAAGAAATTTCTCACATAAATTATTCAGTATGAATTAAACTCCCAGCTGCACATAGCTGGCAGATTTCTGTTAAAAATAAAATCATAAGTCATTCATATAAGCTGTCCATTTGGCAAACACATTCATTTTACCCCCCCTACATACAAAACAAACATTTTCAAGTATCATGTCTCTTTATGTTAAAAGGAAGCCTATATAATAGGAAGCATACATTTGGGAGAACTTGGCAAGCTCCCCAGGTTTGCAGAGTTGCATTTTGGAGTACTTTGTTTGTTTAGCGGTTTGGTTTTTTTTTTTTAAGAAAAGTTCCATAAAAAAAGAATGCATATAGTAAGAAAATTCATACAGAAAGGAAAAAACTTTTTGAAGAGACTAAGTATGATTCTCTTCCCCAGTGAAGTCATTTCTGCTAATATAAAATCTGGACTTCTAACTTTTGAAATAAAATGCTTAAATTTTCTTCAAAGTTTTTCCCTTGGACTTTTCTCAATTTGATAACATAATTCAAAATAAGAAAATTGGTTTCAAAGTAAACAGCAGAATAATTGGGTTTTTTTTCATAAAATCTAATTCTGTTCTTGCTTGAGAGAAAGCTGAGAGGGCAAAAGTAACTGAGAAGCATCAATTTTCAGGTTTTCTGCATTTTTTTTTTCCATTTTAAATCAATTAGAGCAATTAGGAAAATTTAAAACTCGAAATGGCATTCAGATTCAGGGACACAAGAGGAATTAACACAGACATTTCTAACAATCAGAGAGGAGGCCCTGATCACAGAGGGGCTCCCACCAGCACTGGGTCCTGGGTGCCAGAGGAGAAGGAGCAATGACACTTGCAGACTGAAGCTTTGCCTGCCCAGCATGTCAGCAGTGAGAAACTCACGCATCTGCCACCAGTGCCGGGACACCCAGGACCTAGGTGGCCATCTCCCACGTGCCTCCCACCTTTATGTCCAGTGTTGACAAGACAGATCACAGAACAGCCTTGGTTGGAAGAGACCTCTCATCAAGTCCAACCATTAACCTAACACTGCCAATTTCCCACTACCCCATGTCCCTCAGCACCTCATCTACACGTCTTAAATCCCGCCAGGGACAGGGACTCTACCACTGCCCTAGGCAACCTGTTCCAATGCCTAACCACCCTTTCAGTGAAAAATTTTTTCTTAATATGTAATCTAAACCTCCCCTGGCACAACTTGAGGCCATTACCCTCGTCCTATCAGTAGTTATGTTGCTGGCGATGTTGACAGTAGCACTGTGATACATCAGTTTTAATCATACTATTTCTCAGATGCAAGCAAACTGGGTATGGTTCACCTCAGGACAGGGAAAAGTTATGGGAACCCAGTGTGATCTTCATTTCAGATCTACCTGCTGAAATCTTGATCTGTGCATGAGTCCAGCTGCAGGTTTATGATTATGTGCAAAAAAGCTCAATCCTAACTGAGAAGTTAGTCCCAGCAGACACTGTATTTGTGCTCAGAAAGGGGCTTGCCTGGTACAGTGGCAATGGCCCTGTAAATGCTTTCCCTTTCCTGGTGTTGCTTTTCCCTGTCTTGCATCAGTGGCTTGAATTCAAATACCTAAAGTAGATTTTACAGAAATCTGAAGAGTTGAACAGTGCACCCAATTTTTCTAATGTACTGCCCAGACTATTTGTTTCTCTGAGAGAATAAATCCTTCAGACTAGGAACCTGGTTTGCATTTTTCTTTTTAGGTTGCATTGGTTTTGTTTGGGGGTTCTTTTTGAAGAAGTGGGAGCATTTTGACTTCAGGAATTTAAAGACTCAGAAGGCAATAATTTTGCTGGTCTTTGAACAGAAAAGGGATACCATAAAAAAATATTCTGTCTGCCTCTCACCTTAAAACACCACCTCCCTTTGCATATGGGGAACAGATGAACAGAGCCTCCTCTTCACCTTATTTTGGGGAATGTAGCTCAGAAAGTTTAGCAGGACAGGCAACCCAGCCACATGCACACGTCTGGCCTCCTTGCCAGTGCTGCCAAGCAACCCAGCCACAGGGAAGGCTATGCCTGCCCTTAGCTGAACCCAATCATGCTGCAGTACATGGAGGCAAAGCCAGGAGAGAGCCTTTCGAGTCATCTTTTCAGCTGAACTGGAAGATGAACTCAAAGTCAGTACCCCAAGGAGAAGGACAAGGGGCTTGAAGGCACTACTGTTGTACAGCTGAAAACTTAGTAAGAGCACTTAAAGGAGAATATTTTCAAGACAAGGTATATTCACCAACACCTTCTTTCCTGCTGAGCCATTATTACCGAGAACATGCCATTTTAGTGTATTCGTGCTCTGTTTCCTGACCTTCAGCAAGGGGGTGGAACATGGGGAGGGGTGTGTGGAATGAGGATGAGGTCACTAATGGTCTTGGATTGCCTCTTGATTGGGATAATATCTACTGCTGAGGGTCTGGTGAGTCTGAGTGGTTGGGTTATTTTTTAAATTCCCTCCCATCCCCCTGTCCCACTCAAAAAAAATAACAAGGGAAATTCATAGCTTGAATTCATCTAGTCTTATTTCAACAAAGTGTCAAATTGTGTTTGCTAGAAGCAGTTACGTGCAAATCAGCAACTGTTAGATAACCAAAGGCTACCATTTACTCCAACAAAAATGTCTTGCTTTGCCCCTGTTGTATGACAAGCTGCAGATGGGGTGGGGAGTCTGTGTTCAGACAGACAGGCATTATGGTGGGTTTACATCAAGACTAGCAGAGAACTAAGACTGAACACTGCAAATAAAAGGTGACCCATCTGGTTGGAGCAGATTGCATCAGAGGCTGCTTCTTACTCCTTCCCACAACAACTCTGCACACAAGATTAGTGGCACATTTTGGGCAGAACAGGCCCTGTGCTATCAGTTCTGGGAGGGGCCAGTCCCTACCCCAGGTATCAAGACCTAAGTAAGTCTCTACCCCAAGTTAGAAAAGGTTGGGAATCACAGTCTGGGTCTCCTATCGCAACTCTGTTCCTGACTATTTCTGTTATCTCTGTAGCCTTGTTTCTGCCACAAGGCAATGCACCTTATCACCAGTCTACGACCCCAGGTACTTCAGCTTTTCAGTGCAAAGGGGAATATACCAACATTAAAAATCCAAATAAATTATTTCACAGCTAGTTAATAGCTTTTCAGGCTATTTCCTCAATCTGAAGCCATAGATGCATACATATGTCCATAGCTTGGAAAGCACTGCTTTGCTCATGCTGGGGAGCACAGCAATGACCCACGTCCCTGCCGTGCATACCAGCACTGAGCCCAAGGCACATCAATAAAAAGACAGCCTTAGCCTCACTGAACGTGCAGGTCTCATATCTCCATGCCATCACCAGCTACTGCCAGGACCAGTGGCTGCACAGCTCAGTGTTTCAGCTTTTCCACTTTTAAAAGAGCCAGTTGCTGGCATGCTCTTCCTCTTCCTCAGCATGTGCCAATGGCACATAGGCTTCACTGAAAGACAGTGTTTCATGATATAAAACCTAATTTTTTTTCCCCCCTTAATTTCAAGCTGTTGCTCCCAGCATGTTGCTCATCATTATGAAAATGAAGCCTTTCTTCTTGGCATTTACACCCTTCAGAAACTTGAAGACTTCTATGTTAACACAGAAAATGAGTTAACTTTATCTGCTCTTTTAAATGGCCTGAGCCAAGTTCACTTAAGCTGGGAAAGAGACTGGAACATAAACCAAAGAATGCCTTTCTCTTTACTTCTACTTCTAAAAGTGAAAATTAAAGCAGAGAAGTGGTACTTTTAGCCCATACACATTCACAGGCTTGGATAAATCAACGGACATAAATATAATTCAGAACAACCAACAGTTTTCTTGGTGAGAAGCTGACCCTCTGCATGAATATATTTCTTACATTTTTTCAGAGAGACAGGCATCTTTTCTGTCACAAATAACTAAAACCTCATGATTACTGCTGATCTATATAACAGGCAGCACAGTGTTCCCTGGTCTCAAGGTGCTACAGGACTGGGTCAGGGAGAACTGTGCCACTTACTGAATCAACAAAATCACTTAACAGTCATTTTGTGGAAGGTCACTTTGTTTGTCTGGGGAAGTCTAGTACTGCTTAACTTTAGCTGTCTGAACTGGGTCTGGCTGAGCCAGAATTGCTTTTCCCCTATAGCAGCCCTCATGGTGCTGTGTTTTATGTTGGGAGCTAGAAGGGTGTTGATAACACACTGGTGTTGTGGCTACCGCTGAGTAGTGCTTACACAGCACCAAGGCTCTTTCCAACATTTCCCCACAGTGGGATGGGGTGGGCAAGATCCTGGGAGGGGACACAACCAGGACAGCTGACCTGGACTGACCAAAGGGATATTCCATACCATAGGATGGTCTGCTCAAGTATAAAGCTGGGGAAAAGGAGGAAGGGGGGTGGGGTCACCCTTGGTCCTCTCAGGCAACCGCTACACCTATCGCAGCCCTGCTCCCTGAGAAGGCCCCACATTGCCTGATAATGGGAAGTAGAGAATAAATCTGTTTTGGTTTTTTTTTTTTGCTTCCATGCACAGACCTTTCTTTGCTTACATTAAAATGGCTTTTGTTTTCTTTTGTTTTACCCACAAGGGTTGGTTTTTTTCCTCTTATTTTCTTTCCCCCTTTTTGCCCTGCTGAGAGAAGGGGGGAAGTGATAGAGAGACTTGGTGGGTACCTGGCATTTAGCCAAGGTCAAACCACCATGCTGTCAAAGAACCCAGAGCTGAAAGTTCTATTAAATGTAAATAAAACAGAACAGCACTACCATACAGCTTTGCACTGTCTTTCAACTGCTTCCCTTTCCTGTCCCAGTGAAGAGATGCACATAACCCGACTGAACATTTTGATTTGTTCAGCAAGGCTGCTGGCCATTTCCAGCACCACCATCCCCCCACTCCAGACAAAGGGCTGATTATCTCCTCTCATGTTAATGACCACTTCTGTAGGCAGTCATCTACCTCTCATCTACCTTTCCCTTTCACAAAAAGATCCCTCCCTGTGGCACTGTGGGCAACACAGAGCCCTTTGCACCGTGTGCAGTACCTGCCGGGCAAAAGAGGACAGGGCTTTTACTGCTCTGAATATCCCCTCCTGAGACCCACTATATTGTCAATTCATTTCACCAGTCTCAATAACATTCCCTTTGTGAAGGTCTGAAAGACAAATCCATCCTTGGTGTAACACTACTGCCCTCGGTGGAGCTGCAGCAGAGTTGACTTTGGAGCAAAAACTCTTCACTTTGATTTGCTTTAAAAGCTGCTTTGCCCATGTGTATAATTATTAGAGGCAGATTCCTTCTCTCCCAGTATCAAACAACTTCTTTGTACCTGCTGTTTCATCTTGACACAGCCATCTGAGTTATAGACATGCCTATGCGAAGCAGATCAATAGATGGTCTCCTGCCCCTGCCAGCATTAATTCAGCATCAGACACATCTTTGCCACTTGCCTTTTTAATGTTTTTGTGTAGGAGGTAAGTGGGCTGGCAAGTATTTTCGTTAGTTTGGTGTCTTTGTTTATGATAGATGGAAAGCTTGCCAACAACACACCAAATGCTCTCAATGTCAGTTCAGTGGCTGTGATTAGATGAATTGCAACTGACTTCTAAACCCTTCACTTCTCAGCTGTAAATCCCTCCTGCTCCCACATCACCTGAAGTAATGACTAATGCCAGGTTCCCCTAGTTACACTGGAAAAGGGGAAAGTGCTTGGGGATTAGACAAGAAAGTCTGCTGCCTCCAGCTTATTTTCAGGCTTTTATTGCCATCAAAATATTAAATATGATGAGAGAAGCCGTATTAAATATATTGTTCCTCTCCTTTTCATCCCTTGCTGTGTAAGTGCTGTACACAGCTCATTTTCCTCTCAGCTGATATTAACTGCCATTTTGACTGTTTCCCTGACATGTTCTTCTCCAGTCATTTCCCAATTCATTTGTCATTATCATTCACACATGCAGACTTTCACTGCAACAGCCAGTATTCCCATTAAAAATAAAAAAAAAACCCACTACAACACCCTACACAAACACAGGGGTCCAGTCTCTTCTTTCATAACCATGCCAGCATACCTGTGGATTTTTACTCCCAATTTATATCAAAATACAACCAAAATGTTTCACTATGTCTAGTGCTGCAAATCCCCAGCTCCCTGAGGCATGAAAGCCAATAGCCCTCAAACACTTATTAGTGGCACAATTAGGCAGGCATGATAAGAACCAGATTAAGCCTTCTCCACATCTTGTAGTTAGCAAGATGAAGTAATACTTGTATTGATCATGGGCCTCCTCCAACATCATCTCTGAAAATGGCTCCATAGCACAGGTAGCCCTCATTATACACAATTACTTTTCTGGAAGCTGGATAGCTTGAAAGAGCTGGGCTACAAAACTTCAGAAACTTCTCATGGAAGTTGCACAGCATGTGTTTTATAGCACAATTTTCTCAGGGAATTCCTATCACCCACCCCTCTATTCCACTACCAGCACCTACAAAGGTAAAGCAGTTGCAGCCTTTCAGCAAGCCAGGAATAACAGCACATAGCTTGCCTATGAAATACATCAACAGTTCTCAGCCTGAGCCAGAGGAACACTCAGAATCTAAGAACTCATTAAGCACAGGATATAATTAACTCTTCGCACACTGTAAATAGGGCTTGTTAACAGAAAACATTCCCTTAGAGCAAGGAGCAATCTCTTCCCTGGTGAGGTTGCACAGAAGTGTTTGGGCTACTGTTTGCAGAGAGCCTCAAGTGCCTGAGCATCACTAATCACAGAAGGCTTCATTAGATTTCTCTATTTTCATTATGAAAATAAGGTTAAGGACAGTTTGTTCCTTACAGTGTTTCCTTAAAGTGAAATGATCTTAGATACTAGACTGCAGGGGTTGGGTTGTCTTTTTGCAGCTGCTGCATGACAGATTATTTAATCACAAACTCTTCTTTGTAAAGAAAAAAGAAATCTGTGCAGTTTATATTTTATTCTTGTCCCCAATACTGAGAAGAGTGTTTCCTATAGGAATCTTTAACCAGGATGATAGACTCTGGACAACACCCATCATACACACTGGCTAACATCTGTCAAAGTATTTCAGCCTTTAGAGCTCTATGGCTCCAAAATCCAGGGCACACACAGAAGCAGTTTTGCAGTGTGCCTGCCATTTGCAAGACAGCTGCTCTCCAGTTGTTCGGGCACCCAGTTCTGATTGGAGTCGGGCCATTTTCCTCCCCCAGCCCTCAGCAGCATGCAAAGGGCAGCATTTTGAGGCGGGAGGACAGCATCACTGCAAGCCTACCCTGCTTGCCAACCACAGTTGCTAGGGAACTTTGTCATGGCAAGTGTCAAACAGAGCTCTTGTCACAGAGCTACTGCTACCACACTTCCAACTCAAAAGCCAAACCACTTCCCATATTGCCTGAAAAACCCACTAGCTTTGACATCTTCAAAATGACATCAGAACATCTCTATGCACCAGGGAGAAAGAGCTGATGCATTTTGAGGCAGATTATGTCAACTGCAAATTAGTGTCTAACATCACAATAGAGCATCTTTGCATATGAGAGCACTGCATTGTTTGTTGGGTATTTGTCTGTTGGGTGTTGTGGGGGGGTTTAATTTAAAATTATACCTTCAGACAGTTAAATGACACTGGTTTACACTGGGGAGGGAGGGTGTGGGTAACAGCAGAATCCCATTCTGTCTTTGACACCTGCTGGGGGAAGATCTGATCAAGCAGAAGTCTGTACATTGACAATCTGATTATTGATTTTGCTTGCAAATGCAACAGGTAATCATTTGGGGGGGGGGGCGGGCAGGGAGAGCAAGGAAGTGGTAAAACACTGCAGCTATTCTACTTCCTCACCCATGGTTTCCATCCCTTTAACTGCAAATTGTACCAAATGTCAAATCAATTGTTCCATGACCTTGCACTAAGTGAAAGGGCAAAACAAGAATCTCAAAATGATAAAGGTAAGCTATCACAGCTTGTGAAAATACTAATCAATAAACCACTTCCCATTTAACAACCCTCCTTCTAACCAGATCGGGATTGAATGCATTCTGCCTACAGTATTCATTTAGAAAAAAACCCACCACATTTGGCCCAGCTAAATGCATGCACAACACTGAATAATCCTTTTATCACCTTGATTCCAAATCACAAAATTAACAGTATACACTTCATCTAGCCAGAGAAGTTAGACTGAGAAATTATCGCCTCTATTCTCACAGAAAGACGAGCATAATCCATTCTAATTCTGTACCCCTTTCTCCTAAGTATCCCAAGTCTTATTTATTTTTAATCTTTATCTGCACTGAAGGGTCAGGAAAGAGGAAAGGCTCTATTCACAGTTCTGCCAGGTATTGGGAAATATGTTCCCACTATTTTCTGTCTATGACTAAGAACTACTATTCTGTGAGCTTAATTTATTTGATTCTTGCCATTTCACAGTTATTCTTCACTTCCCACCTATGTCCTCCTTTTAAAGCCATAACATATTGCTGGAACTCTTACAGACAGCTTCTCTGCAGTGATACATAAATGCACTTAAATTGCAGATTAATTATTTTTAAAGCTGTCTTGGCTCTTCTGCTGTTTACAACATGTGGTATAACAAGACTCAGACCCTGACTGGGGTCTCTGGGCCTTCCCACACACAACTGGCACACACACACAATATTAGATTGAAGATTTTTAGTGTCTCCCTACTACAAAGGGGAAAAAATTATGGCATAGAGGAATACAATTATTTCTTCAATGGTTGTCAGGGTCATTTGTAGTGAAAGCAGCTCCCACAAGTGTATTTTTTAGTCATAAGACCCTTTCAGCCTCCAAATTCCTTTTGGCCACTATGTTATAATAGTCCAATTTTTCAGTCTTCCCCTCCATGCTCCATTCCTCCCCTTACACTTCAGAGTACACCATATTGGACATTAGCAGCCTTCCTGACTTTCCCTCGCTTTCATTTTCATGGACTTTTCCTTGTGGATGTATTTACCATCACACATATATACAGTGCCCTGTGACAACCTCACATGCAGCATTACTCTGCTGCACTGTCCCCACATACCAGCCTCCTTTGCCTGATGCCCACACAGTTCCTCTCTCTGGGTACAGGGTGCTTTCTCTCAGGTGGGTACCCACTGCTGTGAAGTCCTGCCCTTCCCACAGGACCTCTGTTCAAGCCTGGGAACCCTCTCCCCAGGCTGTTCTATTTTGCTTCCTCAGTTTCTGATCTCCAACTGCCCCAGTGCATCAGGCAGGTCTCTCAGTGCCTTCATCACAGCAGTATTACATGCTGAAGTTGTTCAGACAGGCTGTTGAATCAGCCCAGGATTTCTAAAATAACATTTTCTGTTACAGCTGTAGGCTTGGCCTCATGCACCACTCTTCCTCCTCGAGGAGCTTCCATTCCCTCTGGAGCCCCAGCAAGCTGCTTTCTTTAGACCATCAACTCCCCTGTTGCCTTTAGCAAGTGCCTCTCATCATCAGGAAGGGGAAGTAGGACCTAGTTCCCAACCAGTTTCCCTCAGTTGCTGGTCTCCTAGAGCGAACAGCAGCAGTTTGCACTCCCTGGGTTTGCACTTTGCCAGCTAGGCAAAAAGCCCAAAGAGGGAAGAGCAGCACAAATGATTCCCTGGCTGGTGCATCATCCTGATTTTAAGTGAGCATTCTGTTTGTTATCCAGAATATTAAACTCGGATCCTGCTTCTCTGCAGCCAACAGAAATTTATACTGTGAGGGTAGGTTGTTTCTTTGGGAGTAAACCAAAACAGGAGTGTCAGGCTACTTGCACTCCTGCTCTAATTTGTTGACACATACATATGTATCTGGAGAAGATCAGGCTTGGCAATAGCCATTTGCAGCTTATAACTCACAGATGCACAACTGCTCTGAATAACAGCTCTGTTTTGCAGCATCAGACTGCTTTTCCAGCTCTGCTGCTTCTAAACAGTACATGTAGCTTTATGAAACCCCACAGACCTCATCCACAAGATCTGCTTTTGTCCAAGGCCTGAACTTGCCTTGTTACATGAAAGAGTAACTGAACACGAGTCTGGACACTGTCCCCTCTCAAACACTGGAGACATGGAGAGCATGATTTGCCTCGAGTCAAATAAGTCACAATAGAGGATTTGCTTTCTGTCCATCACCAAACTCAGAGAAATTAAGTTCTGAAGGAACAGAAGTGTTCACAAACCCACATCAAATTCAGCAAACAGGTTTTAAACAAGAGTGTAGATAGGGATCCTTGAAGAGATTTAAATACTTAATTTTGACATTTATAGCAAGATATTTTGGTTTTACATTTTGAAAGCGAGTCTTGAATTAGTCTGAAATCATGTTTCTAAGAGTCTGTTTGGGATGGGGGAAGGCTGAAGTAATTTAAAAATCTATTTGCTTCATGTCAAAAAAAAAAAAGGATCAGTTGCCATTAAAGTGTTTATAGAATCATAGAATCATTTTGGTTGGAAGAGACATTAAGTATCTTACCTGTTTCCTATTTTGTTGATAAGTACATACAAAAAGTTTGTTTAATCTAAGCAGCAATAGATTTGCCTTTCAATTTTTCAATTCGGTTTTTATACGAAAATTCCAGTTTTGGAGCAGCTATTTCTAGCATCAATCTATAAACCACTCTCCTCTCTCTGAATCCTACAGACTCTTCATAATGGTAGAACCATTAAGCAGGTAAATACACTTTTGCAAAAGCTGAGCCCAAAACAGCAGTATATTAAAACTCTTTGAGCTTGAATCGTCTCATAAATGTACGTATACATCTGAAAAAATTGGATTAATTGCTGGAACAGCTGGATAAAATTGCATAGGGTAGCTTGGGAGGTTACACGACAGAAATACCACCATTTCCTGTGGACAAGTACTACCCCTCCCACATGACCCTGTTTGAAAACTGTGCAATTGTTCCTATATTTTCAAATGTACGTAGCAGCCAAGTGCATTTCATCCAGACTGTTTGATGAAGCCACTAGAGCATTTAAAATACAGTTCAGTTCCCAGGAAAATATTGTATATTTGAGTTTGGATAATGCCTCAGCAAACACAAAAGGACGCACATGCATTTCCAGAGGAAGAAGCCTTACATCTACACAGTTGGATGCCTATGGCACGTCATTTATAATAGTCAGCCATGCTGCTCCTAGGCTGCTTTCTGCATACACTACAGGGCTAGATATATAGGACCTTCTTGTTTATTTTTTTCTACTGTTTTGACAGCAGTCATTCTGAACCAGTATCTGAGTTTAAAGGGCTGTTTTGCAAGTCAGCCAATTTGAAATCAGATCCAAGATCAACAGGGCTGAGTCCTTGAAGGCACGTTTTTCCAGCTGACACACACAAATACACCTTCTTTTCTCAGGCACTAATTAGAGCCATGTCAAATTTTAAGTCTAGCACTGCAGTATGCTCACAGAAACTTCAAAAAAACAGGAAAGGCACAAGATTATTTGCTTTGAACATTTGGTTAAATTGCTATTTTTTCCCCCGTGGTTGCTGGGAATGCACATAGTTTGTTACAGATTACTGTATTGTTTATGGGACTCAGCATATTACTAGTTTCACAGACTTGAACACATCATTGAAAATAAATAGAAATTGCAGTTACACCCCAAGGGAGCTAAAAAAAACCTGTAATAAAGGTATCCTTTTAAAAAATTTAAGGTCATCAACAATTTGGGCGTACACCATGCTCCCTCGTTATCTGAGGGGAGTCTAGTTCACTCAATGTTAACCAACATGAGAAACTCACAACATACTACATTGGTATCTGAGGACACGAAGAAGGGAAAGTCACAGACAGCTTCCTTAACTATTTTTTCAGTGCATAAGCATGTACTCATCTTCATGATGATGCAAATTAATGTCAAAACCATAAGATATTCTACTAGGACAATAACATTTTTCCAACTGCCGAGACAAATAAGGCACAGCTCTTCCCTGGAAATCAGCTTATTTCCATTAGAAGACTTTGTACAGCAGGGATAATGCTGCATACTGTCTTCATGTTTCTCTGTTTCAGGGTGAGTAGACATGTACATAAATCAAGTTGCATATACAGTTTATCTGCAATGCAGTCAAGAACTGTATCTGCAGTACATAAGAAAACACTCAAACTAGCTTTGAGCTAGACAGCTGTTACCCACAGCAGTGAGACTGCAGGTTCCCATTATCCATCAGGGCCTGCACAAACCCATTCAGGATCCCCAGTGTGCACTCAGTAGCCCAGACCATGCTCCCAAAGCATGGCTGCTTTCAGAGGGGAGCTTGACCACATTTGTCATCCTTGAGGCTTCACGTGGATCAGTTCTACCTTGGACTGCAGGAAAGGCATACTCTTACTAGTCCATTAAAGTCTGCATCTGGCTTTTCCTCAGAGAAACTGAACTGCTGACCTGGAACACACTGCCACAACTTCCCACATCATGCCTATGCCACAGTTGATCACTTGGACTAGAAGAACAGGAAACAGTCTAATAACTGTGCCTGAAAACTACTGGAAGACTTCTGCATTCCTGTTCCTTGCAAACATACAGTCTTGCAAGATGATGTATATTCCTGTGAAACTACTCAAAAACTTCCCACAAATGGTGGTATTAGTGATAAATCTACTGACGTATCTCACCTGAAAGCATAGTGCCTCACATGACTAGGTATTCACTGAGGAGAAATTCTTGGCTATTATGCATAATTCAAAGTCATACTTAGAAATTAAAAAGTAGTCAGACACAGACGTCAATTCTCTTGTTTTATCTGGTTTTTTTCTTCTGTGACCTTATGCAATTTCTGTTCGCATGTATTCCTCCATGAAATAAATTCACTAGGAAACAGGAGAATACACAGAACTGCTTTAAGACACAGATTCCCTTGAATAAAAAAGTAAATACGTGCAAAACAAATCTGCTATATTTTGCAGGAGGAAGATCTTCTGCAGGTTGGACAAGATTTATGGTGGATGGTCAAGAGTGTACTCATCAGATCATAATTACAGGATCCTACACACTGCCTTGCTGACAGAGCCTGGGCAAAAGCCACACATTGTTTCTGCCCAAAAGCACAACTCCACAGACCACTACTGAGCAGAGATGTCCTTGCTCCAGCTGTCCCAGGTCCTGATGACAGGGATAAGGCTTCAAATCTTTCCAGTTGCTTAAACATGATCCTTAGAGTTCCAGCTCTTCAGACCATGCACTAATTTATGTTCAACCTTCTCAGATGTCACACAGCAAGCTTTACATAGAAAAAGTCATCATAATTTTCAATAAAGTCATCAAAGCAACGTACACCTTATATAGTTCTTTAGAAGAAATCCCTTGGGCCAATATTGGCTTCTATCAGTGATAGAAGTATCACATTCTCACTCTGTGTTTCCACCTTCTCTTAATTTCATTATTATTTTGGCCTCCTAACTCTTTCTGATAATCCACAACCATATACAGCTAAAGTTTGATGCTATCAAGATCAAACTTGAAACAGTCAAGCACATTCTGACACTGCCTTTCAGCTGTGCTGAAGAAAGATTTGCAAAAGCAAACTCAAAACTGCTTTCAGGGAAATATTTTCTAGAGTAGCTGCATCATCATCTTTTGTTGTGTTCAAGCAAACAGCTATTTCAGTAAAATTTTGTTTCGTAAGTGTCTTACAAAAACCTTTACTCGGTAAATAATGTTAAATTGAAATCATAGTCAAGTTAGTAGAAGTTTTGCATTCACGGAAAAAGATGAGGATAATGCATGCGATACGTACACTAAAAACTAAGTAGTAACACAGATCTTGTCCATCAACCCATTAACTAAAAATACTAGAGAATACAGCCAGCAACAAAGCCCTTGCAACTAATACATGTTCAGTTTCACCTAGTTTGATGAGGTCTTCTATTGGCTGCAAAATTCATTCTTTATTTAAGCAAGCACCATATTTCACAAATAATCCCATTCCAGAGATTTGAGAACTCCAATAACCAAGGTACAATGAGAAGTTTTACAGCAAATGCGGGAGTTTCTACTCAGGTTTACTGCTATATCCATTTCAGTATCATCATAAACTAGAATTTTTAATAAAAGAAGCAAACATGACTTATCTTGCTTATGCTGACAAAATTGAGAGCAACCTTACTGAATTACTCTGGCATGAGACAGCAAACAGACTCCCTATGAATAAAAGGACACAGTTTACAACAGAACACAATGTCTAGTGATGAAGAGCACTACATGGAAAATAAGTTACCTGAAATTAGGGACAACCATATCTTTAGGTGATTTCAAGACAGTCTTAATTTTAAGTTGAATTAGAATTATTTTAATATCACTGAATACAAAATAATCCCCAGAAGATGAAAGGGCTTTGTTCAGGGCAGCATTAATGCTCAGTGGCTCTCTTCCTTCAAGGAAGGAAAAAACCTATACAGTTTTTAATAAATTATTATATTGCCTGCTTTAGGTCTTGCAGCTTTTCAGAGCATACCTTTGTTTTTATGTTGTTTGGGCTTGTTGTTTCCCCCTTCACCACTTTCTCCTCCTTGGTGTATAATTAAGTGTTTCCCCCAGACTATGTTGTAAATTAGATTTTAATTTGAGCCATTCTTAGCTATAAGAGGAATGAATCTTAGGTTGTACAAACACAGTTAATTTACATTTTACCATCCTCAGAAGAGACACAGCCCAAAAGGAGGCCACCACCGTATCACTTACAATGCTTTTCTCAGCACTCATGTAAAGGGCTCAAACAGCAGCAGCCTCCACAAAAGAATTGGCAGGGGTGCTGGGGTGTGGGTGGAGGAGAAAGGAAGGAAAGCAAAGAATAGGAACTTTAGATAATAAACTAACACATGGTAGGTATGACAGAGCATGCTCTTGTGAACCATTGGTTTTACAGTAGAGCTATAACAAGTATATCCAATTTTGACATAACAGTAAAGAGCAGAGAAAAAAGCAAGTTCTGGGAAAAATAAGCCGTCAGTTAAATAACTGTTTCCGGTGGTATATTTGGTGTTTGACATGCAAATAATCCCAAGAGATTATTGTAATCCCA
This sequence comes from Podargus strigoides, assembly GCA_028020825.1. Lineage (NCBI taxonomy): Eukaryota > Metazoa > Chordata > Aves > Caprimulgiformes > Podargidae > Podargus > Podargus strigoides. The sequence goes on from CM051628.1 coordinate 15,583,755, forward strand.
AACTCCAGCAAATAGTCCATTTCCACTCCTGCATCTTTACTAGAAAAAGATCTTTGCAGCCTGTTCTCATAGTGCCAAGAGTCATCTGTTAGCAGGGCAAGTTACTCTTTTGGGGGGAGGAAAAGAAAAGAACTTTCTGTTACGCATTACTAATTAGCTCCAAGTTGAGGGGGTGGGGGTTAGCATAGAAGACTGGCAATACAAAAAACATTCTGACAAAATATTCATTGAGGCAAGCTGTGCAAATGACTGCTGCTAGCCTGGAGACAATGGCTCCATTGTTCTGCAGAATGAATTGATTGGGGAGCAATCTCAGAGGGTCCAGCAAGGAATAAAAGGTAACATTTTTGCAAATTCAGCTCACTTTCTCTGGTTCAAGAGTGGGTTTTCTTTTTAAGAAAGGATGTTGAGCTGTGCTCAGTGCCCAGGATCTGTTACTGTAACCAATAACTGTTTTGCCAATTTACTGTATGCCAACTTTAATATAACTACCTAATTCAATTAGGTAAAGCAAAGAAGCACGCCCTTCATCATGTTTAAAAAGACTTGAATGAAGAAAGGAACATGCAATGCTGGGTTGGGCTATTAAATACTTCAACATGCCTTGTAGAAGACTTTCCCCTTCCCCCCCACCACTCCATCCCAATGCTTTTAACAGTGACCATGAGATCCGATCTCTAAGGCAGGGAAGACTCCATAGCATTGCAGGGAGGTAAAACTGATAAAAACACTGTACTGTAGCCTAACAGTCTGTTAGCAACATGAAAGGACAAGACTGTCAGTTTTATTCCTGCATTGCGTTCTCCTTCCCATGGTTGACTGGCATGAATGACAAAATGGCACTAATGGTGCCCACATGGTCTGCAATGAAATACATCCAAGACTTTAATAGTCTCAGGAATATTCCACATCCATATTTTGTTCTAACAAACCTGGGGAAAGGGACTTTTTTATTATAAAGGGATAGTATTTGCAACTTTTGTGTTATAAACCTCAACTGGCAAAAGCAGCCCATATGAGAGGCAACTAAAGAAATAATGAGTAACTTAATTTCATAGTAAATCACACTGTCCTTATCCAAATATCTTTATTCTACTGAAAGGGAACACTATAGAATTATGGTCCCAAAAATAGTAAGTTAGACTTAAAGAATCATCCAGAAAAATGCAAGTTGAACCCACCAGCACAATATGCAGACCTTAAAGTAATCCAGAATGAGCCACAAATCAAATAAACCACAGAAAGGCCATGAGCAGTGTTCATTGAGAGAAGAGTGAGTGTAATTTGCAGTGTACCAATACAAATGTTTACGTGGAGTAAAGGTCTGTTGTTCACAAGACTTCATGTTCACTCAGCAATTCCCCCTCTGTTAATACTGCAGCCCTCAACTTCTTCCCTTTGTTGATGTTGCTTCCACATTGTTTCATTTCCCATACCCATCTTCTCTCCACCTGTCCTTCTAGGTTGCCTTTCTCTTGTTTTACATATTTCCAGAGTAGAATGTACAGATGCAAAACAGAAGTTCAAATATAGATTCACCTTTGACACTTCACACTGGGTGAATAACTTCTTGCTAATTTTTTTATGATTTTGAGTGTTTAGGTCTGGATTCCAGAGCTCAGATGTATTGCATGGCAGGTTTGTGTTCCCAGAAAACTCCAGGCACAAGGCTCTTGGAACAGGCAATCCTGCACATGAGCATCTGCAAAGGGTCTGATCCAGCTCCCACAGAGCTGTCTCATATGGCTGTTGCAGGGGCTGCAACAGCCTCCTCAAGTACCAGTTTCTCAGAGAAACTTTTCTGTTGCGATTCCTTATGGGCACAAAATAGTGCCCACATGACCAAAGGCTAATGATTTTCATATGCACAACAGGGTGGAAAAATATATAAGGACATAGCATGAATCAGTGACAAATATCCATAGGGTTAGGTTTGGAACACAGAATATTCCATTCAAAAGAGTAATATCTATTTCATCTAGCATTAATTGAGTATTTGCATTAATAATTATCACTGTAACACTGGTGTCAGGCTACTGTGTTTTTGTTGGGTTTTTTTTAATCTAGGAAAAATATTTAAGTTCACAATTTATTTTTAGATTACATTGGTTAAATACTTGAGCATATTACTTCTCATGTTTTTAAATGGGCTCACACAGGACAGAACTAGGTACTGCTCTGACTTCAGTATTTGTCTAGCATAAATCAACACACAAGGGCTTTTTTTTTTTTTGAAACTTATTTCTGGCTTTGGTGTTATCAGCCTTCATGTTAGACTGCATATACTTACAAGTAAAGTTTTCACTTGAGTGGCAGGGAAATAACTACAAAGGCAGAAGAGCCCCTGATAATGAGCAGGCCCTCCAAGCACATGCTAAAACAAGTGATTTCTGCCTCCAAATTCTCCTCTTGTGAGTGAGGTTAACAGATCAGACCCCCAAGCCTTTATATCCACCATACATCCTATTTTACAACTAAAGGCTTCCCTGTTTGGAATCAGCACCATGTTCCAAAAACTCCACAGTTTAATTTGTTAAAAAAAAAAAAAAATTACTATGACTGACAATTTAATGTGGGATTACAACTTGCAGCGCTTATCCTGCTGTTATTCACACACTCAGATTTGGCTGCAAAGCAATTTTCCCAGGAGGTACAAAACAGAGGTCTCTTCAAGAGCCCTGAGCCATAGCAAATTAAAAACGGACTATTTCACAGTGAATCTCAGTTTTGGCCAACAAAATATTTTTGTTGAGCTATTCTGAAGCAATCTTGTCCCTCAAAGCAGTCTATTGTCCTAAAAAAACAAGCTGAAAATTCATTTACCTGAAGGTTTTTCCCAGCAATTAGGCCTGCCTCCAAAATATATTCAGAGCCCTTCAAAACAGTCACATGATTAGTTTTACAGATAACACTTTTACACACCTACAATTACCCATAAATTTCTCTGAAATTAGCCAGCTGATTAATACAGGGAGGTTACACCAAGTGCAATAGCTCTTCAGCTAATGTCCTTAGCCTGACCTTTGCACTAGTTTTGTCAAGCCTAATGTGGGGACTTCATGCCCAAAAGCTTTTACTTTTTCCAGCTGTATCAGCCATTCCAATAAAATGCACCATTTCCATCTATACATTTTGTATCTTGCATCTAAATAACTGCAGATGCCAGACCTACCAGCACTACTAAGTATTACCGAATCTATACTTTAAAATATGCAAATCGATATACTAAGAATGCCAGATCTTCAAGTCAGAGGTATAATTATTTTTAAAGGTAACTGAACAAGAAAAATTGAATTTCAAAGATTGTATTACCATCCTTCTGACACACTCCTAGCAAAGCAGCAACTTTAAAGTATTTTGTCATTAAACTGAGGTACAGTTTCTTAAAAACATATGCTTCTGCTTAAAAGAATGTCAACAGAAATATATTTTCATCATGTTAAATAATCATTGCAAAGCAATAAGCTTAGAAACATGCTCATATCTCAGGTATTTCACACATTTTCCCTGCTCAGTCTCCTCTTTTGTTGATCCCAAAAAATCTCTGACAGCAGAAATGCTAACGGCTGCAAGATGTAGCAGGTGCAGTGTTCCAAGACTAAGAGGAAAGCTTTGGTGTAAATAGTGCTGGAAGCACCTGGGTTATGACATACTCTGTCTGGTAACATGTTAAAGACAGGGGGAAAACTGATAGCTGAAAATCTCAGAGTAGATCTGAATAGCCTATAGTAAAAGAAAGCCCAATCATTGGGATCTGCCTGCCAGCAAAACTCCCATTATGCTTAGCAGTAATTCACCAGTACAGGGACCTTTAAGATTAAAATTCACCATTAAGCAATATTAGAATGTTTATTTTGCAGTGTCTGCATTGTCATGATACAAGCTGGTTATACAGTTTCCAGGTGAACTAAGCCAGCTGTAAGGCCAAGTTTTCTCATACAGGTTACCAGTGTCCTGAAGTCACCCCTCCAGCCTTCTGTACTGCAACCTGTCCTCTACTAGATTAAAGTGGACTAAACTTTCACTTGAGGCTGCACTTACTTTAAAACACATCTCAAGATATAGGCAGCATGCATCTGATGCAAGGTTATTACACTCTACACTGTACCAACAACTCCATCTTCCCACACCTTCATTGCCAAGATGGAACACACAAGCTCCAGAAACCACACCCTTTGGAAGGCCTCCAGCAAGCTATCAGCACACTTTGACAGGACAGCCTGTTGGACTAACTAGCACAAAAGCCTTTTGCTTTTATGTTGTCACTCTGTATTTTGCTTTCCCAACAGCTTGCCATTTCACAGGAGCTGGTGGACTTCTCAGCCTTGGGCAGGGGGTGTGAACTCCAGCATGTATTGTGAAGTACTGCCATTGTAAAAAACTAAGCAGCTTTGAAGAGAAGCAACAGGCAAATCTGTTAAAATACATGCTTAATTCACAGCAATGATTGCACTCCAATGCTACAAACTAAAGGAAGCCAGCAGGAGAGGGAGCCTGTACACCTAGACATTTCCAGAAACATTTTGAAAAATTTGGTTCTATATATTACTTTGGACAATGCAGAGATACTTAATTTTAATTACCATCAGGGTGCCAAGAGCACAGATGGATGCCTGTTAATTGAAGCTACCACAGTTTCACATAAATTGAAAGAATAAGTCAAATAAATAAATATTAGCCTCCCAAGAATGTTCAAAGTGAAAAATGGTAATGAGTTTTGGAAGCAAGGAAGGAAATTGTTGTCAGTGAAAAACAGCCAAAGATAACAGACCTCTGCCTGCAGACAGCCATCAGTAACAACTCTGTCTTATCAGAAAGCAACATGTCAGCCAAGTGTGTAGATTAGATGGACAGTCATAAGCCAGGCAGATATACTGCAGGAATAGACCAATTCAGTCAGGTGGTGTCTTAAATCCAGTGGCAACAGAAACAGTAATGCAAGTTACCTCTCCTGAGGTAGGCACAGGAAAGGAAGAAAAAGAAAAAAAAAATCTAGTCAAGATGCATGAAACCACAGTAAGCAACTTAAGATCAGTGAGAAAGATCACTGCTATGTCTTCAATAACAAGGCATGAAGTGAGAAGGCAAGGACAATGAAACATGGACCACTAGACAAGTCACCAACAACAGTAGTCTCTTCTAGATTTCAACTGAGATATTCAAATCCTTTTATAGTTAATTTAGGACTTCAGAGACGTGACAGGTTCACAGCCCTGAATACTTAAGTGACTTGGGAATATGAAATAGGAAATATTCAAGTGGGACAATTTTTGTAGGCACTGCCACGATTTCTCTTTGACACGGAAAACAAGAACATCAACTGTAAGGATGTATTCTTGCCAGAGTCAGTATCTGCAGTCATCAGCATCTTACTTGAAAGAGGTCAGAGAATAGCCTCAGCCTGTAGTTACTTTCAATAAACACAAGCCCGAAACAAATTGAAATCGCCCCAATATCGCACCTCATACTTGGCAACATACTCGAGAAGTGACTCCACTAACTGCTCTGGGATATATTGTGTCAGCAGAGTCGCATGACAGCCCCTCAGTTGTGTGCCTTTTGGTAGATTTGACAAGAAAGGAGCAGTGCTGTTCACAATACACCCCAAAGCAAGAACTCTCCCTTCAGCTCTGTCATATTCCAAGCACAGGTGTGACAACTGCAGCTGAGCTGTGTTACAGCATATGCATCTGAAGAGAAATAAGCCAAGGAAGACAAACGGAATACACAAATGGAATCATGAATGAAACAAGCTTTCATAAAAAGCCAACAGCAACAGACCCATCTTGACAAGGAAGACTAACCACTTCCTTAAAATACAAAACCTGGGTAAGTTGCAATACTCTGTGTGGGAAAGACAACTAATTTTACAGGTGAGCATTCCTAGTTTCTAGCAGCACCAGATGAACAAGTGAGCTCACAAATTATTTGGGTAAACTTTGTACATAAATTAGTCTACAGATTCTATCAAACTATTTCACAATAAGGAAATACCTCATCCTGTTCATAAAACTTTCATTTGCATGTTTTTTTACAAGAGGAATACAGAAGAGTTTTCAGAGGAAAACTTTCCACAGGTAAGGCTAAAATCAGCTATGGTAAGACTTGGATGTAGTATCATGCCAGTGTCCTCAAGCATTAAAAAAAACAAAGCAGGAAGTGCAGCATCTTGCAATCTTACCAGAACAGCTATGCAAAACTAAGCATAAGTATGGCTATTTTAATAGTACCAGAACTCTTGAGCTATAAAAACAAGGCTGAGTTATCACATTTACAAAGTATCTTTTAAAAAGAAAAAGATCAGCATTGATACATAATGCATTCATTTATTGCAATAGCTTAAACTATCTATAGAGTCTTTCAAAACCATCGTTGTTCCTACTGACATTACCCACAATCATACTCTCCAGTTTGTATTAAAACTTATCAACAGGAGAAAGTGAGGAAGCTATCAGTAACAGAGTATGAGGAACTGCAGACTGGAAAATTATTTTTAAAAGAGAGACTCAAGGAAAAGATAGCTAAGTTTATATTGAAAAATATAGTCAGACCTCTCCAGTCCTTGAAACAGTACAAACACATCATTGCAGCCTTCTATTTTGGTTAATTGACTATGCTGAGAAGGAAGATATGTTTGCAGAGGCAGAGCACAGTGTTAATGCAGTTATGCTGTTTCTAGGACCTACCTCGTTAAGCACTGCACCATGTAGACACACGCTAAATGATTCTGGGTAACAGCCACTATTTCCCTTACATGTGTCTCTGAACAGAGCTGAACTTTTGCATTTGATTTTAACATTGCATTTTTAAAATTGAAACAAATGGCAGTTAAATATAACTCACAAAAGGTCAAAAGCCAGGAAGACTGAAAATCCACTAATTTCTGCAGTATTAAAGCACAGTAAGATATTTCCAAATACAGGATCTGTAGACTGGTTTCTCTCATCAGTTTTCAATAATGTACATACTGCTTTTACACAGTTAGTAGATTACCACCACACATTATTTGCCAAATATTAAATATTCTGTCTTTTAAATGTGGTTCATAGAGGAAATATTTCACTACAGCTTCATCCTATGACACTCAGCAGAGCTGTACATGTCATTACTTTCCGCTGCATCTACATCCAGCTATGTGATTGTGCCCACAAATCACAGGACTAAATGCTCCAAATAAAAGATTGGTACCTTAATTGTTCTCACCTTTGACTCATCATTTGGCAGTGTTAGATGCTGGGACAAGAACACCTTCAGGAAAAACAGCCTGGAAGATATGGCTGCTTCATTCCTGGGAGGAATGAAAATTGCATTTTACTGAGTGCCTAACACAGTCCTTGAAGCAGGAGCCAATGATCACTTCAATCTGGATGCTCTAATTAGTAGGCTACAAATCCAAGATCTTTCTTGCCTGCTCTAACAATTAATGCAGTCTTCTCTGAGCCTTATCCCAGCTCTAAAAACTGTATTTGAGATATCGAAGGCCAGGACAGTACCATTCTAAAGTCCACTTTAGAGCGATGCCTAGGAAAAACTACAGCCAAGAAAGGAATCAACCTGCATCTCCTTACTACCTCCATGGACACTCCAACAGCTTGGCTATCTCACCAAATACAGGCTGCTAACAGCACTCAGTGTCCCTGGGAATGAAAATTGCATCTGTCCAAAGTGCACACCTGACATGGCTCCTAGGAGAGGCAGGGAGGTGAGGCACAGCTCAGCCCTACCATTTCCACTGGGGTAGTGGTGGCACCTCCTTACCCAGCCTGCTGGAGCACCATCTTGCACAGCCCTTCATACCCACTGTGCAGTAATTACATACCCTCACATTTAACTTGGGTACTGCCCAGTCCCATTTCAGGACCAGCCATCCTTAAGTGCTACACCACCTACACTGCCTGCCTGATGCAGGGGATCCAAACACAGTACTGTAGCAGCCCATGTTTGAACATGTGCAGCACTAACATTTCATTCTGCAGTACAGGGTTTCAGCATCAAGCCCGCTTGACAGGTTGCCACCCCACCTCTGCCTCCCAGGCACCCAGTCCCTTCCTCCCTACACACACACCTCCAAGGTGCATGTCCCCATCTGCTTGCCATGTGATTGATGCTCACAAGATTTGTGACACAATCTAGGTTAAAAGTGGATTATTTTTAACCCAGCCCCCTGCTCACTGATCTAGTTCATTACAGTCATATCAACACAGCTAGTGGTACAGGGAGCCACAGCCAGGCACAAGCAAGGAGGAAGAACAGCTGGAGCTATGGGAAATGCAGGGTTACTGCAGAGGCCATGATCTGTCGCTTCAGAGGTGACCAAGTGCCATGTCATATAGTTCCCTCCACCTCCATCCCCAGTATGTTTCCCTAGGAAACCACCATGACATGGTTGTAAAATACTGCATCATTTAAAAAATGTCATGAGACGACATGTCAATCAGGCTGCTGAAAACCTCATGTCCTTGCAAAATGCCCATTTAGTCCATTTCTTTCACTGCTGACCTCTTTGAAATGACACCAGCCTGACCCAGGAGTTACACCAAACCCTTCAACTTAATAACATCACTGTTTTTCAGGTGACAAAGGAGAAAGCTTTACAGAGAAAGATCCTGACACCACTGCAGTCTTCACTGTAGGATTCAGGTCCCTGCCTCCTGCTGAGGCAGAATTTTACACACCATTTTCCTGCTACAGAGGAAGACACTCAAAGAAGATAACTGGATTTCAGGGAACACTTATGCAAGGAACAGTGCTGTGATACATTTAACCCACAACAGCTTCAAGTACCATAGGAACACCAATGCTGGTCTCTGCACCACAGTGCAATTTACCCACTTCAACCTTTCTCTCCCCAAAATACAGGATGGTTTATTCTACTGAACCAGCAGCCAGAAATTAAACTTACAATTCTCTGCCTATTTCTAACAAGTTCTTGCAAGTCAGGAATTTTCCTGATTTAAAGTAATCCACTAATACTTAGTAGTGAATCCTAAAGGTCCAGATACTGCTTCTAAGGACTCCAAGAGAAGAAACCAAGGTCCTGCATTTTAGACACAGTGAGTAGCAATAAATGTACGAGTCAGAGGCCCATATCACCACTAAAAAAAATGTTTTTGGGATCCACAAACAGACAGAGTTTAAAACCACTTTTTTTAAGTAAACAAATCAGTATCTGTGCTAGTGGTAAGCTGGGTTGCAGGTTTACCTCAACCTCTGATGTTAGAAAGCTAAAGATGTCAGCAGTCTCTTTACTGCTTTGATATTTAAACAGAAGTCTTCTCTTTAACTGTCCACTCTACAGCTTCCTTTTCTTCATACAAGTTTGAACATAACTTTCTTGCTGATTCAGTGCTGCAGAGAGCAGTGCCTAGGTAGTTCACAAACTGGATGGATACAGATACCAATGATCATATCAGGGATCCCGGCATCACTTCTAATTCAGCCATTTGATACATTTGACCAACCAAGCTAAAAGTAGTGATGCAGAGAATTTGAACTCCCTCTGCACAACACCGCCACAAAAGACTAGTTTGGATTCTGGCCATTCATCCCTATAAATCAAGCAGGAGACATGAATCTCCATGCTAGTTTGAGACAGTAATCAGGTTACCCAACAGTCCCACACTTGCAGCATTATCCTATACTCCTTGAACACAGTACCATCACACCAAGGAAGACAGTGCTTGAACTTCCTATTAGCTTTAGATCCTAAATGAGCCACAACCAAAGGCTGATGGTAAATAGCTAACTTGCTCATATCACAGCTTTATTCTCCTCCACTGGCAGCCCAGTTTCCGGGCTACACCAATCACTTGTCTAGATGCATGTATTTTCACAAGGTAAAAAAAGACTAGAGCCACTGTATACAGTCAGAGCAGTGTTTGGCATTACATTAAGGTGAGGCCAAGTTCAGAACAACTTCCTAAATAGGGATAACTCTCTAAATAGGATAATAATCTAACCTACGAGGCAACCCCTCCGCACAGTACATGAGCCAGGAACATGGGTTGCTTTGCTGCTCTGCAGCTCTCAGGCAGCCCCTTGTGAAGGACAATAGATCCCAGAAGGCAGCACATCTGGCAGGGATTTCCCATGAAAAGAAAGGCTGTCACAGGGAAAGAGAAACTCAAAATTGGTAGAGCAAAATCAGCCAGAGAAGGTATAGTAGCCAGCCCTAATATGATCAACTAAAATCAGCTATTGGAAGCTAGTGCTCAGTAGTCAAAGTTTCAGCCAAAATTACTAATCTAGTGCTAATGATTTGAAAAAGCACAGATGTCCATTGCTGTGTACCAGCCTGTGGACACTGTGTGCACAAGCAAAAGTTTAATCTCAAAAAAATAAATATGGGCAAAGGGAAATATTCCTGCTTACCAATTAAAAGATCATTTGCATAACCACCATCTGGAATTAAAGTACCCCCCCCTCCCCCCCCCCCAATTAAAATTTGTGAAGACACTCTTTCCCTGTATGCACAGTGGATATGCCTTTAATGACTGTTGCCTTTACCTTGTTTTGAGTCAGATACTGAATGATATTTACTTACTGGTCTAAATCAGCTCCAAATATACCCTTTGATAAGGCTGTTCTTTCCCCATTGCTCTCATTACTGTTAGTCATCTGCGTCTGTCACTTACTCTGGATCTCGTCTTGTGCTCTTAAACATAAATGGAGTTTTGCCATTGATTTCAGTAACAATAAAATGGGAAAAGGCATTAGTCACAAGACAGCATTATCTGACAGCACAAAGTCATGAGACGCAACACAAATGCTCCTTGCATCCAATTTATTTATTATAGTAATAGAACCCAAAACTCAAGTCCTTCCTCCTCCCCACCTTTCAAGTAGCTGTGTGCTATGAGAAACTCAACTCTGCATAAGGGTTATCCTGGGGGATACTGCAAATTAAGTATTTGCTGTGGGAAACCAGTGAGCACTATGTCCCCAGAACACCCATGTCAGGCACTGTCAAATCTTTCTGCTCTGGCTCTAATCTAACACACTCATTTGCATTTCCCTCCTAAAAACTAAATTCTTCTCACTTCTAGATTTTCCAAAGTATAAAATCAGAAAGGCCATATTTGCTGACTTCAGACCTCTTTTTTTAGAATTGCAGCCAAGAAACTTAAACGTCACCAGGTACACATAGATTAAGCAGTATTTAATAAGCTACTGCTATACAATGCATAAGTTCATACATTGCACACTACTTCTACAACAATTCATTCTGCGAGAGGCATTTCTAAAAGTCAGGCCAGCTGTGTAGCTATTACTCAACAGCTTTAAGAGCAAAATTTCATCATACAAGTCCTATTCAAACATCTATGTATATATTGTTCTTTTCCAATAAAAATGGAGATGACTAAATTATTTCAGTAACTGAAAATACTTCAGCCTTCTGGAGACACAAGTTCAACCCAGAAATTCTTTTCCTCCTCTAGATTTAACAGAGTATTTCAGCAAAAATAAAAGACTTAATTATATATCTGCTCTGAACAGATACTAAGCATCTCATGGGCCTATTAGAAAGAGGTCAGGTCGTCACAGTAATTGACAGAGTACCTAGTCCATTGCAAGTCAATATCAATGAAACCTTTGCCTGAAGATTAATTTTCATATTTGGTACATCAACAGATGTTTATCCAGGTGTTATTCAAAACAATCTTTGTAGTCAAGGAAATTGACAATTTCTTAATTTCTGCAAAAAGACTGGTATTGTCCCACTGAGATTCCTTGATAGTTTCAGATACTCTTGGAACAACAGGTATTACTTAAATGGTATTACTCACATTGCTTTTCATCCACATATATATATATATCAAGAGTGACTATATTTGCAGAACACTTACAGACTTTTATTCAACAATCTTAAGAGTGTATAAAGTAGTCTTATGTCATTGGGTTTTGCAAATGAAGAAAATAAAGTTACTGAAGTTCAACTGACTTTGCCTCAAAAAATCTTGTGGTACAAAAAGCAGCAGAGTCACGTCTCAAAGCAGATAAATAGGATAAAGATTAAATCTAGGCACAAAAATAAGAAATGGATCACCAGAAATACTGCTATCCTTACTACTAGATTTAGAAAACATACAAAATGTAAAATTATACACTGAACTTAAAATTAACATTGCTTTTCATGTTTTTCAGTATGCAAAAGAAATGTGATGTTCAGTGTGTGTTAGAAACAATCCAAATAATGCATCCTGATTTGATCTGTAGCCTAATTCTGAAGCATATGTTAGATTTGATTTAGTGTACATTGACTAGATTACTGACATGGTTTAATTCATGTTATTTACAATTGGAAGAGCTTGACAATAAGTAGAAAACAAATTACACAAGTTCATTACACTCTCCCTCTCACTTACATCAATGAGTAATTATAATGAGAGTTATAATCATGGAAGATTTAAAGAGATGGACAGACAACTGTGTTGCTGGTTCAGCATCCAGAAACACAACATATGCCCCACATACCAATGAGGGTACATTATGCACAGACACAGTTGTCTGCAAAGCACTGGCACAGCACTCTGCTGGGCTTCCCTCTCTTGAAGCTGATCTACATATTTGACTATAACTCGTTTGCTCTCCATCACCAAATGCTTTTGGTGGGGGCGGTGTGTCACACAAACAAAGAGCATGAACTGAGCAGATGGTTGCCAATTCTTAGAAGACAACATGTGTTCCTGTAGCTAGCACTCAAGATGCATTAAAGATCATTTGATTTCACAGAAATTTGGTCCTGCATTGTTCATTAGGCTGCCATAGATGTTTAATACCACAGCCAGCCAGAAACAGCTTTATCGCACAGTTGTATTCTATAATCTCACTTTTCTTCTCCTTTATTCTCTTCCAAAACCCAAAATACCTTAGCTGTCTATAACATTGGGCCTAGGGGGTGTAGAGCTATCACATGGCTACTTTGAACCCTGCAAATTCACAGCAATTTGAAAGAAGTACTGCCCTTTTTGGAAAGTGTTCATGATAGACAGCTCTATGCCACAGAACCCATACACCAGTGCTTCTCTAAGGAGGGAAATTATTAGGTGATATTTTAACTTCATTATCCATAGGAAAATTCTTGATTTAAAGATTTGCACATGACCAAATTCATGTTGTATGATTTCATAAGGAGAGAAAAACAAATTAAGGTATAGTCGTATAACCTTTTAAAAGGTATCTATCCTCTTAAACCTTCGCTATTCTTAAGTTACAACTTCAAGAACCTGCTGTTGCAGAAGTTGACCTTTGGGACAGTATCTGAAAAATTGTGATCCCAGAGAGCAGAGCTTTACCTGTTTCCTATGAAATCTGCTAATCAAGAGATTTTTAAATTCACTTTTTAATTCACCTGTTTTTATAATGCACTCCACTAACACATTTGATTATCAGCTTTGTACTGAAACAGGGTACCATATCTGAGGTTCAAAGCCAGCACATTGGAAGTTTCCTAGAAAAATCCAGTAATGCTTTTCAGCAAAAAGTTCCCAGCTAGCAAGCCTTGAATTTGGCATGGTTATCAATCTGATGAGCTTCATTCAGAAATATTTGTCCCTCACTGAACTAAGAAGGCCATTCATTTCTCAGGTCCATCAAATAACCAGTTGATTTTGTTATATTACCTACTGAACACTTCTACTTCCCATCAGAAGAACTAAACTTGCCATTGAAATAGATGCAGTCAGTAAAAATCAGATGCATTGTCTAATGAGTCAACTCATGGCCCATTACAGCTGATTCCCTGCCTATCATTTTACATACTGAAACACAAGGCATTTTGCACTGAATATATTTAAGAATATAATACACAGTCAAATCTGAACCCTGATTCATGGCAATAATGGAAGTATCCTTTTTAGTCATTTCACTCAATCAATCTGCATATTGAAGGCTATTTTCAAGTTTTAGCAGTGAAAAAATAGGGTGAAAAGACACAGCCTCTCAGGGTAGCATTTCAGTAAGCATATTCTGATACCATAAAAAACAACCCCACACCCATATACCCAGCATATGAACAAAGTGGTATGGAGGGAACAAGGACTGTGCTTCATCTCCCCTGTCTGAAGCTTGACTTTGATTTCCCTTCAGGGACTTCAGCACACATTTTCTATTGTCAGAAGAGACTTTTTCTAGCACCAAGTACCAGAGTCAGCCTGAGCTAGTACTGAGGCAACTGCTGAGGCCATCACTTAACCAGATCACAGACTGCAATCCATTACCAAAACAAATATTGCAAGTGAACTTGATAGATCAACTGTTTAGCTTGATGCATCCACTTCCCAAGCAGTTGTAGCTCTTCCCAAATCTCTGTATTGACTTTCTGACAAGAGATGTCACTACAGTGAAATCACGATGAAGCAGCAGATAAAAAGCAAGAGTGCCAGATCAGCAACACCAATCCCTACAATGCCTTAGAAATAATAGGAGTGTTCAGGAAACTGCTTTTATAAAAAGAAAAATAATTAAAATATCGCTGGAAATACAAGCCAAAACCTCTCCCTAATTTCTTCTAAAACAGCCTAGTTTCAGTGCATGAGGTCATATTAAATTCCCATGAGGACCAGAAGTGTTGATCCTGTGTCCATAAAAGCTTCATTACAGTGAAATTTGTAAACACTACCCTTACTGCATGGGTACAGACTGCTGTGAAACTCTACATAAGAGAGCCAGTGAAACAATTGCCCACCAGGGATATTGGTAGGTTATGGCATAGCTGCAGAGTGGTGCAAGTGCTGGGGCACATACTGCTCTAAAGTAGGCTGCAGAGCAAAGCACACAGCTTACAGGGGCATCTAGGGCAAGATGAAGTGCCAATGACTCTGAAGGAACCCAAACCCAAGAAGGAAGGCAATGTTAAATTAGAATTCAAATATATCTGAAAGCAATTATTAGGGATTTCAACTCCACTTTAGGGAGGGGGAGTACATACTTCAAAGACTGCTCAGCTGAACAGAAGGGAGGAAGTGTTACTATGAAGTACTCTTCATTAAAACAAGAAGGAACATCTACACAAAAACCATGTTTGCCACCTCTTCACCTAGCCTCTATTATAAATTCAAACTCAGTCCTGCCCATTCCTCAACTCCCAGTCCTAGACTTCAGAAATTTATTTTGATTCTGGTGCCTGATAAGCTCTTGCCATTACACACATAAATGAAAGTGCTCTTCATTCCCACTCCTTAGACACCATGCCTTGTGCGGCCTGCTCACGCACCACTTCTTCCCTAATGGCTTATATCAGCATAGGCTTCCTCCCTTTCTAAGTTACCTTAAATACTGTTACTTTTTTTACTTAAGACAGGATTATGTGAGAATTGCATGTCTATGAGTTAAGATGTATTTTAATCTTAATGCAGTAATTAATTTTTTTTACTAAGCATAGATTTTAAATTAAGAGTATGTTAAATCAATGAGCTAAATTGCCCCCGTGTTGTTTTGCCAATTACTAGGCCTAGCACAAAGGACATAGCCAGCAGTAAAACAAACCAGTAACCAGATTCTATTGCACACAAGTCAGTATATGGGTGAATGCCGGGGGTACAAACAAGTCAATCAGATTACACAAAGCAGCCATCAACCCCAGCGACGATACAACACGGCCAACAATCAGTGGAACAAACAAAGCAACAAAATCTCCCATGGCAGAGATTGGAGACAGCCAAGCCAATAGACAGATAATATAGGAGAGAGGTAGCCACATACTGTTCTCACAAAGCCTGCATTCACAAGCACCAAACCTGACCGGGGCGCAGTTGCATGAAGAGTCAGGAGGTCCTTCCCCAACAGGAAACTCTGCAAAGTGCATCCACCTCACAGATAGACACTCCACCTTTCCTACAAGTGGTCCCAGCTTTTATGCCCAAAGCAGGGCACCTGGCACTCATTTACCCAATGCCAGGCACCTGGGGCTTGTTCACCCAAGGGCTTTCCTTACAAGGCCGGCCACACCTTGGAGGAAAGCCAAAAAGGCAAACTCATCCCCTCCTTTTAAAGGACTATGTGAACCACCCATATGTCAACCTTAATTCAGGGCTCGGGGTTCAGACCCCAGCACTTCATATGTGTAACTATCTCCTGCTCCTCCAGCCACTGAACAACCCCTTGTATCACAGCACCTGCCCTGGTATATGATTATGACATAGGCCAGGCCTTGATGGTTGGAATGCAAGTGTACATCCACTTAGAACATTGCTGGACCATTTTTAAAGACCCTCTGAAAATATATTCTAAGTGATTCACTGTATTTTTATGGCTTCTGTTTCACAGCTGTTGGCTCACAACCCTTGCTTATTCTCAGGGCAGTGGGACAGAAACCAAAAGCTCTTGGACACAGGCGCCCTACCAAGCACAGTGTCCTACAGGCTGCATATGACTGGTTTAGGTCCTACCTGCCATCACCTGGGATGGTCACAAACTCCTAGGGTTGTCAAGGAGCAACATGATCTCTTTCACCCTCACCACAACTTCTCTCTGCAGAGAAGCTTCACTCAGGTTAGGAAGAGATGTCACACTCTCACCCTGAGGGATCTCTTCCAGGTCATACTACCACTGGATGAGTTAACAAGACTTCAGGGCTAAGTACTTGGACAACAGCGGGAAGTAGATCTGCATCAGTGATATATCCAATGGCCTGGAAAACTAAAGTGTTCCACACATCCATAAGGATACCAGTGTGCTGCATTTTTGTCACTATTGCAATCCAATAAATGCAACAGATACATTGCTTTCACTGAAGTACCAGAAAGCTGAGTTAGAAACAGCAGTAGCTTTGTGTAATGAGGCATTTACTATTCACGGTGGAATAACCATATGCCAAACTAACTTTTCAGACAATAACATGGTCTATTCTATCAGACACGTTATCTCCTCACTGCCCCACTTGTGCATCAATTCCCAGAGCACCCAGCACAGCCTTGTGCCATGGGATGCTGGTACACTCTCTCATAGCTGGCGTGGGTACAGGGAGCTTATTCACCAACTAGCTATCATGGGATACACCCCCCTTCTCCCTCCAAGCCCACCTGCATAACAGAGCAGAATGCCCAGGCACTAACAGCCTCCAAAAAAAGCATTAGGGAGCCCTTTGCTGTCCTCTCAGCCCTTTAGAGATGAGTCAGAAGAAATAAGAGTGGGCATCTTGATTTAGCTTTAGTAACCTAATGCAGAACTGCTGGGAACACTTGAGATAACTGTCTTAATTATAGAACAGAAAGATTAACTAAATAGTTATGAGGGATTTTTTTAAAACAAAAAACATTTTAAATGCATCATCTGCCTGTGCAGTTCGCGCCTCTTGCTCTAAATTTATGTTAAGATTTTTCATTTTTTCCATTTCACCTTCCCACAGGGATAAATTCAGCAGCAAGCCAGAAGGCTGTTACATGTTGCCTGTACACTTAAGCCAAGAAAATATAAAGTTTACATGTGAGAATAATTTACATGTAGTTTATTGTTTCAGCCAGGAGTTATAGATTACAGGGACACACATTCATGGTGGTCAGAGCAGTCAATAGGACTTCCGCTATGAGCCCACACACATGCATTTTCTCAGCATCTCTTATGTAGAGCCTCACAATAGAAAATGAGGAGCCGTTACTAGATACTGTACCAAAGTCTGAAGCCTGCAGTGAGGAAAGAGTCCATTGATTTCTTGATATGATTTAAGCAATCTGTCTAAGTACAGTTTACAGGCTCTGCCACAGTGAAATTGAGCAATTGTTAAGTGTTAAACTTCAAAATAATTCTTTATTCAGAAAGAAGTGACAGAGATAAACGTCTGGTTACCACTCAGAGCAAAGCACTTACTCAAATTATTCATTATGAAAGGACTAATTAAGCAACGGGGAGCCTGATCACCTACAGGTTCTGAATGAGACAGAGGTGAGGAGACAAGAGCTCACCTGTGCAAAGAGGGATGAGAACTCAGGGCAGCCATGGCCATTTCAGGAAGAGAAAGGAAAAGTCACAGCAGCTTTCTGCAATTCACTTATGACTCCAAATACAGGATGGGACAACCACTAGATACTGTAAAGGACTCCACATCAAGCCCCAACAAGTCTTAAACATGGCAAGGAAACACAAAGGTGGGGGTTTTTTCCCCCCCATCAGTCAGTACATAGGTGCATGAGGAACAATCAACTCCAAAGCCTCTCCTTACCTGTAGATTTCCTTGAGCTGTTGTATGTCCCTGAAGAGGTGGAGATAACAGGAGTGCTCAGGCAGCCAGAGCCCAGCAGAAGAGCATGCCTGCAGCACCAGGCACAACATGGCAGTACGATGCAGCCCACAGTGGTATGCCAGCATGCCACAGCACAGACAGGAGCCAAATAACCTCACAGCAGCACAGCACCCACAGGGCCCAAACCCCACACTGCGACACCCCAGACAAAGAACGCCTTCCTGCCATTCCGCTGCAGCCAAGAGTTCATGGGCACCACCACTCCACAGGGGCCCCTCACAGGCTCCAAGCTGTTCCTCAAAATACACTCAGGCTTCCCCAACACAGCAACTGTTTAGCTGTCTGCTGGCAGCCTCCCACCACAGGCAGCCATCTCACCTCCCCCAGCATGGCCCACAGCCTGACCCAAGACCACTCAACTGCCCACACTCCCAGCAGGCCGAGCCCTTCCCTACACATCACATTCTTCCTTCAGAGCCCTCTTGACTATAGCACAGATTTTGTGCCATATCAACTCATTTTTAATACCTCCCAAGACAAGTTTTCTTCAAGCTTCAGTCCTTCCAGTTCCCAGATCCCTGTTGCCACCAGGACAAGCAGATCACTGGTGCCCATATCCTCAGCACAGCTTAGCAGGCAGCACTCCTGAACACACTCCACCTTTGCCCACAAACCTCACCAAAACAGTGTCCCAACACCACAGCCACCCCTACCCTCCGCTCACCCTCCCTACCACAGCCCAGCCGCCCCGCAACGCCTCACCTCCAACAGCCCCAGCGCGCCTCACAAGCTGCGCCTCACGAAGCCACCTCTCCTGCATGGTGCGCAGCCACTTGAGTCACTACTCTTCAGTCTCATTTCTTGCTTCACTCCACTCAGAAACCTCCTTGGTCCCAAACAATGCTCATCAATGTGATTTCTTGACTCTTTACCCTGAAGCGCACCTTTTGTGTGGTGCCTGAGCATGGTGGCCTCATCATCTCTCGCCATTAGTCAAGGCGCAGCAAGACCGCAGGACTGAAAAGTGCTTTTCGCTCAGTCTCCTTCCTGCAGACCTCCTGAAGTCCTGGGGCTACAGCAAAGCAACCACAAACACTTGGGATCTGCAGCAGTCCTTCCCCTCAGAAGTGCCTCTAGGCAAATCCACCCCACAGAGCAACTCCTCTTCTACCAAGAAAAGCACCCATCCTGCCTTTATCCTCCCTGTAGCTTGCCCTCGGGAGAGCTCCTTCCTCCCAGCACCCTCTGGCCACCCCCGCCTCAGCCACCTCCTGCCCCTGAGGCTGACAGCATACGGCCTGCCCCAAAACAATGGGCACCTGAGAGCTGGCTAGGCCAGGCAGGTGTCCCCCTGCACCCAGCAGGACACAGGTACAAATACAGATAGAAATACAGGTGGGGCGGGGGAGGAGCTCAGCCCCGTGCAACCCAGGGGGGTAAGGAAGACTTCTGCTTGTATCCCATTTTCCCAAAAAACTGCTACCTCTCTGGGAGGCAAAAGGGTTTAGCAGCAGCACATCCCCTCAGCGACTTTCAGGTGTCCCTTTTCTATGTCAGGTGTCAGCATTCCTAATTAGCACCCGTGGGGTGCTGCCTCCCAAAAGCCAGTGGTTACGTCTCCAGTGTGGCATCAGATACAACATTTTCTATTTGAAGTAAAATAAAATGGAGGGGGCTCATGAATGTATGAGCTATACCTTGTGGTGAGGTCTCCTGGGGTAAAACAGCACCGCAGGTATCCTCTGGGCAGTAGCCACAACATTGCACTTTTATACTGTATATTTTTACCTCTGTTCCACATGAAAGAACCTGCGATTAGGGACCAGATGTTAAACTTACAAATTTAAAGCAATATGGTCAGTACTGGCTGCTTCGTGCTTATTCCCATAGCAGGGCAGAGAAGCACAAATAACTGCTTCCTACCACTTATTCTTTACTGTTGTACCAAGACCTCTTTGAAACAGATATCCTTTACCAGTGCCAGCTCTGATGCTTTTTGCTGGAGCTGTAGCCAGCAAAGTCAGTGAAAATCACATAACACCATGGAGGTCAGCATGCTTCAACGCCAAGCTCTGCTCTGGCAGTCAGTCTTTTTTCACTGCTTTATGGACAAAAAGACACCTGACGTCTCCAACAATGCTAGTATGGCACTCGTGGGGTCAGATGTAGCCATCGTATCATACATGAAGGAGAGGGCAAGCAGATATAAGGGGGTCCTGAAAAACAAAGCAGGTCACTGCTCAGCCAACTTAGCACTCCTAAAAACACCTGCTTGCTAAGTGTGTAAGGTGTCTGATTTTAGTAAATGGACCAAATCCTGT
The DNA here is from genome assembly GCA_028020825.1 of Podargus strigoides. NCBI lineage: Eukaryota > Metazoa > Chordata > Aves > Caprimulgiformes > Podargidae > Podargus > Podargus strigoides. The sequence continues at coordinate 15,604,254 of CM051628.1, forward strand.
GAGATCTGAAAGGCTGATCTCAGACCAGGACAGCAAGCAACTATAGGAACCACCAGTGGCAGATAAGCAAATACTGAAAGCTGCCAGAAGTGATTCTGGAAGTTATATAAACACTGAATATGTCCCTATTCCATTTTACGTCTCCCATGATAAACTGTTATGAGACATGCACATGGCTTGGAACAGATAATTACTGATAATCCTGACTGGTAGGAGAAGGACCATCTGGCAGATGGAAAAAAGAAGGTGCCAAGAATTTAGCAGACTGGGGGGCTTCTTGAGAATTTATGCATAGAGGTCTGAAAAAGGAATATTTAGACAAAAGGTCAGCAATTCTGTTTCTATCTATACCCAAAACAAATTGGAACACCAAAAGTATCCAAACAATTATGAAAATTATTTCTGTCTGAAAATAATCTTGAAGTTATGAGTAAAACCAGTGAATCTAAAACTGTAAGTGTTAGAAGTGAAGAATTCTTTCTGCATATGATGATTAATCACAAATGGTTACAGCACACAGCATCAGCATATTTTATCTTATATCCTTCAGGTTTCTATCCTCTCTGCTTTTAACATGCAAATGCCTTTAGTCATCCTCTCCTGACCTTGCTGCGTGGTATCATTTGTTTCTTTCAATTTTTCTTAACAGTATTTCTTTCTTCGTATAGCAGAGAAAGAGCAACTTCCAACAGACTCCACTTTGTATTCCTTTCCTTTCTTCTAAGTGAATTTCTTTTGCCTCTGCTCTCCTCTTTATCACTTCTGGGTAATACAAGGGACATTGCTGGATGCAGCATTCTAATTGTGAATCCACATTTTTCCACTGAGATCGCTGCTCATTACCCATTTTGCTGCTGACCTTTCACAACAGCAGAGCTGCAGCCAACATCTATTACAGTGAAGGGGAAGTGAGGACATGACCCACACCAGTAGTCATAGGCAAAACACAAAATTAAGGGACAAGATTATGTAACATAATTAGTGATTTGGGGCCAGTTTTGCTGAAGCATCGTGGTTCACCACAAAGACAGTCAAGCACTGCAACAGGTTGCTCAGGGACATATTGTGTAGTCTCTGTCCTTGGAGGTTTCCAAGACCCACCAGGCTAAAGCCTGGAGCAGCCTAGTTTGATCTTGTAAACTGACCCTGCTTTGAGCAGAAACCTCCTGAGGCCCTTCCAACATGAATTTATGAGGCCATAATTTTCAGAGGCACCCTGAAATATAACTCCCATTGACTCCTGCATAATATTCCCATTCCAATGAAAATTACACGTGAAGGCATCCTTAAAAATCCCACTTAAAGCATACTAACATCTTCAGAGTCCTTAAAACTGTAGCTGCAGGGCCCCTTCCAGTTAGCAACTTCAGCTTCCACTAATGCCATTAGAAAAGAGGTTGCTCAGCAGCTCCTACCAGCCTTCCTTGCTCAGATTGCTTTGTTAATCATTTTTCATCTGGGGAGTTCCTACAATCTCATTTTCATCTTGTTTTTCAGCATGAAAGTCCTATTTTCATTCAAACCCCATGAGAATAATGCCATTATATCCAGACAAAAGTTTGTGGTACTTCATATTAAAAGACCCACAGGCTGTCCTGGCTACTCACCAACTTCTCTGACAGGAACGAAGAGATGGTAACCTACTGCTCAACCTCAACTCCCTTCTTGCCACCCTGTTTATAACAAGCATATTCCTATATCAGACATTGAACTGGACGCCAGAGATCTCACCCCCATCATAAATGGGTCCCTTACATACAAAATTTTCTTCTGTGAAGGAATACGCCATATATTTGTACATGCATTTTACAGCTTTGTGTTTCACTGCAGAAGCAGATGATTCTTTAATCCTAGTTCTCCCATTTGCAATGCCATTTATTTCTTTTCATAGCTTTCATGGTATTGATGTGTCTGAGGAACGCTGGCTCTTCATGCATGAAGGGAAGACAGTACACATCATGTTTCACGCTATTTTTCATTGGATTTGCATTCATCCAAACACTAAACACTCTATAATGCAGGCCTATTCTTGTGATCCTTTCATGATGTCATGATGCAGGGAACCCCAACCCCCAAACAAAAATAAATATAAGGGAATTTTCCAAGCTGCAAAGTTAAAACACTCTGTGTTGTACAGAATCAATGCATTTTCTTTGCAGAACTGATAACATGTGAAGATTCATGGATGTCATGACAGCCAAGAGCTCGTATTTAAACACATTATCAGAACTTGTTTGATACCAGTGAATCCAAATAAACTTTACCTTTTACTTTAAACATGTGCAATATAATGAATATTGCTGAAATGTTATTCCATGTATTTTTTTTATTTTAGACGATGCGCACATTTTCATAAGATCTTGTTCAAGAGCTCTGATACAAAATGTAAACCGCATCCAATGACTGCCAGGATAACTAGCAGAAAGCACTGACCATCGAAGTTGAATACATCAGTGGCAAGCAGTCTCATGCTCACTTAGAGTCTCCAAATTAAATCTGCTTGCCTTATGCATACTCATAATTCCAGCAGAGTAATATTTATCCTGGTACAACACCTTTAATTGAAATGGCATTAGAAAAATAACATTTTTGATCCATTTGATTAAGTAACACAAGCAGTCTTTGCCCGATGTTCAGTCTGTTCATATTAAGCAGCCCCACACAATTTGACACAATTGGCATTCACCACTCTAAAGAGACCTATGCCTGCTCTTAAAGGGATGCACAGGAGCAAAACTGAAACACAGACTCTAAGACCACCCCTTAGCACGTGCAAAAGCTCATGTTAAACACCCTTCACTTACCAGGACACTTAAAACACACCACAGCAATTACAAATTGAAGGGGGGAATAAACAATAATCCCACTCTTCTTATTATGGCCTACAGGATGAAAAACATTTGTTTCAGAATTGATTACAACCACCAGTATTTCATCTCTAGAGACCTGAGTTCAAATCGTAACTGAAAAACAACGTTTGTGGTTTTAAATTAAGTCAGTTATGTTCCTGTTCCCAGTCAGGGCATGAAGATTAACACCTGACAAACTATAAAGTGATCGGAAAAATGAAGAACTTCCTCCTTTTGTTAGAAAGACCGAAACGTACATTATCTAACCATCTTTTCATTATCAGCATTTAGGTCAGCTGCAGCAACTTGCACACTTTCACATGTCTTGTGTTTTAAGTTGATTCAGTGGAGGACAGAGGGTTTTCCTATGTTTTTCACGCATGGAGTGACCATTACCACTTACAACACTTGTACAATTTTCTGGTTTTATTCACAGCAGAAGACACTACATAGTTGCACACTGGCCTTTCTGTTCCATTGAAACGACGTGCCAAGTCTTCACAGCAGTCTCCTCCCACTTCAGTGCAACTTAGTGCACCCTGTATCTTGTATATGCTATCGATTCCTTGCTAATACAAGCACTGGCATCAGTTGAAGAAGCACGCTGTAATTATTCAATCAGACAGAAAGCAAACCCAGGCACTATTTCTAAGCATAATAGTCAAGTATTATGTAAGTATTCCGACCTCACCTAGGTGTCCCTCCTCACAATGGGCAGAGGGCTTTTGTAGCCATGTTCATCATCTTTCTATTAGCCTACTTTTCTCTATAATTTTCCACATTTAAAACTTTTTCTTTTTTTTCAACTATGACTTTTTAAAATTCCTCTAATCCTCTTTTCTGAATATAAAAAAGGACTAAAAATGGTCTCTTTTGACTGCCAGTTGTTCACATACTTCTCTCTTTTATGGAGCAGCATTAAACGTAGGGCTTAGCCCATCAGCACTTCACACAAGCAGAGTCCCATTCACTTCTCCTGAAGCTTTTACCCGAACAAAATTGCAGTCCTTTATTTTCACAAAATGAGCTTTGCATTACTTCTTCTCTTCACCAAAACATGCCCAGGTACAATTGTATAGCACGTTGATTAATTCCTTGCTGCAATGTAGTAGGTGGAGCTCAAATTATGGACCAGATTCAGATGCTGTAACTCTACTGGCGCACCGTTCAGACCAGTAAAGTGAAGCAGATGCTTGCAATGCACCATTATCAGAAGAGCAGAGAGTGCTCTCACAGAATGACAGGATGAGCTTTTTTATATAATTAGAATCCAAAGGAGATTTTTGGAAGTTAAGTCAACTGGGCTCATTTATTTCACACTCCCAGAGGAGTTCCTGTTTACATTACTCACCCAGAAAACTTTCCCAGAGGAGACTAAGGAATTCTGCACACATAAACAACCGTGCTTCAGCCCCCAAAATCAAAAGAGCTTATGCTGTAACACACTGTCATGAGAAAGCCTCATTTAGAAACCGCAGCAGTTTCACACCGAAGACAGCGTGAGCCGGAATCGCGGCACAGTGTCCCAGCGCGGAGGGAAGCTGGGCTCGCTTCCCCATGGGCAGCACAGCGCCCTGCAGAGAGGCTCTGCAGCTACCCGGGCACTGCTCGTCCTGCTGGTAACAGCGCTGGCAAACACCACGCACGGCTGTTGCACACGGACAGGACTGTGTGGTGGGTAGCACGGGTGCTTCATAAAGCAGGGGATGGACAAAAAGCAAGCAACAAGCTCTATCAGCAGATCAGATTTTTGAGCTCTGCCCCAGGACACACTGACTGAAAAAGAAAAAAAAAAAAGAACCCATGGGGTACAGCCCAAACCCAGACGTCCAAAATCCACTCAGCACAGCATCAGAGTATGTACAGATAACACAAAACACCTCATTCCACACCACCACCTTAAAGCACCAAATGAACTATCCCTCCCATTTTTAGCCCTCCTGTCTGGAATTTGGGAACACATCCTAACTGGCCAACTATAAGATCTCCCACTGATAGATACTATTTATGTTTTTCATACTGACAGTGAAGATGACGTGGAGAACAGACACGTGTAATGCAGTCATTCAGCAAGTGTATAGGCAACCTTATGCAATGATCTTTTAACTAGTTTATTAAATGTGTTTCCTCTTCAGAGTAAGTTCATCATCTAATGCCAAAATTTCATCGAGAACTCAAATAGCTTAGTAGCCAGTTATCACCTGTTTAAAGTAGATACAAAAAAAAAGACATATTACACATCACTAGAATTTTCATACATACACACACACGCACACTTATCAGCATCCTGTTTATATCAATTTATTTTCACACATCAGTTTTCTTTTTCCTACTCATACTCTTCACATTTGCTGAAGGCACAACACCCAGATAGGCAATGTAAAATGTACTTCCTGTAGAAAAGTCTATACTCTCCCAAGAGAAGAGTGTGGCAAAATCGCTTTTGTTTAAAAACTCAAGTTCCAAAATGAGCCTTCAAAGAGCATCAGAGAACACTGCCAAGATTAAAAACTACTTGAGGTGTCTGCACTTCTCATATGCAAGACACCACTTGTAATAAACCAGGACTTTTTCAGGAAATTCTAAAGGCAGAAGTAGTAAAATCTCTTCTTTTTTTTTTCCTTCTTTCTTTTTTTTTAATCAAGTTTTAACGCTTGGACAGAGTCTCTAGGCAGAGCTCCCAGAAAGAGCCAGACCACCATCTGGCTCCATCACAGAGCAATGACAATTCACAACAAATACGTTTCCAACCAGCGCTCTGAAATCAAACGCTAGGTTGACTCTGTAAAAGCTCCATTATAGCTAGGAACACACAGCTGTATGTTTCCTCCTTCCTCATACATAAATACACCCTCAGACACTCAAAGGGGAAAAATAAATCATTTTGTGCATTTTTCTATGCTTCCCTGTTATCAATCAACATCAAGAAACATCTTAAATTTATCTTATGTATCGTTAGCACTATAGAACATATATAATATATATCATTTTATTTTTGCTTTCACATATGCTAATATTTCCAGTATGATAAATGTCTCTTTAAATCCTGCATTTCTTGTCACGCTGTAGATCCACTTCAATTTGACAGTGACTCCCGGACATACATGTCAAGACAAAAATAAATACTGCTGTGATGGCAAACGTTTTAAAACTCTTAGGACACTAATACAGTGGCACTTCAAAGACTTTTAAAACACAACAAAAAAGACAACAGTTAAATAGAAACCTTCTTTGACATAGCCATAAAACCTACATTTGTGGGATCTGTATTTGTTTCTGCAAGAGCAGCTCCTAATCTTTGAACATGTCAAATGTGGCACTCCAACCCTCCACCCATACCTTTATTAAAGTCCACGTTGCTATTTTAGGCAACCATCCCTTCCAGCTGTACATAAGCAACACTGTAATTCCCAAACAACTGAGGTAATTATAAAAATGAATATCATTTATTGTTTTTTTATTACTATCATGTCAAACATTTGCTGCCATACAAAAGTCTGATTTTCAGCATTCTGCTTTCCAAGGGCATTCCCTCCACACCAAGGGAGATAAAGATGTGTTAGGAATTGTGCAACAGTTTTTGTTACCATCTCCAAACCCACAAGAACTCCATAAACAAGATCGTGGTACAGAATCACTGTCTGGCATTTTAGATAAGGGGAAAGGGGCTTTATATGTGTTTTCAGGTTTGCTTTTTTTTTTAAATCGCATGTAAACCAATGCAAGCGGGGAAAAAAGATTTTAAAAGAAAGAAATAAATCATCACATGACTGTATGTTACCCTTCAGCAGTCTTAGGAGGAAATCAGAAACCGGGTTGCTTTTCCCGGCTCCCTCCCTCCCTCCAGCCAGCCGGAGCAGCTCCTCTCCCCGCCGGGGCTCAGCCGCCTCTGAAGGCGGTCAGCGGGCGCCCACTGCCCCATCACAGCCGTGGCTTCCTGAGCAACGTTCTGCTGAGGTCCTTCACCTCTTCGGGGCTGCCGACCCTCTCATAGCCCAGCAGGGCCATGGGCTGGTGGCAATACTCCTCGACCTGCTTGATCTGCTGGTAGCTGAGCGCAGTCCTCCAGGCGCTCAGCGCCTGGGTGGCGTTCCTGGCCGACACCACGAAGGGCTTGGAGGAGTAGCCGGGGCCACTGGTCATGTTAAGGGTGAACTTCTCCATCTCCGGGCTGACCGCCAGGTTGACAAAGCCATACACCTGCCGCAGGGTCTTGATGGGGTCGACCACCAGGTCCTCGTAGCGCACAGCCATGTAGTTGCCCTGCAACCAGTCAGGGGGGTGCAGGGCAGTCTGCAGGGTCTTGGCCATGCTGCTGCAGATGACCTCCATGGCACCTAGGGCATGGTAGTCTGAGCCACCACCCCCCTCCTTCTTTCCACCCAGCTTGTGGCCGGCATCAAGGAAGGGCATGCGGTGGATGCGGGGGTCCCTGCTCCTCACCACCTGCAGGCTCTCCCGGATGAGGCCATGCCGGGACTTGATGCGGGAGCTGGCGACGGCCCGGGGGTCCCGCACCAGGTGGATGACTTTGAGGTCCAGGGTCGGGTCCCGCATGAGCGGGGCGAGGACGGCCAGGTCGAAGATGCGGACGCCCTTGATAACCAGCGTGCGGTACTTGTGGCACTCCTCCTGGAAGCGGCTGAGGCGCTGCGGGGGACACTTCTTGCACACCCGGTCGTCCACCATGCCCACCACCTCCTTGCGGTAGGCCGGGCAGAGGGGCGAGGAGCAGATGACCTTGTTGGTGGCTGCCCCGAAGATGCCCAGCGTGGTGAGGTTCTTGCCGGCGCCGGCCGTGCTGTAGAGCTGGAAGACGGAGAGGTCGCAGCGGTAGAGGGAGCTCAGCATGTCGCGGGCCGCCCCCTGCAGCGACACGGCGTCCCCGGGGTACAGCTTCTGCCAGACGTGCCACACCGGCTCGTAGAGGAAGAAGACCTCGGGGTTCTGGTTGAAGAGCTCCCCGAAGAAGGAGGACCCCGAGCGCCAGGTGGTGAAGACATAGACCAGCTGCCGCCGGGCGCCCGCCGGACCGCGGCTGCCGGCCGGCGGCGGCGGGGGCGGCGGCGGGGGCCGGTGGCGGGGGGCGGCCGGGGTCTCTCCGCAGCGCCGCGGCTCCCGCCGCCACTTGTACTCCAGCAGGTTGAGGGCGGCGAGGAGCAGCAGGAGCGCGTAGCCCAGGCACAGCGCCAGCGCCTTCCGCCGGCACACTTTCATGCTGGGCGGCGGCGGGGCCAACTGTTGCTCAGCGCCCCGGCGCCCCGGGGCCCGCGGCGGGCAGCAGGGCGCGCCGCCCCCGGCGCCGTCTCCCGGCCGGCCCCCCGCGCCCGGCCCGCATGGCGCAGCCGCCGCGACGGCCCCGCCGCCGCCCCCGCCCCGCCGCTGCCCTACTTAGCAGCCGCGCGGCCACCCGCGCTTCTTCCGCGCCGACATCGCCGAGCGGCCGTGGGCGCCGCCGCAGCCCAGCTCACGGCGCCCGCCGGGGCGAGGCGGCGCCGCGCTCCGCTCCGCCCCGCAGCGCGGCCACGGGGGCGGGAGCAAGGGGCGGCGAACGGGAAGGGCGGGCAGGCCGCCGCACCGCGCCGCGCCGCATCGCCAGCGCCCATGGCGCCTCCGCCCCGCGCCGCAGCGGGGACAGCCCCGGCCGCCGCCGCCGCGCAGGGACCCGCCGCCGCCGGGCGGCCGCGGAGGTGCGGCCCGAAATGGCGGCGCCCCGCCCCGTGCTGCCCATTGGCGGCCGCCGCCGTCACTCTCGCCGCCGTCCCGCGCCCGCCGCAGTGCCCGCCGCCGGCAGCGGTCTGCAGCTCCCTCCCTGCGGACAGCCCGGCCCGGGGCGCGGTGTCCCTCCGGCCGGTGCGGCTGCACCGGGAACGGGAAACGGGGGAAACGAGGGGCGGAAAGAAACAATGAAGGGCCTGAGATGTGTGAGGTCCCAGCTCCGGCCCCGGCCCCGCTGGTATTCGCAGAAACTCAGGTTTCTCAACGGTGCTCTAGTGACTTCTCCAAAAACACTTTTAAAAGCCCAGACCCGGTCCTCCCGGTACAGCGCGGGCAGAACCCTCCCCTCCGCCAGCTCTCGGCAACACTTTCACAGCCGCCGCAGCTGCCCCGTCGCCTTCGTGTGCCCGCCGAGTGCCCCCGAGCGGGGCCGCGGGGCGGTGAACGGGCCCGGGCTGTGCAGAACCGTGCGGGAGCCGCCGTGTGCCGGCAGCCGGCCCCGCCAGCTCGGCCCGGGGGTGCGGTTCCCGTGGGGACAAGCCAGGCAAGTCCAGCCCAGCCCCAGACACCCGGCCCGGCGGCGGGCGGCGATGCACCCAGAACCTCACCGCCCCGCAGCAGTTACTGCACACGAGGAGTTTTTCGTAACTTCTCTGCGTTATCGCCGTGGCATTGTGCGAAGTGCAGTGCGAGCAGGGGTGCAGCTCCGGGCAGCACACGGGTGCTGTGAAGACAACGCACGTGCCCAGAAAAGGGCACTGGGCGAGCCCGGAGTGGACGGCACTCTTGTGGGACCACAGCTGTCCCCACGCCGCTGGGCTTCGGGCAGTGCCCACTGACTCTGGCGTTTTCTCAGAGGTTTTCCCCTTCCCCCATGGGAGATCAGAGCAGGCAGAGGGGTAAGCACAAGTCACAGAAGCATTTGGTGACTCTTGTTTCCATGGCTTTCTTTACTCAGCAGCTCACCCGTCCTCGGAGCCTTCCCCGGCACTCCGGGGTGCACACAGCCACCGCGGCAGGATGGCGGTAGGTGTGAGCTGCCCGAGGGCTGCACCTGCCTCGGACACAGACCCGTCTCTGCACAATGGATGACACAGGCACCAGGTTTTGCTGGAACATTTACTTTCTGACTGACACAGACCCAACACTACAGCACATGCTTTTACATTTACAGTGAAGGTAAAACACAAATTCATCTGGTCTTGTCTGGTGAAAGAAAAAAAAAAAGAGAAAGAAAACAGTACAATAGGGTGAAGGAGCTAAATGTGTAAGCAGTCTTTATATCCCTTATCAAAAGGATTTCTATACTCTTCCCATATGTTCCACAGGGATATTAACAGCCAAGCTGCCTCTATGGAAAAGCTTTTATGCCCCTTCCAGCCCCAAAGTGATGGGTAACATCCACAGCAGGAGGCCAAGAAGCCTCTTAGGGCTGGGTGGCAGGGCAGGGGGAGCAGGGAGGGAACCCCTGCTCCAAGACACTGCTGCCATTCACACCCTGCTGTCCTGCGTGAGATGCAGCCATCAAACCACAGGGGACAACTCAGGGGAATCATTTCACAAGCTGCCAGTGACTCTGGTAGCAATAATAAAACGGTACTGTGACTTTCTATATAGAAGTAACTTGTTAATAGCAGAATTTAACTACTAAGTATTTGAGAAAAGTCAGTATTTCATCAAACAGCGAGGAGAAAGGGGAAGCCATTTTTTACTGACAGCACTCCAAAGAAAGCATTTAAAGCCACATCCTAATTTCTGTAATAATTTCTATCTAGTTGCCAAAAAATGCAAAGTTTAAACCCGATGAGCTTAAAACAATTGACTCGTAACTTTTGAAGTGTAGGGTATAATGAAGAATGATGTACCTCTGAAGCACCTTGCAGCATAAAACTTTCACAGTTATTTTATTCTTTTGTCTTAATTCCTGAGATCTTTGCATACAAAAGGACTTCAGCTTGCACCCCTTTTACAAAGATCAGATCAAAGTATCTGTACTTTTACAAAGTACAGATCAAATATTTATGTGGCTTTACATGCTCACTAACAATGAAGTGACCTGCACGCAGCTGAAGCAGATATGTTTATTTTTAATTTTGGAATGGTCTGTAATAGCATCAATTAGGCTGTATTAAATGATGAATAACAGCAGTACTGAGACACTGTAGCTCATAAAACAGTATCCCCTGCCAATATTGTACTGCACCACTAATGCAATAAAGGACAGACTCTACAGGGAAAAAAATACAATTCATAGCAGTGAAAATATCATGAAGTTCAAATTAATCCCTTCTTTCCATTTCACTTGAAGACAGGTATGAATTTCTGTAAAAAAACCCTACAAAGCCATCTTCAGTTCTTACACAATTTAAAATGTAGCAAGTAACAAATAAAGATAAAAAAACATGAACTGCAAGTATAACATTTGAAATGGCAAAACTAATCAGTAAACTCAAACATAAAAAGCTGTGCTTGGATTGTGCACCTTCCCTGCTGTTATACAGCAGCTACATCTCTGAATCAGTGAGTGTACAAGTACTGGCGGTAACACTGCCTTCATTATACTGCTTCACCTCTGCCTCGGAAAACAGGGGTCTGAGCAGCTCTAATTCTACCTACACGCTGCAAAATGGAATCTTATTTTTTGTAACTGGAGTTATATATGTATTTATTCTGTGCAGGTGGACTCAAGCACCCATGCAGAACCCAACTGAAATCAATCAGGTTCAGTGCAGCTGCAATATTCGATCCTCCCAGAACAAGTTTCAGACCTGGTAGTCAAGTTATCACTTTAAGCAACTCAGTATCCATGAATATTTAATAATTTTAGATGGAAAATATTTATGCAGCCAGCTTTCAACTCACATCAGGTTTGGTGGGGTTTTTTGGGAATCATCTACACATCTGATGCAAGGTATTACAAACATAGACAACAAGACACCGTATGCTGCTCCCTCTGCAGACCTGTGGGTGAAGGTGAGGCATACTGTTTTGGGCCACGATCGTTGTTTACAAAGATCCTTCCTTAAAGGGATTTTGAATTTTTCTTCTTCTGTATGTGCTCATTTTCGAGAGTAAGAGTGCAGGCAGGCAAGCGGGTAGCAGCTGTCACGAGCTGTAACAGTGAGCTCTTGGCTGTGCTGCAGGCTGGGAGGTATCAGCTATTTGGTAAGGCACAGCAGTGTGTGAAACCAGAGCAATCGACTGTCACACTAATTTTAATTCCATCAAGTAGCTGAAAAGTTCTCACACACCCACGTTTAAAAGGCAGATTCAGAAAACTGTATGGAGATTGTACTAATGAATCAATCATCTGTTCACAAGTGCTAATAAAAATCATTGTTGGGCAGCTGCCAGTTAAGAACTACTCTTGTTTTTTGCACTGAAGAAATGTAGACTATCATATATACAAAAATAGAAAAGAAAGTGATGGGGCAGGGTTTTGCAAAAATGAGCCCAGGGACAAGATCCTCACCAGAGAGGACTCTGGTAACTTATCCCACTTGCAGAGGTACCTCCATGATTTTCACAGCTGCCTCCAGACTTAAAAAAAATGCTATGAAATAAGTATTTCACTGACTGGGGCTCTAAGTATTTGCTTGATTTTAATCATGGGCTTAAATACTACTGTAGCTAATTGAAAACTTAAATAAAATCAGCACCGTAGTGAAAGAGCTATTTTATATCCTTTCAAATAATTTCTCGGGTAAAGTGTTTTGCTTAGCCTCTCAAATCTAGCTGGGAGAGCGGGTAGAGGGTATCTCAGCAGGCAGTTCAGGCTCTGCGTGACCCTACCATCTCGCCTATGTGCAAACCAACAGCATAAAATCTTAAGTGATAAGAGGCACGGTAAGTGTGTGAAAGAGGAACATTCCGCAGCTGAACAGATGCAGCCCTTCACAAATTTGTTCAGATACTTCAGTGTGCATTTTCCACCCTCTGTTTTACTTCATGGCAGTCTAATTTAGGCTCATTAGAATTAGTTTCAGTATACTAGATCACTTATGTCAAATAAAACTTTCCTCAGGAAGTAAAATTCACCATTAAAAAATAAATTTAAAAAATCTAACACTTATTTCTAGGGCAGCTTCACTTTTTAAACATTACATCTTGTTTGCTTTGATAGAGCAGAAAAGAATGCATCTTTTCCTGTGCAGGGAGTCAGACACTACCACCGTCACCCCTCAGATATAAATAAGGTGTCTGTGTTTATCTCAAACCCTGCAGCGAGCAGTGTATGAAGTGAGGGGTAAGTAACTGTGATTGAAGTTCCCTAATTTAAACTATGGGGAAAAAACCTTCACTTTTTGCATTTAATGCTTAAAAATTTATGTTATATTTTATATATATATATATATATATATATTTTTAGCAATTACATTTATGATTTTTACATGTAATATTTTGACAGCCCAAATCCTGACTAGTTGAATGATTTCTTTTCCCCTCGAAGTGATATTGCCCCAGCCAGGACTCTCCAAGATTCCCTCCCAGCATCCCTTCATTTAAGCGTTTAATGGGTCTGCCAAAGGTTTGATCCTTACTGGAATGGTTCCTGACTTGATTTTTTTTTTTTTATGCTTTCAGACTTGCCTTTCTAATGTTCACAAGGATAGAATGGGCACAAGGTGAAGTCTTTCCTGAAGTCAAACTTCAGCAAGACTTTATCTTTTAAAACAAATTCTTTGTGGATGAAAGGTGGAGATTTATGCTGTTACACACCTACTGTGTGATAAGTTCTGGGTGTTGATTAAAAACTCCTCTATCTAGCCTAATCTTATAAGGATAAACATAGATGCCAAATTCCTCAAACACTGCTCAGAAGCGAGGTTATCGAAACTAACGTGCAAGTTACAGGTTGCAAGATGTGAACAAAGTTTATGTGAAAGTGAGCAGCTGCCCAAACTTCAAGATCTATGAATTTGTTTAAGATTATATTTTGGTATCACCACTAGAAAGGGGTGAGAAAAAACTGAACAATAGCCTTTAAAATTAGAGACGTTTACATTTTGCACCCCTCCTGTTAGTACTGTGCATAACTTCTGACCTCTTATTAAAAGTCTCATGCCATTGTAGTGGCTGATTTCCCTCGAAACACACGTAATTTCAATAATGCTGAAGTCTTCAGCAGCCATTCGATGAAGCAATGGGCGCAGCAATCTGCCCTCTACAGTACTTGTTTTCTCTTGGATGTTCCTTCCGAACCGTGCGTGCAGAAGCTGTACTGCAGAAGCAGCTGGCACAGACCAAAATTAAACCAGCTTATCATAAACCAGAAATACATAGTGAAGTGGACAACCTATTTGTAGCAAGCTGTTCCCCTACCGTTTCCCCCCCACCCCCGCCTTTTCTCCGTTATATTTACCTCCAGTTGCACAGGTGACATTTTCAATAAAGTTAATTTCAATGAATATTTATAAATTCCTGTTTGTGCAGCTGAAGGAATTCCAGAACTTTATGAATGTCCTGAGGACACTGTGGTGTAGTTAACTCTCCATTTGATTTTTATTAAAATTAGAAATCTTTTCTCAGCTGTTGTGTAACTGGTTTATGTTCTAAAGGAAATTAAGATATTCTGCTTTTATAGCTGCGTACCTTAAAACAACAGGCAACGTACTGTGTCACATCAAGAGCTTCCAAAACCTTTGTCAGATGCAGCAGCTACCTCTGCCACACACATCAGAGAGTGGCTCCCTACAACCAAAACCACAAACCGGAGTTAGTTACTGTCTTACCACCCTCCACCCCCTTGGTTTGCAGTGCCCAGGAACCCCTTCATCTCTTCAGCTGCCCAGTGCACCTCTCCCCCTCGTTAGCATCCCCATAGTGGGGGTAGGGGAGGCTCTGCCCAGGCACTGGTGTCACACAGGGTGTCACCCCACATCTGCTGCGCTGCAGGGTGCTGGGGGCCTCACTCGCCTCTGGCCCCTCCAAGGACAGCAGGCAGCAGAAGCCACTCAATGATGTTCCCTTGGATTGAAGCATTCAGGTGATGGAGCAAAGTAGCTGGTCCTCATTTGACTACAGGCTGGAAAAATTTAAAACCCAGGGAAGAGTCCCCAGTCCTGGTCTTAGAAGCCAAGTACAGGGCTCAGGACAAAAAGTGAGAATTCAGTGTTTCTCACATAATTAACATGCAACATGCTATAAATGATTGTCTAGGAAAGATCTTGAAATTAATCCATTGCATCTCTTGAAAACTCAGTAAGAAATAATTCACTGTTAACTCTTGGAAATCTTCAGGATTTGAGAAGGAGGACTATCTGTAACATTATCAAATTTCTACTCCATATCACAGTAAGGACTTCCTACAGGCTGGTGTGACAGATCAGCACCCCTGGTTAAACCTAACTGCCTGGAAATCAGGCTTTATTGTAAACTTTTCTCTTTTTTAATTATCTAGTACAGTGACTCACTATAAAAACAAACCCACAGCCTCCCAATTCACACCATGGCCAGAATTCAATCCCAGTCCATCATCTTAAATTTTATAGCCAATTCTTTTCCAGAGTTTACCCAAGGCAATATTCTCCATTCAGTTAATCAGCAGACAGTTCTTTTCCCATAGTGCAGGGAAATAAAATAAAATGCCAGGAAAAAATAAGTCCCCAGCAACCCAAGAGATGCAGATTTTATGATGAAAATGACCTGCATCACTGTAATAACCTTTATACTGTAAGTTCAGAAGGTTCATCTCCAGTCTCTGAGCTTCTCTGTTTGCAACAGTGCAGTGTCAGCTGTCTCAGTATCTAGCAGGTGAAAACATCTGGCTAAATCACTCCTGAAACATCAAAGTTGTACACCTTATTAGCGTGGCGAACAAGATGAAAACTGGTTTCCATCTCCAGTGATGACTTTGGTGATGATCTTGATTGCTAGTCATGAACTTGAAAGTTGAATCCTGATCCATCTTCCACAAATACAAACTGCATGCAGGAATTCCACTCTCCTCTTCCCACATCAGCTAAATTTTATACCCAGAACAGTTTGCCATACAGAATTAACTTCTGCTAGGTTTAATCTTTTCATGATAGATTTCTGAGGCCTATTACATAGACCTTTTGCTTAGCCTTTCTCCATGCTTATCTTTCTGTGGGCACGCTTACCATACAAGTTCGAATGACCGAAGTCTCAGACCTAGGTCGAGCCTCAGAAGCCCAAGAACCAGAATTTGAAAACAGATTCTGCACTGACTTGCAGGCAACCTCTTAAGGTCTTGAAGGTTAAAATTGATGGTCCGTATTTAAGGCAAGCAGCTACAGGAAGTTTTCCAGTCCACACGAGTAAAAATAAATAAAAATAGGCCAAGCAGGTCCAGGGATATCACAACATACTGTGTTTCTTGACTGCGAGCTGTAAGTGAAGATTGTTAGTAACTGGGCCTTGTAATCTCTCCTCCAAATGAATGCTCTGGGCTCTAACACCACCAAGAGTTCATATTCCAGCATTTCCAGTCTTGAGGCATCTGAGGTCTCTTTCCTCTTTTTGGTCTTTCACAGATCTTGTGGAAACTGAATGATCTTGGAGACATTTCCTCCTCTCAGATTTGACTGATGGGTTCAAGCAGCATTGGAGAACAGGAGAGAGAGGCAGACCCAGTGTGATAGCTCACTGCTGCTGAGATGGCCCCAGTTCTGCATTTCCTTCCTCCCATGCACCTCATCACATAAACCTGCCTACCCTGTGCTTGTCCTACCTTTCCACAAGGTAAGTGGTTAACCAAGTGCTAGAGCTGGTGGTGGGAAAGCAACAGGAGTACACAACCAGAGTAAAGTGAGCGGGAGGCAAAGTGCAGCATCAATTCAGCCTATCTTCTCACAACACACATTCTAAATGCAAATACTGTGGATGAAGCTGCATGTTACAAGTGAACAGTTACCAAAAATGAGGACCATCCTGCTTGCTGTCCGCCCCTGTTCCCTGCACTGAGCCAGTTCAACTCACTGAGCCAGCAGAAAGTCAACCACGTGAAAACAAGCTCACCAAGTGTTTTCCTGTAATGAACTGAACTGGCTACTCACAGGGCACAAAAGGCAGCAGAGCAGACAGAAAAGAGAACAAGAGGCACAGGGAAGGCAGGAACAGGACCTGCAACCCACAGCAGCAACAAGCTGCGACACTGGCCCAGCCATAACACACAGCCTCACGCTATGGCACGACATGGACTGTTTCCTCCGCCTGATGTTCCTGCAAATGGTTTTAGGTATTGAAATACCTAAATATAAATACCTGATCTAGGTATTCCTGCTCTGGCAGGGGGATTGGACTAGATGATCTTTTAAGGTCCCTTCCAATCCCTAACATTCTGTGATTCTGTGATTCTGTGAAAAGCTGCTCATCGTGTCACTATCTGAGCAGTTCCAAGTGGGAGGGTTTCTTTGTCAAGAGAGGATTACACACACAACTGCACAGTGATCAGATCATGCCTCATTAATGACTTTCTGAGAAGCAAAGATATTCCTGTTGACAGCTGAACAGCAACAGCAATTACAGTTCGACAACACAGGCAGAATCAGTGTCTATCGTCAAACTGACAATTTTATTGTCACCGTGTCATTTGGAAAATTTTCTGCATAAAATACAAAACCAAAAGCAAGTAAGACAAAAAAGTTCATGTGAAGCTACCATTTCCTCTTTAAATAACCACAAACAGAAAACTTTCCAGTTTATGACAGAGTTACAGAGTGAAACATCCCTGCGCAAGATCAGACACCAGAAGTGACAGATGGAACAGGCTTACCCATGAAAACTGGCTGTGCTGACAGAAACAAGTGGAGGAGAAAATAGTATGCAATTGTTTAAGACTTCTGCATCCTACAGAGTAAAAACACATGTGGACAAAATTAAATTAGCATTTTAGTTATGATTCTTACAAGAGTGGCTTTACTGAGGAGCAGCAGTTTACAGCAGCGGCATGAACTGGCAGTATAATGAAAGTCTTGCTCATGTTGCAATAAGAAATTTTCAAATGCTACCATGAGCTGTTTTAATAAAAAAATAAGTTTATGAACTCAACGGCCTTATTCAGAAAAGTAAACTCCCAGATAATTTTCAGGGTTTAACTGCTAGTACTAGGTTTGTTGTTTGATAAATCTCATGCTACTGAACAGTTTCTTTTAAAATAAGAGAACTGTAAAATTCTCATCTAGATTATTCCACTGCTGCTGTCTTCAGTTGTAGAGATTTCACTTTTCTTGTTTCTTCATAACTGCCCCAAAATCTAGATTTTTCAACAAAGAAAATGCATAGAAAGCAGACCAATCTTTACAAAAAGGGCAGCAATTCAAATATCCTTCAAAACTACCTTTACCTTAATGCAGCCAAATATGTGTCCTTACGCAAGTATTTAGTGTAGACCCACACGAGTTGAGAAATATCTCACCCCAAATTTCTCAAGCAGCTATATGAAAGCACAGCAAGCCAGCAATCTAAAAGTAGATGCAAAGGTCAGACCTTAACTCATCTGCAAACATACAGCACCACTTCTAATTTTTATTTATTAAAAACATTAATTCCAAAGGACTGTAAATCCCTGTGGAGAAAAAACCCACAAGCAAGCTGCCTAAAGTGATCAAAGATGCTCAGAACAGATGTGCCATTTTTGGCCGATCTTGCTTTTCTTAACACAAGATCATAGTCTTGTTACATTAACTCCTTCAAGATACTTTCCTCTTACAGGCACAGTTCAGAGACTGCACTATATTTTTTCAACATACGAAGAACGTGCCTCAACACTGGTTGGTCCCCAAGAACTCCATAAGAATAAAACTGGATTTCCCATTTTAGTGTTCCATAACTGCAATGTCTCGGGCAGTACTCATGCCAGAGCAGAGGTCTGATACAGTTTTTACAGTTTCAGCTACAAAATCTGCCTCAGAAATTTATTAAATAAAACCAGTACAAATTTGAAAGTGAACTCAATGGTGGCAATAATCCTAAATTCAGAAAAAATTGAAAAACCGCAGGAATAGTTTTACATGCAGAAAAACACAACAAATGCAACAACTCAGCAACCTTAAAGGGTTCACGTGTCCTTAGGTAGAGCCGCTAATATGTACAAAAGGTGATTTGGAAAGGAAGAAAGCAGGAGCACAGTCAGTGGGACAGATGAACTCACGTCAGCAATAGTTGCAATTCTAATTATATGCTTTTAAAAACACAGTTTGTTACCCTTGTTCATAAGTGGTTTATTCTTACACTTCAAAACCTCCAAGGAGGAGGCGAGGGGGGAGGGGGGGAAACACATGTATGGTGCTTAGTGCCCAAATAATAACCTGACATTGACTTTCAGAAACCAACTCTTCCTCAAACAGTATTACAAAAGGTATACACAGCTGGTGCACAAAGAAGTCAAAAGGAAGTCACAGAGGTTAAAAAAGGCAGTTCAAATATAAACACTTCTGTAATACTGCTAAGGAAAGATTTTAATTGTCAGAAGGAGACCCTATACAACCAAGTAGCTTTTCTCCACTGAGACAGGGCCCACATGCTCGGAGCAGGAGAGTCTGACCAAGTCTTACAGAGGCACTCACAGAGGTCAGGACTTGTTCAGAAAAAATGGAGCTCAGCTTGCAACTCTGTACCTAGAAGGCCTTCACATAAATATCTGAACGTCCTACAGAGCGCTGGGTAGGCTTCACCAAGTCGTGCCAGCACGACCGTCTCTAGTACGTGCCTGGGAATACACCATATACGTTCCATTTCTATGGGATCCCACATGGAGTGGGCCCCACCAGCTGCCATCCCAGGCTGCAGGGGGTTACGCAGCGGCACAACTTGGCTGTAGCAAGCTACACTCAGTTTATCTGCTTTGGATAAGCCTCAACGCTAAAGCATGAATATTTACTTCTGATATCATTCATACAACAGGGCAGGAGAGGACAGAGAAGCCCCTTACCCACTCATGCCTCTCCCCCTCCCAGAGCAAAGGGCCAGGCGCTCACGGCTGGGGGTGTCAGAGGATAACGGGCTGGCCCTTCCTGCACAGTCACAAAAAACATTTGGAAACACCTCCTCACGTCAGAGCTTTTTTTCCCACAAGGATTCATCTCAATGCTACTTTCTGAATCTCAGGATCAATATTTAAATTACCCCTATTCTACATCAACTAGATAACTTTTCACCATTTCACACCAAAAAGCTGCAGAAACACAAGTCACACTGTAATGGCACACTGCAACTATGCCTTGTCACTGCAACATGACCTAATGAAAATAAATTTCACAGGCAGCCTAATTCTCAGTCTTCAATATTAATTTGCATCTTTTACAAAAGATTTGTTACCAGGTGCTGTCTCCCCCACCCTTTTCTTTGCAGAAAAGCCAAGCTATAAACAAAACTATTTATAAAAGGGAAGAAAAGGAAAAGAGTAAGTAGGATCAAAAGATATTCTACTCAACAGGAGAAAAAACAGGCATCCAGTTAAGTATAAAGATTCTTAATTGCTCTTAAAATACTATTAGGTACAACACAGCTTTTCTAAAGCTCATGATACAAAGCAAAGAACAAGAGGTATGAGAATGGTATTTAGAGAATAAAGATACTGAAAAAAGGTACTGCATAATAAAGCTGTTATGACATATATCTAACAGGAGTACTCCTTTAGCTCTCTAGCTACTTGGCTTGAGCCTTCTATAATCACTGATGAGAATTTCATAAAAAATTGAAATCAAAATTAATAATTAAGAAGTATAGCTAACCTATAATGCTAAGCGATTCTCTACCCTGAGGATTTTTAGCTAGTAAATGAAATACACAATTGATTCTGAAGATAGAATATTCCTGTGGCAAACTGTCTTTAGTCTCACTTCACCTAGAACATTGCCATTCATCACTTCTCCATTTAGAAGCAGCTACAAGATAAAGGTAATAGTTTTAAAGAAGTTAATTGGATCTGAATTGATCATCTTCCTATTGTAAAGTCAGGATTCTTCCTGTTTCCAAGTGACTTTAGTACTTACTTTTTGCTCTAGAATACCTTATCTAGTCTGTGCCAGGTGTGAATACACAGCATTTAAGAAAAAAAATAACTTAGTTTCTAATAGTTTAGCTACCAATATCTGTACATCTGAAACACCTTATGTTACAGGGAAAAAGAAAAATATAAAAAATAAACTCTGCACGTTTCTAAAACAGATTAAAATGTAATATAAACAGATAAGGTGTATTCTTTTTGCATTATTAATGCATCTATTCAGTACTCATTCTAAGAAAGTCTTTACAGTACACATGCATTCTATGTATTTTCAGTATTCCAGACCATCTCTCAATTCTCATTAGCAAAGACAATTCTCCACTTAATTCTTATATTTGCAACCATTTATATAATCTTATAACAAAGTCTCCCATGAAGGAAAAAAAAACAGAGAATTTTCTTTTTAAAATTAAATCTGCATGATTTTCAAAAGACATTTTAGGTGCTGCTTCTGAAAGTGTTGCCTCCTGGGCTATATACATGTATAACATAAGACTTTCCCCAGCACATTTACAAAATTCTAACAACATAAAACCTGTAGAAACACAAGTGTAATAGCAGGCCATCATCCAGCACTCTGCCTGTCATTAAGTACAGCTTTTGCTTTTAGAAACAGTTCACAGGAGGCCAGATCCCTTTTAATTTTTTGTTTTTATTACAATCTCCCCACACCTCCAAGTATAAACATCAAACCCTCCCCATTTCTCATCCCTGCCCCCCCCAACCCACAGAAAGGTTGCATGATAAGAGACCAAGGTGAAGTGATTTAAAGCCACATCAATACCTAACACACAGAACAGGCTTGGAGAAGGGAAAGCCTAACAGTAAAAAAAAAGTTAAACAGCCTCTTGATTCCAAAATATTAATAAATAAAATATGTAATATTTTTTTCCCCATTTTGAAGAATTTCCACAACAGAGGAATAAACTGAATAAAATAATGCAAAAGCTGTCCTTAAAAATCAGTTTTAGAAAACAATAGTGTACTGTAGGTTGCAATTCTGGTACCTATACTTAAGGAAGAAGTCATACAGCCTCAAGCTTGCAGTCCTTTTTATTGTTCCCCATGCATGCCATAAATCTGGCTTGTTATTGATACATCATATATACATACACATACATATGATGCATCTCTGCAGGGGCCCTTAAGAACTAACAAAAACATTACTCTGGTGTCACAAATATTCCCTGCATTAAAATGGAGAAATATGAAGCAAAGATTCACTTGTAAAGCTTATCACGGTAGGTACCAGAATGTTCAACTGTTCTTACAGTAAAATATCATGGTAGGAAAGAAAACCCATCCACTGGATTCAAAAGGTGCTTTTATCTGGATAGTCAAGCTAGTGAAAACAGGAACAGAGCTACCACTATACTGAAAGATCTAAGCACCATAGTATGTCCGAAATACACAGTACTTCCAAACAAACTATGAATTCCTCTAGAGATGTGTATCACCAGTGGAGCAAGAAAACAACATCTTAATTTTCTGTTCAGATTTTATTTGAAATCTAATTCAAATTGTCAAAGCTACAAAAAGGGGGAACATTTGAGTTAATTCTGCTATGCCACAACATTCTAGAACAAAATATCACTACTGCCAGCAGATCAGTTACACACAGTTCTGATGAAACTTCTAAACACAAAAATGTTTCATTTGGGAAATAGTCACAATGAAGATATTTTGTACAATATAAAACAATGACAGGTCTACAGATGCCGATACTCATGAGTATACACGTGCATTCACAAAAAAAAAAAAAAAAAAATCAGGAATGCTTTTTTGTTTTTTAACAGACTGTTCAGGCACAAAAACAAAACCGCATTTCCAGTAAGTGACAGCATCATAAAAAAATATTAACATTGTCAGTGTTTGCTTTTCTTTGACTTCTTGTGAGATCTGTGAGGAGAACGGGACTGAGACCTGGATTTTTTCCCTGACTTTTTAGGGGATCTGGATCGTGATCTTCTTGATCTTTTGGGTGTCCTGGAGCCAGACGGCGACCTGCAAAAAACCAAGTTTTATGTCAAGTACTATTTGATAATACCAACTTTTTCTACAGTTATTTGGCATCTATTTGTTGAGCAAAACAAGGTAGAAAATATTTTCCTCTAGTAAAGGGAAGTAACAAAACAGTATCTTGCTTTTCAGAAAAAAAAACCAACAATTTTTCCATTTTAAGTTTAATATATTTTGGGCTTAACTTCAGTGCTTAGAATCCACAAGAAAAAGAACACAAATTCATGTCCTTCTTAAGCCAACATAAGGAATTCACGACCTTGCAGATAAGCCTCAACCACTTTGGCTTTTGTATTAATAGGAGCCTATATCCATACAGAAAAGAACAGAAATGAAAAATTATGTTGAACTGTGATATGCTGAAATACTTTTGATTCTCAACAAACATGTTCAGCTTGTGATGTAACCTCACAGAAAAAGAATGTACACTGAATAAACTTACTGTCATCAAACCCACACCTAATACTTTGATCTGATATCACCTAAATTGAATGACCATCATATCAACCTTAGCAAAAAAACCCTCAAATACTTTTCTACTTCTATTTGAATTCCTAACTTACATATTTACAGTACCCAGATTCTTATGCTGTACTACAATATTCTCAACAGCATCAAAGGAATTTTCCTCAGCATGTATGAGGAATCTTGTATCAATAAGATATCCTACACCTCTAGAAGTAGTAGCAGCTGAACTTTTGAGTTTTGAGCTACAAAAGCATCAATACAATAATAAAATCTCACCCCAAGTTTAACATTAACTAGAGACAAATATTTGTGTCCGTTTGGAGATTAGGCAATACCTACTTCAGAAACAAAACCCCATAAGCAGTATCTAATCTAGGTGGTTTTCATTTTTAAAAAAAAAATCATGGAAGGGGAGCCTCATGTCAGCAAATCATCAGTGAAAGACTGCATGCTCACTATAATTTTGGAAGTTCTATGGGCTACAGAAGATTTGTCCTTTGAAAGTACAAAGCTAATAAAGCAGCAAGGTGCTTTGTTTTAAAGCAGTATTTCTCCAAATTATCATTAAGCAGGTAAACAAGAACACAGAAGTGAACAGTCCTGGGCTATCCGGGCAGGAGGCTGTATATGTTTCAGACACACAGTGTCCAAAGATGCTAACCAGGAACATGCAGTATAGTCCATTACGAGAGAAAATAATTGTGTATCAAATATGCTCTCCTAAAAACCACACAAAAAAACCCAAACAAACAAACAAACAAAACACATCTATGTACTTAACTTTCCTACAACCTGAAACAGAGAAAATACCAGCTTACCTTTTGGCTTTTTTACTGACATCTCTGGGAGAATCTTTGTGTGATGACCGGGAACGTGAACTCTCTTTGTGGGACCGTTCAGAGCGCTCCGAGCGTTCCGATTTCGGTGACGGAGATTTTGCTCGTCTGCTGCCACTGCTGCGAGATGGGCTAGGTGAAGCACTGTGTCGCCTTTTTCTTGTAAAGAAATCAAATAGTTACACGCATACACACCCAGGACACCCAGAGAAGTGAAGATGTGTATTAAGATCCCTTTCTGTAGATAATTTCTTTTGCCAATGTAATGTTAGATCCTTTTAAGTAATTAAAAAGTACTAGGCCTTTTATTAATTTAAAAGAAAAAAAAAATCAAGTTCAACATGTGCACCAGAATTTCTCTGGCTGAAAAAAAAATTAAGGCCTTGGGCTCATCTTTGTTTATTGCTGTGTCAAAACATTCTGGCAGTTTCCTGAACAGTAAGGCATTTTACCACATCTACACTTCATATCATGGAGGAGTTTGGCTACATATTTATTAGAAGATCAGAACATACAATCAAATGCCCTAACACCAGCTGTCTTGAAGAATTTTAACGATGAGATGAACAACATTTAAACCACTGCAAGTAATTAGTGGTATGACTTCAGCAGTTTTTGGACTAATACGCTGCAATCAATTTACTGCTAAAAGAGAGTTAAATATATCCTGTTTTCAAGTAGTCATTATTTTACCATGTTTTCTCAGGGCCTAAATGAGCCAAAAGGGGATTCTATCCCAAAGGGCATGTCCCTTGAGGCAGGATAAAAATGACAACTCCTTTAAAATTCTGAAACATGTTTTCATATCCAAAGCATAGGGGGTTTTTGTTGTTGGGTGTTAGGTTTTTTTTTAATCTGGGTGGTTTTGTGTTTTTCTTTTAAAATAAGATGTGTGATACAACATAATTTCAAGGCTGCCATTGTATACAAAAATACTAACTGTGAGGTTTTTCCTCCCATCCACTTTACTCCAAGGAAAGCCATACCTCTCTTTTCTTGTTGGTGTACATTCCTCCTTTTCCTTCTTATCTTTGGACCTGGATTCAGATTTTTCCTTGTCCTTTTTGTCTCTGTCCCGTTCTCTTTCCAACTCTTTCTCTTTTTCCTAAATTAGTAGAAGCATTCATGATTTCAGATGAGGTGTGACTATTTATTAAGTAATTAGCTAATCACAAACAGCATAAAAGCACTGAGTACTGAAGGAACACAATACAGTCTGGGAAGGGACTAATGGTCACACTATACCTGCTCTCTGAATCTTTACTACTGCTTTGTACACAGGAGAAATATTTATTGTAACACAAACACTGACAAAAACATGAAAGGTGTCACTATGTGAGAAAGCCAAATGAACAGTCTTCAATTTTACAAATTCCAGGGAAACATTACAGCTGCAATAGATTTTCTAAACCAACATGAAGGAATACTAGGAACCTCTTTCTACTTAAAACACATACATTCATCTTCGCTAATCCAGACTGAAAATTGAGATAATCTCAGAACTACAAGACATGTAAAGACAAAACAAAAATACAAACAAGATTCTGCAATAACGCCTACTCTGTCAAAAAAAACCCACAAATATGGTCCATTTCTATATACCAATAGGACCACTTTGAAAGCAAATTTATACCCTGAGCATACCTCATTTGTCTGTCAAATAGTTAGAAAATTAATTATACAAAAATAAACCTAAACCATCAGCAAGTCTGAAAATAGAGATGAAGAGATGTGCTTCTTTCAGTACTTGCATAAAAAAATAATTCCTTCCATAGCAAAAAATAAACACATATTCCCTGCATATCCCATAAAGAAGACAAAGAAGGGGTGATTTAGCTAAATGAAAGAAAGGGGGGGAATGGAAATAAAGAGGAAAAAAAAAAAAAAAGGATGGGGGAGATAAGTGCAGGAAATACCATGACAGCTATATTAATCTAGTATCACATTTTCTTTACATGGAAGACTTAAAAGTAAAATTTTAAGGTGTCCCTTATCATTATACCTACTATTGCAAACTGTTGTTGCGTTCCACTAAAATCAATGGGCTCTTGAGATGTGCGTTGCTTATTTGATAGCATAACTAATTATTTAATCTTGATAAATAGTAATAAACAGTATTTTAAATAGCTATAAGCCTATTCTCTTAACAATATACAATACTACTAGGAAATTTACTCTTGGAAAGCTTATTCTATAGTAAATTAGAAAAAAAAACCCTATGACCAACTACCAACTTCGTGGGAAATGCAATCAGAACCAATATTACATTATTATTATACAAACTAACTTTATTATGCCACTAAAGCAAAAGATAAAGGTATTCCTTTAAAAACTGGGTTATTTTTTAAAAAACAGCTGTTATCATTATCATGAAATATTTCATTATCATGAAATACAATATCATGAAATATTTCTTAACTAAATATTACCTTCATCATTGAAAGTGAAAACAGAAAAGATAATTATTGAAAATCTAAAATATCTGGTTGAACTAATTCAACACAAGGCACACAGTTAACAGGATTACAATTTCTGTTTTTTTAAGATACTGTCTCACTAAACACTCTGTGCTTACTGTACAAATCACTTCTTACTCCAATTACAGAAGACACCATGGAAGTGGGAAGTTTTAGGATACAA
Organism: Podargus strigoides; assembly: GCA_028020825.1. Taxonomy (NCBI): domain Eukaryota; kingdom Metazoa; phylum Chordata; class Aves; order Caprimulgiformes; family Podargidae; genus Podargus; species Podargus strigoides. Next base: position 15,630,755 of record CM051628.1, read on the forward strand.
CTACATTTAGAAGGAAAGTTACTTATAAAAACTGAAGTCTTAACTGCTAACATCAACCTCCAAATGTGTAGATCTCTTCAGGGAACAGTTTTCTTAATTTTTACAAGTCTCTTTCTACAAGGTACTGTGCAAAATGACTTTAGTGAATTAGTCAGATACTGAGCACCAACTAACACAAAGAACAAGTGACAGACAAACACCTGGTGAAAACTGCCTATTTGTATTTAGCTTCCAAGAAACTGCACGGGTACCTAATTTCATCATTGCTCTGTTAGGCTGTGAAACCAGATTAGAGAAGTGACTGCCACTTACTCTCTCTCACTAAACACATTGTCCAAACAGGTTACATGTTCTTTTGTTATGTTTCAAAGATTCAAGATCACATGATATCACATATATGATGCTCTTTTTTCAAGCTGCTCTGACTTCATAGTCCAGAGAGGACTAATAAAAATAGTAATGGTACAGAATTATTCACTTTTGGGTGACAGTATGAGCTACAATTATCCAGGAAATCTTAAGACACTGGAGAATCAGAAGCACATATGCTGCTTAATACTATTCTTTCTCTTCCTTTGGAAGCCTTTAGCACAACAGATTACTAAAAGCAAAATGAAAAGTCTGATGAACGTAGAATCATAGAATGGTCTGGGTTGGAAGGGACCTTTAAGATCATCTAGTTCCATTTTCAGTTGACAGCTCTCCCTTTCCTTTCCCACACCTAACAATTTGCTTTATGTAGTGGATCCAGAAGTGACCTCTTTAAGGTTCCAAGACATTCTAATGTTTCCTATCTGTACAGTGTGAAATACTACATTATTTTAATCAAAAAGAGAGACTATATTTACTCTGCAAAAAGCACTTGGATTTAGACATGCAGTTTGACATCACAGTAGAATTTTAATGAAAACCATATGTTGTTATACTTGATGCCACCTTACATTTGATAAACTCAATAAAAGCCTGTCACAGAATCAGAGCCAAACATAAAGAACATTTCTTACCCTCTGAAGCAGCTTGTCTCTATAGTGTTCAACCTGTTCCTGAAAACTCTGGCCTGGTTTCTTGGGTCTTTTCCCAGACTCTAACTCATCCTGAAACTTCATCACCTTAAGCTGTGAAAATAATACTGACCATTAGGTTATTTGGCTTATTATGAACCAGTTAGGCAGGTGGCTGAAAATGAAATTTCCATGATTTATGATCTGTGTTCTTCATTCTTTCTATACAAGTTTGTGCACAAGAAGATACTAACTTTATTTAAACTCGATCAAAGCAACAAAACCGCATATTCATCTGCAGGCACCTGCAGTTGTTTACAGACATGTCAAGGACTAAAAATAGAGGGATTTTTTCTGTTATTCTACTAAATTCTGTTCCCATCATTAGAACACTGCACCCTTATATTTCTTAGATCATTATCTGATTTTTTTCTTTCAAAATGAGATCATTTACTGCAGATGCATTCATATATTGTTTCAGCTTCTCTTGTCTACTCCAAGTTTTCCCTCAGAAACTGCCTTTTTATCTATGTAACCCTAAATATTAAAATCATACAGCTGACATAATCAGGACAAAACAAATGCATCTCCTCTTCAGGGCTGTTTGCACAGAGTGGCTGATTTGAAATAAGTGATTTTTACTAACATAATACTCTCTCATGTGCTATCAAGCTTAGCAACAAAATTCAATTCACTACTGATGCTAAATGTAACACGAAATTTACTGCAATAATATCCCCAACTGAATCACAAAGTTAAGCGTCAGAATTTTTCCATATGGATTTTTTTTTTTTTTGTCTAGATACAGTAAACCCTTTCTCCAAGTTTATTCATATCGTAAAACTTCACTTGCATCTCTTATCATTTGTCAATTCTTTATTCTTACTGACATGGCCTTTTACAAACATTCCTTCCACTTTTTTGGATGAGGAGCTGCCTTTTTTGGGGGGGGAGGGGTGGTGGAGGGGGGTTTGGGAGGAGCTTGGTAATAAGTCATGTTGTACTTGTCAGCCCCCTTCCAGATGTTTATGCTCTGACCCTCCTGTATTTCCTATTTCAATACTGACCTGCACAGGTTTTTTTATATATAGATATATATGAGTAAATTTTTCCAGTGCTTAAGGTTTCTTTTTTAGCAAACACAAACTATTTTTCTCTTTGCAAACATTTAACTCTTCCACGCTGAACACACACAAAAGAAGACTTTGCAACTGTGTCCACTTTGATTATCTGAAAGGATTCTTATTCTCCAGGTCCTCAATTCCCTAATATGAAGTAGGCACAAAATCCTAAAGGTTTTAAACTCTGTTTCAAAAGCAGCAGGCCAGACTGAATATGAAGACTTTGTTTCCTAACTAAATCACCGTCATAATTAAAAAAAATAAAAATAAAATAAACCCATGCAACAAAAGCAACAAAACGAAACCCCATCCTTACAAGATTTGATTTAATTACCGTTTTAGCCAACAAAGCTATGACACTATCTCTGTTTAACCATATTCTGAAAGCAAGGAAGCATAAGTCTATAGCCCAAAGTAACCTGAAATGAAAGACGTAATCCAGTCAATAGGCTTTACTTGATTTAATAAACTAATCTGGATGCAAAGAAATGCTGAACTTCTAGCAGCCTATCTTACATGCATGTCACACAACCCACTGCTGGTATGAAATTTAAAATGCAAAGAGGAACTATTTGCATGTAACTTTTACAGTAACTGTGGGCAGAGGGGGGGGGGAAGAAAAGGTGGTGATTAGCAGGTGCCTAGTGGAAGAGAGGAAAAAATAGGGAAAGCCAATTCAATAACCACCGACTCAACACCTCCCAAAACTCCAATTATGTTAAGATCATATGGTTTCCTGAGAAAGCTGTGGTCTTTTACAGACCAATCATCAATGGATCTCTCCTCCACATACTTGCTTTATCTCCCTTTGAACCCATGTAAACTGAGTCCTTTTAGCAAGATGCTGTGGGTAGAGGGAATCAGCTCTACTACATCCCCTGGAAAAGGAGACCAAGTGTTACAAAATGCTGAGATGATATCAACAGCTCACTACAGAAAGATCACTCTTCCACCTTCCTTCTCCACTCCTGCACTCCAAGCAAAGGGTTCCTCCTCCACCCTGCCCTTGCAGCAGCTCCAGTGCTTGGCTGAGCCTTCCATAAACCAGATCAATTCACTAATCCAGCACAAGCCCAGCCCCTACCTTCAATTTTCTTTCCCCTCCATTAGTGAGATGTATTGGCTCAAGGGAAGAATGAGCAAGTGCCACACCTCACAGGTAGGACCAAGATATTCCCTTTCAGCAGAGGAGAGCAGTTAGATCAGATCAGATCAGATCATCCTACACCTTCATGCATAGCAGCTTTTGCTACTTTCTCTGAAACATCACCACTGTAACTATGTTTTAAAAGAAAATGAATGAATTGGGTCCCAAAGTCCAGAAAAGAATTCTTTATAGAATTCTGCCAGACAGAATTACTATATAAATTTACATACTTGGTTCTCTTTCTTCACTATTCATAGCATATTGGCCATAGCAAACACTGATCTTTTCATGTAGACTACATGATGCTTATATTCCTATCATATAGTTCCAGATACACCCCAAGGAGAAAGAGATACTTAAAAATTTAGGCTTAAATCCGCTTAAGCACCTAATTGATTAATTTTGTAAGCATTACACTTTGCAAACTTGCATTTAGAAAGTACTAATATATTCTCATTGAACTGGTTATTCTTTAAATACTCTTGTCCACCAGACAAAAACTATTAAGCCTGTTCATCCTTAGGAGTAGCTACATTGACTTTATCTAGACTCTCTCTGAAGTCAGTAATACGCATGGTAATATGGAAGGGGAAATTTTTCAAAACCCTGTGCCAAAACTTTGTAATACTTATGTCTTAGACACAGCAGCCTCCCACAGCAGAGTTTAGAGGTTTTCAGAAACTGCAATGCAAAAGTATGAAATAGCATGGGAATTCCTGTGAGCAATTTCTACTAAATGCTCCAAAGTAGGGGTCATATTTCTCACTAACCATGAGGAGGGATCTCATAAATTCAAGATAAACAGCTCCACAACATGCCTCTTGTCTATTGGTTCTCAACCTGAAATTTTCCTCCTCTCTCCTCAAATTTATTTGAGGAGGGTTTAGAAGATACAGCCTTTCTTAGAAGCTGTGGCCTTGATAACAGATTAACCTGTAAGCTAGCAAGTTAGAGAAAACGGTAACATCTTGCTACCGTGGTTCGGGGAAACCACAGACTGACACAAACCCTGCTTTTTGCATTTTGACACAAACAGGTGTGCTGTGGGTAGCCTCCCTTGCTTAAAATAATCTATTTTCCAAAACCGTTCTTGGTTTTCTAATCTTCTGCTGTCTGAATCCATACATGGTCTTCAAGGGGGAAAAAAGGCTTTTTCACACGAGGTTATTCCGCAGTTATACACTCTCAGAACTAAAGCAGCCAGGTTCAAACACAACTTATTTGAGGTAAATCAGCTGCATACTACAGACAAGGATTAACTAGGAAGTTAATCACCACATGCTTGATGGGGAAATGAGAAACATTGGAATTTCTGCTTGACAGAATTGCACTCAAATTTAGACTGCTTACAGACAGGATAGACATCCAAGCAGACCAAAGTATTTCTTTTTTCCTTAAAACAGACTGGCCCCAACAATGGCTGCATCAAGTCCTAGACTTTGCCAGAAGCAGAGCAAAATATTTCTTTGAAAGCTTGAGTCTTCCAACGAGACTATGGGCAGTGGAAATTCTGCAGCTACAATATTATCAACAACAGATGACAGTGATACTGAGATACACATGTGAAATACCTCTTCAGCCATCACAGGCCTCTGCCATGTTCAGTTACACTCACAGGATGCCATCTGTCTTGGAGCTAAGCAATTCCTCACTTTTGTCTTTATGTAGATTCAAAGATTTAAAATAGACCAGAACCTGCTGGATTAAGATAATCTTTATCTTCTAAGGAACAACTGCTATTAATACAATAACTATTGGCTAAGCAAGAGCCAATTTGTCTCATCTGTTATTATTAAGCCACAATGAATAAGATATTTAAATGGATCTTTTTGACATTTTGCAGTGGCCTCAAATAAGCTAGGTACAGAAACCTCCTGACTGTAAAGATCAAAGGTTTATGTTGTTCTAGTGATGATTACAAACCTCAGACAGCTCCTATGACTTGATGAACAAATACACAAAAGTGAGTATTCTGCATACTAAGCACCATAATACAGAGAAAGAAATAACGTAAACTGTATGGAACTTCAGCTTCTTGACAAAGGTATACAAGGCCCTGAAATCCAGAACAGGCCTCAAATACAATCTGCTCCTGTGGACTATGCTTAATCTATTCTTATCTTGTGCTCTAGTCGCTCTCTGTTGGAGACTGAATACTACACCAAAGGAACTTTGATCGATCATTGTCAGGTACAGCAGCTCGTATGAAGAAGGCAAGGAGATTACTCGCCTTTCCTTTGTGACATGCAGGAAAAACTTCCTTGGCTTTTGGTAGAAAAAGAAATTGCACCTCAAATACCATGACCATTTTTTTGGGGGGGTATCTCTGTTTATGCAGTGGGCAGGAGGGCACTGAGAACACAGGCACAGAATGGTGTAACCGAATCCAACCCTGCATCTCCTGGAGCTCAGTAGTACATAGCAGAAAGGCTGAAGACCATTAGTCTTCTACCTCTGATTAAGCTATCAAGCACTACTTTAAGGTCTCAGGTGGCTAACAAAAAGGTGAGTAAAGGCAGATACTGAAGAGGGCAAATCTCCTGTTTGACCCTTTGGGAAGCACCAGTACATCCAGATTTGTGACAAACCTGCCTCCTGCTGCAGTTGAAGCCTGCGCTGTGCTTTTCTTGAGTAGGACTATAAAATCCTGTGCAGCAAGGTGCAGACAGAAGTACCTTAGAGAAAGGTCCAAGGAGGACAATGCTGCTGCATTTTGTCTGGGAGTTTTTGCACGATCTGAGTAAACAAGCTTAATGAACAATTTAAGCAACAAAATTCCCATTTTTCCAAACACTTTGCAGCACTGAAGACTCTTTACAAAAAGGAATACACCTTTCATTTGTAAGTCCCTGGGGCAGAGAAAGAGAGGCACACACATGCACAGCACCATAAAGACCTTTCAGGAATCTGAGTCACAATGTAAAAGCAAAGTGCCAATCTTTCCACACTTAAAAAACAACAATAAAGAAATGACTGTTCTTCAGTGTTACAAAGGCAGCTCTGGTCTTGCCAAGTTCTGGAAAGGATTCACACTTCAGCAAGGTTAACAGGCGTATGGAGGAAGGCAAACAAAGGGTTAATAACTTGCCTTCTCCGATGGCACCAGTCTGATGGCTGTGGCCAAAGTTTGTTTCTTACTGCACTTTCCCCTCCCAGCCGACAAACTTAATTTACTAACTGTGCCAAGAGAAAGAACTGTTGTTTGTATTCATGAATTTCCAAAAAATGCATGAAAAAAACATTTCAGCTTTCCTGACAGTCACCGTGTAAGCTGCTAGAGAATCACTTTGCCATTTTTTTTGCCAAAGATTTTACCCAACGTTTTTAACAGTGTATATTAGATGGCACCATTATTAAACCTAGTAACTGCATTGTTTTTTCTCAGCTCCTCCCCTAAAATTCAGTAACAGATGTGTACTTTGGGAGGGACTGGGTACATACTAAGAAGAAACTCTGAGTGCAAATGAATCGAAGTAGTACAGGGAGTACCTTCCTCTCAATGACAAACTTGAGGAGAAATTTTAAAATTTAAGTATTTCTACATAGTTTCTGAAATGTACTGAAAATGAAAATAACTACAATCCTTTTCTGGCGATTTCAAAAGTCTGAAACTGAGATGGTAATGTACCTACCACAAAGAATAAAGATGGAAACATGCACTTGAAAGCCTCAAATATTTACCACCTAAAACTGTTACAGATGGGATGCACTGAGGAAAGAACTTAATGCTTGTGTAGAGTAACAGACACTGGTTAAAGTAAATGAGTTCCTAATCTGCCTCCACAACGGCCCGTATAACATCTATAAAACAGATAGTCAATCTGAAAGGAGCCCTTTCCATAACCACTACAATCATTATTACAGCAAAACGAAAACCAGTTTCACTTGTACTTGTGTTAGTCTAACATCATGTATTTTCTACAGAACTACTGCCACCATGAGTCAAGTCAGATATAAATCCCATTTAACTTTTCTCACATTCAGAATTTACACAGTTCAAATGGCTATGCATGATGAACTTCCAAACTGCTACGCAAAGCAAGAGGTTTCAAGTGCTTAGTCCATTCATTTTAATAATCTGAATTATTAAACAGAAGCATATTTGGGATAAACAACAGTTGTGACATTTTAAAATATTATTGCTTGTACTTCTTAAAAGAATATTATGGGGCATTGCTAATGTCTGATTTTAGCTAACCAGAACGTTATAGCATAAACAGGTAGGCAGCCACAATTTCGCCTTCAAAATATTACCCAAATTATAATCTGTCACTTGGAGATGCTAAAACTACAACAAGTATTCTAACAGCTTCTTAATACCATTTTAATGCACTGAACAGAAGATACAAGAATTTCAGTATTCAATGTATCATGGGTTTTAATACTGAATACAAGCTGGAAAGTCACATGCAATTTTAAACCTGTTTTCACACTGTATGACAGAAAGACTTCATGGCTAGACAGAACTCATGCTAAGTTTAAGTTCTAGTTAGCTTCTCTGTCAACCACAACACCTCAGAAGCCAGCACGAAGACGGAAGAATCTGTGCTCAACCACCTTAACAGCTATACTAACATCTATACTTGGAGAAAGGATAAAAGAATGAGTGAGCCCTATAAACTGCACGTAGGTCTTCAATTAAAATGCCCCATTTCCAGGAACACCTGGTTTAGTTTTATCTACTTCTTTGATGGTTGACACAGTGAAAAGAACAACTTTGAAATGCAATAAAATACAGACATTTCAAGGCAAGAGACAGAGAGAACAAGAAATGCATAGGACTAAGGCCACATCCAAAAGTCACTCCTATTTGCCAAGAGGAGGAAAGTGTAGAGGAACCCAAGCAAGCTAAGGCCACCAAAGGTACTGAAAAAGGACACTGAAAAATAAGAGTCATTCTCAACATGCAATATCCCCTGACTCAATATTTCACTTTTTCCTGCATTATTTTGAAAGCCAAAACAAGGCAAGGCTGTAAACAAACATACTCTTATAAAAATACACTAAAACCCACTATACAATAGGTCTATAATTATTTCAGTAAAAATAACTCCCTATTATATGTAGGGAACTTGTGGGGGAGGACTGGAAAGTACAGAAGGGTGGCACAAAACACCACATGCTGACCTCTATCTCTCGGAGTTTGGCACGCTTTTCTTCACTCATTTCTGAATACTTGACTGATGACTTGGATTCAGGCATTTCTTCTTTAATAGGATTGGAATACATGTGTTGTTCTTCTGACTTAGAACTCTGAGTGTCTTCCTCATCTTCACTTTCTTCTTCTTGACTTTACAGAAAACATACAGAATTAACTGATACATATGTATTTGAGACAATTATCTGTTACAAAATTTACCATCTCTCCTACTTAGTTTTTATGATTAGTTACTAGTTTTGAAATCTGTTAAGTAAGATCATGTTATGTAAAAGTCTGCAGCTACAAAACAGTCTCCATCTGTGAGAGAGATATCTTAATATTTTCATTTAATTAAATCATTAGTTTTTATTACTCAGATAATTTACACTTTTCATATAAACAGACTGCACAAGAATTCTTGAAATTTACAGTCACCAAATCCATATCTAGCTCAGCTACAAAACTATTCCACTACCTCAACAAAAGCTCTTTAAGTGCTGTAATCGTGCTTTTCAGATATAATACGTTTTATAAAAGAACACGATTTAATACACTTTTGCTTTTTGGAGACAAACCTGAGACATGGCAGATAGTCAAAATTATATTCCCAGACTGGCCACTGGAGTGCTGCAGTGCTACATGCCATGCAGTAAGATATTTAAAGCATTACTAATAAATGCTCTCAATTGCCTAAAGAACAAAGTAAAAGACTACTCAAAACCAACAGATGGCATGGAGTCTATTAGAATCCAAAGATACACATACAGCAGAACATTATTCACTGTGTTTGTCTCAAAAGCAAAAGGCAGATGTTAATATATATCTGACAAAGATTTCCAAACTGCAAAATACTACTGCCTTAGTTCTATTTGACATTAATTTATCAAATCAGCATGAATTTAAAGATCATAGTTAACAACTCTAACAAAAAAGTGTAATTTAAGAGGTTATCAAATAAATTATGGAGGCTGAAAACATGCTGTACTAAATCCCGATTTTTCTCCATTTTCTTATTTTCCTACTTTCAAAATTTCATATTTGTTCTGCTCTTATAATACACATATATATCTTACAGGGAGTGTTCCAAAGACACTCAACCTTAGAAGCAGAAAATGAGTAAGTTTTTATCAGAATAAAAAAGTATTTACTTTGGAATTTCTTCCTCCTCAGATTCTTCATGTTGGTCAAAGAGCTCCCACTTAGAAGTTGTAACAGCTGGAAGAGACAGTAAGATAACTTAAACAACAGAAAAAATTATCAATCTGAAAACTAGTCTTTGTAGATATAATAAAAATTACAATGCGATAAAATTTACCAGCATCTAGCACTTAATATACTGCATATTATCAGAATATTTACTGTTTACATATCTATTCATTTACATTACATATCATGTTTCAGTAAATCCTTCATAAACAGCCAAGTATTTGTCAGTTTGCAAAATCTTATCTTCTAAACAAATATTTGGAATGACTGCCAACTACATACCCAGATTTTTCAGTATTTATTCTTAATGAACTGGAAAATATTTTTAAAGGTTGGTAAGGTATTAAAGTAGAATAACAAAAGCAAAACACAGTTTTCTTCACTGAAGTTATAACCAAACAAAGAAGTTACGATTGAAAATCCTACTGTATTACTACAAAAATCATATTAACACTTTTAAACAGATCAGTTGAAGACAAACATTAAATAGGTAAGTGACCTTGTGCTTCGAGTTCTGATTCATCCACTGCTTCCCACTTTGAAGGGGCAACTTTAAATATAGGCTCATTCTTTTTGGAGTCTTCAGCTGTATCCACTGTTGGAGAAAGAGACAAAGAAAAATAATTTCCAAGGCTCTTCAAAAGTTCAAACAGAAAAATCCTAACACAACTATCAGATTCAAATACTGCAGCATATTATATCATTTTATTAGGATTTGGAACCTGATGTGCATAACATCAGAAGACACCTATGGTGTCTCTGAAGCAATTACAATCTAAAAGCAGTTTTAAAACTAGTTCTTCCTCAAACAATTTGAAATTAATCAATTCAACATTTTACAAAGCTACATGTCATGTTAATTCTTGGTTGTACTTGTAAAAACTAGTCAAAAAAAATAATCAAAAATTAAAGACTCAAATTGAAAATCGAAAAATTTCATACAAGGAACTCCATCAAGATCATCATCCAGTGATTTAATTGGGACTCCATCCAGATCATCAATAGGAGCAGCATCAATAGGAATTCCATCCACATCTTCCAGCGGAGCACCATCAAGCTCTTCCTCAATGGGAGCACCATCAAGATCATCTGGTACTTCCTGAAAGCAAATAATCATTAATTATTTCAAGAACAAATCTACATTACTTTTATTCACTTCGTCAATTATTGTTTCATTTCTTTTTAAGGGAGTAGTTTTAAAAATACCTAAAACCCAAAAGACTAAACTTGAACAATTTTTAGTACCAAGTACAGCTGCTTATTTCAGAGGAAAATTATGACAATAACCTCCTATAAAAATTGTAAGCAAGAACTTGGAATTTGTCCACAATTTACTGGAAGCTTTGCAATACCCATATTCAAAAGAAGAGATATTAAGCTGAGATTTAGCTCAAAATGAGCCAATTACAGTCAGATAAATTATACTTACTACGTATGAAAGACACCCTGAGAACCAGTAATCTGGACAACTGACAGAAATCAACTATTTAGGAGGAACACAAATTTAAGAAACACACATAAATGATAAATACACTTATTCTAACTTCTTAGGTACATACGTGCATGTTCACCCTGCTCTATGGCTAATGGAAATAAGCTAGCCTTCCAGTTATACTATAGGTCTCCCTCCTGCCATTCTGAAAGGCGTGTTTCCAGAGAGTTACTAAATGAACCTATCCTAAACATACCTCCATTTACTAGTGTTCACTGCCTTGATTCACTTAAATAATATTTATATATAACTAAACAGATCAGTACACATTCACTAGGTACTAATGGTATTCTAAATAAACATTTTATATTTACACATTTTTCCTCACCATCTGCTAGCATCACTAACAAGGTCACTTACCTCTGTTTCTTTATCTTCCATGATATTCACAAGCCCCAAGAAAATATTCTGTAGTTTGATCAGAAATGGTTCTGGATAGATCGCCCAGTCCTCCCATGCTCGGAAGCATGTCATTACCCGTTGCTAGAAGCAATAGGAAAAAAAATGCTCATAAATTTGTATTAAGAAATTTTAAGTGATCGGAAATACACCACAGAGAACTACTACTGTACACAGCTACTTCTAAGTAGTTCCATACTACAATGATACCATGTTGGGCAAGACTAGTAATTTTACAAAAGTATGTATATAGGAACTACTTTAAAAAAAAATTTCACTTGGGTTTCATTTTTCCTTTAAATTCCTGTTACATTATCAATTTCAGCTGTTCCCAGTTCCTATCCCAATAGTAAATTTCGTTCTGCTCAGATGTTCGAAGCAGGTGTCTTCACTACATGTAACAGAAAATATCTTTCCCTTTGTAAAAATAAAATAAAGTTAGCACTGGCTTATACATATTATTGAACTGAAATTATGTCCCTACTTTCATTTTTTTGTAGAAGTATATTTAAAATGATGGGCTTCAGCTCAAGCTTGACACATTAAATGTAGCTGGAGATGTAAACCAAAAAAAAAAAAAAAAAACAAAAAAAACCCCGAAAAAAAAAACCCAAACAAGAAAGAAAGAAGGGAAAAAAAAAAACCCAACCCACAACTGTAGAGACATCTTTAAAACAGGAGAAGGCAAAGCTAGGCTGAGCACAAGAATGGTGATAAGCAGAGCACTTTATCTCAAAAATCACTCTCAACTACCTGTAGTCAGACTGCTTATCAGACCTCAAAAAGTAAAGCCTAACTATCACCAAAAATATTAAAAAGTAACTTTCCGCTGTTATGTTCAGCAGTTTCTTTCCACATTGAGCAGCCCAAATGTATTTTTGAAAGTGAAATATAGGTGGTCCAAAAATAAATCGAAAAGCTAGTAATAGGCCTTGTTTGCAATTCAAGTACTAGATAGATGTCCGCTCAACTCCACAATTATACATCTACTGATACCCTTCTGCTGTTAGATGCTCATTTTCTTCCTTAATTTCAAGGCCACTTTTGCAAGAGAGAAAACTTAATTTAAAAAACCCCAAATAAATAAACAAAAACACTAACCCAAACAAGCAAACTTCATTAGGAATCTGGAGGTTTAAACCACTTATAGTACACAACCTCTTGTGCAGGAACACTATTTATTTGACTTCTATGGCATGTAAATAACAATGAAATACATACCTTGAAATTTTCAGACTGTAAATGGCCTTGTATTGTACGGTAAGTAGCATTGAGATCAGAGAATATCTGACATAATTTTGTTTCAAAACTAGAATTAAACATATACATTTCTTTAGTTAAACTTCGTAATATGTCTGCTGGACACACATAATTCACGAAAATACCTGGGGACACAGGACTCAAAAGCACAAGGTTCTGATCCCTATAGTAGCCATGAACTGAACTATAAAGCAAATATGATTACTAGATATTAAATCACCTTGGACAACAACAGAACTGTGAAGGGAGATATTCACATCTGCTGCCGTCTCTTTATACAGCCTGGAAGGATTGGAGGAGGATAAAAAGAGTTTTATAACCAAAATTAAATTTCTACTTTTAAAGAATTCTTAGTTATGTTTCTTTTGTAATGCACTCAGTGAGGCCCTCAGTGAAAGCACAGTGAGTAACAGCTGCCCAGCTTCCCTTGAGCTTCTCTCAACGTGCAAAAAATAAGCTAGTACAGCAAAGACACACTGCAACAAGAAACATGATTTGGCATCACTAGAGTTTTGCAACACGTCCAATATTCCCCATCATGCTACCATAACATTAGAGACTCCAGAAAGTACACACAATCAAATATCTAAATAAGACAAACATACTCTCCCTTGGACATTTTTCCTAAGTTCTTCTCAGCACCTTAGAAACAAAGTACATAATCCCCTTACAAGTTCTCCAAACTTCATGGAGAATTAAAAAAACCCACCTTTTAATTAAAAAAAAAAAAAAAAATCTATTTCAAAAATTGACTTAGTCGCATGGATTATTTTATATAGGCTGTCCTTCTATAAAGAGGCACATGAGTTATTCTCACCTCTGTGAGGTTCCATGCAAGTAGTCCCTTGCATAAAGTATATACACTTCTTCTTGCATTACAGAGCAATCCTATGCACTAATACACTACATCTTATACATTTTCATGCAGACATATAAATATCATCCACATTGTAACAGTACGCTCATAGAAAAGTGTGAATTTCTCTACAACCACATTTATCCAGAGATGTACAAAACTGAATATAAGGATTATTTTTTAACTCAATCATCTAAAAATATTATACTTACAATTTCCTATAGTAGGAAGCATTCGCAACTTTAGCTGAAGAGTTGTATAACACATCCGACACGAGATATAATCTTGCAATCTGCAATAAAGAAGGTTCAAATTAAGATAACTCTAGACTTAAAATTATCCTGAAGATACATGCATTTTTTTTCCAGAATAAATACAAGATAGTTTAAACGGTCTAGAAGTTTCAAATTAGAATGAAGTGTAGCACAGCTCTATTCTTAATAAACACGCTAAGAGGCAATTAGCTCCCTGTTATGCTACAGGGTACTCTAGCTACTGTAACATCATTACATAGTGTTGCAAAGGACAGATCATGGCATTCCAATTTTTATTCCCTTGTTGGAACAGACTATTCTGCTGTTTTCAACTTCACAGTAAGGCAGAACATTATTTTCAAGCAGGTTCAGAAAGAAAAATAAGATATAACAAAATCCCACAAGAAAAAAAGCATATTTAAATTCAAGACCATGTTTTAATACAAAATGTCAATGCTATCTGAAACTTATGAAATAATGCTTGTAAATGATATGCATGTGCTGTCAAGCGAGCATTTCCCCCAAAATACAAGATTATACAAAATCTCACACCTTCTTAGGAAGAGGAGTCTTCAGAATGGACAAGGATTCTGTAATGCAGTCTACAATTTCTTCAGCAGCTTCCGCATTATTTAGACAGAACACCATTGCATCACCAATATCGTTCTTCCGGGGTGTTAATCCACGCAGAATCTCCTCTAATTTGTCCCTCTGCCTGAAATACCAGAAATTTTAATACTTGCAATATAAAATTAACAGTACTTTGAAGAATTTCTATTTAATTTCACCACCACCACCCCCCATCTTTAGGACAAGTGCAGTTTTAAATATTTTTAAATTCTGTTGCCTGAGTTTTTTCAGTGACTCATGAACATATGCAAACAAACAAAGTGCAAAAAAATTCCCACTCAAGTCTTGACTACATACAGAAATCAAGGAAAAATAACTGAGAAATACCTAATGCAGCAGATCATTATCTCCAATAAAGTAATTATCTTTGGGGATTTAGTTTAAGCCTAAATCAAAATGGATAAATCTAAAGCATGCAAGTAGTTGCTGCTGCAGAATAAGAAACATTAGATTCAAAAAGCTAGTAAGTAGCAATTATTTCAAGTTTTCCCTGACCTCCATATATAGGGAACACTCTCAAAAGACTATCTTTTTGAGCCTTTAAAAAAGAACATATGAGAAATAAATTATGTATTAAAACCTCTAGAACCATGACTGGTATCATAACTATGATGAAAAGAAAACATAAAAAAATTCCATATGCTAAGAACACAGCTGGAACAGTAATAGCAAAATTCCATGTTCCACTACTGTAGCCTTCCTCACCACACAATTCACAGCAAGGAACTCTGATGATGTGTCTCTTCCTGCTTTTTAACAACTGCTCCCAATTTTAATTTATAACAAACAGCACCAATAAATTTAAGATTATAACAACTGTTTAGTTCATGAGATGATAACAATGTTGAGAAATGTGCTATATACTCCCACCAACAGACAGGACTATAAAATGGGGAAAAACTCTCAACTTTCCCAGCCCCCTTCAAATAAAGAGTTGATAACAATTGGGTTGAAAGGATTCATTGTTCAATGATGACAAATCTAAGCAAATCCAGAATGTTTTTGATGGTACTTGTTGCTAAATAAGACTAAGTGAAAAAGCACTGCAGTTAAGAGAGTTTCTAAGTATTATGACAAGCACGGTAACGTTTTAGGGATGATGTATTATAACTACAAAAACACAACAGGAAAAAAACAAGTAAATTAGCAGTTAAAACAGCACTATAAATTGATGGAAGTTCATACTCTTCCTTAAGTGCACCCTTCTTGTTTGGTTCCTCCACAAACGCTTCTGTTTCTTGCTCTTCTGACATCCCATGCAAGTATGGATTCAATGGTGGTGGCCTCCAAAATGATCCATTTTTGAACATACGGAAATCTTCTGTCCTCCACTTGGTTGGAGCATCTCCCTACAAAAAAGAAAAAAAAAAAAAGAAAGTATTTTTATTTTGGTGTTCTTCTATTTCATTATGCTTGAAGTTACAAATTGTCACTAAAATTCTACTTGCCTGAAGAATTGAATAAAGCTTCCATCTATAATATACATGGGCTGGAGTCTGGTTTTCAAATAAAAACCTAAAACAAAGAGCAAAGAAAAGACACAAAACATATTACAAATTATTTAACTGAAGCAAATTCAAAGGAAGTAATTAAAAAAAAATATAACCAAACCCTATTCAGAATCCCATCTCAGCTACTGAGTGAACTCAAGATAGCTAAAACCATGTACACCTATAGCACAGCTATAGCCACGCACACACATAAGCAATCTGCAAAACAGAGTGCACAGTTCCACAAAGGCACAGCACTTCTCAGAAGTGCAAAGCAGAACAAGCGGGGTCAGAAAAAATGACTGTGCAGCCCCACAGTAAATCAGAAGAATCATCAGTGCAAAGAGTCACTACTGGAGCAACTGCAACCTCAGCACAAGCAGTTATACAGTTAGGTTGCTCAGATTGAATACTACATGACATTAAGTTTTCCACCATTCAGCTGTCTGTCAGACCACTCTGACAACATGAGGGGAAAAAAAAATAAAGGCCAGAATATTTTGGCTAGCATATTTTCTCAATTTGCATATAAAAATCAAAATGAAGCACTTCAACCTTATGCAAATTTTTAAAATGTCGTTAAGCATTTAACATCACTGAGCATTTCCCTGATAAAGTTTTACAGAGACTACATGTCAAAAGAGATTTGGAAATTGATCCTTTTTTATTCCATTAATGACACGACCTGGAAATTCTGGCAACTTCACTGACAACTAAAGTTTAACCCTACTTGCATTGACATCAAAGAAAAATGGCTCTCAGCTCTTGCAAAAGGTTAGCAATTAGGTTCCAGGAAGACCGGACCTTACATTGAGTTTGTCTGTTTTAGGGGGGAACTTTTTTTTTAATGTATGCTACTGCTTCCACTGATGACTTTGAATTCCTCAGAAAAGCAGGTGTTAAATGTAATCTTATTTATTATATGTTTTTATATATGTACAAATGTACTTCACAGTTTGTATATAGTATTTTATTTATTTATATGTACATATTAGTAACAACTGGAATAGTGCATTCTTCTCCATGAAAAGATAGTATAAGCATTTGTACAAGTTGTAAGACTTAAATCCACACATAAAGATAGATGTAAGAAAAACAACTCTTATTATATTTCAGAAATGCAAAAAAATAGCAACAGTGACAATAGTTAGTGCTATTTCAAATTGAAGCAAAGTAATAAGCACCTGAACATTGGGTTGTTGATTTCTCGGTTCATGATCATGGCTTCAAACATAGGCCCTTCCCGTACCACAAACTCTATCATTCGATGTATCAAAGCGAGCAAATTCCTACAACAACAACACAGTTAAAGAAAAATTGATTCAGACCTAACACTATATGAAACTACACTCCACCTAAGATACTACAACTGTGCAGAAGATTATTTTGCTGTATTGTTAAGAAAACTGTATAAAAGATAAGGAACATGGAACATATTATAGCCTTGCAGCATAGACACGGGCATTCTAAAATAAAAACATACCTAAGAGTGGTGGAGTAAGAACTTAAGAGGAGACCTCTTTCCTGAATTTTCACAGGTTAGCCTACGACCATCTCTTGCTTAGCAGAAGCTTAACAGTCCTTATGCATAAAAATGGGCAACTGAACACCGAAGTACAATTAGCTAGCAAGTACAATTAACTAAGCCCTCATCTAAATTGTCTAAACTAAGACAGAAGTGTTAGCTAAAGTTCTCTAGAGGAACAAGTGGCTGAATATTACGCTCAAAAGTAAACACACATACTTTTGAATACTCAATAGAAACTGCATTCATCTTTCAAACTATTCAAGTATGAAAGGAAAAGCAAATAGCCTTCTTGATGACAAACAGGGCAATGGTTTTATTAAATTTAGATAATCTCTTTTTGGTCAAGACTCAACTGACATAGAACAAAACTGTACCTCATTTTGTGTCATACCATCCAATGTTTCCTCCCTCATACACTTAAGTGAACCAAATCACAATTAAAAAAAAAACAAAAATCTGTATTTGTTTCATTCAGCACTACATCCTGAGACAGGCAAGAAGCAGATGTGAAGTGCACATTTTTTGTTACATCTGAAAATGGAGAGCCACTTACAAGCACACTAACAGGAGACAGTCATATAAACTTTATAAAGAATGGTGATCTTCAGTTTCCAACCTTTGAGGGATTTTTGGAAACAGGATCCTGAGTTTTCAAATATAGATTACCTAAATATATCAAAAGCTTCACAGCACGTGTCCTTTGAATGTGATGCAAACAAAAAATAAATACAGATTTTTACATTTTAAAATTTATTTTCTTAGCTGTAACAACTGGATATTGGTTCTTTATGTGTATCTCATTAGATTTCCTCTTAGCAACTTTTTAAATTATTAAAATTTTAAAATTGTTATGTTGAAAAGCTGCAGAATTTTCTTTTACTTCTTAGTAATGAAGTGGCTATTTTCTACCACGAGTATTCAAAGTTCTGTCATAGACAGAATGCACTAGATTTAAAAAAAAATAAATCAGCTTTAAAACAGTAATAAAAATCTGCTCCTGCCATCTGCAAACTTAGCAAAGGTTCTGTTTTATACCAGCTAGCATTAAATCTACATTTGCCTCAAATATTACACAAAAAAACCCCAGCTACCTACAGCTCAATTTTCCTGTCTTTTTATAATCCCAGAAACACTGTAAAGAGGACATAGCCTCAATAATTCTGTAGTCATTTTATTTAAAGTAGCGTTCTGAAAGTTTAAATAGCAAGACTGTTCTTGTCATATGAACTGTATTTGAGAACAACAGTAAGAAAGAAATTTATTATTAGCTTTCAAACCTGTGAGCTATTACACCATTCATTTATTTTAAGGCAAGTTCAATGTGATCATTTCTGGCTTCCCGCAGAACCGTGCCACTGCTTTATATCTATTTAATCTTTCATTGAGTACAATAAAGTTGCATAAGAACAGTTTATGCTTGAACATCTGCTTTGGAAAGACCTCAGATGTACGAAAAAGAGTCAGTACATCCCACATCTGATAGAGGGCATTACATGCATCTTTGTATATCAGACATGACTACTTGAAAGTGAATTTCGCAGAAAAAACTTGATTTCATATACTCAAAGTTTTCTGTTTAGTAAATGTTAAGTAGTAAGATATGTTAAAAAACAGTATTGAAAATTTTTAAACAAAAGAAAATCATTAAATGTATTATCCCACTGAAGTCAGTCAAAACTGCTGCGTGATGCAATGCACTGTGTAATAGTCTCAGCAGTTACCATTAGCACATTTGGAAGTCATGAGGGGAAAAAAAAATTAAAAGTATTTTCAAATACAATTCAGTTAACACAAGCTTTTCTTATGATACAAGCTTTCAAAATGCTACGGTAAATAAAATGGAAACATTATTCTCTGAAAGCTAATTGCTCTGTAAGCACTGTATAGTTTTACAATTACATGTTCTACTGCTCAATGTTTCTCAAATCAAGACGCCTCCTGGTCACCCTAAGGATTCATGTCTCTAACCAACAAAAATTGTACTGTCCTAAGATTTCATAAAAAAAAAAAATACTACTGCATGTGAGCATCTAGGACAAACATGTTAATATACTACTATAACTAGCTTTGAAAATCTCTTTCTTCCCTCCCCACACATGTAAAAAAAAAAAAAAAAAAGAAAAAAGGGACTTTGTGACAATTAAAACAGTGTAGTAAAAAAGATGATAGTTTTAAGTGCATTATTTTAAAATGTCATTTAGTTTAAGTTGGCCAACAAAAAAAAGTTTTTCAGTTATAATAAAACCACATTTATTGGAGCCGATCGTACCAATGTCTGGTCAAAAACTGTATACTTTCCCAATCCATCCCATGATGTTTTCCTGGTCCCCCGCTGCCGCAGACAGTTCAGCTGGTGTTGCTCACCAAGGCCAATGTCAAAGAGAATTTGGTAGTCTTTTGTGCTTATTTACTTTTAAAACAGTGTCGTGTTCCTGTGTCTGGGAAAAGGTTTTAGCTTAACTGAGCAAGAGTACACCTACACTAGTGTGAAGGGAGGAGTACTGAGGGGGATCAAAACGTAAAAATACCCTTGCAATACTAAACTACCTATTTCAATGACTGAAGTTATTAACTATTGCACATGAAAAAAGTAACAGAAATCAAAACCAATTTTTAACTGAATCAGTTAAAAACTGTACAAGTCAAACAAAAGGAAAGGAAAAAAAAAAAAAAGCCCCACAGCACCACACTGGAGACAGCTGCATCCTAGCAGAGGTTTGTTGTGTCAGGACTTACACAGTGCCTTCAAGATAAGCTATTTCACCCTAGCGTTCACTCACAAAATTACCCTGCAACTAGTTCTAGTGCTCAAAATCAATGCGAAAGATCATTACTACAATCTGTCCTCACTAAAAAAAAGTTATTAAGGTAAAGATAACAGGACTGTAAACCACACACATTTCTCTCACGTGTCATGAAAGAACCATTGCTCAGTCAAGCCATTACCTTTTCCTCAACATCACCATTTTTCTGTAAAATTCCGAAGGGGAAATTTTCTATATTTAGATCAGTAATAATAAAGAAAAACATGTACCTTTCTGTTGGGATAACCACTTTGACTATGGCTTGCGACAGAGTCTGTATATGAAGTCACATCAGATAATAAACATAGAATATGTGAGTATTGTTAACAAGTAACAAGCAAAAATATACAAATGCAATGAAAATACTACACATCTATCACAAGTTTTGCAGGCAATCACTGCTGTGAAGTTATAACTAAGCAATTACACAAAATGCAAATGGTTGTGTCAGTGAACCATAAAGGTTCACTAATTGCAAAGTATCAGAACATTCCTGTCAGAATGTACATTGATGTACTGAATAGGTACTACGCTGAATATAATTAAGAAAGGAGTTCTTAAATTATGAAAAGATTCTAAACTATTTGACTTGGATCATGTTGGTATTACTTTATTTCCAAGTCTTACAAAAGACAGCCCTAACATTTAAGTGTCATTCAAAGAATCAACAAATTCTTACAAATGTAAATCAAGTTGGTTTGTGATTAGAAGATACTTACCCTTTTAATCAGCTAATATCCAGAAAAAGTTTGAAAACTGACTCCATAAGTAGCATAAAATACTTACTCAAGGTCCAGATTAATTACCTTCTACACAAAATACATCAACTCCTCTAGTGTAAAAATAATGCTACCCAAATTAAAACGTAGTATTTTCTATAAAGAAAACGATTTAGATACTGCAATTTGGCAGCCAACAAAAGGGGGGGACGTAGGAGAAAAAAATCCAGGGAGCCTGGAGGGGGAAAACGATAGCCAGATTTAAAGCAGCACTAAAATCAATCAGGACCCTAACACAGACATGAAACAGAACTTCAGGAATGAAGTAGGTTCCCTTGGGCTACAGCAGGGAGCCAGTGAGTTTGTACACTAAGGGCCGCCAAAGTCAGCCTGACCAATGCAAATCTACAAAGCCACTGAAATACTGTCACAGATGTAGTACTTAACAGCGAGATATGGCCCAGGGTGCTGTAAGTTACCTTCTCAAAATCTTCCTTGTTTTTTGGTGGTGGTAACATTGGAGCATTAGGATTCTTCAATCTCTCCCTAGGCTGGGCATTAAAAGGCAGTCCTGACGGAGGAGGCGGGAGGGTATGCTCCATCATAGAAGGTGGAATGTATATTGGATGTGGTGGGATAGGTACAGCTTTGCCCCAGCCTAGCTTCATTTCAAACGACATAATCATCTTGCCTGAAAATGTGAAAGAAAACAAAACAAAACCACCATTCTGTTATAAATCAGTTCTGCATCACTCCAGATTTCTCCATGCAAGTGCAGAATTTTGGTTTGACTGCCCTGGTTTACTTTTTGCTTACACTGTTGATTAGTGTATCAGATCTATCAGACTACATCATGTGCAAATGAAAGCCTATTACATGAAATATTTTATTCATCTTCCCCCAATGTACATTTTCAGGAGACTACAGTACACTACTACTTGAATTGTTGAGGAAAAGAATTTTTAAAGCTTTCAATATTCAGCACATGAGAAAGAACAATTTCAAAATTACCTTATTTCTGTACTTAAATTCTTCAAACTGTTTTGTTCATAATAGATTTCAAATTATATTATTCAAAACTAAACATAATAACCAATTAGACCTCCTACATATTGTAAGCCTACTTACTAATGATCCTAACAAAGGACCATTTTGAGTAAGCAAGGCAAGAGCAACCTTTCATTTTCTATTCTTTTTGTCAAGGATGCTGATTTTTGATTTTCAAGCTCTTCCTGAACTGTAAGGACAGCCCTTTCCTCATCATGTAAGACATTTTTTCACTTTTTTTTCCAAATAAAAGATAGATAAGATAGTCCATATGTAAAATTACATGCCTGGTGTAGTACAGTTACCTGTTTAGTATGAGGAATTTAGCTATTATTCGAAAGAATGTAACATATTTACCACCAACTATTGATTATATCCTCTTCACTAAATTTATTCACAAAAAAAAAATATTGTTGGTAAACAACTACAAGTAATAGGCTCCTTAAAATAGTCTGTTTACAGAGGAGAGATTATCAAACATCACCTCCTGCTCACATCTTCCAAACATAAATTATACATCTTTAATCACAGCAAAAGCCACCAGTATTCCCAGCCCTTGCATATACCATAGCTTGATGACATTCAGCTGCCAGTGAAATAGCGTAAACAAAAATCACTGCCAGCGTGGTATCTACTGGAGTTACAGCATATTTATCACTAGTCTGATAAAACAACTTGAAGATATGCTTACAGTTACTCCTCAATATTCCTACAAAAATAATTACAATTCCAAACTGAGCCACCCGTTTACCATTTAAATTCTTCAGTGCTCTTTCAGCATCTCGTCTGTTCATAAAGGCAACAAAGCCACAATTTCTTTCTCTGGCTCTTTCTTCATCAGTTCTTGGCCACATAATTTTAACACTCGCTAATGGTCCAAAGCGTCCAAATTCTTGACATAACATCTCTTCGTTCATCTATGTGAAAAAAGGTAAAAATTAGCATCATGCTACTGTAATTCTAAGATACTCATTCATATTGTTGTCCAAGTGTTGAGACTTTCAAATTTTTAGTTTCTTGAAATAGAACACTTCATTACTACCTCCCCAATGCGATCTACTGCAAAAATTATTTTTAAAATAGCATTCTAAACTGAGCACACTCAAATTTTTGGGATATGATCCACCTTGCATGGAGATATCCACAGAAAAATAATTTTAACTGACTATTTTTGCATCTAGTAACTGCAAAACATTAACTTCTGCAGCATCATGTAGAGGGCATTTATTTAAATGAATACTGCCCCTACAGCTACCAATTATACCTAGCGTATGAGTTTAAACACTTGTGTACAGTTTAAAATGAAAGAGGTAAGAAACTGCCACTTTAAAAAAAATTCTTCCAGACCCAAACATGCCAACACTGCACTTCACTCCTTGGCTCTCAACTTACTTGAGGATTAATGTTTCCAAGATACAAATTTGTTGTGCTTGGATCTCCAACATCATGTGACCCTGGTGCATAATCATCCAGTACTACAATCATGGAGGAAAAAACAGGAAAAATGAAAGAGTCATAATCCTTGCTATGCATTTAAGTGACAACATTATACTGAATGAGAAAAGAATTTATATTACCACCAGATGATCTGTTTCTTCTTGAAGGAGCATCCACTGAATAAATAGAAGAAAAATACATATAAATTTAGTCTACAAATTTTGTAGCCCAAACAAACATAAAAAAATAACATCTACTTACTTGAACGACGCTGGCCATCTGAATCTGACTGGGGTGGTTCAAAACGACTCAATCTACCTTTTGTTTTATGTCTCTCATCACGCTCCTCTTGTATTCTACAAAAAAAAATTTAACGTAAGGAACAAGATGATTTGGAGATTTTTTTTACTCTGTTTAAATTAAATTAGAAATATCAGAATTTTTAATATTATACAATGGGCTTCTTAAAAATTTCGAGTTGCCTGTATGCTTGAATTTCTGTTTAATCAACTGGAATATATCTACCAGAATTATTCCAGCTGCATGCTTTCTCATTCATAATGTGTTTTAATCTCAAACAGAATTGACCTGGTTTGAGAAGCACCTTACAAGAGTAGAAGTAAGAATTGTGCTATGAAAAAGGGACCCAAATTCCACATCCAACTGCCAGAGATCCATCCAGTTCAGATAACTTTTCAAGATGCACACAACTCTTCAGTGTCTATTCCTCCTCCGACCTTTTCTAAGCCTTATTCATGTAGGTTGTCATCTTGTAGGGTAACAGACACCCTCATATGCCATTTCCAGAACATACAGGACCTCATCTCAGTTTATAGCTGAGGATAGTACTCGCCCAAGTAACTATTTGGTCCTTCACAGTTTGGCTTTAAATCCTTATACAAAGATATTGTGTGCTAGGAATACAAGGCTGTCAAATTCATTTACATCAACTAATGAACAGATAGCAGTGAAGTTCAGACACTACTCACAAGAGCCATTTATGGATCTATAATGCAGTGCTTATTGTTTCCTAATGCATACAGATTATTTTGTCTTCCATTCCTAATATCATGGCACTCAGTTACGCTCAATACATGTGCTGCTCTTTCTGCTGTATTACACATTCAAAAGTGAAAGAATCTGCTTTTTGAGGCATTAATCAGCTTGGTCTTTAAATTATGCAAGCTGAAGTACATCTCTAAATTTTAATTACAAGTCTTATTTCTGTATTAATACAAAAGCTCAAATTCGTACTACAATTCCTCTGGATATAGTATGAAACACACTGACAAAACTTCTTATTCTTCCTGAGTCTGGCAAACATTTCAATTCGCTACCAATCTCTTTGCTACATCCCCATCAAGAGAAAAGTCAACACCAAAAACCTAAACATCCTCATTCATTACAGTACCTACTTGTCTCAATGTATCTTCACTAACTTTAACAATGCATGAGTTCATGTTAACAAGTCTTCCCATTTACAGGCTCATACTTGAAAATTTGTAACAGAACTGCATCCCAAATTCCACTTATAAGTAACATACTGACAGCAGCTGTCAAAGAAACAAATCTGGGTTTCCATTTTTTATCTTAGTAGTTGGCTGGCTGAGTCGATCAAAGGTTCTATTCACACCTAACTGATCCAAAAATCATCTTATATAGCTTTGGAAACATAGCCAGTCATTTCCTTACTGGGATCTCTGAAATACTTTGTGCGTTTATGTGTAATTTGTTTGGTTATTTGCTCTGGATATTCTTCTGCTTAGGAAGGCAGTACTAAACTGTTTCAAAGGTTATAATCAAACATCTGACATGCAAAGAAATCCATCCATTTCAACAGACGAATATTTAAGCCAGAATATCAGACTTTTTGGGGGTTTTTTTTGATCATTTTATAGCCTCTGGTCAATACTAGATTTCAAAACAGAAGTCCTTTTCAGCAATAGTGCTAAACACTTCCTATCATCAATCAGCATAAGAAAGGGCAGAAGGAACACCAGATAACTAATTAGATGGCAACTGATTATCCAGACAAATCAGACACCTACACCAAGCATCTACAAGCATGGGTTCTACTCTGTTTATCATTACCATTGTTAATTAAGTCATACCAATGCTAAGCATTTGGGGAAAAAACAAAACAAAAACCTATTTTGGGAAACAGCTTAGCAAGAATGTTCCTAAATATTGCCTGTAAAAACCAGGTAAAGACCTTGCATCTTCTTTATTGACAGTAAAAACTAGTCAAACTTACTGCTTTAATTCTTCTTTAAAAAGTTCCAAATTACTCTTTTTCTTTTCCTTCTCTCCTTTCTTCAAAGGCTAAAATTAAAGATATATCAGCCAACATTTCAGCAGATAAAACAAAATGAAAATAAAAATTATATGTATATAACAAACTTTTACATCATTTCCATGCATATTTTACCCACAGCTTTCAAATCAAGTAAACTACAGGAGAAAAAAAAAAAACAACAAAACAAAGAGACTTGAAAACATTAAGACTGAGCACTATCAAACACAAAGCTAGAAACTACACAATTTAAGAGGAGCTTAAACTAAACTATGTAACTTCTCATTATTACAATGCAGAATTATCAAACACTCTCTCTACAACATACAAATTTAAAATATCTCTGATGTATTTTGTCAGTTTGTTCTACTTAGTAACTTAGAAGCTGACTACGCCCCTATCAAACAGTCATGCTCTAATTAAACTGATACATGTATGTACATATATAGAAATTGAATAAACATGTAAAATATTTTTATTTTATCCACAGCCAAACATTCTACAAGAAAATAATTTCCTTCTCTTGCTTCCTTCTGAATATAAATACAGGTCTGAAGAAACAGTTACTCTAAATAGTTCAAGACCCACAGAAAAAACACTCTCAAATGATAAAGACTATGGAAATTTTAATATTATTTTTTTTTCTGTAGTATATGCACCTTAACTAACTCATGTGAACTCTTATCTTTAACAACATTGCTTTTATACAACCAAATTCAAATGAAAACGTTACCAATAGGCAGACATACAAAAATATTTATTGTGTTACACACTACAGCTTTGGAAAAACTGGACTTCCTACTCACCCCAGGCAAAGTTGTTTGTTTGTTTTTGTTTTTGGGGATGGTCTGCCAAATAAATAAAATCATTTTTACCTCATTATCTTCAATCACCATTGGACAGGGCAAGTGAGTAAACTGCATTACTTGATAAGTATTTATGACAAATTTGAAAAGCAGTAATATTCTTACAATACAAATACTTGCATATGACAGAATAAAACTCAGCATAATAAAAAATGCTACAATTCATTTCTGTAACTCTAGAGCTTTACATACAATGAAAATCAAAACTGCCATCCAGTATTACCCCACTAGTCTAAATTTTGAGTTTTGTTTAAAAGGAGGGCAGGATGGGATCACCCACAATTATCACGTTATATTTCATTTCCCACCCTAACAGGCAGTTATCATATGTTTCACTTATGCTTAAAAATTGTGGTAAACTCTACTAATAGACTTTTTAAAGACATCCAAAACATTAATTACACATACAATAGTACTAGCAATCATATGTAACTATCACTTGACTTGAATACTAAGTTTGTTCATAATATTTCCATTACTTTTTATGATGAAATTTCAGGTTAAGGAACAAACAAACAAAAAAAAGTCATGCAGAAGTCAGAATAAAATAAAAACAAGGTGTTCAGCTTCAAAAATGTGCAAGTTCTACAACTTATTTGGCACAACTCAGAGCTAAAGGGACTTCTCAAACACCGTTAGAAAAAAAACAAGTTCAAAAAACCTCACCAAGAAAAACTTGGATCGATGCAAAGGTCTTTTTTTTTTTTTTTTTTAAGTTATAAAAACCTAAAAACAGATGGCAGCAAGAAGAATTGCTTCTACAGCTTCACAGATTCTCAGGACTGGAGATACTGTTACTTTGCAAGTCACTTATACTGTACTCATGAGAAGTCTGTCTCAATTAGCAGGAACACAGTACAAACATACAGCAGCCAAAGCAAAGTGCAGTACTATGCAGAGGACTACTGGATCTCTGCATTTCACAGTCATCTTATTTGCTATGGGATTAAGCAAATCAAAATTTCCACCTTCTTTTAAGATGTGATCAATGCAGACAAAACAATTCTGCAAGATCACACAGACCTTTTTCTAAGCCCTTCTAAATACTTCCTAAATATGGGGTTAATATTCAAATACGAAACTTACAGGCTTTTTGGTTTCTATCATTAAGAGGGATGGAGGCTTCTCATTAGATGGCTGGCTTGGTTGATTTTTTTGATCTGAAAATCGCGATGAAGGCTTATAGATTTTACCCCGTTTTTCATCTGTTTCGTGCTCCTCTGAAATTAAAGGCAAATTAAAATTAAATTCTATTAACTGATGCTGCACAATACTGTCCAGCAGCAAGAATGCTGTTCTTTAGCTTTGTTCATTTAATTCAACGTATCATTTCATGAAAACATAAAAATGAGAATACAAACTTTCTGTAATTTAACATCTCTTAATATAAAGAAAAATAACAAAGATCATGTATTTTAAAACCAAGCATTTTTTCCTCTGAAGTTTAAAAGACAAATCATGCCACTACCTACCTAATGAGTCAAAGCATAAAGTAAATTTTAGCATCAACTTTCTTTCACTGCTTCTAATGTAACATATGAATTTGAAAATACAATTCAAGGCCAGTCTTCACCTTTACTCAAAGCCAAATGATCCACCACAACCCACCCCCAAAACAAGATAAGTTATACCTTTAGATGCATTAACGATTCCTCCTCTTACAAATGTTTTCACTTTATTACCATCACTTCCTTCAAAGGCAGCAAGGAATTCTTCATAAATTTCTGCAGCAGCCTTCTCATCCTCCTACATAGCAAATGTTAATCTATTTACTATCATCACAGGACAACCTTCACTAGACAGCTATTCTTAAATTAGCTATGTGACATTCCTTTCTATTTCCTTGAGTCCATGCTACAAACTGCATCAAACGAGTTTCCATTTTAGACAGAATTCAAATTTCTGAGAAATGTGGGAAGAACACAGCACATAATACTTAAAGCAAATAAGGCCTCTATGCTCAAGTATGACTGTCCATTTACAGGAGTTTACATGGCAATTTAACATTCAAAAGATGCCAGATAGAAAAGATGAAAGACCAGTGTTACGAGACTGAAGCTTTGTTGACCTAAGCATAAGACAACAGTACGTGTTCCATCTTACCCATTACAATCAACCCATGTGACTGAAGGAGATTAACAACAGAATCACCTTTCTGTATTTCCCAGAGAAAAAGTTAATTCAATGAGTTAATAAAGTTGAGTGAGACACTAAATTTATCATTACTGTGTTTCTTCAGGCAGGGATTTCCAACAGCCTGGCAGGAGATATCCCACTGAAATACCCCAAGAGTCATATGCGTGAAGTTCAAAACCCAAAATTTTCACAACTTCCACCTTACCAAATATAAGCTTATATTTCCTCAAATTTGGATGCTCCTGAGTATCCTAAAATTCAGTATCAAATTTTAATGTTTTTATTAATTCCAAAACAAGTCAGTAGACAAAAATATGTTTTACCAAATTACAGGTATGTATACTGAAACAACTTCAGAGACAACTCTTTCCACTTACTGAAATCCAATGATAGAGAGCAAATGAAGAACAGAAAATAACCTAAGGTGATGGCTGCCTCCATTTTGAGCAATAGAACAATCAATGGATTGTTGTAATTTGGTATTTCAGGAAGTCAGAGAACTTGCTGTCTCACAGAGAAGGAGACAGAAGCAAGACTCTATCTTAATGCCATGGATGCCAACAACTAATTAAAAATGTAAAATACAATTAACTTTCATTCTTAGAAAGCTGCAATTATGAAAATAAAAAAATTTGGTGCTACAGCTGGTTGTAATCTAAAAGTATATTTCAGCTCTGTATACAAAATAAAATTTTCATCATATACCACTACCTTCTTTTTTAATTCTTCTTGTTCCTTCTTGCTCAGAGTCCGTTTGGCAGCACTCATTTTGCCAATACTGAATGCTTTAAGTTTGCTTTCCATTACAGGCTGCAAAAGGAGTAAGGAAACAAACATTAAACTTTACAAAACAATTAAAACAATGTTACTCTTCACCTTGGTCTAGACCAGAAACTTCAGGTAGAAAGTGACTTAACCTAAACAAAACAAAAAAGGCTTCCTGCACTTGCCATTATCTAATACAGCAACAACAACAAAAATCTATGTGTTTTAAAAAACAAATCACCCTTTGTTTAATGAGAAAGCTTTTAATACACCATTGAAACACAGCTGAAATCTGAAGGGTACTTGCTATAAGAGTCTGGAGATCTTACTGCTACGCAACAGTTTCTGAACCTTCAGAAATACACGCTTTGCACTACAGTTCTTTTTTGATCATTTCCATTTCCGGAAAAAAAAAAAAAAAACAACCAACCAAACACCACCACAACAAACGTTCTAAAAGCTTATCTGACTATTTTGGCTAGAATAATGTTGCAAAAGGTTGAACAGGTGTAACTGAAGAACAAAATGGATGCCAAATTTCAGTTGTATTTCAAGGTTAAGTGTAATGTTTTTGTTTGAAGAAGAAAATGCATTCTTGAGTTTTTCAGCTACTAGTTAAATAAAACAAAATACTTCACATTTAGCTCCTAGATTCTTTCTATTTTAGGTAATTTAACCTCCACTCCTCCCTTCTTGAAACGCTGATGAAGGAAGGACGCCACATAACAGTTATTTCTGAAGAGAATGGAACTAGAGTTCTTAAGATTCTATTTATGCAGTTAACAGACGGTAAAGTGTTGAGAAAGGGAAGACAACAGGATGAAGACCATGTTCAAAAGACATGGGCAATGGGAAGGAGAGAAAAGATAAGAAACCTCTCTGGAAACTCCTAGCTTAACACAGTAATTTATAAATAACCAGCACAAGAACAAGGAAAAAGCCCCAGAAGAGCAAAACACAAGCTGTTAGCCTTCATCTTCAAAATATTTTGGATGCTCTTACACAATGCAGAGTGATGCCTAAAACTACCGCTTCTGCAATGACAGCTATTTTAAAAAAAAAATCATCTCAATTTAATAAAATATCAAGACAAATAAGGTGAACAACTTAACTGTCATATTATTAAAAAATTTCAGATGACAACTTCAAAGAAAGTTTCTTCTAGGAATATTTTTCTTTGTAGAGTTTTATTTCTAGTATCAACTTCCTATTCAGAATTTTTTAGGTATGAAGAAGTACTGTGAAAAACAACTGCTTGAAATACCTTCAGTTTATAATCCCTGTTCAGTACCACAAACACCTCTTAGATCTGTGCCAAGAGTATGACCAAAATAGCTCTTACTTCTTTGCAAAGCATTTCCTACTTCATCATTAAAAGGAAAACTATCAGTTACAAATTAATGAAGCATTGTCTGTGAAGCTCTCTGGTTTATGACACTATGTTTGTCAACATGAACCGCTGTGACAGGTTTATCAGGAGCTTTTTGTGTACCTGTGTGTTTTTAAAGTTATTAAAACCCAGTGTTCCCGCTGTCTGAAGGACAGCTTATATTTCAGTATGACAAACAACCCTGGCAAAACGTGGGCATATTGGTAAGGCACAGCAATGCAGACAAAACAAATAGCGCTCTCCTACCCAAGGCTTATCCTGTCATCAGGAAATAATCTCTCACAGTAATGTTACAGGATACCTGCAGATCAGCCACATGAATACATGTTCTAGTGACATAAGGGAAGCAGCTGTAAGATAACAAGAGTTGTAGCACTAGGATCTCCTCAGTTTAGAAAGAGTCCCAGGAAAAATAAAAACCAAGAAAACATAAGACCTTCAAAGTGGCTGAAGCAATATAAGTTAATAGGACTGAACTAATTTATGCCTGCTAGTTACATTCCAGTAGGCAATTATAACAATAACAACATTATTATTAACCATATGCAGCTTCACAGAATTCCTAACAGAGCTATACAAAACCTGAAGGCCTTCCCCCTGCAAAAAAATGGAAATAATATAGTGAAAAGGGTAAAGCAAATGATGGAAGTGAAGAGAAAACTTGTAGCTTTCAGGTAGGTAATCAAATAACTGTATGAAAGCAGAACTCCCATTAAACATAGCACTGCATTGACTATAAGAAGACAAAGTACTGACGTCCCAGCACCATGGACAACACAAAATAATCAAAAGAGATTTAAGAGTAATCTTCCAAATTGTAGCAAGTAAAGCAAATCAATAGAAGGACCTACTTCTTTAATAAATTAGGGTCACACAATCTCATTTTTGAGAAGTCAACTGTATATAAAAAGACACTTCAATATAGTGACTCTTATGATCATCACCTTGTATTTTGAACTATTCCTCAGTGTAAGAGATAAATATACGCAGGGTCCTTACAGCCTCTTCCAGTTAAAGTATCTATTATGAACGCACTATCACGCAGCAGAGCTTCCTACACTCGTGGTTGTTTGAAAGTTTCAAGAAATATTTTTGAACATGAAAATCAATGGTTCATTTACAAACACCTACAGATTAGATACCAAATTCAGTCCGCCTGCAGCAAGTAGTTTTCTTTAGAGAACAGGACTATTTTGAGTTTGCAGGTTTGGCTGGATTTTTTTGTTCGTTTGGGTTTTTGTTGTTGTTTTTGTTAAGTATTTGGACTTACATGCGTATCCGCAGATCCAGTGGTGTGTACTGCATCTGGCACTCTGACCTGAAGAGAGAATGAAGAGGAGGTGAGGCACAGAAGGAGAAACAAACAACCTCTGCTTTTTTTATTCAGTTCTTTGAATGCAATTTTCATCTCAACTTCAACATCCAAGTACACGAGTTACATGTAATGTATTTTAATGATATATCTGAACAAAGTCACAGCATGAACAATGACAATATAAGGCAAATATGGGATTAAAGATAGACTGTTCTTGCTACCATTAAAAACATCTGAATGTCCACAGCTGGATTTTATAAACATGCCACTAACACCACTGCACAGAATAAAAATTAAGTTTGTTACACTGAATCTGCAAGAGCCGACATCAAAGGCTGTTAAGTTACACAAAGTGCTTGATTGTATTTGCCTTACTGTCCATTTCCAAAACTGCTCTTAGTATGTTGTACACAGATGCAAGCTGGCCAAGAACACTAATTTAAGTCCAATTTGTATGTGCGAATTAACATTATCACTTTACACTGTAATTGCACTTTAACATGGAAACCAGTGTAGATACAAAATTTACATTGGCTTTTTTAAAAATCAGGTTTTTAAATGAGTTGAAGTGATGGAGAACACTCCAATGAACAGGACTGGACACATTTTAAAATTACATAATGCCCAAATTCCAGAAAAACCTCACTGACATAACATCTGCTATTAAGACCTAACTGCCTGATGCACAATTCATATCTAAATTGAAATGTAAGTCAAAATAAAACATTTCCATTTGCGGAAATCTGTTCATTAGTTGCAGAACATTAGCACTTCTCCTTATTACCACAAATTTTACAGTTCCTACCAGAAATAGTAATATACAGTGCTCATCTCCAGTCTTCCAAAACAGACAGGTTTTTTTAAGAGAGAAAAAAAAAGGGAAACACAAACAAAAAACCCAATTATGTCTTACTCTTAAAGACTTTCAGTCCACTTACCTGCAACACTATGCATTATTCACAAGGCACATCTTTGCACAGAAGTTAATAAAAAGTTTAGTTCACGTGCATCAGTAGCAGTTAATTAAAATACCCACGGAAGCAAATATCACAAGCATCTTTTACTAATACCGCTTCCTGCAAACTTTTCCTCTGAATTTGGTGCTGGATTTTTTTGTGATTCACAACTGCCTATGGCACTCAAATCAGTCATTTGCTATCCACAGTTCTACGTACTGCAAAAAAGTAGCTTAAGGAAACATGTCCTCCCCCTGAAAGTACAGCACAACATCACACAGATGAAGGACACCGGGCAAAAGAATTTCAGGACTTGAAAACAGCACTCTACCTGCTGCCAGCTGCCACTCTGCAGCAAACACAGTAGTTACAATTCCACCCTTAAACTAGTAATTCAGATCTGCAGGTAAATCTCAACGGCGGACTGATACAATGTCATCTGCCTTAAAGTACTGACAGAGTCAAGATCTGGCACTGCTTGAGGGAAGGAGGTTGTTTGGCAACAGCAGAATGAAATGACCATTTCTCTATTTTCCACAACTGTTTCATTTACAGAAGTTTTGGAACGCGACACCTTCCAGCAGGGATGGGTGCTGAAGCTGCTCTCAGAGAGGAGAACAAACAAGGCACCATACCTCGTAACCAACAGTACGCTCAGCAGAATGACATTTAAGACACAATATACTGAGGAAGAACATAAAGGTAACGGACATTGTATCTGTTTCTCCAGCAAGAGAGCAAATGATATTGCTTGAAAAGCCTTTCAATGCATGGCAGCACACAAGAGATTCTGCAAGGTTAACAGTAGGCAAGCAGGCCAATGATTAAAAAAGTCTGGAAGTTGCTGAGCTCGAAGTACAGCAGCACTCCCCAACCCACCAACAGGGACCACGTGCTGTGGAGAAAGCCACCCCAAACCCTAGCCAAGCAACAGAACTTCTACTAAAGTGCACTCTGAAAACTTCTGAAAGCAGTTTTAGCATTTAGATCAAACTTCTCCCACAGCAACTCTGCAGAGCCACATTATTCTCCTCCTTAAATAGCTCTTATTTTCAAGTTCTTCTCTCCCAACTATAAATAGCTCTTATTTTCAAGTGCTTCTCTCCCAACTAGAAATTTAGTTCATACCTTTGGTAGTGCTTCTGACCATCCAAGCAACTGTACCCACAAAGCACAAGATGATATGACTTTAACAAAATTACACATTGCTAGCTGTCTGTTTCTAAATAGCAGCTATTAAAAAACTACTTCTCACAGCACTGCACTTTGCACCCATGTGCACCACCTCGACAAAAGGGGCGATTTTGTTTCCTTAAGGGTTACATCAGCTGAGTTGACTCAGCAGAATCAAAGTTTTTCTAACATTCACAGAGAGAAGCATATCAGAAGATGTTGCCCACCTCTCTTGAAACCTGTAACAGGATCATTTTTACCTCATCATTTTAAGCAGCTCAACTGAACCAACTGTTTAGAGAAACATGCCAAAAGGTCTGTCCTGCACCTGGAGATGTCAGAGATGTGAGGATAGCTCCCTTGATGTTCAAAACACTGAGAGAAAAAATGTGATAAGTCCATCTTCCAGTCATTGCCAGCATAAACAATCCACAAATGTCCTCTTACTCCCAATTCACTGCCTCTACTGCTGTGCATGAAGACTATCTTTTTTTTTTTTTTTTTCCCCCCTAAAGCAGATTATTTTTGAGCTGGATCACTTTCTCAATCTCTTTCACTGCTCAGGTCCCTCAAAGAATTGTGCCAGCATAACTGAAGTAGCAATGCAGGCTGCTGAAATGTCATTCCAGTAAAATATGGCCCTGTCAAACCACAGTCTTGGAGGTCAGGTCGCTCAAAGCTCCATTACCAAGTCCAGTCAAGTTTAGTCAACCTTCAAAGGAAAAAAAAAAATTTTAAAAAAAAATCTTCAAAGGAGCACACCAATGAGATTTATGACAAATTCCCATCAGAGAGCCAAAGCAGAGAGCCCTCTCTCAGATTCTGATGTTTAAATTTTCTTCCTGCTTCACGGCAGCTTCCAAAGAAAACAGAGACGAGATGACTGTTCTCCCAAATCTTCCTTCCTGTCAGCAGTGCAAGTGCCCACAAATCCAGCTCTTCTTAGTTTCTCCAAATGTAACAATCTCTGGATAAAACTGGCACGATGTTACTTCACAAATATTTAAAATAGACAAAAAGCAAACTTTTTTTTTAATGACTACTGATGCCATTTCGTAAAACAACGAAGAGCAACAAAAGCTGCGAATAAAACGCAGAAGACAATGCCATGGCCTTCCAAATGCCAAGTGTTATTTTTACAACTAAAATGGCTACAACTTAAACATAAATAAAAGCCCTGCCTCTGCAAAAACTAATAGCTTCAGGGAAAAGTGTTAACAAGAAACTCTAGTGTAAGACATTCTTGCCCTGTTCCAACACTTTCCATTGATCCTGCCACCATACTGGGCAGCTGCTCACCCTGAGCTAGATCACTTTTCCAGAAGGAAAACGATTTTCTCTAAGTACTTGCAAGGAATGCTATTGCCAATATAACCTTAAACTCAGATGAACAGAAGCTGCCCACATTTAACTTCCTACTGCTGAGTGAAAACGAGAAGGACACCTCCTTATATGTCTCCATCAACAGAGGAACACAGTGATGCCTCTCCTGCTCCTGGTCACCAGTTGAACAATACAAGGAAAGTTAAAGATCATGAGTTTCACCATCCTGCAGAATGCTACATCTAGCTTACCAAGGAAAACTGTCAATTCTCAAGCAAATAATCACTGTTCTTCAACTTTTAATTAATGTATAACTTATTCAAAAGCCCAAGAAATGCATTTAAGATTAAGGAATGTTGTTAAAACATCTTTTAGAAAGCCAAATGGGAAACCTACAGCTTTATCCAAGTGGATAATCGCTTCTGCCACATGAGACCCAATTTGTACAGTACTGTATGTAAGAACAGTGGACATGCAATATAGTCACTATTCTCAGAAGATAAAATAAGAAAATGGCACAGTCCTTGAGCAGCTAATATTACATCACATCAAGATAATAACTTAACATAATCAGTATCTGCCATTTTAGAATCATATACATGCTGACTCCTGCGCAGTCTTGGGCAATCTCTATTTCCTCTTCCTTAATTTTGTCCTTCTTTCCCATTTAGATTTCTGAAAAATCTCAAGCGTATATCTTGCTATCCTAATCTCCAAGTGACGAAAGAATAGATGTTGCTTTTGCAACACATTTCACATCCGAGACACTCGAATTTATTTAGTAGCTGACAGCATCATAAAAATCAGCTACCACCACAGCAACAGAGGCAACAGGCGCTCCTGGACCTGTACCATCTCCAGCGATGGTTTTCAGATAGTGCATCAAACAGATAATGCCTGACTGAAGGAAGCTTGATTTTAAACTATAAAATAAAGTATCTGACTGGGCATTCAAAATCAGTACCTGGACACTAAGACTGAAGAAAACACACCATAGGTTCTGAAAGGGAAAAGCTGTATCTTATTGTAAACGTTAAAGCCTTCAACTGCTAGGCCACAGCTCTCCACAGGACACAGAAAATAAAACGTCTCTGTGTCTTCCCAGAAGGTACAGCTAGAAGCCTCCAAAGGCACATCTTGGAATTGCCACTGAAACATATCCTATGGAGTCTACCAGACATATTTTTGCAAGTACAATTATTCTTATAACTTGCTAATATGGTGCACCAAAGAAATGGAGCCTAAAACTTCAATGTTGATATGTAAGTAAATGAATTTTACATGATTAAAAAAAAAAAATCAAAATATTCAAAAAAATATTTAAGAAATTGATAAAAATGGTTATTTGCTTAGATTATTAAACCATAAACATTTTCATACAGGCTCAACTAAAAATACACATTTTTATCCTTGTGTTAATAAACCAATTACAAAAAATAAGAATATTACTTTATGTCACACTACTTTCTGCAGACACCTGAGAAGTATCTCTATGGATATATGTATCACAAACGACAGAAAAAAACCCCACATACACCCTGCCGCGCCCCCCCCCCCCCCCCCCCCCCCAAGAAAGCTGATGTTAAAGGAAATAAATCCCAAGAGCTAGGCATGTCTTACTTTATTTAATTTTTCAACAAAAACGTTCTCATGGATCCAGGTATGTACTAACACTATTTTCTTTGGCACATAAAATAATACTGACAATACAAACCAAGCATGAGAAAAAGACTACTGGAAACACAGCATATACATCTAAAGTAATGGGAAACTGAGGGGTGACAGGGAACTGCACAAAGATGGCAAGATACAGGATCTCCTCAACAGGCCTCGACAGACTAGCATTCATATTTGACTTTACATTCTCTAGTAGTTCCACTGAATTCAAAGGGATGGATGATTTAGTATGAAGAGTTAAGTGTCTGCACATACCTCTGCAGAACTGAGATCCAGGACAGAAAACAATTCTTATAAATTAATTATTATTCTATATTTTAAAAAATATCATCATCAGTACAGAAAGAGTACATAATAGTACATACAGGAACAAGGATCACATCTTGGTTGGTTTTGTGTATTATGTTATCGGTTGCAGTAATCAATAATTAAATTATTATTCCATGTCTAATTATACATGAAATCCCAAAACGCCTTATTCCCTGGAAGCCATTCTCCGTAAATTAAGACCTACTTTACTACTAAAGTTTTCTGTCCAGCTCTTACTTGCAGTTCCAAAGGCAGGATAAAAAAAAAAAAAAAATAAATGTTTCCTGGCAATATCTGGAATAGATCCTAAATGGGAACCAAAATAAACCTCTCCTACTCCACTAACTCCAACTGGCTAAACATGCAAAGGCTCTCAGTAACTATATTTCAGCTATTTTCCTAGCAGTAAAATAAAAATGATAAAATAATAAAATCCTGATTTAGGTAAATACAAAAATGCATGAAAATTATTAATCTATGTAGCACTGGAAATTCCTGAGCCAAAATGTGGCTTCTCCCTTGCCCGATTCATACACGAAATAAATAAATAAACATACCTTACCTGACACACACACCCCTCAAAAAAAAAAAAAGTCAACAACTGGAAGATTTATATACTTCTGGCCTAAAACCTGCAGCAGAGCCGAGCGAAAGGGAGTGCCACCGATCGCTACTCCACAAACTGCCAGCTGCCAGTGTCCCCCCCAAAACACCTCCCGCCCTGCACCCTCCTGGCGGGGGGATGCTCAGACAGCAGGGGTCAGGGCTGTCACCCCCCTCACCGACACCTTTCCCCGCACCACCGGGACTGCCCTGCGAATCGCTCCAACAGCAAGCAGGAGGAGCGGCACGTGGGGAGAGCGGGGAACGCCGCGGCGATTCTGTGAAATCTGTAATTCCATCGCAAATTAAAGACTCGATCTCAAATTACCGCTTTCCTTCATCCTCGCAAATTGGGAACTAGCCCCACGCGTGCCTCAGCCCACGGGGGATCAGGGCTGCCAGCACGAGCGGCACGGCACGCGGACCGGGGCAGGACCGGGGCATTCGCCGCCCGCGCTGGCTGCGCAGCCCCCACAGACCGGCCCGCGCCTGCAGTTACCGCGCGCTCCGCCGGGACTCCGCTCCCCCGCCCCGCCCGCGCACGGAGACACCAGGAGGCCGCTGCCGCTGGCCCGGGATAGAGACGTGCCCAGGGTGGTCCCGGGGATGCCCCGCGAGAGGCCCGGGCGCCCCGGCCCCGCCGAGCCGCCCCCTTGCCGCCTCCCCACCCCCTCCCAGGGCCCGCAGTCACCCCGGGCATAGAGCAGGGACGGACCAGGCCGCGCCGCCCGCGCCTCACCACCCCGCCACTCCCAGGCCCTGCCGCCGCGCCGGCAGGCGGCAGCCGTGCCCCCCCGGCGGCAGAGCGGGCCGGAGGGCCGCGGGCCGCCTCGCGGAACGGCCTCACCTTCCCACTGGCTTTCTGCGAGCCGCTGGGCGCCTTGTCCGCCATCTTGCCTCTCCCCTCGCTCAGCCCTGGCGGCGAGGAAGCGAGCGTCGATCCCACCGAGCCCGTGAGCGGAGGGCGGGAAGCCGATGGCCGAGCCACCGATGGGGCGGCCTCCGCCCGGGAGGGGCGGGACTGGGCCCGTCCCCGTGTCCTCTCCTCAGCGGAGAGGCGGGGCGGCGCACCGCCCCAGCAGTGTGCCACCCCGCCCCGCACGCAGCGCCACGCCTTGCTGCTCTTGCGCTCTCATTAGCAGAGGAAAACCCTAATGCAGTCGCTAGGTAACCCAAATCTGCCTGGCAGCCAGCTGCGGTAGGGCGGGCAGCGACAGGCAGCCAGCGGCGGGAGCCCTCGGTCCCTCGGCGGCCGCCTGGGGCACAGCTGGCACCGGCCGTGCTGCCGCGCGCTGCCCCTACCTGTGTGAGGGACACGCGGCCCCGCGAGGGGTGGGCACGCAGACACGGCACTGCCCCTCGCAGCCGTTTGTCATCAGCAGGCGATTCCCACCGGACATCAGCAGGTGGCAGCTGGGAACGGCTCCGGCGGGACGAGCGGAGCATCGGCAGGGCGCAGCTGGGGGCGCTGGCGAGGCCCGGGGTGGGCGGTGTGGGGTCCGGCGGCGCTGTGGAAGTGCCGGAGCGCTCTCGGTGCACACCAAGAGCCCAAAACGTGTCTCCGTCTGGGAAGGGCTCCCCGGGGTGAGGCTGGCAGCGCGCTGTGCAGCTGGAGCCCTCACTGCTCACCCACGGCCGTGCGCACTGAGCAGCGCGTGGGCCTGACCCTGAACGTCTGGCAAAGTGAAACAGAAAGGGCACTGTTGTGAACATCAGAATGGTACCTCCAGTCAAGAAAAACCCGGGAAGAAAGAGTGAAAAGGGTCCTCCGTGGCTGGGTTTGATAGCACACCATCACAGCAACTTTTTTGAACATTGCTTAAGTAAAGATTATAACCAGAGCTCACATCACATTTGTCACGAGTCTTGCATTCCCATGCGTTTATGGATTTTCCTCATAATGTGGAAGATGCTGGGGGTGTGGTAACACTTAAGGAAAAGACAGTAGATACACAGAAATGAATGAAGGCTTTAAATCCACCAGCTCCCAACACCCACTGCCCTGCGAGCGACAGGAGGGAGCAGGGCCCACGCTAACAACGACGTCCATCAGCGGAGGACGAAGTGGGGGGTTCCAGAGGCGGCAAAAAGCAAAAGGAGATGGTGAGAAGGGCACAGGACTGGAGGTTTAGAGTGGAGGGCAAAACCCTCAGGAAACCTTGCCTGCTGCAGGTGTGTGTCCAGCTGTGCGGGGAGCCGGTCCGATAGGAGCATGTCACTCTGCCAGCCGCTGTCTGAGCGTGAAGGTTGAGCTGTGTTTCCATGACAACACTGGCTGTCAAATAGGTCGGTTAGCGGAAGTGACACCGCAGCGTTAACGAAAACAAACAGGAGCTGAAAAGCAGAACAGCCTCCCTGAAAGGCAGAAAAGGAGGATCCATACGTGCGGCCAGCAGTGCGGACACAAGTGAAAACTATCTGCCACCGCTTCTTGTTCCTCCTGTGAAGAGCAGCTTCACAGGGAGAGTGGGGAGCGGGAGAATGCCGCCCTCCGCGGCCGGCAGAGGGCAGGGCCGGCCCGCCACCGGGCATCGCCACCGGGCATCGCCACCGGGCATCGCCACCGGGCATCGCCACCGGGCATCGCCACCGGGCACCGGGCAGTGCCTGCCCTGCTGCTCCCCAGCTGCGCCCCTCCGCACGCCTTAGGTGAAATTCACCACATTGCGTGATTTCTACTTCCTAAGTCACACCAAAAAAATAGCAAAATAATAAATAATAACAGTCTTGCTGTAGATGCAAATTGCTTTCTGCTGCAATCAAATAAGGGTTGGCCAGAGAGTGCTGCTGCAACTAGGAACGAGGTGAAGTAGACAGAGAAGGGTCATGTGGCAGAAATCCGCATTTCTTCCTGCTTTTCAGCCCTCCTTCCACCGTTTGCAAAATAACCATGCAAAAAATTTCTGGTAGTAGGACTGGATCAAGAGATATCGGATGTTTATTGAGCTCCCTTCAGCAATAAGCAATTACCACAATAAGTGTTTGCTATACCTACAGCTAACACAGTACCTTACCATATAGGATCTCACCTTCTGCTCTGGAGGACAGCTCTCCATTTCTGCAACCACTTGCACAGCTTTCTGTGGGCACCCTAAGGCTTTGCACATGTTTGAAGTGGAATCACTGCTGGCTTGGAGGAAAAGAGGGAGAAATGAAACCCACCCAATGACAGCAGGATCTGGGGACAATTCCATCAGTCTTTTTAGGATTTGTTGAGCTCCAAACTCACCCATAAAGGAGCCTTTCCACAGAAAGGAATGGTGTTGGCCAAGGAGCTTTAGAGATGGATTGGGCAGACTCTTATTGCTTCAGAATCCAAGTCAAGTCCTTCTCTCCTTGCATCTTTCTCACTGTTTTCTTGAGAACCACTTCACCAGCTTGCAGAGGCACAACATTAGTGTCATCTGTGATCTGCTTTTGGATTTTTTTAACCTGGTAGTGGATACAGGTAAAGCAATGAGTTGGAAGCAAACCAGCTAGGGAGCTTACACTGAATAGAAAAGGCACTTAGGGCTGCAGGAGGAGACACTAGATGCTGCTCAACCCTCCTGGGACTGCATTAATAGACCTGGTATGAAAGAAAGACTGACACTTCTGGATAAAGGGCAAACATCTAGCTGGAAAGAGGAATGTGCCCTTGGATGCTAGAGTTTTGGGGCCACTAGTGTTTAGAAAATTTGTGCTCCATTTGGCCTCAATGCCTTTATTTAATCCACCTCATTAATCCTTTTTAATTATCCACCTCATTGTTTAAATCCTCTGCTTACTTCTCAGCCTCTACGCTCTTTTGTAATTAATAAATTTCACCAAATTAAGAGCATCATGATCCAGAGCACGCTGTGAAAAACAGGAAAGATAGATATATTTAAGAGTTTCAAAGGTCATCTCTAAAGAAATTTTTTCAGAATGAACTGTACTCCTGAATCTGTGCCATTTATAATGCATGGCAATAGTACAGTAGCACTCATATACAGTTAGTGAATGACAACACATGGCAGTGTCTTGGGCTTAATGGGAGAGAAAGTGGGGGAGGAGAGAGGGAAGGAGAGGAAGAAGTGAGATGCAGAACTCTATGGAAAATTAATGTTGGAGAGGGTAGGCTAATAACAATATTAAAAAGGACATATTAGACATTTTTCATTATAATGCAGTAGGTTGGTTACATGCAGACCTGAGAGTAGTTTATTAGCTGTTGTTACAATGACAGATATCATTAGGCAATATATTAGGGAAAATCCTAAATTATCATAAATAATTAACACTAAGTTACATTAAGTAAACCACATGCTGCAGTATGTTACCCTTGTCTGTCTGGCTGTTTTTCCCCACTTTCAGAGATGTCTCCCTTGCTCTCCCTCTAGGCCAGGGCACAGCTGAACTGCTGCAATCCTTTTGCAAAGGTGGGTGTGAGGGAGGCAGAGAGGAAAGATTTGAAGTGAAAGTTCCCTACCCTGTAGCAAAGGAAGGACGTTTGAGGGCATGAGGCAGGCAGACCAGAAGTAGGACAGAAGTGTAGCTGCTCAGTGTACAGGTTTGTAACTCTGTGAGTCATTTCATGCTCTCAGTAGTGGCTAACAGATCCCTAAAGCCACAAGCTCTGTGTGTGCTGTTTCCCCATTGCTTAGGGAGCAGTCTTCCAGCTGCTTTTCCCTTATTCCACCCTTCATCTCCTCCCACCCCTGAGACTGAAAACCACTAGGCAAGGATTCTCAAAATAGGTGGATGCACGCTCCCCTGTGTGCTTGTGTGTTGCTAGGAAGCTATGGGTGTGCAGCATGGGAGGAGAGCAGGGCAGAGATGAAATGATGAGAGGCAGGCAGCAGGCACAGCTGGAGCACGGGTAGCCTGGGCTGCTAGGAGCCACTGGACAGAACTGAGATGCTTTAGCAGGGACCCCTAGAATAACAAGAGTCAAAGAGGGTGGCTGGGACAGAGCAATTTGGCTCTGAGGTTCCCAGCAGCCTGCACTTGATGCTACTGCTCTGCCTGCTCTCTGTCTCCTGGCTAGAGCTGTCTCTGTGTCACTCCCTCTCTCAGTGCTGGTGCCCTACCTTCTCTCAGCTGTGAGTCCTGCTCTAGTCCTGCCATCCAGCAGCTACTTTCCCTTCCAGGACCCCGCTGCTCTCCTGGGACATGTGTCTTAGTGAGGAACCTCAGTTCTTTCTCCTTCTGGGACTCCTCAAGCGGTGAGGCCCGTTACGCAAACCAGTCACAGGAGCAACATCTGACTTGTACTGTCTGGCTGAGAAAGGTCAGTAATTTGCAGTGTATTTTCCAGGCATTAGTGCAAGTATCAAATGAAGGCAAAATTCCAAAAGTTCTCCTGCAGCTTCTTGTTAGAGAGAATTAGCCTGCGTGGCTGGAATCCAGATGTGGAAGTTTATCAGCTGTTTAAAAGCATGGAAGTTCAAGGTGAGTGCAGCAGCAGTCTTTCCTTTGTCCCTCCTTTCATCTTACTGAGTAGCAATTTGTGCTCTGGAAATCACTCTCACTTAGCACATACAAACAAAGCAATTTCCTTAGCCACACACTTTGTGAGGGTTCAGTCCTGCAACTAATTTCACTGCAATACTTACGTTCAGATTTGCTTCTGTCCAGAAACACAAAAGTTCTACCCCTAATCTTTCAAAAACAAGAACTCGAAAAGACATCAACCAAATATTCAGATAAATGTTCTTAAAATGTGGCATGTTTTTTCTCAGTTTGCTGTGTTTACATTTTTTTTTTTTTTCAGATTATTTCAGTTTGGTTTTATTTCTGTTTTTTAAAGCATAAAGAGCACAAACCTGAAAATATTCAACTTGAAGGTAAAGAGGGCAGAAAATGAGCATGGTGAACTCATGGTGAAAAAGAGGTTAAAATTGCTATGCAACCATGGTGTTGTCAGTTATTGTTATTCCCTTTACCACATCTAGCTTTTCTCACCTCCAAGTGAGGCTTTAAAATACAAGTATCACTTTCACTTTTATCTATTAAGGAATTATGTTTATAAAGTATAATTGTCCCTAATTAGTTACTCAAGAAGGAGAAAATGATGCAAGGATTCCTGTTTATCTAGTCTGAAAAAAGATAGCAGGTTAGAATCTCTAAAGGCAAGATCATCTCATTCAATATTAAAGCACTGTGCCTACTCAACTATTACAAAAGATGATAATCACTGCAGGAGAAAGTTACCCATCAAGACATTATTTTCAGGAGATAGATACACACTTGAGACAGGATTAAAAAAAAAACAACACAT
Source organism: Podargus strigoides (assembly GCA_028020825.1). Classification (NCBI taxonomy): domain Eukaryota; kingdom Metazoa; phylum Chordata; class Aves; order Caprimulgiformes; family Podargidae; genus Podargus; species Podargus strigoides. The sequence continues at coordinate 15,675,333 of CM051628.1, forward strand.
AGAACAAAAGGACCATGTTTGTATGTCTGTGTATCTGTTAAGATGTTCTCCCAGAGAAACTCCAAGTGTGAGCTACATTAGACAGTTAGATGAGACTAAAGCCTCTCTTTCTTTAACACCTACTTAAACAAATAGAGCCAAATTCTACCCTCACTCATGGCCAGTGGGGTTCCATAGCGATGTCAGAGCAGAATCAGATTTACTGAAGAGATTTTAGTGAAGAAGATTAAAAATCCAGAGCAAAGCCGTTAAACATTTTTACTCAGATAAAAATTCTTATTAAGAAAGAAATCAGTAAAATCTGTTGGGAAGGTGAAAATATAGAAAGGAAAAAGAAATGAAAGAGAGAGACAGAGTTGCATGGTAAAGGATTATGTCAAGCAAGAGCTCTTAAGATTGATGCTTGCCAGTGTGAGTGGGTTGAATTGGGTAAGGCTGAAGGTGTATCTTCAAAAGCATCTTAAATCTTCCAAACAGTACCACTGCTTGTGCACAAGAGGACTTTCTAATGGTAGATTTAAGTTCATTTCTTTACTCGCGCAGAAAGGCAATGGATAAGAGGAGGGCTAGGTACAGCCTCTTTCCTAGTGTTCAGAGTATGTTAGAGTGCAAAAGATGAAATTAGTTGGGGTTTTTTTCCTAACTAAAAGGCATAATTTCACTGAGGAGGGTTTGATATTTCAGACAAATGATACCTTGTGAAAGGACTTCAACAGTGAATAAAACAAAAGTATAACAGAGAAACAAACCCACATTCGGTATTTTGGCACGTGATTTTCTTTAAGTCTTCAGCCAGCACTGATTAACATGATCTTCCATTACTTACCTCACTAGCAGTGCCTTCATCAGTGTTTTAAGAGTCTTCTCAAAGGTTATTTGGAGAGAAAGCCTGCAGAAAATTCTACACATGCTTGAAGAAACTCTGGTATATGCTGACCATGCCCTTCCAAATATAAACTCTGGTTTAGAGAAATGCACTGAGGCCTCTTCATGCACTGCATTACGTGGAGTGCTCTCTGTGACCTCCAAATGCCCTGATTTTCCCTTGCCTACCACAAAATAGTCATGTAATACTGTCCTTGATGGACCACATATGAGTAAGAGGCTATTTTGAGGTTTTAAGTGCTTTAAATTGTAAGGTTCCCAGTACACTGCTCCACAGCTGGCTTGGGAACAGAATAATTAACTCAATGCAAGATGTATGCAGTTGTCTTTACGAAAGCCCAATCTGTCCTCAGAGATGGTCTTCCCCTGTGAGGAGGCAGCTTGGAAAAAAGCAAAAGAACCAGATCATTAGTAACGAGTTTCCTGAATGTGGCTGCTAAAGCTACATTGTTGTCACTTGGCAATGATGTGAACTCTGATCTTCAGAAGCCCCGAGATTTCCATGGCACTTTCTGGCCAGACAAGGAGACCCAGGTTATGAGTGTGTAACACCATCAGAGCGCTTGGGACAAGCCAAAGCTGGATTCCTGCACAGAGGCAGAGAAAAGAGAATTTATATTTATTTTACACTGCTTGTATGGCTCTGTAGCACTTGTTAACAGGTAAACCCACCAGGGACAAAGCAAAGGAAACCAGATAACTACCATGGATCTGTGCTTCCTTCAGAGGAGTCAGTATGTACCAGTCTCTCAAGAGATTATTGGATCTGCGAAAACAGAAAGCCCCCATCACCCTGAATATTATTTTAAGATATCTTAAAATACTGCAACGGACAACAATAGTAGGGAGACTTTTCTGGACATTTCTCTTCTCTGCAGCATTACTGTATATCTCCACCATTACCCAGACAGTCCAGGAGCCACTCGGACTGTGTCACTCTTGAACCACAAGCAAACCCCACCTGCTACTCCCAGCCTGGGCTGCCCCCCATAAAAACACAAACCCAGTGAGTGTCTCTCCTGGGAAGCCAGGTTATACCACAGCACTCCCTGAGGCAAGAGGGCTGAACGCCTCCCACATCTCAGAAAGTCTGGAGGTTGTAGGAAAGTCAGAACGTGTCTAACGAGCCCCTGCTGCTGCAGCAAGGCCAGCAGTTCCCAGTCAGCGGTGGATGCTGTTGTTCTTTAGACACCATCTGTTGCAACAGCTGCTGGTGGCTTTCCAATGGGCTCTTTAGTGCAGGTCTAAAACCAGATTGCTCCCAGTCAACCACCTCTCCTTATCTAATTTTGACAAGGGAAGCCGAAGATCATGGTCACTTTGGTCCTCTTCCCTAGGGCCTGCAATAGCACTCACCACCATAAGTGGAAGTGTCACTTAGGGACTGGGAGAAATGATCACTGGAGGAGTGCCTGCATGTGTGCTGTGGTAGGAACAGGACTGGGGAGGAAGTAACTCCTAACATCCCCTTCACCACCAGATATACCTATGGTGATGCTGCAAATGGTCCAGCATCCCGCCTGTCTCTTCTTCAGAGCAGTCTCTCTAGTGCAGAGCAGTCCCATTAGAGTCCTGACCTCTACCAGGGGCTGAGCAGTTTTTGTTTCATTCCAAAGAGCCTTTCCTCTCCCTAAATCGGTGAGTGGGGACCTGCTTGCTCCTGGTGCAGCTGAGGCTCACCACAGGCAGATTACACAGAGCCCTCTGTCAGTCACTCCTCGAGGAGTGTCCGGTTGGTACGTCCCTGCACTCCGCCAGGCACCCCGCCTACCCTCTCACCCTCTAGAACACAGGGGCATCAGAGCACGTTAGACCCGTTATCTAAAAAATAGGTCTCTTTGTTTAATATTTTACTCCTCCCCTTGGCTTTCCAGCACTGTTTAGTTGTGTTTATTTTCCTAGCAGGACTCCTGTGTATTTTTTATAACGATTATAAGCAGTGTCACCAGTCTGCCCTACTTTTGACAGTTCGGCAAAATCAATATTTTTCCTGTAATGAAAAATACATTGAAAATCACTTTCAGCAACACATTTTTATTTTTTTTGTGCCAATTTTGCAAACCATATTTCTGACTACCTCCTTGTTCAAAAGATTTTGTATGTTGTCATGATTGAATAGACGATTTTTATAGAAGTCTTCGGGCAGTGTCCTAATTCCACCAGACCTCAGTTTACACCATATGACCATGCATATATATATGGATATCACCGTGTAATACAGACAGTTGGAAACCCGGAGCTATCAGATGTTTAAGACCATCTGAAATCAAAACCATGTTGAAACAGCGGAGAGCAATTACTTACTCTGGCTCCTACCTGCGACAGTTACCTTTCCGCACCGCCTTCCATTTACTTCAGGCGGTTAAGGTACAGTAACACGTGTGCAGCGCTTTTCCCTCTATTTTTATATTCCCATTATGTAACCGTGCTGTTTGCATAACCGCACCGCCGATACTGCGGGATCTGGGTAAAGCTAAGCACCGAGCAGGCTGTGGCAGCCCGTTACCGAGCCTCCCTGCCGGAGCGCGGAGGTGGGGTGGGTGCGCTGTGTGGCAGGGCGGGGTGCGCCCGGGAGCGCTTACCCGCGGGTAACGTTTGTGTTCATGCGGTGAGATAATGCCACCGCGGCAGCCAGGTCTCGGGCGGTCTCACTGAACCCGCCGAGCTGTCCCCTGTCCGGGGGGGGATTCCCCAGGTCTATCCCGCCCGCTGGGGACCCCCCGACCCCGCGGGGTCACCCGCCCCTTTCTCGGGCGGAGGGGCTGGCAGCAGCGCTCGCACCCCGCGGGCAGCCGATGCCGGTGCCGCCCCTTTGTGCTTTTTGTACCAAAACGCCCCCGTGGGAAAGGCCCGGTAGGACGCGGGTGGGTCTGCTCGCGTGTCGCCGCACCCGCTGTGCCTGTCCCCGGCGGGGGGCTCTGCGGGCTCAGCGCTGCCCGGGCCCGGCCGCACACCGGGCGGCGCGGGGGCTCTCCCAGCCCTCCCCTGCTGTGAGCGCATCAATCATTAACGGCGGCTCGGGTGTCCAGCGCCTCCCTCCCCGGGAAACCATACCCGGGCGTCCCTCCCCGCTCCCCGGGAGCGGCGGCCGCGCTGGATGCGCCGCCAGTCTCCAGTTACCGCGATGCCGGGCGGCGGGGCGGGAGGAGCCGCGGCGGTGCCGCCACTGCCCCTGCTGCAATGAGTGATGCTGCCGGGGGCGGCGGCGGCGGAGAGGCGCAGAGCCACCGCGGCTCCTCCGCCGGCGGCTGCGGGAGCAGCGGCTCTACCTCTCCCGGGCGGCGGCGGGGCGCGGCGGCGGGCGGCGGGCCGGGGGCCAGCGGCATGCCGGCGGGCGAGGGGGACAAGGAGGAGGCGGCGCCGCCCGCTCGCCCCGCCGCCCTTCTGCGGTGGGACGAGGTGCCCGAGGACTTCGTGGAGTGCTTCATCCTCTCGGGCTACCGGCGGCTGCACTGCTCGGCGCAGGAGTGCCTGGCCTCGGTGCTGCAGCCCACCAACGAGACCCTCAACTTCTGGACCCACTTCATCCCGCTGCTGCTCTTCCTCAGCCGCTTCGGGCGGCTGCTGCTGCTGCGGGGCGCCGGGGACGTGCCCTTCCACCACCCGGCCCTGCTGCCCCTTTGGTGCTACGCCTCGGGGGTGCTGCTCACCTTCGCCATGAGCTGCACGGCCCACCTCTTCAGCTGCCTCTCCCCGCGCCTCCGCGCCGCCTTCTTCTACCTGGACTACGCCTCCATCAGCTACTACGGCTTTGCCAGCACCGTGGCCTACTCCTACTACCTGCTGCCAGGGCTGAGCCTGCTGGACGCCAGCGCCATGAGCCGCTACGTGCAGCAGCAGCTGGGCTGGCAGGTGGACTGCAGCCTGCCCATCGCGGCCTACCGTGCCCTGGTGCTGCCCGTGGCCCTGGCGCTGGCCGTGGGCTGCACGGCCGCCTGCTGCCGCAGCCGCGCCGCCTGCTGCGCCTACCCCTTCGCCGTGCGCACCTTCGTCTTCGCCATGCCGCTGAGCATGGCCTGCCCCATCATGCTGGAGAGCCTCCTGTTCGACCTCAGCACCCGCAACCCCACGCTCTTCGTCTACTTTTACCGGCGCTACTGCTGGCTGCTGGTGGCCGCCTTCTTCAACGTCAGCAAAATCCCCGAGCGCATCCAGCCAGGGCTCTTCGACATCGTGGGGCACAGCCACCAGCTTTTCCACATCTTCACCTTCCTCAGCATCTATGACCAGGTGCACTACGTGGAGGATGGACTGGCCGAGTTCCTCAAGGCACCCCTGGCTGCCCCCACGTACCTGGGAACTGTGGGGTACATGCTGCTCCTGACGCTCTGCCTGGCCGTCGTTGTCAGGAGGTTCCTCAATGTTGCAGACCTCTGCAAGCAGGACTAGCTGGGCCAGCGACCTTTGGGATAGCAACCACCATGCCAGTGACCCTTGGGCTGGAGGCCCTTGGGCTGATTACCTTCAGACTGGAGACCCTCAGACCAGCCCCGCCATGTCCTGAAGATGCTGTGAAACCTGGGGGAAACGCACCTGTGGAAGAGCGAGGTCCCTTTTGCAGAGGGTTGCCAGAGAAAATGACCATGGCGGAACTGCTCGTGCTCTTTAAACTACTAGGTTACCAGGGGAAGCAAGCAAACGTTTACTGGTATGTCGCTGCTTAGAGTATAAGCTGAAATAATTTAGCTCTGCTACTAAGAAGAATGCATGAACTGTGAATGCCACTTACTAATTTCATAACAAATAGGTTTAAACTAGCTCTGTATATACGTATATATTTATATATCTAGCTATATATTTATTAGCTACATATATATGTGTATATATATATACACCTGAAGACACTTGTGCAATGAGTACTCATAGACTTTTAATCAACTCCTATGTGAAATTTCCTAGCGGATTATGCACTGACATTTATCTTCCTCTGTGATACTGTAACAGGCCTTTGCAGCCACATACTAGATTTTACATGCAAACAAATCAATAGCTATCTATAGTTTCTAAGGTCTTGCAGCCTTTTCAGCCAGGGAACAATAGATTTAACAGAGAGGAAAAACAGCTGTGAATATTACAGAATTACCAGTTGATGGAGAGACTTTAATTAGACAGGCAGTGAGTGGTTGGTGCAGCCATTCAGATACTAAAATAAAATAGAGGGATATGTAAAATAACTAAAGCAGAAAGGGGTCAAACTAGTTTGGAGTGAGGGCCGCAGGGAGAAGGGCAGTGCATAATGGCATTGCTCTTCTTCCAGCACGTCAGGAACATCTGCTGTGTTAAGGGGGTTGCTAAGGGGCCCCTTCATCTTCCCTGGAAAATCACCCCCAACTCAGCCCTTTAGAGTCAAAGTCAGATGCCAGACTTTCTATAAGCCCCTGCCAAGCTCGGTGGGAGTTCTGGGGATATAAAGAGAGTAACTGATGCATGAGATCTCACTCTGGATTTTTTAAAGAATTACATGGAACTGGTTTCTTCTGCTCTTTAATTAGAGCACTCTGTCAGATTTACCGTCGTAAAATTAGTTGCAGAATAAGGTACTGCTGAATCCGAGTTCAGGACCTAAAATCTGGCTCGACAAGTACTGGATACTGGCACTTTCTCATCATTCCCCACCTTTTCCTATTTTGATTAGCTGTGGCTGCAGCTGAGTGTTTTGAAGTCCTCTTTCAGAAGCTTGGGGGGGGGGTTCAAAGACAAGAATTGTGAGATATTTTCCAAAACAGTGTCTTTTCACAGCAACCCAAGTATTATCCTTCTCACACAACAAACAGCTAACTATAGATTTAATTTACTCTCTGTATAAAGAGACATTTTTGTAAACTATGTGCAGATTTTAAACAGATGCATTTTGATTTTGTTTGACAGAAGGAGTAACAACTATGCAATAATGTTACACAAAGGGGTTACAACTTGAAGTTTGAAGCTGTGGTGAGAAACCGCATGTATATCCCATTTTCAAAAAGAAGGGTGGTATTTCCTTAGGAAAGGCTGTTGTCATACTGCACAACAGCGTAGTGGCTCTTTAACTCAGCCTCTTTAACCCTATTGTGGAAATACATTTCTGCTTGAATCTTTCCCATTTTCATGGACATGGCATCTGAACCCCAAGAAAATGTTCTGAGTCGAGCCCCATAGTCTCCTGTATGATAAAGCCCCCTTTGTTTATAATGGGAACATAGGAAGGACTATAGCTAGGGATTATGAGGTCAAATCCTTACTATGGGTCACAGTCATCACGGAAACCAATAATTGATCTGTCCTGTACCAATGTCAGCTTTGTGAAAATTTCCCTATGAAAGTGTATAAGCAAAAAGAAAATTGCACCCACTTCGTTTTATCTTTTAATCTTTTATCTCAAGTAATTTTACCTATAAAGGTTTGGATCTTTTAGATCCTCTGTGACTGATGAGAATGACCTAACAAAAAATTTGTTTTCTTCCTAGCCACAATTCTGCTACTATATAATTTGCAGTAGGGTCACATGTGGTCTCTGAAAGAGATTGGCTAGAATTTTCTGAAACAGCAGTCCCCAAACTGTAGCCTCTTCAGTTATCACTGATGGGTCATAAAAACCAGCATGGCCCTGCATGGCTGTCTGTGTTCTGTTTTTATTTGCCAACCTGAATTAAAAGAAAATGAAAACTACATGAAGTATTTTTAAATTTACATATTTTCATTAACTTTTGTCATAAATATGGCATTGCTTTATTCAGCTGCAAACAAAGCAGAAAATTATCTGCACCACTGGGAGAGGAGGCTGGTTCACATGCTTTGAAATGCACTTTATATAGTGAAAAACTCTGGAAACTCACCATAGAAAGCAAATGGATGAAGACCTGCAACAATGTCATCCTATGAATTTCCACAACTGCAAAAAGAGGCCAGAATCTTTGAGATGTGCTGTTTTCAAGTTAAAATAATAGAGGCATAGTAGTTAGAGCCCAATGACTCATCCAAGTTTCAAAACTTAATTATGTAGAAAGAGTTTGCCTGAGAGATGCCACTAGCATGTCCAACCAGCAATTAAAAACTAAGAAAGAAATTATAAAAAAGGCTGGGGACAGCAAATCTCAGCACTAGAAGACAGCTCAGAAACAAGCAACAGTAAAAGCCAAATGTAAAAACTGGCTTTTAAAGCATACTGTATAATGAATTATATTTGTGCTTGTCAGTCACAATGTAGAGGACATCTCAAGAGGCGATGTCAAAAAAAGCTGTTGCTAACTTGTAAAAATACATTTGATATTTGCAGTTAGGCCACATAGGGTCGTCTATATATATCTCAACGACAGATAACAGTATAAAGGTTGGATTGCAACCAACTGCAATTTTACTGGAATCTTACTGCTGTTAAAAGAGTTGCCTGTGAGCCCCAGTCACGCTGTGGATTTGGTACCTGGCTCTGATATTAAGAATATTGCTTCGTTTTAAAGTTTCTATTGGCAAAATGCTGAGGTACGCGTATGGGCCTGAGTACTTCATGGAATGATTTGTAAATGCTGGTTGCAAGTACTGCTCTCTGAGCCACTGTAAGCAGGCTGCATGAATCAGGAGTGAATGGGTACACAGAGATATGATCAGATTTTAAGAGTTCTAATTAATGTATGTTTGCTTGTTTAAAATGTGGCTACAAATTAAGAAGTTACAGTAAGTGTGGAGAATATCTAGAGAAATGCCACCTCTCTGTGTTTATTCAGTGAAGGACATGTATGTAAATAATTGCTCCGTTTGCCATGTCCGATAGCCAGTCTCCATAAATATGGACAGAACAAAATTGAGTTAAAGAGGTTAAGAGTGGAACAAGACATCTATAATTATAGTGCTTGAATTTGCTCTTGTAGAAGTGAATGTCAGCATTTGTGTGGCTTGTAAGGGAGCAGGATCTCTTTTTGGTGTGAAAGCACACATGGCTGAAAATCTGTAAGCGTGTCCAGAGCTTAGACAGGAGGTCCAACCTGCAGACTAGATGCATAAGGACATCCTAGAAAACAAACTTTTATGCATAAGTACCTGTCATAATGTTTTTATTGCCTGGGTATGTGCCAGCAGGTCTACACTGTGGACCCCACGGCTCATCTTTAAAACCAAAAAGGCTTTTCAGGCCTTTTATGGTAGAATCTGTGTGGGGATGAGGTGAGGACTGGACCACAAGGGGATGGCCTGAAAATGCCTATATGTCTTTCCGTCTTTGGCCAGCACTGACCTTCAGACCGACATACCTGTGCCAATGTGAACTGATTGTTGATGAGGCCAGTTCCCGGAGTGTTGGTGGCATGGACATCCCCTCCTTGCAATCAGCATGTGCCTAGAACTGCAGTCTACACATTGGTGTATATTCAATCAGCCTAGCTTGTGGGCACTTCGACGTAACCCATAAGCTTCACACTGATCTTTGTGTAGGATTGATATACCTGGTCTGTAGTAATTACCCCATATTTTGTGGCGATACACTATTTCTTCTTCTGCAGTGTATTTATTTGAATGTCACTATCTAGGATATCTATGCAGCTCTCAGCTGCTTCGATAGCAAGATCAGAGTCTGCAGTCTGGAAACAAAGGGAAAGATTTCCCCTGCATGCTGCATTTGTAGAAATTTAGCAGTTAAAAGTAGAAACACATTGCTTTTTGCAAAAATGATAGTTTTGCTTAGTTGTCCAAGTGTTGTGCTTATTATTTATTTGCTGAATCCAGCTACTCTGTTGGGTTTTTGTCAACAGTGCACCTGCAGAAAATGACAGTATGAAAGTTTTACTTCATGTTTAAGTAAACTCTCTGAGGCAGCACATTCATAAAGTATTATTGCACTTAACTCAGTTGATTACCATCCACATGCCTTACAGAAGCAAATCATACCTGTAGTAGTTGCCCAGATTATACTGTTTTTCATTGCCTATGAGACTAAAAATGACCAAGTGGCCAGTAACAAGCTGAGGAGTCAGGCACTCCTGGGTTCTTGTCCCTGCTTTGCCACTACCTGTTCTGTAATCTAGGGCAAGCTGTTTAAACTGTGTTCATTTTGAATGAATTTAATTCATGTGAAACACTGGAATTGTACCAGGGTTGAATTTGACCCTCTGTGTCTCAGTTTCCACATCTGTAAGATGGGGAGAATATACCTTACCTACCTCACAGGGTTGCTCTGAAGACTAGCTAATGTTTGTAAAGCACTTAAAAATGCAAAGACCCTCCCTAGGTGCTAAGAAGAAATACTACTGCACTCCAGCAGAGAGAATGTTATACTTTTCTGTAGCTTCTCATCTCACAGGGAGAGGAACATGAACGTTTCTAGATCACAAACTCTTGGGACAAACCGTCATCATTGCGATACTCCTAGGAGGTTCACATCCTGTGTCCTTTGGAGCTGATGGCAGAATTTCCATTGGCTTCAGGTGAGGGGCAGCCAAGACCTAAGCAGTAGTAAACAGGCTGATTTAAGGGTCAGGAGTAAAGAGAAAACATACATGAGTTAAGTATTCTTATCTTCAGAAATTCTCACTGGTAACTTGTACCAAGGGGCATTGTTGTGCTGACATGAGGCCTCGTTGTTCGTTTAGCCATGGACTGAATTCCAGTTACCATGAAACAATAGAGCAAGATTTCCCATCAGTGTCTGTAAACTATGACTGTGTCTCAATTGCCATGGGGAATTTCAATCTGCTTCACACTACTTATCAGAGTAAAAAGACCTTAACTAAATGAAACTTTTAAATAAACAAGTGTAACCATTTGGGAACATGAAATTATATTGATCAGACAAACAACTTTCTTTTTTCCCCTCCTGTTCTCCAAAACTAACAATATGGAGCCAATCCTATTCTTGAGCAAAAACTGAACTTGGATCTTCTTATCACAAATGTGTACTCTTCCTTTGCTGTGGAGTCCTGACTAATCATCCTGCTAACCCGTTCTGCCCTTTTCTGGAAGGACTGATACAAACAGCACCACTGAGTAGAGGACAATGTTTTTAAGAGCTTATCTAACTGGCAGCAGTAGAGGAGAGGAAAAAAAAAACCAACAAAACAACAAAAAAACAACAAAGACATCAAAGGTTTTGAGTGGTTCATTAAGTCAAAGCCTCTACCATTAGGAATTCACACTATCCAAGTATATTCCTAGCTTCTGTTAGACACCTGTAAGTCAGGGCTACACAACCAACACCCAAGTTACAGCTGAGACTTTACCCTCTTCTCCTCAGATGAGATGCAAGATGCTGAGGAAATGTGAGATGCACTGAAAGACATAGACCACCATTCAAGATGTTTAGTGTCTTGGAGCTGGGTATGGAATAAAGTTAAATTATTTTCACAACTTGCTTAGAGAGATGCTGCTTCATTCCACTGAATTCAGTAATAAGTTAATGACCAAGACAAAGGAAGCAGGCTCTTACTCAAAGCTCCCTGTAAGGAAACACCACCAGCTGAATTCTGCTTTCAGGGCAATTGCTTCCTGGGCCATACTCAGAACATGAAGGATTCTGAAGTAGGGCTTCCCTATTTCATGTAAACGCCTTCGGATTTGTGGTTGTAAGTGGGGGTTAATAGTATGGAGAAACTGTTTATAGCAAGTCAATTCTGTCTGCTAGAGATTCAAGCACGCTTTAGTAAGAGGTATCACATTTAAAGGTCTGTGCATGCAATGAACAAAAAGTGTGAATTTTGTTTGGTTCTGTTTGGGAGGGTTTGAAAATTTATTCTTTGTACACTTTTGGATGCTGACTACTGTATATGTAATGACTATGCATTTTTAGCAAAAAAAAAGGTGTGAGCTATAAATAAAGTTGATTCTGAGTACATTTTTGCAGAAATGCATTTATAAAGTCTTTTCATTTCTTAATATAAATTACTGTGGCACCTGTAGGATCAGAAATGTGTTGAATGTAGTTATCTTCAAACACAGATGTTGTTATCCTAAGTACAGAAACAACTTCTACAGGGGTGCTGGTATTTCTGAAAACACCGTACCACGGCAAAAGTATTGTTGCCATTTTACTGCTTTTTATAATGTAAAGCAATAAAATAGCATCATTGCTTTTTTAGTTCTCCAATATCTATGCTAACTAATTAATGATAGGCATCCCTGTTATATTAAAATTCATTAATATGTATAAGGAGATCAGTGTTCTGCCTACGGTGCTCATTGAAAAATCATGAAATTGGTAGCAACAGCTATGTCGAGACTCACAGCAAAATATTGACTGCAAAATGGAGAGGTCTATTTGGCATCAAATAAAGTCTCCCATTTGGCAGACTAGGAATGTTCCAAGTGGCAGAATATTGTTTTCAGGCCAAGTCAGGCACTAAAAAGCACTCAATGAACTGCAATTACATGAAGTATCTGCTTTAAGCCTTCTGTGTCAAAATTCAGCAGGACATCATGTAGCCCAACATAATTGCAGGCACCCCCTGATACTGTGAAAAGGCTGAACACAGCCTTTCCTATTTGAATATGGTAATGACTCCAAGTATTTAATGAGCCCAGCAAAAATATCCATTGCCACCTCACAAACAGATGCTTCAAAAGACTGCATCCTACTGTTAATGTTTAAGGCCTTTCATAATGTTATCAGGAGGCTCTGGATCTGACTGCTGGACATGACCGTGCTGGAGGAAAACCTCACAAAACTGATGTAGCCAGCGAGGATGGCAAAATACTGAGTAGAATGGAAAGGAACAGAAGTCACTGCTAGGACAGGTAATTTATTGAGGTCAGTACCTCAGCCTTCAGCTGAGACGGCTCCATAGCTGTTCTGATAACCAACTGGAAATCTGAAGGCAATCTACGTTTTGTTACCATGACATCACTTCTCTGACAAATGGCCCTACAAGTCAGGACAGCGTACTAGTGGAGAACAAAGGGACATCTGATACACAGCCTTAACCTTCAGATTTTACTCTCTCATCGGAGGATAATGTATGGTTAGTAGAATCTCTGAGTGGAGATAAAACTCATTAAAAATTCAAAAGCTGGTAAAAATGAAAAGCAAATCAGTATTGGTGCTAAGGCTAAATCTAAATCTACAGATTCACTCTTCTGCATCAGAAATCCCTCTATTACAAGGCAGATTTCTTATCAAGAGTGGCACTACACTTCTGTTAGTGGGGAGCTGGAAATATTTCTCTTGCCAGGGAGCACAGCCTTTGGGTATATGCTATATGCTTTACAAGAGAATGACAACAATATCACACAATCTTTTCGGAGAGTAAACAATTTTATAGACTTCTCTAATTTGAGTCTCTCCTGCCCACAAGATCTAATCCTTTTGTGTCCCTCGTGACTGATGAAATATGAAAATATGCTTTTCCTTAATGTTTGGTGTTAAGTGTACTTCTCCTCTATTATCCTCTTTTTGCTAGGAAACATCTGTTCTCTGTCACTCTCCTCTGTTGTCCTGAGGAATTGGGCAATGCCACTTTACAAGAAGAAAACCCTTGATTTTTCCCTCTTTATATGCTGGGCTCTCTGCATCGGCAGTCCTGGGGCTATGGAATTCAATCACTGGCACACAGTAGTGTTCCAGAATCTCAGCTTTTCTTTTTAGCAGCACTTGGAAAGACAACTATGAAATGTCGACAGGGTGGATAACAAGCAGCAGTATCTGAAGCACTCAGAAATAATATAAATAATGAGTGAAAGGTAAACAGGTCTCTGGGACAGCTCCTCTGATACCTTTGCACACACAGGCATTCTCTCTCTTATTATCCCAAATTTAGCAAAGCTCATGAGCACATGCTTAACTTTAATATGAATATATGTTTATCTTTGTTCATTCACAAGGGTGAACTTTTCCTCTTGTTTAAGTGTGCTATAGAAGCAGAGCCCTAATGAGCAGATAGTGCCAGGGAAATGCTGCCAGCAAGCGTCTGGCTCCACAAACTCTGCCATTCAGCCCAAAGGCAGTGCCCTACCCTCCAACACCCAGGACTCACATTCTCTCCTCTGCCTTAGTCCTTTAAAGCATTCTCCTTTCAGACCATTGTCCAAAATATTTTAATATGAAACAAAGAGCAAAATATATATGTAAAAGCTAGAAATGCACCAACTTAGTCGTGAAATAAAACTCAAATTTTCTAACTGTGGCAATTAAAATAACAAAACATTGTTTCTTGTAGTCTGATAGAAAACCATAGCTTGAAGTAAACCAGTTTGGAACAGTAATCAGACTCACTGTGCACTATAAAATACATTCACTAGCCAACCTGGTTAAAAAGAATGTTTATTTCTGTATTACATAGACTCAAAGATTAAACACAGAAGCCAAATATTCTATGCTGAATACCTTTGTCCCCAGCAACAGAGCGTGTTACTTCAAACTGTAAGTATTCCCCTCCAACAGAAGCATCCTTTACTTTAAAGTTCAGATGTACTTTGGACAATAAAAAATAATTTGACTTAACTGATTTCAGTGAAACAGTGAATCAAGGTATACAGAGTGAAAAACCTGCTCAAATGCAATACTGAGGTTGTATAATTATGAACACATAAAGTCATGGCTAACTCAGCAACCCTGACACCTCTGAGGGAGTATTCAGCCAGTGTATGTTAGAATCTGCTTCTACTGAGATGAACAGTAATGCAAAGGATATTGTAAATCGATATAATGAATGGAAAATAGTACATACCTCCATTGCAGTTAAGCTGTGATGAGTATATTCCTGTATTCAGACATAAGGCTGAATTACTTACATGGTGAATATGTTCAGACAGCAACATTTATAAAAAAGTTTGTAGTGCCCTACATACTTTGGTTGAGGTCTCCAGCTGTTACCAAGAAGACATTTTAGAAGTCTTCCTTATAAAAGGAAAAATTAATCTCATAGAGTTGAAAAGATTTGTTGATTTTGACTTTGCTGGCAGACTTCTTACATAGATTTACACAAAGCAAATGAACTGGTGGACTTACAAATATCACCAAGTGAAGTAATCGCTGCTTTCTCTTCCAAAAGTCACAGTGACTTTCTCCAAGCAGAGTTACTGGAGACACCCAGTGAATCTGGCCATCCCACCTTCAAAGCAGTTGTGGCTCAGGGTGCAAGTCCTCTGTGGAAAGTACTGGAGGTTCACCTAGCAGTATCAAATGCAGTTTATTGATGCTTTTAAATAACCCCAAGGAATGTTATTCCTTAGCCAAATATGCACATATAGCTAGCAAATATTTATGATTTTCAGGCTCTGGAAGCATCATGATTTCTAACTTCAGTGTCAGGGCAGAACTTCTAGATGTGTCCCAGACATGCGTGACTTCCAGTTTATTATTCAACATTAAGAGCTCTTTGTTTTAAAAGCCATTTCAGTCACCCAATATACCATGAAGGAAACAATCTGCAACAAACAGGCTGGCAAATGAAGTCTATAAGGTGAAAACTTCTCATGTGTACTCTAATAGATTAGCGGTAGTGAGGTTCCCTTCACCATTGATTCATGAGCTAAATTCACAAACAAACATCAGATTCAGTTCGCTTTGCATTTTGCCTGGAAGGCACAAACAGGCTGGAGAATAATTCTGGCTGGTAAAAAGCCCTCTGACCCTACTTATTTCCTAATCGCATCAGTACTGGTAGAGAGGACGCAATAGCAATGCAGAGCGGCACAGCACATCTCTGCACTGCACTAGTCTCTACGTGGCACATAGCCCCCAGTGATCCCACCAGGGCTGCCCCCACACATGAGTCAAACCAGCCTGAGAACCAGGCAATTACAGCCCTGCCTGCCTGCTGTGCCAAGTGAACCTCAGAATAAAGAGATTCGGGCCGGCTGTTCAGAGGAAAGTTTTGCAACATTAGCCGGTGCCCAGCAGACCTGGGGAGGACACGGAGGTCAGCCAGCAGGAGGTTCCTAGGCAAGGTTTGGTCTTACTCAGTTTTAAGAAAACAAACCTCAATTTTCAAACTCAGCCGCTGGCGCTCTGAAATCTCAGAGTTTGATTGAATCCTCATATTTCACCAACCTGAAATGAAAAAAAGACTAAATTGAAGAATGTCAGCTAATTCAGATTTTTTTTTTCTCTGTCCCAGTCAATGCATAGACCTGAACAGGAGCATAGGAGTGTGTGTGAAGATCAAATGAAGTGTAGTGTAGCACACTGCCTACTTTAAAACAAACTGGCCGCAGTGATTTTTGGAAGCCAGCCGGCACGGTGGCGGGTCTGTTGGGCTGGCCTGGCAGCGAGGCCGCAGGCTCGGCAGCAGAGCCACCAGGAGGAGCGCGCAGACCGCTCCCGGGGTGCAGGGATGTCCTTCCAGCAAGGCTGGTGAGAAGCTGTATGGCTCCAGCAAGGACACATTTTTTCCATAGTAGCTGGCTGCTGTATTTCTCATTTGCAGCACACAGAGGGGAGCAGAGGAGCACTCACCAGGCACCTCCACCCACCGCCCTGTTTTGCCTGGACGTCACTCAGCTGGTGAAAGTGCTGCCCTTTGTGGCTCCACTCCACTGGGCACCTCTGCTGCTCCCAGAGCTTATTTGGAAGGGATGCCCTATCCCTATAACGCTTTAAGGGAGAAGCTGGCTCAGAGAGCCTGCTGGTCTGGCAAAAATAATGCCTTAAAGGCAGCTGCTTGCTGATATAATCCCATATGAAAAGAAAAACTGTTTTGGAGGGGATGACACTGCCCTCTTCGGCATTCCTGGAACTTAAGCCAAGCATGAGTCAGTCAGAGTGAGAGTATGTGTCTTACCATGTTGACTTTTTATTTAAACATATTGACTAAAATAAGTTCATTTGTTCTGTTTCCTTCACCATATACCTACC
This sequence comes from Podargus strigoides, assembly GCA_028020825.1. NCBI lineage: Eukaryota > Metazoa > Chordata > Aves > Caprimulgiformes > Podargidae > Podargus > Podargus strigoides. The sequence goes on from CM051628.1 coordinate 15,691,969, forward strand.
ACAGCAGATACAGATTAACATACCTATTAGATTTACATATCAGTTTGACACTAATGTGTGCTAAACAAGCAAAGAAACAATCCAGGCGATAGGTCAAAAAAATTTCTGAAAATATCCCCTTACGCAGGATTTCATCCTCCAGTACCTGGAAGGCTGCACGGTCAAGCATTTGAAAGTCACCAGTTTAGAAATAGCTCCTTCCTGGCCCAGAACTTTCTGTGAGGGTTTCTCAAGACAAATTCAGGGCAAGTGAGCGGGACTGGCCCTGGTAAAGGCCGAATTAGCCATGAGGCCCACACCTGGCTGGCATGATGCCACACACCCTGCCACAGCCGACCCGTCACCTACTTGATGTGAATGGCCTTTTCTATTCCGCCACTCAGTTTTCAGACTGGTCCATGTTAGTACAGCCTACCTACCGGATTCCCAGCTAATGTCAAACAATGAATATGTATTTCATGCTACAGTTTTCAACACCTAAAGTACTAAAAAGTACTTTCTGAAATATTGCAGTCCTCTTTTTGTCTCTAACGTTGAAATGTCAATTAAAGTATCATCACAGTGCTATGATTCAATCCCTGCTTGCTAGGTAACTGGCCTTTTCACCCTCCTTCAAATGCAGAGTATGCATATTGTCCCCTGCTCATAGTTCCCCACTTGAGCAGGAGCTGTTGGACTAGCTATGCTGCTTGTAAAGAAGAGCTGACACTCATCCCTCCTGCTCAGTGGCGGACAGAGATACTAGATACTCCAATTCATTTTGGCCAGTGACACTTCACTCCTAACCTGCAGCCAAAGATCACAAGGCACCTCTGAGACAGCCATGCTTTCCTGTCTGCTATTCATCCTTCAAATAAGCCTGTTCTGGGCACAGGCACAAGCCAGAGCTGCCCTGAGGCTGTCAGATGATCTCCACAGCCCTTGTCGAAGCTGGGATATGAGCAAGCCTGATCCGCTCCTTTCTCATGTAACACCGACACATGGGAAAGTGTTTCACAGTACCAGCTCCTGTGCAAGCTGCCCAATGACCCCTACATCTTCTGCTGGCACAAGGTGCACAAGTCAGCAGCTTCACTGCATGGGGACAGATCCAGCATCTCATCAAAGTGTTTCCAAATTTCTTTACTATGCTATTTTCTTCTTTTCAAAAATGTTTTCCCCAGCTTTTCTTCACACTTTCTAACCCAAATTCACTATCTCATCACCTTCTCTTTACAAATTTGAAGCCTGAAGCCATATTTCTTTTGTTCTGGCTCTTTCAGGGCAAATCGAGCTCTGACAACTGCCTCGAATGTGGGTGGAAGTTCTCCAAGAAAAAACAAGGTGGAGCAGATAGTAAGACTATCTGTGCTGTATATGGGATGTTTCTCCCTGTGTCAGTGCCACACCAATGTCCTGCCTGAGTCTTGTTAACATTGTGTAGCTGCATGTACTGCTGTCACACAGACAGGACATACAAATGACTTCCCAACTACTTTTGGCCTTTCGGTAGTCTTCTCTTCCTGTCTTACACCATTGGTTGTATTAGTATTAAAGAAGAGTAAATAACTCTACATCCCACCTGAGGTATGGTCAAAATGCAGCAACATGCAATCATGCCTGTACATTCAGCTGAATCCAGTAATAACATACTGATCCATTTATTCTGACGTACCCTAGAAAACTGAATGTACTTATTTCTTCACACAGTAAAGTAAGTGAGGTGAAGCTTCTCTGGATGTTTCAGATACATTATATAAACTAAGTCTACACACAACCTATCTACATACAAAATATCCTTGAGAGTGAAATTCTAGACTCTGAAGAATTTGCTTTGGTAATAGCAAGATTTATTGTCTTTTTTTCATCGGATTTTGTTCTTACGATATCACTCATCATTTCTTTGTCAACAGATTCTGCACATCTCAGCATGAGTGATTGACTTCCAAGTCTGATCAATGAAAATCCAGAGGCCTGACCATATTTTCCAATAACAACTGCAGGGATTTACTCACAGCTAAGAGTGTGAGAAATGTTCTGCAGTACGAGCCCCGTGTTTTGCTCAATGTCAAACATAATAGGCTTCTAATAATAGAACCCACCACAATCTGTCCAGCTATTCCAGCCCTTGATCTGCCACAGGAAGCATCTCATTAGATGATAGCTAATGCAGTAAGCAGTGACTTAATGCAGTAAACAGTGACTCTCCACTGACATGGTAAGAACGGAAAGGTTTTCATAAGGCCCTTTCTAGGTATGAAGGACAACCATCTGCAGGGTATGCTGTTGTTAAGCCTCAAATTTCAAACCTCACTTTTAATTGGGCATTCAAAGATTTTATTTTATGATGGGAACATAATGGAAGAAATAGGAATGTAATGGGGAAATATAACTTTCCCCATATTATCCCTGAACTCACAGAATTTTCTTGAAAATTCCCACATTCCCTTAAATTACTTTCATGCAGAGATGAAGTCTCAGAAGTATCAGTTGCTTTGGGACTAGCTGTTAGCAAAATAAAATAAAACAGTTTTAAGCTGTTGCTTGGCTTTGACTACTGCAGGTAATATTCCAGAATAATTCTCTGGTCCAGCTAGCATTACAGTGCAATGTTCTCGTCAGTGCTCATTTGAATAGTTATCTCAAGCCTACCCAGAAGTCCCGTGACCACAGACTTATAGGAAGAAAAAAAAAAAAGATGCAGAGGTGCCAGGCTTCCCAGCTCCCTGAGCTATATGCAAAACCTTCATCCCTCCATATCCTGCAGCTGCACAGCCACAGCTCCACCATCCCCACCATACTCTACCACCAGGAGAGCAAGCTGAGGCAACAAGACAGGTTAAGCCCAGCACCCTGCGGCCACAGCCCACAGTCGGGAGCAGAGCTGGGTAGTCAAGAAGTCATGGTTGAAAACCCAGTTCAGAAACCCAAAGATGAGCAGCTCCAAACCAAACCTGCAGAACTGCAGAGAGCTCTACATGCGCATTACCTGCACACCAGAGACCTGGGCCAGGAGAGGAGTTTGTTTCCTGTGAGTGCTTGGCCAGTGACAGCCAGTCTGAAGGATGCCTTAAGCTCAGCTAGGCAGTGGCTCACTACACTCATTTCCCAAGGCCAGGTGCCCTCATCCTCTTAGCCCAAAATCTGTTTCCTGGGCTGGGTTTTGTGGAAGGTGCTGTGGTGCATACAGCAGAGCAGCGAGAGGAACAGAGAAATGCTGCTTCCTCAAAAAATACATGCATCCGCTACACTTGCTCACTGCATTTCTGTACATATTGCAATGTCTGCGATTAGCTTTTTCTACATTCCAAATTTCAGAAGTAAAATACACTCTATTCAGAATACATGCACAAAGTTGTGCCTCCATTACTTCTCTGTAACACTGGGTAAATTGTGCACCTCTGCCTCAAGGAATTTAGTAAGGTAGTGGAGAGGCATCAGAGCATATTTGAAAGACACCAAAGTTGTGTGCCAGTTTCACACTGAATTTCAATAGGACTGTGGTGCTGGAAAATGTGTGAGCATCTAATTTTATGACCACTGCACAATTGCCTCAGTCTCTCTTTGAAAAAAAATTGTGATTTCTTCCTAAAGAAAAGAGCCTGAGATGCTGATCTGCCCCACACAGGAAAGATGCCAGTGGATTCAGTAATTCTGCATTTCCTTGCTATGGCTTTAGAACTATTAACACTTTTAAATTTGTTGTAATATCCTAAGTTTTGTTCATCTTTAGCTCAGAATATGCACAGACATTGCTGTATTCTCCAAGCTGTTTTTCTTTGTTGATATATTTCCACCACATATCTCCTTTTCTCTAAATTTTAATACAGATTCTGCACAAAGTTTTACTTGCTTACCTCTTATATCAGCTACATATACCAGGTTCAATGCAGTTCTCACTGCTCAGTCATTCTTCTTCCATCTGCCAGAGCCGATGTAATAGTTAACTCCATAGCTTTTTATCACAGTATCACTTGGTGGATACTTACATCTTGCTGACAGCTGCTTGTTCTTTCATAGCTTATACATAAGACCTATATATGGAGAAATCTGCTGTGTCCCCTCCATGTCTGAGTTTCAAGACAGAGATTCTCTGCTTTTACAGCAGCTTTCCTTCAAAATTTTCTTTGAAAACTTTTAATCTGAAAATATATTTTTTAAAGGTAAAGGTCAGGTATTGTTCTGCAGTCAAGAATTTCTTTCCATATGTCAGACAACACTGTGCTTTAATTATACAGTCCCTTGAAAGACCTTCCACACTCTGTGAAGGTTGTTTTGTTTTATGAAAGTCATTTTATTGGCAAAACATATGACTAACAAAAGGGATATGACTCTATGGTTACTGTAATTTGAATTATTACACTGTTTACAGCTGAGCTTGTAAAACAATTTTCAGACAGCTCTGGTTTTGGTGACTAAAGCTTTAAATCTCTTAGGATTTTTTACTCCCTTCTTAAAGCCAGAGGTGGCGAATTTCTAATTCCTGATGCCATTTTTTGTCAGGCTGGGCATAGGGGTCTGCAGGTCAGACATATAAGGTGAAACTTATTGCTTGAAAGCCCTGAGAACAGATCCTATTTCAAGTTCCTTGTTTTGAAGCCTTAAGTAAGTAGCTTCAATCAGACTTGAAGAGCTCACTGCAGCAACAGTGGCCCTCTTTGCCCAGGGTAAATTTAGCACACAGCCAAATGTCACCCACCACTGGCCTCCAAATGTTTTTGGTAATGATCCATTTGTGTGACTGGGAGAGGGTGGACAGATGGTGACTAGAGATGGTGTTTGTGCCTGTATCTACTGTCCAGCTGCACGGAACCAGCACATGGAGCCTGACAGCCCAACTGAGAGTGAGCAGAGATTTGGGGGAGATTAAAGGCAGGGTGATGAACAAGGTCTCTGGGCTTTGGGCTGGAGCACTTGGAGGTGGCTGTCTCCCCAGCTCTGGACACAACACTCCTGTTTGCTGTGAGAAGCATGGAGCTCTTGGCACACATCCCATCCTGGCTTCCTACTGCTTCTCTAAAACTTCTGCATGGGATGTTGCCTGGGGCCAAACAGAGAAGTGATGTCTGTGTCCCCTTCATCTATCTGCTAGTAGCTGCCATCACTGCTATAAAAGCCAGGCTAACAGATCTGATGCCTGACTTGAGCAGAAAACCCAGGCCTTCTCAACACCATAGTCATAGGAGTTTCACACCTAGAGCAGTTATTCAGGACCAGGTTTCACACATGCAGTGGTGGAAGAGGTGTCACAGGGACCTATCTTCTTAAAATGCAAATCTTATCAGTAATAACAACTTCCTACTAAGTGTTGCTTGGCATATTCATCTTTTGGTCCAGATGTCATCACTTTGTTACTCTCTTATCTCATCATATACCTAATTCTGTTGTATGTTAGCCATCAGAAGAATTTTTGGCTTAGGGGCCACGTTATACACAGGTAAGTCATCAGTAAGATAGCATCATTGTGTCAGCAACAGTTAAGTGTCCACATGCAAAAATGTCTCTCTAAGGTTTGGACTTCAGCAAAATGTGCATATTGAAAAAAATCACAGCAATGTACTGAAACTCTGCTCTTTGCGAGTTCTTTAATGATAACTCATATGAACTGTAAGAAAATGTTAGAAAAGTGTGTCACATTGTCTGATTCACACATTGAGGTAAAGTGAGAGCCGTTCTCCTCAGCCTGCACATAGCTTAAAGCTTGCTCCTTCTGTCTTAGCCCTGAACAAGAATTTGTTGCCTGAAACGTTGTCTGTCTTTTTAGTTGGTCCAATGAAAACTCATCTGTGCCTAAGAACCCTGCCTTGCTTGATGTCTTCAGCAATTACACTGCAAAAACATTACTGCTGGAGCTCCATACAGCCATGACTATTCAACTGGCAGGCAAGTCTCAAGAGTTCTTTATTCCTGTCAGACACAAACCATTATAGAGCAGCATTCTCCAAGAGACAGATCTGTCTGTGGGACATATAAATACTGTTTTTCCTTCCACTGATGTCAATAGGAGCAAGGATAGAGGTATGATGTTATAAGATGCTAAGATCTTAAAATATGTCCTGAATGATTTCTATTTTAAGAGCTGTTTTGCTTTGGAGGATGAAAGGTCTGTTCACTTAATATGAGGAACAAGGCCTGTCTCAGAGATGTGGAAGAACATCTATTCATCCAAAAGCTTAGCTATTTCAGGAATAATCTGTAAATTGTTTTGAGAGTTTGTTTAAACTGTTGTTAACTATACCTGGCAGATTTCTGGCAAATGCATTATTGTTTCTTCAGCCTTCTTTATTCCTGCAAGGAAATTTTTAGGGGGACAGGGCTTGTCACTTCTCCCGTTGACACTGTTCTACTTTGTATAAATAATTACACATTCACTGGGACTAACACCTCCACCCTCCCCAGGAGAGTTACCAAACCACCAAACTACAGCATTGTTTTTTTCTCTCACCAGCTGGGTCCATGAATATTTAAGTATATTTCACAAAGTGGAACTGTTCCAGTCAAAGGGGCTGGTGGTCAGGTCAGGAGAGGGAGAGGGAGAGGAGACTTCGTCTCAAACACAAGCAGGAATTAGATTTTGTGAGGTGTGCACTGACTTCTTCAGGAACACTAATATGATCTCTTTCTCTGTGGAATTTACACATCAATTTGTGTCATTATTCTGACAAGCACTTACATAAAAATTTTTAGCATTACATGGAATACTTTGTACAAAATGAAACTGAGTTTGGAGACTTAATTTCATTTAGAAATATGAAAAAATCATATTCAGCTCCCAGGGTACTGAGAGTTTCTTTCCTGTCACAGTATTCAGTCAATTATTATTAGCCCAGACTAACTTAGAAAGTCTTTCAAAATAATATCTTGTTTACCAGTATGGACTCCACAAATTCTATGCCTTCTATCTCAGTCTAATCAGATTTCATGTAGGTAATCTTTGCTTTTGGCTTTAAAAGCTGTGAATCGTACCTGTCGTCATAGAGCGAATGGCTTCTGTGAAAGACAGGCAACTTGGGAATTCATAGCCTGGAAAAACTTCATTTCCATCAACTGGAAAACATTCAATTCATCTAGTGAAGAAACATGCAAAAGCAATGTTACTTTGATGTCCTCTTGCTGTTTTAGGTAGTGATCATAATATGTATCTCCATCTATTCCCATGTATACTGAGGGGTTTATAGGAATTATTTTGAACAGTAACTCTTTCTTGCAATAATTCAGTAAGCTGTTACCTAACTGATAGCCAACCTAACACTAGACACATAGTTAAGGTCTGTTCAGTTTGACAGTTCTATATTTCTCCTTTCTGGACTTGAAATCTGGATGTGAAAATTTAAAAAAAAAAAAACAAACTTTGTTTTATCCTAGAATCAAGTGTTTGAGTTTGTTGGGGTTTTTGGTTAGCTTCTGGTTTGTTTTGTTGTGGGGTTCTTTTTAACAAATGTAACAATTTCTTTTAAACAAACAATACAGGTTTTCTAATTTCAGTTACATTTTGTGCACCTGTGCTTCTAATAACTGTTGAGCTTGCATTCACATTTTGATGGTGTTCAGACTGACTTCATCCCCTCTAGGGATATGCAGGACTTTAATATGACCCATGGTTTAACCAATAGATTAATACTTCGAGGGCAATTCAAACACCGAACTAAACCAAAACAGTAAAACTGAGACCAGGAGTGGAATGGACTGCCAAACTATCCAAGTGAATGGCAGATGTAACCCTTGATTGTCGTATTAATACAAAGCATCTGAAGAATTCTGAAATGGAGTCAAATTGTCAAAATAAACTTTGAACACAAGGAGGCTGCAGTATGATCAAAAGTCCTGTTCAAAAAACTGTGTGTTTGGATCAGACCTCTGATCATTTTTTTATAGCTATAACCTTTCATTAGAGCTTGGCTGGGAATGTATGCTGGAGTCATCTTCTACATTATAGAAGATGTAGAAGTGATGCTACAGCTATAAATTCATAAATTAACAATCTAGAGCAGGTCAGAGACATAGTAGTGTTTTGGAATATACACTGAGCTTAGAATCCACTTAGTTTAATTAGAGGTATTTGAATCTCACTTACATTTAAAGCAGATAATTGAATAATGGTACTTAAGAAGAGACTCTGGGGTTAATAATACCAGTTATTAAGGAATCCATAGAAGCACACTTTCACCTGGGTAAAAGCTGCAACCATGAGAGGGTGATAACCAAGAGACAGGCCAGCAAACATTTTAGGCATATTTAGAGTGGTGTCAAGGCAGAGAGAAGTGTCAGCAGAATTTAAGAGCCTAAGAACCAAGAGCTTTGAAAACTTAGCTGGAAAGCTGAACACAAAGATGTTGTGCTGGAAAGACAGTATAATAATCATGATCTATTGGTTGCACTTATAACTCAGGCTCCATATAAACCTGTTCTTGTCATTCCCTTTCAAGAATCTATATACCTAGCATCACATATCTGCATCTTTACCTATTTACAGCAAAGAATTCCCTACCATTTGACATTGTGCAGAATAATTATTATCAGTGCACTGCAGTACATCTGGAAATATGAGGCAATGCTGGCTCAGCATACCTCAAAGTGCTGCACCTCTAAAAGAATGATAGCATACATAAAACAGGAGCACAAGAGCCTGATTAGTCCTTCACGCACACTGAAAGCCAGGCATAATTTTTTTGAAGTGGAAGGAGTTACAGCCATACAGCTCTCCAACTGGAGAACAGGTAACAATAGAAATTTAAATAAATACTTACCAATCCTTGCAAATTCTCTGATTCCTTATTCACAAATGCTGTACATCTGCCAGAAAATGTTATGTGTAGAGGCAGGCATTCTTGGTTCCTTTCCTGCAAGGATTAAAAAGAAACTTGACTGTAATCTCAAGAATGAGCCCAAAGACCAGGCTGAGAATCTGGAATGACTTTTCTCCTCTCAAAGTATCCTTTCAATAAGCAAGTTGAAGCATTTAAACTTAAAGACTCTTTCAAAACAGTTGCCTGTGCTCAACTGTCCATTGAATTTAAGTATAGTTTAAGAGCACTGAAATCAAATGACAATATTACTGACTCAGTCTGGCCTTTATTTTGTTTAGAGGATATGGGAAGTTTCCTCAGAGACTGTTAAAACCAAAACAGTCTGAGGCTCTTGAAAAGATTAAAACAAGTAACTCCCAGAATACAAAAAGGATGAACTGCTGCCTGATTCTGGCCCTGCACTTCCAATTCCTAAAGTACTAAAGGACTGTTGCTGAGTTAGAACTGCATAGAAGTTTCATGCAATTGTTTCCATGTAATGCTAAAAACACAGAAGCATTTTTTTACCAAGTATATATCTAATTTCAGCTTATAATGCTGTTTCCCGAATGCTTTTCCAGTGTTTAGGTTACTTCGTGATATATTTTGTAAGGAAAATGGCTACTTTCTGGAAGTCTCTGGACCTGGCTCCTCAAATTACCATATAAGTTCCATCCATTTTTTATATCTTTTGGCCTTAATACTTTAGCATTTTAATGACCTATAGTTTTTACCCATAGCAAGAAGCATTTATCTAGTGTTCAGACATGTTGCTTTGCAATACCATGCTGAGACTGATACTGACAATGACATTTCTTTACATATTAAGTAATGATGATTCTGTGAAAATCATTACTCAGCAACATAATAGATCCCAGATGTGTTTAAAAAACATAATATTGGGCTAAACGCCAAATTCTGGCCCAGAATGCATGTGTGCATCTCCCAGGGCAGTAATTCAGCATTTAGAAAAAGTAAATGTACCATTGTAAGGCACATGGCAGATAGCTGAGTTCCAGCCATCAGTGAAATAATCTGGCCCCAGTTTTGCATTCCATGACCCCTGTACTCTCATGGGAAGGAGGCCATAGGGACTGACTGTAATTCCCCTAGTCACAACTGCCGAGCCCTGGTACAGTTTATTGTTGCACAGGAACAGTCCTATTTTACATCAGTGGTGCAACACCCTCCTCCTTGCCAAGGACTCTACACTCCAAAGACTGAATAAGGGCAACTGAGAGCATAGCATAAACAACAAGAGGAATTCAGTAAGCCTTTTTGTATCCTCAATATGATGTTGCACCTGGCAGAGAATGGCTGTATCAAGATGATCCCTCCCAAATACTTCAGCTCTCTCAACTTGATCTAATCTGCCTGCTGGAGACAGGGTACTTTCCTTGTTCTGGATTTTCATCTTTGAGGAAGGAAGTTCTTCAGATGTAGACTTCCTCAATTTATCATTCAGATGTAGCTGTTGAGCTGCTCAGTTAAGTAAGGACCTCCTATTCAGGTCAAGAAAACAAGTGCAGGAATGATATCTGATGGGAATTCCTTATATTCTCCCATCTCTTGTTGCACAGGCTATCTTATCATTTGCACATTTTGTAAAGAGCTCATTCCTCATTGTCCCCTTCCCATACATTTATGGTATTTTGGAAGTAGATAGTGCATTTTTCTTATCAGTAAAATTAGGAAAACAGTATTTTAGTTGGCTGAACTAAAATTGTTCGCAACACTTTTTTTCCTAAGAACATTTGCAGTAAATAAATTGGATCAAACTGTTCTCCTTTTTATGTATAGTCTTATAAATAGGAGTAATAGAGGGAAATTCAGGAAGAACATTGGCATGAAAGTTTCTTATGGGGCTCAGTTCTGATTTCCAGTCTGTGCTGCCAGTAACAGTGAACTAATTGTAATATGTGAAACTGCACTGTGAGACTCAGATCCCAGAATTCACCTGTGCAAGAGGAGCATGACAGCATAGCACATTTGATGGTCTTTAAAAATATCTCTATTTTTCAACTGCAGCATTCAGAAGATAGAAAAAATAAAAAAGAAACTGAAGGTGGGTGCTTTAATACAAACCTATTTATTTATAGAGGATGTAAAACTTTTTTTTCCTTGAACACAAGAGAATTAAAGCACATGAAAAAATAGGCAGCTTCTTTGTTCATGGTTCCAGATTTTTTTCTGACAGCATTCTTCCCAAAAGCACACTCTAAGCCTGAAAGAGACTTCTCTGGAGCACCTTTGATGCTTTTTCCAACTTTTCTTTCTCTGCTTCTGCTAGTACAGCACCTGACAAAGCCTCTCACTTTGCACAGCTGTACCTTCTCAGTGGATTCACATGTGCCTTTACCTTTACACTGTCACTTGCAGCCAGCTTGAAGAGAAGATGGCTGTGATCATCACCAGTTTGTTAGAACCACCCACTGTGTCATGTAACACAGCAATGACTTCACACTCTTATTCACTTTCTTCATTCAGGTCAGAGGGGAGCTTAAAAGTCTCGGGTAGTGGTGGTGCTTTTGGAGGGGAGAGGATGCTATTGTGCTGCAGATTGTTCAAAATACCATCTTTTCTCATTTCTCAGTCTGTAAACCAGACTCTGCTCTAAGTCTACAGAAATTTATTCATATACAGGCATGAGCTAGTCTTGTCTTTATATGAGGACAATGGATCCAAGGATGACTTTTGAATATGTCTCTCATAAAAATAATTCTATTTTGTATCCAGAAACAGAAAGTCTACTTTTTTCCATTTTAGTGACATAATTTTCTAACTCCTCTCGTGTTTCCTTCCCAAAGCACAAGCATAATTAATGGTCTCATGTTTCTTTCTCACATTTGCCAAAGCAAATGGAACCTGCTTGGGAATTTTATTTCATAATATTATCTGCTTGAATACTTGCTGATTTAGATTACATCAAGCCTGGGATAATGACTGACTGGGTAGCTGATCTGTCTTTGCTTTCACAGCTCGCTTTTTCTACAGAATAGTATTTACTGGCACTTGATGATGCCCTGTCCCATGCCGGTGCTTGGAAGCTGTCCTGCAGATCCTGAAGTGCTTTGCTCCTCTCTGTCTGCTGCTGTAAGGTTTGGCTGTGGGACTTTCTGAGTCACAGGTACCTGCAGGCAATTCAAGGGTTCTGCTTTTTTCATTTTATGGCCTTCTGCCCCATGGTTCATGTTCCTGTTCCTTTTATGTACTGAATATTTTCCTTGGACCGATGTGTTTAAAATGCACTGTTGGGGAGACAGCTCTTGCTTAAAAATATTCTCTTGGAATCCATTTGTCTGATCAGTACTTTAGCAATTTCTCCACCTGCTGTGTGATATGGTCGTTCTGTGTGCATGTTCTTGGTTAATGGCCCCTGGGATGCTTCATTGGAAATGTTGGAACAATCCTTTAGGAGGATTGGAGTATGATGGAGTGTCTGTTCACAACACTATGAATCTTTCAAGCACCCTGATCTGATGGCAGACACTCTGGTTAATAATTATTAGATCTCTTTGGTTACAGGAATATTTGCAGATTAGCAGTAGTTGTCCAATTAATCATTTTTATATTATGATGAAAACCAATTCAACTAATGATAAAGCAGCATCATTGTCCTTAATATTTTCTTATGCTGGAAAATAGGCAACTGACTTTGAACAACAGGGGGTAAAATATTTAAAAAAAAAAAAAAAAAAGAATTGGAAACCAGCTTGTATTCCTATAAAGAGAAGAGGGAAGTAGAAACTGATGTCAGAATTGCCTGAACTGACGAATGGAAGGACCAGAAGGTAATTTAGAAAAGCTATACTGAAAAACTGTACCACTTTTATGATTAATGCACCACATCTGGTCTCTCTGCTAAATGATAATATGAATCACAGAGTTTTGCAACTGTATTAAATGTTATTACTTGAGGTAAAGCCAGCAAAGAGACCAAAAAAAATGTTAATTAAGGAATGCAAGCTACATTCCTAAGAAGTTCCTAAATTCCTAAGAAGGTGTGCGAATACTGTCAATCCTGCGTTTGCACTCGGTATCTCAGTATCAAAAGCAAGCAAGGGAGGGGGAGGTCTATGACTCATCACAGCCATTTATTACATAAAGCCAGAAACCACATTGTCATTTGATAAATGAACTGAGATTGAAGCTTGACATACAAAAAGAGAGAAGAGTGGGAATTCCAGGCTGGGGAAGGGTGGAGGTTCTGCGAGTTTTCCAGTGACAAGTTTTGTGTGGTTTTTGTTTCTATAAAGTAGCGGATTCAATTAAAGGCGTAACATGGACAAATCCTTGGCTTACAGACCAAAGCAAATTTGGGAATCCTAGCAACTGGGTGGGTACATCAGTTTATAAGAGTCATTTGAGGTGCTAGGATTATCAAGAAAAGAGGGATACATCCTCTCTATTGCATGTTCTCCAGTACTATTCTGAAAAGGGACAACTTGCATTTCCACAAAATACCTAAGTTCCTTTGGAAGTGAAAATATCAGGGTTTTGGCACTTAAGACCACATTGAGAGAGCTGGGGTTGAGAGTTGGCTTGGAGAAGAAAAGGTTCTGGGAGGATTTTACTGTGGCCTTTCAGTACTTAAAGGGGATTTACAAGAAAGATGGGGATGGACTTTTTAATAGTATCTGTAGCTATAGGACAAGGGGTAGTGGTTTTAAACTAAAAGAGGGTAGATTCAGACTAGATACAAGGAAGAAATTTTTTACAAGGGTGGTGACACACTGGCCCAGGTCGCCCAGAGAGGCGGTAGGTTCCCCATCCCTGGAAACATTCAAGGTCAGGCTGGATTGGGCTCTGAGCAACCTGATCTAGTTTAAGATGTCCCTTCTCATTGCCCGGGATGTTGCACTAGATGACCTTTCAATGTCCCTTCCAACCCAAACCATTCTATGATTCAAATGACATGAAGAGCTGTTCTGGATAGCATTTGCATAAATTTAAATTCAAATAATTTCACAGCGTCAGCCAAACAGGACTTGTGCAGCAACACTAAGAGAGCACTAAGAGGTCTTACATCTTTTTGTCATCATACAAGGGATTTTGTACAGATGACTCTGCACAGAGGAAAAGAAGATTTGGTGAGAAGCCTGAAACCTGGAACATAAAGATTAAGAAACTAAGCTTTTAGGGAGGGGATTCATTTTCAGACAGATCAGCAGGCCATGCTGGCTGCTGCACAGCAACATCGTTATTAAATTTGTCACAGGAAAGATGGCAGGGAGTGACCTGTAGGAGAGCAGGACCATCTCCAGTCGATTTGCACCATCATTTCCAGAGTCTTTTCAAAGAACATCTCAGTGACAGACTGCCGCACAGGATAACATTTCAGGTAGAGGTTTCCCCTTTCCACTTCAGCAGTTGTCTCATTTTCAGGCAGACAAGGTCACACTTGCCAGACATTCATTAGGAAATTTGTCGCTTGTTAGCTTTGTATACAAAATACCTTTCTTCAATGACTGCTAGGAAGAAGCACTCACCCCTGGATCACCACCATCACTAGCTTTGTCCAGGAGAGCTAGCAGCAGTCATGGGAGAAGAGGGGTCACTCGGGCTGCACATTTCTGCTAGACTGCTACAGGAGGCAATGTCACCCTGGGACAGCAGGCATGTTTTGTAATTACAAATGGCACTAGCTCTGTAGTTGAAATGTTAAATAGTTTATCAGTAAAGATTCATCATTCCAAGCCTGTAGATGCCACACCTCAGGGACACGTGTAACAGAAAATAGGTTCTACCTTCAGAAAGAAACTACAGTAGAAAAAAAAAGAAAAGTTACATGTATTGAAAAGTCAGCTGTCAAAAGTTAGACATTTTTTGTGCACATTAATACAGACCCTTTCCTTATGCAACTCCATACTATATTTGTCACATAACCTATGCATCATTTATGAAAAGAATACGTACATAAGGCAACATAATTAAGACTGCATGAAAGACTGTAAATCTGCCAACTCTTGGTTTCGAGCTTAAAACCTTTATAGCTTAATTTATATCTATTTCCTACATACAGTCCCTAACTGTGCATTTCACAGTTTTATCCCACAGAGACAGGGACTCTAACAGATGCTGATCAAGCAGCTTCCTGACTTCAAAAATGAAGAATCATCCATTTATGAAAGGGCTATTTGATTTGGTTCCCTGCAACAGTAGGGAACTGGGTCTGGTGAAGAAGAAAGGTCACTCGCATTTCAGCGTTCCTAACAGATATCATCTCATCTTAAGATTAATGTCAATGCAAACATCTTTATTTATGGGTAACTACTTACTGGCTTTCTACTTTTCTATTCCTTCTGCAGCCATCGACAGAAACCAATGAGGTGCCTCTGGTTTAGTTCATGGGTGACTTCTCTCTAGCAACATCATTTACATTTGGTAAATAGAGTTTAATTTAGATTGAGTGCCTTGTTTGTAGTCTGTAATTTAGGGTGCAGTCCCAGATAGCCAATGCCAGAGAGTGACACTACTCTTGTTCCCAACATGGCAAAGGTGCAGGAGCCTGGCTGCACGTGCTGTGCACGAGTGTGTGGGGTTTTCCCTGCGGCCTGTCCTCTGCTCATCAGGCCTGAATTGTCCCTTCACTGCACAGATCTTCCATTGCCTCTGTGCACACAGGCACACTGTTGGCACCTCTTACTTACCAGCTGTCTTGCAGGCTGCCTCCAAAGATCTGGGACATCCCAATAGCAGCTGCACCTCCCACACAAATCCTCTTGGAAATTTAGCAAGCATAGATCCAGGTTATTCTACTGCTTTCTTCATCCAGCACTGTGGAGAGTACAGGTGTCACATCTGCTAAATTGCAGCATCCACTTTCTGTTTAATCCTGAGAGCATCCTCTCTAATCCACAGCACTTCTTTAAAGCCTTGGGAGTGGGACCACCCTTCTTTGTATTTTGCAAGAACAGGAATATTAAGTGCTTAATAAATAAGCTGAAAATAGGAGGTTTATATTCTGCCTTGCATGCAGCAGAATTTCTGTTCAGTTCCTCTGGTCTTTGCTTCAGTTGGCTGTGCCTGAACACTTTACTACAGACTTACCTTCTCCTGCAAGAGATGTATATGGGAAGTAGCATTTAAAGCAAGAAGAGGGGCAAGCTCTTCTTAAAACAATGCTTAAAAGATAAATTATCATTTATTGAGTTGATAATTTGTATGTCATCATCCAACAGCACTAACAATGTGGTTTCTGTAAACGTTTTTAAAAATGTCAAGTTTTCTTGTGTGTTCACTAAGAATACTGGCTTAATTTTTCATTTCTTTTCTCAGTCGAACAACTTTGGCCCAAGTCCTGCAAACACACAAGTATTGAGTTCATTACTGTGAGCTCTGCCACAGCCCTTTAAAGAGTATCTTTCACAGCTGGAGTGAAAAGGCTACTAAAACGGGTCCAGATTACCAGTTGGTAAACAAAACCAAGCATTTTGAGTTTACTTTAGAATTTAAATAAAGAAGAAATGTTAAAGTAGCATTACTATTTTTCAGGCGCTGGCGAAGCAGCACAAACGGTGACACTGAGTTCATTCATGATGAGGACAAACCCCCAGTGTGCCACCTGAGGACAGGGAGCGGGGCGCTGCGGGGTCTGGGGCGGTCCCGCGGCCGGGGGAGGGGGGAGTCCCGAGTCCCTGCGCGGTCCTTCAGCCCCCGCGTGCTCAAAACACGCGGTGCCGGGGGTGCCCCCAAGGCCGAGGCTGCCGCACCGCCGCCCACCGCTGTCCCGGGAGACACCGGGGCGGTCCTGGGCACAGCCGGAGCAGCGCCCGCAGCTCCGCGGCCGCGCAGCGCCGCGCCCCCGGGAGGGACGGAGGGCGGGCGGGCGGCTCTGCCCGGCACTGCCCTGCCCCGGGGGCGGAGGGCCGCGGGAGCCTTCGCCTCCTCCTCCTCCCCAAGCCCCGGCGCACACGGAGGAGCAGGCGGCAGCCGGAGGAGCGGCCCCAGCCCGGCCCCAGCCGCCGCCGCCGCCCGGAGATGCCGCCCGCCGCCCCGCGGCTGCCGCTGCTGCTGCCGCTGCTGCTGGCGGTGCGCGCCGCCGCCCCACCGCACAGGTACCGCGCCGCGCCCCCACCCCCCGGGCCCGGGAGCGGTGCCCACCGCGGGAACGTGGTTGCGCGGAGCCCTCCGCTGCCCCCGGGCAGCAGCCGCGGGGGTCACTGCCCGTTACTGCAGCAGGGCAGGGCACGGACAGGGGCTTCTTCCGTGGAAAGCGGCACGGGGAGAGCAGCCCCGCCAGCACCGTGTGTAACACAGTGTTACACTGCCGCTCGATATAACAGAGCCCCCCACTGTCTGAAGGGCAGCAGGACGTTGCCCCCCGTGTCCCCGCAGCGTAGCCGCGACAGGGGGGCTGTCACCTGACCTTTTTAGCCCCCAACGTCCTCACACCAGCAGAAATCAAACAGCAAAATCAGGGTGGAGGGTTCATCACCAGACTGGAGCAGCGGGACTTGCACACAGAGTGGATCGTGGTCCTGTGGTACAGAAAACTTCCAAAGCAACTTACTTGATTAAAATACCTAAAAATCAAATTTCAGAAAGGAATTATAAGTTATTTTTATTACTGTGCTATTTTGACTACATATACTATTAAAAGTCATGACTAATGACTTTTTAGTAATTATTTTTTCATTATAATATCAATTTGCAGTGATGTACCACACCACCACAGCTTCCATCTCATGAATTAAAAGAGGAGGGAAGGATAACAGCCTGCGTAAACCTAGAATTAAGTCCAAGTAGTTCATTTTCTCTACACCTATGTTTGCGTGTTAAATTGCACATTCTATGTCAATAGCAAAATTATGTAAGTAATGAAACATGTTTAAAGTTAGCAGTGGTTTTAAGTATTTAAGGCATATTTCTAAGACAGTCTGTGCCTCTTCACTGTTATGCAAAGAATAAATTAAATATATTTGAAAATTAAGTACTATTTTTCCACTTATTCTCAGGCCTACATTTACATGTGGAGGAGTTGTATCTGGAGAGTCAGGGTTTATTGGGAGCGAAGGATTTCCTGGAGTCTACCCCCCAAACAGCAAATGTACTTGGAAAATCACAGTAAGAATTTTTAATATCACAAAATCAGTGCTGAAGACAATGAAGAACTATTTGTTGTTAGTGCCTGTGTTTTATATGGGATAACATATGTGCACTAATGAACTCAGTAACTCAGAGCAGCTCAACTATCCGGAGCTTTTTAGGGTTGCTGTAATATGATAATTGTGGCTGAAATAGAACTGACCTTGCCTAACATCGGAAGCAAATTTTCATGAACTTCCATAGAATCACCTCTAATAGTTTTAAATTAACCCACTTGAAAGGAAACATCTACCCTTCCAGTCACTGCAGAAAGCAATAGTTGGTTAGATTAAATGGATTAAAGTAAAGCTTTGAGGTGTAGATAATGAAGAGCAAAATTCCTTGGCAAGAAGACATAGAAAAAGTTTCTAACAAAACCAAAAAATTCATGGAGGTTTGTTTGTAGTGTGGTAATAGCAGTGTCCTGCCAGCCAGGACATCTGGAGTATGTCACACAGCAAGCTGACAAAGCAATAGGAAAATGTTGTTACATTTATAAATGACCGTGCAAAACCATGTGGTACCATTGATATTTTGATGCTGAAATGAGACTATAGGGCAGAGAGATCATATTCGTGGACAGCAAATGCCATTAAACAACCAGGACTGAACCCCCCAGAGCTGGATGTGTCCTTATCCACAGACTTGAAGGAAGGGATTTGAATGAATGATTACTTTTCCTGACATCTGCACAACTTAAGCCCTCCAAAATTGCCCACCAAATTTCCTCTCTGTTTTTAGGCATAGTTCACTAACTCCTGTGACATTCAAGCCTAGAATATGGACTTTACAGAAAAAAAGAAGTATAAGAAAGCATAAAAAAAAAAAAGTCTGTGTTGACAGGATCACTAGAGACAACTTCAGTTCAAAGACTGCATTACAGGCTAGGTGTTGGCAGTAGAATAGGATGTCACAGGATAATTGTCTCCTGCTACTATAGAGATGCTGACGCAAAGCAGGAGACATTGATCTGTTTACAGTGTTCAGTTAAAATGACTCTCGTACCAAACGAGTGATGTAATTTTAATCATTTTATCTGAGGGTACTAGTGAGGCTGCAGTGGTTGCTTTCTGCACCTTTATGTTGCATTATTATTAGGGACAAGTTAGAGCTTACCTTTAATCTGCGACTGACTCTATCCAGAAGAGGATGATGTGAAATACAGCGTATGCTCATAAATAAATTTGCTTCCTGCTGTCGAGGAGCTGAGATGACAGCAATTAGCGTGGCCCACCTTACCATCTGAAGAGCAGATGCATATTGCATTTGGAATCATACACACATGCCTTAAATAAAAGGGAAAAAAGCCCCCAGAGTTAGTTTACCAATGTAACTCAGTATTAGATCTTCAAAAGTTCAAAACTGCATCTGGAGGGAAAAAACAATTTTGATTATAACAGCATAAAGTTCTTACCATTTAAAAACGTGTGGAGGCTGCAGTGAAGAAGTATTTACTGAAGCATCCCGTGGCTCTGCCCTTCATCATCTACTGGGGGCAGAGGGAGACGAGAACAACTGGTTGTATTTTAGAAGTCCATACAGAGTGGTTTCATTGCAGACTTAATGTGGCTGTTGCCAACAAGATGCGAGCACCCAGGTTAGCCTGGACATTGTGAGAAGCGTTACTACAAAGGTGTAGCAGCGCTGTGTCTGCACTCGAGCTTTACTGACCATGGGAGGAACTCGGTGGCTTCTGGCACTTCATGATCGTCCTGACTCTAACTTTTCTGTTGTGCTACCACTTGCTCCGGCTCTTCCACTGCTGCACACATGTTCTCTGTCGCTTGCCCAGAGCCAGAGAAGGGCTGCACAACCCTAGTAGCCCAGGCTTTCTTGTGTCCCCACCTCTTTTAACCTCTATTAGATGATAATTGTTCTGATTTTTTTTCCCCCCATCAGCTGTGTGGAACGCCCTTTTGCATGCACAGGAAGGATGTAGGGAAGGCAAGGACTACAAGGCTTTCGAGACTAAGCCTGCACCCTCTTGAAAAAGGGGATGATTTACCAAACTGAGGGAAAGTGGTACACCTAGTCTGGTTAGCCTGAATTTAAACAACAAAAGCCTTTAACCAGATACTGCTGAGGCTCACAATAGCTTGCAATAGCACCCAAGTAAGAAAGCCAGTTACACCACTGCAAAGAAATATGCTGTAGTTACTGTTAGGCTTCCTCATTTAGTATCTGATCTTAGAAGGTGACTAAGCCTTTTTGCCAGTCTGTTTTAGCCAAGGGCTGTGAACACCTTCCTAAAACCACTTTGCCTAATGCAGGATCTGTCAAGTCTGCAAGACTGGAAGAGGCATTGATTCACTTTGCATCTGGGTCGCGAGAAGCATGAAGCTGTTGTTTTCTCAACTACAGGACCCTATTGTCTATAGAAGAAATGCACAGAGTGACAGAAAAATAGGTTTAGAAAACATTATGGGTAATACAGATAAAGCAATGTAGCATTCAGATATCAGCTGAAATCTTTCAACTGGTTTGCTAAAGCTAGAAGAGTCTCTCTAACTCAATTATGGTTCTGTTATTTCAAGAGACTGGGACTTTTTCAGCTGACTAAAGCAAACAGCTCCTCTATTCTAAGAGCTCTAAGAAGTGTTCAGCACATGCTTGTGGTTATATTACAAGCTTGGCAGACTATCCAGCAGCTTTTAGCTGCTTTACTAAAAAGTCATTTGTACAGCTATTTCCTTTCCTATAGTAATGTATATAGCTTTATCTAAAATGTGTCGTATACATTTACTTTTAATACTCTGTAATCAATCCTTCTTGGCCATCACCTCACATAAATGTGTCACACAGTATAAGAATCTGGACTGCTGTCCTGTGTTCTTCTGGCAGACTGTGTAGTTCCTGTAAAATTCTGAACAACTTTACGTGCAGCAATAATACTGAAGACTGTCGGAGTTATGTAAGGTTATTTTTTTATAGGTTCAGGAGCTGTGTCCCAGCAGGTTTGCTGACAATAACTGAAAAATTTACCTATCAAGGGAGCTGGGAATCTGCCCTAGGGGAGTGAAATATTTTAAATCATTTTCTCCATGTTTTAAGCATTCATTTTCCCATATCACTGTGAAACTGCCCTTCTAGTGGAGAACAGATCTTTACATGCAGTTGTATTGCCAGAAAATAAACAGCTGAACAGAATCTAGTGCCTTTGCCAGGGAGAGCAAGCTAATATGAAATTTTTTAAAAAACATTCCTTTTGTGGCTGGAGACGATGGAGTCAGGGAACAAGCAACTAGGCAGGAACTGTGGTTCTTCCCAGGACGTAATTCCAAATAACTTTCACATTCATTCTCAGTAGAGAAAAATAATATGTTTGGCTTGCAGTTAGCCGATGTGTTTTTCAAGTCTACCTAGGACTCCTATGGCAAACCATAAAATCAGCATTTTGGTATTAAACATATACCAAAATATATTAAACTCATACATAATATAGGTTTAAAAATTAGGCAACATATTTTCTCAGGAAGTTGGCATTTAAGGGTTTTATTGAAGCAAATAATCTAAACCAAGTAATTTGGAGAAGTATGACAGTTTGGGCATTCTCCCCAGAAACAGAGAGGCACAATGATAAAGAGGGCTTTGTGTTCAGTCAGAACAACAATGGAAAAACAGCTTAACTACTTTAAACGCAAGTAAATTTTGATTAACATTATATAAAATACCTGCAATGAATGATATTAAAAAACAATCTAGGGACATTATTTTGTGGTGGGTATATATAAAATCACAATGCCCTTTTGAAGAGGTGAATAATCTACACAGATGCTTTTAGAGAATTGTGCTATAGAAAAACTCCCCCTAAAATTTTGGGGAGTGCTATTTTCCTTCAGTCTTCAGTGGGAGTAAGGCATCCTTCACATGAGCTTTGTGTCTTAATTTCTGATCCTGATGAAGTCCATAGAGTTAAAAAAAGAAGGGAAGTAGAGGGCGAGTACGGGTCAGTCACCCTCAGTGTGACAAGGAGAGGCAGAAACTAAAGTGCCTCTGGCATTGAAAGATACCAGATGGATAGATAAAGCAGAAAAATAAGGCACACCCTGCAGGGGAAGCATCACATCTTCTTCCTTTGGCTCCTCCCTCTTCTCTGTTGTTTTGTTGGTTTTTTTCTTAAGAGCTGCAATTCCTTCCAGTTCTTCCCTGAGGTATCCCATCATCTTACTGCATCAGGCGCGGACGTGGCTCAAAGTAAACAATACTGAATCATGCTGGCCTTTGCTTTCTCCCCTGTGTTTCTCATGGAAAAATATTTGAAATGTCCTAGGATAAACATTGGCAGATTTTAGCACATTAGCTTTCAACATTTAAAAAAAGGGAAATGGTAGAAAGTATTGTTTTGCAAAGACGCCTGTATTTAGGGTGGGATTCCTTGGGAGTAGCTGAAATCTGGATCAGCTGCTGCCAGAATGTGGAACCACCATCCTTTGCACTCTAGAATGTCATCTGGTCAGACCACAAACTTTTAATTGATTTAACATGCTGGAACAAACTTGTTATTTTTGTGAATAATGACAAATATTATTCTAATAAGCAACGACATTATTTTATAAAGTACTGGCAGTCAGTAGTGACTGTGATTAAGGGCCCCAGTTCACACATTTCTGTAAACGACTTAACTCCCCAAATTCAGTTAAATGTGAGCAAGGAGTGTTTGGACAACTAAAAACTGGAGTAAGCTCCTTGTTAAACATTCATGACCACGTGGCTGTTTTTCCTACACATTTTCCTACAAACTGTCATGAAACAGAAACTCAGTACATCTATGGGGAACAGTCTTGACCAAGATCAAGTAGACTCAACTAATAGAAGCTAGGGAGATTACAAACTATAATGAAATATAATTAGATAATGTAAGTAGTATAGAATAACATAGTCAGTGGTGGAGAGTGGAGAAGGAGGCATACAACACTGCACAGAATTACTTATACCATGAAATAGAAAACCCAAAACTCGAGTGAATGGTTGGCTGGCAGTCTGGAGTTCAGCTGCTTTGCCAGCATCCTCTCCCTCTTGAGCACAGGTCAGTCCCACATCCTAGTTCCCTGTACCCCACATGAGAGCACGGAATACCCGGGGGTAGGACTGAGTGCCTTGAGGATGGTGTGAGCAGAGCAGTGCTCGTTCAATGTGCTTATGGAACAAAGCTGTCAGTGAGCACCCATCAGCATTACTGAGGGATAACCACTTGGCTAAATCTGAATGCATTTCTACAAGGACAGCAAAAAGATCTTCTCTTACCCCAGAACCAGCCACCTCTCACATTTCAGCTTCCTTCTTCAAACTCTGAGAGGGAGTAGGTATCTTCAAAGAATCAATTCAAGCTGAGAAAGTAGGGAAAAATCTCATAAGCACTGACAAAACTATTTAATCTGATAGAGCAGCTTCTGCACAACTTTCAGAAACTGTGGAAGGAAAAGGAGAAAATTCTTAAAGATGGGTGAATTGTAGCAAAGCTGCAAGACTCTATAGCAGAAAAAGTTGGACAATCTTAACTGTAAGCATAATAGCTCAGTCTGTTTTAAAACATGATAACCTTTAAAAGTCATCTCATTTGGATTCTATTGTACCAGTTGCACAAATTTAGGAATAAGATATGCTCAAAAGAGCATACATACATACCTCTGGAAAAAAAGGCTGCATTAATTTCACTGTCTAAATCTGACTTTATCTGACTAACTTTAAAGCCAGCATTTTTGAACTGGTTTGTCCAGTCGCACAGAGTTTGTAGTATAACCATAAATAACATTCACGTCTTCTGACAGGAATACCAAATTTCTCTTTGCTCTTTTTCTGTTAAAATGACCATGTCTTAATGCTTGTTAGTGATTCAGACCAGAAGACAAGTGAGTGCAATAATAAGAGATTTAGCTATGAGAGCAGTGATGCAAGGAGTCATACTGCTTTCACAGAGTATCTTAAAATATGACCATATGTCTGTGTTGGCTTTATGCTGACTCAATATACACATGGGTTATTTTCTGATACCAGCTATAGGGCTTGCTAACTTCAGTAGTGTGAGTTTTAGACCTAACATCTGGCTTTAAAGTTTTCTAAAACATAGTCATTGTGCTTTGGAATTTCTGGGTAAGATTAGATGAGTTCTGTGGTTTTGATGTAGTAGTAGTAGTAGTAGTGATGTACGTCAGCACAGGGGAATGGAATGCATTACTGAGAGAGCTTCAAACTTAAAGGAAAATACTCTGAAACCAGCAACAGGAATGGCAGTGAGGCTGGTCAGCCAGTGTGTACGTGGGCCCCGGGCAGCTGAAAAGAGCTCATGCAAAACTCTGTCCTGCTGCAGCATCAGTGTCAGCACTGGACATAAAAGCAGCACATTTTTCACTACATCTAGAGCTGCTGCCTGTATCAGTAACTTCTGGGTTAAGTGGTCACTTCCATCTATCCTTGACAAGGCATTTTTAATTTTTGAAACTCACAATGTTAAAACACTGTTTGACAATTTCATATAGGAACAGTTTAGTTGTAGTTTATCTCAAACTGGTGTTCTAAAATGAGTCACTGTTAAGAAAAGAAAAAATTCACAGGCTCTTAAATAAAGTGGCTTAAATATGGAATTACTGCAGATATATTAAGTGTGTGTTATATATTTAAAGCAGAAAATAATAGCAGTGTCTCAGTAAAACAGGACAGCTGCAATTATTTTAATAGGTAACCACTCTACCGGGCCAGGAATTGCAGGCAGATAATTATACTCTGCCTGTCTAGGGTCCCTCTATACTTTAAAATACTATTTCCCTTCTTCCTGTCCTGATACATAGCATTGAGTGCTTTGCTAGAATAGTTTTCACTTCTTAGTATGCTGCTTATTCTCTTAAAAGCTTGCAACTCTATCCCAGGAAATGTTCTCCTCTTATAAACTATTATGCTCTCTTAATTTACATCCTTCTCCGTACTCTTGCCTCTTTCACAGTGTCCACAGATGCAGACATGTAAGAAGATTTGCCCTGTCTTATGTTTCCTCGGATGTTTGAGAAAACAAAACTCTCTATTGAGAACACCCACTAATGGTTCTTTTGAACGCTATAGTTTTACGTATTCTTTCCAAATATAATTCTTTCACTGCAGCCTTCAAGCTCCAATAACTAAATATTAGGGTTGTACAGCATTAGCCATAAAGTTTCCAATTTTATTTATAAATGTAAGTTGCTTGTCAGTAAATAAAAAAATCCTTCAGACTATGAAACTTTATGACACAAATCAGCAAGATAAAAGAGGCCATTTCATTTGCTCAAAATTGTAAATAGTTTGTTCCATATTTTTTTTAAACCATATTGATCTCATACTCCTCACCTTACTTGGTGACCGGGAGCTGCATGGCCGATTGCATTCTGTAAGCAGAAAATAAGAGAAATGTGCCAAGCTGAACGGGGCAGTGATGGTATATAATCAACTATATGGGCCTGGCTAGACAAGACTGTGGATCAGGAAGAAAATAATGGCAACAGACATGGCCGGAGCTGTTTTTATGCTTGGTCCAGTATGATTTTAAAAACCACTCTGCCTGGAGTATAGTTGACAAAAAGAGCTTACCTGGCGAAAAGTGAAGGATATGAATGCAGTGGGATGAGATAGATATGTAGTGTCAGTCACACTTGAAGATACGTCTCTCCTTCCCTCTCTCTCTCTGCAGGTCCCAGAAGGAAAAGTTGTGGTTCTTTCTTTTAGATATTTAGACCTGGAAAGCGATAACTTGTGCCGATATGATTTTGTGGATATATATAACGGCCATGCCAACGGACAACGCATTGGCAGGTTCTGTGGAACTGTGAAACCAGGTGCCCTTGTATCCAACAGCAATAAAATGCTGGTGCAGATGACTTCAGACGCTAATACTGCTGGAAGTGGATTCATTGCAAAGTTTTCTGCAGCAGAACCACATGAAAGAGGTAATTAACAATTACATACATGCTGAAGACAAATAAAACTGTAAAAACTCTATTGAGATCCACATTAATGCTTAAAAAAATGTGATGCCAGAGATATTAGGGATTGTGCTGTTCAATATATTAATTATCTTGTTTAGCAAATAGCAAAGTGTAACTGTTCAGTCATCTTAGTTAATCAAAGTAGTAAAGAGGAGGACTAACTATTGTAAGAGTTGCAGAAGAGCTGCACCTAGTAGCAATATGGAAATAGCTAGTCAATAAAATGGCACATGAAATTCAATATAGATAAATGTTGCAAATAAGGGGAAACCACACTAACTTTATGTGCAATACAACGGGCTCTGAATTGACTATTACAACATAGGAATGAGATCTTAGGTTTAAAATAGATAATATTTGAAAACAATAGTTGAGCATCAATCCAGTCTTCAATAGGTATCAAAAAAGAAACAGAAACTTAACTTTTTTTTTTTTTTTAGAAGGGTGTAAAGATGAAACAACAACAAATTATGCCACTATAAATCGATAATGCATCTACATCTTGAAATGTGCATGCCATTCTGATGTTCCCATCTCAGAACAGGAAATAATAAAACTATCAGAAGCAATCAGGGACAACAAGTATGATAGAGCTAAGGAACATTTTCTACAAAAAGACCTGCTGCACAGCATGGACTTCTTCATGCTGGAAAAGAAAAGGTGAAGGGGAGTGTAGGAGAGGGCTCTAAAGTCAGACCAATACAGAGAAAGTAAACAGGGACCACAGTCACTGTCTCTTCTAATACAGATGAGCAAGTGGCTGCAAAGGAAAGGAGAGGGCAGTTTTTCGCAGAGAGCTGTTAAGTGGTGGAGTGCTGTGCCAGGGAACACTGTAGATTGCCAGCTTCTACACTGGTTTAAAAACAATTAGAAAAACGTATGAAAGAAAAACTTGTTAGGTATTATTAAACATAAAGGCATTGCCTTGTGCTTGGGAAGACCATGAACTGTGAGGGGCTGGGAGGTTACAGGGAGGGGGCTGAGTGGCTCTTTTTTAAGGCTTTTGCTATTAGCATGACTAGATGGGCTGTTGGGCAGATGCAGTGCAGGTGATGAGTAATTTATGAGTCCTTCCAGTTGTATTCCTGTATTGATAACTTCTTGAAAGATACATTAAACGACTGTGATGTGATAGAGTTAATTTAATAAAAAATGTTCATAGTCATAATATAAATAAGGATTACATACGTGATGTAGCTTTAGCAATTTGGGACTGGAAGGAGGAGATATGGAGGAAAAAACCTGTCTCAGTCATGGGCTCTCCACAGGCTGCAGTTCCTTCAGGAATGGCCATCAGCCCCAGCAGAGCTCCCCTAAGGACGATGGTGGGACGGCTGCTCCAGCACCTGCAGCTACTCCTCCTCTGACCCTGGTGTTCACAGGGATGTTTCTCACTCTTTCTTTTACCCCTCTCTTTGGCTATGTCTGGCATTTTCTGCCCTTTATTAAACACGTTTTCCCAGAGGTGTCACCAGCTGGGCTGAAGGGCTCAGCCTTGTCCTGAGGTGGGGCTGTGGCAGAGGCAGCCAGAACTGGCTGCGACCGACTGTCTCCCTCACTGAGGTCCCCATGGCCAAACAAGTGCGTGAGGTGGGTTATCTGCATCCCTGCAGCACTCTGGTCAGTGTTGTGCACTGTACTTGCAGGAGATCAGTACTGTGGGGGACGACTGGAGAAGCCATCGGGGTCCTTCCAAACACCCAATTGGCCGGAGCGAGACTACCCAGCAGGAGTCACCTGCTCCTGGCACATCGTCGCTCCAAAGAACCAGGTAAGGCGCTGCCGTCGCCCCTCCGGTGCAGCCCAGCTTCCATTGCCTGTGAGGGCTAGCACCTCCTCCACAGCCTGCTCACACAACACACCTCCTGCCTGGCACTGGCACAACAAAAAAATGCTGTCTGGCTGAAAGGTAACGTCGGGCACGTGCAAGGAGTGCGGGCTCACCGGCGCCCCAGCGATACCCGCCTGCTGCTCATAGCTCACCTGGCACACTCCGCTCCCTCCTCTGCTTTCTCAGCATCCTATGTCCTCTCCTGTGCATTGATACATTCCCCTAAATGAAACTTTTTAAAGCACCCGTGACTGGTGAGACTTTTAAAACAGGGTTTTTTTGAAGCTGATTTTGTTAATTAACAAAACATCATGCAAATTAAGTTAGGGCAGGTACTCATCTCAGGACCAAACATGACGATGGCCACTGCTAGGTTTAAGCCTAACAACATTTGTAGCATTCTCTGTGTTGCTGCAGTTAGTTACTGAGGTACCTAGGCTTAGCTGATTGAATTTATTAAAAGCAGAAAATATTTTATTCTGCTTACTACAGGGAATAGATTCATATATGTCTTGTATGGGGATTTTCAATGTACATTTCAAAATATTTTGTATTTTGAAGGCTCCATCTCATAACATGCTTGCTTAATTAGCCAGATGCCATCAGAGCATATATTACCACTTCATTGAGACCTGAAGAGATGTGACAGCAAACCAAGAGGGCGCATGTGCCACTGTGTGCCACACACAGCAAATACGTGTGTTCCCTACACTGTAGGGCTAATCCCAGTCCTAGCTTCACATTTTCTGGTTGTTGCTGAGCCATCTACTCTGTACTCTGGCAGGAAGTCTACAATGACTGAATGTTTTGGTCACCATGCATGTTTGGTAGGTTTCTTTTCATAACCACATCCAGCTTTTTAAATTCCTCTACATGTAAAGACGACTTTCCTCTTAATCTTCTGCTCATGACCATAATCCTTCAAATAAAAAAAGCTGCCCCAGATAAATATATTCTTCAGATCTTTCATACTTTTTCATTTACCAAGATATTTTCTCCCTTGAACTGAAGCAGTATGTCAGCTTATTCTTTCCTGTACTCATCTTTAATCCACATTCCTTGCTTGCTAGATACAGATCATTTAACAATCCTATAGATAGGCAGTGATTTTTAAAACCTTTTCTGTAAACCGCAGATTACTTTGGTTCTTTCCAATTATCTCTCAGTAAGCCTAAACACTTTTTCCTAAGCTTGTAGGGAAGATTTAAGAAAGGCTATATAAGCATAAAAATAAGGGCATTATATCCTCTGCCTTCCAAAGATCCTGTTCCATAAATCTACAAGTTTCCAAATATATATTTTGCATGTACTGCAATAGTGGTTGTTTGCACGCAAATGAGGCAGAATTTTGACAGTGACAAAAGCCATTTTTGAGGAAGATGTCAATAAGCATCTCTCTTCAAGTGCACATTTACTCTTCTGTTTGCCAAAGTTTAGGTGCCGTTGTCTTTACTTCCCGTTCACATGCAGAGGAGCAAAAAACCAAGGCACTCTTTTGCTTCTAATACAAACTAATAATTCCTTCATTTATTACGGAAGATGGAGGAGCTTCTCATGATTGCAAAGATCTTCTATTCTATCATGAAATACTTCTTTGTTAGCACAAAGTGCACTTATGAACAATAGTAAAGTAGATATTGTGGCCTGCTGTTTTGACTGCTATGAAAAAAATTAGCATTTCTGCTCCCAGTTGCATTACTTCTTTCTATACCATCTTTTTTGATCACAAGCATATTATTCAGATGGGTACTTCCATTTAAAGTGCATTTTTTCATCATGACAACAAGGTTTTTGAAACAAGCCTGTTACTCATCTCTGAAACCAAGTTCCCCTAGGTTACTCATACTTTATGGGAAACCAAATGATGCCTTACAGATCTGAAGAGTGCAAAAATATATCCAGACAAAACTGAGACATCAGGTGATAACAGGCTGTCATTACTGTGAATGTAGAACAAGATCATTTTTACTATGTCAGTAAATCAAAGCGTATGCAATGTACAAATGATTCTTTTTTTCTTTGTACAGTCTTAAAAAATTTAATATCTTTGTTTGAGACAGACCTTTAAAGAGAAGTCCTGCATGTCTACAATCAACACAACTTAGTGTTGTCATGCAAGCCTCATTTGTGCTATTTATGGGAAGGTGATTTAAATACTGTTGTGCTTCATATAAAGAAGCAATGTAAATGCACTTATTGCCTCTGTTTCAATTGTGCAGTTATGTTGTGTTTTCCTTCCTTGCTACACACAACTGACTGAATCATACTGCAGGACTTTGTTTCAGAGAAGGAAATTCCATTTCAGAGAAGGAAATTCCTTTTCTGTTTTCTTGCCCATTGTTTTTCTTTCTTAAGTAAAAAAGTCCATAAATACAAGTCATATTGGAGATAATAGCATCAGTACTGGTCACACCAGAGTTATACTAGTTCTCACTTACGACTTGGAAAGCCCCAACATTTATGGAAATTGTGTATGGAAACAATTCCTTTAACTACTTACTTTCTCTTGGGTTTAGTCTTACTGTTTACTAATTTTCTTTCTATCAGTATTTTTGGTTTTGACCTTTTTATTTCTGCATCAAGTAAACACAGCATTGGCAACCACAGTGATTCAAACCCTGCTCTTAAAGTCAATGAAATGGCTCTTTGCCTTTACTTTTTCTTTAGGGTATCTTGAACGATACAATGACACTAAAATCCCCTTTTTGGTGGTTTAGATTTGTTACAGTTATTTTAAAAGCAATGTAACACCTAACACCTACTATCCTTTTTTCATTCACTCATAAAAATAACTTCAGCAGAAGTTACTTGCATGTATTTGAGAACAAAAAGTTTTATAGAATACAAGAGTCATATGTTGAACTACTTGTGGGAGAGAAGTCATGTGGATTAAAATTGTGGATTTACTCCACAATTAAATGGATTAAGGACTTTTCCTTTCTGGAAAGAAAAATCAATTAGTATTTCATATGAAGAGGTCACTTAATAAGTAACTTAAGTGAAGAAGCACTAATAAATTCTGCATATCAAAACCATAATGAGTTATTTACACTTTCCCTGCAGCTAATAGAGTTGAAGTTTGAGAAGTTTGATGTGGAGAGAGACAACTACTGCAGATATGACTATGTCGCAGTGTTTAATGGTGGGGAAATCAATGATGCTAAAAGAATTGGGAAGTACTGTGGAGACAGTCCACCAGCGTAAGTAACTTTCTTGAATTATGAACTTTATTATGTGTCATTTTCCCAACAGGTCTGTACTAGGCTTCTGAAAGACTTTTATTCTTTTTTAAAAAAAAAATAAAATATGGCATTTTATACCTCCAATCGAACTTCCAGGAGTTGCTTAGTATCTTGTCTCTCCCTAGGTTTTCCCTTTTCTCTCTGCCTCCATGACTAGCCTGGGCTCCAGTTCTGTCCTGTCCTACAAGTCTCATTAGAGCAGTGTCTAATAACACCAATACTAACACAAACACCACTGATATTGCTATAATACTAATATTAATGGTAGCTGAACACTAAAATCACTTAATTTGTATGTTTTGATCATAGATACCTAAGTACAAGGATCCAGCTGAACTCTCTAGCCCCTTGGCTCATTACTCACTTTATCTGACTCATTTCCCCTTCTGCTGGTTCCTTGGCTTCTCCTTGCATTTCTGCTTACCATCTCTTCCATCTGTGCCAAGGCACGTTCTCTCATGGCAGGCTGCTTTTCTGAGCGTGCTGGGTGGCACAGCAGGCTCTCACCAGCTTTGCTATCAAATTGCTGCCCGCAAACCCCCTCAACACCCCCCCCCCCCAATCCACAACTCAGCTATCCCCCAAAAAACCCCCATCCCCCAAAGCCTCCCACCCTGAAAAACCACTCCCAACCCAGCCAATGGGACTCTAACTATATCAGGTCTAGCTATAGTAGATCATAATTATTCCCCCCAAAAAGTGTAAAGTTTTTTGGGTGAGGCTAGTAATTTTTAGCTCTCCTTTCCCATTGTTCCTCTTGCATCAAGCTTCTTAAAGCTGAGTAGCTTTAGAAGATGAAGAGGATGCATTTTGTTTCAAGAAATACAAGCTATTAAATAAAAACCCAAAACATGGAGGTGTGTGACTAGATTTACATCTCAGAAGTGGCAGCTAGTTTGATTCCCAAGAGCAACTAACTGGTACAGGGGGAGGAGGTGCATGCTTCAGTCTTTCTAAGCATTCCTTGCTAGACTGAGACATTTACTTAGCTCCACTACATACTGAGGATTTTTTTCAATATACTTTCCCACTGTGTAAATCTAGCCCCTTCTGTTCTATGGAAGTGCAGTCTGCAATGAAGTTGCACAGAAGAATTTAAAGATACTCATATTGCCATAACCTTCAGGAATCAGAGGTTTAGGTGATTCATCAAAATGAGTTTCATAACACCAGTGTCTGACATGCCAGCAAAGAAACACATATTTCAGTATTATTCTGGGGGCAGATACCACATTTAAAGTGAAGCGCGCGCGCGCTCTCTTTTTTTGTAAGAAGAGTGCTATTAATGCTTTTGGCCTTGACATTCAAAATAATGGAAATATTTTATCTTGTTTTTCTATTTCAGGCCTATTCTGTCTGAGAGAAATGAGTTGCTCATTCAGTTTTTGTCTGATTTAAGCTTAACAGCTGATGGGTTTATTGGCCATTATAAATTTAGACCTAAAAAGCTACCCACAACTACAGTTCCACCTACTACCACAACAGTCTCTGCTACCTCAAGTAAGTTTTACTGGCTTTATTTTATTTCTTAGAAAAATAAATTATTCCAGGACAAGGAGAGGCTTACAGGAAAATGTAATACAAGTATATTAAAAAACCACAGTTTTATGGTTTGTTGGCATTTCAAATGTTGAGGGAATGAATTAAGATTAATATACTCAAGGGAGTATCCTAATATACTCAGGGGAGAATCTACTTAACATTATTAAAAGGAAATCTATCCAGGCAAGAGTTCAGTGTAACGGTGACTTGCTCCAGCTGAGAGAATTTTCCTCTCTTCTCAATTTTTGACAGTTAACTAGCAAATTCCATAGAAGAACAGATGAGCAAAATTCTTTTGTATAAGAAGTTCTAAGTATTTCAGGAAATAGGTTTTTTTTAAAGGAATTCTTTCTTCTATCCAATTTAATATGTAAAAATCTGACCATATTTTCCTTCATACAGTTATTAAGATAAAGAAAAAAATGGTATGGAAGCCACCTGAGCTCGCTTCAGATTCTGTCAACAGGCTGTCAGTATAACACTCTCCTAGAACTATTTTTATTTTTAAAAATTCAGGGATTGGAACTTAAAAAGAAATGTGTCACACTAAAAATAAATTTCCTTTTATATTTAAGACTAGACAGCACATAGGAAAGATCAGAGAAGGATTTCTCTAAAGGTACTGCCAAAACTACCTCATTACTGAGATATTGAAGGGATAAATTGTTACAATTTCTATAACCTGGATGTGTGAGATTTAAGACACAGTTCTAACGGAAAACCAAATTATTTATGATGTTTTTGCAACACAACCTGATTTGTACTTGAAACGCATCAGAAGTCAGGACAACAATGGCCTGTCAGCAGGAAACCAAGGAACTGTGGTGCTTAAATACTGATAATGAAAGGTATTTAAAATAGATGAAAATAAACATTATGAAAATGAAATCATAATTACCTATAAATCATTCTGATGTGGCTGCTACTCTAGTAATAACTAATTCAGCTCTTCTTCACTATAAAGCAGTTCTTAACAAAGTTGTTAGTTCAAACACTGGATCTCAACTAATCCAGGCTGTCAGATACCTCATGCTGCATTTGCATTCAGGGTTTTGCCACTGCATTTTACTCTGTGAGCTGTTTGTGTGTGTGCATGCAAAAGAGGTGTACTTTACTAATTAATTCCAGATCAATTTTTATGACATCGGTGTGAGAAAATAAAAACACTGCAAAGTCATCTGAGGAGGACAAGAGAGGGAAGGTGTTCAAAAGAACTTGTCAGGCAGACAGAAGAACTGCTTTCAGAGTCTGATCAATTATGCATAGTGTAGGCATTTTTGATCTTAAAAACAAACCAAAGCACACCAAATCTCTGCAGTTTAGTTAAATTTCTGATCAGTAATTTGCATTCAGAAGTGTCCAGTTCATATAGGCTTAGCTTATCATCTTGCAAACCAGACCTGTTCAAACTTACACAGAAGTCCAGGCATTAATAAAATATTTAACTTCAGTAGGCATTTTCAAGAATTACCTCAGTCTCTTCTCTTACATAAAAATATTAGTACTTGAAGACATAAATAAATGCTATAACGTATGTTAATAAAAGTAATGAAGATTAATCTGATACGTGTGGTTAAGTAATGGATTTTCTTCTTTCATTGGATGTAGTCACACATTTGTCTGTCAATATGGCTACATGTAAAATGGCAGTTAATATTTTGCTTCAATATCTTAATTGTCTGTAGAAACACTAGGCAGGCCTAACTGACAAATCAGAGTGGAGTTAGTCAACAACCAAAATTTACTAAACTCAAAAGTAAAACTTGAGTGTTAGCACAAAAAAAACCCAAAACCTGAAAGGACCAAATAAGAATATTTTGTAATGCATAATCCCAGTTTTAAATTTAGAAAAATCACGGGACCTCAATAGATTTTTGGCAGCTACCATACTGGCATGCACCCACCTACCTGCTACATCTCTAACCTTCCTACTACAGAGACTGAAAGACTCAAGGAACATTAAATTCTTAGTTGTTGTTGTGCTGCATGTAGCATTGAGATAGGGGGTACCTACCTGACCAAGCGACTGACGCCGTGAGACAGGAAAACTAATTAAATGGCATGGCACCTGCCAAGCACTAACTGTAATTTAAAATAATAATTTGGAAAATGATCACTTAGTTCAAAGTTCTAGGAGCTGAATATAGTGAATTATTCCTACATTGTATTCTACACAGAAGTCACTTTACAAGAAGCTTTAGAGAGAGACTATTTCTACCCAAAGAGGAAAAAAACCCTAAGTATATTAACTTGTTTATAAATAAAGCATTCCATTTCGGGAGGGAGATGTCACCCCCTAATATTAAATAGATAATTCAGACACTATCTTGTGTTTCAAAATGTCATCAGTAAAAATTATGCAGTACTACATGTCATGAAGCTATGTGAAAAATTTAGAAAAAAAAAAAAGTCAGGAATTTGAACTCTGATCTCTTCCATCACAGTACAGTAATTTCAGATAAAAGCCCTCCTCTTCCTCCAAAGTGTTACTGTAATATAATGTTATGATACTTTAAGTGCACTACTGGGGCTGTATGGCAAAAGGCAACAACACTAAGTAAGTTACATATTTAAGATCACACTGCAATCAAATGCAAATTTTCTGTAACATCCCGTTCTGTGAGGTTATTAGAAAAGACATGTAGCTGAGGGAGACATGAAAAGGTGATGATTGGAGGTGATGGCAGGGAAAAGGAGTATTGTTATTGTAGTGTTCCTGCCTTGCAATACCAGATCTAGTTATTATATATATCAGGATTATTCACCTTTCTTCTGTTTTGTTTTTGGTTTTGTTTTTTTTTTTTTAAAAAAAAAATATTGCTTTGCATTTGTATCAAGTATCTCATTTCAATTTCAATTTACGTTTTGCTCTTCAAAAAGTTTTGAAACCAACAGTTGCCCTGTGCCAGCAGAAGTGTAAGAGGAGCGGGACTCTTGAAAGCAATTATTGTTCAAGCAACTTCGGTAAGGAAGCAAAGTTTGCTTCTTTTGAATTACTCACTTGGCACTGTGTTTTTAGATTCATAGGAACTTTACCAGATGTAGTTCTGAGTTATTGTTAATATATAGGCTAGGAAGGGGTCTCCCCTCAGCCTCCTCTTCTCCACACTGAACACCCCCAGTTCCCTCAGCCACTCCCCATCACACTTGTGCTCCAGACCCTTCCCCAGCTTCATTGCCCTTCTCTGGACACGCTCCAGCAGCTCAGTGTCCTTGTAGTGAGGGGCCCAAAACTGAACACAGAACTCGAGGTGCGGCCACATACTTGATAAGTGAAGATCTAATTGATTATAGAATAGAATAGCTTATTTACAAGAGGTGCTAATACCATTGACCATTCCCTTTTAATAAAGAAAGATAATGTACAAGTTAATCTAGTCATCCTAGGAAAAAAAAAAAAAAAAGTAGTATCTTTATTTTCATATTGAGAGGTCTTTGGGAGATATGATGGTCTAATCAGTAGTCAATTTAGCTGAAACTGGCAAATTTGTCTCAGTATCAGGCCTCAGACAGATCACAATCTGCCTCCTAGGACATTAACGATTCCCTGGTACTCATTTGAGTGTCAGAGAGCTGGGAATTCAGCTTTTGGCTAGAACGTTCTCAATTCAACTTCACCACCATTTAAAAATTCATCATTAAAAGTAATATCAAATTGTACCATTTAATTGAAATTACAAAAACTTAGAACTGGGCTTTGAAGAGACTGATACATTCTAGGAACAATTTCGTATTTGGTGCCACCAAAATTTGTCAGTAGCAAGTTATCTATTACAGGTGATACCCACATTTTTAGTAACTGTTTCCAGTATTGTTTGTCTCCTTATTACGGACTAATTTACTTACTCAGTTTTTATGATGCCTCAAAATTTATGACTGAAAATCAATAAAAATGTATCAAGTGTATCAAATGTCTTTTCTTCTAGTAATAACTGGAACTGTAATCACAGCAATAACTCGGGCTGGTAATCTGCATGCAACAATATCAATCATTAATGTATATAAGGAAGGAAATCTAGCAATTCAACAAGCTGGCAAGAGCATGAGTGCCAAGATTGTTGTTGTATGTAAGCAGTGTCCTCTCATCAGAAGAGGTAAGTACAGAAAAATAACTGCTTTGTGTGTTTATAAAAAAAACAGTTTTGAAAACTGCTACTTGAAATGTGGCCACAAAAATCAGTAATATTACAGTAATTGTTCTTATGATCAGCAACTAATATTATAATTGATTTACGGTAAAATAACTAGTTATCCGGGTTTATGTTGCATTTCTCAGTTTTACTTATAGAGGATTAGACTCACTTAGATCAAACGACTGTGAAATTTATTTTTTTTTTAAACCCTTGTGATATATATTAAAATCTCATTTGGTTCTCTTGAAGCTCAGTTAGATTTTGGTTTTATGTGTATGAGTTTTGGAACTAGTTTTCATACACAGTTATTTAGAAGGGAAGAACAACATCATGCTAAACCTAGAAGAGCAGTACGTCACAGCAAATTAATAAAATTAACAGGTTTCGCTGTTGCTTCTCTCCTGTCTATATTTACATCTTTATTGTAGATATTCTAGTAGTATTAAGCCCACTCTACCTGCAAACAGCCAGTATTTCTATAGCTATATGGAAATGATATAATTCTATAGTATTATCCAGATTAGATCAACCAAGATAATTTCCAGTTAAATTTAACAAGGACTACCTATATCATAAGAAATACTGAGACTGTTTCATTGAAGTAAATAAGTAAAATATGAGTTTTCAGCTCTGCCTCCTGAGTAAATGGGTAGAACAGGAGAAGATAAATGGAACTACAGCAGGAAACAGTCAAAATAATTTAATAATCATCAAAAAATCCCCTGTACCTTTCAGGATACTACTGGTATTTAAGCATATTAATTCAAAGTGGGCAGTCCCAAAGTGAAAAATCCTAGTCAGAAACTAGCTTTTGGTTTTACCTTTAGTTCCATGGAAACTAGACATCTGTCTGGGAGACATAACAACATCTTTGGTGGAACAAATTGTCTCCTTTTAGGCAGGCAATCCTGCTGGCTCCATATCACACACTTCTGTTTTGCATCCTAAATCTCCATGAATTATTTAATAGCCATTACTTAATCTAAACTTTTTTGCATATACCCCTATAACACCAGTCCTTCTAGCCCAAGGCCTTGCAAACCCCTAACCCTTCTAATCCAGAAAAATACATAAATCCACCTGATTTCTCCAAAGCCAGGGTTTATCACACATTAAGCCTACCTTGCTTGCCCGACTGCCTCTCTATATATCTATAAAATGTTTATGTCTTTGGGGGAGGACAAGGGAATGGAAAGACTTAAGTGCATTATCCCTTAAGTGCATTGTCCTACAAGCTCAGCAAATAAGAAAATACCTAAACTGAATGAGACACATTCCACTTCAGGTGTTAGTAGCCAAGTTACCCAGTGTTTATATTCAGACTCATTTGGCAGTCTACATTTTATGAATATCTCATGTATTTAATTACGTAGGAGATACGTAGCTGTTTATCTACTTGATTTTTACACAACTGTACTTCACTGCGTAAGCAGCATGGCAAGGATGGGTAAGGAAGTATTTGCTTTAGGGAGGAAAGAGAAAAATGTTAGAAGGCATTGGTAACAGTGAAAATGAATAGAGACCCCCGATAAAAGAACTGTACTTACCAAATCACGTCTCAGATTTCTGTCTTGTAATATCATGCTCTCCTTTGTAGGTTTAAACTACATCATCATGGGCCAGGTAGAAGAGGACGGTAGAGGCAAAGTCTTTCCCAACAGCTTTGTCATGAGTTTTAAGACTAAGAACTCAAAGATCCTAAATGCCTTGAAAAACAAAACATGTTAAAACTAAACTCTGCAGCTGCATTCTATCATCTCTCTTGAAAAATAATTTTCACTTAGTATAAGTCATGAAAATACAACTGACTGTCAACACTAAGACCATGCTCACCCTTTCTTCCCTCCCATCCACCTAAGCACAAAATGGCATCCATTACATGTACCTAACAAGAAGATAATGGATCCTCCTAAATCTTCTAGCCGAAGATTTGCAGCACAGCCATCTGATCTCAAACATACCAAATTGCAATTACTTGGAAGCTGTTAATTTATAAATGTCCAATTTTTTAAGGAGTTGTGTATGTAAAATAAGAATTCTAAGTGCAATATTTATAGTAACTCATTTTAACTTAGCTTTTTCTCTAAAGTTGTTTTATTACATGGATTTCTGCATTATTATCTGTGCTTAATAAAATATTTTAAGATTAAATCATACACCAACTAGTTATTCATTATGTATAAAGTAGGGCAGGCTAAACAGGACTCTTTTTTGGTCATTTATGTGCTTTTGATGGTTTGGGTCTTGCACAGTATGACTGACACTACACTTCCTTGCTGATTAAGGGCCTGATTTTCCTTCCATTGAAGTCACGGAATCATTGATTTGAATTGGAACTGGATTTACTCTTCAAAGAATTTGACAACTGTGAAACAGCACCATGCTTTTCTCTGCTGATGACTCTAATCTAGTTAGTAAATGTCACCATTAAGTTCCATAAACTAATTAGCAAGGAGGAAGGTAGGAATTAATTTAGTTGTGCTAAAGTACACATGCAAATAGTTTAGATTTTTGTCTCTACCATGAAAGTATGGACAATACAGCAATGCTCAGTCTGGCACCAGAGTAGCATATCTGTCTAATTTATTTCATTCCTATATGCAAAAGGTTGAACAAGGCGCTATTTTGAGGATAAGGGAAGGAACAGAGTGGAAGCAGTTAGACAATGTTATAATGATAAGAGATCTTTGTCAGGCCTGTCTGTTGTATACAGTTATTTGTTACTCTGAAACAAAGGCTATAACCAAAGATGGAGGAATAGAAACAGATTATAGGCAAAGATTAATACTGACAAGTTGAACAACATTTTGGTCAAAAGCAGATACTAAATACACGCATTTCCAACTGGGTAAAACTTAAACACTAATAAAATGACATGGCTGGAACAGAATCTAAGATCCTTTTAAGTACTCATTTTCCTCATATATAAATACCATACAGAGTTCTTTTGATAATCTGTAACCAGGAAACTGTAATGAAATACCCCATCCCTACTGGAAGTACTCCTTGCTTATTTCAGCAGTGGAATGTGGATTACAATTCTTCAATTATTGATTCTCCTATGTAATGCCACTGTACAACTCAGTAGCAGAGCAGTGTCTGTTCCAAAGACTTAATGGATAGCTAGGAGGAGACAAAAGAATCTGAGGGAGGCACAAGGGTACAGAGGGGCTGTGCTGGCAGCTCACATCAAACAGCTCGGTGCTGTAGCCACACTGTACAGACTCCTAGGCAGTTGCCTTACTGACTAAACCAAACAGCATTTCTCTGTGGAACTGACAGCAACATTTGTTTGCAAAGTGAGTGTAGTTTTGTAATTTTAAAATTGTAATTTTAATTTTCCACTATTGTTTCCTATGCAGACTAAGGGGTTTTATGCATGGTGCTCTCCACATTTCTTAGCAGCAGCCTGGGGAGAAGGAATGTGGAAATCATGCTCAGAACTGTCTTGAACTACAATAATCTATTTTTATTTATGATGACATGACCATCTGTCAGGCAACTTTTTTCAGTGAGGCAAGAGAAGTCTGGCAGCCTGCTCCTCCTCTCCCAAATGGTAGGTAAAGCTCCTGTCTGCTCAAGACTCCCTTTAGACCAATTTCTTTCCCAAATCAAAGCACTGACAGCAGTAGCCCTGCAACAGGGAACAGGAGCCAGGGCTAAAAAGAAACAAGAAGCAGCATCAGCATTCTCAAGCAAAAATCAGGTAAAAACCCCCTTATTATAATACTTATAACACTTATATACTTAACACTTATAAGAAGTTTTTAAAAGCAGATTTAGGGACTGTAAACTTCAGACATTTAAAATCTAACCTGCAACTACACAGAATCAAAATTATCTAACTGCATTACAATTTATGAAATAATTTCAACAGAAGTAATAATCAAAACTATAGTTTAGCAAGAGCATTAAGCTGACTTTCAGTAATGAATGGGTTTGACCTTTCTGCTGCAAATGGAGGTAGCATGAAAGTTTCCATCTCTGTTTTTCATTCAAGGCAAAGTCAGCTCTGAGACAAACCAGACATTAACATGAAAGGAAAGGAACAACATTTTTCAGTAGTCTCAAAAAAACCACTTAAGTCCTTTCATGACTTGCACTAAAATTTGTACAAAGAAATTCTGAATCCTACGGCCAAGTAAACTCCAGCTTCTCCAAACTTTTCTCTTTTTTTGACATCTCAGTTTAAAGAAGTATCACAGACACATACAATTTTAACTCTCTGCATGTCCAGAACTGCTCCGTGAGCGTGCGTAAGGGAGATCTCAGCACCCCAACATCTGTGGGCTACTTCTGGGACAGCCAGGATTAAATTGCCAAATGAGAAAGCAGGAACACGTCTAATACATGTGATCTAGGAAAATCTAAATGATAAGATTGACTAAATGGTACTAAGCACTCTGTATTGCTTAGTAGCCAAGTAGACAGAAAGACCACAACAGCTTTCAGACAAGGCAGAGATGCAAAGTGTCATACAACTAAGGTACTACAGAGAACAAACTTCTCTCTGGTATCTGTCACTTTACAGGTATGTATTTCAGGGACAAATAAAAACTCCAGAACCCCCAGTTCCAATTCAAATCCCCCAGAAGTGCCTTGAAATAAGACAATTCTTCCTAAGGACACATCTATGCTGTAGTAGAACACAGTGCCACATGACATGACCGAGGTAGCTCAGAGTGATGTTGCTTAACATATCAAAAGGCATTAGAAATAGCTACATTAGCATGCTGTTTCATACAGATAAACACAACCAGCTTCCCAAAAGAACTGATCAGCATGAGCCAAGTGCCAAGCAGCTGACAGTACATCTAGAATCTGATCTAGTTCTTTTGGAACTAGCTCAGGTATCACTTCATGAAGCCATTTAAATAAAGTTAACAGGATGGTTCTAAAAGGAAAAAAGGTAATAACACATTAATACCAGCTGCTTTCCTTAAACATTATCTTAAAATGACAAATAAATTACTTTCAATATGGTACCTGATATAATGTCTTTCAAATATGACTAATATTAATGCAACCATATTTTTCAAAGAGCTTTTATTTGTCTGCTTCCTTTCTTGGATATACATAACATACACAGCACATTGGTTTTATGTTGGTGTATTATTCATACATGAGATCTGAGTCCAAATACAAAATTCAGTGATTGTGTTTGCTTCGAACACAAGAGGTTAGCTTCTGATTCACATGAAAAGCCAACAGACTTACCAGAATACCACTATACCATAGGACTTCTGGAAGCAGAGTGTTAAACCCTAGTTCAGATATACATAATTTCATAGTACAGAAAATATATTACCTTTACAAGAAAGAGTTTTATAAGAATTCCTTCAAAAAAGTAAACATTCATGTAAGCCTCCACTCTATCAACCTCCAAAAATCAACTGTAGTCAGACCACTATGGCTACCTGCGCCTTCTGGACAGAAGACCATTTTAGAAGAGCACCATCATAACAGTAAAATTGTCAATCAATCCTTTAGTTGTCATAAATATACTTATTTTGTAATTAAAAATACAGGAATCTCACATTTCTGAATTACAGTGTGTCCACTTGAATTATATATAAGCATATAAAGCCGTATAGGACCCTCTAGCACAGAAAATCCACAAAGCCCTTACTGTCCATTGTAAGCAAAGTCAAATTACATGTTTTCACAAAACAGTATTCCTGACACAAACAAATAAGTGTTTAGCTTGGCAACAAGTGTGGTTAAAAAAAAAAAAAAAAAAGGTAAGTTTAAAAAAGCATATGTAAAACCTGTCTAAAGCAGGCCCTTCTAAACTACATCTGTCCAATGACCAGATACCACGTATGTTCTCAACAAAAGTGTACAGTGTTTCACAGGAACTGTTCAGCATTGCAAACAATAGCACTCAGGTGCTCCACCTCATTTTTGTTAAATCACAGGTTTTAATAATTCAAATAATTTATCATCCAGATTTAAAAAAACCCAAGATATTAAACATTAAAAGTTCACAGGTTAGTTTTAAAATTTGGTTCCCAATCTTAACATTACAGTAAAATGTACTTTTGAGGCACTGCTGAAAAATCCAAGCAGGAACTGATTGTCTTACATATAACCATAAACATTCAAGAAATGGTTGGTCTATTTTGAGTTCAAAATTTCAATGTTCCCACGAAAGGGAAGGGAATGTTAGTATGCAGTCAATGTTAACATACAAAACTCGGCACTAGAACTGCCTCTTTCAGAGCCATACAGTCTTCTCATGCACTGTAACCTACAGTCAAACATAATTTCCAACTGTGCTGGAAATTTTCTATTATTCTATATCTGACTTTTCTATTAAAAATAAACATAGGCTGGATTTTTGCTTTAAAAAGCCTATCTTCTCCCACAACTTGAAAAACAAGTATCAAAAAGGAACACACAGCAAAAATAGAAGAAATAAACACATTGTGCTAGCTATGAAGCTCTGACACCTGACAGCCACAGTCTGAGGCACATTTAAAAAATTCCTCTATACAAATTTTATATACACACTAAGATTAAGAGCTTAAGAAAATTACTGTATCTATTCTGGCATTTCTTTCCACCACTTCTGCATCTAGCTGCAACTCATGCAAATGCATTTTCAAATGTATTATTGTGCAATAATCTTCTTTTCGATTTGGTCTGGCAATAGAATTAGGCCAATACTTTCATCTACAGGTATCTAAAAGTACACACTTTTAAACAAAAAGTTAGGCCTTAGTTTCTTGGATAAAACATAGCATATTTAGAAGTTCGAAAGCCAAGCAGGTCTCTCATTTCATTTCGGAATTTTGACAAGTCTTGCCGCAGCTCATTTAGGTTTTCCACAGTTGCCTGATCCGTGCTTTGCATCTTCTGTCTCATGGAAGTCAAGTAACGGTGGACTAAGCAACACATCACCTTTTGATAGTTCTCATCTCTCTTTTGCTTCAGATTTCTCCATTCCTTTAAAAAAATATTGCACATTTACTACAGGAAACTGATTTTTGAGCCCTAAAGCCTGTATACAATTACACAGAGATAAATATGAACACAATAACAAAGCTATTTTATAGGTACATCCTGATGCGTACAAATTTAAAATGCATGTAAATTGCCAACAACATTTAAATTAATTATAACCTGCTGTACCAGCAAAACTGAAAATTTTTAATCTACCTGGCTTCATAATCATCCTATGATTAATTAAGAGTTCTGTAACCCGGAATGTTTCTCAATGCACATTCCATCAAGTCTTTGAATTTAATT
Source organism: Podargus strigoides (assembly GCA_028020825.1). Taxonomy (NCBI): domain Eukaryota; kingdom Metazoa; phylum Chordata; class Aves; order Caprimulgiformes; family Podargidae; genus Podargus; species Podargus strigoides. Next base: position 15,735,772 of record CM051628.1, read on the forward strand.
TATTTAATGTTATTTTTGTTAGCAAGAAGAAGCAAAATTAGTATGCAAAATTACAGGGTACAATAAAAACATTTTTTAAAAAAAAAAAATCCCTCCATCCAATGAGAGGCTTCAGTGATCCTTTTCAGTTATTTATTTTGACAGTTCTGTAATATGTTTAAAACCAATTACCCTCCCCAAAGAGTACTCTAACCTCACCATTTTTGAGATTAGCACATAATTCCTTGAGGTTTCTTTGAGTTTTCAATCAATCAAAGCATTTTTTTCCAGACTTTCTGGAAGAATTAGGGGTTGGATGCAAGGGGGTTGAAGTTCCCAAACCTGAGAGTTAATAGAATCTTACTCAAGTAGAAATAGGTAACATTTATTTATATTCAGATGCAATGCACATTATTCTATAGTTCCTATATATCTTATTAGCACTCACCATGTGACAGGCAGCTTCATGCAGCAATCTGCTGATTTATTTTAGCAAGCAGCACCTTTCCAGCTTCAGAGCCTACAGCTTTCCCAATCGTTTCTTACCTTCAGACTGTTTTGACGTTTCACTTTGCCACTCGATGTATGAGAGCAGATCCATTTACTGAGACTATTGAAAAGATAACAGATAGTCTTGGGAGAGGGAATGACATTGAAAGGTGGAGGTAGCGTGCATTTGTCATCAAAGTAGCTAAGCCAAAGCTTGGCACGAGCAAACTTCCATTCCTTATCTTCATGATTCTAAAGCATCAGAAACATTAAGAGAAATTAGAAGCAAAAATATTAACAGGCTACTTCATAAAATTATTTTCTCATACCTTAAAAACTGACCATTATTTAACTTTGATTATATAGTTTTTTAGTAAATTAGTGTTAATATACTAATCTTAAATAATTAAAATACAAAACATATCTCTTCAATTCACTATATACCCTAGTGTAAATACAAAATTCAGCTATGAAGGTAAAAAGCCCCTATCAAATGCCCAAGCACCACACTTTCTCAAGAACAGCACCTTGACTTGAACAGCCACTGTATCAAGAAATATTTCAATTCCCAGAGGGCCAAAGCCTTGTATACATTCAACATGCAAAGTACCCATTTGATTTGGATCAAAGTAAATAAAAAGTTCATATTTGAAGGAAAGCCTCTTGTGAGCTCAGAGACAGAACTCATCCCTGGAGGTCTGTAGGCTAGTCTACATGTCGTAGGAAAAAAATATGTGTAAAATCTAAAGATACAGCTAGCAATATTGGTAATTAATCAAAAACCACTTACTGCTATCAGTTGAAAACTTTTATGAAGCATTGCCACAAGGAGTTTAGTTAATACTATCACAACCACCACATTATATGTACCAACAATAACAGCACCCACAAAAGACTGTAATTCTTCACCATAGCTAAAACGTGTGACAAAGATTGCTACATGTGCCAGGGAGAATATATACCAGAACAGAGCAAAACATGTGCCAATAAACCTATGAAAACAAGAAAAAAATATCTGGTTAGGTAAAGCAAACGCCAAAAGTGAGTTTACTTAATATAAATTCAAGTTCAGTGAAAAAATCTAGGTTTGTTTAATTACTAGGAATTAATTAAGGGTTAGAACGAAACAGTCATTTTATAGATATCAAACTCACGAATGGAATGTGTCATTGCTCTGTTGCTCACAGAAAATCCCTGCACAGTCCTTTTCTTCGTTTACAGTAAATCCTTTATCATAAAGTTGTGTCAATCCAATTGTGAATGAGAACAAGACAAGAAGAAACATGCCCAGAAATTTTCCAAAATCTTGCAGCATCTGCCCCATTGAAATCTGTGAAATAGATTTATTTCCAATTTTAGTAAAATATGTAGTTATTTTTGTTTGTATTCTCACCTTCAGCCTCTTAACAAGAAAAAAAATATCTATTTATATTTTAAATGTTTAACTTAAGATTTTAAGATGCTAAACGGATCTCAAAATAAGGAGGGTACCCTTGTACCATTTTTCAGTGAAAACTTCGAGATGTTAAAAGAAAAGTCAAGTAGTTTTAATATCAACTCATCAGTTCATATCTTTCAATTAGCCATAAACAACAGGATATACACCTTATTCTTTATTTGCAATACCAATGGTAATAAGAAACTCAAGTTCACAGATAAAAGCAGTAAATTAAATGCATTTGAACATAGACACCATCATAGAAAGTCAAGAAAACACATAATGAGAACACGGAATTAATCAAAACATCTGGAATCATAATTCATCACTAATCAAAAAGTAATATACCAAAGCCCATCTGCAGAACACAGAATTAATTCACTGTATGTTTTATGTAAGATTCTATATACACAAGGTGTAGGTGTGCAAGTACATAAAAATTGAAGTATGTAAAGTATAGAAGATATGACACTAAATTCAGATTATTAGTTTCCATTTCAAAATACCCGATGCAGAAGCTTGCATCAGTACAAACACAGCATCTTTTTTAAAAAAAAAAGTGTGCATTTTTCTTACACAGCGCAGACCTTGACTTGCTTTTGTCATAAGCACATATTTTTACACAGACACAGCATACACTGTACTCTTCCTACAAACTTCTTAAGAGAACAATACACTATTATAAAGAATGCAAGTATATAAAATGGGGTTGGGTAAATCTAATCCTCTATATAAATCAATGTGTGGAAAACCAAATCCTATATGAATTATCATCTGTACCAAATCATAGTCCAAAATTGTATCATTGGTCAGGTTTTGCAAGTATGAGTTTACTGGGAGATGAAGTGGTAGCTCCTGGTCCCTCCCATGCTGCTGGAAACTCACCGAGCACCCCTGTTGCACAGCAGATTCTCTCCAATTCTTTGCACAGCTTGCCACAGCTATGGGGAATCTGCATCATACCATTTGATCACATCTGTCCTTTTAAAGAAAAAAAAAAAAAACAAACCAAACAAACCCCAACAACAAAACATTTACCATTTAACTGACTCATGGTTGTAGGCAAGAGACAGCCAAAGCAGATGAAATGGGAATGCACAAGAAGTGCAAATCACCTATTTTGTTTGGAATAGAGTGTAATAACACAGCACAAATACCAGTTGCTTTCTTCATACAGTCATGCTATTCCTTTCTAAGTATTTAGAATTTCTAGGCACTTGAAATCTAATGATCTAATCTAGGGGAATATCATTCTGTCTTCTGTTAATAACAAAAAAAAACCCATCACACATGGCCAACTTATAAATCTGTATTAAAATAGGTTTATTAGTCAGTAAGTAACTGAATGCTTAAAAATAACCCTAATAGCCCAGAGAACATAGTAGCTGCCTTTCCCCCTGCACTGTTGGGTTTCCATGCCATATTTGATTACCACCATTTGAACTTTGTGACCTACTTTCAGAAAATACTGTAAGAGTTGTTGCACAAGCTGTACTGGCCAAAAGTAATAACATAAGCTTCAGTATGCCACTGAATGGGGTGACTGTTGACTGTTTTTATTTACTTGGAAAATTTCATAACATAGCCTCCTACTAAAAAACTTATGAAAGATCTAGTACATAAATAAATATGCACATTAAACAGTGAATCTCTTTAAAATGTGGAGGGACTTCAGTGTCCAATCAATTTGTATAACAAGCCTAATGCTTACTGCAACATCAAGACCTTGGTATTTTTTCAAAGTACGCAGGTACATTTCCATTTTAAAATGTATAAAAGAAAAAAATGTAAAAATAATTATCTGCAACATAATATTAAAAAAAATAAATAATTAACAGCTAGCGAGAAAAGGGCATGAAGCAAAATAAACAAACAAAACCCTGAGAGAAGAAACTGGCATCTTCTAATAATATTAAACTGGTTACAAGAACTATGAACATTCTTTTTAAAGCACTTTTTACAAGGATTTTAAAAAGACCAATTTAACAAGCCATTATTTTTTCTTTTCAAAGAGGGACTATTCTGCATGAAACAAAAATATTCTAAAGTATAATAACTTGTGTAGCAAGATTAAGTACTCCAACTCATTAAAATGAGCTGAACCTTCAAGCTGGAGGTTTTCAGCTAGATCCTAAAGCCTTGACACAAGACCTAGTCATCTGAGCCAAAATTACTTAATTCAGAACCTCCTTCGGTATAGTTCTAGTTGCAGAGCAAGAGTTAAAAAAAAAAAAAAAATGATGCTCCCAAATATATATTCTGCCTCCATACTTAATAGTGATAATGCTTTTTGCAGGATCCTTTCAGATCATCCTCTGGCCACAAAGCTCTTAAAACTAGTCCTGTTCATTAGAAGAGAGGCCAAAGCACTGATTTGACCTATTAGGACAAATCCCACCAGTATATCGATTGGATGAATACCCTGTTTATTCCAAGAGTCTTTTCATTCAACAGACACTTGCAAACCCAGTGACAATAATGACAACCAGCTATATCAACTAAATCCTATCACTGTCAGAGGGAAAATAAATTTAAAAAGCAATGATTTGTCTGATCTGATTTGTCATCATAAATCTTCCAGGAAGAGAGGCCAAAGAAACTGGAAGCATACCTACACAAAGTGTTTTCAGGAAGCCATGCTTTTAGTAACAGGTGCTTTAGTTTGTAAGTGCTTTTCACTGGCAAAGTAACAAAATCAGTCAGTGCTGAGGACTCAAGCAGAACAGAAAAACCACAGAAGGGAAAAAATTGCTGCTAATGGAATAAGAGGTGACTTCCACTCACAGTATTTTTTAGAAGGAAGCTTTCTTCCTCCTTTTAATCTAAAGTATTGAGGAAGGTAATTGCATTTTAAATGTGATGTCTTAATAATAGTGCAGGTTCCCTCCCCTGCACCCAAAGGTACTAGACCTTATAGTGTCATATTGCACCCCTGGGTCCAGCCTGTTTATCTGAGGTTTATCACGGTGAATAGCACTAAGAGTAAGATAAGATGGCCCATGCTTAAAAAAGAAACCAACTTACAAAAAAACCCCTACATAGCACAAACTCAGTAGAAAACTCCATGTCTGCTTTCAAACCAGGAGACGAAAATTAAATGCTTTGCACAAAATCAGGTTAAACCCCAACCTCAAGTGAAAAATTTGCATTTAGCTTAGAAACTCTTGTGGTCTCTACTATTCCAGCATTACACACAAGACTCTTAATGCTTCCCCCCCACCACCTCCAGATGACTGAATTAAACGTATTACAGAAGTAAAATATGGGTTTTGCTGTCATTATTACTCACTGAAAGGCTCCAGCAAATTCCAAGCAAGAAAAAAATCTGTTCTCCGTTCTTGTAACTGGCTATGAACAGATGACTATTTCAATACTCTCAAATGTTTTATATTTTTCAAGTCAAAATAATTTGCACAATTCAACTCAAAACATGCAACTTCAGTGAGAGCAGAGACATGAACAGAAAGGCTTTTGGTTACCCTTCCTTGCTACACGTCTCATTTATCTATGTTTTAGATATAAGAGGTTAGGACGATCATTTGCATAGAACTTTACACGAAGAACCCGATCTTTAGAGTTTTCAAACTGCAGACACTTATGCAGTACGTTAAGCTAAAAAGATCACAGAGTAGCCTTGGTTGGAAGAAACCTCTAAGATCATCAAGTCCAACCATTAGCCTAAGACTGCCAGTTCACCACTAAACCATGTCCCTTAGCACCTCAATTATGAAAAAAAGAAGACAGTAAAGGTACAGTTCTCATGGAAAAAATATAACAAAGTGATCTATATTAGGTCTTCCATGCTTTTTCTTACCTTTTTCCATCTAAATCAGTATGTTTTACATGAGAGATTAAAAAAACAAACAAACTTCAATGCAGTATCACTTCTTTCTACTTTAATTTTCTGACTTTCTTACTTAAATATCTTCTTTTTCTCTTTTCAATAAGACTCTTCATAGCACATTAAGATTACATTTAGTATTTTCTCAAGCAGTAATGATATTCACCTGGAGTGGTCCCAGAATAGAGCTAGTTGTGTACATGAAGAAAAGACGCAGATAACTAAGAACATTAGCAAAAGCAAAAAGACCTTCTGCCACCAGGGTTGGATGAAATGCATCCCAGTCCTTCCGTTCAGCATAATCATGAAACTGCAATATAAAAAGGACAAACTGACATCACTGACATTATAAATATAGAAATGCCCCCATGCACCACTCCCTACTTCTGCCTCCAAAACGGGCAACTGCATAAGAGAAATTAACACATACAATTCATAGATGGCTTACCTCTTTCAGAGAGAACACTTTCTAGACACAGGCATTTTAAAAGCCATTCCAGAAGGAGCTAGCAATCAGATTATTTAAATTTAACACCTAACTCTGCCACTCACTTGCTCAGCAAACCTTTTTTTCCTCTGTTCTGCTTCCCCTTCTACTTAGTTTTGCACAGTTTGTTAAAACAGAGACCCATGTATTTTATAAACACATGCACTGTCTAGTGTAATAGGCCTCAGTCAAAAACAACACTAAAACACTGCAAAGAAAACATATGTACACATGCAATTGCAGTGTGTGACAGCTGGTCTTAACCAGTTTTTGAAAGATATAGAAAGATTTAGGACCTGGGGTTCCTTCAGTGGATTTTATGAATGACTACAGAGAATAGAAGTCACAAGTAAACTGCTGGTGTAAACACACCGCTAAAATACATCCACTAGGCACTATTCACTCATTCATGGAAGATCCATAGATCCCTAAGTTTCATCTTGGCTGAAAACATTCAGCATTTGTATTACCAGCTTCTGTCGTCTCAAAATAGACATTCAAAAACTAAGGAACTCAAAGTTGCTTTAAAATATCTTGCCCAAACATGTGCTGCACAAAGATGGCAAGAAACAGGGATAAACATGTTTTTATACATTGCAACTGCACGTGTACAAATCTTTCTGCTACAGAGACTCTTACTTTATTTCCTACAACTTCAGTGCCAATAATACGGACCTAAGAAGTAAACCAAGCATTTTTATTTGGTTTTCTAAATAATTTATAAACTATGAATTTTGCCATATAAAATTGGATAAAAAAAAACCCCATCATGTGCCCGTTACATAGGACAGGAGTCATGCATCTTCAGAAAGGTTACAACTTAAAACAGCAGCAAAGGGTTCTTATCTCAGCAAAGGAACTACTACTATAGACATGTTCTGGTTGTAAAGTAAGTGGTTGGGAAGGCAGCCCAACATGGCATTCACTCTTTATTTTTTCAAGAAATGGAGCTTTCTTTTCCAAATGATTACCAGCCTCTGAATCAATGCAAGGATAGGGAAATGAGCCAAACACCAAGTTGGGCGGAATAGAACCAGTTTATTTCCCTCCCAACTGCCAGACAGCTGTCAACTCACAGTTTGCAATACAAAATAATGATGCTACTGCACTGGCTTGAATTTTGCTAAAACATTCATATTCAATTGGTCTGGCATCTTGCCATATGCCATGCAGCTAACAACACATGCAACAAAATGGGAATGATCATTTTATATCTTCAATCAAATCCAGATGGCTTTTCACAGAAAAAAGACAAGGCTCCTATATGGTCTTGGGGCTTTTTCTTTATTACAAAAAAAAAAAAAAAAAATATCAAAAAAACAAAACCCAAACAAACACAAACCAAAAAAATCCCCCATCAAACCAAAAACAATTAACGCCCCCCAGTCACTTAGGACATTTGAGCATATGTAATTAAAAGCTACATAAAACTTTCTGTAACAAAAAAACATCCGGCAATCTAAAGACAGAGATTACTATCAGCTTTCTGCATAGTACTGATCTATGGAATCAGGCGAGCTCAAATGCCAAATCAGATGAGCTGTATGGGAAAATCTCCCGTAATAAAAATCAAGCCATCTACAAGACCAGTCAGTTCTTACAAGGAAGACAGTAGCTCTGTTTGGTGTCCCCGAGTATTTGGACATGTCTTGATGTGTTTTCTAACTCCCATCTGCCTCATCAACTTATCTTTCAAGCCCAAAATGCAACAAGACCAGAGATCTTGACAACTGCATGGCCTATGTCACATTGGACACTTAACTTGGGAGCCTACACTGTATACATATAGTAGGCTACTACTAACGTAGTACACTTAACTACAACATACTACTACTAACATACCACACGTAACACATCTTCACATAGTTTGCAGCAATGTCCTAGAATTTTATTTGCCCAGTTGGTCCCAGTGGAGCTTTGGATCTACAAAGCTGGATGCTCACCTTGTTATGGGCAACAACTTTGAGAGCAAAAGTCGCCAAATACAGGGAATTCATGACAAAACTAAGCTGATTACGGGATTCTTCTAGAAAGTCTTCTAAACCATCATACCAGAGTCTTTTAACATCTGACCACACCATTCCTGCAGGAATGAAAAAAAACCAAAACAAAACAGGGAAGTCAAGCCATGGCACTGAATAGATACTCTTTTATAACTAAAGCACTTTTGACTGGCTTTTGTAAATAATATTTAAGCAAAGATTAAAAAATGGAGTAATCAAGTAAATTTAATAAAAGCACTGCATCAGATTACAAGAGTTAATCATAACGCAACAAGCTGTTTAACATTTTCAAGTCTACCTCCCAACTAAAACATTCAAGGGCATGGAAGGAAACAAACAGGAGAAAAACTGGACAGCAAAAGGTCAACTTTAAATAGAGGGCTAGAATATAAGTGCTTTCTGAATTAAAACTGTTCACCAATTTCCAAAAGCACTATAGAAAGCATTACTTTGCTATATAAAGTGTCGCATATTTTGGGGGAAGTGTGTAGGTATTACAAAATGTTCCCCGAGAATAATCAGCTCAGTAACTGTTACTGGAAAGATTGAAAAAGTAGAAACTTTTCCTACCCTAACTGATATTAAATAACATTACAAGAGAAAAGTGACTGTGACTTATGACTGCAAAAATCAGAAGTTTAATTTAGAGCAATGTACATTTAAATACTCAGGATCTTATCTTTATAGCAAACTGAATTTTACCATCATTAACCATGTCTGGCTGTACAGAAAAATACAGTTGCTAAGAATTTCACTAATTGAATGTCTGTTACGGACTTGAGAGTTTTATAAAACTTGAAAGGACCATTAGATGAAATATAATGGCATCTTTGATTTCTATGAATAATCAGTTATTTATTTTTTTTTGAGTACTTCAAATGTATGCTACTATACTTCGGACAGGAAGAAAAGCTGCATGTTAGACTTGGTTCAGTTTTTAGGACTTTGCAGCTTCTCTAAACCTTTGGCCCAGTAAGAGCAAGATCCAGTCAATGGGGGGGGAAAAAAAAACACCACAAAACCCCAGATATTTATGGATGACTACTTGTTCAGTCAGCTTTACAGCAATGCTGAAAAACATAATTAAAAAAAACAACTAACACCACCCTAAAATAACAAATAAACAAACTGTGGTTTTGACTATGTCATTGCTTATATTACATCATTGCAAGTCCAGTCAACCAAATGATACATATCTAGTTCCCTGACATTAAGGTATAAGTTTACATGAATTTATCTACAAAGTTTTAATGTAAAAGCAAACACAAACCAACCAACCAACAACAAGTTAATAGGTTTTATGAATTTCCAACCAAAACAGAAGTTCATGTGCACTCAACAAAAATTATACCTGTGCTCCCTCTACTGCATCAACCAGAATTAACATGCATCCATGCAGGTACAGTTATGACAACTGGTGACAATGACATATAGAAATGGGAAGTTATAATACAGGAAAATAACACTTGTTTCTGTGTTTTAAAACAAGGATCAGGTAAACGCACACCTTCAATTTATTAGACTGAGTGCGCATGCATACATAAACATACAACACACATACTTTTTTGTTTAAACAATATGCCAACTCTGCAACAAGTCCAAATTGTATTATTAATTGCTTCTCAAATCAAGCATTACAGAATTGGTCATCAAAGACTGAGTTGTTGCTTATTGCTGATGTACCTCTAAACTGGCAATTTTGTATATATCCAAAGTCCACTCCCTGAGCTGAGCAGAGCTATAAAAATTTCATGTTCTCAACTATGAAAAAGATTTTGCAGAAGCCTAAATTTTGGCTATTTTTTAAAGTTGGATTAGTCCAACAAAAATATACAGAATCCTCCTGTTCTGTCTAGTTAGAGCATATTAAAATAGAAATGAAAACAGTGCAGGAATAGATTTTATGACTGTAACTGCATGCTTACTCCAATCATTTACAATCCAGAAAAACTATAATTAACTTGTATACAATGCACAAATACTATTAATCTACTTTATAATTACATAAAGATCTTAGCTAGATTTTAAAAGAAACAATAACTTCACTAGTAATATTCAGATTCTAGCATAATTCCATACACGGACACGCAAGTGATTAAGAAGCTCAGATCATTCCTACTACTTTTTTATAGAATTCATAGAATCGTGGAATATCCTGAGTTGGAAGGGATCCACATGGATCATGAAGTCCAACCACTGACTCCATACAGCACAGCCTAGAAGTTCAACCATACATGCGAGAACACTCTCCAAACACTTCTTGTAAAAGAGAGCTGGAAGAAATTAAATGTTTTGTGGACTGTTGGCTGATGAAAAAAACAAACCAAGTTTGGCTCACAACCACCTACACATTAAATACTACTACCCATTCATGAAAAATTATTGGAAAAAATCTAAAGCAACGTCTGAATTAATTTTGTTCCTTAATTTAGCACCAAGGCGAACTAGTTGATGATCAGCTCTTATCTGTTACAAAACTTAATCTGAGGAACACACACTTGCTTTGCCTTCAGTTTATTTTTCTTTCTTAAGATTAGAATTTTCAAGTGTCTAGGAAGATACACAGCTAATTTCATAAGAAGGTAATACAAATCATTATTGCTCAATCAACATCAGTATTTGTCATGCACTCTACTCAAATCATACCTACCAATTAGCCATATTATCAGAAGATAGTCTATTCTCTCAAGGGCTGGTCCCATTGTGTTCTTCTTATTCTCATTGTAGACAAGGGAGTACAGATTAAGTAACAACAGAAACGTGAAATATGAAGCTCCATGAATAATAAACTTCATAAATGGAGTGTGAATTATTCGACCTACTCGAGATTTAGGGGCTAACAAGTAACACAGGGACAGAACTGGCCAGAAAACACCAACCATCAAAACAGTCAAAATTTTCTTGCATGTGTGCTTGCGTCGATAGCCTGCCATCTGTCCAAACCATACCGTGTTTAGGAACTGCTGGCAGTTAGACTGAGCAACAAACTGAGGGGAACAGAAATTAAAAGACACAAACAAGAAATGAGTCTCAGGTTTCTTAATACAGATTACTAATTTACATTATTAAAATTCATTTTCAAACTATGTGTAGTTACCAATGAACAGGAAAAGGCAGGAACATTAAGTAGAAATATACCATATAAGTAACATCATACCTCAGACAGCTTCACTGTCTGTTATTATAAAATACAGTGAACTTATCTGAAGAATAAGATATTGTTACTGTAAAATACTATCCACGTTATAAAACACAACATCTTGTAAGATGACAACTAAAGTGGTCAGGCAGTTTTATATGTATTAGTTCTTAAAATCACTATGGCTCTCTTCAGCAGGGTTAATTTTAAATCAGAGTAAATTATGCTATCAGTCCCTCAAAAGAGGTTATGTGGATTATGCAAACGTAGTTTCAAATTTCAGGTGCTTATTTGCATGGATTTACAAAATAACATATTTCACTTTGTCATTTAATTTAAAAAATATCAACAAAAAGAACCTTGATATTATAATCACATTTTAGAAAGCAGCACAAAAAAAAAAGTCTCTATAGTAAACTTGCCAGGAATAAAACATTCTGTGATGATACTTCCCTCATGCTGCACAAAAAATGTTGGTATTCTTCAACCACTGTGGTAAAAACAAGCTATGCTCAAAACCAGGAGAACGTCTGAAATACTTGAGTATGCTGCTTTAATGCATAACCAAAATGTGTAATGCTAGTTCTGGACATTCCATAACTATGGCTTATGACTTTAAAACACTGTGTATTTTAACAGTTTCACAGCCTAGATGTGCAGGACAGAATTATAATGTCTTCTGCAAATGCTAACTGAAAATGGATTTTGCATGGAAAGGAACCTTTCTGTCCCTGGTCCTTGTACTAGAATCCCACAAATACCCATTTTCCTTCCAGTACAGCAAAACTAGAGTTATAGCTGTCAAGGGATAAAGACAACAATGACCGACTGCATTAAGTAAGTTCCACACTGATGGCATAAAAAGGTGCCACTATTCTGGAACAGAGATGCTGTTCAGTTATACCAGCACAGGTCTAATGTATTTCTGAACAGCACAGACGAGGCCTGATCCAAAGGTGAACAGCTAATGACAACTGAGATGATAAATCATGTATGGCACCTAAGGATCCACGCTTCCCTAGGCAAGGATTTAGAGAGGATCTGAATAAATAATTACTACTATCAGAGCTGTTCATAAAAGAACAGTAGTCTATACTCCAATAGAGGAAATACTATATTCTTCTCCACAGTAAATACTGAAGAAATACTCAGTATCTTGCAATATCATTTCCCTGTTTCACATGCAGATGTTTTGTGTATTACCATCTCTTCTATAACTCTTGCAAACTTATTTCCACTTCTATATCCAGAGGCTGAACAATAAATTAAGTGAATTACTAGCAAAACATGATATGGAAAGCCTATCAAATCACTGCAAAGACAAACCTCTTTTTGATTATACTTGATTGCAAGTTTTAAGCGACTTAAGTTCATCCTCTCTTCCAACAATCCTCGCTTGTCCACATGTTCATCACTAGATGTGTGATTCAGAATAACTTCCAGCTCCCGTGAGTTCCGTGCTTGTGCAAGCAAATCTTTAGCAAAGGTTTTACACTGTTGAGCTAGCTCCTCATAATCATTTCTGAAAGACACAGAAACAGTACATACTATCACACTGCTCAATGCTTTCCATTGAATCACTGACTATCCATTTCTGGTTGGGATTTTTTGTTGTGTTAAGACAAATTAAAAAAAAAATCAACCCAACCCTAACAGTCATATGTCAAGATCCAAGCATTCTAAAGACAACTCTGAGTAGGTTTTGCCATGTAACATGACAACTACAGTTTAGTTTGCAACAAAGTGAGAAACAGACTTACAGTATACAAATTCTTATCTTATAAATTCCATATAAAGAGTTAAAGCTTAAAATTATTTCCAGGAGATGAGAAAGTACAGCAGTCACAAAGTATGACACTGATAATTCATCATTTGAACTTTCCACTTGGAAGGGAAGTTGTTTTGGGTTTCGCTTTATTCATCTGAAAAATAAAGTCTATTCACTGGATACAATTTACAGTAAATACAAGAAAAGCAACAACAATATTTGCTTGTCTCACCTGGCACACAGTCCACTTTAGTGCCAAGTTGTATCAAAAAAAGTGCAGTAGCTGAACCTTATTAAGACAGACAATTATCTATAAAACCAGAAAATTCCTGTGTTGTTTAGGAAAGCAAATTTTACCCCATATGAACATTTACTTTCATGTTCTCATAAAAAAATACGTGCTTTTGTGCTGATAAGTTTATTATTATTAATACATGTGTGATCTTGAAATAAGTCAGCATTTAGCATAATTTCTATTTATTTTTTCCAGAGTAGAGCCAAAATTTGAACAATTGGTACAACTATACATGTTGAACTGTCTACACCCAGAAGGATTTAAAGTAATTAAAATGTCAAAATGACTGCTAATGAGGCATAAATTATATTATAAAATTTGTTATTATGTCTAATTATCAGTTTAAACACTCCAATTAAAAAAAGAAGAAGAAACCTTTTATAATGCATATATATATATCTATACATGTAATTCCATAAAAGTATTAAAGTTGGTTTGCTTTCAATTCCTACCTGAATTCAACCTCAACAAGGCTTAATTCTTTCAAGTCCGCACTAAGTTCAAAAGCTCGCAGGATCGGATCCTCCTCTGTCAACATGATTAAAGCAGGACTGGCCAAACACCGATAAATGTCAAGACGAAACCTGTGACAAAAGAATAGCAAGCAAAATGAAGATGTTTTGTTTGATTAGCAGTTTCAAATCAGAACCTATTCCAAAAGTTTGCATGAATCAGTCTGCTGAAAGACAAAACAATTTGGTTTCTTAAAATCAAACACTACAAGCATGAAATGCAATATAATCATGGAAGACATTGTCTTTCACATACTTAGAATCCTCATTATCCAAAGTATCAAAAATTGGCCAAACTGCTTCCCTCTTCTTCACTACTTCAACTGTTATCACTGCATCAGCAGAGGGCCATCAGTTAAGGTAGCAGTACGGGTAAAATTTTGACATTTTAAGTGTTATACAGTAGCTCTTACGGTTCTTCAAGTGGAAATAAGAGAGGGAAGTGAAGTATTTAAGGCAATCATCTATTTTAACAAACTAAACTAAAAACAGTGGGGAGCTTTAGTGTGCAATACAAAAAAAAATCCAACAGAAAACCAACAAAACAAAACAGGGAAAGCATCTAAAGTAATGTTTTCCTATTGCAAAACCAGCAACTCATGAACACTGAAACAAAGTCTGTTATCCACTCTAGTTTAATCTAAGAGCCGTTATCTCAAATGTTTCTATTGTTTGTTTGCTTGGGATACCCTGACACCTTTTCTCATACTTAAATAAACGACATGGGGTATTAGACTGATATTGCCATTACAAAAATACTGAAGAGGAGAAAGTTAAAAAAAAAAAGTCTTTAGTTTTCATTCATCAATCATGCTACAGAAACACTTTTAGAAACAGGATACAGAATTATCCACCTCCTCATTCTGACTAAAAAAAGCCCAAGTATTAACTACCATAAAAAAAAATTTATTTGCATAGTTCCTATTCTCCCAAGCCAAAGATAGCTAGAATGTTTGTGACACAACTGGTAGAAAGGAAAAGCACTTAGCTTAATATGCACAGTAATTAAGAGTATAAAACCAAAACGAATAAAAAGCCATTGATGCCCATCAGCCTTTTCAAGCACAACCCAACCTTGACAACTATCATCTCTCACAATAAAGGCTGCAATATATTAAAGGAATCCACCCATAAACCTCACCCTAAATAGAAAAAAGGAAATACACTGAATCTGACTCAAGCAATACCAGAAAATTAAGACAGGAATTTTTTTATTACTGTCTACGACTGGTAACTCTTACCTGGAATGCCGCAGACTATCTTTTTTGTTCTTTGCAGTACACAGTGTGCATTCACAGCCTACAGCATGAGGCTTGGGTAATGATATGTCTTGCTTTAACAGCATGGTGAGAATTTCATAGTTGTTACGATGAGCAGCTAAAATGACAGGTGCCACATCCATGGTCGTTGAGTACTCAGGGTTCTGAATGCGTTCCATTAGTTTCTGGAATAAAACATAGGAAGTACCTAAATTATTACCTACAGTTTGACAACAGTGTTTACATGTATGGGTTTTTTTGACCGTTCAACAATGAATCACAGAATTATACAATGGTTTGGGTTGGAAGGGACCTCAAAGATCATCTCGTTCCAACCCCCCTGCCATGGGCAGGGAAACCTCGCACTAAACCAGGTTGCTCAAAGCCCCATCTCTCCTTCAAATTACCTTCCTATGTTTCATAATATGAAAATAAGAAAAAATTTGTAACAACATTCAAACACCTCTCAGATAAATACTAGGAAAAAAAAAAAAGGACACAAACTTTTCTGGTTTATTTATATAGAAAACTCTACATTCAGTGCCTACCTTCTCCAATATACATGCATGACATTAAAAAACGTATTTTGCTCTAGTTTGACGAAAAAAATGTTGTATTTCCTATCAAAGCGCAGAAAATAATATCCTGACTGTACCATACTCTATTACACAACATCTTATTCCTTCCCTCCCTCCACCTCTATTTCTGAATTTTTAAAAGTTCTTTGATACTTGAGCATTGCCAAGGTAAGTTTCACCTGATTAATTACAATGTGTATATTTGATGTTTATAGATTTGCTTGAAAAATCTACAAAGCTTCCATACCTGAACATACCCATTAGAGGTGAAGGCTGCTAATTACCTTGCAAACAGTCTACAAGAAAAGATTTATAACCACTCTTTTTCTCTTCTGGACTAACTAGGCATCTGTTAGCATTTGGCTCTGGATTCCTTAGGTGGTAAAGCAAAATAATGTATTCTATCCTCTAAGACAAGAAGAGGCTATAAAAAGAATCCTTAATGTCCAGATTCTATCACCTTAGAGATGTAGAATTTCATTTAGGAGTATTACTTTAAATACAACAGTTACCCAGGATCCAATAGCACAGCCCCCCACTCCCCGACCAAAAATCAAGGAATAACAACACTCAACTACAATGGTTGGTCTGGAGGATCTTTTTGGTCGGTGATTAAGTAGAATGTCAACAGCTCCCACCACTTCCGAATCAATTGCTACCAAAAGCGCGTCTGATGACTAAGGAAAGAAAAAAAGTCATATGTGAAAACAGCAGTAACTTAAACAACATAAAGGCTCAATCTGAAGCTAAACTGCATTTTTTAAAAAATTATTTTAAAGTACTAAAATAACCTTCTATATTATCACCATGCATACGCTGAGGATACAAATACAAGTTGCCATTCCAGGAGTCAGCACAGCTTTACTGACAATTTGTTTCACCACACGAATAGCAGAAAAACCAATTGCAGAAATTACCTTCCAGCAAGGACGATGCAGGATACTTGCAAAAATCAAGTTCTAAGGCACAGTTTACCTGGTTATTAAAAATGTTAAAAGCAAGTGTCTGTGTAACACATCTCGGGCATATGGGGTACTTCAGCCCTACATTCATAGTATGGTGGTAAAGCTAGGAACATAAGATATTTTTCCTGGGCTGGTAACTACTTGTGAAACTTCTCTTAAGTTGAGCTAAGCAGCTTTTCATTTTCCCTACAGCTGATATTATTCTTTTTAATTCACTTGAAAAAAAAAATATTAAATTTTTACTTTAAAAATAAAAGAAAGACACAGCTTTATCGCCACTAAAAAGAAGATCCAGAGAGGGGAAAGCTTGTTGGTTTTTTCCTCATCTAGTATCAAAAAACCTAACAAAAGATACTGCTTTTCCCTGTCTTACATACTTAAGCCATCATAGCTACGTCTCTCACAGCAGCACCAGAGGTGATGCATACAGTTAAGGAAGTATTGTTGGTATGAAACTGCCTCTGCCATCAAGCACAGATCAAATTTAACAAGAAAGCACTGCAGAAACACATGCATGCCCTAACTTAAAGTCATCTAATATAATGTGCATTTTTTCTAACTGTGCTACCATTTTAAAAGTTATTACACTCCACAGCCTTTGCACAGAATCTTTGCATTCTTCACTTTTTAATATGATGCACTGTTTATTTTGCTTGAAGATAATAAATACATTATCTCTGCAACAGCAGTAACGTTTAAAATAAAATTAAGCCTCGTTAGCATTATTGAAAATGTTACTGTATACTTGCCATGCCAATAAAATCCCACTAGAAAAGTAAACTATGGAGAAAAAAAGACACTTAGCAATTACTAAATGGAAGAACTGAGCTGCCTACAAAGAGAGATTATATTTCCTTCCAAATTCTGACAAATTAACAAGGAAGATACCTAAGGAGTAGAATATACGGATCAATGGCTATATTGAAAATTTTCAATAACCTATCTGTTGCATACCTGGCAGCCATAATCCAAAAGAAGCTGCAGTATGTCCAAGTTTTCATTTTCAATGGTAATGGTAACAGCATTTCGTCCGAGCACATCCACACAATTTATGTTCATTTCACCTGAGCTATTTTCCTCTAGGAGTTTCTTAACCATGTAATAGTCACCTGCACAAGTAAAGTATGAACGTCACTTAGTATAAAGCACTAACAGCACATGAACATTGTTAGCAGCAGCTACCGGTAAACAACACAACATTCCACAGCTGACAACAGACATTCAGCACACCAGGCAACTAAGAAGTCAAGGTAGATAAGCGTCCTCTCATCAGGGATGGCTACCTCAGAGCCCAACATTTCGGACATGTTAAGATCGGCTTGATTTAAGACTGTGTTTCTATTCACGGTAACTGAATATATGCTTAAAGTAACGTATTTCAGGAAGGAAAACCTCTTCCCATCCATCATCATGGGTGCAAGTCACAGAACTGCTGTCCCTGCTCTGGGGATGGCTGGAGAAGCCCCCACTTCACAACTGGGCGCTCACGGGCTCTATCAGCGAGCACAGCAAATGCTCTCGGACTCCTCTGAGACAAACCCAGCTCCTCACAGCCTGAGAAGGACCCGGCCCCACGCCTCCCTCCGCCGCCACCCGCCCGTACCGGGACAGCCGGGCGCGGAGACAAGGCCAGCCACCGCGGTGCCGCCCCGCAGCGGGGCACGGCGAAGGCCTCCCGGTGCGAGTCGCGGGCGCCCGCAGGCCTTACCCCCACCCAAGCCGCGGGGACCGGGGCCGAGGCGCTGCCGCCGGGCGGAGGCGGCTTCGGGCCCTCAGAGCGATCGGCCGAGGCCTCCGCTCCCCGCGGGGCGGTACCTTTGTCGCAGGCCAGCAGAAAGAGCTTCTCGTCCAGCGTGGTCTCCTCCTTAACCTGCCGCACGTCCTTCAGCGCCAGCAGCTTGTTCGGCGAGGCCGAGGCGGACGGGTCCGCGCTCTGGTACAGGGCGGCCATGGCGCCAGCTCCCCCAGGCCCATCAGAGCGCGGGCGGTGCGGGGGCACGGCGCAGCGCGACCCTCGGTGCCCGCTGCCACCCCGGAGGGAGCGGGGCGGCAGTGCCCGGCTCTGCCACCGCCGCGGCCGGGCAGGGCGGAGGGTGACCGCTCCCCGCTGCACTGCGCAGGCTCCGACCGCGGCGGCCCCCGGAGAGGGGCAGCGGGAGGCGGGCGGGGAGGAGCGCCGCCGGGGGCTGGGGAGCCGACCGGCCCTGGCACGGCCGCTGCCCCGTCCTGCCCTCTTCCCGCGGCTCGGCTTACCTGCCCTCCCCGCAGCATTCAGGGGTCGGGGTCGGCGCCCGCCATGAGCTGCGAGAATTGCGCTGGCTGCCCCCGAAGCACCGTCCCAAGAAGACAGCTCGTTCCCGGCGGATAACCCCTCAGTCAGCCTTCATTCAACATGTAGGGCAGCTTGCCCGGGGAGAGCCATGAGAGGGTTGCCACTGCAAACCCATTTCAATTGGATCAAAGCAAGTTTAAAGTAATTCCAGACATGTCATTATTGTAGCAGATTTTACCTAAAGCGAACCAAACACTACAGCAATAGTTCCCACAGCAGGAAATACTGACCCTCAGAGTAAGGTACCAGTCCCCGGGCCAGTACAGACAGTGCTGGGAACTGCACAGCTCATGGAGAAATCTCTATACTGCAAGAATTAATGATCAGGTAAACCTCAATTTACCCTCTCTTGAATCAAGTCTTAGACTGATTTGTCTCCAGCTCAGGGCAAAGAATGCAAATTCTGTGTCACCATTTGGAACTGAGAACAGAAACCAGGTAACTATCAAATACTAACAATTTATTCTTGTCCAGACAACACAAACCCGTAAACAGAGACAAATGGGTCTAAATCCAAGCACTTAACTCTCTCAACTCCCAACTATTCTACAATAGAAAATAAGTGTTATGTTGTACAAGATCCTGAAGCTGTAAAGCTTACTGCAGCTGTTCACTCATCATTTTTGGATTTTGGCACACTTAGGACTGTTTTTGGAGCTGACAAAGTAGCAGCTTCATACTTGAAAAAAAATAAAAATCTTCCCTTTTTATTTACTTTCCTCCTTAGTGTTTGGCTTCTGGTAACAGCTTGATTAAACATCCACCTCCAGCATGTTTGGTGAAAATTTACAGCTATAGAGAAAGGAGTACAAATACTTATTTGAAAATTAATAATAAAATTATGGACTTCATCTCAGACAATGCCCCAGTCTTTCTAGACAAAACCTCTGCACACACGATATACACTTTAGGAAAATCAAGAGTAATCTATAAGGAAATGCAATACATTCATGTGAAACCCCAAACTGGACTAGCCAGCTCTTTATTGTTTCCTTGTACGATAATTTGTGAAAAACTAAAAAAAAACCAAACAGATGTTTACTCCAACTGCAAAAGCTAACATATGCAGACCAAATAATGACACGATTACATTTCTGCTTACTGTTTGCTGTTTTTCTTAAGACACAGACCGTGAAAGTTCCTGCTCAGTAACAGAACTGCTACATATATTTAAAAATTATTCCCACAAAGAAGTTTCAGCTTTATCAATATTCATTAGTTTCCAGACAGTATCATAGGCCTGCCTTGCTCTCACTGAAGTCAATGACAAGACTCATGGGCTTCAACAGGAGTTAAGCTCTGAAAGAATAAGGCCAGGATGGTAACTTCTGTGCAGTTAGAAGTAATACAATAGGATTGGAATGCACCTTGAAACTTGTATGACTACATGTAACTAACACAAAAATCAAACAGCGTTTCACAATAAGTCCTGAAATAACATATGTACAACGATGCAGATTCTTACAATGCTATGGAAACTAATACAAATGAAGCTTGATTAATATGGTGTGGGGTTTTTTTTAAAGCAATACACATCTGATGTTAATTTGGTAATAAACATGTTCTGAAAACAATACTACCCATAAATAATCAATATTATGAATTTGAATAACATTTTAACTAATATAAACACATTATTAAAATGTAATTAGTATATTTGTGCATACAAATTTTCTCATTTTATACTAAGTTTCAGAACTCTGTAAACTGTGAGGCATTCATCATGCTTAACATGGCAGAAAGTGTAGTGTATGTCTTGATTATTTTATTTTGTTCAGTCCTCTTCCCATCAAACATGCAAACACCGTCATTACCATTTTTGGCTTCACTTCAACCAGATCATCTGGGAGAGCATATATACGAGCACCAGTTTTTCGGGCAACTGAAATGGCATACCTTGGAAAACAACAGAAAATAAATATTGTTATTTCCCTTGCATCTACTAGTGTGCCAAGATTCTCAACAACGTTATAATAGCAGGGTATACCTGTTCAGCCAGTACTTACACCCTGTGAGAAAATGGACATGATTGTGAAGAGAGCATGTATTAGCAATTGTATTGGCAGACGTTTTGCTACTGGTATCAAAGCATTTATTTTAGTCAAAACCAATATGGGTTATGGCAGGCTATCAATAAAGCAATCTCAGTGCAGTGGTGGTAGGTCATATCAGCCATGAATTTGAGTTCATATTACAAATATGCTAGAAAAATAGCTTTAGAATATTAGAATTTATAATACATTCTATTTGAAACAACACAACTAATGTTAATGTAATCTCTCTGTTAACAATTCACTAAATCATTCATTACACCATGAATTCATGTATTCCCTGCGCTGTAGAAAAATACAAAGCATTCATTTAAAACTTACTTTGCATTATTCAATTTGTCTTGGTAAGAAAGATCTTCTCTCTTGACCATTTCTGGACGAACTGCTTTTGGTGCAATGGCATCTATTAAATCTAGGACAGGTAAACTAGTGCTAATTGATTTGTCCTAAAAGAAAAGACTCAAAAGATTAGTATAAAGGCATTTCCTTTGACTATTCTCTCTTCGCAATGCAAAAAACCCTACAGCACATCTTACATACCTATTGAAAGACAGCAGCATGTTTTGTTACTTTGTGTGAAGGTTTTTCCCCCCTCCTTTATGATATCTAATGTTCTTTTTCCAGAATCAAAATGATAAGGTTCACACTCAGTGTTGATATTAGAAATAGTTTAAAACTTACTTAATGAAAGAAACTCCTCCCCCCCTTCCCTAAGGAAGGAAGCAAACTTTGAAAGAAGTCCAAGGACCAGGCTTTCAAGACAACAAAAAGGTACTTACATTCCCCAACTACTTTTAATTTTTCTCCCTTTCTTGTAGTGGAACTATTTTCTGCAGTAGTTTATGGCTCACTCTTTTTATATTTTTTCAACTCAGATGGTAATCTGAGCTAGTATGAGCAGTCTGTGTTTTGTATTTAATACACAGACATGTGTGTACGAACGTATGCATGTAGAAATAAGAGAAGCAGCAATCCCTTTTAAGAAGATGAAGGCCTACGTTAGCTTCCAGACTAAAAATGAAATATTTTGTTCTATAAAATTATTTGATATTAGCTTTTGGCTAATGCTTACCCAATTCTTTTTAATCACAGTGACCTCTGCAATATTTAACTTGCTAGGTTCTTATGTTCCTGTTGTAAACCACAGACATAACTGTTTCAGAGTATACAATGAATCTGTGCAATAATGTTATATTTGCATGTAAGAGCAATTATTAATCTACCATTTATAAAGAATTAAATTAACACAGCATGACACACCTGACATATTTCAAGTGTTAAACACAAGAAGTATGTGAAAGGAAAGCTTCCTTTATCAATTTGTTCATATTTGCTGAATGGGAAAAGCTCCTGTTTTGTACAGGTCTGCTGCACATCAGCAGTGCCAATGATGACAAAAGATGTCGCTGGTTCACTTGGGCTCCCTATCCTGGCTCTGTCACACACAAGTACCTCTTTTTCACCAGCTGTTATTAATAACTGTGATATTAATCCCGCCCCCGCCCAGTATTTCCAAAATTGTTCTTCATGTTTGTACAAGCATGAGAATGCCTATATGCAAAAAACTAGAAGATATGTAACATGCCATGCTCAAACATCTGTAACTTCAGACAGAAGCCCCTTTGAACATTTCACCTTTTCTTGTTGGGGGCAGAGGGTTGTTGTTTTGAATCTTAAAGCAGTAATTACAATTTCTTTTTCTTTCTTATTAATAGACTTGTAAAATACTTTTGAAGATTCACAGACTGTCATAAATATTTCCTTATACTTATACTTCCTTATACTATTATGGCAGCTGATGGGAGAGCCACTGTTAAAGACAGATCATTAACAGATCAGGTTAAAAATCCCAGATCTGATTATGTGTGGAAAGAAAAGTAAATAGAAGAAAAGTAAATAAATTTGATTACCTTGAAACTTGTAATTGAAGTTTTCTTATTTGCTTTTGCAAGTGTCTCATTCACCCATTTAATAATAATCTCATCATTTACTTTTTCCCCCTCTCCAAGGTCTGATAGTACATTCAAAGTATACCTTTAATAAAGAAAATAAGAGTCTGAGTTGAAGTGAATGGTAGAACTCAACTCTGCTAACAGTACAAAACTACAAACAAAAGCAAAAATATTACTTCAGCAGAGTAACAATGCCAAGTTCTGATCTTCATCAGGTACCCTTACCTTATAAACTATTTAGTACTTTAAATCACTTTTTTGGTTCTTGTAAGAATAAAGTAACATCCCAAAACTCATAATATTCACTGTTAAATCTTCTTCATTTATTTGTTTTACTCAGCACATCACAACTAACTATTACTTCATAAGCTTAAATGGCTCCTTACCGTCCAAGTCACCTTGAAAACTGAATCACAACAGTCTGAGAAACAAAAAGCCTTGAGTGTTTTGGGGTAGGTGTAAGAAAATTAACTTGTGGAAAAATGATTTTAAAAATATTTAAATTAAACTCTACTTACAGAAAGATACATGGAATCAACATAAAGTTGTGTTCTTTTTACTTGCTGCAGGATTTATAATTAATACAGTTTTTAGCATCTAAGTTTTTAATAGTCTCTATAAATGGATGTGTACGCATACACATTGTTGTGGTTTCAATCACTACACAGTATGTAAAACTACAAAAAATGTATAAAAGTTTACCTTAGAGAAGAGGGATAGAGATGGCTCTCTAAAATACGTTTGGCAAACTGAACACTAATTTAAATTTGCCTTGGTATAGACACATGTATCAACACATGCACAGATACATATATACACACACGCACCCCCTATCATATGCTGTGCCTAACTTACCTTCTCATCAGCTGCCATACCAAAGCCAAAGTCAGAGTTGGATTACCCTCATTTAGATCATGTCCAGCAATACCAACCAGTGAGAATTTGGCTTTTGTCTTCCCGAGTTCTACTGCATAATTGCAATTCTCAATCTAAAAATAAATGTTGTGTGCAAATAATGAAAACACCTTAATATTTCTATAATACAGACCTACAATCTATGTGTATTTTAAATTACTTTGGCCTTACTGTTATCTATGGTGAGATCTGGAGCTAGAGAGAGATTTCTAGCCTTTCTACACTGTGATTAACATAACACAGTTTTTACCATAAATGCAAGCATGCAAGATTCCAATGATAATCTTTTTTACACACTTGAGAAAAATCAAGTTCACTTCCACTAAAGTCAGTGAATTAATATATACTTACATCAAAACTGAATTTGGAAAAATATAGAAATATGTCGTCATTACACAGTAATTTTTTTACCTCTACATTTCTGGCTTCAAAATGGTCACAAAAGGAACTGAAAGCTTGGATTCTGCAAGTCTTGCACAAATTCTCCCAGCAGCATATAAAACTGCTCTGTGAGGAAACACCTCACAATATAAGAGCATCAGGCAACGACAGCTGTGTCAGGCCTGAAACTTTTACTAATACACACTAATTAGACACTAAATTAAATATTGCCAAAAGGTGTCCACATTGAGAAACTGAAGTGTTATGTGCTATAACTGCTATTTATTCCTTAGGATAATATCTGGAAGATAGTTTTTTTCTTTCCCCCCGCCCCCAGGACTGTCTCAGTAGCACACAAATCTAGATGACCCAGATTGCTACAACTGCACAATGGGAGACAGTGAAAGTGGACTGTGTTGCAGATTATCTACCCACCTTTTTCATGTTACCACCAAGTAATGGATAAGGAGGTTTGTTGACACGGTTCCAGTCAACCGGCACACGAGTCATATCATACAGTTGGAAGATTATTAAAGCATCAGAGAGGTCACTAAAGCAGAGTAAAACAACTTTTTTTAGTCCAAAAGTTCATATTCACAATGAAAATGTTAAGTACTTGAGACTTCTTGAAGTGTAATTAAGTTGCTGAAAATTTCCAGGTCATATAAAAATGTGTGCAGTTTTGTGAAGAAACTGGCCTATATGCTATTGCCCGATTTCTGCAATTATTTACATTAAATTGTATATTTAATTTCATTATTTTCACAAATCTCAATGAAGCACAGCCACTGGTTTTACCAGATTTCATTAACTGCTTTCATAGGGTAGGTGTAGATAAAATATGTAGCTGAAGAGTTTTCATTTATTGATCTAGTTTGAATTTCCTCAGAACTTTTCAAAACATTAAATACTCATGCTTTATCTGCACCTACAGACATATTTTGCTGAAAAATAATCAAAACCAATATACTTATCTTGTGAAAAAAAGTATATTAGGGAAAGTATTATTTTCCCATTATAAATTGCATTCCTGATAATCCCCTTCAGCTACTTGCTAAATGAAATTCTCCACTTTAAGCTCTCCACAGATGGTATCACTTTACAGGGGTCAGAAAATAGAAACAATGAAACCTAACAGCAAGTATACATGCAAGCAGATGTTCCCAGTTGCTCCCTATATCCCATCTTTTGTCGATAGATTTGAATCAACTGCTGGCACAATTGGAAGGTAATCAGAAGCCTCTAAAAGCTAAAAATCCCTTCATGTTGAGAGAATACCACACTGCATAGATTCTTACAGTCTACTCATCAGACCTCTATCCTCTCATAGTTTAGAATTATATTACTGTTTTATTTAATTTGAGGTCATTTCATCTGTCATGAGAGAAAAAAATCGTGCATTATAAAACAAAACTACCTCAATTTTTTAAAAAAAGCAAGTTAAAATACAAGTGAGTGAGAGGAACATATAAAAACTTTTCATGTTTTCTAGTATTTCTACATCATGAGTAGAATATCTGGGTTACACACTGCTTAATGCAGTTCTACAGACCAGTTTTGAAGTTCCAGTCACACTGTGTGGAAACCTGGGAATGACTGTTCTGGTAGAAAGACAACTTCCCTTTTTTTTCCCCTTCTTTCCTCCCCTGTCCTCCAAGGGAAATCAAATAATTGTTAAACAAAAAAACCCCACCTTACCTATA
Organism: Podargus strigoides; assembly: GCA_028020825.1. Taxonomy (NCBI): domain Eukaryota; kingdom Metazoa; phylum Chordata; class Aves; order Caprimulgiformes; family Podargidae; genus Podargus; species Podargus strigoides. The sequence continues at coordinate 15,761,859 of CM051628.1, forward strand.
TAAATGATTAACGTATGGGCTTACACCCAGTGAATTCATCCAGTTTCTGAAAGTCCTTTCTTCGTTACTTTCTCCTATGGTGACAAGTATAATTCTATGTAAATTACTGGAGAAAACACTTTAAGCTATGTTTAAATGACTCTCATACCCCTTCCCCCACCCCCCAAAATAAGTTCATCCTTTCCCTAACAGTAATCTCTACTGGCTACTAAATCGAGGCAATCCTATCAAATTCAGAGTCCCTCAGTTCTGGGCACAAGGCCAGAGGCACTACAGGGAATACTATGAGACTTCATTTTGCTGTAAATACAATAAAAAATACAAGATAAACTACAGAAATAGACAGTTTGTTGGTTATATTTTAGATAATTAATATATATCATGGAGAAAATAATGATGATTAAAACTAATTTCCTAGAACCAAAATCAGAGGAAATTGCATTCAACAGTATCTTTAAATCAGTTTGAAATCACTTATTTTTATTAAAAGTTAGTACTAATGCAATTGCATCAAACTCCAGAAATTACAGCTCCACTTCTCTCCACATGGATGTTCCCAGTATTAATTTGCACAGGTCCTCCTCAAAGCAATAGACCTCACCTTTTTAGTTTTGGAGACTTAGCAAGGCAGCATTGTATTGGTTAAATTTGTGAAGCTATTCATACCGCCAAGGGGGGTAGTTGTTCTTGCAAACTAGTAACTGCTTATAAGAAATGCAGAAAATACAGTAGGATTAAAAAACCCAAACCCTTCACTTCCCTGACTTAGATTGTTTTTGTCTACTGTAATCATGAGTTCCTAAATTAATGCTCTTTCTCTATAAAGTTAGTTTGCAGTAATATATTAATTTTCTACCTACAACGTTACCTTAATTTTCATAATTTATCTGTGACAAATTGCACATGAATCCATGCTGCATAAGCTGTTTTCTCTTACATCAAGGAAGAGCATTTAAGAAAATATTTAGCCTGAATATGTGAGCTTGGAATAACCTCATTGCATTGTTCCCATGGACTGATAATCCACAGTTAAGAAAACAGAAAGGTCATTGGGGAGGGAGAAAACCTTCTCAAATAATGAAAGAACAGATTTCTCAGGCCTGAAACATGTAAAAATCTGACAAAGATGTCTCTTGGCTTTTTGTTTGCTCCTTAGAGGATAATGGTACAGAGTTTGTCTAATGAGGTTTATGTAGCATGAAAACTGTCTCATTTAGTACTGCAGTTCTATGTTGACTACAGAACAATGGATGCTTTTGCAAAATGAAGCTACTGTATAAACATGTACTTGTCATTAGAATAGAAATAAAACCTTTTAATACTATTTTTCTATGAAACAGACCTTGTCATAACATCTATTTTTAGGCAGTGGTTACAATTTTAATCCAGATTCCTTCTCCTTTCACAAAAAACCCTCTGGATTTCAAAGTAGCTTTATAAATAAATAATTTTAGAGATTTCAGCTGTGATGAACGTTTTCCAGCAGACTAAGTCCTATTTAAGAAGTCTCAGCCAGCTTACCAGTTACTTTCCAATTGTTATGAAATAGATGATATTCATCCCACTGATATATTTTCTTTCTAAATTATGAGGTCTTTCACATGCAATTCAAACTAGTATTTGTTTTAAGTATTTACTTGCAAAAATTACCAAAGAGTCACTGATTAATGAATGCTGAAACAAAGAAAAACTCTATTCTGCAAAGTCTTCAGGCAGTCAGCTTTGTTTCACATATTTCTTCCCTCAATAAAATTTGAAAGACAAAGAATAACATTAAAAACTTCTTTAAAATACCAGTGTTTTTTCATTAAAAAACACAATCAAAATACAACCATGATATACCATTTAAGTTTATAGAGTTACTTCAGAGGTTATAGAATTTTGAAACAGGTCTCTCCTGCTTTTTATCTTTTTTGAAATTTTTAGGCTTACTGAGCTTTGAGTTGGCTTGCAATACATAAAATACTGACTGCAAAATGCTTTTAGGAACACTTGTCCATTGAAAAGACAGGAACAAGATTATTTAACGAACTCTTACTAAACAAAGCGTAGATACGAAAACAGATACTCAGCAAATGCACTCAGACTGAGAATTTTAAAATGCATGCTTAGCACTGTTGAAAGAATCCAAACTAGCCAAGCAGGAACGAGAGCATGCAAGTTGGGCAGCACCCTTTTGGATAGTGGGAATCCAGGAATTAAACCCACCATACTCTATTTAATATGCCACTCTAAACAAATCCCTTTATCATGCAACACATAAGCGTTCATAAGGTTTCCAGATGGCTGACAATTGACCAGTTTTTCTTCTCACTATTCTTTTATTCAAAATATACCTTGTGATCCTATCAGGAGCATATCTTCTGCTGAGTGGTGCAGCAGATAGCCAAAATCATTGGAAAACTGCAGAAAGGGGGCAGAGCTACACAAAAGAGAGAGGAGCAAATTTGGTAGTATGCTTTATATTTATTGCCATCTCTTTCTCTGAGATCATTATACTACCGAACTGAGTGAGGAGTAGCCACAGGGATGGGGTCGAGAAACCAAAGGGCTCCAAATACCTATGATGCTCTCTGAAAGACAACAAAGCTCAAGATGCAATTTGTACCCTAAGTTCAGCTGGCCTGAGTGGGAGTAATTAACCTTCTCATAGAAACAGCCTTGAAGGCTGCCAGTGAACCAAGCAACAGCAGCAGGGGACATCTACACTGGATAAAACATGGGTAGACAGAAGTCCCTCCTCTTCCTCTCCCCAAGAACTCAGCTTTCTGTGTGAGATTCCCAACTCTGCTGCCTTCCCCACAAGTAAGAGGTTCCTCAGAGCAACAGCAACACTCAGTTAAAGGTTGTGCAATGACTGAGGTCAGGACTCCCCTCTCCATCCTTACAAAATATCAAACATTCATTTTGCTATGTCAGTACACCTGAGGGATATGCTCTCTATACAAGTGCACATCACTGCACGTAAGCACAATTTACACAGTGTTCATTGTCTTAAACCAAAGAGATCAGCCTCATCATACTCTTCGGGTGGAACAGTCACTGAAAACAGAATTTATGCAGTAAAATGAAGACTTTCAGAAAGCTCTACTCACCCACACATGCCTAGAGCTTTACATCTTGGATCCTGGAAAGCCCTTACTGGTTAAACCCACAGAGAAAACTATATGGTGTTTGATTTACTGCAAGTCCTTTCCCCATTTTATATGCATCATGCTAGACCTGTGGGTTGGGTTTTTTTTCCCCTTCTCTTTTACTTATGACGGCATATTAAAGCAATAGAAAAATACAAGGACAATGCAAAAATCAACCAGAAAAGGATAGAGATTATTAAAACACTAGAAAAGAATAATAATTGCAGAATAAACACATTTATGGAGTACAGAAAAGTACTAAATACAGTACCTACATTAGGAGGGGTCAAATCTGGATTTCATGAAGCAAAATAGGAAAGCATTATAAATTATAAGTCAGATTTCAAAAGACAATCTATAATGAAAATATAAAGGAATGAATGACTTATATTTTATACCACTACCTTGAGAAAACATGAGTAAACCACAGGATTTTATGGAAAAAAAAAAAAAGTCAAATTACAGAAAAACACATTAACAACATTGTCTTTTGGCTGAAATTACTATTTTGTTGGTTTAGATCTACATGGCACCACAGGAGTTATTTTTGGGGGGCAAAGGAGAGCTGTCTACTTGCCTTTGAACAGATAACATTGGCATGATTATCCGTCTCTAAAATATATACTATAAACAGTAAGTTAAATTTGGCCAGTATTTATCATTACAAAATTGTAATCTAGTATTCAGGTGATGGCAACTTTTTACAAACTGTTTTAGCCAAGACTTTGATCTCATATCAGATAATTTAGGAAAGTTCAGAAAGTATTTCAGCTAGTTTTTGCCATGCCAATGAAAACTGTTCTAAATTTGATCAAGCTTTTAGTATCTTGAATCACACCTGCAACTTAACGTTCAGAACAGAGAAGCTGAACTGAACATATTCCACCTGCACATAGCTCCTGTATAGATTTCCAAGAGCATACATTTGTAACAAAATTGCAGCAGAGGAAGAGCAGGCCTTTCCTTCAATCACTTGTCCTGGACAGCAGGAACTGCAGTGACTAGGGATATCACAGCTGAAAAGGGAAGTCTTCCTCCTGTGCTCTGATACCTCTACCACAGCTGGCACCCAGCTGAAACTAGAAGAGCAGGAAGCTTGAAACAGGAGTGGTCTGAGGGTACAAGATTTGTGACACAGGGATGCAGTAGAGCAGACAAATTATGAAGAGAAGAGGAGCAAAGGAAGATGGACTCACCTAGATAGAAAGGAAACCTGATAGGAACAGTAAGAGGAAGGCAGGAGTAGGCAGTGCAGAGGAATGTGTGAACATTGCTGATGATTCTCCTGAGTGCGGCACCCCTGATTCTCACCATTCCTTTGAGATCAGTGAACAACTGAAATACACTGGCAGGAGCCATTTCATTATCCTACATTAGCTGGTCCACAGCCAAAGATTGCTAACAATTATCCCTTGATCTCTTAGCATTAGGGATCTGAACTGTAAAGTCCAAACTTGCTGATATGCTAGAATCTATAGAAGTTGCTGATGCAATAATATAGGTTACTGATACATAAGCTTAGTTTTTAGTGTTTCCTGTTTTAAAAGGCAACAAACTAATACACATACATATATATATATATATATAAACACAGTATGTGAAAAGTACTTTAAAATTTTACAGTACTTGAACTTTTACAGTTGCATAGTATAGCACTGCAAATTAGGGAAAGCTAGAACTTGTGCATCAACTAAAATATAAACAGTCTGGAAAGAAGCACAGGAAACTGGAAAGGGAGTAAGAGGACAGTTTTTGCTCCTGCAGGTGAATAATAGAAGGTTATTCAGGAATAGCCTTTGGTCAGGCTAACACAAGTGAACAATATTCACAGTAACAGGGACTTCTACTACAGACTTATATCAAAGGCTAATGAAAGAGCTCTATATGCTGGCGTTAACATAGGCACCATCACACAGGGATCCTACATTACAACCTAGAAGGAATACTTAAACAGAAATCACTAATATTCTTATCTCCTGTACGCTTAGCAAATTGAGTACCTTCTAATAAATTGAGATCGTAAGATGAATTGTCAGGCTTGTGTAGGGCTGGATATGTGTTAAAGAGATTTGCAACAAAAGCCAAATTGAGTTTAGGGTTGCCTGCAACCACATCAGCTGGAGTTACAAACTGTCTGCAGCCCAATTTATCTGCCTGTTGAAGCATGTATTCAGCCCTCCTCAAGTCATTTTTATCCTAAAAGAAAAAAAATAAAATAAGAATTAATTCATGACGAGTACTAGCATGTTTCAAATATTGACTCTTCAGTCTGGCAAATCTTTAAATGACCCATGCCAGTCTTTCCCTCATTCCCCCAGCGTCTAAGCTAGCTGTAACAGCCTGTAACAATTCCCCTTTTCCGCTCTTCCTTCCACTCTCTTTCAGTCCTTTGCTTCTTTAGTTACCTGCACAGCATTCCTCATGAATCACAGCAACAGCAGTAGCAGCCAGAGGTGTAGTGGTTTTATTTCTGCTTCCGACTGTTGATTCCTGCACTGCATATTCTGCTACATGTGCAATAGGTTCACCATCACTGCTTCAAACTGACCTTCTCAACCATAGTAATTACAGATGATGCCAGGCCCAAAACCTTCAATAAGTTTGAAAGTTTCAGAATGTGGTAATCCACTACCCTGCTTTCCTTTTAATATTTTTGCCCCTGAATCATCTTAAACTGGTAACCTATGTGTTATTTTGTTTAGTCATCCTTATTATTAATCTACATAGAACAAATCAGTCTTCAAAACTGTGCAGAATACTTTTTGCCTCTAAACTTCATTAAGACTTATTTATAGGAAAATTAATTAGTAATTGAATTACTGTTAGAATTTAATAACAGTCAGTAATTCAGCGTTGGTACACTCAACCAGAAACTTGCTCTAGAAAAAGCTGTTACATTTTATTCATATTGGTTTGCAACCCATTACAGAACATGATCCTATGAACTGTAGGAAATTACAGGGAAAAAATTAGCTGCTGTCCTTTCCCACTCAAGAATAAAACGCCAAACAGAAGCAAACCAACAAAACAGAGCTGCTCTTACGAAAGACTTGGAGAAGACTAAAGCTTGTATGCATTCATAATTTTGCATGTGGGTTTTCATTATTATAATGAATAACAAGATTCTACTTAGGATTCTGACTGATTTATAGATATCTATATCTTAGGCAGGCAGTTAATTTTGTACCAAACATGTTCTCAAAATAATCCTTCCAACAAGCATTATGTAGCATCTTAGAGAAAAGTTTTTCCACATTTACCTAAGCTGTTTTTAGACCTTCTATCACTTTACAATTCAAAGCTTGATGGTTGCCACACTTATAATTATTGGAAGGGCTCATGTTATTTCTGAATGCTATTTGGTTTGAGGAAGGATCACAAGGTTTATGAAGTCTACTCTTTCTCCTTGTCTAAATTCCAGAAGAGCAGAACTGAAGCAGGACATAGTAATATTCATGTCGGAGGATGCAAATGAAAATAATAAACAGTTAGGCACTACTCAAAGTAAAACATAGCTCCAAAGCTTAGACTACATGATGCATTATTCTGTTTCAGCAGCACCCTGGAACTTTACTCCAGTTTTTTTCCATTTAAGTTTTTTGTGACATTGAGGAACCTGCCAGAGCTTTTGTATGCATTACAAAACAAAAGGGGATTCTGGGACAGCCTTGTAACAAGGATGTTGGATACATACATATAGGTCTCAGATAATTCCAGTCTATTTTTCTGTTTCTAGATACTTACATGAAATCCTGAAAAGTCAATTTTAATGGGCAATTCATCAAGGTTATCTCCTTTGGGTGCAATCTGATTTAACAGATGGTAATATGCTCTTGAATCCTAAAAGAAGCAGTGTAATATTTTAAAAAGAAAAAAAAAAGCAAGTATGTAGTCCATCATAGCCATTTACTGCTCTAACAGTCCAATTCAAAAGCCATAGAAGACATGGCACCCTAACTTCAGTGAATATGGATGAGGTCATACAGTCATTTTACTGTGGTATTTCACATAAAATTTATTGAGCCAGATGACAGAGAAAAGGAATGCCCACTAATTATTCTGGATAACGTTAATTAAGTTTATTCTGCTGGATGAACTAGACAGCTGTAATTAAGATATTTAAGGCAAATTTATATAGGTTACCCACAAAAAAACCCCAATATGGATCTTATTTTCAGTGTTGGTATTTTATTTCTTCACTAGACTATTTTATAATTATTTCTTTCTTAATTGACAAGGTAATTGGAATAAAAAAATGGACACCAAAGTCACTCTTTTAGGATGAATCTATAGCCACAAAAGAAATTATGTTTATTTGATACAGTTTCCTGTATGCTTATGTTTTTCCTTCCCCACTAAGAAGCTAGGAAAATAAAACAAGAACTTGCTAGCTTTAGAAGTACTTAATACTTCTCTTAAAGAGCATGTAATATTTTTACCTTAGTAGCAATTTTAATATACAACCCTAATTAAAGGTTTACTTTAATAACAGCCTTCTTGGTGGCATTTGAAAATACCTAACTAGCAATTAATGACATGGTTTTCTCCAGTGAAAAGAGGTCTTATCACCTTAGGGAATCTTCCTTCTTTGCTTTTAGTTTTAAAAAGTCAGATTTTTCTCTCTTCAACTGGACTGGGCAATCACCATTAGCAAATATACACTGGGAGTAGATTTAAAGCCATACATTTCTTTCTTTGTTGTTTTAAGGAAGAAAAGAAGGGTTTCTGCAGACCCAGGAGCACGGGGAAGGATGGACAGGAAAAAGGTAACTAAAGAGGTAGTGTGAATTGTCTCAAGTAACTCTAATAACAATCTTACTAATATTCCCTAAATATGAGCTTGTCAGAAATGTTCGCTTTACACTGTGATGTGACAATACATGGTATGAGTAACTGAACAGGATATGAGAGCTCAAAACAGTGCTCTTCCAGTGCTGAGAAACACAGGATGAACCTACAGCTAGAAAAATCAGATGACTACTATTTTTCTAAATACTTCTGACCTGGCACATTTAGTTTTATGCATAGTGTGTTTTAATACCATTATGTTCAATTATCAGAGTGATAACTACATACCTTAATGTCTTGGCTGAAGTTACTGATTTTCTGCCACCCTGCATTGGCCAGATGGTAGTTCACCCAGCGTAGCAAGAGCTCTTCTGGGGAAAGCTTCATTAACTGATCTAGTTCTTCCCCTTCATTTAGCAAGGCAATAAGAGCTAAAAGCAAGTTTGAAAGAAAGCTGAAATCATTGCTATTGTGATCTCAGTTAATTCCAAATTGCATACATTGCTACACCTGGTATTACTCTTACCTTCATTTCTGGAGATCTCAATATCAGCAAAAAGACCAACTTTAATGATCTGCCACAAGAGTCCTAATACCAAGTGTGGTTTTCCTTCTTGCAAATCTTGTGATCCGATATTGACAACTGTACAGCCAATAGCAGATGCTGAGTTCAGAGCCAGGTTTAGGTTTTCCTATTTGGAATATCATTGTTTAACAAATGTATGAGGTTGTAATTCTTAGTAAATTTACTCATTAAATTTTGTAAGTTTCAGAAGTTATAAGAAATAATGCATTAGTTCAATGGTTCCTAGTGGAAAATTCACAGAATATTCAGAGTTGGAAGGGACCTCCAGAGATCATCTAGTCCAACTCCCCTGCTTAAAAGCAGGATCCCCTGCTTAGACTTTTTTCTAACTGTAAGTATCACACACACAAAATAAACAATATTGGTCAAAATATCATGTGCTTGATGCTTGAAAAACATGCTGGTATAAAATTCTGCCCTGTGCAGAAAGCTACTGACACCATTGTCATCCCATCTTGGGTCTTACATAGGCTGACACACTTATTCAAGCAACTCTTAAACTATAATTGAACAGACAGCATAAGAAAAACATGGCAATTCAACATCCTGACACGGGAAGTAAAGCTAGTGATTGTCACAGATGAAACACCCCAAGAAAAAATACCTGGCAGCTCTCATAAATATTACTCTCTATTTTCTTGTGCCATATTTATATTTTAACTATCTACAGTGACAACATAAACACATGTAGTATCTTTTTGCCAACACATGTTCTTTAAATAAGTAGAGATCACAAAATCCACTTGGAAGATTTAGAACATAGTGTGTTTTTAACTTTTCATATTTTAATGTCACAGCCTGAAATGAAAAATCTGCCAACTAACTGAGGTTTTTAGTCATGATTTTTTTCCCCCTCTTCATTAGGCTGGTAATTTATGGATCTACTTCCCTCTTCCAAACCTGTTTTCTTATATCCAAACTAAGATCTTAAAAACTGTTTCTCTCAAATATTTTTATGACTTCATACACAATTAAACACAGCTTTTCATCTTCTGTCCAAGCCACTCAACTATTGAAAATTCATCGTCCTACTATACAGTATACAGCCACGCAGATACTTTCTGCATTGCTAATGTATGACCTGACCATCCACTCAGAAGTCTTAGTAAAGCAACACAAAAATAATAAAAAGGGAAGGAGTAAGGAAAGCATAAAAAATACAAGTTTTTTTGTACGTCATCTAAGAAACACGATAATTCAGCAGAGTTTATTTGAAAATACAATTTCATGATTTGACATATTTCAATAAAAAGGACTTTTTTTACTCCTCCAGGAGAACTGTCATTAAAACAAAGCTATAGAAAAATATTTTACTTTTTCATTTGTGGCAAGTTCCTATTTGTGCAGTACTTACAGAAACAGTGAAAGGAGTGAGTTTCTTCTTATTAATAGCCCTTTCGTCAATTGTATCTGGTTGTGAAAAGTTGATCATTTTGCTAAGGAAGAAAAAGTCAGTTTATTCATACTTTCTCAGAAAATATGTTATTTTTTTTATAAAGTCTTAACACTTTAAACAACCTGTAAATATTTCTGACAAGGTAAAAAAAAAAAAGCCCACAGCTCATCCTCTAAATCTCCTCTCCCTGTTAAGTAATTGCACATTCATCCAGAAACCTCCAGACGATATGCAGTTAAGAAACTTGAGCAACTGGGCTTTACACTTCAGTAACAGAGCATGTCTACTCTGTCAAAAAAAAAAATTCTTGAGAAGATTAGAACTGTAAACTAAAGAGAGTTAAGTAGTTTCTAGTGAAAATCTTTGTAATATATCCAATAGATTTCTGCACTGCATTTCTACTGTATCTTGCATCTACAAGAATCTCAGGCTAATTCACATCAATACAAATAAGCTAATCCCTCATTACCATGGTGCATGAATAAGCACTATTAGTCTACTTTAACTAGAAAGTTATAGCAGACTAAACTTAAGGGACGTACTATATGCTCTCTCTTTTGCCACGGGTTTAATTTAGATTTATGTTCCTTCCATCCAATGATTTAGTAACTCTTAAAAATATTTGAAATAGCAAAGATTTCTAATTATTTCAGCTAATAAATATATGAACTATGTAATTATCTCCTTTATAAACAGCCTGCACATATCTGATGTACATAATTATGGATCTGAAGTGGAAACCCACTTCTATAATATATGCACAGAGTCACATAAAAAGCTTGCTAAAAACACTTTTCTGTGGCCAGATAGATTCTTTCCTATCCTATGCATTGTTGAAATATTTAAGAGCAGAGTCCTGACATTAAAGCCTATCAGAAGTTTTTCAATTCATTTCACTGTGACCAGCATTTAACCTTTCAGATAAATTTATTTTCTTTCTCACAGTCCTGGACTCACCAAAGAAGAATGCCATCTGCAAGGGATTTAAAAAGACTGGCATCTGATGGGTTCATAGGTAGGAGGTGCTTACAGTCTGGGTCATCTTGTAGAGCTTTATTTATCCAATTAACAAAAGCAACTTTTTCTTCCTCTGAAAAGCAGAATTAAAATAATCTATTGTCATTTCCATGAACACATACTACTAAACATCAGAACTGAGTCAAAGATGTTCATCTGCAACAAAAAAGCATTAGTTTCACAGGGGCCAGTTATGAAAAGAATCAGAACAGTGGGAAAGCATGGAAAAAAATGGCAAGTTCAGATTGATCTTTCTCCTACTGCAGCCTCTGGTGATTTTCTGAAGGACAACAAAAATCACAGTGACAGAATGGGTCATCATGGCTGACTTCTAATTCAGTTTTGCAGCAATTACAATGAAGAGGGAAATTTCTGATCTGAAATATGCAACAGCTCAATCTATACACCCTTGGTTTGACACGCACCATTTCATTCTGCCTTCTACTAGGACTTCAGAGACTGGCAGTATTTTTGAGACTATCATCTGGATTACTGTGCTGCATTTAGCTTTGAGAAACTTAAAAAGTTTAGTACCTGTTTTAAATTCTCTTTCATATTTAGTGCAAAATTTTTACTATGTATTTAAGAATGCTTATTGAGACAACAATCAAGTATAAGTATCCAAATTCACAGACAGTACAGGTGGTATTTCATGTCAAGAAGCATGCAAGATGGGCATCTACACCTGACTCATCACCCTTCTTCCATTGTCAGTGGGAAGAAACGTGAAATTTTAGTGCACGCTTCATCTCATCATAAATAGATGACTGATGAGGCCAGGTCAGATGAATCACAGTCTAGTGGGATCAGTTCCTCTCCACCAAAAATGAACGGGCATCTAAATGATTAGCTCTGATGTGTCCCCCCTACAGGCATCCTCTGAGACAGAATATACCCCAAGTGCAGCTGGTGCTATAATGATACCTAGAGAAAGCATTTCACCACCTTTGGCTAACAGAGGTGAATCTGCCTCATAGATAGAATCCAAAGCAAATCCCAGACTCGAGTCAATCAAAAAGTTGCAATATTGCTTATTGCAATATGATCCTGGAAGGTAGCTAACATTCTGACCAGGAGCTGCAATGCAATTAGGCACAATTACCAGCTTAAATGACATGCGCTGGGGGAGGTGAAAAGAAACAGAGATCAAATATTAAAAGCAACTTCTGAAGTATGAGGTAAGCTATGCAAAAATCATATGAGAGTGAATGATTCTATAAGGGCACAAGACACAGCTGAGGAGACCCTTCCATCCATAAATGATGGGGGGGGGGGGGGGTCCGCGGGATTTTTCATTTCAGTTAACACTGTGGAAATGAAAATGGGGACATTTTTATCTGAATACAGGAATAATAGTAGATTAGCATGTAATGAATCACAGAATGGAAGGGGTTGGAAGGGACCTCTGAAGGTCATGTAGTCCAACTCCCCTGCTAGAGCAGGATCCTAGAGTAGATCCCACAGGAACACATCCAGATGGGTTTTAAATGTCTCCAGAGAGAGAGACTCCACAACCTCTCTGGGCAGCCTGTTCCAGTGCTCTGTCACCCTCACAGTAAAGAAGTGTTTTCTTATGTTAAGATTGAACCTCCTGTGTTCCAGTTTGTGCCCACTGCCCCTTGTCCTGTCACTGGACACCACTGAGAAGAGTCTGGCCCCATCTTCCTGACACGCACCTTTAAGATGTTTATAAGCATTAAGCCGAAAACTTGACTAGCATTCCTCTAAGTATGCCAAAGGGGCCATTTATTTTTTTTCCCCCCACATGCTGTCAAATGCTTGCTTTCCTTTTTTGCTCTGTCAAAGATGCCTAACTTACCTCTGAGTGCAGCATGAAACTAACAACTAAGCAGCCCACACTTTAATAAACTACCACACACACTTATCTTGTCCATCTCCACATGCTGTCTGTGTTTATTTGCTTTGAACAGCAATATTGTTCAGTAGGTTTTTTTTTCCTTTTCTCTACTGCAAATCTCAAAAGTCTTCCTCCATGCAAAATTTGCCAGAGTTTAATTATTTCTTACCTGAGTAGGAGTGCTGTGTCCCCTCACTAGATATTGCTGATGTTCCTCCAATTGCTGTAATACCTTCCTTTTTGTTTATTGATTTTCGAAAAGATTTGCTAACATCTTTACTTTTTAATTCCTGAATTATCTGGAATAAAAGAAAATAGAGAGCATTTTGTGATTGAGCATACCCTCAAATACTTAAGTGGTAACTCACATAAGTGCTCCAGAGTCAGTAATTAACCTGACTGCCTTTCTTTGGTATTTACATTGACTTGTGTTCTGAAAAAAAATTACTGGACGGGTAAAATAGTTAAATCCCTTCATGAAACTTGCATACTGGATATCTAATATATTATTTCTCAGTGAGTACCTTAAGTGCTACCTTTATTAAGCCACGGTATCTAAAAAAGTAGATATGCAACAACCTACACAAGTTTTCCACAGATATTTTGATAAACTAAACAACTAAAGGTATAGATATTTTCAATTACTAGAGCGTTTTTCTTCTGCTTACTTCATCACCTGCTTTACAGAAAAAGGTTACTATATGACAGCTACACATGTCCTTAAGCAAGCTGACCGCATTTTCCACCTGCCATCAATGTAAATCACACTGGATATATGGTCCTAAATTTGCCCAAACACTGCAGAGGTCTCAAAAGTGACAATGAAGTCAGATATAGTTCAATACCTGAATGCAAATATTTGCATCTTGCCTATGAACTACTGCAAATTAGAATCTTGGAAAGAAAGATCAATAACTAGTTCAACAAGAACCTGTTGCAACTAACAGCAGTAGTCTAAATTCAAAGCAAAAAACTAATCATCCCCAGAGACACAAACCAACAGCCTGAAAAGTTTTTGTTTCTCTTAAGTAAAGCATAGTAGCCAGTGATCCACATTAAAAAAAAGCCTAAACCTTTCAAATTTGGTCACTAAAACTGAAAAACTGTACCTCACTCCCAGTGAAAAATTGCCTTTAGTAGAGAGATTAAGCATAGTAGCACAATCATTAGTTCATCACTAAAATAATTCAGAGGCTTGTATCTAATTACCTACTCTTTTTGTCAGGGCAAGGGCTGACCCAACAGTTGCTAAATTATTAGTCCATCCCCTCATCTTTGAGGTAATAGAAAGTAGGAGTTATTGAAACTCTTGTGCTCTCACATGCTGCCCAGATGAGAGTTAAATGGGAGACTGAAGTACAAAGACTGGAAAATAATTATATATAATATTGTAAATTGTCACAGAAAACCTTCCCATTTTCAAAATATTAGTTATTTGTATCAAAATAGTACTTAGTTATACAATGTAATTCAGTTTTCTATGCTAGTTCTCAACAGATATCAGACAGTGGAGAAACATCCAAAGGGAATGGCTTACAGAGACAAATTCTTCAAAGCTGATTCTCCCGTCCTTGTTGCTATCCGTTACTGCAATGATTTTTTCTACAATTTCCCGGACTTTGTAACCAGGCAAGGGCAGACTTGCTTCTTTAAACAGGTCTTGAAGTTCATAATCACTGACATACCCGCTGTTATCAATATCTGTAAAATGAAAACACAAGTTGTTTTTATACTTACATAAAGAACCAAGTATAGCAACTGTTGAGAATAAATAAAGCGTGATAAATACAGTTCTAGGAGATGAGTATTTCTTCTGACATAGATATGCAAGCATGAAGGAATACTTGTGGATTAGAGGCACAACTGGCTAGGAGCTATGTATTTTCTCACAAACTATTTTATTATCCCAAAGCACAGTTATGACAAGATGGTAAAATCACAAATAGATAAGTTTGAGGGTTTTTTAAGACTCCCAACAAAATTCTCTAAAAACCTTCAAGTGAAAGGGAAGCCAATTATTATATTCCTCCCGTCGACATTATATCATTTGCTATCAGTAAACTCTTAATCTGATCCAAGTTGTTACTAGAAGAGCACACTTGCACAAGAAAAACTACTTACACAAGAACTCTACCTGACTCTGCATTTTGTTTTTCATTCTGGTATCTGATAGACATTTTCTGTTCTTCAAAATTTCTGATGTGGTTAGGCTTACTTGTGAAGAATAAATCCGGGATGATCTGTATCTGTTTATTAAAGGTGACCTTCTTTAATCTATTAACCAGCTCTTTTGGGAGCAATTTGTACTGCCACCTTCACTTACACTTGGATCCCAAGACCATAGGGCAGGAATTATCCATGTACAGCAAAGTATCAGAATAATATTTTCAACAAGAGGTATGGTATAGCTCCACAATTGTGGGAAAAAATGAATGGCTCTATCACATTAAAAAATATTAAGAAAAATACAGTATAATTTGTGTTACTCATGATTAACAATGCAGCAGCACAGAAGAAATAATAAAAATATCTTTGTATTTCTACTTTAGGCCAACCTATGCGCAGAAAACTGTCACGAATTCTTGTCTTCATATAATAAAGCAAACAAACCTGTTTTTATCCAATGTAATGCATAAATTAATCAAACACATGAACCATTCCTAATTTTTTTATACCTATGCATATTTGCATATATATGTACATATCTATACAACCAGAATTTGAGAAAGCCCATTAAAAATAGCCTTACCTGTAGTGTAATGTCTAGGCAACAGAAATAAGTACACTTAGAAGCAGAAAGGCTATAGTCCATACACAGTATATATGAAGCTCAACCAAACACAACAAATCAGATCCAGCATAACTAGTGTTGGATATAATGACCATGATTTCATACACTTAATGCTACTATTTTCCATGCTTGAGAAAAATTTTCAGTCTCTTTCATGGTCATCCTAAAGCTCATGAACTATATGAATTCACAGTATTTTCCTAGTTCTCCAAATGATGCATTTAAGTTAAGTAATTTAAGAGAACGTCACAAGTAACACAAGGAGTCAGAAACAGAAGCAAGATGATGTGGATACTTTTCCCACTTGTCAAGACACTCCCACTTTTGTTTTTTTTAGTTTACTAGTTAAAAGACCTCTCTTCATATTGTCTCTAGTATCAGAACTCAGCCAGTGCCACCAGAGTGGATGAATATGCATCACATTACAGAAGGGCAATCAGAGGAACATGCTTTCATCTCTAGCCATAATTGCTATACAGCAATTTCCCTGTAATCCATACTGCACTATGTAGCTTCTGTACAGCTTCACAAGAAGGCCACATTTCACTGCTGACAAAAGGCTAAAAACACCTATTAAAACATTATCTCTTTCTCGTTTTCAGTACTATCAATATCTCAGAAACCATTATACAAACTACGTCTGCATATGTATTAATCTATCCACTCTGTGGCTTGCAGACATTTAACAACACATGTAATAACAGGGATGGTCTAAAAAGCAGACGACGTGCTCAAGAGCTCACTCAGATTACCACCTATTTTATTTCTCTAGGTTCATCTTTCCCTGTGGGTAAGTTTCCATGATGACAAGCAGAGTTAAATACATGCCTTTTCTCTCAGTTTACCAATATAGCTGCAAGCAATTTACCCATAATGACACTGGAAATGTAAAAATGAAAAAAGAAAAATGCTAAAAGATGCTTGATTTTTATATTTTACAGAAAACAATACAGTAAGGAAGAAAATGCTTTTCAGTGAGTAGGAGCAGTACAGGCAATACTCAAAGCAGAAATGTGAAAAAAATGCAGGAAGGAAAGGGAGGAAAAGAAGGAATGCAGATGGTGAAAACCAAACAGAGAAGCTGTCAGACACCACCAGTGAGTATCTATCTATCCTAACACCTCCCAGTAGACTGATACATGCATACAGTGCTCTTTTCTTTGGTGTGCCTTTCCAGCTCCTACAGGCTGCAGACTTCTTGAGCTACAGACTACACATCAAGCTGATTGTTTAATAGCAACTCCTGAATTACCGTCCACGGATGTATCTCATTTTTTGAGCATTTCTACTCTCTTTTTTGGTCTCAACAATATCTCAAGTCAATGGGTTCATGGTTTTATTATTTGCCATGAAGAAAAGTTACTTTTTATTTTAAGCTGTCTGACTCTCTACTGGGCATCACATGATACCCATATTGACAGAAACTGACTAATTGCCTCTTCGTCTTTTCCATATTACTCATGGTCTTACAGATCTCTAACATGCAGCTTCCCAACAGTCTCTTTATCAAGATGAAGACTCCTAGTACTGAAGGCTTCTTACCTAAAGTGACCCTGTTCCCCCAGTATGAATGATTACAAATATGTTTGTTTGATTTGGTGAGCTGCAGTTACACATCACCCCCTCAGAACTGCAGAAAACAAGAAATAAAGCAGACGTGAACTTTAACATTCACAACAGTATTGCAATCTAGAAATAAGGGTTAGTTGCTATATAATTTCTCACTCTTTGTTTACACTCTGATTAATCTGCAAACATCCTGTCAAGCATACAGAATTGTAGTTATTTATTAACATCTGCTAGCTCAAAAGCAAGATAAAAAAATCTCCAAGTTCAGCTTACTTAAAATGTGAAATCCAATCCAATAAATGAAAAGAGAAATTACTAGTTCATCAAAGCATGCAAGTAGAGCAAAGTGTCAGTAATCTAACATAAAAATACATGTAACAACTGAAGTTTAATGAAACACTTTTTTTTTTTTCAGATTTAAGAAGTTCAAAAAACTCAATTTTGAGACTTTATGCTGCGTATACAATGGCACAAATAATGCAAGTGCCCAGCAAGAAAATGTATCTGTTTTCACTGCTGAAGTTGAAAGAAATGAATAAACACACAGTTTCAGTAAAAATAAAGGGGTTTATGTAAAAATCCTTATTTTCTTATCTATTGGGGGCAACATAGAAGGAAAACATGGCCCTGTCAAAACAAAGTGATCCATAAAGATTTCTTTCACAAATCCTACATGGCTTTGCAATGTTAATGGCATCTTTATAATTTTCTTATTTAAAACATACCTATTTTACTGAATGCTTCTCTTAGTTCTTCAAGCTCTTCACGAGAGATAGTAGTTATGTTGTTTTCCATCTTTGGACAGCAAGAAGTGTTGTCCCTAATTGCTTATACCTAAAAATAATAAAAAGGAAATATAAAAGGCTTTAATTCCAAGCACATACTAATAGAAGCTACAGATCTGTTCAATACAAGGCATCACACCTAAATGACATTTTCAGGTCTGACACACTTAACACACTACTACACACCACTTTAAAGAACATCAAACACCTAGCAATTCTTCCCACTCTAATAGTGACAGAGATTTCACAGTAGCAGCACCTTTTGTATACTCAATGTTTTCACTTGCATAGAATACGCACAATGTACCTCCATTGTGTGAGGGTTTTTCCAACATTAAAATCATCGCCTTACATTTCAACAGTTTTCAGAAAAATTAAGTTCTAGGTGCAATGCAGTATCATTACAATCCTATAACTGCTAGGATCTAGTCCTGCAAAGCACCGAGTACTCCAACATTTGCACAGTCGTAAACCTCAGTGGGACACTTCCAAGTACCTGCTCACAATCTGTGCGTGAATGCTGATGAGCTTTTCACAGCTGCAGAAGTTACCATCTCCTGACCTGTACTCCTTCTAACAAGCATGTTGTCTCGTAACACTGTCAAGGAGCCTAATAAAGGCTTTGTTTATTACAAACTGGCTCTCCCTGCCTACCTATGAAATGAGACCAAATTAGAATTACAGCACAACCTGTTGGTTTGCATGGTGTTCACAGGTTACCCCACTTTCCCTGGATAATGAAGCGCTCAGGGTCAGCCTTTCTTTCTTGTGTAGCTACCTCCAGTTACACAGAAAGTGGGGATTCCCACTGTGTCCAATGCCCAAGGCTGTCAATATTCTCATGTCCTCTTATTTCCACAGTACCTTTCAGCAGTAAAAGGAGACAGAATCATAGAATAGCCTTGGTTGAAAGAGACCTACAACTTGACAAAAACAACAACAAAAAAAGCCCCCACCTGGATCAAAAATTGACTTGCAAAGATTAAATTGTTAAGAAACATAGTTAATCAACATACTTGGTTACCATGTTGCAGAGCATGTTGCTGGATGGAGGTTCAGGCAGCCAGAAATTAGAACTTGACCAGGTAATTTTACTCAAACCTACCAATCCAAAGCTATGTATTATGGCACTCCTCCTCCTATTATATTGCCTTTTTTTGAACCCAGAATGATATACTTTTCCATCACTTATATTCATAATCTATTTAAATAAGAGTTATTAAATGAAAAACTCAGATTTTTTTTCAGATCTTTAACTGTAACTATGCACATGTTTAGATTGCTAGGCACTTTCTGATAGGATGGTTTTGATTCTCTCCACAGCATTTTCATAAATGCAAAGTAACTTTTTTACCTTTGATTTTCTAATACAACAGGCAATGGCACAATCTTTTTACTGCTGGTAAGAGAACTCTGTATGAGAAGGAATGAACTATGCTATACTATGAAATACTCACTAAGAATTCTTGATCTGTTTGTAATGAAAAAGATACTCTGCAGGCAGTGATGGAAAGGTCTCTAGAGCTAAAAAAGAAATGCTGAATGAGGCATCCTACATGTAGCTAAACCTGTATGCATAGTGACAAGCAACACTTGTGAGCTAGCAATGAGTAGCCCCCAACTTTTTTCAAAACATTATTTTTAAATAAACAAATCCATTATTTGTTCAAAATACTGTAAAATACTGTGACTTTGCTTTCAAGAATGTTTTTTACTTTTTTTTTTAATCTTTTTTTTAAAAAAAATCTTTAGGATTTATGTTTTTAAGTTTGTGCTTATGTGAAACCATCAGTTAACCATTTCCTTCAAAAAGAAATTGACCTGGAAGTTAAGATTCTCATGTACCACTTCAACTGGGGGCTTAAGGAAAACAAATATCATGAGATGTCGTGACATCTTCTCAGGTAGCAACTGTATTGCCAGACCATTCAAGAAAATATAAGAAAATTTATCACAATAGAATGTGACTGCTGTCTCAAAGTACAAAAGTAAAAATATTTATTTTGGCCCTATCTGCAGCATAAGCATTTATTTACCTACATTTACACTGCTGTGCAACAAAGAGAAAAGTTATATGCACCATGTAACTGATTCTCATCTCAGCACATTTCTGCTTCATTTAAGCCAGTAATTTACTTCTCTTCTATGATGCTATATAAAGTTTCCATAGTAGTTTAGTTTTCTTCCATGATACTGTAGAAAAAGAGTTCTTAAACAACAGTGGATTATTTTAATGATATCCTATTTTCTCTGTCTTCACCGAGACTGTTCCTGTGGGTCACACAGGATGTGGCCTAGAGTGTGGGTGTTCAATATTTTTCCTTCATGTCACTCAATCATATTTAAGTAGCAGAATTAAAATCCTACTCATCCATTTTTGCTAAGCTTACTAGCAGCATATACCAGTCTTCATACGTTGAAGGAAAAAAAACAGTTAAAATGTATATTTGGGAGAAAAATGACCTTACACACAGATGTTTCTGGAAATGCAAGTACCTTAACTGGAAACCTGATGTGGCAATTAAAAAAAATAAATAAATAATTAGCTGCAGAAAAATTAGGGGAAAAAGTTTAAACATTTAAATCCAAATTACAAAGGAAATTTAAAGGACTCTGAAGCTGCAAAAAGACCTTAGACAATCCTCTGAAATATAGAAGCAGTATGTCAAAGCCTAAGTGAAGTATTTAGCCACACAGGTGCCAAAGACACCACTATTTGTCATCTTGTTAATGTTTTTAACTATTTACCATTACCATGAGTCAGATTTTATCAAAAGCAATTTCTTCACTCCTCCCCTTTTATGATTCATAATTTAGATTTTCTATTATATTCTATTTCAGGAAATAGCAATCTTTGATTTCCAAGGACACTGATTATTTCAGTAATACAGTAGAAACATCTGTTCTTGAATGAAGCAGATAAATAAAGCTAATACCTCTGCTCTAAAGAGACAGTCTTAAATACCCTATTATATAATTACAGCGTAAATCAGATGGTCAATTAAATGACAGAAGTGCTGCAATCATGGTTCTGGCATTCAGGAGAGAGATCTAGCCTGAGCAATCAGAGACAACACCTAAACTAGTCAGACATTTCAGACAATTTCAACGCAGAAGAAGGACCTTTATCTAAGCTAATAAATACCTTGCACACACAGGCTTACCACCACCCAAAATGACTCAGTCCACAGGCAATTCTGAGAAGATTTAACACTGAGCCTCCAAAAGGTACACATCTATTGGAATTACAACTACCTGCTGAAAGATATATTCATTTAGGCAGAACACATTTCTGTGTACTCTGGTAGTGTTCATATGACACTTAGATTTTCTGTAGTCTATGCTTACATTAAACCGTCTCCTGCTGCCCCAGGACAGGATAGGCACAAACAACATTTCTATGTTGAGAGAGTGCCCTTTTAAATCCTTGCCAATATGCTTAACATGAACTGACAATATTTGTCTATCCCTAGCCTGCCTTCTAAGCCTGGAAGGATTTTTCTATCTAAAGACAATTCACTGGAGTCTCCTGGAAGCATTCCATATCCACCATTAATACAAACTATTGTTATCATTGTGGTGTTTCTTTGTGTACAGAGGAGTATCTGTGGCTGAATCACCGTGAAGGATAAAGTGAGCAGGCCAAACGTTAGTTCCTGCTGCTTTTTTAACCTGTTATCAAAGCTGTCAGAAAAAACAGAGCAGTTAATTGGCAATCAGACCCAATAGTTATCCCCATCCCTGCAGGAAATTGGCAATTTATTTTCCAGCTCTTCATTTCAGATTCTATTTGCCTTGTTTCCACGCGCAGCTGCTTCCTCAATGACAATGGACATTACAAATGCTGACTCAAGAGCTTATTTTCTTTTATTGCTCTTCTTTTTGTCTGGCATTGGGGACACACCTCCTCTGTCCTTAGTGCAAATACCACTCTATTGCTGCATCAGCCTTAAATCTGTTGTTTCTAATGACAGCCAAACTAGCATAATCAGCAAATACATGTTGTGCCGAAGAATTACTAATTTTATGTCAATAATCAGCTGGTTATTAGTATCTACTATGCACAATTACAAAACATTAAAATTCTGTTTCTCTTACTGGGCTTTGAATCAAACTGCTATTGATTTTAATGGAAAAAAACCCCAAACCATAAAACCCATAGTTCAACCTGTACCATTCCTGTGTTAGTTTATCTGGGATTCTTTAAACCAATGTGGTGGCAATAGGGTGGCTTTGATGCACCCTTAGTCTCTTTCAAACTCTCACCAGATTAAACTAGGAGTCCTATCCTGTCTCAGAAAGAAAATACTACATTATAAAGTATAAGACATACAAAAGGAACTTTAAATCAAGGATACGCATCAGATGTTCTCTTTAATCAGTAAGGAGAAAAGAGAAAATGCTGCTGTATTTTAACTGAGGAAATGCTAATTAAACATTAGTGAAAATACTTGAATATTATTAAAAAATTGAGCAATGGAACTAACAGCCATTGATAT
The DNA here is from genome assembly GCA_028020825.1 of Podargus strigoides. Taxonomy (NCBI): domain Eukaryota; kingdom Metazoa; phylum Chordata; class Aves; order Caprimulgiformes; family Podargidae; genus Podargus; species Podargus strigoides. The sequence continues at coordinate 15,784,282 of CM051628.1, forward strand.
ACAGAATGTTAGCTTTATATGAATACACACAGAGAGGTTACTCTTGTCTTTTCAAGAAGATAAAACTTGCGAAGTTTTTGTTTGCTCTGTTTGTTTTCTGAGTTCCCCCCAGCCCTGGCTTACACTGAAAGATATTTCACTTATGACAAGATTATTCTTGACCCCTAAATACAAAGATGATTAGGGGCCAACTAAATCAATCTTTAGCAATGTGAAAGGACCTATTATTCTAGGGGTTTCACTGGTGGTCTGTAATATAGCAGCACTGGAGATTAACTTTTTTTTTTTAAACTTACTGGTGATTAACTTGAACTTACTGTGGTAACTCTTTTAGTCTTTATGACAAAATGATTAATCAATAGGATTCAGTGACTTTATAGGGGTTTTATTACTACAGTTTTCACCAGTATAGGATATGGAAAGATAGCTTCTTTCCCATATCAGTGAAAAAGCTGCAGGAGACAAGTAGGAGAGAACTACTCTTCATGTTATCCAAAGTGAAGGAAAACTGGATTGCAAAACAGTCCTCTAAATGCAGAAAGAAAGTAATACACCCATAGAATAATGAGCACTGTCTCTTATAAAAAAAAGAAGATACAAAAATAGATCCACTACTAATGCAGCAAAGAGGATATTTGTAAATCTGTAGAACAGGAAAGCACCAAAAGGTCAAAGTAATTAGCTATATAAACACACGTACCTGTATAAATTTAAAAAAAAAAAAAAAAAAAAAAAGAAGATATTGCTACTGCTGAAGCACATTGCTAATTTTTGAAAGAGGCACGGTATAATTATGGTATCAGGTACAGTTATTAACAGAGTAATATGATATAGAAAGTTCTTTAAATATCACACAGTCAGTGTGAAGCTTCACTACCTGGAAGAGTCAGAGGCTATGTCTCTCAGCCTGAGCTTATAAACATAGCTGGATACATTTATGACCACCAAAAGTATTTAATTACTAGAAGTTAGAGGATAACAATGAAGAAATGTTGTGCTTCAAAATATAAACTGATAATCTATGGAATTTTCCTCAGTCTTCTATGTACAGCCTTACACAATGAAAAACGCACAATTTAACAGGGGGAAAAAAAATTAACTTCTTCCAAAAGTATATGCACTGATCTTTACTAGAGGAAGGCTATCAAACCAGCCAGAGTGATACGCAAGATAATTAATTCATGGGCACAAAATGTAAGGAGCACTAGAAGATTTACATTTAAGTTAATTATTCACTCTATAGGAATTTATTCAACATACTACAGTAACTCTGGTGAATAATAAAATCAACATTTTCCACTATGCCTTTAAGATAAACATGAGTGACTCAAGAATAATCGGTAAAACAGTATGCTGAGATACCTAACTGTTAGACTGGTCATGGGCCTGATCTGACTTCACTTACAACGGTCTAAATACAGAATAATTTCCTGAGGCTTAAGTCAGGATGAAGAGCAACACTATTACAAAGCAGATACATGTTTACTTTAGGAAGATACCTTTTCATCCAAACAAAATGCTTCCAGCTTCCTTTGGCCGCTGCGTACACAGAACAGCCATGCAAATTCATCAACCATATCAGTTTCACGTAGTTTCCTTCACATGCATAATTCAAGAGGATCTCAAACTGCCTGTGCTTTGTATTGTTGCATTCAGCACTCTGAATAAAAAAACATCAGTGGAAACTTTAGCTATACAGGAGGACCACTTCTAGAAAAGTAATTTTGAAAAATTTCTATTGCATGTAGAGTTCATAGATGCACCTTTCTTGAAAAGTTCTGCAAACCTGTTTACAGTTTAGCTACACCAACACTTTGGGCTGAATTTGCTCAAACTGATTATCTCAGACCATGCATGAGCTGTTGTGGTTCGGTTAATCAGTTATTTTTCTAGGAGTTCTACAAACTTCCCCTGCCTACAGCACAGTGTTTTTTCCCCTGTTCTGGAACAGGAACATAAAATCTGTCTACCCCATATCCACATGCGAAGCAATGCCTGTTCATGCAACATTAACCCAGATGTTTCGCTAGTTATAAAACTCAAAATACCTGTTTGAATCTGTTGTGTCAAGGATTCTTTGAGGCTGGACTCTTCCATTTCATTTGCACTAAGCACGCTGTAGTCTAGAACAGCAGCTGGCTGTTCTATTCACCTCTGCAATTGCTCCTTGCAGCTGCCAAGAAAAGGCACAGCAACTTTCCCTCCAGTTCCAAAGACCAAGGGGAAAGTAGGGAAGCAAACTCCAGTCCTCCAAATCCCACAGCAGATTACAGGCCACTGCTCCACTTCTCCTCATCCCAAGTAACAAGCGATAGGACAATAGGTAATGGCCTCAAGTTGCATCAGGGGAGGTTTAGACTGGATATTAGGAAGTATTTCTTCACAGAACAGGTTGCTAGACATTGGAACGGGCTGCCCAGGGCAGTGGTGGAGTCCCCATCCCTGAAATATAGATATAAAATACTACACAGTTGTGCCATAAAAAGCAAGAAATTAAGGGACACAAAAATAAGTTTCCCTACAGAATCTCTAACACAGTTAAATTCAAAGAACTCTGATCCAAAGTAAAGGTTGGATACAGTCAATCTGCTAAAGCGGTACTTGTTCTCTTGGTTTTAGCATGCACAACATTTGCCTTGGTGAAAGTTCAGTAACAGCATGCACATGGTATCCAAGCTCTGTCAAGAGAAGTACAGACACATAAGGAAAATGAAAGCACAGTAGGAATTTGAGTACACTCAAACCATAAATCTTAATTGCCTTTTATGCTATCTCAACATATTTCATTATCAACTTCAAATATTTTTTTCATTTCTCAACAACATAAGTATTTAATCATGGAAAAGAATACAAAAGGCCTAAAGACTCAATGTTTAACATAAACATATTAACTATCCACTAATAAGAGACTGTTTCCACTAAAAAGTGTTTTCAGAGCTTCTTATGAATAAAAGAAGCTTATATTCTCATGGAAATGAAATAGAACAAACAAGAACAGAGTTGCTACAATCTACAATAGAAAAGGATGGTCCTATTACACTCTTTAAAGAAGTTTGAGCCCGCTACTTGTAGGTAAACAGCTTCGAGACAGAGCTAAAGGTACACAAGTTTAAATGCCTGGATGACTTCAGGAGTTAGGAAGATGTGCCACCAACCTATAGCAACTCAGCTCTGAAACACCCCAATCAAATCTCACAGTTGGACTTAAGGAGATTGGCTACTTCTGCATTCAGGTACAGAACACCTTCCAGAAGCTCACAACACACCTTATCAGATATTACCACAGCAAAAGTACCCAACCAAGTAAGGACAAGTTTTTCACTTGTATTGCAGCAACTTCAAGTGGAGTCAGCTGAATTTGTGGATTTTCAGCATCTCTAATAATCATGTCATAAGTAAACTACTGAAAAATTTTAGAAACAAATAACTTAAGTACAATGCAACTGCAATGATATTCCTTCCAAAAGAGAAGCAGCTCTTGTTTAGTACTGCTATAGAAATGAAAGTGTTAGTGTAAACAGAGAGGTTCCCCAAGGTCTCAGTTCCATAATTCATTACACACATGGAAACAAAAAGAAAAAAAAAATTAAAAAAAAAATCAAAAAACATTTTAATTTTACAACAAGAAACTCTTGCATCCAGCAATAAAACCTGCATGTCATTAATGGCACACAAAGACAGGAAAGAATAAGGAACAACAGTGACAGGAGAAGTGGGACTAGGGAATTCCCTTGGGAGACAGAAGATCATGCAGAAGACCTTCCCTTTGTTGAGCAAACCCTGTAACAAGTTTCTCCTCTAGCCTATTAGAAAAATGTACATTTGTAAGAAACCACTGGGATTGTAATACAAGTTATCTTTGTGGGTGTGGTGCTAACCTTCCCAATGTAAATTATTTTAGTGTTGCCTTAGCTTCCACCCTGGTGTCCAGAGTCTAGAGTAACTTTTACGTTTTACTGATACAGTTAAATCTAGTACTCACAAAGGGAATTCACAAGTCCTAGTATAAAACTCATGAAACTCACAGCTCATTTCTGGAGCTGTGTGGCTTACACTTGAAAGCCATTTTCACCTCTGTGCTTCAGATACGTAACATAGTTACAATCAGAACTGCTTTTATTCACAATTAAAGTATTTGCAATGAAAAATTTTATTCACATTAAGCATTAATGTGTTCTCTTTAGCTCAACAACACTACTGAGCCTGCCCACTGTAACTCAAAATAATAATGGAAACAGAAAGGAAGCAGCCCTATCATCTCATCTTTTTATCCAAGAATCTGGATGGGTCATTTCATACTCTCCAAAAACCAGTTTATTATACTGGAACCTATGTCCCATGCTGACTAGCTCCTGCTGGCTTCCCTGTACACAAATGTGCTAGACCCTTCTTCCTGGAGAACTTCTGCAAGCTGCCTCCAAGCATCCCTTCTGCTCTTCCCATTCTTCAAGGCCACCCTTGCCTCGCTGACCTTGTCCCCATATCCACCATCTTTACCCATATGAATGTCTTCACTTATGTATCACTTCTGAACACATCCATCAGTGACCAGGAAAATGCACTGTCTCTGGAAGGCCAGAGTTGGCAAGGATCATGCTTTCCAATTAGCATTGGAAGCTGGTGCCTCGGATGCTGCCACCAAAAGCAAGAAAAAAAAATACAGGCTGAACCAACACCACAGCTACCATAGCACAGGGCACCAAACCCAGATATTGTGGCAAGATGAATGCCTGCTAAGGTCAAAGCATCACAGCAGTTTTACCATGCAAATGCATGTTACATGGAAAGAGTGTATCGCTAACATATAGCAAAATTGATGAGAAACTGGGAAACAGTTTGTCATAAAACCCTTTTGATTACCAGTCACTGTTCTGAAGAAGAGAATTTTTTTTTTTTTAAGTCCAAAGTTGGTTTCTCTGTGACATTTCATTAAAACAAACCACACTACACTATAAATGGAAAGACTACACTAATAAAAGCATGTTCATTCAGGTACTCCATCCTCAAGTCAGTCTTTTGTGCCTGGACTGACATTACATATCAAGTTTACAACAGCAAAAGGGAGTGAGTTAAAAGACACAGCAGCAAACGATACTTAATCTCTTTCTTCGTCTGTCTAGGTTTATGCACATACAGCTTACAATCACAAATAAAAAATGCATTATTTTTACAGGAAATTCCTGTATAAATATTCTCTGATGTACATCAATTAGGAAAGAAATCCTGAAATTCTTATTGAAAAACATTTGCATCAGTAAGAATTTTGTCTCTGCACACAGCAAAACTCAACTCAGAGCTCACAATGTGTTGACAGGACCCTCATTTGACAGAGGGCCTTTCTGGGTGTCCCTCTACTCTACAAATAAGATTCACATCTTGGGGGTTATGCTTTAATTATTCTTGCACTTCTTTATTAAATAGGAAACAATAGTCATAACCTCAGCTTTAAAAAAAAATAAAAACACAAGTCAGAGCCTAACCAATTAAAAAAATATCAAGTGTCAAAGGGGTTTAAAATTATTCATATGGAACAATATCTGTCTTCTGTCTTCAGACACTTCATGTTATTCTCAGATTAACTTTTCAAGCTTTTCTCTGTAACTGGAAGGACTAGACTTTCATTTTAAAATTAAACAGACCCTCACATAATTTTTCACCTCTACAAACTGTGACTTTTGAGAGCGTCTTTGGTTTTCATGGAAAGCTCAGCCAAATGATGAGAACTGATGATATTGTGGGAGTCACTGACTCACCATCTGCCCGTCTGCCTATAAACTACAACTTAACTAAACTTAAAACTTCTTTTCAGTGAAGGTGACAGAGCACTGCCACAGGCTGCCCAGAGAGGAGTCTCCTCCTCTGGAGATTTTCAAGACTCACCTGGATGCAGTCCTGAGCAATGTAATCTAGGGGATCCTGCTTTTAAGCAGGGGAGTTAGATTAGATGATCTCTAGAGGTCCCTTCCAACTCTGACAATTCCGTGATTCCGTGAAATAGTACGTTTCTAAAAGTGATAGTGCCAATAGTCAAGTAGTTGCAATACTCCACCACAGTATTTATTGTAAGGAAATGAAAAAGTACCCAGAAACATTAAAATACAACAAATAACAGCTTTTCACTATCTACCAGCTTATAGCACAGTTATTAATCAATTTCACAGCCAAAATCCTTCTACTGCTATTAACAAATTACTATTTCACCTTACAAGCTTCACAGTTTTTCAGTTTGCAGGATTTTGCATTCCATCTACTACAAAGTGTATTCACCCTCAACTGTTTCATCTCTTACAATATCACTGATATTTTTACATCTTTTGCAAGGCTGTCAGGTTTTGTCCCAAGCCTCTACTTATCCCAGATTCGGTGCTGCTTGAGAGGTAGGACATACTGTACTCTTTGTTCTTTGCTAAGGAATTTATCCTTCTATGGCACTTATAACTTCAGAAAAACGTAATTTTCTTAAGCCAGTCGGAACATTATGAACCAGCTTTCTCTTCTCCAAGTGTGAAAATAACAGTTAGATAGCACATAACTTAAAAAGCAAAACTCTGAACAAAGCTACCAGTGAAAAAAAAACAGCCTAAGAGGCAGAAGGGGAGGGAAACCTTAAAAAAGCTGAACTGCAACACTCCAGAGAAATACTGCCTTCATCTTTCCATGTCTGCTCTCTGGTAGCCTGAAGTAGGAAACCTCAGCTTGCTACAAATACTAAAACTCCAGCAGAGAGCCACAGGCTAACTCTTACTAATGAATTTAGTTTTAAGGTCACCCCAGAAGTTAATAACATGATCATTAAGAGCAACAATAGAAATGCACATTCTCCTGTTGCTGTAATTCAATTTATATCCACATATTCTTCATATTTAGCTAATTGCAATTACTAAATAGTACCAAAGAGGTGTGTTGCCAGAGTACTTTTCAGTTTTCATTAATTATCAGATGGCAGTATGGCCTTCTGTCACCTGCTAATTCCTCATTCAACTCTACATGGTTCAAAAGATTATTAGAAGATTAGACCGATCAGCTACTATACTACAAGCAAGGCAGGATTTTCTGTCATGGAAAATTCAGAGGTTATTTTTGTTTTTCTTTTTTCATTGGTCAAGCTGGAGGAAAAAAGGAGGGTCTTCTACAATATCCAGCAAAAGCAACTGGCACCATTTCAAAACCATCCAGTCTCTGCTGCAGAGTCCACAGATGCATAAATGCTACCCATTCGCCAGTTCACAGCCTTAAGGAGCTACGTTTGCTACAGTGCTGAGGATAAAAGGAACAAATTAGTAAATCTGAGTAACTAAAACTAAATAGAGTATTGTTTGTAGCTTCTAAACTAGAAGAATATCTGGGGCACACATGAAGCTCATTTGCTGTACTGTAGTTCTTAATAATTAGGCCAGAAGAAAACATCTACAGTTGCTGCCAACTGTCATTTTTAATCACATTTAGGATTACGAAGATAGAGGAGGGGAAAAAAAGAAAAGAAATTTCTGAGCAAATTTTTTTTGTAACTATCCAAAACATCAGCCTTAGGATTCATATGATTAGGAGACAGTTTTCTTTTAAGAATATAAAGTTGTTTCTGACACTTAGGTGAAAATTTTACCATCTTTCTTACAAACATCAGAAATCAAAATTTAAAAAAAAACAACTTTATAAAAATCTTGGGTTTAGACAAGTTCTTTGATTTATTTTTTTTTTAATAGTTTGAGCTGGCAACACGAGCAGACATCCTTAAACATTTAAATCACACATTCTAACTATGTAAAACAATGCATAAAGATGCACATGATTTCATTAACTTGAATTTTTGTTTCCTTTTTGCAAGTATAATAAAACATTCATGATACAAAACAGTGCTAGGTTAGTAACAATCCTTGCAAACCTGAAAATGATAGTTTAAAAAAAATTACTTGTTGCTTTAAAATTAATGACCTAAAGTCCCAAAACGCAAGAAAGATATTACACAGTTATCTACAGCCTAGTAACTACAGGGCACAATACTAATTACACAGAAAAATCTGTTCATGCAGATTACCTTTGTAAGAAATCTTTTTGCTTAAACACTGTGAGTATTCTTAAATTTAATATGAGTTTATATTTGCTTTGTGTTAGCCATTTTAAAATGTCCCACAGTAATGTGACAATTGTTTGCCCTCATAACCTGCATGAAATGCTACAGCCTTCCAAAATTGCCAGATAACAGTCCAAAGTCTTTCCAAACCATGACACTTTCAGTATAAAATACCAATATTTCTTACACCCTTTGTAACTCCTAATACTTGTTAGGACTTTGAGAGCAGATTTCCCCATATTCAGGAAACACAATATGTAGCTAAAAACTGCCTCTTTCGTGATAAAATGATCAAGTGTGATCAACCATCAGATAAATCAGCTTGTTGATAAATCAGCTCTTTTAAAAGGGCAAAACATACTGCTGGAGGAGATCTTACAAAATACACTTTTTATTTCACATGATATTTTAACTAAATGAGCAAAGATTTCTGATTTTAAGTTAGCTACAAGTCTGTACCGAGGGCTTCATCCTCCTCCTACTGACCTTCATAAAAACTGAATAACCCCATCATGTTTTTTTTACTGTTGCTTTACACAGTGACAATTCACAAAAAATAACTTACATTTCCAACTCCCAAAAATTAATGGTCTTGAGCATTTAACAGTAATCTGTATTTTAATCTATTTTTGAATTTCTAAATGTGGCACAGAAATATTTATCATGCTATCACTACCAATTAGCAAGCCAACACTATGCTTACCTGCCATACTTTCATTCAAATATGAGGGACAAGCTTCCCCACTAGTACTGGTTTATCCTCCTCTGGTTGAAGAGTCCAGCTGAATGCAATACAACCAAAGTGACATCTTAACAAAGCACGTCTTAGGTGGCACAGAAACTATAGTAGCACCCAATTACTCATCCAACATACGTTTATTTGGTTGAGAAGGACTGATATGGATTAATCCTATTAAGTTTAAATGCATTGATCTTAATTTACTTAGTAAAAAGTCAAATGGTAGCTTAAAGAATAACCTACATGGCAGAAGAATTTCTTCCATAGATTAACCACTACAAAAATTATTTCTGGAGTAAAAGCATGCAGAAATGTTGGAATGCAACAGAAATATGTGCATCTATTACTATAGATCATTTCATAATTTCTACTTTCTCCAAGGCAGTCAGTCTATCAGACAGATCTTTATCTAAAAGCCCAACATGGCTAACCCAGTAGCTGTCTTTCACCACAACAGGAGGGCTGCCATGTTAGGGTGTGAGCCACCTTTTGAAAACAAACATAACACAGAGTGCCAGAAGTAGGAATTTGCTCTGGCATGACAAACAACTAGTTCTGTGTTGCTGTTGAGGCTCTCTTGGGAGCAGCTTTGGTAGGACGCGACTGAACCACCTTGCTCATGCTGAAGCAGCAAATCAGGAGGTTTGAGTGGTAGATCAGGTAGAATGGATAGTCTGAAAGATTTTGGAAATTTTGGGGGTGTACACATTAGTTTTAATTATTTTTTTAAAAAAATCTCTATTAAAAAAAAAGGATTGCATTCCCTCTTAATACCATCTTCATGCAAAAGCTCAGTCAACCTCACACATACACATAACCAATCTGCAAGCAGCAACTGAAATTTTGCCAGGCTTAATTTTACTAAAATGGCTAAAAGAAAATGTTGGAATAATTCCCATATACACAATGGAAACTTCCACTTTGCAATGGTGTACCCAAACATACATTTTAGGTAATGCTGATAAAGTTTTATTTTACTTTATTCAAAACATCACAGAGTTCCCAACACTGTAGCTTACAGATGATATATGTTTTCCATGTATGTTTAGCAATATGTATCTGGCTACACATAGTAATAGCACAATAATTAAATCCCTTTGGAAAGACCCAAGATACATAACTATCATCAATGAAATGAAAAAGATATCAGTTTTTAGAAGGATTTGCCCAATAGGCCTTGAATTAGTGAAGTACTTATCTGTGAACACAACTCTAAGCACATGATAACTCTCTTTCAAACCAATGGAATTATTGGTAAGATTTAAATTTATGTGCTACAACATTTTGCCAATTTGGGTTGTGAAAAATATTCTGCCCCATACAGGAAAGTGAGTGATATAGGTCATGACAAGTAAAGCAAAATATATCTTTATAATCAGTTATAAAGTTTTGTCACCTAATACATATTACCCAAGGGGAAAACAACAGATTTAGAATTAGAGTCAAGCCCTGATGCCAGCTCTATCACTGGCAGAATCCACACTAGTTTCCATTAAGTATACCTTGATTCTGTAAATCAAGTTTGGAAGGACTAGACGCATCACAGAAGTAAAACTGTCAGCTCAATGGAAAAGGAGAATTTCATACTACTTAATATTGACCTACCTTTAGGATATGAAAGAACAGAACCTAGTTTCCCTTTATTGTAAGGGGATAAACCAGTGCAAGGAGAACTGGTAGGACATGTGGAAACAAAATAGGAGAAAGGGAGATGTGGAGCTAGAAAAGGAGTTTGATAAATCAGCAAGGCAAAACCATTACAAACTATAAAAATATTAAAAAACAAAAACCTATGAGGGAACATCTGGTTTGAAAAGAAACAGCTAGCTCGTGAAGCTCACAGAGAAAAATGCTTTCAATGAGCATTCAAGTAAATATAATCTTGCTGATAACATGTGGTCCAATATTTCAGCTTTACTACATGTCAGTGTTTTTAATCAGTTCATTCTACCAATGATTATTAACAAGATGAAAGGGTGAATACACTAAGTGAATTAAACTGTGTAATTCTGGATCTGGCATTAATTTTTTTTGCTAGTGCCTATCATTGTTAAGGAAACATCTGCAAGAGAGCCCTGAAAGTGTGTTGATAATCCTTTTCCCACCAAAAGCATGCATGTAGAAACACACAATCTGCTTTATGCATAATTTATTTCTGAGGCTTAGCAATACTAGTCTCGCTGATGAGCTATTGTGATGTACTACCTCTATTCTCTTTGGACACCTGTATGTAATAGCAGTAACTAAGCACACACCTCCACATAAAAATCTAGAAATTCATCAAGTAATTTACATTTAGAAGTACCCAAACAAATAATAAGATATATAATAATGTCATGACTGACATTTTGTATTTCATGCAAATGAGCAGCTGAATCAAAGCTGAAATCATGTAATTAGTAATTTTATCACCAACATAATACACTGGAAAAAAGAAGTCACCCTTACTGTTTCATTGTGCAGCCCTTTTTTAAAGGTGCAGCAACAGCAATACTTAAAAAAATGCTTTGCAGTTGCTCAGCTAGGTATCTTCTCCCAACACCACATTTCCAATTTATTGTTTCCTTATTGGCTGGCACAGTATAGTGGAGCCTTCTCCAGTAATAAACTTGCTACCATCCTTTTTCCTCTTGGTATGCCCGTTCTACATTTATTTAACCCATTTGCATAGACATAGTGACTTTTTGAGTTTTAGGGCAACAGTTATCATGGATATGAAGTATTTCACACATGGTGGTAAATGCTATGAAAATCATTTAATTACTGTAATAACAATGGTAGCAACTAAACGTTACACACAGACTTTACATGAAGTGGTAAACGTAAGGGTACTGGTTTTAGTTTAGGTATTGACATATTACATGCTGTTAAGAGGATGTCCATTCCATTGACACAATCCTCACAATAGTGAAAGCTCCAAGTACTGGGAAAATACTTACCAAGCAGCATATGTGCCTCTGAAAGATAAAGAACGCTGTTCCAACATATATAGATTTACTTTCTTTGACTTCTAAAAAAAAAGTGGGTAAGAGGATAAAAACCATAAATCCCCTTTCTCCTTCCTCCATTGCATTGGTTTCTGTAGTAGGCCATGGAATGAGGAAAGTTGACACTTAGCAGAACTTTTATCAATATTCCTATGTGTAAACTCTATTCTAGTAAGAATCAGTACAGAACACAGAACCAGATGGAAAAGTAATTCTCCTTACATTAAATCTCTCTCAGAAAACAACAATTTTCCACTATGAAAATTGTAGCTAGTACAGCGTTCATTGAAGAAATGCTTTAATAAAAGAACCTAAGTACAATAGCCAGAACTTTCAAACGTAGTTTAAATTATATTTTCTACTAAAACACTGCACCATTTTCTCCTAGCATGACTAGTACAGAGTTTTGCATTTTATTAAGGGATTTTTAAGCATCACTGTTGCTACAACGTTGTTTTTTTTAAAAAAAAGGTGACTTTCAGAGACAATTAAACCATAGAAAAATTTCTCCCAAATCATTATGACAGTTACATTCTTTAGCTCTGGATTTTTAAAAAAAATTTTAAAATCAGCATTTAAGATTCTGAAAAACTTGCCTTAGGGAACTACATTCCCAGTTATTCCTATGCATCTAACTCTCATTCAAAAATTATCAACACAAAACATCTTGATGTTACAACACTAATCTTGGTAGTAAATACATTTCTGGGAGTTTCTTCCACAGCTACCAGCCTCAAGAATAATACTCTTCTAGAAATACTAGAAAGCAAGAAACGAGTAACAAAAACATATATACAGGCGACCTATTTTTAACAGTAGTAGTTGCAAATAAGCAAAAAATAGTCATTGTTGCTATATAAATAATAACGCCAGGTTCCAAAAGAATGTATCATCTAACATGCTAACTCTCCAAATTACTCAAATGTTTAGTTTTACATCATCAGTAGTCTTAAGTATATAAGCAGGTTTATTCATATAAAAAAATGTGGATAAATGCTTGCAGGACAAGGATCTGTCTAGATTACATATAGAAATAAAAGACATGAGAAAAGCAGATGTTAATGTTTCCTATTTTCTTTCCTCACTTTTTTATTTTACCTGTTAGTTTTTGCTTAGCAGTTGAATGTAGATATTCTGCTTTTAGGTTGCTGGCTTGCCTGTGGTCCTTCACCACCTTTTACCACTTGTTTCAATTTTCTTTTTTTTTCTTAAATCATCAAAACAATATTCAGCACAAGATATAATTTTTATTTGTGCCCCTTCACTCCAGCCAAGTTGACTACGTAATATAAGTATAGCTAACAACAGAGCATGCCAGGATATATGGTTTTATGGTGTGAAAGAACAATGCTATGCGTTCAAAGGTCAGGTAACTACTCTGACAACCACTTTCATGACTACATATTGAAATTAGGCCCCACAATCATACAGACTATTGGGCGTTATTACAGCAACCATGCAAATGATAATCCACAAACACACCTTGATATTACATGAAACTATGTAATACAATTCAGAGGACCTCCATGCACCATCATGGCTGCATCTCCTCTGACGACCCTATCAGCCTGTATAATGTTCATATTTCACAGTTCATGAAGGCACAAAGGAATACACACGTGCATTTAAATGTCTCAGTATAATCACTTGTGTCTACCTGCAAGAGACAGCTGAGATTTAACTACAGACATGCTAACCACATGGGGAAACATCTCACATACATCCAGAATGGATGAGCCACAAGAAGAACAGTACCTCTACCTGAGAATTAAACAACAGAGGGAATAAAAGTACACTTAACATGCTCTTGTCTTATGGGACCTTCTGGTCCAAAGTAAAGTCACTTAGTGTCTTAAACTAAGTGCATTGACCTTCAGAGGCATGTGGTAAACCAGCAACAAAAGCAAAAGAAGATAGAGGCTTGGGTGTGGAAGAATCATGCAATGATAAAGCCAGAGGACTGCCCAAGGCGGAGGAATAATGGCAGCTTGGGCAAAAATCTTGGTATTGCCACTTACACCATATTTGATACTTCTACCATCTGCAAGAATTTCTCCCAAAGTTCTGTCTGCAAGCTGTGAGCTCTGCACACCTAAGACTCATTTCACCAATATGAATTCTGTACTGGGAAAGCACATACAGAATGGTCTCCAGGCACACTATTTCTATTAGTAATGAGTCACTCTCTCCATCTGATGATAATATACCTGCTCCTCCTCCTGAGGGTCAAGAGAGACATAAGAGTATAAAATAATGGGATAAAGAAGAAACAAGGAAATGAATCAAGAGTTTAATGAGCTGCTTATCCTGTGTTCAAGAAAAGCAAGGAATGAAGTCAGGTATTTCAATTTATTGGGGTTTTCTGGAGAGTTTGGGAAGTGCTGAGTTTTGAGAGTGCCCATAAAAATGTTTTTATGGGGAGCGTCTAGAAGACTTCTTACATTCTCACAGCACAATGAAGCTGGTCAGTCTTATATAGAGTCTTATAAGACCACAGTAGCAGGAGGAACTTGATGATATGGTCAGAAGGCAGTAGATGAGGCTTTGCAACCAAGAAAGAAAAAAAGGAAGTCTCCTAACTTCAGTTCCAGTGAAGGATGGGGAGCAGGAGATTTCTCTTCAGTGAACTGCTATACATACTTATTGCAAAAAAAGAAAAAAGCCTGAACTACATCCTTGGCAAATGCTTAAAGAAACTGCACCACAAATTTATGCAGCATTCTAAGCATTCTAGCTATGACAAATGGAAGCACTTCTACAACACCTACACTAATACAATCTCATTGTTGACTCAGGAGACTTCCAGGCAAAAACACTTTTTTTTTTTTTATTAAGCACCTTGTGTGCCCCACTAATGCTTTACCAACAACAACAAAGAAATCACCCTAGAATTCAATAAGTTCATCATATTACTTAAGATTGAAAGCTAAAGAATAACATAGCCTGTTCAAAGTCTCCTAAGATCCCAACAGATATCTTGTTATCTTTCTTAAATTACCAGGGATGACACAGGAATTTTAGCTCTACAACATATTAGTAAGTATCACAATTTACACCTTTCTTCGTGTGATTGTTGTCTTAGACTTGGAAGTTTACACTCGGAATGCTGTTTTCACAATAAGCAGAATTTTTAATTTGAAATTACGTAGAAAACTTTGTGTTCAAAATAACACTGATAACAAATCCCAGACATACCCGGTCTTCCTGGACCAGTAAAGTTCTGCTTAACAAACCATATAAAGCTACTTGGTTTCTGCCTTCTCCCTAGGAACATCTCTTGAAAGACTAATCTAATGTCAGCAGGTAGAAAAACCAAACTAAAATAAAACCCAGTTGTGTTTCTCAAAGTATTCCAGGTCCTTCCCGTGTCAGCAGAATTTTTAATGAAACAGCATACATATATTTCGCAGGACAAAAATAACCATGGATGAGTGAAATGTTAGTAATAGGTGCCCTGAAAGCATCTATCTGAAATCAGTCAGTAACGGACACACACACCCCGCCCCGGGGGTCGTGCTACACGCAGAAGAACAGCCCTAGCTCAGAGGAAACAGGCCACACAACGAGCAGCCTCCGAGAGGATTTTATTTCAGCCCAGAAACATCGCTAAGGCAAAGTTCATACACAGCTGCTGAAGGAGCCACACTTAATTAGAACAGCAAAGCTCAGGCTCCAATTTCCCCTCATGTACTCTCCCTATTACCAACTGTGCACAACCCCCTTTATTTCATGCTTTTACACTCCGAAGTTTCGCACACTTGCTACGGGTAGGGCCCCCCCGGGCGGGTGAGGAGCTCACACTCCGGCCGGTGCTAAGGCACACCGCCCGCGCTGGGGCAGGGCACCGCGCAGCTCCCCTCGCACCCTAAGATGCTTAAGTCGCCTTTGGGGTTTTTCCTCAAAACCTTTCGTACTTTATGCATTTAAACACGCCGACTCCCTCAAAAGAGCACAAACAGCAAACACCGTACGTTAAAAGTAAAAAACAAAAACCAAACAGGAATGTTTTTTAATATTAAGTCCGCTCCGCACCGCTGCCTACAGGGAGGAGCGCTGAGCACCGCCCCCCCCCCGCCGGAATGTCCCCTCCCGCCAGCGGAACGGGCCAGGCAGGCCCCGTCACCCCGCTCCCTGCACGGTGGAAGGGGAACGCTGCCCACCGGCACCCGCTCTCTCTCCCTCCCTCCCTCCCTACCTGCCCGGCTGCCGCCTCCCGTAGTGCCGCGCCGCCCGGCGGGGCCCGCCACCACCTGCCGCCGGTGGGGCGGGGAGAGCGGACAGGCAGCGCCAGCGGCCAATGGCAGGGCGGCAGGGGCGGGCCGAGGCGTGGGTCGCCTGAGGCCGTTCTCCGCTGCCGAGGGACTGGGCTCACACCTGTCAGCTGAAGGGCCCCGGCTGAGGGCTGGGGTAGGACACCGGCCCGCCCTGAGGAGAGTGCCGCCGTGGCCGGCCTGCAGGGGCAGTGAGCTGCAGGGGCCGCTCGAGCCAACATACAAATTTCCTCCTCGCCGCTCCCCGCCTCACTTTAAGCCACCCTCAAACGTCCGGCACTTCCCTCCCCCTCTGTGCGCTGCGAGTCACCCGAAGCCGCAGTCCGTGCGGTCCCCATGGAGGCCATTAAGACCGGGCACTGAGCCGCAGTGCCTGCGCTCTCGTCTGGTGACGAAGCAGTTAAGCTTCAGCCGCGCCGCGGGGGGGGCGGAGGAGCGCAGCCGCGCTGTGCGACAGCGGAGGAGGTTTGGGTCCTGCTGGACGCCGTCACGTAGTTCCCGCCTCGCCGGCGCGCGGCCTGTTTCAAAGCGGGAGCCATGGCCGAGCAGGGTCTGGAGATGGCCTCCATGATCCCCGCGCTGCGGGAGCTGGCTAGGTAGGACGGACCCAGCCCCCGAGGAGGACGGGGGGGTGGTGGGAAGTGTGCCGGGGGAAGCGTGCTCAGCTTCGGCATCAGTGTGTGGTGTGGGGAATGGAAAAGTAGGGTTCTTCCCCTAGCTGTGCGAGGTCTCCTGGGGCGCGGCTTGCGCCCTTCCCTCATCCTGCTCGCTTTCTCCTCTCGCCGTGTGCTTGAGCTGCTCCCTCCCTCATGGGTGGTGCTGCTAGAACCTGCTGGGAGAGGCCTGTTGGCCTGCACAGCACCCAGCGGCCTGGGAACTTCTCAGTGAAACCACGTTACAAACACAACAGAATTAAACGATCTTGAAAGTGTTTGGCTCTAAAGTTTTAATATCGGCGTCAAGACTGCAGCTTTGTTTTGTGGTAGGCAGGTGGCTGACACAGAAGTGCAATTTTATGTTGGAGATTTGACCTTACAAGTGCTAGCTGCCCTCTTAGTTATCTGAGCAGTTGCTATTGACACCTCTTATCTAGTATGTTGGTAGCTAATCTGTTGAATAATTTTGCTTAAATCCAAAAGTGAAACGAGTTCTTATTTTTTCTCTGCACCAAAGCTGGTTTGTTGGTTCATAGTAGCATGCAGATAAGTTCCTTAGTCCGCTAGATGTGGATATATCAAACAGAATTGCATAATAAAATTAAATTGTCTTCAGCACTTCATAAAATTTTGTAGTTTTGAAGAATAAGGAGAAAGAGGAGCAGGCAATATGCTGGCCACTAAAACAAGTATTTCTTTTTGAAGACTTCTAGAAGAAAAAAAAATAGTATTTAACATTGTGTTGTTGAGATAGACTTCAAATAATTGTTTTGTATTTTATAATGGATAATGTCAAAGTAATGTACTTTTAATTTTAGTGCTAGTCCAGAAGAATACAATACAGTTGTGCAGAAACCAAGACAAATACTCTGCCAGTTCATTGACAGAATTCTTACAGATGTGGATGTTGGTAAGTATTACATCCCTATCTTTTAAAATTACTATCAGCTTTATGCTGTAATTCCTGCCAAACAAAAAAGTTACAATTCTCATTTCAACAAAGATTCTGTAGTTGAATGCAATACCATTTATGACTTCTTTTTACGAACTTCCATGATGAAGTATTTGCTATTATAATGTGAAGTAACTGAAGTCAGAAAAAAAAGAAAAAAAAAAAAAAAAGGAGGGGAAAATGCAGTGCGGGGTTGTATGAATATAAATGCTTGCAACATTGAAAATCAGGAGTGACATGTAATGTTACTGTTCCTTGAGTAATATAGCTTGTAAGTCTTAATACAGAGTCTTTCAGAGCTGCAATACTTTTATGTAAACAGCTTCATTTTTAATTTTAGAATTCTAACAAAGCCTTATTTTAGTACTCCTTAAATCATGTTAAGGTTCCAATTATTACAGTACTTTAACAACATTTTGGTAATAATGAAATACATATACTATAAAACTATCATTTCTAGTTATCTGTATGTTTGCATCAAGGAGAATCACAGTAAGGGTAATATTGTTTCCAAGGTGTAATTTCATGTAGCTGTCTCAGTAAAACTGATACTTTGTCTAGTGAATTGGTCAACTGAAGTATCATACTCATGTTACTCTATACCTGATGTGTTTGTTAGTTCTCTGACAGTCCTGAAAGGGAAGGTTATAAAAATAAAACCAGAAAGACAATCTGCTTTAGATACTGCTTTTGAATACAGAAGTGTTGTTTTTTATTGTTACCATGTAACTTTTCTGATTAATTGTTCTCTGAATCTGAGGTAGTTTCCTTTTTGTGCTAACCATGTGGAATTGGGATAAATCTGATACGATTCAGGTACCAGTTTCAATGGAGCTGTACAGCAGCATTAGATATGTTTAGTATTTTGCTAAACTTTCTGATTCAGTAAGCTGAATTTACCATTTAAAAACTTCTGTTTCTTGCAGATTTAGAACAATTCCTAGAGGGTTTCTTTTTCCAGGATCATAAACCTAGGGAAAATTAAAAGTTAACTGTTTGCTATTCTTCACTCATCAAATAAATGGATATAATACTAACTAAATGTTGATGCATGTAGTGTTAATTAATAATATTTAAGCTGAGTAATTTATAGTTTTCTTCATACTGTTTGGTGTCACACAGAGGTTTTACAATATGCAGAAAATCATCTTAGTGGATTAATAAAGCACATCCCCAATTGATAATTACACAGGTTTGATACCACATCATAGTATTATATAGAAAAAAATTATCTTTCTCTTTAGGTGTGACCAAAATTTGTAAAGTTGATTCATTGCAATGCTAATTCAGAAATGTGTCTCCTTCTTTTTAAAGTTGCTTTGGAACTGATTAAGAAATCAGATTCGCAGCCAAGTTCTGTAATGTTGCTTGATTTTATTCAACATATCATGAAATCTTCCCCGCTTATGTTTGTAAATGTGAATGGAAATCAGGAGGAAACCGAATGCAGTTGCATTGGTGAGTTTGTTGAGTTTATGTTGAAGCTTGATATTTTTCAGGATTTAAATTTTCTGACAATGGGATCATACAAAAGGACAAAAATGGGAAAGGCAGATTTGTAAGTTTGGTGTTACATATTTGTAAGTAAGTGAATATTATGATACTTTTAGCATTGTGAATTGATTTGTACATGTGGTAATGGCAGTTTATCAGGGTGGAGTTTGACCTTATTCATTACCATTACTTAGTGATATTACTTGATTCATGTTGATGAGATAGCCTGTACACATATTCGTTACCTGGGCTTTTCTTTTGACAGAGAAAAATGTCTGTAACTGTGCAGTGTAAAATGTCTTCCTCCCTCCCCATATGTTCCCCCCCCTTCCTTTCTTTCAAGAAGATTTGCTGAAGAAGTGTCCCAGTGAAGATTCTCTGTTTACTAAGCCTACATGCATTTATTTCAAATTTTGTTTTACTGATGAGCAACTTTCTCGCGAGGAGGTGCTCATAATAGGATGTTTTGGGTTTTGTCTTAATAATTTTCTGTTTGCTATTTCTTTTCTATTGTCCTAGAGTTTAGTAACTGGATCATAACAAGGCTTCTACGAATTGCTGCAACTCCAAACTGCTACACATTGCACAAGAACATTTGTGATGTCATCTGCTCTTTACTTTTTCTGTTTAAAATGAAGAGTTGCTCCATTTTTGAAGTACTAACAAAAGACTTACTACAGCTTTTCCAAGACTTTATCTTCCTGCATGAAAAAGATGCACAAAAGCATCTCTGGGGAGATGGACTGGTCTGGCCAGTGACTGTAAAGAGATTTTCAAGCAATACAAGTGACAATGTGGGATATTTAAGATTGGCACCATTACAGTTGATGGGTATGTCCAATGTAGAATGTTTGGAAGTTATACTAATGTCTATTCTGACAGATATTGTTGCAGATGTGTTTTTTGTAAGACAAGATATTATTCTCTGGGGGATAGGCTGCTCCCTGTTGGAGTATGGCAGCCCAAAAGTTAAAGCTTTGGCAATGAAGTTTTTAGTAAAATTAATTCATTTAGGAGGACCTCCAGAACAGCTGGCTAGTGTTTTCTTCACAGTCTTTTTTGGAATTCTACAGTCAGCACTTGAAATGGATACTGAAGAATCAGAACTCTTTGGAGAACCACTCTTACTGTTGGTGAGGACATTGTTGCCATTTGAAGGAGATTCTTACAAAAATATTGAACCTGTCTACTTGAATATGCTACTAGAGAAGCTCTGTGCATTGTTTGAACGTGATGTGTTTAGGTGTCTTCAGTCTGAAAAGCTGAAAGCTGCTTTTTGCCATATACTGCAATATTTTCTGGAGATTGTTCCAACTGGCTATGAATCTGCTTTACAAGTAAGAAAAGCCCATATCAGTACCATATGTGGAATTTTTGTGAATGTGCTTGGAACTCAAGAAGAACAAGAGGTAGGTTAATTTTAGAAACTATATATCATGTGAATAGATCATGTACAAAAACCTACATCTGTGCAAAAAAAAAATATCTAGAAAATACTATTTTTAGTTGCATAATTAGATTGATATTTCTTGTTTCTCAACTGTTTCATATGCAGATCAGAGTTTTTGAATCAGTTGGATGTAGCTGGACCCTGTATTTTTTAGGTGTATTCAAGTATTGAGAAGCTATGCAGGCACGAGGGTCTGTCTGTAATCATAGTATAAAATGAGGGTAAGGCACAGAGTATGCTCTATAAAGGCAGCTTTACAAGTAATTTCCCTTCATCTGAGCTGCTCTTGCTTTCTAACCATATGCTTTTATTCATGTTTGTTGGGGTCAGGCAGACAGAAAGGTTTCAATTAAAATAGAATCATAGAATATTTTGGAAGGGACCTTTGAAAATCATCTAGTCCAAACCCCCTGCAAAAAGCAGGGATATCTTCAGCTAGATCAGGTTGCTCAGAGCCCCATCCAACCTGACCTTGAATATTTCCAGGGATGGGGCATCTACCACTTCTCTGGGCAACCTGTTCCAGTGTTTCACCACCCTCATCATAAAAAATTTCTTCCTTATGTCCTATCTAAATCTACCCCATTCTAGTTTAAAACCATAATGAGGTGTTGATATGCTGAGTGTTCCCTCTACACTGCCTGTACACTAGACATGTGTTTATCATATCTGTTTTCTCTTAAACTTAGCATGTCTGTCTTGATGGCTTTGGGAGCAAGGTAGTAAGGCAAGAACTGGGAAACAGCTGTACAAGCTGTTTATTCTCTCTGGTAGGAACACAAGAAACTTCACTGCTTATGAGAGTTTTCACTTTCTAATTAAGATTTTTGAACACAAAGGTTTTTAAGAACTTTGTTAAAATACAAAATTTCAAAATATTATAGTAAGTCAGAAACAATAATATAATTGAGAAGGCATAGCATACATCATGGGTATCTCTGTTGTTCGTCCATCCCAGTATCTGGTGAGTCCACTTTATACAGCATTAAAAACACAAACAGAAGAAATCATTCAGGAGCTTCATCAGAACCAGCTAGATACTTCTGATACTGATGGTTGGAGCAGCAGCAGTGATGAAGTTCCAGAGAAAAGACGAAGACTAAGCCTACCAACAAAGCATCCAAAGAAATCTCCTGCACCAGTAATGTATGACCCTCAATAACTAGTTGTATAGTAATTTGGCTAGTGAATAATAACAAATAACAGCTTTTTTTGAGGCAGTTTCTTCATTAACAGCCACATTGAAAGATCTTCTGGGAAAAGATCTAAATGATATTTTGAAGGATCAGAATCTACAGAAGATTTTTAAGGCAAACTTTAGTTAAAGAGGCTGTGTTTTTAGTATATTCAATGCAAATTATTTTCATTTTTACGCGCTGAAAACAAAAAAGCTGAGAGAATACATACAGAATGACAGAATTGGGTACATGGCCATGCTGTTGCACTGGATGTGCTTAAAGCAGGTGTAGTTAAGTCAGGTTGTTCTCAGATGAACAAAGCCAATTCTCTCAGTCTCTGCGCTGTGCTTCAGCTTCTTGATTACCTTGGACTTGCTCCAGCATGTTGACCTCTTTCTTAGATTTGGGCAGTCAAAACTCTCCAGCATGCTGTATTCCAGGTGTGGGCTCATGGTCAGCCTTCACTCTTGATATTACAGCCAAGTGTGTAGTTGACCTGATTATTTGCGACAAGGTCACATTGCCTCTTATATTCAACATTTCCACAACTCCACTGGGTCATTTTTTCCAAAGCTACTTGCTAGCCAGTCAGCCCTCATCCTGTTCTGTTGCATGGGGCTTTTTGTGACAGTTGCAGGACTTTTCATATGTCTCTGTCGATCTTCCTGAGGTTCTTGTCAGCCTAGTTTTCTAGCCAGTTGAGGTCCTCTGAATAAGCAACTCTTCTTTTATCCACAGAGCTACTGTCTTATTGTAGAAGGGAATCAAGTTAGTCTAGCATGATTTGCCCTTGGCAAATATCTGCTGGCAGTTCCCAGTCACCTTCTTGTCCCTTATGTGGTTAGAAATGAGTTCAAGGAAGACTTTTTCCATAACCTTCCCCAGGGACTGAGGTTAGGCTGGCAGAGCTATAGTTCTTGGATCCTCCTTTTTGCCTTTCTTGAGGATGGGTGTAACATTTGCCTTTTTACAGCCATCAGGAACCCACCCTGGTCACCGTGACCTTCCAAGGATTGTAGAGTTAGAGCCTTAGAGTCTTCCAGATAAGTCTGATTTGCATCATATTTAATTTCTGAGTTAGTATCTTGTTCTCCCAAAGAGCACATTTAAGCTAAAGCTTCGTTTGGTATTTTCATGGATTAGCTCTGTTTTTGCTATGATGATTTACATTTCTGAAAAAAAGTATGTGTTGGAAAATAACTAATGTTGTAAAACTACAGACTTAGTCCTGTAAACATGAAATTGAAGAGCACTCTATGGAATTCCATCACAAGGAAAGCTGCATCCTTAATACTTATCCTTGAGAAAGAAACTCTGACACCGAATATTCTTCAGACTGTAGAAGGGATTGCTGTGATTCTGCGACTAGCTGCTTTGTGCATAGTTCATTGTTCTCCCCCGACAAATTCCACCAGGTAATTCTACCAAGGGGAAACTGTGAGACCAGTAGTTTCTTGTAACTGTTGCTATGATTTGTGTAGAATACTTTAATGCTTGTCCATGTATTAGGGCAGTATTGGATAAGGCCTGTATGTTTTGAGGATGTACATGTTCACAGTAACATTGCTTACAAGCAATACAATATTAAATGTTTATAGTCAGTTGATCATATGATTTCTATTTTAACAGTATAGATCATAAAGTAGTTCATCCATGTGACTCCGACACATGTAAGAATACTCCGAGCTCCTCAGATTCAGTGGTGAATATACAGTTCACATGGATTTCCTCTGATTTTATCACAAGAGTAGTTAAAGTCTGCAGAAACCTGTTAGAAGCTGCTACGCAGATTGTTAACCTAGAACAAGTGATTGACAGAATAGTGAAAATCTTTGATGCTTTGCTGTATGCACAAGGTAAGAAATCCTTTAAACTAGCATGTACTTTATTGCATTTGTAAATTAAGAATGCATCTAACTAAATCGGTCTGTTGTGGTAGGGGTACTGAAATTACAGCTCTTATGTTAGAACTCCAATTCCCGTGCAAAAAAAGTGAAATAAAAAAAAACAAACAGCATTTTTCTCTGTTTATAGAGCTTTCTTTGCATTCCTTTTTGAACGTGATTTACTAGTGTTTGTCTGTATTTCTGTTGGTTTTATCTGAACAAGAGACTACATGGGGATAGTGAATATGACTAAGGAAGAAGCAAACTTTTTCTTTTTAAAACACATAGAGGCAACATGCCTTACTATCTCCCTTTCACTCAATAATTACAAAGCTTCTGACCAGCTTCAGCAAATGTGGCATGCAGGAAGTGTACAAAAAATATTAAGTGCTTGCGTGTTTTTTTAAAAGTAGCTAGTAGGATGGAAGACAGACTAAAGTGTTATTATGAGTTCAGCTTACTAGCCATCCCAAAGTCCACCTGAGAGTCTTCGTACAGATCCAGAGATACCAAAGTTGTATTCATTCTGCTGCTCATGTATTGCATGCTGTCATCTGTTTAATGAAATTTTTAGATTATTTTGATGTAGCATTACATTTATTATTATATGTCTAAAATGTAGGATATCAACATGTGGGAACAGTGATACTAATCTTTGTTGATAGAAAAAATAACATTTTGTAGCAAATTAAGAATATAAAATGTTCATCTGTTTTATAAGCTATCCAGAGCTGTAAAAGTATCAGTTTATTTTGGTTTTTCCTCCCCCTAGTGAAAGTTCCACTGAATGATCAGATTCTTTATAACTTATGTGGGTTGCTGTCTCTGCCCTGGATTTACAGCCATCCTGATGATTATTCTTTTAAGCCATCTGCTTTTGGGTTTGATCCTCTAGATTTGAGTGAAAAAACTGCACAGAGTTTCTGTAAGTATGTTAAAATACATAAAACCTAATGTCTCTCTGGAATGATTGTTCTAAAGTAAAATTATTTGCCCTCTTATGATGATTGATGGCATCCAAAGTGTAAATCAAGTAATTATCTGCATTATTTTGTTTTTTCCCTTTAGCACCCCAAACACAGTCACACTGTGTGTTCCTTCTCTCTGTCTTCCCAAGAAATATTCATCTGGATTGGAGAAAATCCATATATCACTGGGCACTACAAAGTCCCCATGAAGTAATTCGGGCTACTTGTGTTAAAGGATTCTCTCTCCTCCTTCATCCACCAAGTGTGCAGTCATGCAGTATGATTCCCAAAGCTCTTTTGTATGTATTAATGCTGCTTTTCTGTCTTCATGCAAGAAGAAAAACAGACAGATAAGAAGTGTAGTATAAGCACCAAAATAACTACTTATTTGTATTTCATCCACAATTTGCTAGATCTCCATTTCAAGAAATCATAAGATATCAAGAGAACAGGTGCAAGTGACAATGTCTGTATGATAAATGTTCACTTACTATGCCAGTATACAAGTTACTTTGCTTGTTGAAGACCCCATTTCTAATTTTAAAAAAATAAACTAGAAGAAAAGAGATATCTTTGTCAGTTAAATATATGTGATATTTGTCTGTATGTCTCTTAAAATCTTTCCAGTTTCTCTGCCTTTTATATATATGTCTTGGTGTCTTCTGTCCTGTTATATCGAGTCTTCAGTTTCTTTATAGCATGTCAGGCTCACCATGCCCAGTGCTACTTCATTTAATAGAATTTGAGGTTAATCTGAAAAGAAAGAAGATAATTTATTGAGGCAGGTCCTTAAATTGTTCTAATAGTACTTTCAGTAGAGTTAGAGAATTCAGACAATGTAAAAATACAAATTTCTATGTAAATGATCAGTTAAAATGATTTCATTTTTATTTCCATTTCAGAGCTCAAATCAAAGATGAGTCTGAGCTAGTGAAGGAGGCTTGTGCTGCTGTAGTTGGGAAATTATCTTGCTGTCTTTCTGGTACATTCAGTATACAACCTTCCTTAGCAGACGCTGCTATTAAGCATGTTACTCAGGATATTTTATGTAGCAGCCTTACTGTGACTTCTGCTCAGGAAAAAACTTGTTCTGTGCAAGCCTGTGTTTTCAAGCCGTTTCTTATTCTCCTCGAGAACAAAGTATCCAGTTCAGTAAAGCTAGGTATGTGACACTACGTTTATTAACATTTTGCACTTCTGTATGAGATACTAAGCCACTACTTCTGTACCTTCCTCCATTCCTTTTTTTTTTCCTATATTGCTGCTTTTTATAGCTATAATGGAGCTTGACATTTCAGTTGATATCACTGCTAATGTTTGTTGTCATTGATACTCCCTTTAAACTGCTTTGGCTTAATTTTGGTCTATGGCTATATCAAGAAATGTAATACTTGATAAAATCTGGATTTCAAATAGCTTTTCTGGTTTGACAATATTTAGTCTTTTGAGGAAAAAAACATAGTGTGCTTTATGGCTTATTTGCATCACTGTTTGTGTACTTTAATAGATTTTTTTTTTTTTAAAGCATTAAAAATATTTTTTCTATTCTTTCTCTAACCCATGCCACCCAGCATTTATAGAAAATATACCTCATCTTTGCAAACATCTGGATTTTAACGCTGATGAGTCCAGTGTGAAGGTTCTTGTTGGGTCTTTATTAAACCTAATGGAAGATCCAGACAAAGATGTAAGAGTGGCTTTCAGTGACTGTATAAAGAACATACTGGAATCCTTAGACTCTGAAGAAGGATTCATAAAAGAGGTGAATTCATATTTATTTTGGGTTGTTTTTCCAAACTTACTATGGTTGTTGTTTCACTAATGCCAAATACTCTTGCTTTCATGTGTTCCAGCTATTTGTTTCAAGAATGAAAGAAGCCTATACAAATGCCAAAATGTCAAGAAATAATGAGCTTAAAGATACCTTGATTCTCACAACAGGTGATATTGGAAGGTATTTTTGATAGTACCTTGAAAATGGTGAAGTAGTGTCAGTTTGTAATGCAAAGTAGTATTTTGTTCAGGTGTCAGTGTAAGATTAAATTACTCATTTCAAGGTCAGCCTTTGTACGGAGTACTAAGCTGTTGATTCATATGGAATATTCCTTATTTTCTTTTGCCCTGTTAGAGGAAGTACAGGTAAGGTATGCATATACAATGATGAGTCATTTTGCATTATGATAATAGCATATTCTTAAGTCATTTTATGCATGCGTTTCTTTTTTCCTTTTTAATTCTTTTTTTTTCTGCTCACTTTGTAAGGGCATCAAAAGGAGATTTGGTACCATTTGCACTCTTGCATTTGTTGCACTGTTTGTTGTCCAAGTCAGCTTCTGTGGCTGGAGCAGCATACACAGAAATTCGATCCTTGGCAGCAGCTAAGTCCATAAAACTGCAAGCTTTTTTCAGCCAGTACAAGAAGCCTATCTGCCAGGTAAAAAGAATAGAGTTGGTGGTTTAGCAAGTCATATGTTTAGGTTCTTTTTGTGTATTTTGAAAATGGTATTAAAGGTTAAAATTACACTATTTTACAAGGTGAAATATCACAGGACAAGGAAGAAATTAATTAATAAACAAACAAAAAACCTACAAACATTCAGGAAGAAATAGGAAATCTTTGACTTTGTCATGGTCTTCTCTCCTCAGCTGTATTGCTTTTCTTTTTTTATTCCTTAGATACTGTCACACTGAAATAGAGGAACTATATAGTTTCTTGCATTATGTGGTACCATTGTCATGAGAGGCCGTGATTTAAAATTGGAATTGAAGTCAGTGTTTTACAGGCATAATACTGACATGATTGATTTGTTCTTTTGTTTTACCCATTACCTAAAGACAGAAGTTTTGTTGAAAATTATTGAAAGCTGACTTTCCTAATTTTGTATATTTTTCTAATGCAGTGTGTGAATCCAAGGTTGCAAATGTAAATGCAATCATTAAGTGGATGATAATCCAGTTCTATCATAAAGTAATAATCATAGATCCATGTGCAATAAATGAGAAAGAAAAACAGGTGTAGAAAGAGGAGTGAAACTCTTGTGTTTAGTTTTAGGAAGCTAAAAAAGGGAAAGTAATATTAAATATGCATTTCTTCATGCTTAGTTTCTGGTGGAATCCTTGCACTCCAGCCAGATGGCAGTACTGAGTGCTCCATGCCAGGGTAATGAGCTACAGAAACAAACAGCTGCTCACCAGAGAGAAATGGCTCTGGACATGTTATCCGAGATCGCCAATGTATTTGACTTCCCAGATCTAAATCGCTTTCTCTCAGTAAGTTGGTCAGTCCTTTTAACGTTTGACTATTTTGGGTTTTTTGGTGTATGTGCTTTTGGATTTCTGTTTTAGTCCACAATTTTTCTGTGAATGCCACAGATAGAATTTTTTTTTCTCTAGTTGCTGTTGTTTGTTATAATATAGAATACTTTAAGATTGCTGCAACTAGGAGCTCAAATGCAGAGGAACAGTTTTATCAAGGAGTTACAGTGATGGCTACAGTGATAATTCAAGTATAGCATGATGAAATAACTAAGGTCTAGAGTACTCCTTGAGTATATCTGCATTAATGATTTAGTGTACTTGGAGGGATTCTTTGTAAGGTGTGATTTTTTTTGCGTGGTGTGCTGTCTTGTTTCAAATGAAGCAAGCTATTGTTCTGTGGGTAAATCTCTTCCTGATCTGGTTACATATCTGTTTTACTTGAAGCCTAAGTAGCTTCATACTCGTATGTTACTTGTTTGTGTATTGGAAATGCACAACCATTAAGTAAGCAGTGTTCTAGTTGCCTGGTAGGTTGAGGGATAGTGTTGTGTGTGGGTGTGTTGGTTTTTTATTCTGTTTTTCTTTTAAGATTTCTTTTTGTGGAAGATCTGGATGGACACAAAAAGTGCTAGTTCACTTGTTTGCATGTTTCTCAGTACTGATTAGATGAAGCACCTCCTTAAATAGTTTCTACTTTATCTGCATTTTTACTAGGTATTTCCACCTCATTCGAGTTCTTTATTCGTACCTATGGTTATATTTATGACCAGAGATGCATGTTATTGTACAGACACAAATTGAACAAAGCTGAACCCTGGGGTTTTGGAAGTGGTTTTGTTTGTTTGATTTTTCCATTAAGTATTGTTCTTAATTTACCAGCGGACTCTACAAGTTTTGCTTCCTGACCTTGCAGCCAAGGCTAGTCCTGCAGCCTCCACACTTATTCGAACCATAGCAAAACAGTTGAATGTAAACCGAAGAGAAATTTTAATCAATAACTTCAAATACATCTTCTCTCATCTGGTCTGTTCCTGTTCCAAGGATGAGCTTGAGCGGGCGCTTCATTACCTCAAGGTAAATTGGCATTTGCTCTATTATACATGCAGATTAGGAGCAACAACTAATGAATAGTGAACTTTCTGCTTTGTTTAAGTTAAGGCCTTGCAAAGTATAGGTGAGGAAATTGTATATTGCAGAAGTTTTGTACTTGTTATTTATGATCTGTTCCATTGGCTTGGAGGAACTGTTATATTTTGTGAACTTAAAAATACTAAAAACTTATTTATCTAACATTTAGCTGATTGGAAGCTTTTTCTTTGATTTCTATGGTAAATCAACCAGAGTCCAATGCTTCCTGTCTCTCAGTGTGCTAGTTTCATTCTGATGAAATGAAGATTTGGTTTTTGCTTGCTATTTGATTATAGAATGAGACTGAGATAGAGCTGGGCAGCTTGCTGAGACAGGACTACCAGGGACTGCATAATGAATTATTGCTGCGTATAGGAGAGCACTATCAACAAGTCTTCAATGGTTTGTCAATATTGGCTTCATTTGCATCTCATGATGATCCCTATCAGGGACCTAGAGAAATAACATCACCTGAACAAATGGTAAGGACATCAAAATATTCACATTCAGTTTTGTTCAATATTTTTTTTTTCTCCAGTCTGAAAGTGAAGACTATTTGCCATTCTCTGAACATTACTTTTTTGAGGTAAAAACTGGAGTAAAGGCTGGCATTTCAGGTTGAGTGTTCCTGTAATAGGGAGATACATACCAAGTATGGATAAAAAACAAAACAAAAAAACCCGAAACAAACAAGCCAGCCCCCTCTTCCTCCCGACCCCCCCAACACATAAACCCTCAAAACCTACCAAAACAAAAACCCTACAGCCTAACAGAGATGTCTTTAATTAACACTGATATTTCTTAAGGATCATTGTATGTATTTGAGATTTTTCTCATGCATCTTTCAGAATTAGCATTTAATACTTTTTCATTTCCTAACCGTAGGAATGTGTTAATAGTAAGATTATTTGGTTTTTACTTTTTTTTTTTTTTTCACCCCTAACCTCTTCAGGCTGATTATCTGCAACCTAAATTGCTTGGTATCTTGGCTTTTTTTAACATGCAGTTACTCAGTTCCAGTGTTGGCATTGAGGATAAGAAAATGGTACGTAAACTTAATTTTGACTATTAAAACGAGGATAAACAAGGGCTATTTTAATATTCCAGATATACTTATGTGAGTGTGCAACTGTCATTTAAGTCTTAAAGATACTAAGGTTCCTGCATAATTCTTGAACTTGAAAACTGATATTCTGATGGTCACTGTGGGTAGGATTTCTGTGTAAGCTCGAAAGTTTGTTTTGTTCTTTAATGGTCAACTATTGTACATATTTCAGTCAGGCATGGTATATGTAGTAAGTTACCAGTAATTACAGAGGAGGAATCCAAGTGTATGTTTTATATGTGTGAAAGAAACAAAGTGGAGGATGAGGGGAATACTGCAGAAAACTGCAGTTATTGCAGGGAAGAGTGTTATAACGACACACAGGGGCAAAGCTAAAGTAAGATGCAAATCCAAGAGAAACTGGGCTTTACTGGCTTTTCTTCTCACAGGACAGCTCCTTTCAGCTTTACAGTAGAGAGCATTTAGAGAAATTATAGCTCACACTTTGAGGCAGAATTTGAAAATTCTGTTCTGCTGAGGTACTGCTTCTAACCACAAGACAGGGCTTTTAGCCACCTCACAGAGGTAGTGCAGATGATTTTTTGTAGGGAATTTTTCGGTGCTAGGATGTATATAACCTTTACATTGATGGACTGCATTTTCTCTTGTGTTCTTTCAAGCTTTTTGCTTCTTGGATATTCCAGTTGAAATGCTTTCATTTTCACAGCTCTGTCTTCATGCTTTCTGAATATCCTTATTTGTATAGCATTTCTGCTGCACCTGCTATTGTTTCTGTCTTCTCGTGTTCTATTTTTTCATTCTTGGAGAGTTTCCCTTCCATGACCTTTCCCCAAGCTCAGGTTTCTTTGAGCTACTGATGTGTCATGCTGGACATTGTACTGCCTTGTTTGGGACAGTGTTACTGTGACTGAAATATTTCCTGCTTTTTCTGCATCTCAGTATATCTCCTCTGTATTTCATCAGTCCCATTGGCAACTGAGCTATTACCTGTTCTGAGGCTTACCAATCACTTCTGCCAGAAGTTGTATGTCAATTCTGTTGTATGTGTTTTGTTGTTGGGTTGGGTTTTTTTAAGTGCAAGTTTCTTTGATTTCTCGGTCTTTTCCAAATCTGTTCTTTTCAGTTTCTAAAACTTTGGTCATATAGTGAATTTTGTCTTATACTTCTGTAACCATGAACTCCTTTGGTGTCCACGGTTCTTCCCTCATCAATCTGTCAACAGCCTAAATAATTACTTATTTTCTTACAATCCTGTCATTACAGATCCCCTTTCTTTCATTCTTTTTTCTTCTAACCCGCAAATTCTTTATTGAAACATCAGACTGAATTTCATGTCATATAGGGTATGATTTCTTAAGCCAGGGTAGTCTGATTTTATTAGAAAATATGGCTTGTATATGTTTTACTGAGTATGTAGTACACTAAAATGACTTTTCTCTTATGTGTAGGCTTTAAACAGCCTTATGTCTTTAATGAAGCTCATGGGTCCCAAACACATCAGTTCAGTAAGAGTGAAGATGATGACTACACTGAGAACAGCTCTAAGATACAAGGATGACTTTCCAGAACTGTGTTGCAGGTGAACTGATAGTGTACCCAAACAGTGACATACGTGCCATTTCTGTCCTTGCATACACTGTTTTGTTTTGTTCTAGACAATAGTCTGAACCACAGAGATGAAATAACTTTAAAGTGCTGTTTTACCACTCACCTAAAATATCTTTATGCAGAGAAGAATAATTGATTACTATTGTTTTGTTGTCTTTTCTTGTTTAGAGCCTGGGATTGTTTTGTTCGAAGCCTGGACCATTCATACCTTGGCTCCTTGCTTAGTCATGTGATAGTAGCATTATTGCCCCTTATACATATCCAACCAAAGGAAACTACAGCAGTA
Organism: Podargus strigoides; assembly: GCA_028020825.1. Lineage (NCBI taxonomy): Eukaryota > Metazoa > Chordata > Aves > Caprimulgiformes > Podargidae > Podargus > Podargus strigoides. The sequence goes on from CM051628.1 coordinate 15,816,280, forward strand.
TTTTATTTTCTCATAGTTGAGAACAGGTACTGTACAAAATATTTTTGGTTATATGGATTAAATCCTGTAATAAGAATGAAGATTAGCCTAAATTAGTTATCCACAACTGAGATGAGAAAACTTGTTTTTCTGCAAAATAGTATCTTGTTCTGTAAAATTCCCACCTCTCTAAATTGCAATGAGATTTAGAAATTTGACAAGTGATAGCCTCGTCTGAAAAGGTGTTTTTATACTGCCCTTATAAAAATATATGGCACTGTGGCCAAGTTACAACCCATTCAGACACCCCTGCCAGGTTCTCTGATTCTGTGTTTTTCCTGCTGGTACAGGACATGACTTCCCTTTGCAGGCTGACAGACAGAATAACAGTGATGGCTAACATTTACTCTAAGCTAGAAAAGAGTGTACAGAGTTGGAAATAGGGAGGAAATGAGTTAGTTACTGGTTTCTTTCAATAATTATAACTAATTATGAAGTGCACAGTATAATGTTGAGTAAAATGTCATCATACATCCTCTTCATAAGTGGCCACATGAACTGAAAATCGAAGTCTATTAGACTTAAATTTTCGTGAGTTAATCTTTTTTGAAGACCATGTTGAGTCTTAATTCTTCTTATGTTTTGTAGCTTAAAATTATGTTGGGGTTTTTTTTAGAAATAGTGATAGTTTATATCTTGATTACTTTTGTTGGGTTTTCATTTTTCTTGCACTGTATCATAGCAACAGCATTCAAAATACAAGGTGACACGAGGAATAATAAGGCTCTTGTAGAGTCCATAATAGCAAAATTGGAAGAGATTCCTTCATGTTAGGAACACGGAATTATTGGGTTTTTTGGTTGTATGTTTTCTTTTCTTATGAGGAAAACTGGAACTGGATTCATATCAAATGGGATTAATCTCACCCTTTGGCCAGTGTCCAAAATAAGGACAATCAATCCTGGTAGAGATGAATGGCACCTTTGAAAGCTTTGGAAAGAACTGTCTTTGAAAAAGAAAGTACTTTAAAGTATAGAGGAGAAATACCTATGGCTTAGTAGAGTAACAAAAGAAGCAAATTGTTTAATATGTATGCTTAACTAGATTGAAAATTCATGGAATTGACATTTTTTCTGTTTTTCAAGCCTTTATTCTTCTAGTAATTAAATTTCATTGCTTGCTTTTGATGGGTTTTTTAGATTTTTCTGGTCCAGCTAATGTTTGCTATGTTCTTTGCAATTTATTTTTTTTTGTAACTATTAGGGATGCAGTACAAGACTTTTTACATGAAATATATTTTCTGCCTGACCTTCCAGAACTAAAAGAAATTCAGGTCGTCCTTCAGGAATACAGAAAGGTACAGCTTCTTTTATTTACTTTTTTATTTTTAATGCATCAAATAAATTCAAGACAAGTGAGGAAAACATGTAAACTTTATTGTTAAACAGAAATAGTATTAATCTGCCTCCACAACAAACAAAATTTGTGTATCGTAGGAATACTTTGAAGAAGGTTCTGATTCTTCTTTAGGAGTGAAATCTGCTCAGCTATAACATGCGTTTTCTGTAGCATGTCCTGAACACTGACTTATCATCTCTTTGAGACTAAAGAGATTATAAAATTAAAAGTCAGCAGTATTAGCTAGGACAATGAATGTGTTACAGGAGAAGCTACTTTTAGTTTGATCCCTCTTCCATATTCTCTTTAAAGGTAACCAAGTTTGTATATTTTTAGGAGTACTCTATGGTCCATTTTGTTTGCTTGCCCTCAGAATGATTAGGTAATAGATGAGAAGTAGCAATTATTTTGTGGGAATGAGGTAACAAAAGTAAAAAATAACCTGATTTTAGGTAATGAGGTGCTCTAAGCAAAGAATTTTCTTCTGATGTAATGATTTTTATTTACACGATCGTTATATTTAAACAAAAATGTAAATATAGCACCTTTTTGAGGAAAATAATTTTTAAAATAGGCAGGAAGACAGTGGTATATAGATGTAGGCAGAAAGGTAGTTGTTCATATATGTTCTTACTTGTGTTCTTTGAGATGCTGCCTAACCATGTTCCTGTTATACTTCAAGTTCTTATGTCATGTCTTGCTCAGGAATCCTCCAAAAGCACTGACTTGCAGACAACACTGCAGCTGTCTATGAGAGCTATTCAGCATGAGAATGTGGATGTTCGTATTCATGCACTTACCAGCCTGAAAGAAACATTATATAGAAATCAGGTACAGAAAACCTCTTTAGTAGAATTAAAAATAAATCAAAGTAGCATCTGGACCAACAATCTAAAACTCCTTACTGTTACTGAGTGTTCACATGAAGTGTGTTTTTCTCCTTAATTTATTAAACTAGCCATTTCTTAATACAGTGGGGAGAAGGGATTTCTTTTCATTATGTCTCCTTGTAAGAGGACTTTTAAATCCTGCAAATCTGTGTGATACTGACTCAGCAAGGCTAGAGGTATATTTCCTGTCTTTGTTCAACTCTGATGTATGTAATAACTCCATTTCAGCAATCTGTTGTGTGGGTTTGTTCTCTGTTAGAACATGTATGGCCTTTGCATCAGAGGACTAATACATTAAAACCAGCATTTTTTGTGTTTGAGTGTAATACCTGAAAGAATTAAGATGTGTGTGACCACCTCAAACCTTTGATTTATTTTTTTCTCTTCCTTCTTTGCCTTCTACCCTCAAAAATTTGAATCCATTGATCACATATAAATAATTTTTATAGCCATGTACAAGTTGAAGATAACCGCTTTACAGATCTGTGTGGTTATTAGCCCAGAGGAATGTATGTGACCTGTTTAAATAAATAAATAAATCTGTCCCCTTAGTAGCTATAAGGTTGTGGGACACTCTTCAGTCAGAAATTTAAAAAAATCCTAGGTAAAAGAACAATCATTGTGTATATTCCTGGCCAATCATTAATTCTTGCAACTTTGGTCAGCAAAATTTTGCCATGTCTTGCTTAGTTAGAAGTCTAGCAAAACAATTGAAGCAAATCAAACTTGATAAGTTCCACAACTTGTGGAACTATTTGTGCTGTTATGTTGGCTGTGATTTCAGTTTTGATTAAACATAACAATGGCAAACATCTTCACATTAAGAGAAAAAAATTTCTTTATTTGGACTAAATGTGTAACTAGGGAATAAATGCTGGCCCAAAATGAAAAATAAAGGACATTCAATTAAATGATGGGCATTGATTAAAGGACTTGAAACCCTGAGCTTTATAGGACTAAGAGTCATGAAATGGCAAACAAATGGGAAATAATAAGGATACAAATGGCAGCAAAACCAGAAGGTACGACAACAGCTGCATGGAAGAAATTACAAGGAAGTATCAGAACCCAGGAAGAAAATGGACAGACAAGTGAAAAAGATAATGTAGAAAAGAAGAGAGGTTCTCAATAAGATAAGGAAAAAAAATGAAGTTGTTAGAGAGGTGTGTGATCATGAAATACAATATTGGCCATGAGAGCAGTATTAATTGAAGCCCAAATCCCTCATTCTTATTAATTTGTTTAATCCTTATTAGGACAAGCAATTTAGGGCAATTGGGCCATAGTTACAAAATGACAGGATTTGAATCACTAACCTGAAGTCATGGGTAAATGAAATACAAAGTAAAAGTGAGTTACAGATGGAAAATTTCCAAGATTCTACACAGTTGTAGAATAACTCATGTTTATTTTTCAACTTGCTAGGAAAAATTGATAAAGTATGTAACAGACAGTGAAACTGTGGAGCCAGTCATCTCCCAGTTGGTAACTGTACTTCTGATCGGCTGCCAGGATGCAAATTCTCAAGCCCGACTACTTTGTGGAGAATGTTTAGGTGAACTGGGAGCCATAGATCCCGGCAGGCTCGATTTTTCAACGAGTGAAACTCAAGGAAAACATTTTACATTTGTGGTAAGAAATGTTGCTGTAGTGTTTTGTTTAGCTTTAAGGGTTTTTTTCAAGTACTTGGGAGTAAGGAATTTCTTATCTTTAGATCCTTTGAAAATCTATACCTCCTTTCTCATCTAAAGCAGTTTTGAGTCAGGCTTCAAAGTGATTATTTAGAGACTAAAGATGCAGCTATTACTTTCTTTGTTTTAATAAAACTGGTGTTCTATTTGTGACTGAGGCTGGTGTGGATGATCCAAATTTTGCCTATGGGTTATTAATGGAACTGACCAGAGCATTCCTCGCCTATGCTGATAATGTTCGTGCTCAGGATTCTGCAGCATATGCAATTCAGGTAAGATACGTGGTTAGATCCTATTTTTTCTTTACAAATTATGTCCTATCACTCTGAACTTAGAATTACGCAATATAAATGTACATTTTGAAGTACATGTTAAAGTATTTGAAATTTCATCATATAGAGCTTTAAGTTAAAAGGTAAAAGGTTATTCAGGGTATTGATTTACTTTTTTAAACTGCTCAGTGTTCACTTAGAATTCTGGGGAATTGTCAAATAAAAGATTTGTTTGCTTTTGTGTCATGACATTTTATGAGAGATCTGATGTTTCGAAGGTAACTAACAGTCCATACATAGGGATGCAAGGAGTAATCCTGAGACTGACTTAGAAATGGTACAGGTTCCATAGGCAGAAATGAAAAGCAGTAAGTATTCCTAGGAGGGTTTCTGCTTACACTTTAAAGAAGCAACTGAAAGGGAGCCTACCCTTATTTTCAGACTCTAGTCTTTTGTGCTGGTTTGCCAAGTCCAAGCTGATTTGGTGGTTGGTGGGGTTTTTATGTTAGTTTTTGTTGCTATTGTTAAATAACTTGGTGAAAACTTCAGGACAATTCATTGCTCCAGAACAAAACAGGTGGCCCCATATAGTCCGTGGAATAAGAAGATTTCATTAGCTTATGCACAAGGAGGAATCAGATTAATTTCTAGTCCTGGTTTATTGGATAATTTGGAAAATACAGGATAATGTGGTCCAAACAGCTGAAGACTTTGGGGAATTGACAGTTGATTGAAGTCAACACTGCCTAGTAATAGGGCGTTAACAATGTTGGATGAAAGCTTTGCAGATAGAATTTCTGAATTTAAGTACTCTATAACTTCTATCTCATTACTTATGTATATACACCAGTTTTTGTTCCTACTGTGGTAATGAAATATTTTCAGTGCTGACTTGGTCATGTGAACCATGCCTTTTCAGGAGTTACTGTCTATCTATGACTGTAGAGAGACAAACACTGACTGCCCAGGCTCCAGGCTTTGGAGGAGGTTTCCTGAGCACGTGCAAGAGATTTTGGAACCTCACTTAAAAACACGGTATATGACAATTTAGGCAATTTCTTTTCGTAACAGTTATAAAAATAATTCTTTTTTTTTTTTCTCCAGGCTAGCAATAACTTCATTTGGTTTTATGATTGCTACTCCTGCAGAGTGATATGAGTATATACAAAAATCAAATGAGGTCTTTCTACATAAAGCTGGATTAGCACTTCCTTGAGTGTAATTGTCTGTAAATTAAATGAGCAAAAAAATCTGAGCTCACACTTTGCCTAGATCTGCCTGTTACTCCCTGGAGCATTGTCTGACATGATGTTTTGAAGCTTCTTCTGTTTTCGTTCCACTGTACAAATTCTCCCTAGGATTTGAGTTTGTACTCAAAAACCATTATTATCCCTTTACTGCTACCTTTTATAGATGTAGGAGCAGCTCATTGGGTTTTAATTTGACTTTTCATTTTGTTGAATTAATGATAAAAATAATGTGAAGAAAACTTCAAATTATATATTTTAATAGTTTGAAATAATCAACAATATTTCCTTTGTATGTCCTCATGAAGACAGTCATCTGTGATAAGTTTTACCTTTTTAGAAAATGAGCTTTTTGACATTTCTGGGTTTTCATATATGTTCTGGGTTTTTTCTGTCAAAAATATAATACTCAAATATTTATCAAACTGCATTTCTTAAAACTGATTTGAGCAGCATTTTGAAGTATACTTAAAAACTCTGGAAAGGTGTTAGATTTTTTTGTATTTCATGTTTTATTTTAAGGAGCTCTATAATAAAAGATACTGACTACTGAAAGTATTTTCTTAATTCTTTTGTAAAATTAGAAGATAAAACTTAATATGATTCCAGTTAAAGAAATTTATAATTAACAGTGTGCTATTGTTTTTTATTATATTGAATAAAAAGCTAGTTTTATTAAATGGCTATTTTAAAATTACAGATACAAGAGTTATCAAAAGGCTGTAAATTGGTCTAAGATGAAGAAGCCAATTTACTTAAGCAAATTAGGTGATAATTTTGCAGAATGGTCAGCAACTTGGGCAGGTTATCTTATCACAAAGGTAAGGAAATAAATCTGCTCTCTGCATTGGTATATACAACACAGTTCTTGAACCACATTTTGTTGAAAGTCAGGGGATGGATGGGGGAATATTTTCACTATAGGCCTGCTAAAGCACATAGCTGAAGACTTGCATCATCAAGATAACCATGCACCTTCCCTTCCCCAGCATTGTTGCTTCTTGGCTAGTCTTCACAGGTAATGTCAAAGCCAAAAGTCTAGGAAGTTTGCCCTTGTCCAGAGACTCTTGTATAGCTGAAGGCAACTGACAAATGCTTCTCAAAAGTATCTGAAATGCTTCTGGAAAACCTCAAATTTACCTTCTCAGTTTTTGAAAGATTTCTGTCATTTTCCCATAGCTCCACAGTCCCAGTACATAAAAAGTACTTGTCTCTTTCTTGCTTTCCTTTCCCCTTTCCAACATGTGAGTCACTGAAAAATTCACTTCTAAATTAACCACTTTAAGAAGTGAATTTAATCACAAGAGTTCAGTAGCTATACTGTCCTGTTTCTATTTCAGACAGAGAATTACATGTCTCCACAATTTGCTAATTTTTGTAGGCTTTTAAGGGCAGAAGAGAGGCTGAGTGCATTAGTGGACTCTCAGTCTTAAAGTTCTTTCTATGGCCAATGCAAGTTCACAATGGTGTAGAGAACATGGAAAAGTGGAACACGTAAGCAATGCTTGCCTGTCTTGTGGTATCAGCAATTGATACATTTACTAGCAGCTGTCATCTGGCATCCGTTTTGCAGATTTAAGTCTGATGAATGTTCTGTAGGAGACAAGTATCTTAAAAATTCTATTCAATCAAATAATTTTATTTCTCATCAGAAAGAAATCTATTAATCATTCAGGCAGTTGCACTTCTGTAATGATGCTTTTCCTAGAAATAATATTTTTCTGTAGGTGCGACATGAGCTTGCCAGAAAAGTTTTCGATTGCTGCAGTATTCTGATGAAGAATGACTATAAAGTGACAATTTATCTGCTCCCACACATCCTTGTCTATGTTTTGTTGGGATGCAGTCAAGAGGATCAACAAGAGGTGAGATGTATAAGAAGGTAGCGTTCTTCATAGGAATGTTCAGGAGCTGTTCTTCCTAAGAGCTGTTCAGCTGTGCAGAATTACTATAGACCTACATGAACAAATTGTATAGGTGTTAATCTCCTTTTCCTGTATTAATAATATAAATTTTCTGTCAGGGTTTTGAATATACACATACAAGTTTGTGTTGAACTGCTTCTCTGTGGATTTCCATCTATTTCTTCACTAGGGCCTTGGACGAAATATTATGCAGTTAATTATGACTGCAGTAATATCAAGAGCTGGAGTGGAACAAAGAGCAAGGAAGTGCAACACAAACAAGGAATAAATTGAATTTGTGTACTTCCAAGAATTCAGACCTGTATTTTTTTTCTCCCTTGCATACACTTACAATTTAATTGGAAAAACTATTTGGCTACCAGATTCATGCAGAGCAGGATTCATAGATGTCTTGTAGCAAAGCAGGGATAGGAGAGAAAAGAATCATCCAGTCTGCTTTCTTTCCTTTTGCTTTGACAGAAGTAAAAGAGACTGAAAAATGTAACTTACATTTTATTAATTTGAAATTTTGCAGCTCAGATATCTGTGTTTAAACATTGTGCGTGTGTAGAGGTGTGTGGTTTTTCTTGTGTGAACAAGTACATCCACAATAAGCATCTGTTATGTATGTTAACTTGTATTCTGTTGACTAAAACAAACAGGAAGCAGGTCTTTCAGCATGGTATTTACTTAAATATATGCAAAAAGTAGGTCTGTGATCTGGTAGGCAGTAGATAACTTGACTCGTGTCAGACCTTGAAGTATTGTATTTGTAGTAGAAGTGCAGTAGCATTCATTGTGTCTCAAAACCTAAAATTCCAGTAATTGCGGTGGTTATTCTGAAGCCAAGGGTTCGGTTTTCAAAGGCTTTCTCCCTTGATGGAATGTCCTGACAAGAATTGCTATGTGGTTTGCCATTTCTTCCTCTTAAAATTGTGGGACAAACAGAGTTTGCAAATAAGCCCAAAATTATTAAAATATGCATATCTAGTATTTTAGTTTGATTTTTGTGTTAATTGCTGTTTTCTACTATTTTGATGGCTAATATGGAACTTCTGGGTTTCATCATATTCATTTTTATATAGGTTTATGTGGAGATTATGGCTGTCCTGAAACACGATGACCAGTCTACTAGGAGAATTGAAGACAGTGCATCTGACCTAAGTCAGCTGAGCACACAGACAGTGTTCTCCATGCTTGATCATCTAACTCAGTGGGCTAGACATAAATTTCAAATGCTTATTGCTGAGAAAAATGCTAGCAAGTCTAGCAAAGACAGAGGTGATCTAAAAAGTGAGTGATGCATATTTTATTTAAAGTGGCATTTACATTCTTCAAATAAGTATTTAAATTTGCCACTTCACATTATGACCATTTAAGAATGCAATATTACCATAATATGTTAGTCTGCTTTATGATTTCGTACTATTATATTGTGATTTCCACCACCTCCCACCTCAAATCCATCATTTTGAATGCTCTTTGTAAGAAATACAGATTCAGAATTTTAAAATGGAATGTTAGTTTCTTGGTACTTTTCTACAGGTTCAGTTTAACATATCCTATGCTGCCTTACAAGACGTAGGAAATTCACCAGGATTGTTTTAAATAAATTATAGTTGACAGAAGAGAAAAATGTGTTCTTAAACTAATCAGATTATCTCACTAAGTTGTGTAATGAATTAACTGAATTTTGATGCATGAAGTAATTCTTATAAATGAAACCTCAATGGACAGACTTTTTAAATTATTTTTTTTCTATAGCATCAAGTGAGGACTCTGGAGAATATCAAAATGTGACACGTTTTCTAGACCTCATACCGCAGGATACACTAGCTGTGGCTTCCTTTCGCTCTAAGGCTTATACAAGGGCTGTGATGCACTTTGAATCATTCATCACAGAGAAGAAACAAAATCTTCAGGAGCATCTTGGATTTCTTCAGGTTCTGAAGTTCTTTTTGGGTTTTGTTTGTTTTATTTTAAAATGAAAATAGACATAGGTGAATAAAGCTTTGTTAAATTCTTCTTTGAGATGGGACAAAGAAAAGATGCAGTGAGGCTCTTTCTGTTGGATACAAGTGTTTAGTCTTCTTTCAATGATATTTAGTACTTCCACTTGTTTGGCATGCACAGTTAAATGTGGTTTTGTTGAAAGAATAGCATTTATTGCTTTTAGTTAACTCTGTGCCTTTTGTCAGAGAATACACAGCCAACTGTAATGCCCAAAAAACCCCCTCCAAAACACACTTGAAGAAAAGCTAAATGGCTTATTCTAAAGTAGAGAAAGCTAATAGTAAGGGTGTTGAAAATGATTGAAGTTATTTTCAAGAAGGATGTTAACCTACGTGAGGAGCCTATTTGTGGTTCTTTATGGTTTATATTCCTCAGTGACATTTCAAATTTGAAAAACTTTAGTACGTTGCTTAAGTAATCTGCAGCTTCATGTATTAATAGGATATTTATTTTCCCCTTTATACAGATTGTTTGGTAACTTGATGTGTTGTTCTTTCTTTCTGTACTATGAGATCATGAGTATTACAGTATGCTAAGCAAAAATAGGGCTCAGCTTTGGAAGCATCCCAGCAAAACTGACACTTTCCATGAACGCTTAATGCCAAGAAGTCCTACAGAGTAGTTTGTTCTCCATTTTCAAGTAGATGTGTGATTCTGAGCATGTTATATATAAAATAAAATATGAAATTGTCTTAGGGTTGTTTTTAATGTCCATTTACAATTCTGTTTGAATAAAGAAATTGTATGCTGCTATGCATGAGCCAGATGGAGTAGCTGGGGTGAGTGCAATTCGGAAAGCAGAACCATCTCTCAAAGAACAAATCCTTGAACATGAAAGTATTGGCTTGTTAAGAGATGCAACAGCCTGTTATGATAGGGCTATCCAACTGGAACCTGACCAGGTAAATACAAGATTATTTATTTATTTATTTTTAATATAGATAATTATTTTTTTTTAAATCTTCTTAACTAACACAAGACTAAGCCAAAAATACCTCTTCAGAATATTTATGTAAAATGGAAGCATAAGAGTTTACTGTGGCAGTTGCTCAATAATTGTTGTTATTGGAAGTGTCTTATGACCTGAAACAAATCTCTTAGGTTTATACTGTAATTTGCAGGCTTGAGTTAATAGCTGGATGCTTATGCCCAGTTTTTTGCTAGGACAGTTTACTAATTTAAGTTCAGCCTTTGCTTGAGAAGGCCTGGAATTGGATTGCTTAAGTATCAATCAGTACTGGTACATGCCAAGAGAACTATCAAAGTAAGTTACCACAGGTTTTATTCAAAGTAATTCTGACTTACTAGTTTTGATTATTGACTTCCAGGGAAAATGTTCATAATATAAGAGCAACTGGAAACTGATTAAAGAAAACTTGTAATTATTTGTCTTCCATTCCCCTTTCCCTTCTTTTATTTGGAACATAGAAGTGTAAGGCACTGTAAATCTGAGCAGTACTGGAAAAGCATCATGCTTTTCACACACATAGTAAATACCCAGAGATTTTTATGAAGAGTGAAATTGCTTTGGGTTTTGGGGTTATTTCCTTCCTGTGACTTTTTTCCTTCCTATTGTTGATCATTTCTTTAAATCAAATTTTTATTAACAACTCTGGTATGGGTATTAATAATGTCAAGCTTCATGGTAAGTCACATTTTAAAAATTGCCTGTGATGATTTAAGTTCTTTGGTAATCATAGACTTTTGTTTTTAAATGTTGAATATTCGCTTAGCTTATGGTGCAATTGGTTATGCCTTTTCATATTATAAAAAGCATCCAAATGGACATATTTCCTTCTTCAGACTGACATGAATTTCATTAATGTATGTTTGTGGGGTTTTTAATTTGTTTATGCTTTGTTGTTTCTTTTTCCCCTATTTCTAGATTATTCATTATCATGGTGTAGTGAAGTCCATGTTAGGCCTTGGTCAGTTATCTACTGTAATTACTCAGGTCAATGGAGTGCTTGCAAACAGGTACTGTAAGCATCTGATACAATGTTTATTTGAGTAATATGAAGCTCTTGTGTTACACTGATGTCTCAGTAGTCATTTTTGTGCATTGTCAAGCATTTAAGGCTTATCGAGTGTATCCAGTTATCAATATGAAGCTAGAAAACTTTGAGTGGTTTGTCTGCAAGTTATTTATTTTAGGGCTTCCACAAATGTTAGTACTTCTTGTCTGCACTGTGTATAGTGTTGATATGTATTTTAATTTGTTAAATAGAATCTTACATTCATTGTCTTGCATGTTACATGTTGCATAACAGGATAAATGGATTGGAAGACAATAATTTTAAAATGTGCCATAGAAGTTAAATACTCTACTTGGACACTGAATTTGTGGGATTGTGTTGTACAGCTATTATTTTATGTCAATGCATGTCTTTAGTTTTCTTGAATTTTATTAGATGCAAGATTATGTTGCTGCTTTTCAAGTAAGAGAAGTTTTATATAAAGAATATTTGCTAATATAGTGTGGAAGGGAAAGGAAAGGAAAGGAAAAATTGAGTTCAGCACGAGCTTTTATTGTCTTTGTTTCTTTTAACAGGTCTGAATGGATTTCTGAATTGAACACATACAGAGTGGAAGCAGCCTGGAAACTGTCACGATGGGATTTACTGGAAAATTATTTGGCTTCAGGTAAGTTTCATGATATCAAAATATGAATACTTCCTTGCATTTCTGACAAGTGTATGTAGTCTAATCATCTTGAATTGAGGTGCAGCTATTGTAATATTTTTATTGTGAGTTTTACTGGAGGGAAGATTTGTTCTGACAGTCTTCTAGATTTTGTAAATGTATTTGATTGTAAATTGCCTAGTCTTTGAGTAGATATTTCAAGCAAATGTAAGGCAAAATTTCTCCAATTGTTTGGGGGGCTGGATTGTGGGGTAGAATTATACAGTATTTCTAAAACTCATTTAGTTCTGAGAACAACTTGTTTTTCCAGTAGTATGTTAAGACAAATTAGTGCGTTCAGATAAAGCTGCTTAAAGAAACAGTTTGAGAGGGTTGTTTTTTCTTCCCAAAGATGTGAAGTCCACTACTTGGAGTGTCAGACTAGGACATTTATTATTATCAGCCAAGAAGAAAAATGAAGCAGCTTTTTATGAAACACTGAAGGTTGTTCGAGCAGAACAGATCGTACCCCTTTCAGCAGCAAGCTTTGAAAGAGGATCTTATCAGCGAGGATATGAACATATTATCAGGTTTCTCATTTTCATGTTGCTATTTTCAAATCTGGAAATCACATAATCGAGTATCAAGCAGCAAGAATTTTCCATTTCCACAATATGTGCATTTTGTGCACTGTGCATTTTATGTCACTTTTTTTTTTTTTTTAAATACTTGGCCAACTGGAAACCTTTGATTAATTGGGAATTTATATTTATCTCTCATGGAAAATATTCACAATCAAATTGTTGGATTTAGTCTTTCAAAATCAGCAAGCAAGTTCAGCTAAACATTAGGTAATAAAACCCAATAATTTAACTACGTGCTTAAAGTAGCACATATAGGCCAGTAACTCCATTAACTTAAGAGAATTGCTGTATGGTGGCCTTAAAGCACTCCCTTCTTTTATCAACAAAAGCAGTAAAAATTGAAATCCCATCCCTTTTAGTAGTTTTACTTTTTCTTTTTTAATAAATTTTGAAGTTGGCTGTAGTAGGCTAACAAGTAAGTAGCCTTTTTTAATGAAAAAGGCCAGATATTTCCTCTGTGCTGTAAATGCATCCTTATGGCAAGATATTGCATGATACTAGCCAGCCAAAGTATATATTTCTTAATTACATCTTAATTCTAGTTTTATTTTGGTAATTTTTTCACTGTTATTTTATTTAAGAAATGGAGTTTGAGTATTGAGAAAGAAGTGTTTCAAAATAGTTCAATTTAGCAGTTGATCTGGACTACTTGGAAGCCTTCAGTCCCTGTTTCTCTGTCAGATGTACTTGCTACACTGCAACTCTGCCAATGAGAATCTAAGCGTTCACAAGCTCTCAGCTTTGCAGCTTTATAGTGGCAGCTAATAATAGTGTTATTTTAAAATAAATTGAATAACTTTATTGTAAAGTATGTTCTAAGTAACAGATGGGATATTGTATTTAAAATGGTATTTGTTGAAAATATCAGACTTCTTGAAGCATTATTGCTAAAAGTAATGGAGAGAAATACTCTGTCTAATGATTGACATCCTCTCCAAGTGATCTCCATTGTCTCTGTATTCAACAGCTTGGTAAAGGAATAGTGAGAAAATAACTAATCAGTTTACAAACCCTAGATTTTTGTGTGGCTGTATTTTTGCTTTTAAAAGAAGCCCTACTATTTGAAATTACTTACATGGACAGCTTTTCGAAAGAAAATGGCAAAAGCTGTATAAAACTTGAATATATCTCAAAACAGCAACAAATTTTCAACAATTTTTTTGCCTTTATTTTTCTAACACAGGTTGCATATGCTGTGTGAATTGGAACATAGTATTGGACCAATGTTTCAGCAACCAAGCAGTGACCATGGTAGAGATTCCCTGAATTGGTGTGCTCGTATTGAAATGACCCAAAATTCTTACAGAGCAAAAGAACCTATTTTAGCACTGAGAAGGGCTTTGCTTAGTCTCAGTAAAAGGTGAGAACATGAGTATTTCCTGTCTGTCCATATTGTATTCTCAACAGTGTTCTGGTTTTCCATATGTGTGTTAGAAGAGAGAAGATAAAATTCTCTGGAAATTTATATTGTGGACAAAAGCAGTCCTCTCCAAAATTATGTACCTTCAAAATAGAAAGGAAAAGTGGTGTCTATGGGAAAGATAAGGGAGAAACAGGGGGAAAGTGTATTTATTTCCAGGCCTAAATGGAAAAAAAGTGAAACAAATTTATTAGAAATAATTTCAGATGATCACTATGTAGTATATAGCTTATTGAGAATTTTTGTGTGACTGAAATTTTTTGGTTTTCTGCAAAAATTTCTCTGCAGCCAGGATTACAGTGAGCTTGTTGGTCAGTGTTGGCTCCAGAGTGCTAGAGTTGCAAGAAAAGCTGGTCATCACCAGACTGCATATAATGCTCTTCTGAATGCAGGGGAATCTACGCTCTCAGAACTTTATATAGAAAGAGCAAAGTGGCTCTGGTCCAAGGTAAAGAAAATAACTTACTTTCTTACATGCAAGAAAATTATTTTTAGTTTTCTCCAAGAAAAAAAGGCATACCATCAGTATACATATTACAAAATATGTCAACTGGGATTATCAACACATTCTGATTGCAGTTGAGCCATAGGACGTTTTTATCTCCAACTGCTAGTCAGCCCTTTTCTGTATCCATTGACTTTTCTGGCAGCTATGTATAAAACTGGTGGATTACCTGCCTCTGTGAAAGCAGATCAGGCAAATTGAAATTACCTTAATAGTAGACCTTTCCTTAATTTGTATCCTTTTAACTAATAGAGGTCAGCAGCCAACATGGGAGAAGTTCTTGTGGTGAACCTAAAGGGACAACAATGCTCAGATAACAAGAGAATATAAGAAGCATTTGAAATCAGTAATATCCAGTTACCACAGTCAAAATGGTCTAGAATACACTCAGAGGCATGGCTTTGCCTTAACAGACGTTAAACTTCCATCTTACAGTTGTCTTATTTACAATGTATAAAATGTTTTCCTCTTTCCCTTAGGGTGAGGTTCATGAAGCACTCATTGTTCTCCAGAAGGGGGTTGAGTTATGTTTCCCTGAAAATAAAGCACCGTGCAGTTCCAAAAATCAGCTTATCCATGGTCGGGCAATGCTGCTAGTGGGCAGATTTATGGAAGAAACTGCTAACTTTGAAAGCAATGCAGTTATGAAAAAGTATAAGGTAATTTGATATACTAGTGTTAACAAGACAGTAGTTTTTAATAATAATATATCCCTTAAGTAAATGCTCCTGATGATGTCAACCAAGAATAACATCAGTGGGATTAAATAGTGTATCAATGTGTAGGAGAGAAGTACTTCTTGTAAAGGTTTAACTATCTGAATTAGCTGTAATGTAACACGTCAATACAGGGAAGTCTATAGTTTCAACAGCGGGAGCTAGGAATACCTGATGTAACTCTTAAAGTAAAAAACAAATTACAAGAATGTGGCTTTTTTCTTATGCATGCACAAATTAGAATTCTTCACTAAAATGTGGGCTACTCTAAACAGACAGTGAGATAACTTGACACATTGTGCTACTCTTCAGTGTTCCTTCTCTCTCTGATAGTGACTTATAATTGTACTTTAAATATACGTCCAATCTCTGAAGACAAGGAAAAGAGGCAACTGGTATCTGATTCTCCAACAAAATAGCACCACACTGCTTCATCCTGTTATGCCAGTGAAACACTGTTTTGGCATTGATGAATGTTGCCTACTAAACCAGTAGTAGATGCAGATCTTTATGCTTCCTTAAAAGTAGTATGTCTCCTATCCAAGTTTTGGCATTTGATACTATTAATACTACTGCTGTCTTACTAATTAAAGTACTTCTGTAACAGTTATTTAGAGAAAAATCTAAGGGATGTATCAAATGGAATGAAGGTTGAAAGAATGGAAACTAATGAAATTTTGATGGATTAGATTAAAATACTAATGCTTACAATTCTCTACGGTATAAATATTGGCACTGGAAACAAATCAGTGTTCTTAGAGAATGGATGTGCCACTTGCTAAATTATTTCTTTTATAATATATGCCACACTCTTTTTTCTTTTAAACATCATGCTTTTAGAAGGGGAACAGAAATGTGAAGAACATCCTGCTCTTTCACTTTTCAAAAAACTAAAAGAAACCCAGTATTGAGTTTATCAGGATCAGGAACTTGATTATAATATTTTTAATGAAAGTGTAATCTTTCATAGTTGAGGAATCATGTATCATCCTGTCTTAAATTATCTTCTTGTCTCCAAATCCAAAAGATATTTTAAGAACAGACTTCTAGTTTGTACAGGCAAACTCTTGGGGCAAAATTAGAAAGTGACAATTAATACTTTTTTGCACTTACTTTGCACAAAGATAACTAATACAAGATTCTTGTTTCTTGAGAATATTTATTTTCATTGTTGTTGGGGTTATTTAAATTTAAATTTCAGAAGTAATTATCTCCTTTTGATTTTGTTGCAGGATGTTACGATTTTCTTGCCAGAATGGGAAGATGGACATTTTTATCTTGCTAAATATTATGACAAATTAATGCCAATGGTAACTGACAACAAGATGGAAAAACAAGGAGATCTGATTAGATACATAGTTCATCATTTTGGGAGGTAAGACCCTGGGGGAACTTTGCTTAGTTTCTATAGAAGGATCACTATTATACTGAAAAAAATGTTTTGTAGGAACATTGTCTTTCAACAATTGAGTCTTAAATTTTTATGTAGCATTGTGAAACAAAATACTGCATGCCTCCTTTTCTTTTCATACCTAATTAATTTTACTTCTGCCTTCTGACTAAGCAATTGTTGTCTCTTGTTTAAGACAGTTATTTCATCTGCAGTTTTGATTAATAGAAACAAAACCTTTGTATGTTAATAAGCTTTTAGTTGTTGCAGATGCATTAAAATGCTGAACATAAATTTCTCAAGTCCAGAATGGAGTGTGAAACAATTAAGGATGTGTAAAGTTTGTAGTGCTTCTAATATATATCATTAACATGCTGTGATTTAAACATGTAATCACAGGTCTCTACAGTATGGAAATCAATTCATCTATCAGTCAATGCCAAGAATGCTGTCTTTATGGCTGGACTTCGGAGCAAAAGCATATGAATGTGATAAAGGTAAAACATTTTTTTCCCTTTACATACTTCCTGTGTCATACTTTTGAATATATAATTGAAAGAGTGGTGAAGTATATTTACAGTTCTTTGTTTCAACTTACTGCCCGAGATCATATGGAACCAACGAAGCACTAGTATTCTTTTAAATTACAGGATGTTAATATGTAGGAGAGTAATAATTATTTTAATTAAACTTTCCAGAATTTTTTTAAAATACAGAATGAGACAGCATTGTTCCTCAGGTAACTTAAGTCAATAAACAGATTTAGGGAAACTGCTTGCATGTCACCTGCCACCTCTTCTAAGTTGCCTCATGAGTAATGAGTAGTGGTTTTATATACAGTTGGTACAGTTAAAGTGGTGGGCTTTGGGGCTTTTTTCCAATTTGTCTTGGTTCCAGTTGAAGGAATCTTACTGAAATTTAAATGGGGGCATGTAGTGGGGTGGGAAATACTGTGGGCAGCATCAAGGCATGTGAAGCTACTATCATAGATGCATTTTGGGTGGGAGATTTTTGTACAAATGAAAATTGCAAACGTTCCCTGAAGATCTGGAGTGAAGCAGACAGTTGTGGCTCCTGGATTTTGACCTGGTTCTGTACACTGAAGTCAACTGGATTTGGCTGCAGGCACATCAGAAGCTGCTTTCTCTGTTGATGATGTGCTACCTGTGCTGGGTCCTCAGGTGCAGGGGTGGAGGTCAGGGCAGATGTACTAATTTCATCCCTTTTAAAGATTGACTTTATTTCCTTTCCACTAAAGAATATTGGAATCCTTTTATCAGGGGAAGACATGGAGAGTTTTTGTTCTATGCCGTTGCATCACTTTAGAGGAGTAAGAGATGTTTTATTTTAAGAGTGTAAGGAGAGCTTTTCTGATATGGTCTGTCCCATGTTCCTGTTACCTGTGCTTGTTTAGTTCCTGTTATTTGATTAGTTGAATAAAATATGTATTAAGTCATTGTATGCTATGTTAAAAGTAAATTTACAGTAGATTTTCCTTTTCCTTGAGTTGTTTGGCTTATAAAAATTATTAACAGAATGTGTTTCTGTAGGCTTGATTTAAATGACTTTACATTTCCAATGGGAAAAAAAGGAACATAATGTTGTCCTCTTGTGTTTTTCAGCTAGTCGTTCAGAACGTGTTCAAATGAAAAATGATTTAGCTAAAATAAATAAGGTGATTACAGAGCACACGAATCACCTGGCACCTTACCAGTTTCTGACAGCTTTTTCGCAGTTGATCTCCCGAATCTGCCATTCTCATGATGAAGTTTTTGCAGTTCTGATGGTGATTGTTGCTAAAGTGTTTTTAGCCTATCCACAGCAAGCAATGTGGATGATGACTGCTGTGTCAAAGGTACCTTGATAACTATAGCTACACCTTTATTAAGTTGGTAAAACTTTTCATCAGAGAAATGTGAATATAACCTATTTTATTCTAAGAAGGTAAGAAGGAATTGAGCGTATCAGTTGTTGTGGCAGTGTTGTGAAACAGGGTATCAATGCTATCACTGCAAAAGATTTTATTTCAGTCTAAAGTTCAGATATTACAGTTTAAGTGTTCCAAATTAGAATGCTAACATGCATCCTGACATGTATGATGTATTAGGAAATTTGAATAACAAATAGCTGATGAATTGGGTAGTTATGGACAACAGATTTTATTGGTTTTAGTAATTGTAATAGTACTTCCAGTTTTATATCAAATATTCAGGTCTGTGCCTTGATTAAAATAAGATAGATATACCGTTTAGTCCTCATACTTATCTGGTAGTAAGGTCATTCCAAAGCATGGCACATACTATTTCTATAAGGCTGGTGAAACATTGAGGATACATTGGCATGTTCTTCAATATTGGCATTTATGTTATGGGACTCCCAGGAATGGTTTCATAAAGTAATACCCCCCCCCCCCCCCCACACACACACACACAGAGCTGGAGAACATCCTTCTCCAGATATTAAATATGACAAGCAATACATGGAGAAAAGAATGCATTAATTACTGGGCTGGATTTTTTTGTTTGGTTGTTTTTTTTTTTTTACACAAGTCTTTAATTGATTTAACTGTTGTTTAATTAACTTTCTTCTTTTTTCAGTCCTCTTACCCTACACGTGTCAATAGATGTAAGGAAATTCTAAACAAAGCTATTCACATGAAGGAATCTCTAGGAAAATTTATCGGAGATGCCACACGCCTTACAGATAAGCTATTAGAACTGTGCAACAAACCGGTACTTAAAAAAACAAACCAATTAATGCATGTAATGGGATTATTCAAAATGTTATACAAAAGCTTCTTCTAATAACTTTCATTAGCCAATTCATTACATTATTACAATTTAACAGAAACTACACTAAGTTGTAAATTTTTTTTATTTTTTTACTTAATTTTTTTTTTTTTTAAGTAGAAAATAGCTCTAAATTAAGCACATAGCAGAATATTTCAGTATGTAATGGTACATTTCACAGTGCATGGTCTTTTTGTTATTTTGTGCTTTCTTGTATTGTCCAGTAACTTTCATGGAGTTTTACTATAAAAATAGGCTGGTTATGTTTAATGACCAAATGAAGTTGATAATAAATGTAGAACTAAATAAATTCTTTCATTGTCTATATTTACATTCAGAGTGAAAAATACACGTGCCATAAAGGCCAGATATATTTACTTTTGACCATTCCCATTTAATTTGAAATGTAATTTGCCATTTGTCTAATTACCATATGCATTTATTAGTCTATTCATTAGTTAATGTGAAACAGCAGTAATATTTTAAGTGTTTATTGTTAACTTTTGAACTATTCTTTTTTCAAGGTTGATGGAAACAGCTCAACATTAAGCATGAATATTCATTTCAAAACGCTCAAGAAGTTAGTAGAGGAGCACACATTTAGTGAAATTCTTATTCCCTTACAATCTGTAATGATACCAACTCTTCCTTCTATTCCTGGCACACATGCTAACCATGATCCTTTTCCTGGACGCTGGGCTTACATTGCAGGCTTTGATGATACGGTAAGCCTCTAGTTGTCACCTCATTTTAAACTTCATGTTAAACAAATATAACTGAAAATATATCTTAGTTCCCTAGAAATGGAGGAGTGAGTAGAAAACTTCATAATTTCTTTGATGGAAACTGTGTGGCTTCTGTCCTAACAACCTGAGACAGATATGGCTGCTTGGTACTTAGATAAAGTTTTGGCCCGAGGTTAATATGCTGTAGCATCATGGAAGTGCTAATGTGATTGGCTGCAGTGGTTTACTACAGTTAGACACTTTATTTTGTGTGATCTGATACAGGTATTAATAAAAAATTTATTTTTTTCCCTAGGTGGAAATTCTTGCCTCACTTCAAAAGCCAAAAAAGATCACCTTAAAAGGTTCAGATGGGAAATCTTACATTATGATGTGTAAGCCAAAAGATGATCTAAGGAAAGACTGTCGGCTCATGGAATTCAACTCCCTTATTAATAAGGTTTGATGAGTTAGACAATCAGATGCATTATACTTATTGACCAGAACAAAATGCTGAACTATCTAACAAAAAAAAAAAAAACTTAGGTAGAGATAAAGCTTAATGGAAGAAAAGTAAATGGTTGCAAAATATCTTTTTTCAGCAGAAATCACTAGCAATTGACAATGCATAACTTCTATGGCCTTGTGAAAACAATAACAAAATACAACATTTTGCCAAAGCAATTGCTTATACCAGCAAAAACATACAGGAAAGATTAATTTCAGTAAATAAATAACTGCAAACTTTCTGCTGTCATGCTTCATATTTGTTATTCAGTATTTTCTAATATTTTAAAATGAGAAATAGGTAAGTTCATCTTTTCATACTGATAGTGTTGGCATACTTCTTATTTTAGTTATATTTTGCTTCTCAGGAATATGATTAAGGTTCATGAGGTTAAAGAGAATGATAGCACCTCTGAAACACTAAAACACTTGTTTCAAATACTGCTTTTAAGGGATTTAAGCCATGTACAAGTTTTGCAGTTTGACTATTTCATTGCAAAATTATCTTTTTTTAATTAACTTTGAAGAACAGATGAGCATTTTGCTTGCATTTGAAGTACTGCAGACAGTGAAGCTTAGAATTTCAAATTCTTTATCTGATCATTTATTCTTTATTCTGATTGGAAAATAGATATAGATAGAATGTCTAATGTTATTGATACATTTTGATCCTATCTATATTATTTGTTAATCTCATTCTTCTTTTGTGATTAGTGCTTAAGAAAAGATGCAGAGTCACGTAGGCGAGAGCTCCATATTCGAACCTACGCAGTTATTCCATTAAATGATGAATGTGGCATAATCGAATGGGTGAACAACACTGCTGGTTTACGAAATATCCTTATAAAACTTTATAAGGAGAAAGGTAAAGAAATGTGAAATGCGTAGCACTGAATGACAGAAAATAGAAATAATAGAAAAGACTGTGGACTTGTTCTTTAGATTTGATCTGTTGTTTTTAATTTCTGTTACATTTGTGTGAGATAATTCGATAATTTATAATTGAATCAAGGTTGAGGGTACAGCAACTTTCCAGGGAAAAGATCAGATTTCTTTTAAATTTCTTGTTAATAAAGCAAATTTCTGGTCAGTGCAATTAAATTTGGATGGAAAATTTCACACATTAGTTGGATGCATGCAGACATCTGGGAGTTAACAACCCCAAACATCTCAGATGAAGATAATGAATGGCTTTGGGAGGGTGTTTTTTTATTATGTACGTATGTTCCTCCCACTCCACCCCATGGCAACTAGTAAAACTGGTATCTTGCTTGCCAGGTTGTCTCTTTCAGTTAACATTATGACTTGTTATTATTATATCATTATATAATTAATGTAATAATATTATAATTAATAATTTAATTATTACTTCTAACAATTCATATTATTATATTACTTTCTAGTACCTCCCCCACCACCATGTTCTATGGGTTATTTTCCATTTGTTCATTTACTTCTACTTTGTGGAGATGTTTATCTTCTCTAAAATACCATATTGTAGTAATACTTATAAGGCTTTTTATTTGGGGATATCTTTTGCCTAATTGAGGAGATGTGTTACAGGTATCTATATGACTGGAAAAGAACTGCGTCAGCATATGCTTCCAAAGTCAGCACCTTTGTCTGAAAAGCTGAAAATGTTCAAAGAAGTCCTTCTGCCTCGTCATCCCCCTCTCTTTCATGAGTGGTTTCTTAGAACGTTTCCTGATCCTACTTCATGGTGAGTGACTGGAACTGGACTAGCTCAAGAGTATCTACTTTGTGTATTTCACTGAATGTTAATGATACTGCTGAATAAAGACAGATAACCCAAGGAAGTGACTCAGACATAGCTGGTTCTTATTTCTGCAGGTACAATAGTAGGTCAGCCTATTGTCGTTCTGTTGCAGTCATGTCAATGGTAGGTTACATACTTGGTCTAGGAGATCGTCATGGTGAAAACATCCTGTTTGATTCATTGACTGGTGAATGTGTGCATGTGGATTTCAACTGCCTTTTCAATAAGGTGAGAAATGCAACTTGCTGAACTTACTTTTTCTTTTACATGCATGTATGTTATAAACTTCTGTCTTGGGGTTTTTTTGACTTTTGCTACTTTAACATATCTGTTGTGTTGTCTCTCTCACTTTGTTTCTTACTTATACCAAACAAACAATCTGGGATAAGTAAAGAGTATGTGATTGTTCTGTGTACTGCATTAATGAAAGCCAGCTTTTTGCTTTAGCCAATGTCAGATGAGCTGATGTAGGTACACTGAAATAGCCCAAATTTTAGAGTTTTGTATTTTCTGACTCTCTCCACTACCACCCTCCAAACAAAGATGTAATTACTAGATTTGGAATTCTGCTGCTGTGAAGAGTTTCTTTGTTTTTTCTTACAAGAGTTCAGCACAAAAAATTCTAATGGTTCTGCAAAAATAAACAGTAGAGGTTGTGGCCAGAGTGAGATTTGGAGTTTTGGTGTTTCTGTTGGAAGATGCTTTTGGTGTGGAGTATGTGCCCTTTTTAATTCAGATAAATGAGGCAGAGATATGGTTAGTTTATTTCTCCTGCTTCCTTTTTAGTAAGCCTAAATTGTCTTACATAATCCTTAATTAAAAAAGAAATGTTTTTAAGCTAACTTGCATATTATAAAATAAAAGTTAGCATTTCACATGAGACTACAGTCCAGCAGAAAATATTTAGAACAAAATTTTGTACACTGTATTAAAACAGAGGAAAATGGGTTAGTTGGATGTTGGTATCCTTTACTCATTGTAATTTCCATTTAACAGCTGAGAAATACGATGATCTGAGCAAACATCTCTTGTCAGCTAGGAAACTGCCACTGACAGATGGGGGAAAAAAAGCCAAAAAACAACAATGCAAATGTTACCCTTTAATAATGCTTAAAATGCTTAGAGCCTTCTCTCTTTTTTTTAATCAATGTAAAGGGAGAAACTTTTGAAGTTCCGGAAATTGTTCCTTTTCGTCTCACTCACAACATGGTTAATGGAATGGGTCCAATGGGAACAGAAGGTCTCTTCCGAAGAGCTTGTGAAGTCACCATGAGGCTTATGCGTGATCAAAGGGAGCCTCTAATGAGGTAGGGCAACTGGTTTTGCTACAAACTCTGAAAAAGCTGTCTGTAATCTAAACATGTGGAACAGTAACTGCTGGTGAATATGCCAGGTCCAGCTACGTGCCTGTCATGCAGATCAGTCTTACTATGATATGCACTTAAAAATAAAACAATATAAATATTCAGCACTAACTTCAAACTCCTGTCAGGGTTCTTGTTCTGAAAATTAAATGTATTGTATGTATCTTACCCTTTTTTCATTTTCAATTTATTTAGTGTCTTAAAGACTTTTCTCCATGATCCTCTTGTGGAATGGAGTAAACCTGTGAAAGGGAATACAAAAGCACAGGTGAACGAAACTGGAGAAGTTGTCAATGAAAAGGTTAGTTAAAAACAAGCATAGCATAAGGTATTCAAATGTCCATTAGGGTTGCAAGTTATATATTTTTAAATTGAAACCTTAACTTTCATGGGTTTCCTTTATTTTAAAAAATCCTCTGGTTATTTCTTCTTGATAATCTCTGTGTTCATAATTTTTATCCATAAAGAGACTATTTGTATTGATGGACCATGTAATTTATCTGCTAAAGAACCAAACAAAATAAAGCCTGTAATTCTCTTGGTAGTGTTACTAAATCAAGGACAACATAAACAGAAGCAATAGAATAGGCAAGGCTTCTGCTTCCCCTTGCTCTGACTGTTGCACAGTCCTGCAGACTTACAGTGATGGTAACATCTACAGTCCTTTCCATGCATATATTTGTGCTTTTAATGAGTGGATGTTTATTATTGAATAAATACACACCTTGTTATATATCAAGGAATACTTTGTTAAAATTAGGATTTCGTATGTACTATTTCTTTTGTAGCTGCTGCTAAATACTATATTGTTCGTCTAAAAACCAGCTCATACAACCTGTAGTATTTATTCTCTTTGTTCTTGCAAAAACTATGATTTGTCCCTTTTTGCTTTAAAAGGAATATTTAGTGAAAATAATTGTGTAATAACAGATAAAACCTACAGAGCACTGATAAGCGCAGCAACTAAGACAAGGACAAACCACTGTACTGAAGCAGTATTACAATGAAGAACTTAACTGAGCTATTTGAGCACAGAAAATTTCCTGGTCTTCAAATAAGTACTAACCAGGCTGTATCTCCATAACCTTTCTTTTACTTGCAGGACCACCCACCTAGTTGTAGATGTTAACTGTTTTTTCTGGATAGGTGCCAATGTTATGCTTGAGCTTTAAAAGAAAATGTGTGAGGGTAATTGGTATGATTTGGCTACTTCAGTGGGCCTCACAACAGCTGATTTTGAGCTGTCAGACTTCTTTATTTTCAGTTGCTCATAATTTTGGCCTAAGTTTTCTAGACTAGGTATCTTCTTTAATTTTATCCAGAATTCCACAGAAAAGGCTTTGAAAATGTTGCACTTATTTCAAAGTAATTGTATGAAATAAAGCATTCTAACATGTTCAAATACATTTGCATAGCTTTTTCAGTCTTCTCTGGTAAATTTTATCTGTAAAAATATAAGGAAAAAGTTATAACTTGACCAATAATGTCTCTATTTTAAAGAATGATTTTAAAAAGTGAGTGTCCTTTATTTTCAAAGTAACTGGTGTAGGCATCTGTGGCTAGTGTTAAATCAGCATACAGATTTCAAACACAACCTAATAAATACTTTATTTTGAGAAGTGCAAGTTCATGGATAGTAGCAAAACTTTATTCTTTTTTTCTTTTCCAGGCCAAAACCCATGTCCTTGATATAGAACAACGGCTGCAAGGTGTCATTAAGACTAGAAACAGAATAAAAGGATTACCCTTGTCCATCGAAGGGCACGTTCATTACCTTATTCAAGAAGCAAGTGATGACAACCTGCTCTGCCAGATGTATATGGGCTGGGCTCCGTATATGTGAAATTTGTTCACTTTGGAATGATACCATTCACAAGTGATGTTTCTATAATATTCTTGAGAAAGTATTAATCAGTAAAAACTGATTACTTCTGTTGATTTCTGATTGTAAGCAGCAGAACAGTCTTATGATCAATCTGAAATCTATGTAAAATATACGATACACTTGCAAGTATTTTATGAATACACTTGCAGATGAGTTAGGTGTTACGATTTGTTTTCCATACATACAGAAGGGCAGTACACAGGAACTGCTTAAAAATTAGACTGTACAAGTCTCTGCAAGTTTCTTATGTACATACCTACTCTGACTATATGGAAAATTTTTGCAGTGTTGAAGGAATGCACTCTATAAAGTAGTGTATATTTTTGTAAAGATTTTTCTCATTCAGTTTACTTGTAGATTAGAAAATCTGACATTAAAGTTTTATAGTGATATGATGTAATGTGGTTCTTTCAACTTTTTCTACTCATAGTTCAGAATGGCTTTCTAAAAATAACGAGTATTTCTTTTCAGGAGTAGACCTTGAATTTTGGTTTCCTTTGACTTTCTTCCATATGGCCTGGTTATGTCTAGAGAAGCATTTGGGATCTTAAATCTTACCATGAAGAAACCGGTAACGTGTTACAATGTTCTGAAACTGTTTCCTTAGCCCTTGCCTGCTGTGCTGAGAAACCGTGGTGAAGGAAATGACCCAAAGCTGCAAGGCAGAGGACCCTGGCAGCATGGCTGTAACAGCAGTGCAGCAGGCAGGGTATAGCACCTGTGATTTTAACATGCGTTTGGGCTCTCGAGAGTTCTGGACAGGCCCTCTCTTCCCTCCTTTGTAAAATGTGGGGGGGGTAGTGAGTGTTTGTCAGACTCCGTTTCAGAAGAAGTGTTTGGACATGGACAAGAGTTGACTAGATATGTTTAGAACACATATACTAACTTAAAAGTAATACTGGCTTCTCTAGGCATCCAAACTGTAGGAAAATGAGGGGGAGACTGGGAAAATTATACACTTTTACCCTTCAATAGGGTATTGTTAGACTTGTACAGTATTTTTTGTTTCTGCTGTTCTGAGAGACAAGCAGTGCCAGTAGTGTTTGATAATAATGTTGCCGGGGCACGAGACTCCATTTTTAGTTCAGCTGAAATACTGATGCTTTGGAGAGTAATCAGTTATAAATCTATTATTTAAATTTATAGTGGGTTTGTTTGTCTGGGGAACTGGTGGGTGATCTTCCAGGAGTGTTGCTGCTGCCTCATAAACCTTAAGATTTTTCCAAGATCAATCTTTGGAACCTACTATCGTCCTTTCTGTTGTGGTGTGTGAGTGCTGGGGTCACGTCCCCTTTCACAGGCTCTGCTGTTACACCCACAGCGTGTAGAGACCCTGACGGAGCTGCTGCACCAGACACGGCTGAAGGAACCAGAGCCTTCCACCGCACAGGGCCTGCACCTGCCACCCGCTGCGGGACGGGCCTGAGGGCAGCGAGGCGCGTCCTGGGAGCTGCTGTGTGCCTGTGGTAGGGACAGGGGCGAGAGGGGGCGCTGAGCACTAACGGCTGCTGGAGCTCCCCGGCGCCCCTGGCTGGGGCAGCGAGCGGGCGGGACGCCGGCTTCGCCTGAGGGCGGGCGGTGCTGCGGGCGGCAGGGAGCCAGCCCAGCCCCACGCCGCGCCGCTCTGCCCGCCGCTCTCTATGGTCGGCGCGGGGCGTTCTGGGACGTAGGCGGCCCGGCTGTCAGTACGGCGCAGCGGAAGGAAGGTGGAGCGCGGCCCGCTGTTGTTTGGGTCCGGTGGGGCGGCGGTGAGAGGCGGAGATGGGGGTCCCCAAGTTCTACCGGTGGATCTCGGAGCGGTACCCCTGCCTCAGCCAGGTGCTGAAGGAGCATCAGGTGAGTTGAGAGCGGAGCGCCGCCGCCTGCCAAGGGCTCTCTTCGCGGCGGGGCGGAGGAGGGGGGTCCCGGCTGTCCCCTCAGCGGAGCGGGGGAGCGGGGCTGGTCCCCGGCCGGGTTTGCGGGGCCGAGGCCAGCTCGCCGAGAGACGGGGCCGGCTCTGAGCGGGCGGCGGCGCCTGTGTGCGCGTGATGTTGTCAGAGGCACCCGAACGGCCACCGCGCTGTTCCGCGAGGGGTGCCCGGCCTGGAGCGCTCCCCCGGCCCGGCCCGGCCCTGCCGTTCGCTGGCGTGGGCCCGGCTGCCACCCCGCGGGGCCTCCGCGTCCCTCGGGGGGGGGCAGAAGGTCATTGTTCCTCGTTACCGGGCTGGGCAGAGTTACTGCTGCTGCGGGCGGGCGGCACAGCCGCGGCCGGGACAGGTTTCACTCTCTGCCGCCCGCCTGTGTGGTCACATGCGCCGGGCACTTTGTCATAATAGCAAAACCGAGAAGTACATTAAAACGCGAAAAAGGAAAGCCGCAAATAGTGCTTTTAACAGTGGCAAAAAAAGTCTGGTTCTCAGAGAAATCACGTTTGATCCCTGTTAGGTACAACTCCTAACTTTTTATTATTGTTTTCAGCTGGCGTTAGGGCTGTGACTTTACGGTCTGACATTCTCAGAGGGGTTGGGTGGTCACTGAAGGCACGTTTGAGTGTCAGTGCATTTTTTCCTAACCAGCCAGCATGTTAAGGATTAAATAGTTGTACCAACACATCTGAGATGTGTTGTGCTCAAGTGATTGCAAACCTGGGTGTTTTACCCGTCCTTCTAGAAAGCAGTTTTCGAAGCTTTGGTCTTTGCTTATGTTTCGTTGGATTTCACTAGTGTCTTACACTGGTGGCAGCTTTAAACTCTTGCTGAAGAGCTGTTATCTATGGCAGCTGAGGGTGTCTTCCCTAACCGGGGCGAGAGCAGCAGGGGTAGGACCCGTGGTGCTTTCGGCAGGAGGCTGTCAGAGCTCTTAAACAGAAACAGAAAGCACAACTCAACCTTATGTACGCTAATATTGTTCTCTAGTTAGTTTTTCTGAAGACTAGATGATGTCGTTAGTTTATGTGGAATACTTAAAAGAGAAAAGAGAATGTCTAGATGGTTATCTGTGATATTAAGCTTCCATAGTAGCATGCATCCCCATTCTTCCTTTTTTCTGCCAGACTGCTTGAATATACAGACACATACTAGCATCTGCAATATGATTTTTGTTTCCTATTGCAAAATAAACTACCCAGAATAAAAGACCATTCTGATGTAAAACACATAATTATTTTTAAATCATGTTATAGCCATACTTCTTAAAAGGTCATCTGTTTTACATGTGTATGTTGCTTCCATATAAAAGCTTTAGTTTTCATCTCTTCAGAATGCTGCGTGTGTGATGGCTCACTCTCTTCTTATCTGAAAGTGGTGCCTGTGTGGATGATGATCTGCCTGAGCAAGTTGAGAGCAGTTTGTTTACTGAAGTTAACTGGAGATCATTATACACAACAGAAGACTAAGATATTGCAGGGGCCTGGAGGTCCCAATCCTGCCTTTTGTTTCTTTTCTTTGTCATTCCTCTTTCTAAAACAGAGTTATGTTTCTCTTATATCTGGATGATAAGTTCAAGTCCAAAACATGCCTTTCAAAATTATGTAAAGATAAGTCAGCAATAGTAGTACAGAAAACCACAAAAAGTTAGTGCCTTTTTCCAGTTGTACTGCCAGGAGGATTTTTATGAAGAGTCATATTGATGGATTAAAGAATAGATTTGTTTATTGCAAATTGCACTTGTGCATGTTTGGTGTGTTTTGGTAACAAAAAGATAGATAATGACCCCTTTGCTTCATACGATTAACAGTGCTGGTGTTCTGTAGGTTGCTTGTGTACATTCGAAGGAGGTTTTTTTCATTTGAAAGAAAGTTGGACTGCTACAGGTAAGGCTGTAAGAAGAATAGAGAACTAGACAGGAAAAAAAATGGCATGTTTGGAAAGCATAGGAAAGAAATTGATGTTATCGTTGCTAACTTTACAGCTTTTGGTGGTAATTGCTACTCTCCAGGTGGCTGTTGGCGCAGCTAAAGAGGCAGAATGCAGTGGTTATGGTAGGACCTGGTTAACAGGGGGAGAGCCCTAAAGCTTCTGAAGCTGGCTTTATTTTTGAAATACTGTTGGAAACTGCATAGTTAGTTTTGTTGTTTTTATTGTTTATAGTGTAGCTGTGCAAGATTGAATCAGCTAAATGTGTGGGATTATAAAAAAAAAAAAGTCTCTTCCTGAAAAGTGTGATTTTTATTTGCTTTTCCCCTTAGCCCATTGGTGTGTAGTAGGTTTCAGGGAGGTCTTCCCACCTCAGCTGGTTTGCATAGTTCATTAGTCCCAGCCATGCCTTGGGCAGTGATTGCATTGCTTCAGCTGTCACCAGATGGGTACAAACTGTGTGGCTTTTGTAGATTCCAGAATTTGACAACTTATACCTGGACATGAATGGCATTATACATCAGTGTTCACATCCAAATGATGATGATGTTCACTTCAGAATCTCAGAAGATAAGATTTTTGCTGATATTTTTCACTATTTGGAAGTACTATTTCGCATTATTAAACCGAGGAAGGTTTTCTTCATGGCGGTTGATGGAGTAGCTCCAAGAGCAAAAATGAATCAGCAGCGTGGGAGACGTTTTAGGTGAGAATATTTGTTCTTGCTCTGTCTTGAGATAGTAAACACTTTAAAAAAACCCCCACAAACAAAACATTTATTTAAATGTGTGACTTGGAAAGTAATATACATTGTGCGCGGTCATGCCTTTCAGAGTTGCTTTAATTTTTAGTTAAATGAGGATAACTACCTGTAAGATGTTAATACCTAAAATCAGCATTGCAAAAAGCGAGTCTTCGGTATTTGTGAATGCTAATTCTAGATATGCCTTTTTGGTCACTATAACGGAATATTCTTTGACAGTCATAGAAGAAATGAAGTTTCTAATGAAACTCTGTTTTCCTGTTGGTATCAGTTAGCAAGCTAGCTCAAATACAGAGTTGCAAGTAGATTTCAAAATGTTAAGAATTACAGTAATATTTTGGGAGGTGCAGAAGCTTTTTTGGAGTCTGCTGCAAGGCAAGCAAGCCAGTGGTCAGACAATACAGGAATGGTAAATAGAATGCAACAGAAACAAACTGGGGAAAAGGGACAAGAGAAAATAACTTTCAAGCTACTGGGGATTTGGCATTTTGTGGGTTTGGTTTTTGTCTTTGTTTTAAGGAAAAAAGGAGGTTGAGAGGAAAAAGAGATTAAGAAAGAGTTCTGAATAGAAAATTGGAGTGGGACTGAGAGGACAAAAATCTAAGACATTGGAGGCATCTTTTTCAGGTCAAAAGTGTTTATGAAATCCTTGGCCAAGAAAGGCTAGGATGATATTTATTTGTTTGTTTCTCCAGTATTAATGATGATAAACTGTTGGTTCACCCCTCTTACACCCTGGTATTCCAAACTTGCCGCTTTGTTTAACTACATTACCATTATTGTTCTGGGATAGCCTTTTCAGATGTTTAGATCCTGAGTATTCCTACTGCTTCAATGTTAATTTGCTTTCATTGTGATCCGCCAGTGAATGATTATCTTGTTAATCTAAATAATAACTGTATCTGAGGAATAACAGATTATCATCATCACTAGGTATAAAAAAGAAAGCTATTTTTAAGCCTTCCGGTTGTATCAGCAACAAATTCAAACTATTCAGGGGTTAAATTTCTCTCCTTTTTTTTTTTAACACTTTTAAAATGAACAATATGTATTTTGTCAGTAAAGCTGTACTTAGGATATTAACATTTGGATAAGATGATTCTTTCTCTACTCCCTCTCTCCAACCCTGTTTTGTTTTAGATCAGCAAAAGAGGCAGAGGACAAAATAAAAAAGGCATTAGAAAAGGGAGAAACTCTCCCTACAGAAGCCAGGTTTGACTCCAACTGTATTACACCAGGTAAGATAACTTGTTATTTATTTAAATTTAAGTGTTTAGATTTATGTTTTTTACATCTCTACTTAGGCACTATTTTCCCATCTGAAGACTTTTTTTTTTTTTTTTTTTTTTTAAATTAGAGGACTGAATCAATAAAGATTCAAGTAAGTTGGGAACACAATTTTTAATAACTTTTTAGAATGAGACAGTATTCGAACCCGACAAAAATCTTTTAGATTGCTATGGAAAAAATCCAACATCTTGGGGGGAAAAAAAAAAAAAATCTGTCCCCTTCATCTCTTGCAAAATTTTTATTTGTTGCTTTTTTCATGAATACTTTTGAATGACTACTGAAAAGCTTTGTGCTTAACTTAGATTTCTGTTTTCAGGAACTGAATTCATGGCCAGATTGCATGAACATCTTAAATACTTTGTAAATATGAAGATTTCCACAGACAAATCCTGGCAAGGAGTAACGGTCTACTTATCAGGCCATGAGGTCATTGTATTTTGTTAATATTTTATTTTAAATACATTTTTATTTTATAGAAAAGTACTTACTGATGAATTTTGGGGTTTTGTGTGCAGACTCCAGGGGAAGGGGAGCATAAAATTATGGAGTTCATCAGGTCAGAAAAAGCAAAGCCCCATCATGATCCAAACACCAGACACTGTCTCTATGGCTTAGATGCTGACTTGGTATGTGCAATTAACCTAATACAAACAATAGATGTTTACAAAAGTGTGTATGTCTTTGTCTTCCTAAGCACATAGGGTTCTAAAATGTTGTTAAACAAGCATGTCATTTTGTATACCTTTTGTAACTTTTGAATTTGTGATGTAACAGAACAGCAAAATTTCTTTATACTGCTCAAATCATAAAGTAACAGTTTAAAAAAAATAATGAAGACCTTTCTGATATCTTTTTGTAATAGATTATGCTGGGATTAACAAGTCATGAGGCACACTTTGCTCTCTTAAGAGAAGAAGTCAGATTTGGTGGTAAAAAATCTCAAAGGTGAACTGCTTTAACTTTACTCTTATGAATGATGAAACTAAATCCAAAAGATACTGGGTTACTAAAACATATTTTGGAATCCATTGCATACTAAATTAACAAAATCTTAGTTTATTTTTGTGTTAGATTAGAAATTATAGAAATCAACTTGTTAAGTTGTGCATTTGAATTCATTTACGTGAGGAAATTTTATGCTCAGGACAGCTGGTAAAATATCCTTAGGGTTTTGATGTGTAGTGCTTCTTTCTTCATATCATGAATGGAGCAGCCCAGGCTGTGTTGTCATTGTTTCCATAATTGTGTTATGCAGACTCTGTCTATTTAAAATGTATTTATATCTCTGAGGTTTTATGCATGTAAGTAAATTGCTAGAATAATTACTAAAATATACTCACTTTAAGTGGCCGACTGAATGCTCTTGCTCTGGATTTTCCCATTTGAACTAACTCGTGTGCTATAATCAGTCAGGGCAAGGTGATTTGTTGCAGAACTGTGTATGTCTATGGAGCCATTCTGAAGTAACAGAAAAAATAATTCTAGAGCTGTTACTGTGGCTAGGTTCCTTCTCTGAAGGACTTTCAGCATTTATTTGGTGGATAAAGGTAGAAGGCGAGAGAGACAGAGAAATACACTTTTTTTGATACAAAAAGGATTTTGGATAATACAGTGATATATCATATAAGTGCTTAGATAAATGCATCATTTTTGCTAAGAAGCAAATGTTTTTATTGCCAAGGACAATATGATAAACATCAGAAATAAGTATTCTTTTCATAATCTTCGCAGTCAGCTTTTCACTAATACTCGTTCTGTTGGTAGTGTTGGCATGTAACATTGTAACCTTTTTAAAAGACCTTATTTATCAAGGACAAATGTGGTTTTTCCTTTTTAAAAAATAACATAAAAGTGTGATGACCTTTTGAGGGATTAATTACAGTATGAAATCAAATGCAATATGTCTTCTTTTTTTGACTTTTTTTTTTCCTCTCTCTCAAGCATTGTTCCCTATGTGGCTCCTGTTGTAATTTCTGGATCATGTTGCTCATTACAGGAATTTACTCCTGGAAGTTACAGGAATTGCCTTCTGTCAAATTGTCACTTTTATGAGTACTTACAGTTGGAAATTTGAAAATACCAAAAATATATACTAATTAATCTGTCAGCAGTTTCTTGATTGAGAGAAATTATATGTGTTACCAGGATTTTTCCAGTCCAGTGCAATGAAGAATGAGGGGCAAAATGTCCCTAGAGTCTTAGAGCATCAACCTGTGATCTGCCAATATGAAAATTACATTTTAAATGTGACAGAATTAGGTCTGAAGTTCTCAACAGCCAAGTGTAGTTCAGGGTTTGTCTTAGTAGTCTTCATATAAGCTTATGTATTACATCTTCCTCAGGTCTGTAATTTTTTTGGTGCTGTGTTGAAGCCACTAGGTAATACATATGGAGCATTGAGTATATTCTTTTCTTACAAGAAGCATTTCAAATGACTGCAGATGTAACCCAGTCAGCTTACACATGAATCTATGTACTTTGTATGTACTCAGACTAGTTCTAAAATACCTTAAGATTTGTTGGATTTGGTGCAGAGTTAGATTAGGTCCTTTTTTTGGACAATGGGATAATTATAGGAAACAGTTAATGCAATATGGAACTCCACAAAGCTGCCCTGCTTTCTCTAAGCTAGCTGTTTTAAGTCACATCTGCTGTTTAGAAGATTCTACTGCAAAACTTTATAGACTCAAACCAGATGAATCCTAAAATAGATTCTAAGAAATGTTTATACATTATTCCTCCTGCAAAGGGACAATCCTAGTAAGATTACTTGGTGTTAGGTAACCTCAGACTTATTAAATGTTCTTGTTGAACGTGTGTTTATAAATAATTAATTTAATGTTTTCAATAATTTACAGAGCATGTGCACCAGAGGAAACCACATTTCATTTACTGCACTTATCGCTGATGAGAGAATATATTGATTATGAATTTTCACCAGTAAAAGTAAGTTCTAATGGAGCTGTGGTTGAAAAAATGTGTGAGGTCTTTTTATGCAAACATGATAATAAGATTTATACTCCTATGGGATTTTTCTCTTTCTTTTTTTCTTTTCTTTTTTTTTTTCCCCCAGGAAAAGATTTCCTTTGAATATGATATTGAAAGGATAATAGATGATTGGATCTTAATGGGTTTCCTTGTAGGAAATGATTTTATTCCTCATCTACCTCATTTACACATTAACCATGATGCACTGCCGCTACTTTATAGAACATACATGGCTGTCTTGCCAGAACTGGGAGGTAAGAACACTAAGTTCAGTTGTGGAAAGCAGAAACATTAACATTCCTTTGTTAATATTTATAGCCTTTTTTAGGGCAACAGAATGTTTAATGTGTTCTATTATCTCTGAGACTTTTAAATTGAAATTTTAAAATTATTAATTTGTTAATTTAAAAAACATACTTTATTTTCCTAATAGGTTACATAAATGAAAATGGGCATCTGAATTTAAAACGCTTTGAGAAATATCTCACAAGATTGTCAGATGTAAGTAACTTCAAAATTGCACTGTATAGAACAGTATAGTCTGTTGAATATAACCTCTATATAGTGCCCTAAAATACACTATGCTATAGTTTTTAGGAACTGTTAAATGACTGTGTTTTACAGGTGGTTCAGTCAGCTGTTTTATCATTTAACTGATGGGATCCAATCAGTTGTTGTCTGGTCTTACCATAACATATGAGGGAAAGCATTGAATCGTTTGATCTATACTTCTTTCCAGTATCTTTTAGTACTGCAAGTCAAATGAGGATCCACCAGTAGAATCATGGTCCTCAGTTCTGATTGTGTCGTGAGCAGCAGTACTGGGCCAAGTGTGCTGCAGGCAGCAGTATTCTTTGCTTCTCCTGCTGGTCAGTTTCTATGTCTGGAGATCTTGGAGAGCAATATTTTTTGCAAGTTTTTTATGAACATCACTTGTAAAGAACAATGAAGCATTAACATCCTTCATTAACTAACTGGTGCACAGGAGGCGATCCTGTTAAGTGCCACTGCAGTAATCAATCCTAGGCCATATAGAGATTGGAAGGGGGAAAGTTCTCAGCCTTCTGCTGAACTTGGAAGGAGGAAGTTCATCTGCTGTCCCTGCTTCAGCCCTGTCTTCTGATTCTTGGGTAGAACTATGAAAGTGTTGGGTGTGTGGCACAAGACTATATTACTCAGACCCTATGTATTTCTGCTACTTCTAGAGTTGATAGCGAAGCACTGAAGTTATCTAACTTTTTTTTGTTACCTGTTGCTGACTTACTGAAAGAAAATAGAATATGACTTGCATTTATGTTATATATTGCTAAGAAAAAAATTGTTTATATTAATCTATTAGTTTAGATATAGCTATAGAGCAAAATGTTTATGTAGGAATGACTTGAGATGTAATCTATTGCATGTACTAAAAAGACATTGTTAAAAATTTGGCATCCCTTAACTATTTCAAAACTTACTTCAATCTTTCTGCACAGTTTGATCGTGAGCATTTCAGTGAAGTCTTTGTAGATCTAAAATGGTTTGAAAGTAAAGTAGGCAATAAATACCTCAACGAGGCAGCTGGTATGGCAGCAGAGGAAGCCAGAAAAAATAAACAAAAGAAACAAAAGGTTAGTGTTTTACATGTGCAATTTTGGAAATAAGAATGTTACTTTCTGCAAATCAGTAATTTGATTTTAGACAAATTAATTGGCATAAACCTGTTTTGAGATTTTTTGAGATCAGAAAAGATACTAAAATCTAACATTTGAGGAACTGTCTGTTATGGATTGCTGGTTGTGAGTGATGAAATGGTTACGTCAAGGTCAGGTTCTCATAGTTTCTGAAGTCTTGTAAACCTGTAACATAATGCTTTATGTCAATTTATCTGTTCCTCACCTGTTCTTTAGTGCAGTGTGTGGTTTGTAAGATGTTAGCTCTTCCTGTAATGAGGTATGTTTTGTTGGTGGTTGTTTTCTTATTTACCACAGAAGTTTGGAGCAGCTGTATAGTATTAGCTAGCCATCTTAACTGATCTTTGAATGGCAGTGACAGTCAGGAGCTTGCATATCTGAAGTTCAAGGGGAGAGGGCCGACTTTAATGATTCTGCTGACTGAAAGTTACTCAGTGCTGTACACAAAAGACAGTGTGTAGTGTGAGAATGAAGTGAATGTTTGGCTTGTTTGACTTTCTAAAACACAATTTCTTGTATCCTTACTTCCTATGAAAGTAATTTGAACTCTTGAAAATATACTGATGAAACATTTGGCTGCATACTGGTGCTCTACCACCATGTGTGATGTACATAAAAATGCTTAAATGTATACTACATAGTTTTGGAAATAGTTGTAGTTTAGAAAACAAACACTTGGATAATTTTAAAGGTAGTTAAGATTTAATTTGAGACTGCTCCTTTGTCTGATCTGTATGGCTAAAATAATTTTCCCTAGGCAAATATGAGAGAAAGAAATGTAGTGGGGTTTAAACTAAATAATAATAATATTTATACATCTTGATTATAGCATTTTGGATTGCAGATTATATGATTGTGAATGAGGTATGTGAATGTTATTCTTTACTTTTACCTTATCTCGAATATTAATTTAATAGGCTCAGGAAAATTCAATATGTTTGGCTGCTTTAGAAAAAAATGAAGGTGAAGGCACCCCTAAAAGTAAGTGCAAATAATTTTTCAGTATCTATATATATACACACAACAAAAAAGCCTTGTTAATTTGTTTGTATATTTGGAAGCTGTGTAATAATTTTGTGTTAGAGATGACCTTAATCTAAATGAAAGATTGGGATATGAAATGGTACATAACTGGGTTATGGTGAGAGGGAGTAGGGTTAAAGCTTTTCAAGTGCTTCTTACCTGACCAGTGTTTCCATGACGAATTAAAGAAATGAATGAGCAAATCCTCAACAACCTTATGTTTTTGACAGTTGTATGCCTAGGTATTTTGTTCTAGAGGTAGGGACAAATGGACGGATTTTTATCTGGCTTTGGGGTTTTGGTTGTGTTGATTATGTTTTGAAACTCAGTCCACTTGTAGGAAATGTCTTTTGCTCATGTTTTGAAATTTAATGTCAAAAATATATAAATGTTACTCCATGATATAAGATGATGTTGCTGAAAAAAATAGATGAACTTTTAAAATTTAACATTTTCTTAAATTTTTTTCTGATGGCTCATAAACCCTTCTCCATTTTTGTAATTGGGCTACAAAATGGGCTGCCTGTCTTTGAAGGAAAAAAAGAGTTCCAGACTTTCTCTGGGTACCCAAAGACTTTGTTTGATTGTTTCATGTTACTTTCAGTGCAAGGAAGGTATGAGCACCTGTGACTGTGAATTGAAGAACTGAATGCTTCAAACTTTATTGTAGTAGACAAGGTAATGTTAATACTTTTTCTTTTTTTCCATGACTGCTTTTTCAGCTGCATTGGAAGATGAAGCAGAAGATGATGATCTGTTTGAAACTGAGTTTAGGCAATACAAAAGAACTTACTACATGACTAAAATGGGTGTAGAAGTAGTTTCTGAGTAAGTGTATGCCTTTTCTTGTTTTTCTTTTTTTTCTTTTTTTCTTTTTTTTTTTTTTTTAACGCCAAAGACAAGTCTTTGCATATGTCTAATTCAAGACACAATATTCATCCACATTGAAAGCAGAGAAGGCATGGCAGTGTCCTGCAGCAGTGATACTTTTGGCTAATGCAAGAAGAGCTGCAAGTCAAGTTTTCTGTAACAAGTATTTGAGGACCAGAGACAAAAAAATCCATTAGCATTAAATGAATCTAGAAAACCACAGTCTTATTAGGTTCCCAAAATGTTCTGTCTTCATTCCTATATGTAAGGTGCTAAGTAATTTTTCTATACCACTGAAAATGAGAAAAAATAGTGAGTATTTTTCCTTTTTCTTTTAAGTGACTTCTTGGCTGATCAAGCTGAATGTTATGTCCAGGCAATACAATGGATTTTGCATTATTATTACCATGGAGTTCAATCATGGAGCTGGTAAGAAAAATTGTCAAATGAGAAATTGCTTAAAGATTGAGCGATATTTTCACCTGGTATGCTGGGAACATTTAATATTATTCTGTTTGTTTTTGATCTGTGAACATTGCTGTGCTATAATAAAGTAACTTAGGAGGCTTTTTTCCCCTGCAGGTATTATCCTTATCATTATGCGCCTTATCTGTCAGATATTCACAACATCAGCGAACTCAAAATCAAATTTGAGCTGGGAAAACCTTTCATGCCATTTGAACAGCTTCTTGCTGTACTTCCAGCAGCTAGCAAAGATCTGCTACCTAAAAGCTACCAGGTAGGATTTAAAATGAAATTGCGTTTATCTGTTGCTTACTGGTTGTCTGCTTTATTTTGAAGTAACTCTTTTTTTTGATATTTTTGCATGTCCTCTTAGTTATATTCTACTTCTAAATGTTATGTGTATAGTTAAATACTTCTACTTATTACTATTCTTAGTACATTGTAAAGTTAATAATAAATACAAAATTTTGCATTTGCTAAGCAATTTCAGAGCAGGAGAGTTAAATGATAAATGCTGAATTCCTGTTCAACCTTGAATTGGTTTTAATACCAGCCTTCCTCTACCACTTCCTAGAATTAGTGCGAAATTATCTCTGATATTGTTTAATTCCGTTGTTGTATTTTCCTAGCATTTGATGATTAGTCAAGACTCTCCTATTATAGAATATTATCCACCAGATTTTAAAACTGACCTAAATGGAAAACAGCAAGAATGGGAAGCTGTAGTGTTAATCCCATTTATTGATGAGGTAGGTTCTTTCAACATCTGCTGTCTGTAAAGGCTTAATAACAAATCTGCTCAACTTCTTAATTAATTAACACTTATACATGCAATTAAATGGAAGTTTAAATTAACACTTGATAAGACTGCAGAAAAATATAAATATTTGCTGCCTGGGGAGTAAG
The DNA here is from genome assembly GCA_028020825.1 of Podargus strigoides. Taxonomy (NCBI): domain Eukaryota; kingdom Metazoa; phylum Chordata; class Aves; order Caprimulgiformes; family Podargidae; genus Podargus; species Podargus strigoides. The sequence goes on from CM051628.1 coordinate 15,855,829, forward strand.
GATAGATTAAGTTACCACAAACAAAGTTAGCTTCAAGTGGGAGAAGTCTTAAGTAAGGGATGTGAACTTTTCTTGTTTGTTCGTGTTTTTAATCAGCTATTCAAATATTTAGTTTCAGATTGTTTGAGAAGAAAAATCTGATCCTACATACATATGAAAATATAGAGTGTCTGTAGGTGAAAAAAAAAAAAAAAAAAAAAGAAAAACTTGGAAAAAAACCCAAGTCTTTTTACAGAAAATATCTTCACATGAACACAAGTAATGGGTAGAAGATTTGAAGTACAAATCAAACAGTAAAACATTAATGGAGAGGAATAAAATAGTAATGTTTTCCTTTTGTGTGTAGCATAACAGTATTATATACGTTGTTGTAATACTTGTTATCAGGTTAAATTTGAGCACATCAAACAGTGGATGAAAGTAAAAGTGCAGATTAGATGTTAAGATTAACAGGTTGTGTTATGTGCCTATCAGTTGTTTCCATAGATGGCAGTGAAACATTGACAGGACTTAGTCTTCTCACAAAAGACAGCAGTTGCTACTTGAATGACCCTAAGGTTTTGAAGCTTGTTCAATAGTTATTTTGCAGAATTTAATGATAACATCTAAAATATTTTTAATATTTCTTTGTACGTTAATGTAAAAGGCAAAATACAACTAGCCTTTGGAAACATATTTGCAGAAAGGTAATCTTTGTTCTCCAAAGCCATTCCATTTTAATTGTCCTGTTTGTGTCAGGGAGCTGGGATATGAGGAAGGGTGAGGCTGCAATTAGACAATTAACACATTAACCAGAAAAGTCCAAGTATGCACTTTCCCAGTGTAGACATTTCTGTGCCAGTTGTTATTGCCAGTTTCATGTACTCTAATTTCTCTAAAATTTAGAAACGACTGCTGCAGGCCATGGAATCCTGTAATAAGTGCCTGAAAGAAGAGGAGAAACGAAGAAATACTCACAGTGCTTGCTTGATGTACTGGTATGACAAAGATGCAGAGTTCCAGTACATGTCACCATGGCCAGAGAAATTCCCTGCAGTAGAAAGATGTCATACAAGGTAACAGTGGCATAAGTATTTGAGAGTAGACTAAAAGTAGTTAGAATACTTCTAATAACATTTTAACCAAAGCTCGTATATGCCAATATAAACACTGAAAAATGTAAATGTTGAACTAGATGTTACTTGTTGCAGGTAGCACAGTAAAAGTATTTGTTCCTTTCCCTCAAATGTTACTTTGCAAAATAGATGAACCAATGCTAAGTTGGCAAGAACACTCTAGAGAACTACAAAACTTTGTATGACATAGAGGATGAAAGACTGATAAATCATCACTAATGTCAGATATTTGTGTCAGCACACTAATTCCAGACCATTTGTAAAATAAGTAAACGTTTGCATCCAGTGCAGGGAGTTTAACACAAGTGTGTTGTTCACTTTCCTCTCACTGAAAGTAGCTAGCTTCATTTAACACAGGCTGAGGTTTCAAGATTAAATGAAAACATATCCTTAATAGTAGTCAAATTTAAAGCAAAACAGAGGAGGAATGCCTGTTGCAGGATTGCACTCAGTGAAGAACGAATACTTGTGAAGATGAGTGATGCTATATGGAATCGTTGCGAGTTTAGAATTTGACAATAACAATGAATTAAAAAAGTGTGATTGGGACATACTGTGGCTTGAAGCTTTGTCATTTTCTTAGTGAGTAGTCTCTTTGCAGCAATAGCGTGGGGTTTTATAGTCCTTTTTATAGATCCCAAGTGGCTTAAATGAATTACCACCTTACAGGAAAGTCAAAGGCTGTGTCAATTAATGAGTGTTTGAGTGAGTCATAAGAGTTGCTAGAGCTGAAGGTCAAGTTATATGAGCAAACCTTGTGCAACTTGATTTTTAGGTATAAAACAATACCTTTGGATGCCTGGCATGTAGAAATGACCCACAATAAGATAACTAAAATCAACAAGAGTGCATTGTATTTTTGTGGATTTCCAACTTTAAAGCACATCAAACATGAGGTAAAATATTTCTCTCTTCTGAAATTTTCAATTGTATTTAATAGATAACTATCTAACAGTTCAAATAAGTTTTACGTGCTGTTTTGTTTTTACCCAGTTCTATCTTAGAAAAAGTGGTGTACAGGTGTTTCAACAAAGCAGCCATGGAGAGAACATGATGTTAGAAATCATAGCTGATGAGAACTCAAAAGAACAGGTAAGCATTTAGCTCCTAACAAAAAAAAACAAAACCAAAACAGACAAAAAACCCTTGTCATAAAAAGACTGAATTTATTAGTCAGATTTGAAATGTTGGTTATGTATACCTTTTCGATAGTGTGTTATAGGAAAAAACCATTATAGAGTAGTACCGAAAAAGTTTGGAAAAAAATGTAAAACCCAAGCATTTCTTAAAGAATAGTTAAATGTATTGAATAGTTAATTTTAAAAAATATATTTAGATTTTTTTTTACAACTTTATTTAACCAGTAATGCTTTATTTCAAAATGAGTTCTATGTATAAGTTGTTAAAATTCGATTAATAGAAAGGAAAGTGAAATATGGCTGTATACTCAAGGCCATAGAATTAATTGCTGGAGTAAGAACTCTGGAGTTCTTAGTTCCCAGCCCCAAGTTGAGACCATTAGGTGTTAGTATTCTCAGTATCTATTTTAAAAACACCAGCTGAATCAGTTCACCAAAATGATCAGCAGTGTTGGTTCACAATGAAAACTTCTATTGACTATTGGAGCCAATAGTAAAAAATAAAGTTCATTAGCATTCAAGTGCTAAATTTGTGTGGGAACAGTCTATAATTTTGGGAATCTGCTGAATGATTTAAACCTGTCCTGACTTCAGAATATTAAATGTCAGTCTCCTTAGTAGAGTTTCTGGCATTTCCCTGTGGTAGCCATCAGATGTTCTCAGGTAAGGTGTTGGTGAGACTCAATAGTAGACTAATTAGTAGTTGGAAATGGTATAAATGCAAGAAAGCTGGGTCTCCAGACCAGTTCCCCTTTTCTTCTGTGTAGCTGAGTGTACAGACACTTTTTTAATCAGTCCCTTTTCTCAACAAAGCAGACTTACACCTTCTACTTAAATGAGACTGATAAAAGTATTAGGGGAAAGAGTTGATGCAGAGACATGAAGAAGCAAAATATTTTTTCTAAATCCTTTAAAAGCCAACTCTATTTTGTAATCAAAAATATCACGTAGGAAAAGACAAATCCAGCACAAGAAAAAGATTTCTGAGATAAATAACTAAATAAAACCAGGAAAGGAGAGATGAGAAAAACTACAAGATAGGATTTTACAGTAGAGAGATAGGGGAGAGTGAATATTCAAGATATGTGGCAAAAAGAATTAAATAAGCCAATAATATATTCAAAAACAGTAGAAACTCATTGGAAAAACAGAACATAATGTGAGACTAAAATGACAGAAGCTGGTGATGTCCTGGGATGTAAGTGCTCTTTCTTTACTTCAGTGAGATACAAAAGTAAAATCTATGGTACAAAATATTTCACTGAACTCAAATTGTCAGTTTGATTGTTGTGTCCAAGAGACACAAATAGTTCCAAGTGATTTAACAAAAAAAGTACACAGTAAGACTATACCAGAAATGTAAATAAACCCAGGTCTTACAGCTAACATATGCTACATGTAAACAGCCACACTTGGAAAACGATACTTTGTCCTAAAAAATGAAATATGATTCTCCATTTCTAGTCAGAAATGTAATATGTATCAAAATATAATGTAATAAGCTAAAATGAGATTTTTATTCTGGAAAAAACCCAACCCTGTTCTTTAACTGGACAAGTTTTTATTGCAAAAGCCATTTGAAAATATTTTAACAGAAGTATTTTAATATGTTAAACAATTAGTAACTTCTGGGTGTTTTTTCAGGTGGTAGAAAATGTTGCCAGTTTAGTACTTGGGAAGCGTGTTTTTGTTAACTGGCCACACCTTGAAGAAGCCAGAGTTGTTGCTGTGTCAGATGGAGAAACTAAGTAAGAGACATTTCATAATAACGTTTTGTCATCTTTGTTGTTTTATTCAAAATAAGTTCCTTAGGCTGTACAAAAGTTTTGGTTTTATTGTAATATTTGCTAACAACAAATTAGTCCAGATGTATCCGAGGCTGGTTGATGGAAGAGCCTTGGTTTAACGTTGTACTGAGGTTTAGTTATCTCTGTAGAAGTCTTGTCCATCAGTATTTTGCTATGGATGTAGAAGTTTGGGAGAGCTCATTCTTAACTTTGAGAGGAAAATGCATGCACAGGAATCCACAGAGAATAATGTAAAGGAGAACATTTCTATGCAGTCTTCCTTTCAGCACATTCACTGGTATTTTTTATTAAAAATATGCTGTGTGGCCTGTTGTGGAAGGGTAGAGAAAACGATACTGCACGTTTTCCATGTCCTTAACAAGCAATTTCGAACTATTTTAAGTTTTGCTCACAGTTGGTTATGTCTAGGTTAATCTTATTTGGTTAAATTTATGCCTGTCATAATGTTCTCAAGGTTTTATTTGGAAGAGCCACATGGCACACAAAAGCTTTACATGGGAAATGCAGTGCCCCCAACTAAAGTGGCATACGTTGGAAATAAGGAACAAAGCATGTGGTTAAAAGAAGTTCAAGGCATTTCAGAGCAGTAAGTAACTTAGAAAATTAAAGTGTAACTTTGCATTGTATAGCTTAGCTATGTTTTGTTGCTAGACCTAAATTACAGACCTAAATAGCAGGGAAGGGCTGCTACATACTTGATGATAAAGGTTAATGAGTCTGCTGGAATTTAAAAAAACAACATAAAAGAGCTTATGTTGAAATTTCAGAATATGTGGAGTTAGTCCCTAGGTATTTAAAGTCAGATGCTGTTACAAAAGAATTCTCAAATGGATGAATTTCAGTATTTATTCTCCCACTCAGTTTTCTGTTCTGGTCTTAGTGATCTTCAGTTGTAGGAATTATATAGAACAGAGTCACACAGTATGAAGTTACAACTTCAATAGTTTAGCATTGTTAAATTTGAATACATCTCTTGCTCTTCTAGAATGTGGCTGCCCAGTGGAACACAACTGAGCCACAGCAGCTTGCCAGTTGATTATCTGTCATTTGAGTTAACAGCCTTAATTACCACTGACCCTTCCCACTGTAAATGTAAAATGTGTTTAAATTAACACACTTAGCTACATAGCGATGGCTATGCAACAATGGATAAGCAATTGGTTAAGCTGCTTATTCTGGGTGGGTTTATAAAACAGGAAGCAAACTATTAGAATCTTTTTGTTAAGAGGTTTGGGGTTTGCTTGGTTTTGTTTTGTTGGTTTTGTTTTATTTTATTCAAGAAATTAATTCCACCCTCTTGGTGCAGTTCTCTTTACTGTAATCAAACTAAATCTTCTTCTTTGTATTCAGCTACCAGAGAAGAAAAGGAATAATTATTCATGAAACCTCAATAGTTGTATATGCTCAGTTACTCACTGGTAATAGATATCAACTAAACCAAAATGGAGAAGTTTATTTGGAGAAGCAGTGGTCAAAACAAGTTCTTCCTTTCGTTTACCAAACTGTTGTCAAGGTAAATATAATAGTTCAGTATCTTCTTGTACATAGTTCCTTACTCCATTTGGGGTGGGAGAAAGCGTGGAGGAAAGAGTGTATGCTCCTTTAAAACAAAAGAATGAACAAAAATAAGCATTTTAAATTAATGTAATTTATTGTATAAAAACTGTAATGTGCTTAGGCGAGTATTTTGTCACAAAATTTGGGACCCTGCTGCACAGTTTAGAGATCTTATTGAAAAAATGGCTTTTGTCATCTTTTCACTGATGGTATTTTGAATTAAGTACTGTAGAGATGCTTACAAGGTAGCATAGTTGCTTGTGTAACGGCCTTTGTAATATAACATGAATTTCTTTACCTTTGATGAATTATTTCAGACTCAATGTTTTAGAATAAGCGTCTACTTATATAAACTTCTAAATTATTCGACTGGAACTGAATGATACTTAGCGTTATCAATTTTGTATTCTTTCATGTAGGATATCAAGGCCTTTGACTCTCGTTTTTCAAATATCAGAACTTTGGATGACCTGTTTCCTCCTGGAAGTACAGCCTTTATGCTGGGATCTCCTTACTACGGCTGCATGGGAGAAGTTAGTTTCAATAATTTCATATTTTATTTTCCCATAGGACTGCTGTTTTAAATAAAATGGAAAAAAACCCACCTTTTTTCATGTGTTATGTTTCTCTCCAAGGTTCAAGATTCCCATGATGTCATCACAGAAGGTAGAATTCGTATAGTTTTCAATATTCCGTGTGAACCCCAGCTTGATCCTTTAATACAGAACCAGCATGTAAGTGCTTCTGGTTTTCTAGTAGAAGCTTAAACAGTGTGTCAAATATATCTTGCCATGATAAATGTCTTTAAGGGATGCTTCCATGTTACTCATTTGCCCTTTGTATAAAAACCCTTATCCTTTGGGAATTGCCAATATTGTTTGTTTGTTTGTTTTAAAGAAATATTCTGTGAAATACAATCCTGCATATATTTTGGCCAGCCGTCTTGCAGTAAGTGGATATCTTGTCTCCAGATTTACAGGGAGTATCTTTATTGGAAGAGGATCAAAGAAAAAGTAAGTTCTCTTTGTGAATTTGGACTGTAGAGAAGCTTCTAAATTCTAATCCAACTCTGCAGAATTTCTGCTATGTTTAAGTGCTGTTCTTAGGAAGCGTGTAACTGTTTTGTGAGGTAACGCTTTCTTTTTCTTGTATTTGCTGTAAACTAAATTTATGTGCTGTGTTTTTCACTCCTATTATAAACTTTTTAATTTTTGTTCACTGGAGAGTTGTTCTGTTGGCCTTAGTATTGTAAAAAGGCATAAACTGACTTTCCTGGTTAGCAGTTTGCATAATTGAAGCAGGAGTTTGGATTGAGTTTGCCACACTGAGAATAAAAAGCAGAACTGGGATCTAATTTTGTTGTACTTATCATTACTGATAGTATAAAGGAATAATAATTGTATCTGTAATTCTTTTTAAAAACTAGTTAAGGCTAAAACTGCATAAAATACATAAGGGAAGCAATCCCTACAGTTCTCCAAATGTCAGAACTGTGTTTCCTCGGACAGCTCACTAAAGAAGTGGTTGATGCATGAGCATCTTCTTGTGATTTAACATGGATATTTGTTCCCCACTGACTGTTCAGGGACATCCTTCTACATCTTGGTAAATGCCAGGTAGATTGTGGTTGATTAGATCTCAATTAAGGAAGAAGGGTGAAATATTCCCTACCTTCCTTTGCAATAAGGTATGGGCATGCATGTGGACAGCTGCCGTAGCACAACTTATGTCCTGTAACATTTACCGCTGTCATGATGCTAACAATTAAACAATACAATCAATTTAATTTTTCTGTAATTTAAGGCTGAGGATGTATGTTTATGTGTTTTTTAATGTATGTACACACACACACATATATACTATTGCATGTTAATAAACTTTTTCTAATTGCCAGTCCTCATGGAGATCACAAAGCAAATGTGGGGCTAAACCTGAAGTTTAATAAGAAAAATGAAGAAGTTCCTGGCTATACTAAGAAAGTTGGAAATGAATGGATGTATTCTTCTGCAGTAGAACAGCTACTTGCTGAGTATTTAGAAAGGTAAATATTGGATACAAACTTCATCCAAATTATTCACCTTCATATCAGTTTCTGGGTTTTGTTCTCTGGACACAGGTCTTCCAAGAGCTGTCTTTTATGCCAGCATTTTCTCTCCAACAGTCTCTCCTTCAAAGGAAAAGCATATTTTGGGATAGAGTAATTTTGACAGCAGCTTACCCTTCAAAAATGAGCAGTATGACACAAAATTAAATAAAAAATACTCTATCTGGGCTCCAGAAATTTTGAAGCCTGTCAAAGTTTGTTTTGATGAGGCTTTTCTGTGCTCTATGCTGATGTAAAACTGAATTTGTCTTCCATTTATTCATTTTTTTAGGGTCCCTGAACTATTTAATTATATAGCTAAGAACAGCCAGGAAGATATCTTCTATGAAGATGACATTTGGCCTGGGGAAGATGAGAATGGGTAAGCCATCTTTCTTTTTTTTTTTTTTTTTTTTTTTTTTTTCCCCTTATTTCTAGAATAAGTAGAATAAAGGCTGACGACATTGTGAAATTGGTGTGATTGTATAGTGGCTGCTATGTAACTGAAACCTTGCTGTTCCTTGAGCAGCATGGTTGCCCAGGGATGACTCTAGAAAAAATTACCAGAGTGTTGTACATTCCAGTTGTGGAGTCCAGGTGTCTGTCAGACTCCTATCTCGAGTGCAATAAATAAATGTAATTTTCAGTGGCTACTTTATAATGCTTGCTTTTCAAGTAACCTTCAGTAAGCATAGTTATGAATAGTTACAAAGTCACCAAAAGATCATTTTTGGAAAATAAGCAATAGTTATTTTAATTGTTTAAGATCTCTTTGAATTTGAAAAATAACATGGACAGAATTTGAAGTACTCTGCGTATTTTTAATATGCATTCAGTCAGTTTCATGGGAGGCAAGAAGCAGCCTTTGTTCCAGATACAATATAGTAACATTAAAAAAAAGCTTTTATTACTAGCTAGTAAGCCCTATCCATGGGCCGGAGTTGGTAAGTCTGCATGATGGCGTGCTCTGCAGGCCTCTTACTGGGTGTGTGTACCATTATGGGACTCTTCTGTTATAAGAATCTCAGGCTTGTGCTCCATTTTATTTGAGAGGCATGCCCTGAAGTTCTTTCTTGAATTGATGTGAGAAACAGCTGGTCACAGAACCTTTAATCACAGCTGGACATGGTTAGTTGGTTGGATGCAAACATCATTTACTGAATAGTTTTAATTATTTATTTTTTTAATTTTTTACTGAGGCAAAACTTCAGGTTATAGTTTTCGAACAGGCCTGCATGATTCAGCTAGTTAGTTTATTTTAACCCCTATTGTAAACTCATACAGAACTCTTTAATTCTGTTACTTTATGAATGTATACAAGCAGTGTGCCTATATCATAATACTTGACTGATTAAATCAGGGGACGTTTATGCAGTTAAAAGTTTTAATTCATATCGTTTTTTATTTAGAGCTGAGAAAGTTCAAGAAATTGTTGCCTGGTTAAAGGCACATCCTGTGTCTGCTTTGTCTCGCTCATCTTGTGACTTGCAAATCTTGGATGCAGCCATTGTTGAGAAAATTGAAGAAGAAATAGAGAAATGCAAGGTATGCAGCTTGGCATCAGTGTGAGCAGGGATGAACCAAAAAGCAGCTGCTAATTATTTTCCAAGTTCTTGGATTAGGATAAGACAATTGAAGATTACTTGTCATTCCAAAAAAAAAAATTACATTCTGTATTCTAAGATCTGAATTTGTAATGCGAATTGTCCCATAAATTCAGGAGAGCTCATTATTCGTCTTTTTAATTGACTCACTCTTTTTGAGGCGATTAAGCAGCATTAGGCCATACTCTGAACACTGCCTTTTGCTGATTTCAGAAAGGAACAGGTGTCAGTATATGTTCTGAACTACTGAAGTGCTGTTTCTAAGTGCAGTCCCAGCTTTTCTTCCCTTGCAGTTTCTCTTTGGTCTGAGGAAAATTAGAAAGTTGTTTTCTGAAGGCCACAGATGAAAAAAAGGGGCCAAGGAAATGACTAAAGGAAAAGCTAAAGGCAAAGCCACATGAAATAATGGGCTTATTTCTTTGAAATTATTTGCAAGGACATGTTAATAAAATTGGTGTGAATTCTGAAATTAACTGAGCAATGCAAAAGCTTTGGTAAGAAATCAGTCATGTTTTAAAAACTGGACTTAGTAATTCTAAAGACTTCATGAAAGCTGTATACCTTTATCTAAAAGAAACAAAAGAATTCTACATTATCTTTTTAGGTGTTTTGTTGTACCTGAAATCCAGTGTTGGTTCCTACACTAGTTCGTAATGACTTTCCGTTCCTTTCTTTAGCAGAGAAAGAGCAACAAGAAGGTGCGAGTAACTGTGAAACCCCATTTGCTGTACAGAGTAAGTGATGTGAAAAGGCTTTTTTTTCCAAGTTAAGCTGTCCAGACCATAAGCTTACCAACTTTCAGAGAGTGAAATTTTATGATAGTATTGACGGAAGAAAAAGTTTTATGATGATCAATTTGAGAACTGTAGTCTGTCTCTAGGAGATAATTTCTACTAAGTACAAACTCCATCATGTATTATACTGACTTTCAGTTCTTTTTTTACCTTCTGTCCTTCATGCTTCTACAGTTCTTATTGGCTCTATAATAATGACAAAATTAAGATGTACTTCCCATTTGTTTCTTCTTCCCTGGTTTGCTTTTTGTTCAGTTCTTGACATATGACCAACTGCTCATCTCGCCTGGTATTTCATAGATACCTGTGTTACTGATACAGCCAGGTTACACTTGATGGTTTTATTTTGTCTAAATTGATCCCCTTGATCTGCTTTGGATCATGTACAGCACTGCTGTTTCTCAGGCAGAAGCAGTGAGTGAGATTTTTTAATTTTTTTTTCCAGAAAGTTTGCTTTATAGTGTGTTTCAGATACTGTTATAAATGTATTTTGATTGTAATCTCCATTTTTTGCAACCATTAACACAGTCTGCTTGTTGTTGTCAGCCCTTAGAACAACAGAGTGGGGTTGTTCCAGATCGAGATGCAGAGCATAGGCTGTTTGATCGTGTTGTCAATGTGAGAGAGAACTTTTCTGTTCCAGTTGGTCTTCGAGGTACCATTATAGGAATTAAAGGAGGTAATACTTTCTTCATAATTGTTATAGCGTTATAGCTCTATAACAGTTCAGCTAGTGATGTGAAAGCAGGCTTCAGAAAAGTGTTTTGTATAATAGTTGTGAATGCATAAAAATTTATTGCCTATGAAGCACATGCAACTTGAAGCCACAAATGACATATTTACTGATTTGAATTAAACCTACAGGTATTCAGTTGTAGTTTCATGTGTTAGACAGCTGTACTTTGAATAAGAAATTACTTACACTTTGTTCCATTTTAATATGAAGAGAGCAGAGAGATCAATGTGAGAGAACACAGGCTGCAAAAAAGGAAAAAAATGAAGTTACGGAAAGATCTGGGCAAAGTTAAGAGAATTAGAGGTAAAAAGAAGTATTAGCCATAATACTTAGGTTGAACATAAATTTTTATCAAATATAATTTGTCTCCAGTTGTTTTATTTGGAATTTGGTTTTTACTCTGTGATACGCCATTTCTGTTAAATGGCATGGATTTATACCTTCTTTGACAAGAAGATTATCCATAAATAGTTTTCAGGTAAACAAAAGTGTAGCAGTTTGAGATCTAGTAACAGAAATTGTTTTCTTACCTGGCATTTAAGTAGTTGCTTTCTCATTCAGTTTGCATCAACAGAACCTTAAATAGACTCAAGTGCAACTTTTTTAAATAGGCATTTTTTTCTGCATAATGACTATATACTAGTATAATTTTAAAGGACTGTTGGACTGTCATTATGCAAGAAGGTAATGTTAAAGCTGTCAGATTCCGACTGCCTGAATAATGTAAACATGGCTTGGATCTCTCTTTTGACAGTTTCTGACGACTTTTAACATTACCTTCTTGCATAATGACAGACTAATACAGCCATATATGACTTTGAGAAGCATTTCTGAATTGCTGTTAATGAAATCACTTATTTAAGGAATAAGGATTTTTTTTGTTGCTAATTACTTAGGTTTTGGTATTTTCATTATTTATTGCATAACTAATATAGATATTTACATAATCTAGATGAAAACAGCTACTGTTACATATATAGGATGATATTTTACTTTTTCTATAGCCAGCAGAGAAACAGATGTACTCTTTGAAGTTTTGTTTGATGAAGAATTCCTTGGAGGCCTAACTATAAGGTTTGTGCAGGGTGTTTCCTAATAATTTCATGATATTGGTATAGATGGCATGAAATTGTTGCCTTTGGTTTGGCTGAGTGATTTTAATGCCTTTTTAAAACTTGGTTTCTCAACAGTGTTGATAAGTCTTTATTTATTTTGTATTTCTCTTTTCTCTTTGAGTAGGGATAATTTTTATGAAGCATAGTGTAATTTGAAAATGTTCTTTAGGCATTTTTGGATATTTAGAAGCTTCTGATTTGTAGAAAGCAAATATGAACCAGCAGAATAAAGTACAAGATCCAAATGTCTTTCTGAAATATGTAGAAAACAGGTTATTATCAGTGTGTCTTTAACATAAAGATTAAAAAAATAGTCAATAATCATCTGTTCCTCTGAAGGAGGGACTCTGAACTATGAATAATTGATACGTAGGCACTAAATGCTCACCACCATTAAAAACCTAAACTGTGTTTCAGGAGGTGGAGGCATGGTTAATGCTTTTGTTATAGAAGAGTTAGCACACTTTTTAAATATAAGTAAGCAGAAAGACTTCTAAATGCACGAACTTACCCAGCAGGCTTCATTTTGCTGTTATTCTTAGATAAATTAAGTTTTTTATGATGGAAGTTAGAGGAGAATCTTACCTGCTCCCTGTGTTCAGCAAGCATAACACAATCCTGTCCCTTGCAAGAGCATGCCTTGTAACACAGATAATCTTCAGTATTCAGAATGATAAAGGAAGATATAAAACTGACTAAATGCTGCTTAACTTGAGTTTATAATTCTGCTATTGGCTTCTGTTTTCTTCTCAGAAAAAGAAAAGAATATTTTTTTTCCTGGTTCATAATTTTTTACAGAAATATTTACTACAGAAGTATGCTATAACAATTCACTCATCTTGAAAATTTCTGAGCTCAGCACTGGAAGGTACAATATAAACTCAGAGTAGCAGTAATTACTGTTGTTTTCTGGTTTTGACAGCCAAAGGGGAGCACAATGAGATTAATATTGTGTGTAATTGTACTAGATTTCAGTATTGGATACAGTTTTCAGCCTCTGCTGTTCAAACTTGAGTCATTATCTTTTGACAAAGAGGCAACGGTGTTGTTAAATCCGGTATATTGAAATGTCAATGATTAAACTACATGAAACAACTATGTAATTTGTTTTTCTTAAGGTGCTCACCTGCCAGAGGTTATCGTCTGCCATCAAGTGCCTTAATTAACCTATCTCATGGCAGTCGGTCAGAAATGAGAAATCAAAAACTGACAGCCATAGTTAAACCTCAGCCAGCTGTGAATAACTACAGTGCATATGCATCTGATCTGTCATCTGTATGCTCACAAAAAGTGCATCTGGGAGGCCTCAACCATTCTCCTCGCTCCCTTTTTGTTCCTACTCAAGTAAGACTTTTCTTTCAATTGTACAAAAATGTTTTTCCCTAGAAGCTGAATTATGACCATGGTTATCTTCATTGGTCTGCACAAAATCTAATTTTTATGTCAGTATATTAGAAGTAGGATAATCCTCACCTTGGCAAAATGAGATAATCCAATGATAAAAGGGACCGAAAGCTGTTAGGAACAGTTGTGCTTTGAGTAGCTCCAGTTGCATTTCCAAGAGAAAAATACTTGGTTCAGAGCAGTGACACCACATTTGGTGTCAATGAATAGACTGTGCAGAGATGCAATTACTTCCTTAAAGCTCCGTTCCAAGTAATGCTTCCTGTAGGCCAAATTTGTCCATGCTCAGAAAGAGAAGACATTATTTCCTTGTCAATTTTGTTTCTTGGTTATGATTTGCTTTGTTTGACAGTACAGTAAAGGAGGAAAAATAGGTGAATAGGAGTTCTCATTAGTTTAATTAAACTTCATTTTTTTAGTAAGTGACTGCTTTAAAAAAAAATTAGCTTAATGGGTAACTTCATGTTGCTGTAGGTGTGTTTGAGAAGACTCGTCTAATGCTTTTGAAGTCTATATGAGAAAAACTACTTTCCAAAAGCAAATTTAAAGCAATGAAACACTTCTCTTCTTTTTTTTTTTTTTTTTTTTTTTTCCTCTCAATGATTTAGCAACTGAATAGAAGACAGCATTGCAGTCTCAGGGCTGAAAATCAGGGCAACTCTAACTCACCCCAGAAAGGATCGTTTCTCAGTGGCAATCAGAAAAACAAAGTGAGTGTTCTGATTCATTTAGCATTGGACCCAAATGTGTCTATTTTTTTTGGCCCCCTATTTAGGGTGGTTGTCCTTTTCTCATGATTATAAGATAGGTTTGTTTTAGTACATCAGATGTTTTAGTCTGGATACAGACTGGAGCAGAACTTGTCACAGTTCTTGAATGAGGATAATACCCTGTGTTATCTTTTAGATTCTAGATTTTTACATAGCTGGGCTTTGGTTCTGTGGTGACATACCTGTAATGTTATGAAGCAATTGAGCCTGACTGATAAGGCCTTACAAAATAAGGCATTAATAATAAAATTTAAGAATACTACCAGTATGAGAGCCTGCTTTTGAAACCACTTTGAATTATTATCTGAGTTTAATTATACTCGGTGATCTTTCCTATGTTCATAACTTCAATTAACAAAACAAAACCAATTTCAAAACAAACTAAGCTCATTTCAGTTTACTAGTGATTCTTAGGAATGTGCATTATATAAATACAACCCACCACAATAGCCTATTTCATAGATTAAATACTTGCAAGTTCTATGGTCAGTATGAAAATTTCTGTTGTCTGAGCACTGTTCAACTTGGACATTACGATTTTCAGAATGTCTTTGTATATGACTAGCTGTTCAAAAGTTGAGTTTATAGCTGCTGAGTTTTTTGAGGGTCTTGTTTCTTATTTTGTCAGGCACAGAGCAAGCAAGATGATGAATTCTGTGGCATATGGCAATCATTGCAGAATTCTGGGAAGTCTCACCACATTCAGCAAGACATGCATGAGAAGGTTAGTCTGTAAACTTTAAACAGATCCCTGTGTTCAAAATAGGTACTTAATTTTATACGTCAGTTCATTCTGTCAGAAAACTTTCTAGTTAATGTTACAAATAAATCCTCTGGTTGAAAGTATTGTTACACAAGGTATGCATAGTTCTGGAAGGAGGTAATCCTATGGGACTGCTATGTAAATGAAAGATATATAATTATCTAGTTAAGGTTTGATGTTTGAAATCCTAGGGTGCAGTTCTACCTCAGGAAATCAAGCTGGGAACTGGCAATCAGTTCTATAAGCCAGGATTCAATGACAGCAGCTTTAAAGGTCAGCAAAGAAAACAGGAGCCATACAAAAAATGTAAGTACTATAATTAGAAACTTTGTTTAGCAAAACAACTTGTTTTTTCTGATCTTCATTGAAATGCTTATTGAGTGTTTTGTAGATATTGACAGAAAATAGTTCATTATAGTTATATAAACACTCTGTCACAATTGTTATTGTCAAATAATGTCCCTGGTGTGCATATTAGGTTATTGCATATGTAAGCCTGAACCTTTTAATCAAGCTGTTCTGCATTATGTTGACTTTCCACCCATCTGATATAAAAACAAAACAAAAAAACCCCCACAACTTGGCTTTGAAAATTTGTTTGCCATGATATTTGTAGAATATAAAATTAGATATGTTACTGCACATACTTCATTTTATTTTCTCTTACAGGAAAAGCATACACCAAATGACTTATAAAGTATCAATAAAACATTTGATGCACCATTCAAATTAATGCGACTCTATGTACTTGTATGGAGTTACTATTTTTTTTGAGTCTTGATTATTATTACAGTTTTTAAAAGCATTTCAAAAGAATGCATTCTTTTGTAGTTAAAGAAGATTCCAAAGTTACAAGAGGTGAAAGTCAGCCACATAATAAAATATCAAACAAACAGGTAATTTCTTCTGTACTGAGTAAATGTATTCTTTTCATTTTACTCTGATCTGATTCATTGTTTTACAGATTCCTCTTTAACTGGCAACTTAGTCGATTCTTTTACTAGGTAAATTTTATTTTAGTGATTTTATTTTTTTCTCTAGAGATTTTTATAGACAGAAAATGAGAGAACGTGCATAAAACATATAGTGATGATACCAAATGATTGTCCTATTCCTCTCAGACTCTAGAAGTTATACTGTAATGGGAAAATACAAATGCTAGCTTTTCAGTAAGCTGAAATCCTCTAAGAATATCAGCTTGTGAAAGCTATTTGCAGATACATTTCTAATATCATTGTGTTATAATGAGTAGTGGAGTATTAGTATTCAATGCTGCAGTTTATTTCAGAATTTTGCAGGTGTGAATAAGTACAATGTCAAACTTTTGAAGAGGAATGAAAGTCCCAACATGCCTGCAATTCAGAAGGCTGCACCTGATGGTCCCCATACAAGTGGAAAGGTAGAATCTAGATAGTTGATTTTCTTGTGCTCTTTGAATAACTTCAGTTTCCAATACGTTTTGTTACATTTTTCTTTGTCACTTGTGTGCAAATTCATCTTTGTAACAGATACAAGGCAAACCTGTAAAACCTGGACCATTCTTTAAATCAGTTCTCCATTGGTCAGTGCTTGCATCTTTTTAGTACGCAAAACCTGATGTAGTTTCTGGATATCTGCCCAAGCAAAGAGAAAAAATCCTGACTGAGCATAAAATTACTTTCAAACTAATGTACCTTTCCTCTTACATCTGCTTGTAAGTTGATACACTTCTTTTAAATTTTGTTTTAAGAAGGACAATGAACTTGAAAGCCTTCTAGCTTCTTTGAAAATTCCCAAAGAAAATGAAGTGCAGACTTATTCCAAGGAAGCAAAAGCTACAAATGAAGAACATCTATCACCACAATCATTTGCTATGGTCTGTATGCTTCGGGGAATCATTACATTGCATTTAGCATCTGCTATCTTAGCATCAATGCTTCTATTTAAAGAAACTCCATGAAACCTCATTCTGCCTTTATGAATGTGTTGATGATCTTTTAATTAGCTATTCTCAAAGAAAATTAACAATCATGTTTGCTTATGCTAAGAATGCTGTGATAGGAAAACAAAAATTCAGGTTTTGTTACTAATTGTGATAGTCAGAGGTAAGAAGGTAGTGTTATGTGAATGCCATCATTTCTCTGAATGGTTTATTTTATTTTTAAAGAAAGGAACACAGATGCTCAAAGAGATTTTGAAGATAGATGGCTCTGACCTGGAAACAAGGAATGAAGTGAAATCCCAAGTTAATGATGTTCCTGCTCCCCCTAGTAGACAGGATTGCCATGGAGCTGCCTTGCAATATAGACAAACAAAAAAAATGGGTACGTTGAGACCTCAGCTCATAGTTCAGAGCTTCACCTTGTCATCACATTTTAGAACATAGCTAACAGTATAGTACTGATTTTCAAAATATAGGAATAAAATGTCCATCTTTTTCAGTTCCTCTTCTTTTTTCAGACACAAAAATCTCATTATATATAGTATCCTGGTTTTTGGTAATCAGATATGAAAATACCAGAAAAATCAAATATGCTTTTTTTTCTGCTAATAACAAAGTTTTCTATCCTTTCAGTGCAGGAAATGTTTGTGATACAGCTTTTTTTTTTTTTTTTTTCTTCTTTCTTTCTTTTGTCAGCCGCTTATATGAACAAGCCTCATAGCACTGGAGGCCCTCAGAACACACCAGCACTGGAAACTGGAGGTCACCCTTTCGTTTGTCCACAGCCTCCACTGTCTACTGTTTCTGAACTTTCTCGTATTTGTTCTCTTGTTGGCATGTCGCAACCAGATTTCTCTTTTGTAAAAACACCACAGGTAAAAAAGCTTTTTCTACAAAAGTTCCAAGTTCTCAACTTTGTTTCAACTGCTTTATATTAAACATTTGAACTGAGCATTGAAATCCATCTAAAAATAAAACTTAGTTCCTTTTGTTGCCTTTTTTCAAAACAAAGAAATCCTCTGTTTCTATTGCACAGTTTCTTTATCAGCAGTCCAAGTTCCCTCAAAAACATTCTTGTTTTTCTAGACCATGACAGTTTGTCATATAAAATTATCAAATGGATTTTTGGTTCATGGACCACAGTGTCATTCTGAAGCTGAAGCAAAGGAGAAAGCGGCGCTTTTTGCTTTACAGCGTTTGGTGAGGATGCAAAGAATCTTTTAAAATCTTTGTCTCTATTGCATTGTGTTTGTTTGTAATCCTCCATTTCCTTCTTCATAGAATTCTATAGGAATAAACTTCCCTTTGCCTCCACCTCCGCCTCCACCAGTGTTTCCAAATTATCAACCACTGGGAGTTCCTGTGCCACCTGGATCTATTCCTCCAGTATTTGCACAACCCCCTGGTAAGTATTTCACTAGTACATGTTTTGCATGTTGAAATGATATCCTATAATTGTAATAGTTCTTTATATGAAAATCAATGTCTCCCAGAAAGGCCTATTCTTGTTCTTCATGAATGTGGTTGTATGTCTGGACTGCTTCAAAAATAGTTCACAAACCTCTTCTCATCAATATGCAAATTAATTCAATACGAAGATTCATGTCTTTCCCAGTTATTTCTTTTCCTCAAGAACATATTTGTCCAGTCTTAGTTGTGCGGTTTTTTTTTGGTTTTTCCTTCAAAACAATATTAATTAGTTCAAAACTGATAGTCCCAGTCCAGAATTCATAAGAAACCTCTTCCTTGCTTTTTTACATGGATTTTTTTCCCCCTGTATAGTTAATGGTTATCCATGCATTCGTGTTTTTATTTGTTTATAACCAACTTTCACTGAAGTGCTGCAGCACAATCCTGTTGTACGCTGCCAAAGATTAGCATAGTAAGTAACCCCCCACCCCCCCCAAAAAAAATTGCTAAAAATCCTGGTAGCATTTCTGATTCCTGTCTATTTTGAGTTTTATTAGAGCTCACATTCACAGCTCGTAATTAGTGAATGAGAAACCTGTACAGCAGCTGTTATATCTTTTTTCCCTGGAGTTTCTATATTGTTGTTTCAAAAGGATGGCCTAAATAGTACAGTTCACTCAGCTAAGAACACAAACATCCTAAGTTACGTGCGCTCTGAAATGCAGATGTCATGACTTAGTGCTCTCAACTTTGCTGTCATCTAGGTAAAAGCATCTGTCATCTGTAAAAGCAGAACTGTTTGGGATTTCTTTGATAATAAATAAATACCTATTTTCAAGTAAATATAAAGAACACGGGGCTTTATTGGAAAGAGAAACAACATGCAGACAAATGTAGTTGGGGTACTTTTGGGGTCTTGGAAAGTTGGTATCCTCTTTTTGAGTGAAGAGAGCTAGAAGTTACTTATTTTCACAGCTAATATGATGCCTCCATCATCTCACATGTTTGGTCCAGTGTCCTGGGGAGCTCCAGTGCCTAAACATTATTATCCTGGCTCCTATCCAGGAAGCGTGTCTCTTGCAGGAACTATACCAGTTGGTTCTCACAATCAGTTTATACCTCTGCAGGTAAGATTGGCAGGTTTGTCTTAATACTCTATTTTTGTAAAAAAAAAAATAAATGTGCGTCCATGATGAATGCAACAACACTCCCATTGTGAAGCACTATTTAGTATTAGAAAACTATTGTAAAAAAAATATATGCATGTTTTCTAAAAGTGGAATATTTGCAGTTTTTTGAGAATGCATTCTGTTAAATAATATTTATTTAATTTAAAGGTAACTAAAAAAAGGGCTGCTAGCAAGAAAAACTTTGAGTTCAAGGAGTTTCAGAGTTCCCCTCAAGCTGCACCACTAAAGAATGAACAGCCAGTGTCTTCTCACCACATTCAGCAAGATAGTTCTTCAGCTCCTTTAAAATCTCCTCAAGCTGCTCAATCCACTGTTTCATTTCAAGACAATGTGGCTGCGCCAAGCGTTCCTCATAACAAATCAACACCAAACACTTCCAGCAAATCAAGAAAGTCAAGAAAGCTGGCTGTCAATTTTGGCGCACCAAAATCTTCAGAATAAATATGATAGCTTTGATTCTTCCCCCATTGTTGCGTTCATTTAAAAAAATCAGAAAGCTCTATTAAAAAGACCAGCCACTTTAAGTATAATAGATAATTAAATACATTTTGTTTGCTATGATTTTCAGGTTGTTCTGAAAACTACAAAGATTATCTTACAACTTAATTATTTTGACTTAAATTAGCAAAAGCCAGGAAATGCTGAGTTAAGGTTACCATGCCATCCATTGTGCCTAGGTTTCTAAACAGTGGCTTACAGACTATACTGGGTAAGCAGCAATAACAGTGGCAGCCTTAATTCAGAATTGCTGTGCTTTTTGGTAGGGATATGGAGCGGTAATAAGTTGGGCATCTAACACTGTTTAGTATGACATTTTGTGTTCTGGCTTATTTTTAAACAGTATAATAAGACAGAAAGGAAAAATCATTTAAATGCAGCTTTTTATATTGGCTCTCCAGGTCCTTCTGAGTTGAATCAGTGTGACTAAAATGTAAGTACAGTGGAACTGCCAAATTTACTTTAACTGTCACCTGCTAGGTTTTATAGCAGAAGGCAACAACTTTACAACTTTTAAAATGTAGGTGGGTGTTGTATCTCTTGTGTTAGAGTGGCAAAAAAGTGGTTCCTGATGCAGAATCTATTCCAGGAGATGAATTTATAGGATGTATTGAATTAAAAAATATATTTGCAGAGTAGAGACCTCTTTGGTAAAGTACGTTTAATTTTTTTAATCAAGCAGCATTATCAATTTCATTGTTTTCTGGGGATAAAATAACACAGATAGCTACTACAGATCTGCATAGCCTCCTAAAATGCTAGTGATATCCTGATTTTTTTCTAAATTATAAAAATGGCCAGAGTTTAAAGATGTAGTATGGCTGTCAAAGTTATGTTCACTTAGTCCCTCTATTAGTCTGCGCCCTGAAACCTTCTCTATGATAGGTTATTTTTTGCTAGTGACTTTTAGTATGTATTTTTTAGTTTTGTGATATTACTGTTGGTTCAATAAGAATATTCAGACAAAAAGCTGACTTGTATTTTTGGAGGGAGCTATGTTGTAAACAAATTAACTCCATCATTCTTAGTTCATATAGGAAAAATATAAGGCTCAAAGGTCCCTGTACTATTTTTAACACACATGTACTGTTCTTCTTGACATTTATAAGAAATCTTCAGTCTAAGAGGAAATTTGAAGCCTTAGTTGGTGCTGTTTACTGATGTTCATTAAATTTCATTTATCTTTTTTATTCTAATCTGTTCCAGAAAAAATATTTTTCCTCTGAGGCCCAGGAAGCTTAGAAACAAAGCATACTTCAGTGATTCATTTTGTTGCCTCCAAACAGGTTTCATGTTGGATTTGCAAGTCTGTAGGCTTTCTTTCAGTTCCCCTACTTTCTTCTTTGCCTCTGTTTCTTGGTGTACTAGCAAGTTTCACATTGTTACTATGTTACAGGATTTTTTTTATATTGATTTGTCTGAAACAGTTATTTCCTCAGCAGTATGTGTAGGATAGCAGCAAGCCCTATAAAAAGGATCACAGAGGTAAAAACAAGGTTAAGAGATTTTATTTAATTTTAGTTAGTATCACGAACCTTGTAGAATAGTTTATATACGGTCTTAAAAGACACTGATTTTATTGTTCTCTTTGTAGCCGTCTAGTCTTGAGAAGGTTTGAAGCCATATTCCATGAAGGGAAAGCTGAACGTGAACGTTTTGGTGATTTATTGTCATTAGCAACACAAGACTGACACGATGCTGACAGGCCAATATTTTAGAAGTGTGTTTGAAATTTAGTTATGAGACAAAGATGTTAGTCCCCCATATCCTATATAAATTATCTGATTATCAGAGAAAAGATCTGTTTAGGAATTCCTGTGATGGAGATGAGACTACATCAGATTCTTGCGTCACAGAATTTTGACATATCTGGATAGCCAATTTATGCAAATTTTTTTAGAAACAAAGTTAAGGACACTATATTCTTAACACCAGTAAACAAAGCAATTTTTATTATTAATTATTCAGACTAAGACTTCCTCTCCCTCTTCAAGTAGAATTTGCTATATTTAGTATATATATAACCGGTTAAACACTCTATTCTGTAGCTGCTGCATATTGTATTAGTTCCCGGTTTTTAGTTAATATAGTTTATGATACTGACTGCCTGGTGCCCAGTTAATTACAGTTTTACATGTCCTGGTAGATGTGACATCTGCATTGATCTATGCCATGTCCCCAATGATTTAAGGTTTTTTATTTTGACAAGGTGATTATGTTTAATTCATACAGATATAAATTTAAGCATTTGTTTTCTCATAGATAATAAAGTATTTTGTAAGCACTGGAGTTTTTCATTAGATCTTATACAGAGCAGTATTTTACTAAAAATCCAAAAGGGAAGACTTTTATGTGAGCATTTTTGTAGTTTCTGATTTTTTTAAAATAACTTTTCATTGTTTATCTGCCAAGTGAAATGTTTTAAATTTGCATATGAATGGATACAGAATGTATTTTTTGTGCTGTTTAGTGTTAAATGTGCATTTGCAGATTTTTAGCATGTAGTTGCACAAAGGACTGTGCAAAGATATTTTAAAATATGAATATACGATACACTGAAGGAAAAACATTCATAAAAGTTAAATGCTATATAAAACTTTAATGCAATAGAATAATTTTATAAACTGTGTCTGTGTCTGCTTGGATTAAATATTGAAACAAGAAACATTACTTATTTTCACTGTTTTATTTCCAAATACTATATAGGAACTTCCGTATGCGCCAAACCAAAATTTTAAGATATAAATGAAATCTCATTAAGCCAAATTTCTGTGATTCTCAGAAGGAGCAACTGTCCAGCTCTGAGCTGTTGCTTTATGGCTTTCAACAAATACTCAGTTAAGGACACAAAGTTTGTTAAAAAGGCTGTTGGTCACTTTGGAATTAAAAGCATTTAACTAGATACAGATCTTCCAAAAAGTATCTATGAAAAGGCAGTAAGATTACTTTCCAGCAAGGTCAGCGCTAGTGGTTCTTAACAAGGTGCAAAACAACTGATGTCTGAAAAATAGGAGGAGCCATGGGTACCTGGAGTGAAACATTGTGCTGAGATTTTCACCAGAGTATAGTAAGAGTAGTTACCTCATTTGTAACAGGGCTGCTGAATGAAACATAATGACAAACTGCACTAAGACCAGTGTAATGTGCTTGAATTTCTTTGAGACAAGTGGCAAGTTACATTTCATAATTGGATTTCCTCATCTCCAATAATAGCAAGTTTTTAAATTCAGAATAATGCCAAAATAATGTTACTAGATTTTACCCCTATTTTAGAGAGGGTAAATAAACTTCTTCACCTTTTGTATTGTTTATATATACCATGTGCTGAGTTTTTTGTTCTCTTTGACCAGTTTTCTTTAAGATTATGTTCTAACACTACTACTTGTTCCCTTTGAAAACATAATGAATGCTGTAGTCATGCCAGTTAATTATTAGTATCTTTGGTTGTGAGTTATGAACTTTGTTAGGATCTGTCTTTTTGCCAACTGCAGCCCCAGCTTTTCATGTAGAGAGATGCTCTTTTCCTAGATTCTTGTGTGAATTATTTTAAAGCAACTAGCACAAGGAATGGAGTACACTCGCACCATGACCAGCTGCTGCAACTTTGTGTAACAATATTCTGTATGGAACAACAGTCTGGTTGGTACATACATTCAGGTCATATTACTCAACATGAAGATACTGAGATACAATCTTGCATTTCTTAAGCTGTCTTCAAATTGTTAGTCAATGGACTTTTTAAGTACTGCAGTCAGCCTGCATGGCAAATTCTGCTTTGTTACTTTTCCCATCTCAATATATAGCACTAAAGAAAACTAAAACAAATTAAGGGATAATTTTAAAATGTATCAGTTTGTGCATAATAAATCTTGCATGTGCACTCCCATTCAAAAATTAAGTGACTTTTGTTCAATTTAGTTTAGTTAATCTGACCCCTGAGGGTGAGGAATCTCAAAAAAGGAATGATTACCTACAGTAAGGGATTTTTTTATCCTTTTTATTTGAGATGTGATCTCCATATGTATTCCATAATCAGCCTTCCTTACTACTGAGAGACAGTTATGTTCTTCTCTTTCTGTCTCTGGAAAGGGGACACAGTGACACCAAGGGCATAAGGGCAGTCTGAATACACACTCTTGGCCAAAAGAATCCAAATTCAGGTGCATGAGGACCCATGAATACTGAGACCGTAACT
Source organism: Podargus strigoides (assembly GCA_028020825.1). Classification (NCBI taxonomy): domain Eukaryota; kingdom Metazoa; phylum Chordata; class Aves; order Caprimulgiformes; family Podargidae; genus Podargus; species Podargus strigoides. Next base: position 15,879,931 of record CM051628.1, read on the forward strand.
GATATATATTTAGAAGAACTGGTTATCATGAGGTAAGTAGCTGTTGTTTATTAACAAAAGAGTCTGTGGCTCCAACAACAGTTCCTTATTGCTGCCAATTTTTGATGGGGTGTTTACTCTCATTTTTCTGTAATATACAAATATCCTGTTTCATTTCTACTTTGAAAGACAAAACAAATCAAAGAGAAGGAGTCATGATGCCATCAAGTGCAAACAGTAAACCTGATTCCTGTTATTTGAAAGGACAGACAAAGCTTTTTTCATTATAATGTTATTTTTTCCTGGTAAAACATGGTCAGTAAGCGTTACTGCATCAGCATTGCTGCATTAAAGTTGATAATCTCCCTTAGTCCTCCATTTTGTGTAATGGCAAGAAAGAGAAGGGCTGGCAATGAAAAGCCAAAATGCAATTTATGTGCCAGTGACAGAATAAGTACACCAGTTTTCACTTCACTTGCCTTGGTAGATAAATTCTTGGCTTAAAACTTGATTGTCCGAAAGTCCACCTCATTCTCTGCCAAAGGTCACTTCTGACAAAGAGCTGGCAGAAAGGAAGGACTGCTTGTGCCTCAGGCACAATGCAAAACCTCACATACGTGGGCACAGTTTTGATGCAAGTGAAAATGCTGGCTTAACCAGTCCCTTTTTAATTGTTCCCACTGGATTGTGCCAAACTGTTTGTATTGCCTCATTGTGAAGCATATCAAGAAATTCGTCTGATTGAAACTCTTTCCCCCATGTTATTTTTCAGCCCGATAGTTCACCGTGGAGCCACAGGAACAGCTGTGCTGGTACAACAGTTCACAGTGTGAGGGCGGGATGATTTAGCGCGAGTGGAACTGCTTAAGAAACATCCCATCGCTGCCTAAAACTCAAATCACCCTTGAAGCTAAAACACTAGATTAACTGATGTCATTGTATGTGGTTCTGTTTGTTGACTTCAAGGAGAGTGGTGAATTCTGGCAGGAGTACAGGAGGAACTGCTGAGAATGGTCATATGGTAAATTATTGCAGCAAAATTTGCAAGGAGGTCATGGCTTTCATTCTGGGCTGTCTCTTAAGTTTCCAGGCAAGGCTTAACAAATGATATATGTGGGCTGCACCAACCAATGGAGCAACAGAAATTAGTGGGCTCTCTTTTATTTAAATGCAAACTGACTAAGGACCCTGAGGTCAATGCTTTCATAAGACGACTTGTTAAAATGGTAGAGCTAAGGAAGTGGGTAAAATGTTATATAGAGTTTGATGAGGCAGTAAAAGGGCAGATGCATCTTGATAAAATACAGCTAAGGAAGGGAAGTTAAAGAAAAAACATGCTTTACAAGTTTTGGGTCTTGCTTTCCTAGATTCCAGTTGCTGGAATCCTGTTAGCACTGCTAGTGGCAAGTTTGATTGAGACTGGAAGCCTGGGGTGAGCAAAGAAGCTCCTATGTATCAGTCGCACAATAGAAAAGTACCTGTGAATACCTTTATTTAAAAGAAAAAATAAGTTGCCTATTCCAAGTACAGTTTAATTAATAATTTGGAAATTTTAATAAATAATCTGGTCCTAAAAAACATCAAGATCATGTTTTCTTTCTAGTAATTAGGTCTGCTGGATCTGTAGCGCTCACATCTCTCAAGGCCTATTTTAATCTGGATAGCTGGGGCAAAGCCCTCTTGCTTGGCCTCCTCTAAAGTGTACTTGTTGCTGACTGAAACGTGAGCATGATTACATTGCTTACAAATGTTCCGTATAAATTACTCATGGTGTGGGTTTTGTCGTCATTGCTGGCAACGGATGATCTCATCCCTGATGTTCTGCGGTTTGGTTGGTTTTGCTTCATAACTCCTTTCCTTTGCTGCATCATTGGACAGGTCCCTGGTGTGCCTCCACTCCTTCGTTGGGTTTGATATTCCAGTAAAGGACCAGTCACGCTCTCAAGTGACCAAAGAAACTGAGGATTTCAGCACAGAAGAGGCAGAAGTAGGGAACGTGGCTGCTGCGGGAACTGGTATGTGACCCCAGGTGTGTGACTTCTCTGCCTTCTGAACAGGGGAAATGGCACCTGCATGCTCTCACTCAAATAGGAAGGCTGGGGTGGTAGTAGAGGTTATGCAGGTTTGTTATCAGTGTCTCAGTGCAGTTTAAGAGGGTGTCCATACAGCTTTGCTTCAAATTGAATGTTTCTTGTCTGTACTAAGATGAACTTGGGGCTTTTACCCATGTTGGCAATAAGGTTTTTCTCTGAGGGTGACAGAGGTTCTGGATAGACAAAAGCTGCCTGTGTGGGAATGTTATTTATGGCAAAATAACATAAGGTAATGCCAGGTAAGTCATGTATGGACAAGCCATGCATGTCTGAAAACGTGTTGCCTACTTTATTGCATTGTTTTTATCATATTGCAAACAAAACAATAACATTAATTCGTATTTCATAAGCCTCTCATACAGTGAGCAGTTCTAATACAGGCGATATAACTGAGATTATGTACGGACTGCAGCTATGCAAGTTGGTTCACGCTATCTTTTTCCAATGTACATGTGGTGTTCCTTTTCAAGATGCATCTCAGTTCCTATTAACATATTAAACAGATGCAAAATCAAAATTTGCATGAAGAAATCAGCCTGTGGTCACTTCCGTGCACTACAGTGACTGGGAGGGGTACGTATTTGTTACATTAAGCGCTTGTAAAAGAAAAAAGCACCCGTATGCCCCTGTTCCGTCAGGGAGCGGGTGCAGGTGCCGCTGCCGCTGTCCCCGCCCGCCGGCCCGGCGCTGCCCTCCGCCTCAGGGCGGGGGCCGCGGCCTGCAGAGGCCGCCCCGAGGCCCGGCGACGGGCGCCACCTGCCAGCCCGGCGGCACCGCTGTGGCGCGACCCGCCTCCCGCCGCCCATAGGCTGGCCGGGCGCCTGCCCCGCGGCGGGGGCCGGGCGGTGGGGCGGCGGTTTTGTGGCGGGCGGCGGCCGCCTGGCCGCACTCCGCGGGCGCTGCGCGCCGGGCGATGCCGTGCGGGCAGCAGGAAAGCGGCGCCCGGCCCGCGCGGTACGTGGTGGGGGTGGACGTGGGCAGCACGGTGGTGAAGTGCCACGTCTATGACCGGACGGCTGCAGTCAGAGGCTCCAGCAGCGGGAAGGTGAATGCGCGGCGGCGGGCGCGCTGCGGGACGCTGTCCTCCCGTCACGGCTGGGCCGAGCGGCGCGGGCCGCCCCCTCCCGGGCCAGAGCGGCCTGAGGCGGCGTTTGCCTCTGGAGCCGTCGCTGGGCGCCTGCGGGCGGGGCCGGCCGTGCCCGCTCTGCCCCTGTGCCAGGCGGGTTTGACCTGCGGGGCGCGGCGCGGGGAGTGTTCGCAGGCGCTCGCCCAGCTTGGCTTTGGCCGTGCGCGGACATTCCCTGAGCCGGGCCGGGTGGGGACGGCCCCCGAGGGCTCTCAGAGCAGCCGGGGTGAAGCGAAACCCCCGTCCCCGCGGGGACAGCGCCATGGCACCCGCCCGCTGCCCCTCGGCCTTGCTGTCCCTGTTCCCTCCCCTGTCCTCGCTTGTCGGCTCGTTCCTCTCCGAACAAAACAACTTCTGTTGGGGGCACAGCTGAGGCGGGCGCAGGACATCGTGTCGCGGCGCTGTGCCAAAAAGCGTTAACTTCGGAATATTGATTTCAGGCAGCTCTTGTTTTACACAGCTCACGATCAAAGACAATCTCCGGGGTTAACTCTTTTATTGTTAGCTATTGCAATAAAAAGATTGCAGCGAGGGGAACTGTAAGAAGTCCCTTGAGCTTTCATCGACAGGCGGGGGTGCCCCAGCGCTGACCCTCTCGCTGGAACCCAGCTGGCCGGTGCTCCCTGCTCGGGGGCATCAACAGCCAAGTCCAGCAGCAGAGCCAAAAGGTTCTTCAAAAGCCTGGATTCCAGTTTGGAGCCCTGAAAGAGCTTTACGGGCTCCCCAGTTCCTGGGCTTTCAGGCTGCTTTATTCCCTGTGAACTGAGGAGCTCTTCTAGAGGTCAAACACTCATGTTCAACCATGATTTAAAAGCAACGCTGTTGTTTCTTCTCGTGCAGTAGATTCAGGAGAATTAAGAACCAAGAGAAAGCAAATGCAAATGAGTTTGCACAGGCTTTCACAAGAGTGCTGGTATCTGTGAACTAGGGATGGTAACAGTGCTGTCTGTGTATCTTCTGTGAACAGGTGGAATCTCTTTATCCTCGCCCTGGCTGGGTTGAATTAGATCCTGAAGTGCTGTGGAGTCAGTTTGTTGGTGTAATAAAAGAGGCTGTACAAGGTAATGGCTTAGAAAGTTTGAGAAGGTAATTAATTTATTCATCAAAATTAGTAAAGTTAGTTAATTAAGTAATAAGTGTATTTTTATTTATTGTTAAAAAGCACTGAAAATTAATTACGGAGCACAGATCTACAACATACCTTAAGGCCTATTCAATCATTATGGAAAATAGGACCCTTCAGTTACATTTTTTTTCTTTTGGTGGGACCAGGTTAGGATTGAAGTGGAAGGAGAAGCTAAGCTGTATGCACACTCAGTTTATGTGTCAGTGGGCAGTGCTCTGTTGCTCCAGTGTTTTGTATACGTATCCTTTCCCAGTGTCTGTCTTCCTTCCTCCAGATGCCTTTGTGTATGAACAGAGTAGGCTTGTTTCCTCCTCTGATTCCCTGCTACTCTACTGCTGCCCCTTTGTGTGTGCAGATGTGAGTGTATGAGACAATGAGAGCAGGATGCCGCATAGTTGTGCTCACTCAATTACAACCTGATATTCCCATTTTCCCCTTTCAAACTACAAACAGTTCTTAGCATCCAATTTCTGTGTTACTGTTACTTCAGCCTAACATCTCCTGGTAATGCACACAGTAAAACATAAAACTCCCTTTTTTGCTAAACTTCTTATTTGTTGGGTTTTTTCCCCCCTTTTCTGGGTTCTTCTCTAACTGTGCACATTCTCAACTACTCCCATAGTTTACCCATTATACCAGTTCCAGCATTCCATGATCCAGCATGGGTTGCCTTTTGTGCCATACTGATGCCATGGACCTGTCAACTGCACCCCAGCTCACGTCCTTGCAGTGTCCCAGCCTTCTTGTCGTGTGTGTGTGTGTCATACTCTTTCTTTCAGTGCCTAAAGTTCCTCATGTTCAGCCCCTCTTTCGATTTGGTCTCCAAGTGTTGCTCTGCCCTCAAGCCTGGCTTAAGTCAAAGCTGCTTTTGTCCCTTCCTTTGGAAGGCAGCCTAAGGGACAGGAAGGGTAACCATTACAAGGTGTAAGCTGCAGCTGATTATTTTGGGCTCTTGTTCTGTTGGTTTTTTTCAGCAGCCACAGCTGTTTTATCACAAGAGTAGTAATGCCAGCTCAACCCCTGAAGACCTTACTAGCTTCCTTCACTCCCATTCAGTGGGGCAAATCAGGAAGGAAAATTTTTCAGCTAGTTTTGAAAGAGGAAGCTTTTCTTGTGGCCAAGCTGTGCGCACTGTTGGCAAGTCATTATTAAGTGATTGCGTAATGTAAGTGAGCATAAGCCCACACTACTGTCAAAAGAAGCAGTCACACCCTCCTTGTTACAGGGCTGTTTCAAGTCCGAGGCAGTTTGCTGAATCAAATCACTGTGTGGTTGTTTATGTTAGCAGAGCTTCATGAATATTTGTGCTAGTGCAAGAGAGGGTGTGGTACCAGAAACAGGAGTGACTGGAACCAGAAAGAAAGCATAGGAGCACTTCAATTTACAGGGCTTGTGAGGCTAAAACATTATTTTATGCACAGGTGGATTAGCTGATGTAGTTCAGTACTACCTAAAGGTGGAAACTGCTTCTGGCTGCATGGTTCCATACATCTTTCTCACTCTAGTACCAGTTGAACCCTTCCAGGGGACAGCGTTAGCTGAAAAATATCTGTGTTTGTCTTCTGTTCTGTTTTTGTCTTTAAAATGGAAGTTAGCTCTGCTCACTTAGGGGTCTACAGAGCATGGTGGTTGGCACAGGGAAAGCAGTGGGAGCATGCAGGTAGTGGAGATGGGGAGGAGTAGGTCATGCCACTCTAATCCGCAGTGAGCTGTGGTAGTACAGGTATGTAAGGCTTTGCCTTCAGTTTAGATCCATACTGCTGTTCTCAAGCTACCCACTCCCAGGTCCTCCTCCCATACGCTCCCACTACCAGCAGCACTTGTGGAGGCAGTTGGAGCAGATGGCCTTGCGAAAGCACTGATTTAATTTTCAGGTGATTGAGGGCCTTGATACCACAGTCTGAGTGAATGCAAGCACCAGTATAAGGGAAGGTGCAGAAGCACATGTAGAGCTTGGCAGAGCAAGGCATACCCTTTCTCTGAAACCTCTTCTGTAATTGTCACTCGGAGGCTGTCAGTTACAGAGTCTGCAGTATGTACTTATGCAAATGAGTAACTTGGCACATGAAGGTTAGCATATGAACACATATGAGCAGGACCTGCTTAACCTGTGGTTTGTTCAAGTAGCAGGATTGAGAGCTCTACAGATTGTAAAGGTTCTTGTTCTATTTGTGATTTTGTTCATTCATCCATGTGAAATGCCCATTTCAATTGACTATATAGACATATGTAACCTGTCTGCTGGTCTCTGGGATTGTTCAAGTAAAATATCAACAGGCCTTTCAGAATGTGGAAAGGGTCAGTGTGCTGCAGCTGCTTTTGTAAAATACATAGCTTTATTTACCTGCTTTGAAATCAGTTGTTTGACTTGGGCTTCTCACTGTTTGAGCCAACTCGCTGGCCAGTCTGTACAGATTTATATTCTCTTAAATTATTAATTTCTGAAGTATTCCATAGGTTTTATAGTTATATTAGAAAAGTTGTATTTTTGTTTGTTTCTTCAAATAAATAAGGATTTTTGTGCGGTGTTGTGTTTTGTTTTGTTTTTAGCTGCGGGACTTCACATGTGGCAAATTGCTGGTCTTGGCATCTCAACACAGAGAGCAACTTTCATTACATGGAACAAGTATGTATATTGTGTGTTGTTTAGAATGAATTTATATTAATTTGTGTTCATAGACTGGATGGAAGCAGGCTGTGGAAGTGCTGGTCTTGGTCAAGTCACAACCTGAAAGCAACAAATGTCAGTCACTCATGTTCTTTTCTGTTTGCACAGCCACACCTTACAGCAGTTCAGAATGCTTTACGAGTCTTTTGTTTTGTTCTTAGTATTTTGGAAGAGATAATACATACATATTTTTCAGTTCTGGTGAGAAGCCTAATACTCAGAATGTCCACATGCCTATTACTAGTTCCTCAAATCCATCAGGATGATACGCACTTATTTTAGGAATTGACCTGGTGTTAAGTGCTCTGACTGGAAATAGTGAATGATGTTGAGTTTTTGGGGCAGTGTATGTTTGGTAGTTTTAAATGGGGATGTTCAAATACTGTTTTTCAGGAGGACAGGGAAACCTTTTCATAATTTCATAAGCTGGCAGGACTTAAGAAGTGCTGAACTTGTGAATTCCTGGAATAAGTCCCTTCTGCTGAAGGTAAAACTGTGCTAAGCTAAATATTGCTTGGACATACTAGAACTGTTTCAGTTTTATAAAAAGTAAGGGCAGTATATGAAATACTGCAGATGTCGTGTTAACATGTTAATATGATGTTCTGTGGCCTAAAAACATTTAACCGAGCAAGATTAGCATGGAAAGGAGCACCAAGAAAAAATGCAGTACTGATAGCCTGAAGGTAATTAATTATGGGAAAAGATATCTGTAGGTTTAACATGCATTTTTTTCACTTTTTAGTCTCTTTGTTGTATCAAAATGTTTCATGTTAATTTTTGGACGTAGGTAGTTCTTGGTTGGCAATGTTAGGGGTTTTCTGTTTGGTTGCTCAGATTTTTCTATTGAAGGTACACTTTATGCTGCACATGGCTTGTGCCTCATACCTTTGGAAGAGAAAGATTTGCTCTAAGTGCCCACTAGCACACCCACAATAAGAAGTTAAATTACTGGGTTTGCCACAGATTTATTTTGTGAATGAAAACTTGATTAATGTTTAAATTTTGGTGAATCTATTAAAACATGATTGAGCGTGTCTACTCTAGGAGAAATTTCACTGGAATAACAGTATGTAACGCTGTCAGCCACATCATGCGTTGTGCTCATGTAGGTGACCTGTCTTCCTAATGCAGAGCAGTCTCTATCAGTGTGCCTGCAGAAGCCAGTAGGACTTAGTGCAGCTGCTCTTTCCCATGGTATTTGTTGTGGGAAGGCGATCTCTTGAAACCCTATGTAAGGATTCTCTAGCAGAATTTTAGCTTTCTGAATCTAATCTCATGTCAGCAGCTTTCATCTGTGTTGTTATCCTTTAAAGGTAATTGATCAGAAACCTTTAAAGGGGGAGATTAAAAATGAAGTAACTGTTTTCTTTTGAAACAGGTAATCCATGTTATTTTTACAGTCCTTCATTTCTTGACTGGGAATGATCGATATTTGGCACCAAGTTTTCTTACGTTTTCAACACAACAAACTTCTATGAAGTTGTCATGGGTTTTTAAAAACATACATGAGGTAAGCTGGAAAGAGGAAAAAACCTAGCTTTCTTAAGTCATAATAATGACTTAGGTTTGTTGTAACTGCCTCACTTTTGTCTTGCTTGTTCTTTTCCTCAAAAAAAACAGAATGAAAGACTTTTTTCTCTGTTAAAGTTCAAAGCCTAAGTATCTACTCATGATTATACAACTTTTTCCTTGCATTCTGGAAATGTGTAGTAGTAAAAAGTTTTCTTCATGCATAAGAAACATAATCCAATTACCGTATTTCACTTGATATAATTATACAGTTAGTAATTGTACTTTGTTTTAAAGTTGTTTGCACTCCAATTTTGCATGACAATTGTACTTCTTTTCAACTGGCACTCTTATCTTTCCACTCTGCATTGTTCCTGTGTGTACAGTTTCACAATTTATTTTGCATTTTCTTGTAGTATAAATTGGAAAATAAATAGACTAATGAGCACTGAGCTATTTGTTGCTGTATTCTTTGCTCTGATCCTTACTGTTTTCCTTGTTTCTTCCTACTGTATTTGTAACTTTAGTAGTCTTATTTTCTATGTTAATTTTCAAGTTATTTTTGAAGAAAATGCTTATCATCCATTTTCTACCCTGTATTAAGAAACCCTGAAATCTTTTGAATTTTGTCTGGTATTTTCTGTCACAAAGCTAACTGTTGAGAAGGTCAAGTATAATTTTTCACCTGCATGTTTCGGTTGGACCTCTTGAAAGTGTGAAGTGTGAATTTGGAGGATTATAGAATTGAAGGTGATGCAGCTGCTGAGTTTTCAGTGCGAGATGAACATTCTCCCACATTTTGTCAGGCACTGATACTTAAAATGTGACTATCAAACCAAGAAGCTCAAAAATTCATGGCTTTTAATTACAGAGAATAATGTATTCTGTCACATTTTGAGTGAATTAGTTTGTATGTTCTTTTTATGAATACAGTAGTTGTGCACAGTATCAGTTAGTAGAAATGAAACGAAACAAGGATTTCCCATTTTTAAGGGGAAAAATCCCAAGGAAAATAACATTTTGAACTCTACACACATCATAAACCAGAAAACAATGACTGTCTGTATTGTTCTCAAGCACATATTTTAAAATATTCTTATTTCTTCTATTTATCTTAATTTTTTATTTAAGTGCATTATGCAAGGTCTTGTTTTCTTTATTCACCACTCCTTCACCACTGTTATGACTGTAAAGTTTCCCTTCTTAAGGTTCTGATGCCACCACAGTAGAAGATTAATTGCTTTTCTTTCCTTATCAGCAACTGTAAGAAACTGTGTTGCTTCTATTGTAGGAGCATGAACTGTACCTTCTTTTTAGAAGAAGAACTTGGCAATAAGAGAAATATTTTCTGGGGACATTATCATTAACCACAAAGAAAATGAGAAAAGGAATCAAGAAATATGTTCCTCTTCATTGTACCCAGTTCTAAATACTATTTTTGTATGTGTATTTATTCCCAGGCTGAAGAAGCTGCCAAAAAAAATAACTGCTGCTTTGGAACAGTTGACACGTGGTTACTGTATAGATTGACTAAAGGCAAGTGTTACAGTTCCTCTTAAATATTTATAAAACATACTGGAATCTAACTAATTATGTTCATGACTGTTATTGATATATCCTATAATTCCAATACTTTTTTGGCAATTTTTGCTTTTTTTTATAATTGATGAATATTGTTATATACTTACTGTTTAAAAAAAACATTTTCTGAATTAATTATTATTAAGTGTGGTCAGAAAGGGAAATAACTATTCAGTGTAATCAACCTTTTAAGCATTTAAGATTTAAAAAGGACTACCAGAACTAATTGGCCTTGATTGAAGAAAAGTATCTGTGATAGCAAAAGAACAAAGAATTGTTACAAATGTGGAAGAAATACAAGTTTCTATCCTGAGGGCTAATGCCTGAGCAGTTGGGTAGATGATGATACACAGTGGTGTAGTCAGTGTGATACACGTTGTCAAAAGTACCGTCTCTTCTGGTCAATTTTATGAGTGTGTAATAAGGTAATTAATATATACACACTACAGTGAGCAGCAAGTAGGTTTGTGTGCTCGTTGTGTCATTATGACTGTGCGTATAGACACTCAGTTTATATTTCATGTTAAAGACAAAGTATGTTTAAAATGAGTCTTGATTATTTGGATATCTAAAATCTTTGTTCTTTTTTCCTATGGTAGGTTCTGTGTATGCTACAGATTACTCAAATGCCAGTGCTACAGGTGTTTTTGAACCCTTTACGGTATGTGCTGTTCTGAAAAAATGTTGTTGCTATTAATTTTGCGACTTAGAGAGTTGCTGACATTTTTCCTTTTTCCATATTGTTTCAGAAATGTTGGAACCCCACTTTGTGTAACTTACTTTCCATTCCAATATCTATTTATCCACCAGTGAAAGACACAAGGTAACTATGAAGGCATATTCAAAAGCATATGGTAACTGTTAAATTAATATTCTTTAGAAAAATGCTTCACAATCTGCACAGGCAAAGTAATATAGATACGCAAAAAATAAATTATTTTAATATACAGATGTACTTTTTAAACACTGCATCCGAAACTTTATTTTTGCGGTCAGTATTTCTTAAAATGATAGTTTTAATCTTTTCTTTGAAATCAATTGGTAGCATTACCTTTCATGTGTGATACAGACCCTGGCTTTGTATCTCTAGATTTCGTTTTAACAAAAAAGGTCGATTTAATGTTGTGATGTTTCTCCATAACATTTGTTTTAAGCTTCAACTTTGGATCAACTGACTCTGAAATATTTGGGGTACCTATTCCGATAATGGCAGTGGTGAGTGAAAATGTTTTCTTACTTAAATCTGTATATTTGTACCTATAATATTTTTATCTAGCTTTGATTTAATACTTGCTTGTTTAGCAAATATTCTCTATTCCTTCTCTATGACTTGAGTAGAACTGGTTGTTGAATTTTTCTCCAAAAAACTCAGTTTACAACCTTAGTGGAAAAGGAGGAGGGGAATGGGAAAGGATTTCTAGAGGTTGAGGTCCGTTAAGGTTAGATGACCAAATGATTAAGCACTGAATGTGGGACTTAACAGAGCTGAGTTCTGCTGTAGGCTCTGGTAATGTCTCTCTCTGGCTTAAAATCAGTTTTCTAAAGTTGTGCAATGGGATCCATCCTGGCTTGACTTCACTGAGACTCTACACTAATGTGAGAGTATTTGTTAATAGATCAATTTATGGTACCTTTTATTTATTTTTTTCACTAGAAATAAATGGAGACTAACATGTTCTTGCCTCAGTAGCTGGGATTTGGATAAGAAACCCGTTATTTTTGTGAAGTGATGACTTGTGGAAAAGTCTGCTTGAATTGAGCTAAATGGACAAAATGTCATCTAGCTAACATGAATTTCTCCTGCTATTTTTAAATGTAGACTCAATTTATCTCTAAATTTACTGTTTCACCAAGGCACAGACATAAGTAAATACATTTAATAACCATCATTGTTGTTGAAAAATTGCGCATGGAATAATTTGCTACAGGAGAAGATAGCAGGGAAAAAGGAAGGTGAGACCTCAAAACTTCAAATTTCTATTTGGGAGAAGAGGAATTCAAGCCAAGCTACTCTGTTCTGCTCAGTGAGATTGCAGATGCCCCATTTTTCTTTGTCAAATATTAAAACATAAACCATCTCTTTTGTTTCCATAACGTATTTTTCGGTGCTGCAAGCAGTATTACAGACATTCATGTTGTGTCCAAACCTGCTGTCATTTGGTTCTAGTGATAAATCTGACTGTTGGAATGGCCTGAAAATACTTAAGAAATTGTATACGAGTCTTCTCTTAATGCTCAATTCCTTTCTGACTGGTATTTGTGTTCAGAACTCTGAAGTGATATTTTAAAATCCAGCAGCACTGTAGGTTGGTAGTTGGTAGCTAACTTGTCATATTGTTTTTGTTGGTATGGCAGGTAGCTGACCAGCAGTCAGCCATGTTTGGAGAATGCTGCTTTCACCCAGGAGATGTTAAATTGACAATGGGAACAGGTGGTTTCTGGAATGTGAATACAGGAGAGCAGCTCTTTGCATCACGGAGAGGTAAGCTAGTGAAATTTTAGGTGTAGAGTATTTCACATTACTTGACAGCTGTTAATGATGAGGGTACAAAAAGGGATAAAACAGGGTGATGCTTTCCTTCTGTCTTTAGCTGTAGAAAAACAGCTTGAACGTGTTTTCAGAACAGAAGACTGTCAAAGTTTTTAATTAGAGCTTGGTTATCCTGAAAATATGCTTCTCAGGAAGACAATTTAAGTAACATCACTAATAATTATGTCTGCTACCTGAAGCCCTCTTTTTTTTTTTTTTTTTTTTTTTTTTTTTTTTTTTTTATTTTACCTTGTTCCTGGTAGCAGTATTATACAGTACGGGAATGGAGGAAAAGGGGATTGGTCCTCTGGCTTCTCACATCAAAATATTCCAGTGGATCGCTCTAAGTTTCTCCTCTTGAGCCCTTATTCTTTGAAGCACCTGCAGTGAGATAATACAGGATTAGCAGTTACTAGTTTTCTTTTAAAATACTATAAATGGGCTCACCAGTGTGTTTCTAGCATTTAAAACTTGGTTGTTCTGAACTTTTGTGGTCTGTCAAGCTTGTTACTTTGTCACAAATTGCTGTTTGTCAAGAAAGCAACAGACGATACTGAAGTAAATTTGTCTGCACAGCCTATCTGTCTGTCATATTTTTAAATGGTTGCCAATTTCGGGAAGCCTACAATTTAAAATGGGAGGGGTGGGGCTGGGGAGGAGGACAGCAGTGTGCTAAGGAGAGTTACCAGCTAACGTCTGGAAGGAACTTGGCAAAGGAGGTGTGTCAGAACTGAATAGCACAGACACTGAATTCCCTATGAATGCAAATGCTTTTTAGGCTTATTAATGATGTCATTATGATGATACTTTTACTTAGGAAATCAGATGTATCTAGTGTGTGGAAATGTAATAGCAAAAAATATGCTGTAAGGTTTTTCCACTTTGTTTTCTGTGATCTGATAGGAGTGGAAATCTTTAAGGCAGTGCTGTGTAACTTTTACTGCTTTAGGCTGTTACTTATGTTAAAATTATTTTCCCTATGTTGTTAGGCTGTCGTATGGTATGGTTAGTAGGACAAGTCAGGTACCCAGCTTTCTCAGTGCCCTGGGCATTCAATGTGTTGTGTTCAATCTTTACAGTTGACATATGTATTTAAGGCTGCAAGATGAATCCCTGCAGCACCCTTTATGCAAGCTATTCATCAGCTGCTGTTCTAGTTTTTGATCTACATTTAGTTGCTATGTATGACAGTTTAAAAAAAATAAAATAGTTCCTTGAAGAACAGCACTTCTCCCACTTCATGATGGAAGCATGTTGTATAGATTTAAATTCTGCCTCTCCAGCAGTCTTAGTTCTTAGCAACTGTGGTTATGCCAAGTGTCATGTAGATCCATCCCCTAGAGGCAGGTTATCATACAACACTAGAGGCTCTTGTGGGAGCATCTTTAGGAAGGCCACCTGATTGCCTTGTCTGTATCTAATTAGCTGACCTTCTCTAGGGCTTTTGGCCGAATTAGTTGTTTCGTCATTCTGCTTTGCAGCTTCACCTTTGGTAGAAAATAAAGACTGTAAGGGAGACCTGCATCAGTGATCTGGAGATAGGTGTATCACTTTTTTCTTTCAAGGGTCAAACACAAACTCTAATATAAATAGGTGCTGCTGATTGTTTTCCCTTGAAAGTACCAGAGTTCCTCCAGCAGTAACCAAATTTCTGCAATTGCACTGATACTACTATGCCATTATTTGGGACACAGGCAAGCAAACTGGAGGTGATACTGTGACAGACACTTGTGTATCAGCAAAGTCACCCTGAGAAAGCAAAGAATCCCTAGATCCTTCTGATGCTTTTCTAGTCCTACAGTTACTGGGACTTGTTTACCTTTGTTGCATTACCCATGATCTCTGAGTTCTGAGCAGAGTCCTGTAAGGCCTGGGTATTCTCCATGAAATGAAATTCCAGCAGTTACAGTACTTGGGCTGTGTGAAGCTTTTATTGCAGTGGCCACTGAATGCTGCAGTTCTTACTGAGGGACCTGAAAGACCATTTGTCTACTGTTCAGCTAGATAACACAGTATTTTTGCTTTAGCATTGAAAGCAGTACTCTGCAGGACCTTTGTTCTATGTTCTTACTGATATGGATATCAAACAAGAAGGTCTTTGAGTTCACACTGACTGTTTTAAGTAGTATGTCTCTCTTTTATCTTTGTTGAAGTTTCAACATATTGGGGGGGTGGGGGGTGGAAAGGGAGAACAAATCGTCAGGTTTATCCTCATTACTGACTGTTTTTTTCTAATGTAATAGTACCTTCAAGCAGACAGCTTTTTGGAAGATGATGTACTGTGTTTTCAAATAAACTAACAGTGTTTGCCCTGTGTATTTCTGCCTGCCTTCTGAGAGAAAAGGGGGGGAAATTGAACTTCTTTTTGAGTCACTGCAAAGCCAACACTACTTAGTGGAAGTCATAACTTCCTGCAAATCCCATCATGTAAATTATGGAAGTGCTAATCTTTTGTAGTTACAGACAAAGTATGTCACCAAATATTTTTAATGAGTTTGGGTGTTTGTTTTGTTATTTATATTAGGCAAACTTAACTGAAAAACGAACTTAACTGCCTTTGCTGGGGACAAGGATGGGCAAATTGTGAAACGTGTTCTGTTTTTTGCTTTCTGTGTGAGGAAGCGTTCCATATTGAAAAAAGAATAAAAAGGTGTATCACTTTGCATTATCTTATATGAATAGGATCTATGTTTTAAGTTCGTGTTGTCTTTTTTTTTTTCCCCTGTATATTCTGGTTTAGTGTTTGTGCTTTCCATCTGAAAGCCCAGCCTTTACATTTTATGTTTTAGGGAAGTAAATTCAGACTTTTTAGAAACCATTGGGGAAAATTGGATGGGTTCAAAACAAATAGGAAAATGTTGATAAATTTTTAAGTATTTCCAATCTCTTACCATTAAAAAATATAAGTGCAGATAGCTCTTCTCATTAGCCTGAAGAGGTTGTTTTTGTAATTTGATAGTTATTTGGGGGGATTTTTTTCAGGTTAACTTTGGTTTAGCAAACTGTTGTTTGAGTCTGTCTTGGTTTGAAATCATAATTCCATCACACACTTTTTAAACAATGTGTTTAGCCTCTATGAATTGAATGAAAGCTACTTTTTTTTTTTCCCCCAGCTGTTTTTATTGAGAGGCTGCTTGCATTTGTTTTTGTGGAAACATTTAATTTAACTAGGTGTTCTGTTTTGTTTCATGGAAAATAAGATCTGTATCCACTGATTGGTTGGAAGATTGGTGAAGAAGTTGTTTACTTAACTGAAGGCTGCATGTCAGACGTTGGTACTGCCATAAAATGGGCTCAGGATATAAGTAAGTAATTCTTTAATTTTATAGAGGGTAAAAATATATTAGTACTTGAGAAACTGTTTTATAGGTTTATAATTGTTTTACTGGGTTTGGCTTTATTATCCATAACTGAAGAAGCTAACCTACATGTTTTGGACAGTGGAAAATGCACAGTCTCATGAGTAGGTTCTCTGCTGAGTAATGTGTTTACTGCAAGGAGTTTGGTTTGCACAATCATCTCCTCATCAGACTGCCTCTCAGACCCTCCTACATATGTGTGCTTTTATTTACCTGAAACACTTTGCTCCTCACTTGCTTTCTCTGGAGTGTGACAAACTTCCTGATACCTTCTTTTTTTTTTTTTTTTTTTTTTACCCTGCTATTTAGGCTTGAATAGAAGTGGTGCAAAGGAGACCTGTCTAAGTTAGATGTGTGCTGTTTTAGGGTATTTGGACTGGCATTTTTAGTTGAGAAGCACAGAAATTGACTACTGATTAAGTCTAGGTAGCATAGTTGTAAATGAAATATTCCACAAACAGTTGCTGTAATGCTTTGTGAGATCTCTAACTGCACATCTCTGAATTAATAACAGGTTTGAGTTGTATGAAAATAACCTGAATAACTTTATTTTTAAAAGTAACTGTGTTGTGTATGTTGCCTTACATAGGTGAGGCCATTGTGTAATGAAAAGATTTGCATTCCAGTTTAATAAAAAAATAAGAAAAATACTAGCTCTATAGTAGTTGATGTTCATAACCACTGATTGTTTATAGGACAACTTTTCTGCATGTTTGAATAAACTGTTTACTTGGTTTACTTAGAAATTTAGTACACCTTTACTATGACCTAGAAAAGGAATTAGTGTCTCAAACTTTGGGTTATCTGGGAAAGGTTTTCCTGAAGTGTAGCTCACCACAGAATTCCACGTTTCTTGAAGTTGTCAGTTTCTGGTGCATATGTGCATGTACATGCTCATGTATGTGCCCTTAAGATTAAGTCTGACTCGGACTGATCATCGGGTCATCGTTCCTGAGCCTGGAAAATAATGGCCACTAATCTTTTGAGGAAATTACTCAATTCAATATACAGTTCAGTGCTGCAGGTACAAGTATCAGTGGTACATATGTAAGCTTGCTACTTCAAATTCCATACTTAAAATGGGTACTTATCCATATGGAACTCATCCATACGTAAAATGTATATTATTGGGATATGCAGAGCAATAGTATAACGGATTTTAAGCTAGCCAGTACTGAAATGGACATGACCTACAGTTGTTACCACAGAGAAGTTTTACAGGGAGATAAAAAAATAGGCATGCTGCTATAAACTCTCTAATAAGCAAGACCTTTATTTTCTGGAAATACAATTGCAGAGAAGCAGAATTCAGAAACTTTTATCAGCTTTAGAAATAAAGAGAAGGGTTAAACTTTTGCTCTACAGAAGAAATTGGGCCAAAACACAAGGTAAGCTAATGGCCTCAGAAAGGATGGTGAGCCTCAACATGGATGAAGATGAGACATATAATAGCAGTAAAGGTTTGGAAATAGGAATTTCTGCAGCAAGACAAACATAGTTTAATGGGCTTCTTTAATGGGATCAGATCACTTTGGAGAACTTTGAAAAAGTAGTATGTAGAATTTCAAGGTGAAGTCCATCTTACTTAATTTTTTTATTTCCTGTCCTGCCATAGAAGTATCATATATAGTTCAGTAATAGCAAATACAAGAAGGAAAAGATGTAATTTAGGCTTATTAGTATGGGCACAGTAGAATCTAAAGCTTTCAAACAGATTTACAAGGTTACACAGGTAAATTGAAACTCCTGGGAAGTTACCAAGATAGATTTTTCAAAGATAAATTGAGCTGTATTAACCTAATTTATCTTCGATAAGAGAACTTACTTTTTAGACTAGAAAAAGCAATAGCTGTCATTTACAGGAGACCTCCAGTCTTCTGTAAAACATGTTATGTGGCCACATAAGGATATTACTAGTTAAAACTACAGAGGATGGGTGTTAGTACAAGAATTGCATGTGGGTGAAGAACAAGCTGAAGAGGGCTGTCTGTAGAGCTGTGAAAGGAGACATCTGGCTAGACAGAATAAAAGTAGTGTCTATCATAGAGGTGATGTTAGGACCTACCTTATTTATATTTGTGTCAGTCACTTGTAAAAATATTAAGGGTAATGATAAAATATAATGGGTTTTAAGGACTTTGTAGTCATTTGGTGCTTGGGCTGACAATAACAACATCTTTGGGAGGGAAAAACATGTTTTGTGTTTTGCGAATCTAGGGTTTTAGCATACTTAGGGTGCCATTGTTAGCATTCTCAGTTCCCATTTACGTCTTACAGGATGTGAGGATTGAAAGGCTATAGCATAACAGATATGAATTTTGAATTTAGTCTTCATCTGAACAGGATTTTTTTTTTTGTTAATGTGACTGATGGACACAAAGTACAGGAGAAGTGATCATTTCCCTTAGAACATGTAGTTTGAGAATATTACAAAAGGAAATAGTCTAACTCTAGATTTTTGTCTCTTAGTAATATATGAAGAGATTGAAGTAAATAATAAAAGCACATGACTTATGCGTCTTTACAGATCTTTTCACCAATGTAGATGAAACAGCAAAAATGGCACGGAGTATTGTTGATTCTCAAGGCGTTTGTTTTGTTCCAGGTTTTCAGGTAAAATTACTCTTACTAATATAATAGAGAACATATTTTTAATAACCCAGTTAAAAACTTAACTTTTAAATGTTTAAATGTAGTAATTCACATCTTATCACAGTATTACTCTCTACTACTCAGATTCTTATTCTCTGTCCCTCACCACAACATGTCAAGATCACTGTCATATCAGAATGCTTAAACACCATTGCCCCATGTGAAAAAGCATACAAAATAGCAGAATTACTTCCATTTTGCAGATGAAGACCGGGAGGACAGATAAATGACTTGCTCGCAGTAACTCAGTGCCTACAGATACAGAAACTGATCCCATAGCTTTTCTGCCTCAGGCAGAGCCTTCATTGAGACAATACTTCTAAGCACTGTTCCAAAATAATTCATTTTATTCTGTCTCTTTTCGAGATGTAAACTGCAATTCATCAGAATACTTACAGTGTACTAAAATATATGCACAAGACTGCAAGTCCTGGTGTTAGGAAGAGCAAAGATAGTAATATTTTGACACTTCTTTGATACGCAGATTTTAATCTGAATTAGATTTTTCCCTTTAAAATAGGGTTTGTGCTTTGTTGCTGAGCACAATATATGTAGTAAGGAGTCCCTGGCATTTAGTCTCCACTTTAATCCTCTCTATTTCCAAGTAGCTTGCTTTTACCTTCCTCTCTATTTGAGGAACTTCCTGCAATTGTGTCATGCCCTCTGGGTCACCAGCTCTGGGTTCTTCTTACTTGCTTTCCACTTATGCTGGAGACTTAGGTATTCTCATGTCTGTCCTTTCCACCTCTGGTTCATGATCCCTCTTGAATTTCATTACAGATGTGAATTACTGTCCCTGTGCAGAGGCAGCAACAAAGGTGATATTGTTGCTGCAGTTCAGTCTAGCATATTAGTCTAGATTGGAATTGATGGGAATTCCAGTTAATACATTACATGTATTAACTTTGATAGCTGTTTGTGATAGCAAATTGTGATAGCTGGGGAGCTGGCATACTGCCTGTTCAGCTACAGAGCAGTTGCTTGCAGTATGAGTTTGACAGCTGTAATAACAGGGAACTGCTCGAGAGAGTCCAGCGTAGAGCCACAAAGATGATTAAGGGAGTGGAACATCTCCCTTATGAGGAAAGGCTGAGGGAGCTGGGTCTCTTTAGCTTGGAGAAGAGGAGACTGAGGGGTGACCTCATTAATGTTTATAAATATGTAAAGGGTGCGTGTCATGAGGATGGAGCCAGGCTCTTCTCAGTGACATCCAATGATAGGACAAGGGGCAATGGGTGTAAGCTGGAACATAGGAGGTTCCACATAAATGTGAGGAAGAATTTCTTCACAGTGAGGGTGACAGAACACTGGAACAGGCTGCCCAGAGAGGTTGTGGAGTCTCCTTCTCTGGAGACATTCAAAACCCGCCTGGACATGTTCCTGTGTGACCTGATCTAGGTATTCCTGCTCTGGCAGGGGGGTTGGACTAGATGATCTTTTAAGGTCCCTTCCAATCCCTAACATTCTGTGATTCTGTAATAATAGTTTGTAATTTGTCACCACAAAATATGACAGAGCTGTGAGTCAGAGTTCGTGGATAAACTTTCATACAGAATTAAAATAAACAGGTTTTGCTAATGTAGCCATTGCTAGCTTAGGGATTTGCAGAGCCACAAAACTTTTTCATCTAATTACACCACTGTCCTAAGCAACATGAGATAATCTGACTAAAAGCATGCGTTGAGCAGCATAGCTGTTTCTACATTTTGGGTTTGTTAACATTAAAATATCCATGTCTCCACAAAACTTTGTTTTTCTAATCAGTGTTGCTGTCCAGGAGACACTCTGTGGTGTTGCTGCTGTCTCCAAGTTGTCATTTGGAGTATTAGCATTATAAACTGTACTGGACAGATGGACCAGGCAAGATGAAGGGAAAGCTGTTGCTGTGCTGTGGCGGCTGAGTAATGTCTGCAGTCAGCTGGTTCTTTGATGGAGAGACAACGGATGTTTGAACCTGTCAGGTGTTCAAAAGTTACTATGTTACAAAGAAAAGCCATTACATGAAACCAGTGTTCTTTTTTTGGCCCAAAATCACCACCTTCTCTTTTTCTCTTGGAAGTCTTAGATAGCAATTTGTTAGTTTGAATACGTATGTTGTAGAGCTGCATGGAATGTTTTTGACAGCTCATCTCTCTGTGTGGGCCTGAGAGTTTTTTGTTCATTGTTTTTTATCATCTTCATTGGTCTACCATACTCAGTCTGATCATTCCCAGGACTAGTGTTTTTTTCTAAAGAAATGTAACATCTGTAACCTTACCTTTGTGTAAGTCCTGCATGTGAATGGATCAAGGCAAAGAAAAATTTCATTTCTTCTGCAGGTAGCCCAGTTACACTCTCTCAAACAGCCAACCTAATAATTATATTTATTTTTAGGGGTGTAAAGGTTGATTCTGCTGAGATGCTTCCATTTAGCATTTACTGTGAGTAATTGTGCTGTGAATAAGCAAATGTTGAGCCATGCCTAATTTCAGTATTTGCAGACAGGAATCTTGAGGTAGGCAAATGTTAGCCTGAATCTTTTTTGAACCTATAGTTCTATTAATATTCAAGTTCTAGAGATGTTGGTAAAACCTCTTTTTTGTTTGGCTGGTTTTTGTTTTGCTTTGTGGGTTTTTTGTCTCCCTTGCTTTCTTGACACTGTCTCCAGAAGGAACCCCAGATAGCTTCTTGGTAAATATTGATTCAGTCGTTTTTTCCCTAATTCTAATATTCCCAGTCCAAATTTAGAAGCTATACTTAGAAAAAATCATGGATTTCTCTTTAACTGTGACATCTAGTTACCCCTAACAGTATCCGCCAATGTGAATGTCTTTTAAAAGCCCATCTCATTTCAGTGGAACATGCTCAGATAGTAGACTCACAGTGGAATCTGTATCAATTTAGAAATTGAGCAGATTAAATGGTATGAAAGGGGACATGAAGAGAGTTGAACACTTTTGGGACTGTAGCATGTCTGCTTAGCTTCGCTGGCTAGATGCTAACACGTCTCTACTTGTCCATATTAAGGCAGTAAGAATCAAGTTTCTTTCTTACTGGATTTTACTGCTGTGATGCAGCACACTGAGAGGAGCATCATTGTGAAAGTCTATTTGAAGTTGAGTGAATATGTGCATTAATCATTTTTCCTCTTACTCATTATGCTAGAAACAGGGGTTTCCAGGGTGAATTTGCTGTGGTTAGTAGTAACAGCACACGGGACTCTTCACTGGGGTGTATGCATGTATGTGCTCTGCTGGTTTTTTTTTACTCATCCTTATGTAGAATATGAGTCTATGCTTTTTAGTTTATGATCTTGTACATGAAAGTCTATAAATTTGGAAGCCATGGATCTTTATTATGCTTCTGGGCTGGACAAGTGGTTCCATTCTTAGAATGGGAAGTGTACTTGTTTATGGAAAAAAAAAAATAGTACTTTCTTTTACTGAAATGTAGAAGTTTCTTCTGTTTAGGAACTTTTGCAAAATGCCAGGTTTCCTTTTGGCTGTATGTACCTATACATACTTTTCTTTAAAATTAAATTTGTTGGCATTTTCTTAACTTTATAAATGTGTTTGTATATATTTTGTAAGCATGAAATTCAGCTTCTGGTAAGTGTTGTCATAATTGATATTTAGCACAGTACAACTGGAAGTGATTGTTTCCATTTAAAAATGATAGTCTACATGGAAAATAAGATTTAACATTGTCGCAAACCCGGTCTGGACCAGCAAACTAATATTTTGTGATGAAGTTCATCAGAGGAGTGGAAAGGAGATTCATCAACTGATCCTCCAGTTCTCCTGGAGGAAAAAAAAAAAAAAAAAAAAAGACAACTTGGTGACCATTAGAATTTTAGTTGGACTCTGTTTATCAGTGACAATGAAAATGAGCAGTAGTATAAACTAATAAAAAGTATTACCATCCTTATCAGTGTTACTTTTAAACATCAGTTCATCTTTCTTTCAGCAGTTCAGAAGTGTTTAAAAAAAAAAGGGTGGGTGGGTGGGTGTGTGTGTGTGTGTGTGTGAAATCTTGCTAGAGAACAGCAGTATCAGTGTGCCCTGTCCTTGGCACTTAAAGTGTACACTCTGTGTTTTAAAGGGAAGTCATACAGATAAGCGTTATTTAGTATGTCAGATTTGGAATAAGTCACTTAAACCTTTTTCTTGTTGAAAGAAGCTATTTAACCTTTCACTGAGTTAGCTAAAGTAATACTATATACCTCTTACGTATTGTTTTCAATTTTCTCCTTTCACTATGCTGCCTGTAATTGTCGTAAGTTATTTTTTTTTCTTACTATTTGACTCCTTTCTCAAAACCTACAAATACAATTCACTGAACTCATGGTGAAATCTTTTCTGCAGGTTTCTGTGAATGACCCATATTTATGTGCCTCTTTCATGGGGCTGAAACCTTCTACTACCAGAAATCATCTTGTACGAGCTATATTGGAATCTGTAGCTTTTAGGTACTGCTTGTTTAATTATCTTGCTTATTTTTTCTTATGTTTGCTTTTATTTTGATCAGCAGCCTTAAATGGATACATGGACTTCTGCAGTTTGTAAAATATAAATTGTAGTAATCTGTTACTGTTACATTGAAAAGGAGTTTTAGCTTCTTTAATTTTCTTTCTTTAACACTTTACAAATCAACTTGTGTATATTTCTTAGTTCAGAGTTTTTGTTATTAAGTAACCACATAGGGATTCTTAAATGATACTGTTTTCTGCATGTTCTAAAAATGTTTTTTGTTTAAAGTTTGTCCTTACTCTCCTGACAGTGTTTTGTCAGAAGCTGTAGCACATTCCAGCTGTGTTTAAAGTATCCCTGAAGCTGGAAGTGATATATAAGCTCTTTGGCTAAAGTTTGAATTTTTGGTGTTTTATAGAACACAGTAATAGGCATCTTAAACATCTTTAAAGATGTGAATAGACAATTTCCAGATCTAACTGTCAAGGTTAAAGATATTACTACTAGTTCCTGGTGCTACCACAACAGTAGCTCACCGTGGTTGGTTCTGCCTTGCAAACCCATGCAGCATGCCTCGAACTGAGGTTGAACATGGTTCGAGCCTGTCTCACACTGCACTGTGGACAATTAGAGAACACTCATATGATTCCTTCCATCTAGTCATGAGCTCTGCTTTGGGCATCATAACCTCCTGCAGAGGCAAAAAGGATGTCTGGAGGAAGGTTCTGAAACCTTCAGCAAACATTCTGAATTGCTGCAGCTATTTTTAATGTATTTTTTTCTGTGCTGTAAGAGGAACATGAGATGCAGTAATTCCTGAGGTACGGATTTCTCTCTTGAAAGATGCTGAGAATCTCCTCTCATTCAAATACCTAACTAGAGAAAGATAGAGATTCTTGGTGTTTAAATTTTCTCCCATTAAATGAAATTATTTGAACAAGTCAAATTTATAGCCTTCAGATGTTCCTTATAAAGAACATCTGGAGAAACTCCAATTAACATTACTTTGTCAGCCTACTTTCCTCACTCTAAACAACTTGTTACATCAACAATTGCACCTTGTTTGTAGAAACCTATTGGCAATTTCAGGTGGGAAAAATACACCTTCTACAGTGACTTGCTATAGAATGGGCCATGATTTAGCCATACTTGTGCCTTCGTAATGATATATAATAAAGAGCAGTTTCAGTCTTTTTTTTCTTTTTTTCTTTTTTTTTTCTTTTTTTTAAATTTATGCATTCTGGAAACTTGTTGGCTATTGCAGCAGTTCTGACACAACTGAGGCATTTTTGCCTTGTATTTTATTTTTGGACTATGTAGATACTGGAAACACTTTATGGAATATATAATGCTTAATTCAACTAAATATTTTTTTAAAGAAATAAACGGCTTTATGATATCATTGTGAAGAAGGTACGCATTCCTCTTCAAACTATTCGGTAAGTTCCATGTAACTTTTAAATTTGATATATGGGAGTTTGATTTTAAATAGGTGTGAACTTTATTATGCATTTCATCTTACTGTAAAAATTCTGCAGCTGAAATATAGATGATTACAAGTCAAATGTTAATGTAATTAAAGTGGCAGTAGCGTCTGCCCACAGAAGGGTTGGTTCTTTAATTAAACTACTGGCATGGGTGATTGTCAGTAGGTGAGTAATGAATTGCCCTAATTATTAAAAAAAAGCGAAAAGGCAAATTTGTGTTTTCAGGTAGCACTAGAGTGCATATAGCAGTGCCAGCCACAAAGGTCATTCTATGCTTTATTATCAGTCTTTTGTACTGAAATTTTTGTGCTGAGCCTGTCACAGACAATATATTTTGAAGATGTCAGTTAAAAAGACTTATTTGTGAGGGAAAGAAGAAAAAAATTTTTACAATTCAATTCTTAAGACATTGGTTTTGCTTCCGTCTTTGAAGAAGCAAAACAAATTTAATGAGATAACCGTGATCCCTAGAATTTGCTTTTCACGGTGTCTTGGAAAAATGTATCTGAATTATGCACTGCTGGAAAACTGTGTTTCACATTGCAGTAGGTACTTGGTTTGGACACACCAGTTGTCGTAAAGCCTCAAGTCCTCTCACGCTGAGAAAGCTCTCAAAAATTTCCCCTTCTGGCAGCCAGGGGTCATCATGATACCACAGTTAAGAACAGAGAGGAGGGTACCTGTCCCTCTTGTGGCTTTTTTCCTGATATCCATGCAAAGGAAGAAGTAGACTGGCAGGCATGTAGACAGTTGAGAAAACAGAATTTTGAGCAGTGGAAGAAAGGTGAAAGTGCAAGTGGGGGGAGGCAGAAGTTTCTGTCTTCCATCATGTACTGGGACAGAGTTGGCAAAGATGATGAACAGCCAGGCTTAGGGTTTTAATGAAGAGGAAAAGATCAAAAGTATTTGTTTGGTTGGTTGGTTTTTTTTTAAATTGTAGTATTTTTTACATAGAAAATTTCATCCAGAATTTGAGAAGTCATATTAAGACTGAGAACTGAAGATTTCTAAGCAACTGTTAAGTTTTATTACTCAACATTTTCTATAGTAATAAACAGTAGGTGTCTTCACAATGGATAGAACAGCTCCATACCTGGCTGGTATTGGTGTCCAACAGCATAATGAACCAATCTATGACAATTCAAGGACTGGGTTTTGTTATAGCTATTTTTTGTTTGCAAGAGTGATTACTTTGCACCAGTAGTAATCTGAGCTGATTAAAGATCAGCATTGATAAGTTCTAGTTTTCTCCATTAAAAAGGTCTCCAGCATGATGAAGTTGGGAAAATAGATAGGTGGAAACCTCATTCTCATCTTCCTTATAAAAAGACGCATCTGTGAAAACTGTTATCATGTTGTGGTGATAGCTATGTAACGGTTCTGTTACAAACCCTACCATTTCAACCAGGATGATGTATAGTTTTAGAAAACAGATCTTTCAAAGCTTTTTATAATATCTGTCCTGTGTCCCTGTCTGTCTACCATTCCTCCTCCAGTTTATAGGCGTTCTTTTTTTACCCTAGGCACCTTCTGCTGGCCTCTAAGTTTGCCCATAAAATGGAAATGCATTTTTGCATGAGTGACAGGAAGATTTAGGCATAGGTGTGAAACCCCAGAAGTTGTTTTCTGAAATGTTGGCAATAAGCATTTGAACTAAATGCATTTTTTTTTTTTTCAACTTTTTCTTCCCCTCTCCCTACAGAGCTGATGGAGGTGTCAGTAATAATAGTTTTGTCATGCAGATGACTTCAGATTTAATTAATAAGAAAATAGAAAAACCTGCAAATACAGACATGTCTAGTCTTGGTGCAGCTTTTCTAGCAGGGCTTGCTTCAGGTATGTATACATTTAAAGGGGTGTTGTTTTTCCCTTCATAATGCATGTTTGTAAATATGGAGGGGAAAAAAAAAAAAAAAAAAAATTAAAAAAATAGGGTATAACTTCAAATAATTGTAAAAACACCCCAAAGGATTACTTTAGCCATTTTTTGTGGGAAACCAAGGGTAAGTAGTGTTTATGTTTCTCTATATAGTGCTTTGTACCCATGTACTTGTATTTGATGGACCAAAGAAACAGATGATGACATCACACATAAACCAAATCAAGGACCTTATTTATATTTTTAATACAATGTCCCAATTTGCTGAGCAGTTATATGCTTGTTTAGGTTTACATAAATGGTGACAATCAATTTAATGTGAAAAGTATCTGCATATATGTTTGTAAGATTAATTTACATTTAGAAGGATATACTACTGGAGAAGAAAGAGGTGAACCCTGTCTTGCTGTCTCCCTGTTGACCCGGACACTGCATCCCTTCCCATATTTGCACTGTGTGGAGCAGTGCTCAGTGGGGATGGATCACGTGACAAGCTGCTGTGCTTGCATTGCAGCCATGTCATTCCCACTGAAGCTGTGTGCTGTGTGCTGTCATCTGTGAACTGTGTCTTTAAGGTTTTCACAGAAATAAACACAATGGAAGTAAAAATAAATTATTAACAGGGAAGAAAATCTAACTTACACAGAATTGTTTCATGTAATTAACCAGACCTAAAATGACAAATTGTCAGTGGTTTTGCTTAATGGTGGATAATTTTGTAGGTGGATATTAGCTTCACTCCATTACTTTGATATGTAAATAACACAACTGTAAGATAAAAACTATTTGCTCAGGTAAGACTTACTCAGCAGCTAAAACTGTAAGAAAGCTGCAGCTTTGATAGACAGGAATGATTCAATAGTGTAAATAGCTGGTGTTATGGTGAATACATAACACCATCTGTTTTCTGCCATTTATGCAATTTTTAAGACAGTAGAAAGCAACTAATGCTAAGTCTTGGTTTCTGTGGCCCTTCTTCATTGAGAGGGACATGCAGCTGGAAGCACAGTGTGGGTGAAACCTAAGGGAACCTCAGTGTACCAGAGCTGTTCCTTGGAAACGGTCCCAGTTCAGCAGATGTGCTGTTGTCAGTATTCCAAACAAGTGGATGCTATTGGAAAGGAGTTTCACATGTTAAAAATATGCTTCCCTCTGAGAAAGTTGTTGGTTGAGTAAAGAAAAGCTGTCATGATTTCTCACTGTGTTTCTGCTTTGGATCTCTTGGAAATAAATTAAAACAACTCAAAAATAACATATTTGCAGTTGAGCTTGAGAATGGACTTTCTGTTTATAGGATTTTGGGCTGACAAAGAGCAACTGAAGAAGCTAAGGCGAATAGAAGCAGTTTTTGAGCCCCAGAAGGGCTCGGAGGAGTACAAACCTGCTATGGATACCTGGCTACAAGCAATGAAACACTCCCTGCACTGGTAGAAATTGGCATTTTAATTATAGAAAATTTAAAATGTTTTAATTCAGATTTATAAAAATTTGACATTAACAGGACAATAAAAACTGTAACTGATATTTGTCATGGTATGTATATAAAGTTCTACAGTACTTCAGTTACCCCCCTTGCTGCTAGATTACTTACCACACCATAATGACCCTTCATATTATCCCTATGACAGCTGTAGTCCAGCTGCAGCATTTGTGTCCCTTCAGTGACCTCCTTTGGGTGGCCCAGCTGCTTGAATCCTACCATGTGCTAGAGATGGGGAGTTTTTTCCTATGATGGGTTTTCTACTGAGGAACTCGCCTCCCTTCTGATCTTTAAAATTTTTGGCATGTTAATCATTAAGGGAGAGTAAAAGGCAGATTTACTTCCCTAGGCATTTCTAAGAAAAGTAAAATGATGGTTGGGGAGGGGGTTGTGATGAACTTGATTGTGTACAAAGATATATTCTTGTTAGAAGCCTGTTACCACCTTTTAGTTGACTTTCTAAGGAAGCATTTGACTTGGCTCTGATATTTTTGTGCCCTAAATTAAGATGAAATATGAAAGCAAATAGGCTTTCGGTATTCCATAAAAAACCAAACAAACCAACCAAGCAAGATTTTTGTAGCTGATGGTTCCTATCTAGTTGTAACTCAATTTTTTGAAATTTTTTAAAGACCAAAAGCTATATTTTCTGGCATGGCTAATACAAGTACTTTAAAAGTAGTTACGGGTATACTATCTAACTTGTAAAAATATCTAACATTAATATTTTCAAGCCCATAGTTACATCCTATTATTATTAGCTAAAAGGGGGTCAAAGTCTATTTTTGAAGTTATGAATTACCTTTATGTTTTTAAAATAAATTATAATTAAAGAAATGTGTAATTAATTATGTATTTGTTTCACTAATCTTAAATTATTACTATTTTCTCAGGAGTATTTGTAAATCAGTTTCGTAAAATGTAAAATTATTAAACATTTTCATTTCAGAATAATACCAAATTCAAGCTGTGGGTGATTGTGTTCCGCAGACACTGGAGACAAGAAATGTTTACAGACTTAACATTATTGAATAGGGCCAAAGAACTATCATTTACGTTTTCTCATGCTGAAATATGGAAGGTCAAATCATGTACCATTTCCTCAGTTTCTTTCACAGTCATCTACCATGAGCTGGAGCATCTATTCTACCTATGTTCTTCAAACTAGATCTCATTTGCCTGTCACCCTTAGCTTATTCCTTTCTGTCCTTCAGCCCGTGCATATCAATCAGTCTTGGCACATATTTCCTCTGAGTATCCTTCAAGTTGCAGCGACCATTCTCTCCTGAACCTACTTTAATGGAAGTTCTGAACTGAAGTCCAGTTTGATGATTTCTAGTAATATGTCAGACAATATGATCTATATGGTTGGTAGCTCCACAGAGATACTTCATCTTTCTTTTTGGACCGTAAAATACAGCTGTCCAGGTGCCAAGACTCTAATACAGAGGTTCCATCTACTTCTCCTCCTGCTGTAAGGTAAGAACCTATAGTTACAGGATATGTGGAACACTATATTCTTGCTTTAATACCCATGTTCAGCTTGTGATTTTTCTCTTTCATCTCAACCTCACTGCTAAAGAAAATGCTCATTGGCAAGAAGGTTCTGCTAGGCTGAACAAAAAGATTTTCAGTCTGGCATTTGGAGCAGAAATTTGTGCCTCCGTTGCTGGTATTCTACTTCGTTCTCACTGTAAGAGTTTAGTTTCATCAAAGTCTGCTTAGTGGTAATGTCTACCTATTACCCTCTTGAGGAAGGCTCCTTGACTTATGTTCATGTAATAGTTTTGTGGTTTTGCTGGGCTTGATAGGGTTCCTGTGGTGGAACTGCAATGGGAGCTGAGTCTGACTGTTCAAATCACTTTGCTGAAGGTAACTCAGCTAGCCATGTGCCTTATATTGCACCTTTACATGGTGATGG
The DNA here is from genome assembly GCA_028020825.1 of Podargus strigoides. Lineage (NCBI taxonomy): Eukaryota > Metazoa > Chordata > Aves > Caprimulgiformes > Podargidae > Podargus > Podargus strigoides. The sequence goes on from CM051628.1 coordinate 15,909,772, forward strand.
TTTTCATCCTGGCCATAGCACAGCTAGAAAGATAGAAGACGGAAGACATTATATAGTCCTCTTGTTCTAGATAGTGTTCCAAAGGACCTATTCTGGATAACTGTTTACCGCTGTCACTGTTCAATTTGAAGGAGGAAGTTAACCTGTTTTCCTTTTACTAGCCTCAGATCTACAGGAGAAAAACTTCACTGCAAATTAAGGATGCAGAAAGGCCTTACTATATTCACCACCCGAGCCTATCAAATGATCTGCAAAATTGTGTGTTCTATTGTGAAGAGGTTCAAAGTAGTGAGTAAGTCTGTGAAACAAACAGGGAGTGTCTTTACCAAGGTGGAGGAGCCTTTGGAGGTTAAAACATCTGCCACAGCTTGTAATGTATTGCTGCCCAAAGACTGAACAGACTAATGAACATCTTAAAGAAATTTGGTTACTGAGCTCTAAGCCTTTTTTGCTTATCTGTTACAAGAAAAGTTGATTTTATCTTATGAACACATAAAAAATTTCCTGGCATCTTAAAGTGGTACCTGTTAATTGCTAATGAATTTGAAATGAGCTTTATGCAATTAGATTTACTTTTACAGGTGCTTTGCTGTCTCTGTGTGTGCTACACAGAAGGGCATTAAGTCCATTGTAGAACCTCACTCATACTAACTTTTATTTAAAATATCACAGCTTTTACTGCTGCCCTTTTTACTTATATTTAGATTTTTGCCTCAGGAGTAGTTTTCATCAGTTTGAAAAATATGCAATTTTACATTTGCTGTCACCGGGCTTGATAGTAAATGTAATGATACAGAAATTGTAAGCATTAACGAGTGTAGTTTTATCATTTTAAGAGATAAACCATGCTGAGACTGTGAATGTTTTACTTGGGATTGGGCAATAATGCACCTCATCAGGCATGTGAGAACTGGGAATTCAGTTGGGAGATGTGTTAGTGATCCCTGGGCATCCTGCCTCTCACAGATACACATGGTGCTGATGGTAGATAATTTCATCCCAGTTTGGCAGTTTTATCATTCATAACAATGTATAGTCCTATTATATATGTGGGGACTATATGGCATGAAAAATTCCTCTCATGTTGGAGGGATCTCACTACTATTGGATTAATTATTGCATGTCAAGAGAAAGGGCAGATAAAATAGTCTTCAGATAGCTGAAAATACTGAGCAGACGTCGTATGAGTTTTCTTACATAGCTGACTTGATTCTTTTCTTGGTTATGTTTAAAATCTCACTGTAATGAACTTTGCCAAGATTTTTGAGTACTATTTTCTTTTAAGCAGTGTTTTCTTCTCTCCTGTAACAGCTAATTTTATGTAAAATTAATTCAGTCACTTGCTTTCCTGTCAGAAGAAAGTAAAAAAGGCAAATACTGAGTTGCTGTTTCAGCCTGCTAGCTTCTTTTGGGTATAATCTCTGTAGCAAGAGCCTTCAACTAGTCCCACTATTTCCAGGATCAGGGCACAGCACAGGCTCACCAGTTCAGCAGCAGCCTTGTGGGAAATAGCAGGAACAGTCTCTTGCCGGTCAGTGGGCCACAGAATAGAAGGGGTTTTGTGCTCTTGCTGGTCCAAGCCAAGAAGTACGAAGTCTTCAAACAAACAGGTATGTCAATACTGCAGGTTGAGTCGAGGAATATGGTAGTGCTCTGACCCAGAAGTTGGGCAGCATTTTAATTTAAGGTTTTATAGGGAGCGGGAGCAAGTTCAGCAGGAGAAAAAAGCTGGGGGAGCTGTTTTGGGTTAGTATTTATACAGGTTATCACAGCAAGGGTTGTGGGCTGGCAAGAAGGCAATGAAACTAGCAAGTATTGTGAAAGGGGAAGTTTGGGGATCAGATGGGGATTTGACCAGCCAGAGGGAGCAAGATGCTGTTCCAAGGCTGGGAGACCACTGACTGTTTCTGGAGGGACACACGAGAACTTCTGCAGTGCAGGTTTTACTGTAAGGAGCTGCTAAACCCGTGCCTTGGCATGTCTAAAAAAACAATCCCGAGATGTTTTTCAATGCAATCTCGTTCTGGGATAAAGTCTGGGATTTGTGTAAGTTCTGAAAGACTATGTATTCGTTTAGAATGTTACAGCAGTAGCGTACTTACCCTCAAGCAAACTTGGCAGTTTCAGCAGCTTCAAACTCAATAGTGTGTATATATAGTCATCTCATTCTGGAATTTGCTGTTGAAAGCAAATGCAAACTACAGCAGTGACCTTTCTTCTGTTTCTCTCCTTAATGGTTAAAATGCCTTTTTTTCATGTTCATAATCAGTTATAGTATCTGACTTCAGTTCATCAGTGCTTCTTGCAGAAAAGTAAATAAACCAGTGAACTAAAAAGAGATATTTGAAGCATAAGTGTCCTTATTGAGGTGGCGTTTGAGTACAAGTATTTGCTCAGGTAACTTACTGAATAGTGCAATAAACTAGCCAGCCTGGTTTGCTTCTGTTTTCCTCCCTTTCCTAAGGCTGTGCATGCCTCTGCACTGCTGGCGGGGTGTGCTTCAGTTGCCTTTGTGTTGGCTATTGTGACTGTACCTGTCAGAGGGGGTTCCACGAGAATACACAATACTTTGGAATTTTTTTTAATGCTTTCATGAAGGTATGTTGCATAACACTGCAAATATTGGTAAAGATCTTGTTGCATGTGATGAAAGTATTTTATAGAGGATGAAAAGGAACTAAAGCCACAAAGTGAGCAAATTCCTGGGCACATGCTAGATTTTCAGGTGTGAACTAATCCACTGAAGTAAACATATAGTTCTTGCTTGCTGATGTTTTCTTTAGTCCTCCCTTTAAGAACTCTATTTTACAGGCTGAACACCTGTTTTTTTGATGTATCTTTTTTTTTTTTTTTTTTTTTTTGGTAAAGGGGATAGGATCAAATATGTCTTTTTAGAGCATGTAATGGTGTCTGTAAAGCAAGAAAAACACGAGTTTAACGTGTTTGGTCTACTCTGTGTATGGTCTAGGGCTTTCTAAAGCATGGTGTTTCTGCACCCACATAAACCTTGCTTTGCTCACCTTGCTCAGTGGCATTAAGGTGCTATAGAAATTTGAGAAATGGGTTCCTGCATGCCTCGGATGTGTGGTTAAGTCATACAGCAGACAGACTTTATTTAACGAACGTGTTATTGCTCTGAATGGAACTACTGGTTTTATTTTTATACTCCCACGAGTGTTTTCTATTCATATTCTCTCTGTAAGAATACTTAATCCTGCTTTGTTGAAATAATTTTTTAAAAGAGATACGGAAATGTTGAAAGGAAACACTTGAAGCTTTAATAACAGTCCCTGCACCTCCTCGGCGGCGCACGGGCACTGCTCACCACGCACACCGTCCCTTTGTTTGCCAGGAGAGCTTTTGTTTCACAGGAGAGAAGTGCCGAGCTGTTGCGGGCACGTTCAACCGGGAACCCATCTCCTGCCCTCGGCTCCTGCCGCCGTCTTCCCCGCGCCGGGGCACGGACGATCCTTCCCCGCAGGCGGCTGGGCCCGCGGTGGGGCTGAACTCTGCAGCCCCGGAACCCAACCACGCCAGCTCCTCTCGCATAAGCGGAGCGGGGCCCGGCCCGGCCTGTGTCTTGCAGACAGGGCGGCGCCGTTCCGTGTGTATAAACACAGACATATATCCTTTATACCGACCTGCAGCGCCCCGCCTCAGCAGGGCAGCGCCAGCACCTGGGCGGCACTGAGCTGTCAGCGAGCGCGGCCCCTGCTCCTCGCCCGCAGCGGGCGGCCCTGCCCGCCCTCCGCCCACCCGGCAGCGATCCGCCGCAGCGCGCCGCCCGCCGGCAGAGGCCGTCAGGGGGTGGTGACCCCGCGTCGGGGCTGGCCACGCCTCTCCGCCCCGCCCCGCGCGCCGTCGCCCCGCGGATTGGCGAGTGGCGTGTGTACACACACGGGATCGAGCCAATGGGGGGGGGAGGGCGCCTGACCTCACGCGGTGCGGCGGCCAATGGGCGCACCCGCTTGCCAGACGCCGCCAAGCTTGTGCGGGGGAGAAGGACCCGGGCACAGCACGGCGCGGCGGCGGAGCGAGGCGGCGAGTGGGGCCGGGCGCGCGGGGGGGGCGGGAGGCGGCGGCAGAGCTGGAGGGCGCTGCGAGCGCTCGCGCCGCCACGCGCCGGGGCTCGCGGACTGGCCCTGGTGGGCTCCCGTCTCCAGGGCCGCCTCGCGAGCGGCGGGCGCGTCGTCGGCGCGGGGCCCGGGCGGAGCGGCTGGCTGCCTCCCGCGGCGGCTGCTGAGGGACCGTCGCCGTCTCGTCGCCTCAGCGCCGCTGTCTAGGCCAGGCCCGCGCTACCGTTGTCCCTCCCCCTCCTCCCTCGGCACTGCCGGGCCTGCGGGTGAGTGGGGAGCCGGGGGAAGGGGGGGGCCGTGAGGGAGGGGCAGCGCCTTTCTTCCCGGCGGGCCGGGGCGCCGCTTCCCCCGCCCTGCGCCCCGCGGCGTTTAACGGCCGCCGCCCCCCCGCGACGTTCGGCGGCTCGGTCTTCCCCCCCGCCCCCAGTCTTCGCCGTGCCGCACGCGGGGCGACAAGGGGAGGCGGCGGCGGGCGCCCCGGGAAGGAGGGCGGGGGAGGGGGAGCTGGTGCCTGACACCTGCGGGCGGCCGCGGGGCGGCGGCGTGCCCGGCTGGCGGTGACAGCCGCGCCGCCGGGTCACCCTCCCCTCTATTGTGGGCAGCGCGCTGAGCCGGTGGGCCTGGGCCGGCGCCGCCGCGTGTGTGTGCGGCCGCGGGGCGAGGGGCCGGCCCCGGGCGGCTGCCTTGGGGTGCAGGGGGCGAGCGGCCACCCCTGGGGGCTGCAGTGCGAAAAGGGACTGGCGGAGCCCGTGGCTCCACAAAGTACAGCTTGGGCTGTGTGGCGTGGTTGTTTTGACTCGGGGATTTTATCGGGGGAGGGAGAGTCCGGCAGCAACAACAACAAAACTTAATTGCACGCCTCTTCCTGCTCCCTGTGAGCTGCAGGCCTTCCCTGGCGCGCGGCCGTGCGGGGCTTAGCGGCAGGGCCGGGTCCAGGTACAAACACTGCCGTTCGGAACCGGGAATGCAGACAATAGCGGGGAAATGCGGAGTGAGAGAACTTCCCTGAAACGTGGAAGAAAACCGCACCAGGGAGCGTGCTCCCTCCTTGAGTAAAGGGGTGATGCTGGGCTGGGTAGCAGGGCTTGTGCTGGTCTCCTCCACAGAAGGGACTTTGGTTTTCATCTTCTCTGTCAATTTTTGAATTGGTAGAGAAAGTGAGTAGTTTGAATTGACACGATTTAACGTACTGTGTAAAAATTTTTTAAAAAAGTTACTTGGTCAGTTTTCGTAATTAAAAAATCAGTTAAATTCCTGACTCTTCATTAATACTTCTAGCAGCTGATAGAATTCATTTTTCCAACTGGTATCACTGGTGTAGCTGAGTTATGCTGACAGAAAACTGAGCAAAACGTTGGAGGTTGTGTGATGGTGCAGCTAATTGCAACTTGATATAATCTTTGGTTAAAAAATAATTTTATGCTTGTATAGATTGCTGCTATTAAAAGATAAATGAATATTTTTTTCTCAGTTTCTTCACTCTTCCCAAGTTAACTTTAGTTCATTTGATTATATTATATCCTGTCTTATACAAAAAATGTGTCATTTGTATACATGGGGCATAGACTCATGACAGTTGACCAGTGTTACGGAACAAATGCAGAACTGTTTCACAGCCCATATTTGTGCCAATACTACATGTACTCAGATATGTTTTGTATGTAGTGATGTACTGAATTTCAGGAACTTTTGTTCAAAGTGGTGCATAGAGTGCTAACTACAGCACTTTGAACATGGAAGAGTAAGGAGAAGTTTACATTATAGAAAAGACTTGACAGGAGAGGTGGTCATAAGAGGAAACAGGACAAATTCTTCTCTTTTGAAAACCTTTCTTGTGGAGTGAGTCCAGTGCCCCTAGAAGAGGAAAGAGTAATAGGTCAAATGATTTGGTTCTATACAAAGGCAAAACATTATTATTAAATACTAGCAAGATTGTCTCATGGGTGAATTTAAGAGTGATCTTATTTCAGTGCCAAATTACTGAGCTGTCTTTTAGCCACTTCCTGTTTGTGCAGAAGTTACTGTTGTAACACAGCAAAACCCGTTTGATTTGTACTGTATTGATATAATTAACTTTACAGAAAACATGCGCTGGTGATAAGAATGCTCTTTATTGTTGAGGGTTCTGACTGGCAACCTCATTTTACAAAGTGATAAGGTAGTTTTCAATCTTGACAGCAGCTACCCAGTGAAAAGGGGATAGGCCAAACAACTCAGCTGGGCAAAAGGCACAGTGCTGTTTTGCAAGGGATGTCAATACTACAGGAGAATTCTTTTTCTTGGTCTGCTCTTGTGTATGTTGGACACCACTGCAGGGGCGTCTTGTGCATCTGCACATACTTCCTGGGCAGTTGTGAGAGCCCTCACAGTGAAGATCTGTATGTGAGTTTGGCTAAAAGAGTTGTTACAGGTTTAGTGAAAAAATAGGAACCAAAATTCCCGCTTTCCACCCCCCTCAAGAATTTATAATGTTACTCAGTTTAAGTGTGCAGACCTCTTTACTGTGCCTGCAGGAAAGTTTAGTGCAAATCTCTAAAAGCAATAGAAGAAGAGCGACCTGATATGGTTAGGGGAGGGAAGCTGCAGCCCGTGCTGTGTAGACAGTAATATTTAAACTTCTGCATCCTAACGTGGATCAGAATGAGTTCTTTAGTTAATAGCTAGCCTAATTCAGTTCTTGGAATTGCCTTTCTTCTGATGTGCTACCTTAAAATAGTATTCTTATAGTTGTCTTTAATAAGCAACAATTTATTAATTTAAAACAATTAAACAAATTTATAATAAACAATTCATTAACTTTAAACAATTTAAAATTGTTTCTGCATGCTTTTTAGTGTAATGATTAAGGATTTCTCATCTGCCTTTCTGAGTACATTCAAAGGACACTAATACTAATGAATCAACAGTGAATCTTAAAATAGGGAAAATTAAACTGCCTAGTCTGGTGCAAGGAAATACACTTACAGAGTTTTTGTGTGCAAAGCTAAGGATACACTGGAATCAGACAGGTTCATTGTAAAATGTTAGGTATTCAGTGGAAAACAATCCGAGTGGCTTGGTGTGGTAGTAGCACACATACTACGTCAAAGCTGATGGTGTAAATTCCTGTTGTGGGATCTGAAAAACTAGGTGTATGCTAGGAAATACTGTCAGAAGGTGCAGGTGTGGTAGGGAGTGACAGCTTTATAACAGCTTCCTGGTTTGACTCTTCATGTGTTTTTTGTAACATCCAATATTAGAATGAAATTCATTCTTTTTTTTCCCCCCGTTATTTGATTTGTAGACTACAGCTCCTTTACAAGAAGGTGAGGCAGTACTAAGTGATCATACTGTTACAGTTGCATTAAAGGAACTTTTTTGCTACTTTGATTTCCTCTGTGCAGTGATAGCTTCCATTAAAGGTCTTTACTGACTGTTCAAGTTTAGGTTTATACTTTCCAATATTAATAGCATGAAAATCAGTCTAAGCAAATCAAACTGCACCCCTATGGTAGTTCAGTTTGCAAGACTACTATATAGTATAATATAAGCTAATATATGCTAATTATGTGTATATTAATATATCCTAATGTATGCATTAGTAGAATCTGTAACAAAAGCACAGTTTTCTAGAATATCATATTTCTAGTGAATTACAGAATAGTAATTAAATGAAAAAGGATGATACTTGGACATAACTTCTAGATCTAGCTATTCACTTAGTACTGTTGAAGAAATTCTTTGCCTTTCAGAACATAGTTTGCAAAATTTGCAGCCTACTAAAGCTACTTTTGAGAATATTTGTCTTTACTGAAACATATAGAAATTTTTAGATTTTTGCGGCACTAACTTGGTGATAAAATAATGCTTTAGCCAGCTCACATTTAGTATTGGCTGTCACAATGGAGACTGAAACTAAGCTGGAAAAAGAGCAGTGTTTGTTTTTGTTGATATGCTTGGTTGTGAACTGCAGCAGTTCAGGGGTTGGCACAATTTCATTCTTTGTGGCTTGATAACATTTAAAAGAGAGGTAGAAGACAACTTGCTATTGTTAACTTTCCAGCTCACTTCAGCATGAATTGCACAGGAGGCTCCTTTAGAGGTATCTTTGAGGGCACTATCCTGAATCGTTATAGCAGTGTGATCTTCCTGGTTCAGTCCTTAGGATATTTGATGACATGAACAGCCACGTTTTTCACAAAACTTCTAAATGTGCTGGTGGTTAACATGGCTTCTAGAAATAATCTATTTTATAAAGGTTGTGTTCCTTTTTTTTTTGACTGGTTTTACTTTATTTCAATCAGTGAGACATGCCCTGACCGTCAGGTTTTACACAAAGTAAGGGGAAGCAGTGATGGTAGTTGAGATTATGCTTCTCCTTTTCCTGGATAGCTGATTCTTTCCTAACAGTGAATGGAGTGCCTGTGTCCTGAACATTAATTTTGCGTGAACTTCTACAGACCAAAGTCCATTTGTGAATGTAATCCTGGTCTTGCAGCTTGATTTATTTTTTCCCGTGAAAGTTAGGGCATGCTCCTCTGTTCGGCAAGTGAGGTTTCTCCTGTTGCATTAGATTCTTCTTGCTGCTGGGTTTTTCTCAGTTTTGGTGGGAATAGCTAATGATTCAGTTCTGTCTTACAGCCTCCTTAGTTCTTTTGTTTAACAGAGTCCCTTACTAACCTCTGTTGGGTGACTGTATCATCTGGCAGGGTGCATGAACAGGTTGCTTTGATAGGAACTCATAATCCTTTTCCCCATGGTAGGTCTTAGCAGATGTGTTCCACATGAATAAGTGACTGCTTTCATTCACTGTTTTGTTATCAGGAATTTCAGCCATGATGTAAGTGGAAAAAATCAAGAAAAATTAAGTCATATGTTCAGAATGAACTGGCAGGTTGCTTACAGGTACATGCTGTCTTAAAGGCTATGAACTTCTAGGGAAGTTGTACAGATGAATTCTTCAAATTGGTAGCAGCTATTATAATATTTGTGGGAATTAATGTCTTAAAGCAAACACATCAGTATTTGCTTATCAAGGCTTGTGAATACCAATGCATTAACATATTAAAAGTCACTTGTGAACCATAACGGTCAGCCGAGTATTAAACCTTTCCCACATGAGCAATAGTTGTAATTACCAGAATAACTGTAATTGATCTGTAATAGAAATTATGGTGGTAACATGACCAATAATTATGAATGAGAGTAGGAACTGCAAGTGAAAGTGAGCTGGTGTCCCCAGAGTGAAATCAAAAACCTTTGTGTGCATGGGCTTTCCGTTTATTGCAAGGAAAGAGTTGGGTAACTTTTTCCTTCATTTTAAACTTGACCTTGAGACTTGAAAAACTTGAGAAATATATTTCTGTTCTCTTAAATGTACAATCCATTTTTCATAAACTTCAATTTATTTAAAATTCAATTTACAATTGCAAATGCATTTAAACAATTTTTTAAAAATCAATAACTTCATACATATACCTGATAAAATTTCAAGCTGTGTATTGATTCTGTATACCAGCAGGCTTCTGCTGTCTGTCAGAAGTAAATGATTCATCCTGCTTTTTGCTGTGTAAGAAATTGGGAAAGCTGTGATCTGAAGACAAAACATCCCACTTCTTCCTAATGGATTTTTGAAGCATGCACCCACTCCAGTGGACTGTTCAAAAGCACGGAGCAGTCTTTGTACAAACAAACCATATCCAAACTTTTGTCACATTTCAACCCATAAGTAAATTTTCAGGAGATCACAAATGCTTTTTTTCCAGAAACAGGGTCATGGTGTGGTTCTGCAAGCTAGACTGAACTGATCAAACAGCCTGGGCCTAGATGGTCATCTGAGCTGTCAGTGGCTTGCAGCATATGGAAAATTTTCTTCTTCCCTCTTTCAGCCCCATTGTTGCTATTCTGACAGAACTAAATTCATTCAGTGAGGGGGTCAGGTAGAAGTGGGAGTTGTTGAGAGCATGTAGCATGGGGAAGGAATGGAAAGTGAACTTGTGCAAAGCATTCGACACTGTCCCGCATGACATCCTGGTCACTAAATTGGAAAAGCATGGATGTGATGGGTGGACCACCTGGTGGATAGGGAATTGGCTGGATGGTCACACTCAAGAGAATGGTGGTGAATGGCTCAATGTCCACATGGAGACTGGTGACAAGTGGCATTCCTCAGGAATCAGTACGGTGACCAGTGCTGTTTAACATCTTTGTCGGTGACATGGACAGTGGGATGGGGTGCATCCTCAGCAAGTTTGCGGATGACACCAAGCTGTGTGGCGTGGTTGACACACTGGAGGGAAGGGATGCCATCCAGAGGGACGTTGACAGGCCGGAGAGATGGGCCCAGACCAACCTCATGAAGTTCAACAAGGCCAAGTATAAGATCCTGCACCTGGGTCGAGGCAATCCCAAGCACAAATACAGGCTGGGCAGAGAATGGATAGAGAGCAGCTCTGAGGAGAAGGACTTGGGAGTGTCTGTTGATGAAAAACTCAACATGAGCCGGCAATGTGCACTTGCAGCCCAGAAGGCCAACCGTATCCTGGGCTGCATCAAAAGAAGTGTGGCCAGCAGGTCAAAGGAAGTGATTCACCCCCTCTACTCTGCTCTCTTGAGACCTCACCTGGAGTACTGTGTCCAGTTCTGGGGCCCCCAACGTAAGAAGGACATCGAGCTGTTGGAGCAGGTCCAGAGGAGGGCCACGAATATGATCAGAGGGCTGGAGCACCTCTGCTCTGGGGACAGGCTGAGAGTTGGGGTTGTTCAGCCTGGAGAAGAGAAGGCTCTAGAGAGACCTTATAGCAGCCTTCCAGTACGTGAAAGGGCCGACAAGAAAGCTGGAGAGGAACTTTTTACAAGAGCATGTAGTGATAGGACAAGGGGTAATGGTTTTAAATTGGAAGAGAGCAGATTTAGATTAGATAGTAGGAAGAAATACTTTACTGCGAGGGTGGTGAGACACTGGTCCAAGTTGCCCAGGGAAGCTGTGGCTGCCTCCTCCCTGGAAGTGTTTAAGGCCAGGTTAGATGGGGCTTTGAGCAACCTGGTCTGGTGGGAGGTGTCCCTGCCCATGGCAGGGGGGTTGGAACGAGATGATCTTTGAGGTCCCTTCCAACCCAAACCATTATATGAAAGTGGAAGAAGTAGGGAAAAGTGGAAGATCCCTTTTAGCATTGATAGCAGGGGTATGAACTTGTATCAGTGCAACTTGTTTCATGGAATTGAACCCTTTAGGTAACTTTGTGTGCTGTTTTCAGTATTTGAGAGCTTCTGTATCACTAGAAAAATCCCTTTTTGCCTTTGTACTGAACTATAACTAAAGAGACATGAAATTTTTTGTAACTTTTACCTTTCAGTGAATACTGTCATAATCTTCAGCCTATGCAAGAGTAGTTAATAAATGGCTTTGAACTAGAACAAAGTTTCTAGCAAATCATAAGGAAAATGTAGGAAATAGTTACTAAGTTACTAAGCCTCTCTCCATCATCAAGTTCTTTATCCCTGTATAACATGGTGATCTTTAATTAAACACTAATGTAAAATTATCTTCAGCTCATTGGATGTTAAGATTCTTCCAGCTGTGGGGTGCAGACAAAAGTGTGTCTCAACAGGACTGTTAAACTGTTCCATGTATGTATCAGTGTACTGATAACTGGAAATTTTAAAATCTCAAAGTTAAAACTCAGTACAAGACCAGATGAATATTTAGAGCGTTCTCTGATGTATCATACAGTATATGAGCTGGTGGTAGCAAGAAGCTTATTTGAAGTGTCAGGAGTCAAAAAGATGCTCTTTTTATCTGGTCTTAATTGAAAGAGGAGCTAGTATATTATTGGTAATGCTCAAAGACTGTCTTACCAACATATTTTACTGTCATATAGATCACTAAATTTTTTTCAAATGTCAATCTGCTGCTAAAATGAAATTTCTTAAGGCAAGAATATGTTTGTGAAGATACAGTGTGCTCTTTACTCGGAAAGGAAGTTGTACCTGCCTCTTTCTGGTTGACTCCCAAATGTTGTGCCCTGTATAGTCATTGGCTATAGAAAATCCCTGGGCTAGAAACCTAGTTAGAGAACAAAAGATGAGTTTATAGAATAGATTGTCTGTTTAAAAGAATTGCAGCTAAATTTCTGTTAATTTCAAATGTGTCTGTGCATATCTTGCTGATATAGATAACGTACTTTTAAAACTCAAAAAGAAAATTTAGATCATCTTTTTTAAGTGCTGCATGAATGTTATCCACTGTTTTGATGTCAAGCCTTACGTACGTTATCTTGAATGACAGTAAGGTGGTCTGGGGAATTAAAAGAGCCTTCAAAGGTTCAAGTACTTGGGAATTATTCCACATGTTTAATGTAACATCCTCTTTATTTGAGCAATAAGGAACATGCTGCACTGCACTGATTTTGGAATAAGCCATGCGTACTGCTCCTATTCTTAGACACACAGTTTACTACTAGTACTTGCTTGACATTGGGCATGCCTAAGAAACTGAGTCCCTTGAGGGAAGGAATATCTCGTTCCAGATTGATGGGATTTGGGTCTCAGCACTATCAGGACTGGACAGGCAGCAGAACTTGAGGCTCAGCAGTGCAGTTAAACACATGGAGACTTTGGGCACTTTCATTTAGGGGAAAGTTTGATTACAGGTTTGGATTTTATTTCTGTGTTGTGCATTCTTGTCACTTGTACATCCACTCAGACCTGTTTTCATCCTTGAGATTCAAGATATTCAGTAGCCTCTGTCAACAGTGCTTTTGCTAGTCGTGTTATACAACAGTGAGAGTACATATAGTGAGTAGTGGGCGTAATGGGGATGTACCACTTGGGATCAGGTCTGAGAGACCTGGAAGGGATCCAATTCATTTGTTGCTTCAGTATGTGCTGTATGAGGTTCTTAAGGGGACGTTTCCTCTGACACACTTTTAGCAAACCACACTAAATGTTGGTTGTTCCTTATATAGCTTAAGTGCTACGGCTTATACTAATTGAACTTGCATGTAGGCCTTGTCTGTTTTTCAGGTTCTTTGTACTGCGTAAACTCGAGTCATAATTACTGCTGTTGGCAGGAGGTGTCGGTTAATTTGTTCTGATGATACATTGGCATTTTGCTCAATCACAGCAACTTAGGAGAACCTCCTCAATTGTAGGTAAGCTTATTTGGTTTTGTTCCTTCTGATTTCTTATGTGTCAGCTGGTTCCTCCAAACTACAAGATGAGGTCTTCACTTTCAAATTAGATTCAGGTAGTTATATCTTCCGTTTGCATCTTGGTTTAAAGCAGTTGTGCTAATTTTGGTTTTGTGTCATGTAGTAGTGAAAACTTCTGTACTTTGGATTCATAGGCTGCGGTCTTTTAAGTCACATAGAAATGATTAAAGGATGAAGCTTTTAAGATCACTAGTCTTCCAAGTTATTTTATTTTGTTAAAAACTCCTACTGTCATTTAGCAGTTAACTCACTTAGATTTCCTATGTTCAGTCCCTCTAATCACCTTGTCTGTTATCTGCGAGAGCTGGTTTGAAGGCATACAGTTGCACACAATAAAAGCTGGAAAAATGAGTTGTAGTACCTGCAAGACCTTCATCATGCACATCATGGTGGGGGTTCCTTTCAAATGTTTCCTAAGAGCTACTTTCAAATATTATTTTCAAAATAAAAATTACTGTGTGATAACTGAAGATGGTGACTTTATTTCCCGTTCTGTGTGTGCAATTTGTTGAATACACCCCCTGGTTAGCTCTTTGAAGTTCTTCATTAAGTGACAAGTTGGATGTTCTATGGACATGGGTATTACTGTTTTTTTTTCAGTTTGTAGGCCAAGTTTTTTTGTTGCATACATAAATAAAGGATAAAACTGGGGCTAAGTCATCTGAAGAGGACCTAGGAAAACAAGTGGAATTGTCTTACAAAGAAGCAAAATCCATAATTTAAATTTCAGAAATCTGATGGCAAAGTTGTATTTTGGTTTCTTGGTACACCAAGAAATTAATCTGACCAGTACATACAGATATTTTCACTAAAATTGGTCCTTTTTTATCTCAATTGCTTCAAAAAGAAGTTGGATATTGAAACGTGTTTTAGGAACAAGATGGAGAAACACTTCCTGGGAGCAGGTGTATTTCTGATAAGTACTTTATAATTTTGAAATTTTACTGGTCTGAAAACTGAGACACAATGAAGCAACATATGTGTAACAGGTGGTCTAATCCGTGTAGATGCTGTGAATAAATTAGTGGTTTAAAACTGAGCTTGTACTGATTAATATGGAATCTTTTTGCTACTGCTGTCTTCTGAAATCAGCCCTGTAGTACTGTAGCTTGAAAGCTAGTCCTGTGGAGAGGGGTGGGAAGAATATCAACTAATTTTTAGTGGAAGGGCTGGCATTATACAGGTTTCCTTCTTTAAACTGATGACACTTTCCTCTTAGCTGATCCAGTTACTTGGAATAATTTTCACTTTGCAATACTCTTGATCAAGTAAATGAAAAAAACACTCCTTGATGATAATACAAATCATTCGAGTATACTAAAATATCTCTACAAGGTTTTTTTGTGTTCCATGAAGACTTTTGATCATAACAATTTAGGTAACTACAATAGTTGCCTTAATTTGTAGATGTTTAATACTGATATAATGCCTACATAAATGACACTTTCTGTTGTGAAGTGGAAGTGGCCTCTGGGACTGAGGAGAATCTTTGTGTGGTGCTGGTCTACGTGAAGGTGTGATATGTTGGAAGTACTGATAAGAATTTGAGGAAGCTAAAGAAAACCAGGATAAATTTGGTAAAGCTTAATCTTCCAGGGCAGAAAATAGACTGTTAGAGTACAGGGCTTTATTCTTTTCTACTATATAGTAGTAAATATAGTAGTAAATATAAATAAAATAAGTAAATATAAATAAAAATACTATAGTATTTTTCTGAAAATACCTGTTTTCTGTTTTGCATTATTTCTTGTACTGGGATTCAGCTTCAGTGTCACTGAAACTTCAGAATAGATCTGGCTTTTAACTTGTAACAAGAATAGGTACAGATAAACACTCTTGTACTGATTTGTTGTAACTAGAGCTTTATTATCTGGGCTTTTGTAAATTTAATGCCCAAACTGGCTTTGTAATGTCATTGGCATAAGTGATTAGGCAACATAAGTTCTAGAAAAAACTCAAAGTTTACAAAGTCAGACAGTTGAGTTGGCTCACTGTACTGTATGATATTTGACCAAAAGGCAAAATTATGGAAGTTGATTATAAACCGAAGTTTAGATTATGAAGGGACAACCTTAGTTCAAATAAAGCAGTCTTTGCGTCTCATGCTTTTGGCTCTAAACCTGTCTTTATGCAGCTTGGTTTCAGTAGAAACCAGCTAAAGAACAAAAAGGTTGAGTTTTATGTTTCTCTATCTGTGTGGTGCAAGCTGTCAAACAGCAATTGGGAATGAAGAGAATCTCCATTTTGAGGCCATCTGTGTAGGTTCTTTTGTCTGAACCTGACAAGAGGTCATGGCAGATGGTGGGGTCACAAAGTCTGGCTTCTCAAGCTTGACAAAATGTGTTCATAAAGCTGGAAGAATACCAACTGTTCCTATTGGCTGAAGAGCATTGTGGCAAAGGACTGTAAAAGTTTATGGACAATACCTCTGGATCACTAAGCTTGACAGCAAATAACTTTGTCAAAGATCAAACTAGTTTGCTTATCTGTAAACGGGTTAAAACTGCTTAGCAAATGTGTTCTTAACTATGTTTTGAGTAAATTACTTGTAAAGCCTCTCAAAGCAAGAGAGGGAGGTCAAACTGCTCCATGAATTTTGGCCAGAGTTCCAGATGATGTAGTTGGAGAGTTTGTATGGAAGGAGGAGGAAGGTGGAAAAAGAAAAGGCACAGAGATATCATTTTCAGACACAATGCAAGGATTCAGTATTTGCTCTTTGCCATGACCACTGTAGCTTGATGGCTTTTCTGTGACTCTTCTTCAGCTTTCAGGGCTACTACACAGATCCAGTAGCCCCTTTCCCCAGGGTGTGAATAGATAACTCTCTGTAGTGTCTTCTCTGAAGGCAGAGGAAAATGCTGCTTATTTTCTTGGAATGTTTTGTTGTGAAACTAAACGTTACACGTTTTCGTGGGAGAATGTGTTAGTAGACAAACGTGTGGTGTTCACATGCTGGAGTAACTCCTCAGTTATGGCTGCAATAAACTGAGGCACTAAGGAAGATAAATACAACTCATAAAATTCTTCTGGATTATCCAAAACCACTAATACAGTGATGGTAGAGTTCCCCATTAGCTGTGCACACTGCTGAAACAAGTTTTGGTGCTTTTCTAGAATGGAGGTGAAGACTCTGGCCTCTCTCAAACTTTACACAGGTTAAAACACAGAGGAAATAGCATGAATTGCTCCCTGTTTTTGTAGTGAGTTCTGCTGTAAGTAGTCATGACTTATACTTGGTAACTAGTTTAGGCATCTTCCAAAAGATCCTGCTGAATTGATTCCACATTTGAAAGTCTGAACAGTTCTCTCTTCTACATCCCAGTGCAATTCAGATGTCTTTTGCAGCCCATTTTTTAACAGCAAGTGGTACTCATAAAGTACTTCCAATGTACTTGAATGCTTTGTCAAGTTAATGCTATCTTTAAAATGGTTTGTGCTCCCAGCATTGATCTGTAACTTGTTTTCTTGTCTTCTGTAAGACTTCTGGAAACTTTGATTTGAAAAAGGAGTCACTTTAAGTATTTTTCAGCATATCAAAACATTTGTCTTTTCCTGGAATTCTAGTATTATAATTCCAATTACATAGGGTTAATAAAGAAGCCTGAAAATATTAAAAAGATGAGTTTGCACTGGAATGTTTTTTCTTAGGTGTTTCCTAAAATACTTAGTTTGCTGTATACATACATTCCACAGTATTTCCTGCTTTTGATCAAGATCTTTGGAAGTCTGCAGTGATGGAATTAGAAACTTTCTCTGTTGTTGGAGGCTAAAGACACGATGGAGAGAATTAATTCACTTCTAGTTTTTAGAGTCAGTCTGCAATAGATGCAAATGATTGCATGGTTTTAATTACAAGACTTTAGTAATGGTATGACATGCTTTGCTACAACATTAATATAGTTAGGCCTCTATATAAGTTGGGCCTTTGTATATAAGATTACATCTTTGCCTATTCCAAGCAATGTACATTTCTAGTATCCATGCAGAAAATCTGCCTACTCTGGTGTCTGATTTTATCAAAAAGTTGGGGTTTTTTTTAAAAAAAAATCTATCCTCTGGAGATGCAGGTTTTCAGCTAGAGAGGTAACTGAAAATACTTTCTAACTAAGATATTTTATTAACTTTCTTACAGGATGTTCATTTTAAAGATTGTGTGAAGATGAAAAGGGATATCTTATGGTTTTACGGAATATAAAGCAATATTGTCTGACATGACGACAAAAAATGTAAGTATATTTCTACAGCGTATTACTTTTTATATTGGCATGCTGCCAGTCATTTCTGGCTTTCAGAATTTGGAGGTCTTTGTGTTTGATTTCTTGTATTTGTCCATACAAGAAATCAAACACAAGGACCTTCAAATTCAAAAATCTTGTCTGATTTTTGTATACCACAAATATGTACCCCATCATCTTCTGCAGTAGTTTGATAAATTTACACTGGCTAGAAGCTCTTCAAGGATGTGGAGTTTCCTCAGCTATAGATCAGGTTGATAACCGGGGCAATGCTTTATGCTGTTTCCTTATCGATCCTTATGGGTGCCTTCCAACTTGAGATAATCTATGATTCCTCTGACATTGCTCCAGACTTACCAGGGAGCTTCTCATTTTGTTGAAGCATCTCACCTTTGCACCAAAGTAAAATCCTTCTACTGAGTCCAAGTTTCAAAACTCAAGAAAGAACAGAAAGACAACTTATTTCTTTACTAATGTTGGTACACTCTTGGTTTCTAGAGGATTGAGAGCCTTCCTCTTTCTTCATTTGCTGCATTAGCAAGCCTGTAGTGTGGTGTTTAGAGGCTCTATATTTTACTCTTCTGTCCTGAGTTCTGAGGAAGCTTATGAAATGTCTAACAAACTTCCCTTGATTTTCTGCCTAATTAGCTGTGCTTCCTGAGGTACACAATTTGTACAGAGAACAGTTCTGATTAAGCTTGGTGGTCAGTGACTTGAGTATGACTTTGGGCCCTGGGCAATTTACGTGTTGACTGCCTTGGCTAGGGCATCCTGCAGTTTAATTAAATCTGAACTGGTTGAGGAGCCAACATGACTAAAGAAGTACCCCACAATAGAAAAGCAGGTAACCCTGGGATGGCACTCTGTTCAGTAACTGCAAAAGCTTTTGTGCATATTTGGCTGGATTGCAAAAGGCAATACGTTGGTTAAATTAATTCTCAAGTCTCAGAAATGTCTTTTCTGTTGGCTTTATTAATAGTTTCATTTCATGTGTAATTCCAGGTAGGGCGTTCAGAGGTCTTATGTCTGACTATTTGATTCAAGCTGACCAAGCCAGAAAACAAATCAATGTGTATATGCAAAACCCTTTGACTTACTTATTTCATAGGCTATATTCAACTGTAGTATAAATAGGCAATTCTACTGATGTATGTGGAAGAGCTGCACAAATTCAAATCATTTGTGATTTTGACCTTTTGTTCAATGCAGTCAAAGGATAAATACCAATGCCAATAAAATCCATGAATTGTTGTGTGGTAGAGTCATAGAGCGACATAGGTTGGAAGGGATCTCTGGGGGCCATCTACTCTGGTGCTTTGCATAAAGCTCTTTGACACCCATATTCATAACCCAGTTGCTTGGTGGTTTGTTCAGGGCTGCTCAGGGCTTTGAGGTTTGAAGACTTCCAAGGTCACACATAGGACATTCAGTCTAGGCAACCTACTCTTGTGCTGAATATAGAAATATGTTTTTGTTGTTTACTTTAACACAAGGCTATAGTATTTTACAGAATAAATATTTTATTGGTATGTATGCTTTGAAATATTGCATATTGAGCTATGCAAACCTAGTTTTTTAGTTAAAGTTTATGGGTTTATTTTTAAAAAATCAGTTATTGTGGTGCAAATGAAAGTAGAACTCAGTTTTCATGTTTGTTAAGCATACCTGTTCTAATGATTTGCAAAATAAATAACAAACACAAGGGTGGTCATACACTTTCTGTCCTTATTTGTAGCACTTCAGGATTTCCCAACCTTAGTTACTCATAACTGAGCACCCAGGCCAATAGTGTCAGCTCTAGTGTTCTCGATTGCTGATTTTGCAGAGTTCCAGGGTTTAGCATATATTTAGCTTACCTGTTTTCAGGTAAGAAGGCATCAAAGCAGTATTGAGAAATGGGGAAAAAATGAGCAAATACTCATAGTAAACTTATTTTTAGGACAAAACAAATAATATGACTCAAGCAGGTTATTTGAATAAGACTGTTAGTTTTGACTGATCTGAATTTTTATACATGTACCTGTAAAGCTGTTTGTCACGGCTTCCCAGAGGGTGGGAGAAAATTAGTTTAACTGCTGAAGTTGGTCAAGAGGGCCTTAAAGGAGCTTTAACTCCTGTCTTACAGAGGAAACTCTTCAGAAACAATGTAAAGGACACTAGCTGTTCTGCATTGATAGTCCATGTAGGTTTCTTTTAGTTTATGATGAGAGAGACCTTTTTGGGTCCTACTTGAGTTGTTTATGTAAATGATACTACTACAGTATGCTTACAAATGAGTCTGTTAGGGCTTACAGTTACAAGAAAATAGCCAGTAAATGGATTCCCTACCCATTTACAACTTTTACATGCTATAATCTGGATTAATTCGAGGACAGAGAGCATAAAAACTTTACAGGTTAATGGGAAAGTTAATTTCTGTAAGGAAAAGGAAGGATTGCAGGTGGAGACTTGCTACCTGAACAGTATGTCAAACAGTGGAGAGGCTGATAAGCTACAAGAGCAGCTCATGACAGTTTGACCCATCCAAGACTCTGGTTGTGATTTTTTTTCTTTCCCTTTGCCCGATATGGAAACTTCTTAGTCACCTATTTGGAAAGGGGAGAAAAACTTGATGGAAATGTTTAATAGGATGCAAAGGCCTACCAAGTGCTTGCTTCATCTTACTTCATGGCTGGATTCATCTTGCTGCAGATAGACAGAAGCAGGAGTCCAGCTGTTGTCATACCCAGTAATCCAGACACTCTGGGGCAGTGTTATAAAGCAGAAATATCATGCAAGCCATACAAAAATTAATAAATGATACCTATGTAAGGGTTGGATTGTTTGCTGGCTTCAGTTTAGGAGTGATTAAATGACAAGATTCCAAAAGCAGTGGGTGGTGCAGTCTCCAGATTACAACATGGCCTGGGACCTCTCTGACATCGAAATGGAATACGATAAAGTTCTCGTTCTGCTTCAGTGTTTTAATAGTACTTTGCTTTTTCTGAGGGATTAGTTGATAATTCCTCTGTAAGAGGAACAAATTCCTTTAGATCTGCCACACTTCTCATTTAAGTTCTCATGAAATTCAAGCTTGTTTTCAAGCTCTTCTAAACTTAGATACAAATATTATAAGACTGGGAGAAGTGCTTCTGTTCATTGGATGCTCTTTATAAATGTGTTACTAGAACCATCATCATCAAAATACATACTTCTATGCAAACTAAAATTCTGCTGTAATTTTGTATCATTTGGATTACTGAAGTACAAGATACAATAAAAACCCCTGAAGTACTTTGTTACGTTTCCTTAAATATTGAATCAGTTAAATAATCTAAATCTTTCAGAGAGTTAAATGCAAATGTTTGAATTTTCATAACGGCTGGCGAGTCATACTGGGCTGACAGTGTATATGTGCCTGTCATCTGCAGTGTATAATTGAAGCACTGATACAAATCAATAGAGAAATGTACAGTTGTAAATCTAGAAGGTTCAGTTGTGAACAAATTGCAGTACTACCTTTGAAGATGTTCATGGGAATTGTAATTCTTATCCTTTCTCTTGGAACAAGTTAAGGCTATTATATCTAACACTTGATATTTATCCTGGTGGCTCCCTTGTTCCTTCTCTGTATTGAATCCTCTCTGTGCTCTTCTATTTCTTGCAGAGGCACAGGGGGCCTAGGGAGAAGCCAGTACTGTTATTTATTGTGCAAAGGCAGCAGTAGTATGATCCAGGAGTGCTGGCTCTTCATCTTGGCTTTGCAGTTGTAATGCCCTTTCAATGCTATATGCTATACAATTTACTGCCCTTTCCAACCTTTATTTTAAACATCTCAAGAATACTTTTCAGTGTAAGGAATCACAGTGACCTCTTACCACATGAGCTTTCCTTGCCGCCCAAGCACCCGGGGGGAAGAATACTAGAAACGCTGTTTTCTGTATGGACCTGCTACCAAAATGTGATAGGAGACGTTTTGCGTTTATTTTCATGGCTTCCTCCTCTTTCCCCTGCTCAAATCCAGGAGTTCCTGTCCAGGTTCTCCCTAGCCCTGCTGCATTGCCTCTGCACCGCTGCCACCTGGTGGGAGACAAAAGGGAGAACAGAGAGGAAAGAATGAGAGAGACTTGCTCTGTTTCAAAAGCAGCTTCTGGCGATACCATAGTCTGCAACAACCAAAGCATTTGGTTGCCCGTTCGAAATAGTGTATGTCCATCTAGTTGGGTGTGACAGGAAAAAGCAGATCTGGTACAGACAACGTTTGAGATAAACTGATGAGCTCTATTGAGCACCTCTAAGTGCTTGTTTACAGAAGCATGTAATTTAGCTCATTTCGGCAATATTTTACAATCAGGGTAGTGCAGCAACAGTTAATGTTCACATGTTGCTCCTGACGGTGAAAAAATCTTAAGAGAAATAGATAAAAAAGACTGTCACAATGCTATGTGCAGATTTTCCCCTTCAAAAATTACTTGCCAAATACAAGTTCTCTAGTGGAACTGTGATTAAATGCTTATAGTTGGTATTTTTTTATTCTTGTGTAATTTATTTTAGTGTTATGTTACTGTTGTTTAATTTACCTGCAATCAAATGATTCTCTAATTTGATATGCTGAAAATTCTATGAGCAGCTCTAGCATATGTTCCATTGTTACTACATACATCGGTAAAATAAAGCAAATATTTGATCCCTGATTGTATGATTGTGTTTTCTTAACTTGGATACCTGAACCCTTTGTCCCAATTATTTACAGAAGTACTCAAATTTTATACAATTTTTAAAAGAGATTTCATAGTATTTAGTTTAATTGCCTACTGCTCCAGTAGAGCTCAATCCCTCAGCGCTTATCACAGCTTCCATCTTGGAAGCAAAACAAAATGCTTTGTTGAACAGAGGTTACGAAGGTGCTGCAAGCATAATGCTCAGAAACTGCAGAATGTCTCAGCGTTGCTTGCTGTGGCTGGGCCCATCCCTTGTTATCTGGGATCTGAGGGTCTTCCCATCTTCCTCATCCAGGAACAGTGATCTTGCATTTCTCTGTAATACTTCGCCTTTCTGTGCTTTGCGTATGTGTCTAAATCTGAGGTGCACCATTCTGTATATGATGTAAGTTCTCCATGTCTCTGGTAATTTACCCTCAGGGTGAATCAGTTTATCTCTGAAGCCTAGGGAATGCATTTACAATGCGTCAATAGTCAGATGTCCTCAGAACTGTAGACTGTGCAGCTTACTACTGAGAATACTGGGCATCAGGCAGATTTCTGCTGTGTTATTGGTGGCAGCTGCTTTGTTTGACTTGGAGGGGACAGTGACTTACAACATAATAGCCAGAATGTGCTGCTTGGGTCATGTATAGTACAGTATCAGAATACTTGTGGGGTTTTTTTAGGTAAGAACTTAGTTAAAATTAGAGTTTGTCTTCATATGTACACAGTAAATGTCATGGATCCTTTACTTCGAATCTCATGCTCTTGTTAGACTCTACTATCCATAGGATTATGATGTACTTTCATAATAGTGTTAGTTGCATACTAGAAAACATAGAAAGGTTTATCATATTTTAAGACTTCAAAAATGTTTTGTTCAGGTTGGTGTGACTTCCACAAATGGAGACTTGAAAGGATTTATAGATCAGAACCAGAGTCCAACAAAAGGTAAGAGAATTCTATTTGTATTCATAGAAAAGAAGCATACAATAAGATTTATTTCTCTCTTATATTTACTAAATTAGTATTATTGCTGATTTCACTGCATATGGCTGGTTCAGTTTTGGGAGACTCAGAATTTAAATGTTCAAAACGTATTTCATACATCCACACTGGTAGATGTTTTATTACTGATATGTGCGTGTCAGTAACAAAGTCTGAAAGACGTAAAGATTATCAGAGGGGAAAAGAGAATGTAGTAATAATAATTAGAGGATAAAATAAGCCCTTTTTTTTCTTTTCTTGATGGTGAATAATGTGCTGAATTTCCTGATAACAACCCCACCCTTAAAGTTCTCAGACTCTGTTGTAGTCTAAATGGGAGAGAAGGTTAAGCATGACTTCATGGTCAGTGGTATCTTGTGGTACTTTTATAAGTGTTCTGGAAATTTTACAACAATTATTATATTTTGTCCTGTCCTGTTTCATCTTAGCATTTCTAGATTAATCATTTTTTTACTCTAAAATAATGTGTTGGCAGTCAGAACAGCTATAAGATTCCAGTAAAATAAAACCCCTTATCAATATTAGAAAAAGTGAGGGTTTACAAATCAGGAAATGCTTCAATCAACCTTTCTAAGTGAATACTGGTTTGCTGTTATCCACTGCCATAACCAAATGCATGTACTAGCTGGAAGAATGATTTTTGGCTCGTCATGACAGTTTCAGTGCATCAGACTTCAGAGTCTGAAAAGATGAAAGAGTCTAAACAGAAAATGGCTTAGAGCTACAGTATCCTTCCAGTTTCCTAAGCTATGCAGAACATTACAGACTGGTTTTAGGCCTTTGATAATTAATTTATTGCACACTAGTCAGATAATTGCCCTTTGCGTTTCATTATTTCGTGATTATTGTGTCAAGATACTAGAGAAAAAGACTAAACTAAGTCTTTGTTTTCAAATAATTTCTGTGAGACAAGCAATTGATTTTTTCAGAGAATAGCTGAATTGAGTAACTTTATAAAGTGTAGGACATTAGTGCTAGTAGTAGTATCTCAGTGATCCTTATCCCAGTCTTTATTAGATTTGCTTCTGGGATGACGGATGTATTATTTACCTTCATTCTTCTATATTTTCTAAAATGTTATCCTCTAATGTTTTGGGGGTTGTTTTAACCTTGAGGTATAATTAAAAATCACTGACATATCTGTTGAGATATAACTTCAGATTTACTAAGGAATTTGATGCTTTAAATGCGGTGGTTGCAGAATCAAAGCACATACGTCCAAATTTGTAATCCTCATAAAAGCTGTACTGCCTAAATCTCGAGGGAACTAGATTTTTCTTTCTAAGTGTGCCTAGAAGAAATACCACAGTGCTAAGCAGAGCATTAACTCAGAATGTTGTTCACCTTGTTTAGTGAACAATTCCCATTCAACAGACAATTTACTTGCCTGCATTTGTTGCCTTTAACTCATAGACAATGGGCTGGTTTAGCTAATGGATCTCCATTTGGAGCTTGTTTCCTCTGCTGGAAAGGAATACTCACTGGATCTGAGAGGGAGTGCCACACGCAAATGGCTCTTGACTAGTGCCAGGGACCTCTTCTCCCTAGGACAGTCATTGAGTAAAATATTTTAAGTACTCGGCACATCACTTACCTCCTGATGTAATCTTTTGCTTGCTTTGGTAACTCTTCTCTGGCAACAGTGCCAGTTAAGTTGGCTCTGGTCACCGCACAGCTGCTTTTAAATATTTTCCTTTGCTCAGTGCCAGCATAACTGTGTAGGTGGCTGAGCAGTTTACTGGACCCAGAAGCAGGTTCAGCTGAAAAATACCCTTTGTTCCCTCTTGCCAAAGGAAAAAGCAGCAAGTCCACTGCATAGCCGTAGCCGTAGCCGTAGCCGGGCTGGCTTGCAGGCAGGAAAGAGCATTGGTGATGAGGTCTGCATAAACAAATTTTAGTGACAGTGTGCTGAATATCTGACCCGAGGGCCTTAGGGGCTTCCAGCTCCACGCCTGAAGAGCACTGGGAGTTCATTGTGTGCTTGGAGAGATGTGCTAAATGACCAAGACAACAGAATCGGTTATCAACAGGCCTACACTTGGTACTTTGAGGTTCATACAACTGCTAACTCCTATAAATTTGTCTCAAATTAAAGAGTAAAGACTATATATATAAAATGTATATATAAAAATATACTGGTCAGTGTAAACCTGAGTACTCTGAAATATTGTCTGCCCCATTTTGTTTTTCCTTTTCTACAGATCTCTTTGATTTCATGTATTTCTAGATACGTTTGTGCTTCTACAGACTATGACATTTTTAAAGTTAGATTTATAGCCTCGTAAGTTTGTGCAATAAACAATTGAAGAAATCTACCAAGAAAATATATACATACTAATAGCATGTTAGTAATTCAGTTTTTCTATATGCTTTTATAGTACTGTATCCTGATCTTGGAGATCAATTTATGTTTTAGTGTAATAGAGAAGCCTGAGGACACATCACACGTGTTATTGCAAAATATCCTGATGGACTTTGATATTTCACAGCTCTGAACCGTTTGGTTTGGGGTTTTTTTGCCAGTACCATCAGGCCATAGGCTGTATTATTTAATGTGGCTGTTCATTGATACCCTTTAAAAAATGTGGACGTTTGTTTCAGAGCTCTGAATATGAAATCCAAATTACCAACACTTCCCTGGAGTTTTGTCTAAAAATTCAAAGACTTTTTTTGTTGATGCATGCATTGTGTGTGACCCCAGCTGGTTGGTCTGTGCTTCCCATCAGCTATGGTTTCCTTCAAACTGGCTCTGACAGATTCTATAGATCCTCTAGTTGACATTGTTTCTGATTATCTTTGCAACTAAGCTGCAGACCTAACAGATTTAGTTATACAGGGAAAAAACCCAAAACACTAAAACTTCCTTAGCTTCATATTTATATAGGAGTCCGTATTGTTTGTGTGAAGTTAAGCTATTTAGGATGCCACATAACTATTTAAAGTTAGTCTTTAAGTGCGTGCATGTAAGCATTCATGTACGTAAACATGAATAACTTTGTTCTGTGATTGCTTGAAGCTGAAGATCATTTAAATTGAATTTTTCTTTGTGCATGCAAGTAAAAATATTTTGTAAATGCCAAAAAGAATAATAGTTATGTAGTGATCGTGTTTTTCTAAATATGAAGGAATAGCAACACTGGTTTTTCTCTGTGAGAAACAACAGCAGTGGTGACTAAGGCATGGAAAAACTATTTATGTAGATGCAAAGAGCTTTTGTTCTAAGAGAAACATACATATATCCACTGACATTTTTATTTTGAGTTTGCATCAATGTCAAGCATGCTCAGTTTGTGGTGGGTTTATGTATATTGCAGTTAAAGCTTCTCTGTGAGAGTTTTAAGTGGGTTTCTTTCCCATGTGCTTGGTTTTCCTTAGGTAAAATGGGAATAATGACAGTGACCTCCTTTGTGCTTTGAAAGTACTGCTGAGAAACATTATATAAGAATTGAGTATTATTATACAAATCATTCTAGTTTGATACATCTCTGCAGATCTTTTTCATCCATGCAGTAAGATTACCATGACTAGGAGGCTGATAGGTCCCATTGTGTTCAGCTTATCACTGTACACACCACTGTTTTCCAGTGGAACATAAATCAGTGTAATCTTTTTGGTCCCCAGATGATGGGTGTTATTAAGACTTGGCATTTATTTGGAATTTGATCATGTTTAAAGCCTTTACAATTGCTATGTGATAAAGTATATATAATTAGTTTGGTGATATTTCTGCTTTGAGTTGAATATAGAAATCTGTTGAATATTTTTTAGATGATCTACAGTGTATCATCTACTTCCTCCTTCTACTTTTTCAATGCTGTTTTATAAATAAGACTTGAAGAGATTGTTCCTGTTGACGCTTGCTGTTTTGTAATACTGCCTTGCCTTCAAAACTTTAGAAATTACCAGCTCTTCAGCAAGCAGAGGTGCGCTAACCTTGGAAATTTGGTCTGAAATACAGCTAGTCATCTTAGCAAGCAACTGCCTGCTCTCTGAGCTGGTTGCACTTGTGTCGGCAGTTTCCAGTTTGTGTTGATGTTTTTGTTGTGCTGGAATGGGTCCTGGCCAGCTCCAGGTCTTTCAGTGGCAGCTTTGTCCCAGGGACCTGGGCTGCTACTGCATAAGGACTACGGGCAGGACAGGGTACTCTTGGGAGTCGGATTTCTCATTGCTTAGGAAGAGTAGTGATGCTAGCAATATTGACTGCAAAATCTGTCTCTTCAGGTTGGGCTGCTGATGTGATCTATTTGGAAACACATTACCTTTTTGCAGACAGTAACTGAACCAACTGTCATGTTTGCTGTGAAGAGAGATGGGAAGGTGGTGCTTCCAGCATTAAATATTTGGAACAGCTGAGGTCACATGAGTATCTGGACTATGACACTATTTTTCAAAACAAAACCCAAAAAACAGGAGGGAGGGATTATTTTATTCATAAGTGATAAAACTTTGTTTACCATTTTTTCAACTGCTGATAAACACACAGAATGACTTCTTCCTGTGGGAAATTTGATTGCTCTTTCTGTCCATGGTGGACAAGAGAGACCGCACTCATAAAAAGAAACTGGTCCCTTTCCATCCTATCTGTGATTAAAATTCTACACATTCACATATTTATATTTACCCATAAAGAAATTTAAAAGGAAGAACAAGGGCAGGGAAACACCTCTTTGAAAACTTGATCAACTCTTAAGGTCATTTTGACACTGCTGCCGCCAAATCGGGGATTCTCTCACTGACAGTAGCTCTAGCCAAAAAGACTTTTTAACATGTCATATGTAAGTGACTGTCTTGATTTTAAAATCAAGATCAAGTAATTTGAACAACCCTTGTATTTACTAAAGTTGCCCCTAATGGTGATTGTATACATTTATCTAGGTAGCCGTGTAATTGAAGGCACGGTGCAGCAGTAGCTCTTAGTGTGTTTTCCAGGGCTGCTACAGTAAATCAGGTGGTTGTGTGTGACTTTGGCCATGGATATTGTATTTTTAAGCTACAGTTTTCAGAGAATCTGCATGTGTGTGCGAGGGGAGATACATACATACATACATACATACATACATACACAGTTAAAACCTGTTGCCAGTGCAAATAGATCACAGTCTACATGCCACGTGTTGAGAAACAAATGGTGTGCACAGTGATTGCTGTGGGACAGTGGGTAGACACATACTTTTGACTGTACACCAGCAGTGCTGATGGTGTGGTGCAGTTAAGTGTGACACATCTCAGTCTTCCATGGTGGAATGTGAGGTCTCTGTGCCTCTTACAGGCCAGGAGGCGCTGCTGGAGACGCCTCTGTGGTGTTGCCCTGTGGTCAGAACTATAAGCCAAATGCTGACTTGTCAGAACTTCACTGTACTTTGCTGTGTGACCTTATGTTGTCAGCAGCAGAGAAAGTCATTTATTTCTTTGCCCTGGTAAGAAAAGGGACAAGGAGAGAGAGAGAGCATGAGAGCTGATAGTGGAGAAAAAGGGGTCAAATGTTTCAGCTGCAGCAGATGAGGGGAATTTCTATAGCATTACTGGGAAGTGACACTGGTGACAACAGCCTGTGATGAGAGGGGAGACTAGGGTTTGATGAGAATGGGCTAGCACAGCTTAGCCAATTCCGGGCAAAACCCTGTAGCAAAAGTAAAACTGACCAGTAACTGGCCAGTTTAGAGAACTATTCTGAGCTCAAAATGGGAACACAGTGTGTGTAAATCATGAATTACTGTACTGTGTCTTGTGCACTCTGGCACTGCCTCACCTTAGTGTTTCATGTAGAGCAAGGATTTACTCTGGGGGTGGGTCTGTGAGTGTGAGGGTTTTATAAGGTTTCCTAGGTGAGTTAGGTGACTGAATATATTACTCCATTTATTGAATAGAGAAGCAGCAAACTTCTTCTGAAGATGTGCTCAGATATAGATCTCCCTTTTGGAAAATTAATATTAAGTAGTAGTGTTATTCCAGATGCCAAGGGAATTTATACAGAACATTAGAACATCCTTGTCTCAAACTGTAAATATTTCTCATGTCTGTTTATTTTTTATAAAGGTGAGACATTGTGTTTGTCTACAGCTTTTCTGCTTCTGTGCTGTAGCTACAGAAAATCATTTTTAAAGTATTATTTTCTCTCACTTGTGTTGCTTCTGCTTTGTATTACAGAGAAGTTACACTGTTGAATTTCCAGTTTTCCAGTTACCTCATGGCAGAACAGTTAAAAAAACAAAAACCAAAAAACTTCAGGACCAAGTGAGAAAAGTGGTCAGTAGAGGAGAACAGGTTATATGAGAAAACCAGGGAACAGAGCTGTCTGACACCACTGAGTCAGCTTGGGACCATCTGGGCCAAGGTGCATGTTGGCCAGCCCCTGTGGAAGGAGGGCAGGGCAGGGCAGTGGGGAGGGCTGGTGTCCACCCTGTTCCAAAGAAACCCGTCACCTCAGATGCCTTCAGTTTCTGTCTGCTGGTGCCAGAGAGCGTAAGTAGCTCTTCAGGAGTCAGTCCTTGTCCTTACAGCTTGTGACCCCAGCTAGGTCCAAGCTGACTCTGGATTACAACGCAGTGGCAGCTCTTCCTTGTATTTGATTGTGCCTCCAGACCCACCACCACTGTCATTCCCATTTTGAATAAGGCTCTGTGTGAGAATGGGGGAGGTGTTTGGTTGATTTGTTCCCAGCTCTCTTGCTCTGAAACTATCATTGAGAAAAGAGCTGCTGCCACCACAATGTCCATAGGTAAATAAGTGTGTTGACTGCTTTGAGTGGCTTGTGTACAACAGTCTGAACACTCACCGGCTGTGGTAGTGCTGCATGACAGTTATGATTTAAGACATTAAGTCTGAATAATCAAGATTACAAGATATAATTTGGAATAGAGGAGGAGCAGGAGCATTTGTGAGGCTCTTGGCATAGAGCTGTGCTTCTGTGCAAAGGCAGGATGAGTTAGATCCATAAGCTGTCCAGGATCACAAAGATGATAAACATCTTGGGATGAGGATGTGCTGGGTTAGAGATGGTGTGGTTGGCTTTAGCTGACATCCAGCTGCCTGCTCTGTTACTTTAGGTAAGTTGTAAAGGCATCATTTACTCCATTGGTTCAATGAAGCTGTGATAGGTTTACTACACTGATATTTATAGAATACTTCAGTATAGTAACATGAGGAATGGTTAAGGCTATGAAAATACACAGATACATGTTTTATATGCATGCTTATGATTATAAATAGGATTTGTATGCTGACTTCTTTCCAGAAGTATACTCATTAATCTTTTAATGCTGAGGTGTGGCAGGCTGTGTGCTGTTTGTCTTAGGCAAGAAGAAATTGGGTTTGGAAATAAAATACTAACGTAATTTTAAAAGTAAAATAGTGAAGGTGCAGTTTTGTGAGGTGTCCTTGTGACATCTGCTAAAAGATCTGGAGGCTGTTATGTGAGGGTGTGTTTGCAGCGTACGAGACAAAAAAGCTGACCTGATTCCAAAACGTTAACGTGATGGGAGACTTTGCCAAAGTGTTATCCATAGGTTACTAAGAAGTAATTTAAAACTTTTTTTTTACTGCTTTTTTTTAGGTAATATTTCAATAATCACATTACCAGTTTCCAGCACCAACTCCCCAACTAAGATTTTGCCAAAAACTTTAGGACCAATCAATGTGAATGTTGGACCCCAAATGGTAAGTGTGCGGCTGTGGTAATGCTAAGGGGTGTTACGAGCTGTGTGATTTCTGTCCATGTAATATGGACACGTGACAAACAAAGATGTGAACAGTGCTGGGAACTTGCTGCTCCCTGCCTCAGCTGCCAGGGCTGCTGCAGTGCCCCACTGGCTGGAAAGGCGGTGATGGGTGGGTGCAGCAAGCTTGGCATGGTGTGTATGACCTTAGGGGATACCTGTCGTACTCACTTGGAGTGGAAATGGAAACAACTTTACCAGTTGGCATTTTAACTATTACTCAAAAGTATATTAAGAAAAAAAATATCTTACTAAGAATGTTATTGATACTCTCCGAGTATTTTGAGTCATGTTCTCCTCACCAGTAAATCTCCAGCACTGCCAAAGAGGAAATGTCTCAGATGTGTCGCTGGAGATCTAACTTGCTGCAACTGCTCTTCTTAAAACTGTCTTCTCCTCTCAATGGTAACCGTATATGAGCATATATTGCTGTTTCAGGGATTTTTGATCTGGTTTTGAGAAAAACTTTTTTTTTTTCTGGTGCCCAGAGAACTAAATAGGCAATACAGTGAGTGAACTGTTCCTAGTAACCTGATGCCTACTTGCCAAGCACTTCGCCTGGAGTACAAGAACCATTTGATGTGTTTTATAAATAATTGTGTTGGGTCTTTTTCACATCAGCAGTTATTACTGTTGCATGGCTTTTATCCCAGTTGGACAGATGGGCACAAGCATTACAGCCAGCCCCCCCCGAGCTGCATTCTCCACTGCGTAGAGCTCTCCATCTGGAGTACTAGCCACAGGCTGCCTACCAGAGAATAGTGTTCCTCAGTGCATCGGTACTGAGGCAAGTATTGCTAGAGCATGTGCCCTGTAGCATTTCACTGGCATGGTTCTACTACAAAACATGTATTTTGTGAGTGCAATAAATAGCCGAGCACAGGGGGGAGCAGTCAGTTAATGTAGTTCCTACTCTTCTGAGGGACTTCTCAAGGCCCTGCTTTTGGTTTAAATGAACCCTGGTTAGTTTAGATTCTATAGTAGGTAGAAGTTGGAAAAGCTACTGCATGGTGTGAGACATACGTACATTTTAGTTCATTTATGTTTATTTTTGATTCTTATTTTTAGATTATTTACTTTTCTTAATTATTTTGCTGTTTTGCAAGGATAGATCTATATTGAGAAAACATTTTATTATTAAATACCCATTGACACAGGCCTCCGAAGACATTCTGCGTACAGCTGTGGCTGTGTTGTGTGCAGACCATTTAAAAGCGAATGTTCAGGAGCTGTTAACAGTGGGAAGGTTAGCACTCCTCTGGCATAGCAACATCCTGCTGCCACGAGGGGTTTTTGGCTTTACCCACTGTCAGTTACAGCCCTCGCAGCTGCTCCCGGCCCTTCACCCAAGCAGCCAGCCCCAGGATGAGGGGTGTGTGCTGTGGGCTGGGCAGTGACCCCCGGGCTGAACTCCTTAGGGCAGGGCTGTGCAAACGGTGAAATCGGCACAATTTGCAGGGGCTGGATTCTGGTGTTACAGTTCCTTTAGATTCAGTCTGTGGGTGTAAATTTAACAGCATAAGTATTATTGATAAAATGTTAGTGCTTAATTACAGGAATTTAACACATCCTACAGATGCTCTATTTGCTACATTAAGACAGGGTTCTCTTTTTCTGTTTTGTGCTAGGCAGTGAATTAATGTGATTACTTCAGGCACACTGGAGAAATGTTTGCTGTTAAGAAGGAATTAGTCCTCTGAAAATAGTGTAGCATTTTTTGTGAAAGCAAACATTCAATATCGAATTTGAAAGTGACACTGAAATAAGACCGATTTGTCTGCCTGTGACATCTGTGTCCCTGCATCCAAGAACTGGCAGCTTTAACCAGCAGCTGCAGACAGGTGGATCTTTGTGCTTCTGCAACTACCGCAAGTGCCCGTGAAACGGGGCGCTGCCCGAGCGAGCGGCACGGCTGCCCTGGAAAGGGGCTCGGGGAGAGCGTGCTGCTGGTGTCCGTCTCCACGAGATGGCACCAAGGGATAGACAGACACAGGACAGGTCGCTCTGGGAAACACCCGCAGGTGATTTTGTCACCTCAGTTTATTATAGTGGTTGTCACAAGAAAATCATGAGGAGATTGGACATAAAATGCTCTTATGACACATTTTATCAGGAATTTACAAAACATTAGTAGAGCAGGGTGGAACCTCAGAGAGAGTGGCATGTAGTGAACAAAATGCATTTCAGTATGCAAAATATTTAAATAATCTTTTCTCTCTGGCGTGTGTCTGCCATATGCTGGCAGAACTGTGTGCTTACTGCAAATAAATGTTATTTATAGTGCTGCGAGAAACTGCTGTAAGAAGTTACTCGATTGGATTACTGTTTAATTGAAATACTGTATTACTGATTCTCACTGACGTACTGCTGTTACACCAGTGCTGAATTTAAGCAAGCTTTTAAAAATTAACCATTCTTTTACAAAATGTTTCTGATTTCAAGCCAATGCAGAGGTAAGTTGATAAAAGCTGATCCCTTTCCTGTGCCTGCATGCAGTGTGTAAAGGAGCTGGCTGGGGATCTTTTGTTCTCCACTATCAACCAGTAAATACCTAACTTCTGTGTTTTGGTTTTCCTGAATTTGTGTTATCACTTGTTTCTGTCAAGTTATCCACTTGCAAAAATAAAAAAGATAAATTTATGTCTTTTAAGACAAATATACATCTACGTAATCACGATGTGGTGTCAGGAGGGATGAGCTAAGGAAATGGGAAATTCTTCAGATACCATTTTTCTACTTGTTTAAGCAATATTGATGGATACCAAACAAAGTATCTGCCCTATACTTACATGGGTGTTGGGTAAGTTAAATAGTAAAGGAAACTAACAAAGTTTAATACAGTCGGTATGCAAAATGTCACTAACAAATGGAGTGAAGTAAAATGAAGTTTAAATAAGTGAAATAAGGTATAGGAGTAAAAAGCATTTGGTATGAATATTACCATACTAGTGTCAAAATAATTTCGTGTATGTTATTTTAAAGATTAACTAATTAATACTGTTTCATTTTTAAATTCTTCTGGTGACCTACTTTAAAGAATGAACTTAAATGTGATTTAAAAGTTGAGACAAAGTGTCTGAGTGTTAACAACCACTGTACATACAATTTCACCAGGTTTGAATCAATGTAAATTCTGTCTATCCTGTACAGACTTTAATTCCATAGGTACAGTATTATATTATTAGCCTGCAGGAAGGCCTTGAGGTCTTGTGAATGTCAGAAACTGCAGGGAATACTTTGCCTGCTCAGATTGTCTTTGGTACCACACACAGACAATTACAAGAGACAGATCCATTGGACAGGAGGCTTTATGGATTAGTGTGATCAAGAAATTGCCTAGATGTACTCTTGAAGAGACAATGAGATGTATGTATAGGTACATAGAGATGAGATGGTACATAGAGATGTACAAGACAATGAGATCTGTATAGGTACAGATCCTATCTGCCATACCCAGTAATTATTTCTGTCTAGTTCTTCTCCATATGAATAACAGAGTAATACAGTACAATAAGTAGAAAACTTAGCATTGTAATTACTTTCACTTATGAAGACCTTCTGATGACATCTCGTCTGTATATTTTGACTGCAGCTTACATCTGCTACAGAGTTATTATTTCTTTTCTTAGTGCCATGTTTAGTGTGAATTTTGGGCTGTGGTAACCTGTTTTCTTAAGAGAGCTGTGGGTTTTATTTCTAAATTTCATAGATCATAAGCACATCACAAAGACTGACCAATTCAGGGAGTGTTCTGATTGGGAGTCCATATAACCCAGCGCCAGCAATGGTCACTCAGACACACATAACGGAAGCATCTGGCTGGGTCCCAGGGTAAGATTTTTATTTAACTATGTTTGAGGATCTGTTCTGATCTTTTCCTTTATTTATACTGTTGTATCTATATGTTGGCTTATGGCTTCTAGTTCTTGCACAACTAGGAGGAGTCTGCTCTTCAGCCTATTACGAATTTTTGATGTCTGGAGCATGTGAACACAGAAGTACAAGCAGCAATCACTTCTCTGTCTGTTTTTCTGGCAGTGTCTTTTTCTTTGAGAAAATGAAGAGTCACAAATTCATCACTCCTGTTAAAACAAGCCTTTATTTTTTTCATAAGTTCATTGTATATCCAAGTAGCATTGCTATTGAGCAGGTGCTAACAGGGCAGAGACTGTCTAAAGCACTTGAAGAGGCATTTAAGAATAAACTCTGATTACATTCAAATTTTTCTATTAACGTTGTATTTTTGTTACTATTTTACATTAGCAACAAGTTTTCATTGGGTTCTGTGGTATTCCAGAGAAACGTGACTGTATTTCTTCTAAGGCAATCTGGTCTTTACAGTATTTCATGTTTGTTTTTTTTAATACCAGTACTGCTGAGCTTATCTGTCTCAAAACAGATGTAGTGCTTTGCCTCTGAAAATTAAAAGGTAATTTATTTCCACATCTAGGTTAATTTTTCTAATCAGTGATGAATGTCAGTGGTACCTTTCCAGCTTTAGAGGTGGGAAAATGGAGCATCTAGGAAACAGCAAAAATGAGAGTGTAATGTTTTGTACCTTGACTTTCTTCATTCTGTGCTGTAAGCAAGGACTGTCACAGGCTTGTACTTCCTAATTGCTATATCCCCACCTAACAGTCAATAAGCTGCAGGTTTTTAAGATTGTATTTTTTTTGGTGAGTATGTATTTATTTCTTGAAATACCTTTTGAATCCACTTAGTTCTGATTTTATTTGAAAAACAAGTTGTCAAAGATTTGTTTCTGCAAATTTTGTGAAATGCGGAAGCCCAGCAGAAGTTCTGTCAGTGCCCAAGAGGAGGGAAAAGCTCTGTAGTGTCTGTTCACAGCCTGCTGAACCAGGGGATCAACACCCATTAGCCTTCTTAAACTTCATCCAAACCCAGTGATGGAGATTCCCAGAGAGAAGCCTAATTGCAGTGCATCCACCACCACCAAGGAGAAGCACCATCCTTCTGTTTGTATATTGCCAAATCTAGACACAGTGTTTCCAACAAGCCTAACTATTGTTTCACCCATAAAGAGGAGCAAGATGTTCTCCAGACTGTTGATCCCTGCAGAGGGTCTGAAGTCTGCTTGCTGTAGCTAATAAACAGAGCGAGAAGGAAACCAGCAATGATTGCTGACTGCTACTCTTGTGCAAAATTCATGTCAACTACTTCTTCAGAGCATCTCTCTTCAGCTCTGTATGCATCAGCTCTAATACGAACATATTCAGTGTTTTACCTTGGTTTTTGTTTAAAGATACCAAAACACTCAATGTCCTGAAAATATAGGATATCGCTTATGCACTGTTTAAAGGCATTTTTCTCCGACATGGAGAAATTTTAAATAGGAATTTTCAAAGGATCCCACCTTCTCCTTTTTGAAGGGATTTGGTTATCTAGCTCATATCAGCACTTCCTATAGTTCCAGATGAAATGATTTCCCTAAAATCATGCAGGCAAACCACGGCGAAATTGGGATTAGAACCTGTCTAGCAGTGAGCTCAGACAACCTCCAAACTCCTAACCACCTTCTGTCCAATTGTGTCAAGATGTGTATGTGGTGTTTTCCCCTTTCAGCAAACAGCAAACATTAATACCCAGCTAGGCCCCAAATACACTGATTTTATTGGTCTTTATATATAATGGTACTTTCATCTAAGTTTGAATTGTCTGTTCTTAGGGACAGAAAGCGGACTCGAGAATTTATAGAATCAGATTTTTCAGAAAGGTGAGTATTATTGAACATATATTTTATGTATACAGTCATATCTGTTTTACTTCAGATTTGATGGGTGTTCAGTTCCCACTTTCAGCAGGTTTCACTCCTCCATGGAAAAGCCATGTTGTATGTTACTCCTTGTACCTTTATAAGGCATTACTCTTTGCTTTATCACTTCCTGATAATACATTTGCTGTTGCAGATCATACTGGGAGTTGTGAAAACCAACACAACACATCTTCATAAACAGGACTGTCCTAGTTTTCAGTGTGACAAATACTTGTAAACAGATGATCTTTTCCTTTGCTTCCGAAACATCTTTGAATGCATTCAAGGTGGTTTTATTTGTTTCCCTCTCAGGCATTACTCAAATTGGATCTCTCGGTAGGGATGAGAAGGGTTGGGTTTTTTACATCTTCTGGTGTTCCTTCCCACTTTTCCTTTTCTTCTGCCCTTCTTTCCAGTGGTCTGTTTTCTTAAATACATGCAATATTTTGAAAAGCATTCTTGTATTTAGTTTTCCTTAGCTTGGTACTGTTGACAGAAGCAGACCATTTTCTGTAAGATAATACATCTCCCTGAAACATATCAAACCAACCTGTAAAACTGTAATTAAAAAAAAAAAAAAAAAAGAACTAACACAGCTGAGCTTTTTAAAGGCTTTTTGAAATACACATCCAAATCTAACTTGTGTGATAAAACCAATTGCTCCTGTTCTTTCCAATACTTAAGCACTTGTTTTTCTGGAGGAAGAAACTGAATGGAAAATAAGCCTGACAGTTGCCACTGGCACCATAAAATTGGTACTATAAAACCCCAGAAATATATACTTACTTTCCACAAGAGACTTGTATCTCACTCTTAACTATGATGGCACAGATATTAAACTTGGTTGTTAGGAGAATTAAGTTATCTTCTGATGTATTGTAAACAGGAATGTCTGAGCCTGTCTATTTTAAGCACAAACATGAGAATTCCCTGTAAATCTGCCTTCTAGGCACATAAACACCCTCTGAGGGTTTCTCTCTTTTTTTGGTTGTTCTTTTGTGAGATGAATTACAAATCCATTGTTTTTAAGCATATGCCCACCATCCTGGTTCCTGGGGCAAAGGTAGACCTTTGGCTGTGTAACAAAGTAGCTTATTAATATGCAGCATATTAAAATAATTATGTTTCTCCTTCCAGTAAAAGAAGCAAAAAAGGAGATAAAAATGGGAAGGGTCTGAGGCATTTTTCAATGAAAGTATGTGAAAAAGTTCAACGCAAAGGAACAACTTCATACAATGAGGTCGCGGATGAGCTGGTATCGGAATTCACAAATTCCAACAGTCACCTGGCTACAGACTCGGTAAGCAAATATGTGTTGACATTTGTTACACCATTACAAAATTGTGTGGTTTGTCGTGGAATTCTGTCCCTTCTGTTTCTGCGCTGTCTGCCACACACCATGTTTTCCTTCACTAATTTAGTTCCCAAACATAAAGACTCACCCTTTGAAATTTAAAAATATAGAATTAAACTGAAGAGTTGAACTTCCTCTAAATTTTAAACAAAATAGAGAAGTCTGCCAAAAGAATTATCTTTAAAAAAAGGCTACTCTTGTACCCACCACTCATGGACTTGTCAAGCTTAACAGACTTGCCATGATGGGAATTTGCTGCGCAGAGGTCCCAAGCAGGCCCGACGCTCACGTGCTGTCCAAGCAGTCGCACAGATGAGGGCACCGTGCTCTAACCCCACTCTGACTTGAACTGCCATTTTGGCTTTTTGTCTTCTACAGATCTATGAAGGGTGTGTTCAATCTTTTTTTTCCTTTTTGAATTCTTCTGTTGCAATTAATGCTGTATTGTTTTCTTAGCAGGCTTATGATCAGAAAAATATTAGACGGAGGGTTTACGATGCCCTTAATGTCCTGATGGCAATGAACATAATTTCAAAGGAGAAGAAGGAAATCAGATGGATTGGCCTTCCTACAAACTCGGCTCAGGAATGTCAGAATCTAGAGGTAAAGTGAGGGAGATGGGAAATTCTCTCTGGTTCACAGATCATGATAATGGAGCTGCTCTACTTTAGAAGGGGTTTTTTTCCTCAATTTGAACCTGATTGGTTTTGATTCTTGCACACCATGAAAATGCAACTTTGAATAAGCTGAAAGGGTATGTTTATGTATGCTTAGTTCAGTTTATTTTGTATATATTACATGAAGTTTAAAACAAAACTGTTTACCTTACAAAAATGGATATTGATTAAACCAGGGATTACTTTTAAGATCAAAGTCTGGAGTAGCCTGAATTAACCAGAAGAAAGTCAAAAGAATTTATGGTGCAGTTATACTTACAAAATGGTATACATTTGAAAGGAGATCAATTTTCTATTAATGTCTGTCCTTGGAAATGTCATTTAAAGGAAACTAAATTGAAAAATGATTCCTGTGAGGATGTCAAATGCTAGTTATGAACTGGCAGGGAAAAAAATAGAAAGTTTTACTTATTGGTTATTTCCATTATTTTTGCAGCAGGCTGAGAGTTACCTTGGTTTTGCAGGGATGCCAGAATTTGTATGCACAAACATTGCTTGTCCTTCAGGCCAAATGCTCTATAAATAAAACGCACAAGTTACTGTATTTACTGCAGAGTGCTGTAACAACAGTCTCTAAATCCATCTTAATATGTATTATACTTGTGACACCTGTGACATTAAACATCTTAAAAGGTGGGTGAGGTGCCTCTCCAGTGCAGAGTATCTTTTGGGGCAGGTTCATGTACCTCAGTTGTCTTTCTAGATGTGGTAAGAAAAAATCTTTTACTGTCCTTGTCCATTACAGGAACTTAGAAAACACCTCCACCCAGGGAGTATGCATATGCTCACTCATTATACTCTGGGATTCTTTTTTTAAAAAAAATATGGATAAATCTACATTTTTACATGCATTCATGTGAATGCATTATCTTCAGTATAGGGTACTGTTACAGATATGGAACTTGAAGTTCATTTACAATGATCGTATGCTATTCCCTGTTTCAGGCTCTAATTACATCTGCACAAAATGGAAGCCGGGCACAATTTCTTAAAATGTTGCTTCCTCTGACATAATAGAAAACAAAGCTGCATTTTCATGGTGTGAAAATCGGAATTAATTTTGCTTTTAAAGCTGTATAAAGTGCCAGCTCTTCTTAGAGTGTAATTCCTTAACAAGATTACTAGTACAAAAAAGCTTGTTATATAGAAACCATGTCTAAGTTATATCTGTGTTGTTTATTGGTTTTAAGAGTTACATATTTGTCCCAGCAAAGAAAGTCATCTACTGTGCTCTGAAGGAAGCATTTTAAATATTAAAGTGTGTGTGGAGGTAACCACCTCAAAGCGATTCGGTAAATGAAATAGGAAGGTTTAGGCCTTTAAAAGACTGCATCATTTAGTTTCAGTGGTTGAATGAAAAGGTAATTTAAGAGTTTAATATTTTTGGGAGCAGTGATGCAGTGCTGGCAGCAGCAGGATGATGAGGAAAATTACCTTTTAAACATGATGACAACTGCCTTCTTTAGCGTTGTCCCAGAGCACAATTTAAAATACCATTGGTTGTATCTGCAGGGTCAGTACTCATCCAGTACTATTGCTGTC
This sequence comes from Podargus strigoides, assembly GCA_028020825.1. NCBI lineage: Eukaryota > Metazoa > Chordata > Aves > Caprimulgiformes > Podargidae > Podargus > Podargus strigoides. The sequence continues at coordinate 15,950,025 of CM051628.1, forward strand.
CCAAACACAGCAGGTTTAGGTTGAAAGTAGCTTTTCCCCATAAACTGGCATTAACAAAAATGTTGCAAGAAATGGATTCTGGATCCCCCTTTTTATTGCTGACATCTTGTTAGTTTAATCAAGTCTTAAATGATCCTGAGCCCAGTCTTCCCACATTTATGTCTAGTAGCTTGCAGCTAGGAGAGCAGTGGGAGGGACATGCACAATTCCAAAAGAGCGGAGGGGAGGAGGTAAGAAAAACAACCCTCAAAGCACCCCCTCAAGCGTTTGATTTGGTGCTAATGGGCACTCAGTACGCAATTCAAAAGAGGAGAAATGGGTGGGGAAACAATACAATCATCTCTTGTAACAATTGATTCTTTAGTGGAGTTAAAATTGTTGGCGGAGAAAGAAATTGTCAGACCTTTTTATGGAGAAACTCCTATGACTACACAATTGGTCTGTTTGAAAACGAAGAAAATATATGGCAAATGGGTAGGGCTGAGAAGACTTGAGCAACATACTGACTGTGCCATGGAGTTCACCACCATTTACGAAGAAAGTGGGGATTGTTGCAATGGTGCTAGCACAGAGGCAGCCTATTCGATTTGCACAATGCAACAGACAAGGTAACTAAGTATGTATCTTGATGCATTTACATTTATATTTTAAGATAGAAAAACAGAAGCGGATTGAAAGGATAAAACAGAAGCGAGCCCAACTACAAGAACTGCTGCTGCAGGTATATTTAATATATTTTTTTTTCTATAAATGAAATAATTATTAAGTGCAAATCCAACACGTTAGAATGTCTGAAGGTCTTCCTAGGTTTATTTAGCAGCTGTGATATACTAGGGAGACAAGTTTCACATGTGTCACATCTTTCTGGATTCTAGTAGGGAGACCTCTTACCTTCACCTTCTGGTTCATTTTTACCTGTTGTAGAACAGCATGCTGCACCTGCGTGCCACAGCTTTGTACGTGTTCTGCTGAAGCTTTGCAGCATTAGTGGGAATGGGAACAACTCACAAGTCCCCTTTGTTGACGCCAAGGCCCCCCAGAGTTACCTTCTCTTGAGTAGTTCTTACTGGAAAACTTCTCTTTGATTGTAAGCTATGAAAGTTACAGCTGACCATGTGTAAACGTGTACAGAGTTGTGTTGGGGGAGCCAGACACTTCTGGATCCTGGGAGCGGAAGGCTGGCAAATCCTGCTCTTTATATCCTGACGTGCACCTTTGAGATGACTTGAGTTTTGGCTTTGATTGCAGAAATATATTTCAAATGCATCTTTGCTGATGAAGTAACACTTTATAAGTATAGTTATGAGCAGTCTTAAGTGTTTGGGTCTGTGCAGGCTTTCAGTAGTTTAAATGCAATTAAATGTTTTATGAGGTTATAGGCAATAAAGCTGCTCCCCCCCCCCCTCCCCACCCCCCCCCCCGTGCAACTATATTTATACAATTTGCATGTAATTAGATATGGACTGAAACTTTTAAGACGCTGCTTCTCCTTTTTTAATCCCTAAAAACCGTTCCTCTACTTGGGGCACAATTCTTACTATCCATCTGACCTACTAAATCAGCAGCTTCTCTAAGAGTAATATGAAATTATCTTGGTGAAAATAAGGCAGCTCAGACCCTCTTCATTATTAGTCTGAAAATGACTGAGTTGCACTCCCTTACTATCTACAACTGTCATTATTCCTTGATTATGTTCACTGGTAAATGGTTTACCAGTCCTTTGGGATTCTGTCTATTCATCTGCCCCTCAAATGGAATAAGTAGTGCCTCAAGAGTGGGTAAGTACACTGACTTCCAATCCCTCAAATAACGTTTCCTAAAAAAACCCCACATTTTCATACATATGCAGTGAGATATAAAAATTCAGTAGGGAGCGAGCTGTGTCAGGAATGGCACCTGTTTTAAAAACTTTCAGGGGAGAATTTCAACACTTACATAACTCTTTTGAAAGAAAAAAGGGTGATGGATGAGAAGGGGAATATAGATCATGGGAAGTGGGGGAATGCTGTAATTTCTGTTAGCTTTTGTTTCAGTGTAACTAACTCCTAGTCTGCAGTAATTACGTATATAAAATAACAGAGGAGATCTCCGACTCCTGTGCTTTTTCAAAAGCAATGGGGAACCATTCTCCACCAAGCTTTACTGCTCTGTTCTTGTTCCTTCTCCAGGGGTTGTGAGGGGTCATAGCCATTAGGATATGTGTGAAAATTTTGTGTTTAACTGCTGTTCCTGGTGAGTTTCACTAGTGCAAAGAGAAAGTCAGGCCACAACTTCCTTTTGACAGAAAATTACTCGAGGCATTGAGAATTGGTAAATAAGAGCTATGAAGTTCTACATCCTGGAAACGCCGATGTTTGCTCTTTATTGTCGTGATCATTTTTTCTTTCTTTCTACAGCAAATAGCATTCAAGAATTTGGTACAAAGAAATCAGCAAAATGAACAACAAAATCAAGGCCCTCCAGCTTTGAACTCAACAATACAGCTGCCTTTCTTAATAGTCAACACTAGCAAAAGAACTGTTATAGACTGCAGCATATCAAGTGATAAGTGAGTATAGAATCCGTGTTTAGAATTTTATTTTCTTTGTGGACTGGAATTATTCTTTGAACTAATGAGAAAAATCTTTCTGGTTTACTAAAAGTAATTACGTATTTAAATTTGCTACTGTCACTTCACGGGGGTGCTTTGATTGGGGGTTTTTTAAATTTTTTTTTTTTTTTTTTAATATTTAATGCAACTGCAGTAGTAATAGGAGTAAGTTTATCAATACTGTTTTATAACCACTAGTTAAAACAGGCTTACACTGTTGTAAAAGGCACTTCAGCCTGACATTTCAAAGAGCTTTCACTGCGCAGGAGAAATAACTGAATGAAATTACATACTAGGAGAGCACTAGCTTTTAATGAAGCCATGTGTTAGTGCTTCTGAATTCTTATTCCTAATAGGCTATAAACATATTAAGCCAGAAACACAAGGTGATCCATGTAACACAAAAGTAACATCCTAGAGGAGGTGATAACTTTTCAAGTGTCTTTTAATAGCAAAAAGGTTGCACCTACCTCTTTGAAGGAAAAAAAAAGGAAGGAAATGATATAGAAATTTGAAATACTGTCTTTGTAAGCAAAGTGCTATAGTTGCACTCTTCTATTAATCTAAAAATCTTCCACTCACATACTTCTGGGTGCTTATGCTCTTCATCCTGTGAAAATATGGCTGAAAGTATGAGGTACTGTTATGTTAACTGTTAATCAATCACAACTAGTTTATTACCTAAAAATAGCCGGCTTGGATTTAATACTGAGGATTACAGATTTCTATTTTTGCTGCATGTTAATGTGATGTCTCTAGTAACCTAAGCACCAAGGTGCAAAAGAGCAATACTATGAAAAGTTGATTTTTGTGTATTAGAAAATTGGACTGAACAAGTAAGCCCCATTTAAACAGGAAAAATGTACTTAGTGTGTATGGTGTTTCTATATAAATGCTGTAGATCTTAGAGAGAAAAAAAAAAAGGAACCAGAATACCTAGTTTTAAACAAGCAATCAGACACAATAGATGTATCAGAAACTTGGAAAATGAGACCATTGCCATTCTAATAAGAAACGCAGAAGATTTTGCCATTGGAGATACAATGCTATACAATAGGGAAAACGTGGAGCAAGTGGGCTCTTGTACCCTTAGAGAAACAACTGCCTGCAAGAGCAGAAAATCCAGATTAAATTCCTTGTCTAACAAATCTGCATTTACCATGGGAAAGGGACAGGAACTGTACCCAAACTTTGCATACATGGTATTGGCCTCTGGCCCTAGCTCTTACCACTGAATAATAAGAAGAGGGCAGCCCAGTAGATCATTCTATGGGAACAAAATTCGATTTCTCAGTAATGGCCAAAATAATGCTGGGAATTAATAGAAAAAAACAGTAAAAAAATACAATGTAAAACTAGATGCGTATAGTGCTTTTGTATTTGGAATACTCTATGCTGTCATGTTCTTGGAAGAAGTATAGCATAACCAGAGGAGAGACACAGAAGGGCAGCAAGAGTGACCAAAGGTATGAAAAGGCTTTTCTAGAAGGAACAGATGGACTCTTTGGCCTAGAAAAGAGAGGACAGTGGATTCACAGGTGTCTGTAAAATCATGGATGACATGGGGAATGTGCATAGACAATAGCTGTACACAGTTGCTTATTAAAGTTAAAATTAAGAGAAGATACCAGGTGACAGGGTTTAGACAAAAATAATTGTGGGTTTTTTTAACAACTAGTCTATGCAAATCATAGCTTTTGATGTTGGTCATGTCAAGTCCCTGGAAGAAAACCCTCAAATAGCTGTTAACAGCAAAGGCAGAAGTGTATGGACTTCCTATGTCAGAGACTGCAGGTTGCTAGAAACGATCCTGGAGAAGTATTTCTTCAAGTTTCTTTGGAAACTTGCAGGGGAGAAAAAGGAATTACTCTCCTTTCTAACATGCAGTATTTGACCACGACACATGGGAGGAGAAATGCAGAGCTATTGATAAATACAGCCTTTTAATCCTCTACCATAAAAGCTGAATTCAGTTATTACTTACATAGTACCCAGGTTGTGGTAGTAACTTGGGGTGACACTGGTCTCCCATCCCGTTTGTGTAAACACAGTTACACGACTTTAGCTCCACCAGTCTAGGTAGCAGGAACGTAACTGTTCCAATTAAAGGTATAGTGACACATCTTATTTTCTCTTTTGATGTGGTTTCACTTAAATAAATGTAACTGCATAATAATACCGTATGAGTCACAAAAGAAACAATGTCTGTAACTGACAACTGCACCTAGTACAAAGCATGTAGAGCTCTAGATGAAAATTTTGTGTACAGGCACAAAAGACACACCTTTTCCAAACGTAACTGGATGAGGTACAAGAAACTGAGTATTAAAAAAACTATCAAGAAAATCCACATGACACCAGCTTGGAGAGCTAATTGAAGACTTTATCTTTAAAAGTGACATATCTTTTAAAGATCACATCTCATGGATGGGTTACTTCTCTGGGGATAAATGTTTTGTCAGCAGAAAATGAGGTACTGGGAACTAGCCCTAGATTACAATCCTTAGGCCAGTGCTGTCCAGGCTTTTTATGGCCTGTGATCATAGCACAGGCCAGTCTAGATGCCACTTAAAGCTTTTCTTAAAGCTATATTAAGTTTATATCACTATTTCCACTTTCATATGCAATCAAAAACATTTTGGGAGTCCTGCAGCAGAAACGGCAGGCTGTGAACATACAGGACTCTGAACAGACTGCTTTGCTAGCTGCATCCAAATGCATCCAAAAAAGCAAAGTTATACCAAGGTAAATAGGTCAGTTCACAGGGGGGAGTGTTGCACATTAGAACAGAAAGTGAAATGCAAAAGAAGCAAAACCAAAATAATTATTTTGGTGACAGGGCTGCAGGTGACCTTTAAAATATTGGATTTAGTACAAGTGAAGGTTCATGTTTAGAGAGGGCTCTCTCTTCCCCTTTGAATCTGTTTAATGAGGTAGAAAATTTTAGACTTTCTTCCTGCAGTGGTGAAGTTACATGATTTGAGAAAGTGCCATTTTAAACCCTGTAGGCATACCAGTCACAGAAACAGAAGAGAAAAGGCATTTGCTGTGCTTTTTTTTTCCTTAAAGACCATTTACAGATAATGAAGAATCTATACACTTACCTCAGTGCATACCCGAAAAATAGGCAAACAAAAGCATAGCTGTGCTCTTTTTAAAACCATCTCATTTTGCCTTTTTACATGCAGATTTGAATACCTCTTCAATTTCGATAACACTTTTGAGATTCATGATGACAGCGAGGTGCTGAAGAGAATGGGAATGTCCTTTGGGCTCGAGGCAGGCAAATGCTCCGCTGAGGACCTAAGAACTGCAAAATCTCTGGTGCCAAAAGCTTTAGAAGGCTACATCACAGGTAAGTTAAATAAGACATTTACGTATTGTTCCTGATCAAATTCATAACACTAGTTAACTGAAGCAAATTTAATGATATTAACCTACATAAGTATGTAACATTTGAAGTTATATGGGAGGTAGTAGGGTTGGTACATAAACAAATTGGTTTATAGTTAATTTTGGAAGATTTATCATAGTTGTCCCGTAAACTTAATTCACACTGATTTATAATGACAAACTTCTGAGTGAGCTGCATCATGAAGAAATTATTTCTTACATAACTAAATTGACACCAAGAACATTTTCATGGGTTAATATTAATTTTGAGTAACTGTGGATGTGTGGAGGAACAAACTGGAAGAAGGCAGCTCTTCCCAAGTCGAGGAGGAAAGGGAAAGAAAAAGAGCATCTTGACCTGGTTGAGTGTAATCCATGTGTGACCCAGCTGCATTCACACATTACTTTGCCTGAGGGAGGTGAGCACTGCCAAGAATTCTCCATATCTGTTTGTGTAGACACGCTCAGTGTACTCTCAATGCGGGACACCTTGCACTCCTCCAGTCATTTCCACACCTCTATTGAACAAGTAAGACAGTGATACTTAGAGAAAACACATGACTAGCAGGTACCACCTGAAAGCTGAGCTTCTCTAAACAAAGCAAGAGGCTCCAAAGAGTTCTAGGACAGGTGAACCCATGCAGAGGCTTTTACTTCCCCTTGTCACTCTGTCTGAACAGGTCACACTTACAGAGACTCAAACCTAGAGCTCCTTCAGTGTTGTATCACTGGACTAGAGCTGCTGAAATTTGTAATCATTTTCTTTAGTTATTGTCAGACTGCATTCTTCTTGCTCTATCCAAAGCTTCAACTCAGCCCAGCATTTCTGGAGGAACTTTATCTGTAGAGGAAGTGTCACCCAATGAATTACTGCACACAGACCTTCATTTTTGAGGAAAGGGGGAACAAAGCCCTGACTTCTCTACTAACTTGGCTTTGGTCTTGTTTAAATTACAGTAGTATAAACCGGTGTCTTTCACACAGGGAGGTTAGAAACTTCAAACATTTGACTTTATTTTAAAATACTTTCTTAAGGTTGATTCCCTTCTGTTGGCAACATTTAATCTTCATGCCAGGATCTTTTAAATTCAGACTTTCTATTAAAGTTTAATGTTAAAGTGTTGCTTTAGCTCAGTTGGCAATCCAGAAAAAGTGATGGATGTCCATCAGCCTGCACTACCACCACACTACTTGCCAGCTTCCTACTATGGAAGGAGCAATGTTATTTCTAACAGGACAATTGCACCAGTTTAAAATGGTACCCCAGGGTCACAATCCTAATCACACGTTCCTGCCCGTTTCTTCATTTTGGCACAGTTTCTTTCCTCTGCCCCCTTCACGAGCTGGTTCAGGGTACTAAAGTGCAGGCTTTATACCTGGCAGAGGAGTTTCTGACAGTTTAGCATGTAGAACTATCTAGCTAAGGACTCAAACCAGAACAGTTCAAGTGTAAAGGAGGGAGTGAGATTGCTGGATAAACAGAAATGTGCCACTGATTGAGACAAGCATAAACTCCTGTAGAACCATATCCAAAGTAACATCCTGTGCCCTTTAGGCCATCCATATACTCTAGGCAGTTAATGAAAAACCAGGTCCTGCCTTTGAGTTCTCACTCCTAGAAGTGAGACTACAGATTTAAAAAGCAGGAAATAAAAATTCTGAGGCACCAATAGTTTTGGTAACAACATCCCACTTCTATGTATCCCACTAAGGCTGTGAACAGAGACAGTGGTGCAGTTTAGGAACTCCAGATTACAACAGTTCATTCTTCCCCGCATGAAGAAGTGCTCTGCTGGCTTACCTGCACAACCAGCCTTGACTGGAAAATAGACTGGAGTGGGAAGTGACAAGATAAGAGTACTCACTGAATGAATGAGCTTGTTCAGCTATCAACAACAATCCTATGCAGCACTTTCACTTTTGCATTAACTACTAAGGGCTATTGATGGTATTCCTGGAGAGCCTTCTCATGTAAAGTACAAATTTCTACCGAGTGTATCTACTGCAAGATACGCCTAGTTCATAGTAAGGATTCCACTCTTAGATTGGACTGTACCACCTTGGGAAGGTTTTTTCCAAGCTGCTTTCCCTGGTTCATAAGCATAGCCATTAGTAATTTATCTACTCTGCTAGTAGTAGTAAGTGTTTTCATTGAAGGCAGGCTTCTATTCTGACAGTCCTTTCCAGACAGGAAAGGGCTTCTTAAACTCCCCATCCTTCACAAACTTCCTCCTTTCCCTGGCTTCTCAGAGCCCACTGGAAAACAGAACTATAAGGCAATGAAAGTACAAGGCAGGGATATGCATCCATGAACCTTCTTCCTGCCTAATGTATAAAATCCATACTTTCCTTCACTTTGCTCTGCAAAAAGAATAGCTAGCTAGCTATTATCCCAAAACGTTAATAAAATGCAAGATTACTAGCAGTGACTTGTTATTCTTCTGGAATACTAAGCATGTACACACAAGTACACCCCTTCAAAAGACCAGGAAACAAGACTGTGCTACATCACTAATCCACCTTATTAAATTAAATACAATGCAATCATTCCAAATGGCTTGGCCTCCTCCTGCAAAGATAGGGGGAGACTGTCGGAACATGTTCTCTGTAAAAACAAACCTGCATTTAAGGGCAATCTTAATGAAAGTCATCCAGCTATGTCCATATTCAACTATTCTCTATTCCATCCTCATACATCACCCTAAAGCTGCCACTTATTAATGTCTTCTGTCATGTTCCAAAGACTGCTGGCAAGAACACCGGGCCTTGCTTGGTAATACCTCGCTGCTAACAAGTCTCCACAGCACAAAACAAGGCAGCCTGTGGATCCCAATGGATGCTGAGCCAATTTCCGTGGCTGTGACAACCTGCTTAAAACAGTCCCTGTGCTAGGCAGTACACTGTCAAATCTCAAGGAGCCAAAGCTTAACAAGAACACAGGAGGACAAATGAGAAAGCATATGTAACAAACACATTCAGTTATTCCTCTTACCTGCTGTCACAGAACAATTCTAGATAAAATACGAACGATACAACTCCATTTTACTGCCATCATGCTGTACAGGACAGAGGGCTGCTAGGCAGAGAAAATAATAGTAAGGACTGTAACTCCTGGTGTAATGCATCTAGCTGGAACCACATGCAAACACCATGAAAAAGAACTAGGCAGTCCTGATAACTATTTTGATTTTAACTTTGTGTTGAAATGGAATTTGGGTCAATAGAAACAACTTATCTGAGAAACTAATTAAAAACACACACTTACCCTATCCCCCCCCCCCAAAAAAAAAAAATCCTATAAGTGTAATTGGGTTTAATGGAGTTGTTTTGCTGATCCTCGTGGCAGAAATGTGTGTAACTGGAAACAACTGACAGGCATGACTTGTTAGGGAATTTGAAAACAAGTACTATGAGGTTCTAAGTAACCTGTTCACGTCCCTCAGATGGCTGTTAACAAATTACCTCAAGGAATTCAGCATTATTGCAAGACCATTTTAATCCTAAAATTTATTACCCCTAGGGAGGAGACCTACCCATCACACACGGAGCGTACAACAGGCTCTCTTTCATACTCTTGGCGCATCCACAGCTGATCGCTGTCTATTCCATGTCAGAACAGCTGAGGAGGCTGTGTTACAGCCAGCTGTGAGACCATCAACATGAAACTGCCTCTGGCCATCAGAACACACATGACTGAAATGCACACTGCTTTGGTGGCTTCACTGAAGTATCTCCAATGCTGACAAGTACAATTCCATTTATACCTTCACCAAGCACAGCAGCAAAGGCACTTAGAGCTGTTGGGGCATTTGATAGGATCAGTCTGTAGCAGTAAGTTTCCCTGAAGGACTCCAAACCTCTCTTTCACATGCCTCTGCATATGGCTGCCAGCCAGGGTCACCTGCAGTGTGAATTCTCTTCAGACAGAGGGACAAGTTTCATAGAAATAACCACAGTTCTGAGTGTGAGGGAGTGCAAGGCTTGAGTGCATCCACAAACACTGGGATGTACACGTATATAAAATTTCATCTTGATTAAAGAGGACACATCTACAGTATAAAACCAACTCAAGCTACTGGTCCTTTCTCTTCTAAACTAAAGAATTCTAACTGCAAAGAGAATGCAAAGTTTAAGATTGTAAAAGGAAGAAAAAAATTAAGTAACTATCATAAACACAATTATATTTTCTTCTAGATATGTCTGCAGGATTTTCATGGATAAACCAAGGGTTACTTTCAAGTTCAGCACAAGCAGTTTCACATTTAGAGGCAGCAGGAGGCACTTCTGATGCTAAAACAAGGTACATACAATCATTTTCTTTCAAAGCAAGTGATACATGCTTGTGTTACTTTCAATAACTATTTCATACCATTTACATGCAGGAAATCAGATGTTTTCTATTACAGTTGGGTTTTGATAGTGAAAAAGTCTCTTATTCTGTCTGCCTTGATAATTATATTTGAAAGGTCAAATCAACATGCTTTGAATTTTGAACATACTAGCTATTTTGCATCTGCTTCAAACGAACAGAATCACTTCCAAGCCCCTTATAATAAGGAGTTTTCACTCATTACCTTCAATGCCTGCCCGAGCAGGGACTACAAATAAATAATTACATGTGGAAAAAAGCCTGATAATACTCCTAAAGAATACAAAAGAATGTTTGGTGTCTAAATGCACTACTGCTTAAGCTCTCATGAAAGAAGTTCAGTCCACACAGTCTAATCATAATTTTAAATTAAAAAAACAATCCACCAAACAAAAAAACCACCAGCAAAACCAAAACTCTGCTTGGAGTTATTTGTACCTTAAAAAAATGGAAGGAGGGATTATTCTGGAACACGTTCTTCCTCATGGCACTCAATAGCTTAATTTCATATTGCAAACATTTCTGCATATTGACAAAACTGTGATGGATTTATTATTTAAGGTTTCTTCAGCTTGAGCAGTTCTACTGGTTGGTTATGAAAAAAAGTCACAATATGCTTTTTTATGCAACTTTCCAATATTTTAGCAGTTTCCGTAACTTATTAGTGGTGTTTAAAGTAAAACATTTGAATTTTTCCTTGTTGGTAGCATTTCTTTAACTAAAGGAAAAGCTGAGGCCAAAAAGAAAGCTTAAAACTTCATGAGAAATCCTCTAAACTTGGACATTTCTGTTGTTTTGATAGTGAGAATCCAGGGTTGTGTTTGGATGCTGAAGTGGCCTTAGCAACAGGGCAGTTTATTGCCCCTAGCAGTCAACAGTCCAGCACTGCAACATCACACTACTCTGAGTCACGAGGAGAAACTCCATGCTCATTCAATGATGAAGACGAAGAGGATGAAGATGAGGATTCTTCCTCCCCAGAATAAGGACAGTAGAAAATGGAGTCTACAAAATGCTGCTCAGATATTCTTAATGGGAGCTCCTGTTTGGATTTTACTGAAGTTTCTTGCCTTGCTTTGCACTGTGTTCAGTGAAGCAAAATGGAAGTTTCAAAACAAATTCATTCACCACTGAAATTGAAAACTTCTGTAACTGAACACCAAGTGACATGCAGACACAGAGCAAAGTGGTTTTTATCAACTATAACCAAGGAAAAGAACAAAGTTCCTGGAGATTTGGCAAAGAAAACATCATTTTCACAGTTTCCATTTGGGGACATTCTGTCTCAAGTCTCTGTCTTCCCCTTACCTTTAGCGATGGAGAAGAAAACAGAGTCAGTCAACAAATGCCAGCTCTTGCATTGTCTCTTGGCTGTGCTACCTTTAGCAAAAGGGGGAGAGAGCACATGCAAATGTGCTAAAATAGCTATTTAAAACTATCTGATATGAAAATTGTTCTAGGGAAAAGGGGCTGTTAGAAAGTTTGCTTTTTTCTGTTCAACTTGCTGTATAGAAAATTCTTAAAGTAATATAAATTGCAAGTGATAAAATGAATCTTGAAATAGTTTAAATCCATTTTAGATCCTCTAAAAGTAACATTAGTATGTCTCTTTTGAAAGGTTGATATGTTCATTTATACTGCAAACCTAATTTATTATAAGTGATTATTCTTAGCCATTATTAAACAGTCAGGATAAGAACAGCAGTATTCTCTGCACCAGCTTTTTTCAAGGAAAAAAAAAAGTTTAAAAATTGTATTTCTAGATTACAGTGTATCCGGTATAGCTTCTCCTTTACTGTTCTAACTTTGTAATCTGTTCACTTTTATAGCATGGGTTCTTTTTTTTAAAAAAAGGCCTCTATGTTAAGGATCTCAGGCAGTGTGTTTTCAAGGCAGTATTTTCAAATTCAGGGTGGGCAGGTCACACACCTAAGTTGAGGTTCTTAGGGAAAAAATTCAATTTCAACAATCATTTCATGTTTTGCATACCAGTCAGCTTGGATTAGGACACACTAACTTTCTTACAATTAACTTCTGTTGCACTCACCTTGATGCACCTTTGAAAAATTGTAGTATCAAACCACTTCTTAAAATAATTTATGGCTAAAGTTACACAACATGAATTCCATTTGAACTGATAAACTGGACTTGCAACAGGAGTTAACATCACATGCAATCATAAAGACCTTTTTAAAAAAACCTTTGAATAACAGCAAAATACACTGCAGATGTACTCTTCCCATGGTGTTCTAACATCCAGTATTTTAACTGCTCTCAAAGTTAACTATTTTTAATTAATTAGTTAAATCCAGCTTAAAATAGTGTTACTTCTTTTTAATTTTTTACTGTATGTAACTAGTTGACCTGTTTGTCCATACTGGTGTATTAGGTGTCAGAGCTTAACCACGTTGGCTCTGTTATTTCATTACAAGATTAGGCAGCTTGTAATACTGTTACTTGCCTGAGCAATGGCAGCAAACTGTGTCCCTTGGCTGCTATGCCCATTACCCCAGCATGGTGGGGGGTGTCCACATGATCTTTCACAGACAAACCTGCGCTCAGGCAGGAGATCCGAAAGCACTGAGCCTGAGCTAGCGAGATAAATGGAGGCTCCAGCCGAGCAGCTGCCTGGCTGGTGTACAGGAGTTAGCACACGACTGCCTCCATGCAGGACACTAACACTGCGAGGAACACACAAGCACACCTGCATTGTTGCATTAAAAATTAAAGCATCCAGATAGAATCTTCTCACAGTTGGAGCTCCTGCATCTGAATTACAGTTGGGGTGGCACCATTATTTAGGTATAGCTTTTCACTGAGCAAATAGAGCTATCTAGCTTACACAAATGAGTTACAAGTGCACAAATTAAAAGTATTCTTATATGCCTACCACATTATTCACCCTCTGGGCAAGACTGTTAAGGCTGTCCTGTGCTCATGGCCCACAGGCAACAGCAGGCGTGAGGGATTTACACCACCTCACTACCTCTATATGAAGAAAAGCTTTACAAATACAGAGTAATATTCTCGCCAAGAGAGGCAATGCACTTGACTGAAGTGGCTCACTTGCAAAATAAGATAAGGTAACACATACTCCAGGCATATTACTATGGGTTTGTAAGCTTCGTGAATGGCATTTCATTTAAACAGATAATTGCTTGTATTCTTAAAAACCCACTGTTTTTTCAAAAACTGTCCTGTGAGTCAGCTTTCATTGGAGAGGGCGGATCAAAGATACCTAATATATGGAGGATCCTAAGGAACTCTTAAAGAGGAGAACATTTTCTAAAGTTATTATTACCCCTCCAGTACATTACGGGCACATTTAACATTACACTTTCTTCACATTTCCCACCTAAGATCTATGTAAAAAGGAAAAAAAACAGCAAAGCACTAAACAATTACTGAAGAGGAGCACTTTGAACTAAAAGAACCTGGCATTCCTGCCCAGAAGTGCACTATATTTTCTTAGCAGTCAGTGTGCTTTCTGCTTTACAGGAGGAAGATCTTCAGTGATCTCTTCCTTCCATTGAGGTCCACGCCCTTCAAAGCAGCAGACTGCACAGCTACTTGTTTTCTGGCAAACTTCAAGCTGTCAACTTCCAAAAAAAAAAAATCAATCTAGGAGCACATGACATTTATTTAGACAGTTAAACCAAGACTTTAAAAGTTATTTCGCCTGAACTAGTTGAATACCAAGGACAAAACAAGTTAGAACATTTAGAAGAGGCTTCAAAAGGAAATTCTTTCCTCGGCATTCTTTGTGCCAAGTTCCAGTTGAGGATGAAGTTCAACTACAGCACTGCGGTCTTGTGGTTACACTAAAGTCTGGGAACTAGGAGAATCTGGGGCCTTATCCAGCCACAGCCACTCGTGTATGATCTCAGGCAAGCCTTTCAATCATTCTTGTTGATCTTAGCTGACATATTAAAAAAAACACAAAACCAAAAAAACCCCACACAAAAAGCAGAACAGGTAAATGCAGGACCTCCCAAAATACAGCTGCTGCATCTGAACTGAGCACTGAGCAATTATGAATAACAAGGGGACTGAGAGTACTAAGCAACCACACAGCTCCTGCTAAGCTAATGGCAGTAGCTGTCCTCAGTTGCTTCAACAGGCAGGCTGTCCCTCCCTCTGAAAGCCAACAGCAGGCACTTTCCGCAGTGAAATGGTCATTAGCACGACCAGTTTCCCCATTTTCTGTTTGGTTACCATCATCCCCTCCTGTCTCGTGCAATACCATTGACATTTTCATTGATACGAAACAAGTAGCAACTGGTACTAGATGGTAACTAAGACAAAGTTAACATTTAAATTTTCATGCAAATTCTACTTAAGATAAATTTAAGTTACATGTTTCTGTGTCTTGGAACACTGTTTCTTGGTTATACATTCAGAAGGCACTTGGCTGCAAGCAATATAATGCCATGTGTAAATCACAGAACAGCCTTGGTGTTGTTATATATACTGCAGTAAACAGCTTTATTTCTGGACTTACTTTATGGTGCTTGAAAAATCTAAATTTGACTTACAGAAACCTGTCAGCACTACAAACTAGATGAAAAACTATGAGTGGGAGACAGCATTTTTCTATTATGTGGAAATCTGACAATGTTTGTGGATTTTGGTTTTCAAAATTCTATTAAAGAAATGTGGCATTTCAACACTGGAATTAATGGCAACGATCCATCTAATCTAAGGAAGTGTGAATATTTAAGTAAAGACCAAAACAAATTATACCTGTTTGACTGTAGGTATGATTTTAACTAACTTGATTAAACCTAGTATGAGCCACACTCTAGATATTTCCATTTTGGTATTTTCGTTTAGTTTTTTAAACTACAGCTTGCAAATCCTCCTAACTTTGAGCAGCTGGAAATTGCTGAGTGTGCAGAATACCCACAGAAGCACTTGTGCTGATCAGCTAAGTCAGCCTGAAGTAACACTATGTAAAAAGGCCTAATAACCAAATTTTAATTTATTTTTTAAATATTTTTTAAGAAAAACAAACCCCACAAGTTCACGCATAAAATGATGCATGAAATTAGAATTCCACGGTTAAGGTTTTAAATATCAAGTGCTCTTTCTTCCGACCACATCCACCATTTTAATTTAATTTAAGAGCATGGCTGAAACTTTTATCCCATTTGAACACTAGGCAATACTCATTTTCATAATAACCTGTCTCTTTTCAGCTGAAAATAATCCAGGCAGTTTATTGAGAAGACTTTCCTTCTAGCAAGTTAAAGGCATTTGGGGTTTGGATTAATTTAAAAATAAAGCTAGTAACCACAGGGTATAGTATATAGTAAACAAACCAAAACAAGTTATCTTCTGACTGACCCATCTGATTTATATCTTTTCATGACAAGATTCTCTCAGGAACATAAGTATTTTAAATAACCAGATATAATGAAGCTGGGAAAAGACTATATGAGCTTTTTAAATTTTTGATTAAAAAAAAAATCTAGTAATAGTCATACATTGATGTGACCTCCTTCTGCTTACTACAAGCTTAATTTAAAGAAAGAAATGCTGCAGCTCAGTTACTCCAAGGCCCGCTATATTTTATGGCTGAAGGCATCTCAACCTTCAGCACTGGGCATGGTGCCTCTTGCAGCATTACTGATGAACAAGGAAGAGGCTAAGGACCACTGGTCTGTTTATGGAGTGTTTGTTTTTTAAACTATGCCACTTCTTGAATTCTGACTTATGTCTAGAAGTAATATGCCAATAAATCATTCCTAATTTCTGATTATCACACATGTACCCTTGCAAGCATGTTAACAGCTCTAAATACTTGATTTTCTGCTGGCAGGTGTTCACATAACCAAATCCTGATACCATGAAACTTTCTGAAACTCTCATTCCCTTAGACTTAACCAAGTTCCCAAATCAGATTATCTCCTTTCTATTTAGCTGTTAGAATTTTGTCTGGTGAGTGTTTTTAAGAGGCTGTGAGCAACTGTTCCCCCCAGGACCCAAGTATATTGCCAGAAAATCCACATGTTACTCCCAGTTGCTCACTCCCTCTGTTAAGTATTACCAGCCTTTCAAGTAGCTGCAGTGCTGCTCACACAAGTACTCCCTCGCTCGTTCAGTGCAATTACCTGAGCTGGCATCCACGGACACCAAACCCAGCTGGTACTGACAGTCAGGTGAGGGAATGCTCACAAAAGCAGTCCAACAGTAACAACTGAAGGGGCTGTTTATCACAGCTGCTTAGACAGTGCATATTCATGCTACATCTTTAATACTGATAGCTTGTCTGGCCTACCCCAAAGATAAGCTAAAACCAACATGTTTTCTTTCTGTTTACATCTTTTTAACAGTACCCAAGAATCCAGCATTTCAGATATCCACCTAAGCTGCAGGACACCAAGAATCCTTGCTCAAAATCAGGCCAAATAAACATCCGAGATCCTAACCATCCAAATCCCCAGAGAAAGTCTCCTGCTTAGGAACAATATGGAGCAAATGAGTAACTTAATTATTCCTTTCTCCAGTAAGAAAAGCAGGCTGACCTGGATCAGATCAGCATCTGTAGGAGGGCCACAATAATTCCAAGCAGATACAGGAACTTCCCAGTAGCCCAGACTTACATCTCCTTCGTATTCTGCATTGGCTAGAGTAAGTGGCAACCACATAATCTTCTGACTTCTCTAAATACTATTCTTAAATGCTTAACACTCTCCAGACGTAGGCACTTTTAGATACATGAACACCATGGGATAGCAGGATGCAGCTATGTAAAACCTAATCCAGTTGTACATGTAAATCAAACTCATCTAGGCAGTACATAGGAAACTTCTTCCAAGACAAAATGAGTCTTTAACGGTGACTTGTTCTTAGCCTATTCTCATTATCCAGGCTGAGCGACACAGAAATTAATCCCTAGCACTATTGGGTTCTTGTGCCTTCCATGAAGCAGCAGTGGCACACCCATAAGCCTAAGGCAGTCAACAAGGGAAAAAAACACCACATATCCATAGTCCTTCACATTGACATTTTTAAGTCACATACAATTATTCTGAAGGGCCACACAAGTTAAAACACTGACCAGAAACGCTTATGTCCACACAATCAGTCCCCAGCTTTTTTTTGTGGGTTTGTTAAATCTCTAACGTAACTTTAACAATTAGTAGATTTGGTAGCACTAATGCAGGGATTAAGTGGCTCTCCCAGCGTTTCCCTAGGAAAACACCACCAGCAGCCCATCACACGAGTTTCTGGCACATTCCCTTGTCTTTAAAGCCAGGCTGTATAGACGAAAAATACTTCAGAGAAGTATATGCAGATGTTCTGACACTATCTCACAAACACCTACTGTGGAAAAATTAATCCTACTTTGAACAAACCTGTAAGAACTAGGATATGAGTTCATCCTCATTCCTCAGGTCCTGACAGCAAGTAATGCCCTGGGACCAAGGCACCAACCCTTGTATTTGCATATCCTACCTCGCGTCGGGAGTAACCAGCCAGCAAGTACAGGCACAGTCTACAACAGTACACGTCTGTGGGCACTTCTTAGATGATCTGGCAATAGACCAATCCCTTGGCAATGAGTTAAAGCTGATGTACACATCAACCAATGTTACAGAGCCGCTGCAACATGCAGTATGTGATGAAAAAGGCCGGTCCATCTGTCCCCAACTTACAGCAGCACTTTGTAACACCTGCTATACTCTACATGGAAGTAAGCTGTAGAGACACTTCCTTTTTATGTTTAAAATGCAGAAACCACTTGAAAGACCATTAACTTTTAAATGAAATTAAGACCTTTTTGGGGGGGGGGGTTTGGGCTTTTTGTTTTGTTTTAAGAACAAGGCCAGTCATGGGTAAAGCTATTTTATGAGCTCTTTCAATGCTGAACTCAAATGTGGGTTTGTAAACATGGTGAGTGGGAAGAAGTTCTGACAAATACAGTTTATGAGGATGCTAACTATATGGGATTGGAAGTTATAGTTAATTTTTTAATCCACTCATCTTATATTGGGGGAGGGGGAGTGTAAGTATTGGCATAAAATGTCACACAAACAACTTGGCAGGAATTTTTCTCCTTTTTCTTGTGCTAAATTCCTGTGTCTTCAGGAAAGTCTGAGTTGCCCATTCATCTTTTAAACAATTTGCTGCACATTTTCAAATTCTCCATAGATTTCTTTCTTTCCAAATACCTTTAAATTATAAACTAAAGTTTTATTTTTGCAAAAAGAGTGCTATTAAGCTAGGCTGATTTTTTTTTTTTTGTCCTGATCAAATAGTGTTAATTTCTACTACCACATTGTACGTGGCTAGGAGTAGTGTAAAAAAGAAGGTGGTAGTATTATATGTGCTTTAAACACTGACAAAGATATAAAGAAAAATGCATATACAAAGTTTTACTTTCCTAATAGGAACACTGGCATTAGCAAATAGTATATTTGAAACAATAGGAAATATTACTTTGTAGTAGCAAACACTTTGTAAATAAAAACTTGTTATTTTTTTAATGGAAATTTTATAGAAAAAGCTATTTCTGTATACTCAATTGATCCCATGTTTACTGAAAATGCTGCAAGTGGGAATTGTACCTTGCAAAACGGGGGCGGGGAGCAGACAAGTCTGACTGAAAACTATGTACGCTTTGGAGAAAAACATCCCATTGTCTATGAACAGGAATGTAAAGCTTAACTGTAGAAGAACTGAATAAAAGAATTTCAAGGCAACAGGATTTGGCTTGGTTTTGAGAAAAACATTGTGGAAAAAAGTTGCTCAAGGTTAGTGTTGACAGTACATGTACCTCAACTGGAAAAAAAAAAAAAGAAAGGAAACCTCCTACTTCGCAATTTAACATCCAGGTAATATGGCATCCTTTGGTGTTTTGAAAGTAAATATAAAATCTAACAATTGCAGCCTCATTGGTCAGTTTACCATGCAGAGAAAGTGGACTTCTCAAATTGTTACATTTTGACAAAGTAACTCACAAAATGTTTAGGAGCCTTACTGTCCCTGTCTCACCAAGACATGCACCCAGGCTGTGCCTAAGAGAAGGCCTCAGAAACAGCTCATCAATTTCCACACCAAACTGAATGCATGTTTCACACAGGCCTTTTCACGCTCTTTTCTTAAAAGCATTGGGTCTTTCTATTTAACAGTCAAGTCTGCGAGGAAGTAATTCACAGTGTTCTCCTTAGCACACTGTACCAAGCACTCTCTGTGCTACCCTTGTGTCTCATGCTAAATCCTCTCCTTAGCCTTTGGACACACTTCAAACATCTGTAGGCTCTGAACATAGACCCTTCCAACCCCTTTCCCATATTTTGTTAGCAAGAATCCAAACATCAAGAATTTAGGAAGCATTAAATACAGTCCCTCTTCATCATATGTGCTGTTTTCCAACTCCACTAAATACAAAAACACCAAGTAATTTCACAGTGCTTATTTTTCCCCACATGCGCAGAAGATCAGTGACTCAATTACTTTTAATCTCAAAACAGCTGAAAGGAAAAGTTAAAAGACAATAGGAGAAGACTTGCAAAACTGTAAATTCATTCTTGTGTAAGAAACAGAAACTCTAGCACAGACCCCTTTCATTTAAAATGTGTTCCCATACTGGGGGAAGACATTTACATGAATAGATTTGGCAGACTCCAGTTAGCCCCAAATAATGTGGGTTTTATGGGCAGGAAACACAATTGAAGAAATGAGAGGATACAGTCTTTATCGCAGTAATAAAGATATTGCATATTTTTTTAAAAAGTCTAAAAAACTGTACCTCCTTTTGTGTCAGTGCTACGGAAGCTGCTACCAGAAGAATACAGGAACAGTAAACAAATGGTGAAGCTGGCTGGAACAAATACTCTCCTATAAAGAATATAAAAGGACAGGTTTTTGTTGTAAGCTACTTTATTTCTTTGTGCCGCATTTTCACTGGGGGATCTCGCCCCCAAGAACCCAACATAGAGACTGAGAAAATGTTAAAGCATAAAGCCCTTTTAGTCTTTTTTCTTCTAAGAAAGAAGCACTCGGCACAGTTCTCTAAGAATGGAGAAGTCTGCAAATAGCACTCTCTGAAATTACAAATGCTTTTGGTTAGATTTTTTTTGACTCTCCAGTAAGAGCATTGTACAAACTGCTCTATATTTTTCTTCACATAAATCTGTTTTCCAAACAACAAAATCAAGCAATGGTAACTGCTGCTACATTAAGGTGCTCTGTGCTGACAATAACAACAGAAACATTAAGGCAACAACAAATCTTTTCCTTGGTTAAAAAAAGAGAAAAAGTTTTTCAAGTTGCATTTTGCTGGATTACACACATTCTGCTAGAGAGCAAAAAGTTCTCAAAACATTCAGGGAAACCAGAAAAAGAAAACCACTGAATTTGTGTAGGTTTATTATTCATTAAACTTTGTCTCAACCCCAAGTGTAGGACAGGAGGTAAATTCAAACAATACTTCATTGTGAAAGTCCCCTGTCACGAGTAATGTCCCTGACCGTGTGATTCGTGTAGGTTGTTCCTGACCACGGCTCAGCTGTACTGCAGTGCCCTGTCCTTCCTCTGCCTAAAGAACAACGTATCTGTGCTCCTGGGGTCCTACTTAATATCGAACCCCTATTCCACTGCTGCTACTGTAGATCATTTAAAAGGCTCAAAAACCTCACACCACTGGGGCTGTCTCCCTGCGAAACCACTGCTCAAGGGCAACAAAACACAAGAAACTGCTCCTGTGTATTTCACAGGATGAACAGTACTTCTCCCCTGTCACAATGGTAAAAACGAGTCTGTCATACTAAAAAAACACAAGTTGCTGAAGGATTTCCCTGCGGGTTCTTCCAGCTGCCACCTAGACAACCGACAGCAGGCTCAACTTTGTTACACTTCAGGTATCAGTCACCGGTCATTCAGAGAACTCACAGATCCATGAATCGTAACTGAAAATCATTGTCCAGGCATAGCTGAGCAGGAAGTGATGTAAAAGCCTGCAACAATGAGATGACATCAAGAGGAAGAAGTACTGGCAAACAGAAGGGTTTGTGTTCTTCCAGCGTAACACGGCAGAGTTACAAAAAGGCAAAGTTACCTAAGCACCCTTGTTTTAAATACACGAAACCAGGAACCCAACACTCCTTTGGTTCAAATGACCTGGGCTAACCCAAGTTCTCATCATCTTGACACTGAAGTCCAGGTTATGCAGCAATGGCAATACACAAATATAAATATTACATTTAATCAATCTATCACCATTAATTGAACTTTATTTTTCAAATATTAAATAACAAAAATCCTGTTTAATACCATATTATGTAAGAAGCAGCAGACTCCATTTTTACAGCAGCTACTACCATAAACAGGATAATTATTTTTAATAAATAAGCACCACGACAGACATAAATTTCTTGGCACATTTAGGAGTTAAAAAACATTTCAAATGAGTAAACCACACAGACGATGGGAAAGTGTCCTAGCATTTACCTGTGCATAACATAAGCCTCCGGCTTTCCAGACTGAAATTAAACAGCATTCAGAGCTCTTGGTAACAGGACTAGGTTGAGGGCATGGACAAGAACAAGTTACTGCAAGGTAAGGAAGGGTGTGAACTCACCAGAGATCTCTCACACACTCTTAACTGCCCATGTTGCACCCCACAGAAAGCTCCTCTGTGGTAAAGGTAAGAATTTTTTTAGGGGAGAAAAAAAAAAAAAAAGTGGAGCTTCCACAGTTGCCAGCATATTTTAAGGCCACACCTTAATTAAGCATCAGAAAAAGAGATGGTTGCATGTTCACCTGTTAAGACAGTTCTTGTCCTTTAAATCTACCGTTGCAGAATGGCAAGTTATGACCAGAACAGCCATATTATTCTCCTTTCCAAAAAACTATATCCTTTTCTGTATGACATATCCCGTATTTGTTTCTATGTTTTGTTCCTGCTCCAGTGATACAGGAACACGCCCACCAGCTCAGTCTGCTCTCAAACACCAAGAGGACAATGGAGCCCTCACACACGGCGGGGAGTGCCGGCCCACAGGCACCTCTGCCCTCCTCACACAGCATGCTCTGCCAGCCGAGCACTCCAGGCAGCATTCCTGTCACTGTGAAGAAACACCAAGGTGTGACAGGCTGTGCCCCACGGCAGGAGGACAGCCGCACTGTACTGCGAACACATGGTGCCACGTAACACCACCTCCCACTGTCTTAACAGTTGTTTTCTCGCTCATTTCCCAGAAAGCACAGTCACCTTTTGAGTTCTCACACCTGCGGTATCACCTGGCTATACCAATTCTGCACGTTTCCCACACCTGTGGGGAACAGAATCACAGAACAGCCTTGGCTGGAAGAGACCTCTAAGATCACCCAGTCCAACCATTAACCCAGCACTGCCCAGCCACCACTGCACCACGTCCCTCAGCACCTCATCTACACGGCTCTGAAATCCCTCCAGGGATGGGGACTGCACCGCTGCCCTGGGCAGTCTGTGCCAGTGCTGGACAACCCTTTCTGTGAAAAAACGTTTCCTTATATCCAGTCTAACCCTCCCCTGGCACAACCTGAGGCCATTACCCCTCGTCCTATCACTGTTACCTGGGAGAACAGACCGAGCCCCCCTCACTACCCCCTCCTTCCAGGGAGCTGTAGAGAGCAGTGAGGTCCCCCTCAGCCTCCCCCGGTGAAACGAAGCGCACCCTCCGGCACCACCGGCCGCCCGCGGCCTCCTCACAGCTCCACCACCTGCTCAGCCTCCCCTGACCGAGGCCTCTCCTCCTCCCAGCCCAGGCCCGCCGGTGGTGCTCCCTCACCTCCGCGCTGCGCCCCCGCCCTCCCCAGCCAGCGGCCCCTTTCCCCTCAGCCCCCAGCTCCCCCCATACCGCCCCCGCCCCCGGCGCTACCTCCGTCTGTCCCGCGGAGAGGCGGCGGCTGCGGCTCAGGGCAGAGCCTCGCGCCCCCCGCGCGGGTAACGGCCGCTGCGCGCGCCAGCGCCGAGGCCCCAGGTGCGGCCCGGCAGTGCCCGGCGGGTGCGTGACCGCGGCTCCTGCCCGGGGGGGGAAACGCGGGGCGCCCTCCCGCAGAGAGCGGCCTCCCACCGTGGTGGCTGCTGCGATATGCTGAGCTCACGATCAGAGGAACACAGAACACTCATACGAAGGGTGTGCAACCAACATGGGGTTAACTGGGGGGAAAATAAGCAGTTCAACTAAAGACGGAGATCGAATAGGTGGTGAATCCCTGACGGTGAAAAACCTGAACTGTTTTAAATACATTGGAGAGTTAAAAACCAAACAGCTCCAGAGAACCTGCAGACAAACTCAAGATTAAAAAAGATCCCGTGCTTGCAAAACACCCTTTGAAGCAGGCCTCTTTTCATCATCATCATATTAACACTAAGATAACATTTTCACATTACCATAACAAAGTAATTAAGTATTATTACTACTAAATTAACCAAATTGTAGAAGAAGCTGCTATACCTATTGCTAATAAGATAACTTTGTACGAGATGTGAATGGATGCAGCTGCTGGATTTTTATTGTTATGATTACTTTCTAACCTTCTCACCTTTGATATTTTCTCATCATCTCATTAGCATGACTAAAGCCAAGCTGGAAACATTCTAGGCTTACAAATTTTATTCATGTTCTGCCAAGCTCCTACCTACAGTTTTCTGACATCAGGCAATATATTAAGACTGTTAAGTGTGATAAGTCTGTTGTCTCAAGGGTCCATCACCAAATGACTATAGTTTGACTATTGCCAAACTATATCAGACCATTTATCAGATCAGTATTTGATGGCCCTGAGCAGCAAAAGAGAGGCAGAAGCTTTTGCACTGTTAAATCAGGTCTGTATATTAACTGAGGACCCTTCCAGCCTGTGTAACTATGACTGTATGTTCCTGAGATGATTGGTGTTGAGCCATCTATTTAAATATAGGAAATGTGTGATTGGCATGATAACAAATGGGTATATCACGAGAGACACAACATTTGGGGGAAACAAAGCAGTACTGCTTGCTGACGATTTTTCATAAATATCTCCAGAGTCCAAAGAACTCTTGCCAGACTCAGAGACAGGTCTTATTGATTCATTTCATAGAGGAGTACCCCTATTTTGAACCTTTGGGAAAATGCATCCATCAAATGGTATATTTTTATGAGTAATAAACTGTTCACAGATAAAACAAATATATTGCATTTAAAGATAATTACAGCCAAATATACCCCACTCTGATTGCTAATGGATATAATCCATCAAACTGGGAGCTTTTTTCTTGCTTCTATTCAACTAGTTAGATTTGTGTTAGAAAAAGATGATATGAAAATGTCAGTAGCAAAAAGAAAAACAACAGAGAAGACTGCCCTCACCAGTGGTCAGACTCTTAAAAAAGACAAAACTTGAAGGTAAGTAAGTGGCCCATGCACTGTTCTCGATGCTGCCCAATGTAATGAAGAGGTACAGGGGCACGGAAACAAAGGAGGTCAAAAGACATTGCTAACCACGTGAGCGTGGTTTCATGGGTGCAGGATGCACACACACCAGAATAAGAATGCACACTGACAAGCTTTTGAAGGTGATACTACATATTTCCAGAATTATTTTTTACCTTCTCTATTTATATGTTTTTGTAACTCTATAAAGAAGGTAAAATACTACACAAGTTGGATAGCTTGGCATGTATTCCCTCTCTGCGCTGAAGCTGTGAAACAGTGCTTCAAAAGAAGGAATACACAAGCACTGTACTCAGCTCAGTCTCCACAGGGCTCCTGCGTGCAGAGACTGCAAAGACTTTTGCACTTACCTCACAAATGCCCATTGGTCATTACTAATCACCAGCAACTGTTCAGTCAGTGGAAGAGCTATTATAGATTCTTAACTTTGCATGATTTTCACTGTGCTATGTACGTTTGTTCTTAAGAGGAGCTTGCTAAGCAGGAAAATACAGAATACATCTTCTGCGATCCAGAACGAGTTAAGGAGCCTTGTGCCTGAGCTCCCTGCAGACAAGAACAATGTGTACCCTCTGACAAGCTAGGCAGGAGACTGGCTCAGCAGATAGCAGGAACATGAACTCACGGGGCAAAGACATCTCATGATTCCAACAGCCACTCATGTCCTAGGGAGATTTTTAGAGAGCTCTCTTGTCATGTTTTAAGTCATGGCTGCATTTCTGTTTGTCAGAGTGCATTTGCTAGTTGCACTGCTGAGTTTTTATATGCAAGTCAGCCTACAGCAGTTTCCAGTAATGGCATCTTATGCAATTTTTGACCTACTTTAACGCATTGGGGCACTTGGCAACACAAGATCCACTGCAGCAGCTTTCTGCTTGACTGTGTTACACTGCAGCAGGAAGCAAGTCTTTAGACAAATACACCGATCCACTAAAATACAGGTGACAAAGAAAAATAGACTTGGATTTTCAAGGTATTTGTCAAACCCTTAGGAGCATCCAGATCACTCATCATACCTATTATTTTCAGCTAGAGACTGTACACATTATTTCAAAAAGATCAAACAGTCAAAAATCAGTAAGCTGTTACATATACACTGACCTGTGTTCTCTTTCTCAGCCTCTCTAGGCTCTGCAGTTTCCTGAAGACCACTGCTTAACACCTCAAATCAGGGCTTCTGTATTATGATGAAACACTTCAGGGTTAGTGATAGATCTTTTCTTTTACCCCACTGGACAGCTGTGTTGGTTAAGGCATTGCCTTGAACATCAGTGCAAACCCTTCTATGTCTATCAGCATGAGTCTGACCTTTCATTTGAAAATTATTTAAGTGATAGAAGTCTAGATCTGTTCTGTTCTAGCTGGAATTTACACTGGGAAAATAGATTCCTTTGTCCTGTAAGTTGTCCCCAGTTTTCTTAAATTTAACCTTTTTCTATATCCTTTTCTAACTATGTGATACATCTCATGAAAAGGCTACTAAATGAGCTAATATTTGATCATATAGCTCTCTAAAAAACCCCAACAAACCAACACAGATTGTATTTTACCTCCTTAGCTTTTCTCCTATTGATAATGCTGTTGGTTTGCATATAATCCACTTCAGACCTTCCCATACGATCTCCTAACAGCTTCAAGAAGCTTCCTTATACCCAAGAAGGAAGTTACTATACAATTCACAGAAGCATTACAAACCTTCCCTGTCCCGTGCCTGACATCCCCCCAGTTCCCAGCCAGTCCACACTACATCCTCCTTTTCTTAACAGCTATTGTGTTACTTTTGGGGAAAAAAGCTTCCTCAAGCCACAAGCATAAAGACCTATCAGTCTAGACTGAGGGAACTACCTATAGGAACATTTCCCCTCTCAAAACTTACATCCTCCTGACACACAACTTCCTTTCTCCTCCACAGCATAAGGATTGTGAGCCTGAAGATGAGACTGCACTATAATGACCTTGCGAGTCTTGTCAACATGACCAGAAACTCCTCCAAGTTCAAACTGTATAGCTAGCCTCAGGAGACAGTACTTGCTCTCAGCATGCAATGTGTACATCCACGCACCACCTGCTGAAAGGACATATGTATAAAACATCATGTGAAGTAACTAAGATGTTCCCAGCCACCTGGAGAAATTTATCTGAATTCAGCTTTACTTTTTCAGAGATGGATTTATTTTCTCCTGTTTTCTTACAAAGTCAAGAATCAGACTGAGATGAAGAATCCCATTTCACTTTCTTTAGCATCCTAATTTCTCTGTACTTTATTGGCTCACTATGCTGGGCATTAGTCACTTGAAACACGGAGGGTGGGGGACGAGGGGAAGTCTCAGGAAGCTCCTAACTTTACCCTTGTGGCTATAGTTGCCCTGAAGTGAAGAGCTCAATGAATTATTGAGCAGTTTGCTTAGGGATTTAATAGGGGAACAACAGGACAAAATAATGCGCTGCTACTATACCTGCCACCTGAAAAGAAAGCAGAGCCACTTCCACAACTTTTCTTAAGAATAGATTAAGATTTGTAGCCAGTTATACCTTACCTGTGGATTTGTTTTAAACTAAAATTTAAACCAATTGGGCTGAAATTTCCTACCACTTGTTAGTAGTGTTTACATTTCTAAACCCAAACAAATTTAGAGAAAAACTTTCAGAACTACAGATGCTGTGCTAAATCTATGCTAACCTTTCCCTAAACTTAAAAGGAGCAAAAAGAAGTCAGGAGTTAACCAAACACCATTCTTTATACTAAAACTCACCCAAGCTCTTTTTCTCATTCACAAGAACACAATGTTTCCGACAACTCGGTACTAAGTAATAGCCATTAAAATACTTAAGGGTTAAGTAAATGCATCTGCCCCATCTGTAATTAGGAGTGAAGTGGCAGTTTCTGAAGTTAGAATCTACAGCCACGGCAGGTTTGAGAGACACCTTGTTAGGGAAAATAAACCCTGGAGGAGTTATTGCTGTAGGGGGTTCTCTTGTGTCAGAAAAATAGAAATAGCACTAATATCCTCACAGGACACAAAATATTTGGCTACTGGAAGGACACAGTTTTATTCCATACAATTGTAAAGCAAATTCAAAATACTATAATCCTTTCTAACACATAACATACACAGCTAAGTATACTTTGTAAAATAAAATATGGGATTACGCTTTTTGTTTCAAATACATTGATACCTATCAGCCCTTTTAAGGAATTGTTGCCAAACTCAGATTAAACTCTTAGCAATTCCCTTCAGTTAATGCAAAATGAAAATGAGACACTGCTTCCACAGCTACATGCAATACTCACTGTTCAGAGCTGCACCACATAAAAAGGTTTAAGTACATGCTAGTGAACATAACTTTGAAATTTCCTTTATTGGCTTCTTTAGGTGCTTGCCTGAGATTTAAAGAGACAAAAAAAATCTTACTTTTATTCATGAATTATTAGAGCTATTTGATCCAAACAAACTACACAGAGACATGGAAGCTTCTGATAACCTTCATGTTCACTGATTTTATGTTAAGAATCACAGTCACTAAATTAACAGACTTCAAACTCCAATAACCTGAATTTTCAGCTTAGCTTCCAATTTTCTTCCCTCCCATTTAGACAGGAAGAAAAACTGTGGAAAATATCTTTTGTATTAAAATGCTTCTTCAATACAGTTATTCTATGTATTTTAACTGAAGGGCAACTAATATTGCTCTAAATTCAAGCCTCTATGATGGAATTTTTGTCTACAGCAACACTGACTTCAGTCAGTTAACTTCTAAGGTAAAAGAGGAGCCCCATTTTTGGTGTGTAGCCCAACACCTGGAACCAAACAAGCATCAGGACAAAGATTCATTATGTGAAACAGCTGAGGTTAAAAGTTACTTCAACTATTTATTCCCCCAGCATAGCTAATACAACTAAAGCTTCCAATACAGAAGGGATATTCTTCAAAAATAAACTGGAAAGAAACCTCACATATATTCTTTATTCTTGCCTAAAATTGAAAAAAACCAAAACCAACAAAACCAGAAAAACAACTCAGTGTTGATGTAGAGGGTGGGCTAAACTAAATAAGATACTTATATTCCCCAGTGTACAGCATGGATAGAAAGCACAGTGGCCTCAGACCATTTCCAGGTTTGCAACAGCTTGTAGCAAAGGGAGACCAGAGCTCTGCCTGTTGTAGGTGAAATTTCTTCTATTCAACAGGTACAGAGCTAGAGCCGACCTACTGGCTAATCTGAACAGTTGTTTCTGAACACATCTATGCCTTAAATACTCTATTAATACAATGCCAAAAAATCATCTAAGTTACGGATTTTTCATTGTAGATGGTATTAACAGAATGATTTCTTCTATAAGAGAAAAAGTATTAGTTTCCAGGCATACTGACTACAAACATTAGCATAAATTCATTAAAAGGCTTCAGTAATTTGACAGTAGATTTAGCATGAATGCTGACATGTTTTAACAAAGTGCCTAACTAGCAAGATAATGAATGTTTCACTAGCAGGGAAGTCAAAGCTGTGAATAATTGAAAAAAGATAAAACTTACGATTGAAGCTTCAAGCATTCTGAGGCTTAGAAATCCATACTCAGAGCTGCTCACATAGTATTTTTCAGTTCAACCTTAAATTATACAATTAAGACATTTTTCTCCATCACAGGAGATACATCTCACTTTCTAAGAAGACCAAAGTATACTCTCTGAATTTTTAAGTATGCAAAACAATGTTCAGCTTTAAGCTCTATTTGCCTCATATCGTTCAAAAGTTATGATGAATAAACTTCACAGAGAGGTAGAAAAAATCCTGAAAAAGGGAAAATCCAGGTTCAGTGCCAGGTTCCTGAGAACACTGCATTTAGAACACTGTAGGAAATCAAGTCAGCAGGGCTTGGTGCAGAGAAATGTATTTTTCCTTTCCAAATCTCCTACTGAGAGAGAGGCAGGGTGCAGGGGATTAAAAAAACCAAAAACTACACACCCCCCCAACTGTTGTCTTAGTCTCCATACAGATTCACAACCCCTTTAGTCCACAACTCTTCCTTCTACTGTACATTTGCATCCAGATTTCTTCATTTCTCTACTGCTTGAGAACTACTAAAGAACACATTTCAATCCAAAAGAAAAGTGTGTCCTTGTTTTCATTAGTAGTGTCGTAGAAGCAGCAGCATCCCCAGCAGGAAGTAACTGCCTAGTCAGTGCTGAATGTCATTTGTCCACAAGGGATCATCTTACCTACTGCATAAGCAGTGTAAATAAAACCTTCAGCTAATTTTGTCTCCTAAAAATCTTCTCTTCACCTTCCCCTTTAACCTTACGTGTTTGCATTCACGTGTGGGGTGGCAGAAAGAGTGGGAGCGGAGCATGGCAAAAAGAAGAAGGTACCTTAACTGAATTGGATGTAAGTAGGTTTTCATGGTGGTATGAAAGAGCACCTGCAACAACTTGCAATTTCACAACGTTTAAAAGTCCCTGTTCCAGACTCGAAGGCACTAAAAGTTACCCAGTAAGACAAATAAGTATTTACCAGTATAAAAGTTAAACATTTCAGGTTTCTGGTAAAAAGGCAGTAAATTTAAATCTTTAAGCATAATTTAAAATTAAGTCCAAGGAACCTTTATTGTAAATTTCACATGAAGAAAATTAGTAATTTTATCATGTCCTAATGGTTGATACACCTGCTTATAAATAACCACTAGATTTACTTACTCACAGTCTTAAGACACAGAAACAAGGAAATAGTTCAGTTCAATTAAATAGTTTAACACTATACTCATTACCTACATATATTTTGCAAGCTAATTTTGATAGCCAAACCCTCTCAAAGTTTTTTTTCTTTCCCCCTCTCCCACCAACTGATAATCCTTATGTGATTACATTAAAAAAAAACAAAACAAAACAAACCAAAAACCAAAAAACAACACTTTACAAAATTAGGGAAAACAGGAGTTTATTGAGTTCTACCTGTCTGAAAAGTGCTGGTGAAGAGTTGCCATTTCATGCTTTGTCTATATAGATAAGTCGAAAGAGAAATTGCTGCAAAAATCAGCTCATTTGAAAACTTTCTCCAGAACTTCTTACCATTCCTAAGTGAACACAAATGTGAAAATTGTTTTACATTAACTAGTCTTTTTCATTTTCAGATGCAACATCTACACTTCAAATTCCCTCAGGACTATTAAAATACTTTCAGGCAGTATTAATATACAGAGAAGCAATTAGTCATATCTTCAATAACCCAGGTATCCCAGCTCTAAAAGTGCATTATTTAAAACATTAGCAATGGAATATTTTGAAAGAACATTCTTACTCAGTATTAACGCATGCTATTATTACAAAAGTACCCATTGCATATTGTAGGAACAACAATTTTTCTTTTGTAGACAACAAAAAAAAGCATGCTGAATGGTATGAGATCAGTATAAATCTATTTTTAATGAGGTTCAAGACACTGTTCAAGTCCCATTAACAGCAGCTTCCTCCAACCGTGCACCAATGTAAGCTTGCACAGGTGTTAAAAAAGTTTTGCACTAATGTGGCTTAGACTGGCCTCAAACATTTTCAAAACAAGGCATTAAGACTGGATCTTGAATTTGAGTAATTCATTTAATTTGTTTAAATAAAATATTAAAAAACACTATAAGAATTAGGCATAAAAGCATGTTCAGTAACAAATTTAGACCTAACTAGCAGAACATACAGGTATTTACACAAATGATTTGCTGTGGTCTTCAATTTTGAGAAGACGTGGGAATGTGAACCATGTGCTCAACAAAACACAGACCACAACAAACAAACAAAACCCCTGGAAAAGACTGATAAATCTCATGTCAGCACAACTGCAGAAGTTATAACCCAATATAATGGGTCAACTTGGTTTAACGAGGAGCAGTCACAAATAAACCAGTCTATTTGTAGTCATTTTAGCAACTGGATTGATAAATATTTAAGTTAAGCTGCAAGTAATCCACTCCAAGTCAATGGGATATTTCTATAAAGCAGTTAATGACATCAATTTTCTAAATGGATGATGAGAAAATACACAGAAAATCCAAGATGAAAGAGCAAAGACGTGAAGCATGCTAAAATGATGCAACGAAACAGAGTATATAAATTAAACAGGAATGTTTAATCAAGAAAATCCTTTTTTTTTTTTTTAAACAGAGGTTCTTTAGGAAATTTTTTAATTGGAAAATGAAAGCATATTTTGACAATAGAGAGGCCGTTTCTTTCAAGCAGCTCTGTTGTACAACTGTTACCAGGACCCTAAACAATTGTATATTGATATCTCTGAACTAAAAAGTTTTAAAATATCATATAGATTTTATTTGTGCTCCACATATCGCAAGCAATTAACAACACGAAGAAAGATTCAATTCCTCAGCTAGAATACCAAACTCTATACCAAGTATTACAATGTACACAATACTTGCACAGTGACAAGCACAAGAAAGTACTAGTTGAGCACTTACTTTCAGAAGTCCATACCAACTCTTAAAATCCATTTCAATTCTCTCACGCCACCCAGTCTACAATTTAAGGCATCTCCACACAGCCATCCATCCACCCATCCACTCCCATACACACAATTTACGTTGGAGGTGTTTACTTTTACAAAATAGCACTATGTCAATCAGGTACCATTTATTATTTATCCCTATAAGTGTGTCAGCATTGAGATATGACAGTTAAACCAGTGTTAAATCAATACAATATTTACATAGCACAGCACATTAAGCTTGAGACTTCACTTGGGGGATAAAACCACACCTTAGAACAGGACAAAGATCACCATTATTATGTGTTTGAAAACAGCTATTTACAGGTCCCTATGACATAACTATAGTCTGTACACCCTTCCAATGGGGCAGGCAGAAGCAGGATAGGCATTTATTTTGAGGGATTTTAAACATACAATTTGGAAGCATATTATTATGCTACCCTGAATGCCATAAACCACCTTAACATTCTCTAAGGTGGTCTCATATCCTAGAATGGCATGTCCAGCTGATACAAAACAGACAACACAATGTTTACTTTGTGGAGAATTTTTTACTCCTGCTATTCAGTCATCTGAACTTTGAAGGCAATTCGTCCCAGAAACTTGTCACGATCATCTTCATTTTTTAAATTAGGTGAGCCCAGGATCTTACACTCAATTGTTATTTCTTCTTTGGTACTGTTGGAGTTAATTGCTAGTTGAACAGCCACTAGAGGCTGTAAATAGTGAGCCTAGTAAACAGAAAGATGGGGAAAATATTTGAGATACCAGAGTAAATCAGCATTTCAATTAACATTTAATCCATCAGAACAGTTAAGAGAAAAGCTAATTAAGACCCCAACCTGTCAAAGCCCAATCTGACTCAGGTAAGACTTTTTTTTCAAGTTAGACAAGTATACATTCTTCACATTCTTTCTTAATTAATACATTCAACATAATTTAAGTCACAAACAGTATCTTCAAGCATATGACTTTACCCCTTTCTATTACATTGAGTCCAATTTTTCTAGAAATCTCTACTTGAAACAGCCTCTGAAATGATATTCTTCCTTCCTATCCATTCCAGTGTCTCTTCTGTTTGTTTTGTTGTTTGGTTTTTTTTTTAATCTGCTAATTTAAGTGTTTTGTGCCAAAAGTATGATTCAACAAATACTGGTAAACTAGCTTCCCTCTACCCTATCCCATTTACTTGTTCAGCAACAATCCATTCTAAAATGTGTTAGCTGCTCGGTAGCTTTACACAGAAACCTTTCCTTGAACATTCTGACAGTATCCCAGTCAATCATACTCATTGGAACAATTACAATTCTTGACTCCATTTCCTATAATAAAAACTGAAATTTAAGAATGAATGCAGAATTAATATTTCTTTTGTCAACCCAATATTATTTCTCAAGTCCAATTCAATTAGGACAACTTGAATACTCTTGTAAAGTGCCTACAAATTAAATAAGTGCTTATTTATTATACACCTTTAAAGTAGCATTTAATCCAATATACATAAAGTATTTCCATTTATTTATTTATAGTTTTTAGGTCAATACTGCTGACTGCTGATTAAGCAAAATTATTTATTTTCTTGGTAAAATTCATATAAGCCAGTGGACTAAATATAACACTACAGTATTATACAAGTATAAGCTTTCAATTTTAATTGAACAAAATTTTAGGTTAGATTTTGGATTTTCTCATTAACTCTGGAGATTCCTTAATACATTCCTGTTATTTTTAGGCTGTCTTCTCTACTTCTCTACCAAAGAAAGCACTACAGAATGCTTAAGTCTCATTTACAAAGAATGATGGCATGGGAAGCTGATGTGCTAAAATCTTTAATTTGAAGTACTAGTAAGTAACATATTGAAATAACTAATTTCCTTGGATGGTGATTTTACTAGATCAGTAATTTTCCTGTGCTCCTTAAAACTGGGAGGGGGGAATGCAGATCAAAATTCTCCAGTTGAAAGGGTGATACCACATTTGAGATACTGAGTTTTCTAAAAATCAGAAATAAAATTCCTGTGTTTCTTCACAGAAGTCTTCTCATCGCCAAGATTTTTCAAACAGGTACATATATTTCTATTATGTTTTGAAGACAGATGACACCAGAATGGACTTTTTTTACTCAACATAAAACTTGAGGGGAGGGGGGAAGAGAATCAGCATCCTCATTAAGAACTACATATCATCTAAAAAAGGGAACATTCCCTAGGGTCAGGGAGTTGGGTTCATTGTGCTGAGCAGCAAAAGGTAAATAACCATTCTGGACCATGAAACTGTAGATATTAATACTTTTATGACTCTACCTTAGCATAAGAGTAGCAAGATTAGTTGAGTCCTCCTAACTCCTACACAGAATAAAGTAATTCAACGATTCCACACTGATATGATATAAAAAAAAATATCAATCCAGTCTCTTGAGACCTAGGTAAATACCTCAGCCTCTCACAACTCTTCTTACTGCCTCTTCGTTTTCACAATCTACTGATGTTACGAGAATTGAGCCTCACATAAGCAAGAATACCTCAAACCCCTTGTCTCACATGAAATGGGGACACAAAGAGAACATGAAAGGACATTGAACCAAAAACTAACTAACTAAAATTACTTTTAAAATAAAGCAAAACTTTTTCTTAATGACCTAAGTAAGGAAGAGCATTGAGTTTTGCCTGACTTCATGACTCTCATAATCTTTCCTTTTTCATCAGTATGGCAGCAAGACAGGAATTTTGTCAGGAAAGCTCTTCATCCCATCTTTGGTACAGAATACCTCCTGACATTTCAAGGTCTACTGATGCTGTATTTTGCATTTCTTAGAGAAGCAGCGCTCTTTTTCCCTGTTCTTTAATCCAAAAAGGGGACAGAGTATCTACTGACTCTGCCTGTTGGAAGCGCAGGTTGTCAGTCTTTCTCTAATTTTGTATTTCCAAGAAAATGGATGGTTTACCAATTCAAAAAGTCTGGCAACAAAACGGAAAACACAGAACTACCCATTAGTAACACGAAAGCAAATGTTGAAGAAAACAAACTCCTTCCTCATTAGTAAAAGAGCCATACGAGGATAAAAAAAAAAGAGCAAATTGAAAACATGACAGCAGAGCCACAAAGAAATATAATCAACCATACCATAATGAATTATAAACTTAATATCCTATACATAAACCCTAAGGATTAACTATTAGAAACTGTGTTGTAATCTGGAGAACCAGTTCACTTTTCCTGCCTTTCCCTGCATTAAAAAAGATTCCAAAATACACACGTGACCAAAAAGCAGCAGATGCCCTTAATACTGCTAGTATACAGCCTCTTCTTCACTGGGAGGACAGTGCCCAGTTTATTTCCTTATGTCTGCTAAAGCATATCTCTAATCTCATCAAGCACTGCAAAATGTATGCATATGTAATATTCCTTATGAGTACCTCATTACAAAGTTCAAACTTCAGAATCAATCTGATATTAGTAATTGTAAATGTAAACAAAAGCAAAACATATGCAAAATTAAGACCATCATTAAGGCATACTTACATGCAAGCTTTTCCCATAGTAAGGAAAGTACATTAAGTCAATCAAGCCTTCTGGAGGAAAATAATTTATCTCAACCATTCCTTCTTCCTGTGATTGGAGATGGCAACAAAATTAAAAGTTAACATCTGCTTGTATAAAAATGCATACAAAATTAGAATGATAACCCAATGATAAAGTGCAAGATCCCTAAAAAAAGGCAACTGAGCTCCAAAATCTTAGAATAACTTCCAAAATAATTCATTTTTGGCAAACAGTTACAGGCTGCACACATCTGCTACAGTAAGTAGTATTTAAATTAGTAATCAAGTCAAAACAGCTTGCCTTCATGTTTTCCATATGAGTCAAATGAAAGGGGAGGGGGGAAGAGTATATTAATTGCAATTAATAATTTAACAACCACCAAAAAAAATTCCATATATAAGCTAAAATCCCAAGTATCCACAAGCAAGCTTGTACATTTTGGTGAAACAACAGCACATGTATATTTAAGTTAAAGATTAATTTCTTTTTAAAACCAGGTTTTGAAGCCTCTCAAATTTGGAACAATATAACCCTTCATGAACAACTACAGCCCCCTCCCTGCAATGGTGTATTATTCCTAACATTTGTTCAGGTAGCCTTGGAATACAGACTACCTACAAAGAATCCCCAGTTTAAAATGGTGATGTTACTAGAGTTTCTGTGTATCATCACCACCTTAGAGGAACAATACACATATGCATGGCCTTAACACCAGATTTTCCCCTAAAATCTCAAATCTTGTAATAAGAAGCAGCTGCCTAGAAAGTTGTTGTCTAATTTCTGGCTAAGGAGTCACCTAGTCTGTAAGGTATACAAATATGTATACATGACTGAGCTGTCCCAGACACAGGCTATGGGTATAGCAATGCACAGACACATCTCCCTGTCTACAATATTCCTCAGGACTTTGTATCCTGGCAGGATGTCAAGGTACCTCAAGTTCAAACCACAAGGAAATGCCCACATCAAATGTGACTTTCTATAATAAGGTAAACATATTACCATGATAAAGGGAAATGCCATTAAAACACACACCCCCCAAATGCCAAATAGATCTTCAGAACATCACTGCTTGTTCAGTGTAATTCACAAGTTCAAAGCACATTAGTAACTTTCATTGTTTTTTCTTTACTACCATATACAACAGCTGCAATTTTAAAAAGATACACTACAAACTCCAGAAGACAGGAATAGAACTATGCAAAAGAGGAATGCAAAGATCAAAAAATAGTAAAGAATAACCCACAGCTCAAGCATATCTTCTCCTCGCTCCCTCAAAAGAACACACAATATGTTGTTTAGGATATGGCCACATTCTTTTTCCTTTGCAGTCTAAATTATTGCAATTCTTCAATGTATGTTTATTATTTTGGACCTTGAGGTAGCAAATTTAATTACTGGAGTAGAAATGTGTTGCTTCTCACCATTATTCTTTATTTTATTTAAAGCTCATGAAGCTGAAAATACTCATTTTTCAAATATATTTCTGAAATAATGGTTAAAAAAATCAGAATACAGAATAACATAAAAAAGATAAATAGGAGTAGCTTTCTGGAGCAGTTAAAGACAAGGCATGCATGCAGTGATAAATATATAGGCATTAGGCTATCAATGCAATAGCAGAGAGGTT
Source organism: Podargus strigoides (assembly GCA_028020825.1). Lineage (NCBI taxonomy): Eukaryota > Metazoa > Chordata > Aves > Caprimulgiformes > Podargidae > Podargus > Podargus strigoides. Next base: position 15,987,461 of record CM051628.1, read on the forward strand.
CTGGGACGTGCAGCTGCCTGTCTCATGCAACTGCTGTGGGGTTTGGCGTTTTCTGTAATAATTAATAAATGCTAATTAATATATCTACACAATTTAAAAAAAACCTCTACACTTAAACAAGCTGCATTTACTGAAGAGCTTCAAGAATTAGTTCATTAGTGAGTGTCCCTTTTTCTGCTTAACAAATTCCACAAAAAGTTGCAGGCAGGCAGCAAATCTGAAAAACAGACCACTTAGCTGGACAGATAGACTTTCACCTCACTTACTGGGTCTTTATTAAGACTCTGTTCTTAGAAAGAGTAATTTTGTAGGTGTTAAAATAATGTACAAAGACCCAAGGAAAGAACTTGGGCAAGACTGGTCTGTAATCATTTGAGAAAAAGAAATGGTAAAGACCTAAAATGCTGATCTTCAAGCTTCTTGGAAACAATCCTTTTTTTGGTCTGTTTCTCTTTGTGGAGATCCTCAAGACTCCTGCAGGTCAGTTCCTCCAGGGTGCAGGAGGAAGAACCAGCTGTAATTAGTTTCTGACACTACACTCACTCCCCTAATCTACAGAAATCACAGTGATGACAGCTACCACTATGTGGGGGCAAAGAGGGGAGTATCCCCAACTACCTAGTGTGCTAACTTTGAAATCACAGACCTATCTAAAGTTTTTCTATTTAAAAAAAAATCCCACAGGAAAAGTGCAGGGAGAAGAGAGAATAATCACCTCACAGGAGAATGCTTCAAAAACATAAATTTTGAAGTGCAAAACTTGTATGACGTTTCAGGTGGTAAAGACTGGCAGGATGCGCAAACAGAACCTATTAACCTTATTGAGTATTTCAGAGACTTGTCCTCTTAATTAGAAAAGATATTAGGGTTTTTTCCCATTTAAAAGTCAGATTGTATTCAGTCCAAGCAGACACTTTTCCAAGTTGCTCTCAATATATGTAAAACTCTACCTACAAAGAGCAAGAAATACTTAAAAACACAGACGAAGGGGAAAGAAAAATTGGTAAACAGCAAATCTACAGGTTAAAAAAAAAAAATCTGCTCTATAATGAAGAGAACATGAGAGTAGGATTTCCTCTCTGCTCAATTAAATCACATTTTAAGCAAAATGCATCTTTGTCACTCTTCTTTATTAAAGATTTCTGATGTAAAATTTAAAATTACTAGTAGGTTGCACTTGTGCTATGAACTGCACAAATATGCTATGAAGCTAATATGCAGCACGGGGTTTATTTTCAGAAGTGCGTGTCACCTGGGTTAAACTTTGCAGCACACCCTGAATTCTTTCAATCCACAGTTGCTGACAGCAACACAGAAGGGGGAAAAAAACAACAAATCAAACCACTGCAAGAGAACTTAGAGAACATATCAGTTACTTAAAGACTAGGTAAGCACCCTGAATAAGAGAAGCAATAAAGAAGTACAAATGACCATTACACTTCAGCTTCTGTTATGAGCCAGTATTTACAGAACATTCAAATACAGTGGCAGATGCAGTGCAATTACAAATTTGTCTACAAAATGCATAAAAGCCTATTGGTTATCCTTCTCCACCTTTCCAGTGTGCACACAAAAGGGTCATAATTCACATCCTTGCATCAACAAGATCCAGAAGAGTCACAAGATATGATTTCCAAGTAAGCATTCACCTTATCCCCTACAGAAGAAGAAAAGATCATTACACAGCACTCGTATCCTAAAGAGTCAAAGAATTAAAAACAGAATTGGAAACAAGGCTAAGGTAAAGAACAGCATAATCCTTTAAGTAAGAGTTTCAATAAGCAAGGGGCATAACAGGAAGAAGTTGTTCTGTAAAAATGAGCATAGACAGAATGAGAAAATGAAAGTTGTTGATGTTGCTGCTTTGCTGCCTACAGAGGAGGATGATAGTAAGCAATAGTTAAGCAGGAAAATCATGATAAGCTAGGGCAAGAATAGGCTAATTTAAGATAAAATAGATGCATTCAAAGTGGCAAAGTCTGAGAAGTATTTTCCCTGCAAGTCACTGAAGAACTAGTAAGATTAAAAATCTTAAAATTTAAAAACACTACACTTGTGTAGATCAGAGAAATTCTGACTGGATGTGGTAAAAAGCAGTGCTTTGTACTTAAAGAAAGAGGATGTAAGAAAATATATACTATAACATACAATTTATTTGTAAGTATCTCAAAGGGTAAAAGAAAAAAACCCACCACAATCAATGAATTTCTAGTCAACCTTATTCTTTTGCTAGTGAAATCAGCTAAGAGGATAAGAAAAAGCATCATCTGCGATTTGCTTAGTATAGCTTTTACCAGTGTCTCACAAAGTATCCATATAAGAAAGCTGAAGAAATACGATCATCATAAAACAGGACTACCATCAATATTTTATAAATCACTTGAACATTAATTCTCAACACATCATGAGGCATTTCAGGTGGAAGTGAAGATGACTGTCCTGGACCTTAGTCAGTGTTTTTGATAAGGATTCATGAGATGTAACAGAAAGACTAGCGATAACTCAAATCCCATTAAAACAATCATGAAAACTTAGGCGGGGGGGGGCGGAGGGGAAGCAAAAAAGGCAACATGAAATTCAAAGAAATCACGTATACAAATACAGACTGGGAAATAACCAAAAGAAAGATCTCAGTAGCAAAATGATTAAAATAAAGACTCAATGTATTACAAATGGTAAATTCACCTCGAGAGACATTATTACTTGCAATGTGATGGCAGAGGGAAGAATTCTGGCATTAACAATACCTCAGCTAGAGGCAAACTTCTGTCTAGTCTGGGATACCACATTACAAAAAATTATACTAGACAAGTCAAAGAAGAAAGAGCACTAGTAGAAACAGAAGGAACTTAATTGCTTTATTCTAGAGGAACAAATAATTCCTCCAACAGAACTACAGTTTTTAAGAATGGACACAAAGAAATCAGTCTCAAGTAAAAGAAGGAATCGCCTTTACTTGCAATAGACGGTCATGGGGAGATCAAAACTTTCAAAGACTCCACAAAAATAAAGTATTAAAATTTATGCCTACCACAGGCACCTAGGAAGAAGGCAGGAATACTTACAGTATTTGTCTCATTAATTACTGAAACTTCCCAGCCTACATTTTTATCAGTCACCTCAAGCTAAAAACCACAGCTCCATCCCTTGCTCAAGCTACTAACTTACCAAGGCTTTCACTGCTCCCCAAGCAGTCTAGGAAAAATACGCAGAAGCCAAAGTAATCATTATAGTTGCCATAAACCATTCTGTGTAATTCCACTGGTACACAACAAATATGCACAGATTAGCCACTATTTTAAGAAGTTTACACTTGATTTGAAGGCAACTTCTACTTTAACAGCAAAATTAGTTTCCACACTGTGTCTTACCCATCAATTATAAAATTGTCTAAGGTGCACTTGCAGCATGGAGAAAAAATAAAAATAAGGTTATGAAATGGGAAAACAAAACACAACTCACAATAAATAAATAAATAAATAGATATGACCACAAATTACATGTAAGCATTTTCGACGACTCTAAAGCAACTCCGGTAACTCAAATACATCTAAAGATGAAAGAACAAAAAAGTATTTTTATAAGTACACTGAAGAAATTAAATACTGAAACTAAACTAGACATACAGTAAGATGAAAATAAGAAAAAAAAAGTACAAAGTCTAATAAGAAAGGAAGAGTGTGAAATAAATGTTCTGACACAATATATTACTTCTCTTTCCATCTTGGTCACAAGGAAAATTACACGCTTATTTCTTACATTCAGAACAGAACTGACCTTAGATGTACACTGTATATGTGGTTCCCCTTCAGGCTTTAATCCAATTATCTAAAGGAGAAAAAGTTAAAATATTTATAGACTTTCTTCCCCTTTTCAGTTTTACAGACTGAATTTGAACTTTTCACCCACTTAATACGACAGAGTTCATACAGGGAGCAAATCTATCTAGTGTGATTTTTATATGAAGCACAATTTTAGTCTAGTACTAAGACTTAAAGCATTGTTAAGTTAAAGCTCAAATAGTTACAGCGGCCACAGAAAGGGCTATTTTCTTATTTTACATTCAGCATGTAACATTAATGGCTCAAATCAGTTAGCAGTTCAAGTAATGTATAACATCACTGAAAAGTGAAATACTTAATTCACTCAGTGAAGTTTCCATCACCTTATATAGTTTAGGAGTTACATTCTAATTACATTCCTAGAAAGCAGACAGGAAGTAAAACACAAGTTACCTGCACAATGGTTTAGAATCTGTCACATAAAACAGTAAGCAAAAGTAAAGAGCACTACACTCCTTAAAACGGGGTTTTCAGTTATCTTCATACAAATAATTGAAGCCAATTCTTGTAAGTATTAGAATGCTTGAAAAAGCTCACTTGATTTTACTCTCTGAAACACATGAATTGCTACACATTTCAGTACATTACACTATTCCAGACAATGCAAATATCTTGAGAAGCAAACTGAACACATATTTCAGTATGGGAGCACTTATATTAAGAATTAAAAAATAAGTAGGCACTTACTCTGTTCATTTTCACAAGCACGCAGGGAGTTCCTTTAGAATAGCCAAAGGTCTTGTCTTCCTTTCCAGAGCATTGTCCAAGCTCAGAGAGGTTAAATTGACAGGCCTTTTTAACAGCAGCATCATTCTGATCAAAAATCCTTCCTGGTGTACAGTTTATGTTTTGGGATTGCTTTGAATCATCATATGCTATGAAACACAGATAGCTTGTAAATCAATGGTATAAAGCATACAAGTAGCCAAAACCTGCAGAAGCCTATATAAGCATATGATTTATAGTTATTATTTGTCTAGGAGTTTTCTCAAAGGACTATTTTCAGAGCACTATGTCTCTTATATCCATCTTAATCACCACTTTCTTTTTCAAAGCCTGTCAAGAAGTGGAACTGTACTTGAATGAAAGAATAGAGTATTACAAAAGAAATAACACTGTTGTGCTTTCTGAATTGTATCAATAATCACATCTTAATTTCTGTACATAAACTAATTATGTACTTTACACTAATAATGTATTAAAATATAAACAATCGAGCCTTTACCTAGAAACTAAACAAGTTTTCCCTTTGCACATGTTTCTTTCATAAACACACAGGAAAACTTCAAGTATGTCAATGACTAATATTAACTTGCCTCTACATTTACATCAGGCAGTATAACTGATGTTATACTAACATCTCATGTTGTTTCTCACTTTTTTGTGTTTCGCAAGTACACAGATCACATTGTCAGAAACGCTTATCTATTCCCATTTAACATGTTTTGTGGTTTTGCACCCCTCCCCTACTACACACCACCCCCAGCTAAGCATAAACAAAGTAAAATGGAAAAAGGGTAATGAAAGTTCATTCTTAATATGAGAGTCCAAAGTGCAGTGAACTGCAGGAGAGGCAGGTAATTGTGAAACGCAGCATTCCTCCCAGGAACCCTTGGCAGAGGTCTGAGAGAAAAGCCTACTCATAGAATCTTTTAGTAGGCACCAAAACTGCAAACCCAAAGAGTATAGCTTGTGTATCTAACAAAGCAACTCAAGCACACAGGGGAGATCTTACAGCACTTCCTCAATTCTGACTTACAACTTTTGAGGGGTTAATCTTATTAATATTTTAAATTGATTTATGTATTTCTAGACTAAGAGTACACACAGGCACATATATAAAATAATGTATGACAAACTAGTGATTTTGCTATCCTTCAGTTATACCTTTTCTCCATGTTCTAAATTCAATGTTTTAATATTTCTGCCCATCAATACTGCGTATCAGGGTGAAAATGAATAAATTGCAATTAATTTTATCTTTTAAATTAATTTTTTTAAACAGGCAAACACTCAAGTTCTTAAGACTAAAGGATTCTCACTCAGGTACCAAGCCATTTAGATGAAGACTGATCAGTTAAGTCTTGATAAACTTTGCCTCCAAATACATGACCTATGTAATTTTACACTGAATTCTTTTGGCACACGTAATTTCTACATCTTGTAGTATTTAAACAACCATGTCACCAAAGCACTGGACTAGGACCCAAAATTCTCCATTATGTACTCCACTATTCCTCATGCTCAGGCTCCCTGCCCAATATAGGTAATGATATTCACCTTTTCCTGTAAAGTATATACTTTACAACATACATCTAGAGTAAACCTGAACTTGCATCAGTTTTCATTAGCAATTGATAACTACAAGCAAAAAAGGAAATAAATGTACTCAACATTAAGACTCCTGAATTACTTGGGCAGTTGTAATTTACTTACATTCAAGAAATTTTCTAAGCGTAGAAACATATTCTGCATATGACTGGGCGTCACTCTTGTTAAAGTAAAATTCCAGTGCAGTATCTGGCTTTGGTGAAATCATAAGTCCTTAAAAAGAAAAAGTGCAAGTAAAAAACTAAACAGCTTCTCTTCCCTACACCACTCTAGCCTACTCAAAAATCATATCCATAAATTGGAAAATACCTACCTGTAAAGAAACAACGTTACCCCTATATTCCACAGTATTGGAAGGTAGTTTGTGTGTGGAGTTAGTTATCAAAATCAACATTACATGCATTAATACTTAAATTCAATCCAATGCACAACTGCAATTCACAAACCAAACCCAACTGATTAGGAATAGCAAAATCAGCAACTTAATCACTTTCAATCAAAGAATTTTACTGATTCACTTCCCACTTTCCATATTCAGTAAATTAAACTTAAAAAATACTTGAAAAAATACCCATAACCACACCCAGAAAACCTCCAGTTAAAGCTATGCTCCAAAGTTTACGCAATATAGAATGAAGGTATGATTGTTTTAATCACATAGAAACCCACAAGAAACAATGTTTTTTAAAACTTTATAATGCATAAAGACGGCTTGAAAGATTTCCCAATCAAAACAGACAAGCTAAGTTAGTCGTTAGTGCTTTCCTCCTTCTCCTCTAACAGAAAGTTTAGATGTCATCTGTTTGATGAAGAATACAAGAAACTTTATCAAACCACTGCACGCGTGTCACTTGAAAGGGCTACGCCTTAGTCAGGCTGTGGTAACTATGAAAGCTCCTGAGCCACCTTGCAGGCTGCGAGCACCGGACCTGCAGCAGTCAGGGCGCACCACAAGGGCCGGCTTCACTCAGCTGCTGGCTGAGGGTCCTGGAACACGAGCAGTCTATGGCCAGGGAGTCAGGGCCAGCAGGAGAAACAAGACACAGATTACCGAATGCTGAAGTCCAGCTTTGTGCTGAAGGATGAAAAAGGCAGACACTGACATGGATTTTGGGCCCTTGGTAGAGGTAAACTGTCCTGCTTCCCAGGATATGGGTAAAGAAAGGTACAGAGTTAAATCTTAGGGATTGTTTTTGTAGCAGGTGAATGCAAAAAGCACACTCTCTGCTAATACATACAGCCCCGTACCATCAGTTGTCGTCACTAACACAGATAACTAATGCCAGTATTATTCATCACAGCTTCAGTAGCAGAATAGCACTACACCACCAGATACTGCAGAAGACATTAAATCTGTTCAAAAAAAGGTGTATGATTGATTGCTTTGTTCATGCCACTTAAGGTAACACTTAATATAAATAATTAGAACAGATAAAAACCCTGCAGTTGTGATTAACAGATGAGTGGCCATGCATCTGTCTCTTCAAATGTAACTGAGAACTGACATTGCAGTTCCACAAAAGACAAAACAAAACAAACAACCCACAACCCAATTATTTTTTTATTAGATTAGTTTTCTTCTAAGTTATTCTAAGTGGCTTTATCAACGTCAAATTTGGCACCAGGGAAAAAGTGCAATTACAGCAGCAACTAATTGTATCAGCTTAGGATGCCATGTAGTTTCCTATCCTCTGGCAAAACCAATTAAAACTAGATTCCCAAATGAATAGAATTTAAGGCAGAAAACAAAACTCATCTCCCCAAAATAAAAAATAAAAATAAAATCAGGCCTTCTTTATACAAAATAAACATTTAAGAAGATAAGACTACAGTGAGAAGATAAAGTTGGATAAGTTGTCTTAATGTTGGATTTTTAATACATTACTGTAGTTAATCAGTCACAGTAAGCTTTTGGAAAGCATATAGAAAGTGCAATTAAGCAGCCCAAGTCTATTAAGGATTTACCTACAGAAATGACTAAGCTTCTCATCCGAAGGCAGAAATTGTTACAAATACTTTAAACTGAGAAATAATAAAGGTACAAACTAGAAATCCATCAAACATCTTTGAGATTCTAAAAAGAGCCAGATATAATTTCATGGGTTTTTACTCTACCTTTCTGTAGGATTTCCAATAAATAATAAATTCTCATTTCTGCATTAGCAGCAGTTAAATTATTTCCAGGCAAGCCACAATCACATGCCTTAATGACTGACAGTCCATATAAAACTACAAATACCATTTTTGACTGCAAATTATTTTGCACCACTACAGTCATCTTCTGGCCTCCACAATGAACTGGGATTCAACAAGATATAAGATAATTAGTAACAAGGCTGAAAAATCACTGAAGGGGTTTTACACACTAAAGGGGTTTTGGAGAGAAGAGGTCGTTATTATCTATAGAATTACACTGTAAATGGAGGACTCAGATGCTGTTTTTCAAAGTGAATATGACAAAGTAACTAAACTAGTCATCAATGAATGAAACAATAATTTGAAGAGATTTATTGCTTCAGGGGAACTTCAAAAACATCCTAAGAGGAAGGGACTGCTCCAATTCCAGTGGATCACAGTCTGCCTAGAGACTATGGTATAAATTCTACAGAAGAAGTTATTTGAAGAAGGACTGATGCATAGACTGTGAGAGATGCAGGATTTGGGCTCTTCTAGAGGAACAGAATTAGCAGTCTCAACATCAGATCACATCTAGAATAGTAACAGAGATTACATTATCCTACAATTCCAAGAGAGATTTAAAAAAAAGGTTTTTAAATCACCTGGATTTGATTGATACCATGATATTCCAGTGTACAATGCAAGTCAAATATCAATTACAAAATAAATCAACTGTGAGATTTCCAAGTATGTTTAACAGAAGAGTAAAATCTTTGACCTACGCCATCCAGGTTTTGTGTGTAGAATTTTTTTGTTATAATTTAAAGTTTTACAGCCAGGAACATGACATGTTTCACTGCAAGTGAAAAACGACAGAGTTAAAGAGAAACATTAAAACAGAAATAAGCAATTTTATTAACTTATGTATGAGTAATCAAAGACTTCGTTAATAAAAAAAATTAATTCAGAAATGTTATAGGAAATCTTAAGTTAAAAACTAATTGTGGCATACACACTCTTTTAAACAAACATCCCTTATGACTTACTTCAAAACAAAGGAAAATTAATACCCTGAACTGCAAGACCCATAAGAGAAAAAATGTCACTCAAATCCAGTACTAAGTCACAGCTCCCTCCACTACCAAGCCTCTGACTACCACAAAGGAAACTCGGAGAAATGGACAAGTAAGTCACCTTTTTGATTTTTTTTTTTTTCTTTTTTCTTTTTTAAACTAAGCAGGTCTTCGGTTTTCTTTTTTGGCTTCCCCCCCCCAGCTATTCTTTCCAGCATTTAGCCCATTGTTAGCTTGAAAAAACAGCACAAATCCTCAAGAATCCCTTATAATAAGAGGACACTTGTTAGAGAAAGCCTGAACACTGCATCAAAACAAATTCTGTTCAGAATCCAGAGATGTTTATCACATTGGCCCAATTGCAATTTGCTCACACAGAGATTACTGTATCAACTTAAGTGTTGATGCAGCTCCAAGCTGGAGTCAAAAAAGGAAAAAGTATTTTAAACAAAAATTAAAAATAATGTCCTCTAACTTCCACCAAAAATATTAATATTGCATAGCCATTTAGTTTTGTTGTGTTTTAAACATAAATTTGGTCCCTAAGCCAAGTTATTATAAAATTTGAGATATCTTGCCAAATTTGTAGGTGACCCAATCATTTAAGTTGCATATACAAATCAAATACACATTCTCCAGAAAGAGTAATTAGAAAAGACTAATCTCTTTGGTGTAGTTAAAGTATGCTGAAGCATCTTTTAAATCATGCAGAGTGAAAAACCTTAATTTTTTTTCCAGTATGGAAATATACCAAAATAGAGCCTATAATGACAGATTTTGGATATATTTAAACCAATCTTTTAAAAAAAAAAAAAAAAAAAAAGGAAAAATTTTTTTAAAAAAAAAATACAACCACCTGATCATTAATTTTTATTTGTGCAGTTGGGTTTTTTTCTGTCATATATAGCTCCTTGAACCAGCCAACAGCAGGCCTGGATGGGCACATACACAAAGGACACAGTAGTCCCAGGAAGCAAGACACCACTTTTAGTGGCCACTACATGTTATGTGGACTTCATCATACAATGGGCCCCTCTCTCTTCAGTGGTTCCCTAGGAACCAACAACCCCCAGAATCCACAGACATTCCATGTGGGTTGAAAGCTATCTAATACTACAAGGAAAACTCTGGAAATGTCTTTGTATCATAGTCCTTACAGGTCACCCCCATAGTTCAGCCTTCCTGTACTTTCTTCAAAGTATCAAATACTAATCACAGGTGGCCTTCCATCTGATCCAATAGTACTGGTTTGTAGTATCTTTAAAGCAATTTGATTAAATGATAAACCCACTTCTACAACAGCATGTTGTGTGGATGTGCAGGTAAAATTGTGGTCTACATACATGCCAAAGTCAACTGAAAAGAACTTACAGAAAAAACAGCAGAAGTTAGCCCATATGCACAAAAAGCTACTGACTGAATTTATGCTATAAACGTACATAACTTTCCTTACACCAAGTTTTACCTTTGAAACCTGTAAGTAATTGAACAATAATCACAATTTTCCATAGGCAGTTCATGCTTCAAAAAAACTCTCAAATGAAACTTAGCTGCTAAACCAGACAGAGGTTTATGAAAAAAATAAATATACTGTTACCTGGACTAGAAATCCGGTCACGGTATTTTGGTATATCACTGCTCAGTGTCTGAAGCATAACCCACATGGTGAATGTGAAGAGTGCTGCTAGGAAGCCATAAAATACCAGATAGAATAGTAAGATCAAACCTGTAAAGAAAAAGCTAAAATTACTATTTTTGTTTCAGCTAAATTCATTACCTATTTTGAAAATAAAAATGGGAAATAAGCAATGCAACATTTGATTTTGGTCCCCCCCTCAATCCCTTGCCACTCCTAATTGTAATTACAAATCGATATGCCTCTAGCATACGTATGTACTGCATAGTGTAGAATAACACATACGAAAAAGTTTTCTTCATGCTTTCTGGCTCTTCAAATTTACAGGGCATTCTAGGATCTCTAATTTTAAGAGAGAAGAATTAAAATAAACACCCTTTGGGCTACACAGGAAAGCAGGTAAAGATGACTAAGCAGTCCATTAGAAAAAAAAACAGTTTTGTTTGTTTAAGAGATTTATAGTTTTGCACCTGGAAAGGAAGGGATGGTAGGGAAGAAGGAACTGAGTGAAAAGATTATTACACAGGATCCATAACAGGTAGGAAGCAACTGGTGCTTTAATAACACTTGATATTTGAGAGAATTCCACACAGAGCATTCATTCACATGGACGTCCTGTTACAAGAGACGTCTCAAGGTGAAAATGCTTTCTGCTGCATATTTTTGAAAACAAACCAAGCCTTCTATTCAGACTTATCAAAAGTCTTTGCCTAACAAATCCACCTGCTTTACCAATCTACCCCAGAGACCCAGCAATGTTCCTGGAATTCACCAATTACACAGATGTTACAAGCTTCAACTTGACATTTGCTTAAACAAGAGCTCCTCAAAACCCGCGGAAACGGCCTCAAGGACACAGCCTATTAGGATGCTGTGCCACTCCCTCACTTAGCTGCAACAAACCCGTAAGTGTTCCCTGTTCTCCAACGCCCCCTGCCCCATATTTTTCAGTACAGCTGCACAGACATGCACTAGGGATACACACATCAGTTATTTACTGAAAAGATAAGGTAACAGACAGGACAAAGTTAAAAATCTTACTTTAGAGGTGATAGGGACTCAGATCAGATGCAGAGATTTTCAAAGAACTTTCTGCCCCTTTTCTCAGAGGTATGATGCATAACCCTCATGTAAAAGCCTTTCAAAGTTTGGGACAGCTCTATTATTTTAGTAACTAAGTTTTCAAACAAGGTTTTGTTTTCTTGCATTATTTGGTTTTTTGACCCTGACAGACCCATGTTAGTGTATCTCATTAAAGCAAAAAAGTAACAGTATACTGTTTGCTACATTTCCTTGGGTTTGCTTTCAGAAGTTCTGAGAATGTGTATTGATGATTACTATTAGATTACTTTTTAAAATTTACATTTACCTGGAGATAGTTCCCAACTGAAGATGAAGCATGTATACTATATGGATGGAAGACTTACCAAAAGACATTTAAGATTCAACAGAAATTGTTTTATTAATCAAGTATACAATACTAACCTAAAAAAACAGCGTGTGATGTTGTTTTAAGACTGAACACTTGAGACTTAAGGACACATGCACAGACATTGTCAAAAAGAATGGGAGCTATATAAGTATTGAGGAATTCAGATTCTTGCATAGAGAGCCATCTTCAAAACCTTTCTAATTCAAAAACATAACCAAACAATGATGCAAATTCATTTTTTATAAAATATTCTAGCGATAGGGCTGCTATCAGGAAGCCAAGAGATTTATGTCAAGTCAAGAAAAGCACATCAAAACCATTATGCAACATCCCACCACTGACATTTGATTATATGAGAGAATGAAATACAGTATTTTTCACCCTTCCATAGAAAAGGAAAAATCAAAAGCAAATATGACTGTACCCCAGTGATGAGTACTGTCCACTGGAAGATGACAGAAGGAAGTATAACCCCTGCCTGTCCCAGAAACCATGCTTGCATCTTGCACTGAAGTACATTGTAGTGCAGTACAGCCCCCAGTAATCCACGACTGCTAAAGATGCAAGTACCCAAATTACTTCTCCTGAAAGAATTCACTGTACATATATTAAAATAACAAGGTGGTTGCCAAATTATCTTTACCATAAGTTCTCTGCAGCAATCAGCTGAATGTTACTGGATTTTGGTTTGGTTTTAGCTTTCAATTTCACACGTTGAGAAAGTTACTTATCAATGAGCAATAACCTCAAAGTGATCAGCTATTTAAAATACATTTGGGAACCACTGAGATGTAAGATACAACACAATGATTAGAGGAGCAGAGTACGTGAACTCAAGAACAAACTTACTCTATAATGAACAAGACAGCTAGATATCCATTATGATCCAAGCCTGCTGCAGCTCTTTCTTTGCTCCCTCAGTTGAGGCACTGATGCCAACCCACCTACACAGCCACTCTGCTCCAGAGGGGAAGGGGGCCGCTGGGGTCCCCTTCCCCTGCCAAGAGCCGCAGCGGGGCAGAACTGCTATGTGTAGGCAGTTGCTGGGGAGCCCTCATACCCACAGAAGGAGCACCAGTACTGGGGAAAATGAGAGGGACCCCAATGTCTAAATCACAGTGACTGACTCCATGGAGGAGACTGCAGCGTGACCAGTCCCTTAGGGAGTCCTTGTCCCTCCCAGCAACATCATACCCACTGGGGCTGCAGCAGTACCAAGGCTAGAAAGGCAGTTTCTATTCACAGCTCTGAAACTCCACTAACCTCTGCCACATCAGTAAAGCACATATGTGCGTGCACACACACATTTATTTTTAATCTTTAATATAGCTTGTAAATACACTGCAGAACACTGACCACTAGACTGCCCCATGCATGCTACTTTGCCGCATTAAGAAGAGGGAAAAAACAAACAGCAAACATTCCCTCTGCAATGTCCGACGGCCCCAGACTGAGTAAACTGCTCTTTGTGAGCCTATTAGTATTAATTATCCTAAGCTAATCACAGTGAACATGCCACAACCTGTCAAGAAGCTCTGCCAAAATAACTTCCCATAACACTAGATTTCTTGTCAGGAAACAAGATGTACCCAAGTAACAGTGGAAAGCTATCCTCCATATTTACTCCAAGGAAAGCACAGCTACCACATCTAACACGCAACAAAATTCAGTTACAGAATCACAGAATCAGGTTGGAGAAGACCTTGAAGATCATCAAGTCACCAAACCCTTCCAGTCTCAGTCTTTGACACTAAGACTATTACACAAGGAAAACTGTCAAAACCAAAATTCTGCATTACAATTGATCTAGTTGGTTTGGGGGTTTGATTGGTGGGGGGTTTTTGTTTGCCTTTTTATTTTTTAAAAAAGTTTTGCAGGGCATCACAGTACCAAGAACCCTTCATATTCTAACCACATGGATAAGCAACAGTCAAATCCGGAACACTGGTATTTCTGAACCAACATGCTGGTGCCATCATTAGCTGGAGTTCATTTGCAGGGATCAAAACACGCCTCTGCTAAATGTTTAATATTACACTACCTGTGACTAAAGCTAAATCACAACAAAACCCTGCTCGAACCACTGAAAAAGAACACAGAAGAATCAGGTCAGAAAAGCAGTTCAAACGTTGACAGCACTATATGTCCCAGCAAGAACTTGGTGAAGACTAAACAGAAGCAAAACAGGACTTTTTTTGCTATGGTGACTGACAAGACACTATATTCATTTACTTGATGGAAAGCTTTCCTAAAAATAAGGTGTTGCGTTTTGTTGGTGGGGTTCTTTGTGGTTTCCTGTTTGTTCGGATTTTTTTAATTTCAAGCCTATATTTGTGCACTGAAGGATACAGCTAAGCATTCAAAAGAATATTCAGTAGATCCAAATTTCTGTGTACTTCAAGACAATGCCACCTCTACCTTGAACACTTTGACACAACTAGCTTTACAGAAAGGCTTAAATAGGCTTGACAGGGCACCCAGCGTGACCATAAATGAAGATTGCTAGACTCTATATCGCTTTTTTTTTGGGGGGGGCACAAATTCTTTTTCTGTAACCTTGTATAAAAAGTTTACTGTCTATATTGTAAAATTATGCACACATTTGAGTGTGTAGTGAGGATCCCACTACAATACTTTTGTGATGATCTCACTCTGTTTTCACTACAATTCTAGGCAGGCACAGCACCTTGCCATTACAGGCAGAGCCGATGCTAATCTTCCTTTAGCCTACAGGAAGGCCACACACGGCAGTCTTCCAACTTCTCCTCTCTTTGCCCTACCTGATTACATCCTGTGTGGAACCCCAGGACCCACCCTCCTTCCCATCACCTCTGTAAGGACTATCAGCACCTCTTACGCCTTGTTGCAGAGAACACCACCAATTCAAGTCATCAACAGTTTTTTTCCAGTATTTTCTGTCTCTCTAATGCAACAAATAATTATGCCAGGCAATTAAAAATGTGAGGGTTTGGGGGGGGGGGGGGGGGGGGGGGTGTTGTTATATTTGAATACTGATTTGTGAAAGATTAAAACTGAATTATCCCTCAAGTCTGCAAAACAGAAAGTAAAAATCTCTCATATTTTACAGCAAGAGAGATGTAGTACAGGGGTTTTATTAAACTGTAAAGGGCAAAATACCTCTGTCACATAACAAATGAGTATAGGAGCTGCTTATGTTTGATCATTTTAGAAATGGCAGATAAAGATGAGTGCTCCAATGTCATAGCACTCAGATTCACAGAGAATCGCTGCCTTGCAGTTACAATTTACATAAGCCCCCAGGACTGCCTCAGACTAGGGCAAAACATGCACATACTGTGAATAATTATTTAAAAATTTTTCTACTGCTTCTGCCTTATTTCTGTGAGGAGGCTGTCCTGAGACGAGAGAAATATGCACGGAAGAATCAGAGCCAGAATTCTTATCATATTGCCCGTGGAGACACCGCAGTCCAGCAGACTGGCAACCAGAGCTCTCCTCTCCTACCTCCCCACCTTTCTGAAGGGAGAACAGCAACAGAAAAGGAACAATAGTCAGTGACTGCTCTAAGCTCACATCAGTATTGCAAGGGCAGAAGTGAGACCAAACCCTGCATATCCTTCTGTGCCAACAGAGCCACTCAATTAGTGGTCTGCAACTGAAAAATAAAAACCAAGCAGAAAGCCACCAAAACAGTCAAAGACTGTAATTTACTTAATATATATAATTAAATTAAATAAGCAAAATATGCTAATCACAAAATGCCAGAACAAATAAATACTGACAAAAAAATACAGCGACAATTTACAGTGTTGCTAAACAGTCACCTCTTAATGTCCGGGCTAAGGAAAAAGGTATATAGCACTAACCACAGAACAATCACCTAAACCACTTAAGAAAACTTATTAATGAAGTAAAATTATTTAAACTGCTATCTAAGCCTATACATACTTTCTCAATACAGAAAAAACATCTTTTATCAAGGGAGCTGGCTGTAGAAACTCAGTAAGTTGTATCGATTTCAAGTGTTACCTATCGGCCTAGCACAGACTAGTAACATTTTTAGTGACTTACCCTACTGGATAGGTTTAAATTGAGAAGGTTGTTTCACCTTCGTTTTCTTTAAAAAGTTACAAGCTATTTTCTAATGTACCCACAGTCTTTGCACGTCAGATTCACGACAGACTTGTGCAATCCATACCCCCATTCATCCAGCCCACGCGCTGCAGGAAACCTGCCTGTACAGAAAGATCACTAGACAACGGCATAGTGGAAATTTCCTCTCCTTTGCCATTCCACTGGCAGAGTAGCTCGCAAGCTCTTATTTCCATCTGAATGGAGGAGAACTCGTGTCAGATCGAGGGCCCTCTCTTGATAGACAGGAGACATTGGCACTGCAGAGAAAGCACACCCCAGGCACAGTCTGCTTAAGGCTCCTCCTCACTATTTCAACATTAGCATTCATTGAGATGGTGTCAAGGCCAAGGATGTATTGGCCTGTTCATGTACGCCACGCTGAGATCCTTGTTGGTTTTGTAAGCACAACTGCTAAGTATCCCAACTGCATCCAAGTCTTGGGAGGAGACGCAGCATTTTCTGAAGTCAGTAAATATGTCCCATGAGGGCTGAAGAAACATCCTAATATTAAGCATTTATACAACTGTTTAATGTGAGAAAACATACTCAGAAAATCCAAATATTTTTATTGGAAACAAGAAGATTATGATAACACGCTTCCCAGCTCGGAGGAAAGCAACGGGATGACTACCTGAAAGTAGGAAAATAAACACTGCCTTCACAAGCCTGACTGAAGAGCCTTCGCGTACAATAAAAGGCGCAGGATGCCCCTGCCGGAATACATTTCGCACCACGACACGCAACGGCCGTTCTCTGGCAGACTGGCTGGAACTGGGGGCTCATCAACTTTCGGCTTCTGGGTGGTTTTTTTGCTTTCCCTCCCTGATCCGCAGCTGCCCCCCACAAGCACAAAGGCAATTCGCGCTCATTCATTCCCCGTTCCCTGCGCTGCGGAGGGGCAGGACACACACGAGGGGCGGCCGGAGGAGAGCGGCGGCACTGATGTGCCCGCAGGCTGCCATGAGGGGAGAGACACTGCGGGCGGGGGCCGGCCCCGCACCTCCACGGCGGAAGCCGTCAGAGCCGCACCGCGGCGGCCCGCGGCGCACCCCCCCCGCCCGCCAGGCGGAGGAGGAGCCTGCGGGCCCCGTTTGCTGCATTTGCGTACTGAGGCGGGAGAGTGAGTCAGCTCGGGACGCGCTCCCGGGAACTCCTCTTCCTCCCCGACCCACACCTGCCCCGGGAGGAGCGCGTGCCGCGTGTGCCCCCAGCCCCGCCGACACGGACGGAGCTATTTTTAGACCGGCGGCGGCTGTAACGGGCACCGGGGCGCGTGCCGCCTCACCTGCCCGCCGCGGCCCCCGCACCCCACTCCGCGCCTCCGCATCACCGCGGGGGCCCTCCCGCTGCCGCCCCCCGCCCGCCCCCGCCGCAGCCCTCACCCCAGCTCTTCGCCGTGCGCCCCAGGAACTCGCCGCTGTTGGGGTTGTAGACGAACTGTCGCCACTCGGCCATGCTCTGGCGGAAGGGCTTCTTCGCTTCCTTGGACATGGCGAGGCGAGAAGCGGCTGCGGCGCGCACCCCGGCGGCGGAGCCTCCCAGGCAGAGAAAGCCGCAGCGAGCGCCCGCTCCCAACCGCTAAGTAACTGCCGCCGCGGCGCCCGGCGGGAGAGCGGGCGGGGGCGCCTCACGCAGCGGCCGGCCCTCCCCACCTCCGCGGCGGGGCGGGGCTCGCGCGCCGTCATGCCGCCCGCGCCAGCCAATCCCCGCCCGCCGCGCCACTGCCCCCTGGCGGACAGCGGCCGCAGGCGGCCCTGCCTCGCGCTGGCTGCGGCTCGGGCCTGGGGCGCGCGGGGGCTGCGGCCACCCGCCGGTCCAGAGCCATCACCACCTCCGGGGAGAGAGAGAGACAGAGAGAGAGGGAGGTGCTGCGGAACCGACCGCGCTCTAAATGGCACCTGCGACCCCCCCCGCCCCGCCGGGCCAGCGGACAGCTCCGCCCGGGGGTCTCGCCTCAGCCGCCTGCCCGCCACGCGTGGGGGGATCCCGTGCGGCCCTGCTGCCTCCGCCCTGCCCCTTGCTCCCTCTGGGCGCCCTCCAGCTGATGGAAGGGTGCCGCTTTGTCCCCTCCCAGCCCTGCAGTGGTTAGCTTGTGACACCGCTGTTTCACGGCATCGAAGGTACGGGAGTGCTGTGTAGGGCGAGACGCTGCTCTGCAGGAGCTGTCACTGAAGCACAACTATGTTAGAAAAATAGCAACAGACAACAAGGTTAACGAGTGTATTTCCAGTCCCGGAACTTCCTTTAGCTGTGCTACCATCCACGTGCAAAAATGCCATAAGGAGGGGTTAGTGACAGTATGACTTCTTTTAGTATACGACCTCAAAAACTCATTTGCTATCGTGCTCCTAAAGTCACAGTAAGAACAGCACAAAAAAATAATTCTCAGTCCCTCAGCTGACAGCAGAGGAACAGACTCCATTTACTCTCTGGTGTGCAGCAAGAGATTATCCCCTTAAATTTCCTCCTTCCCCATTACTAAATGGAGCAACGACAGCCACTGCACCCCACCACCCCCATCACTCAGTCCTGTGCGTCAGCTCCAACGTGTTCTCCCTCACATACTGCTCAGCCAAGTAAATAATGGGCCATTAATTAGGGACTTCGCAAAAGTCAAGTGTAACTGGAGAGCTACTACATCCAAGCAGTTCCTAAAACAGCCAGTCAGTAAGCCAGAGATCAAACCCAAGTGAAAAAGCTAAGACAGACTACATCTTTAAAAAAATGTAACAGCAACAATGTAAGAGATGTCTTAAAGAAGAGGAATTACATATTTATCAGCCTGGTTAGTGTTAGTGTCTACGATGGCTGCAGTATTACTCATGCCAGAAAGCAGTAAATGTGAAGCATAAAATAGAATAAACCTATTTGCCTCCTGAATGTCTGATTCCAATAGTGTCTTTCCTTCTGTTACAGTACATCATCTAAATCAGTCTGTTTGCTCTAAAACAACAGCAGAAAATAACATTCACTCACTACTTACTGTGTCACACTCATCAGCTAATATACTCCATTTCAGGCCAAAAATAAGCCATTTCCATTTTTCTTTTTTTTCTTCTAAATGTCACCAAGCAAAAGACTGAACGTCATTCCATTTTATCAGCTGCTTTGCTGAATTATTTTTCCCAGTTTATTCAAATAGGCATCCTGCACTCTTAAGGAATAACGTCAGCAAAACGTGCCTATAGCCACCTTTTCGGATGGGGCACCATATCGATTCATTCAGTAACATTAAAGTTTACCAGATACAAAGACTGAAGGAGTTAAAACATTAAAAGATTACATTGCCTCTAAGGAACAGCCATGCCGTACATTATGCAATGAAATTTCAAAATTTAAATATATTCGTATTTAAAAAACATTAAAGAAAATGTAAACTCCAGTGAGCTCAGAGGCTCAGTTTGACTATAACAACTATTGTACTCATTTTCAGCAGCCCAACCTGTCTTGGATGGAGAAATGGATCCTCATCCCCACTGAAAATCAAACTGTTCCCAAGATGCAAAAGGGTAAACATTTGACTCATGAACACACAAAACCATTAGCTAGACACTGATCCCAGGCAGAATAATGAAAATGTCCACCCATATTCCAGTCTTTGTTAATAACACATGGCGACAGCATGATGTGTTTGACAGCCTGCATCCCTTCTCCACAAACATTACCTTTGATGTGAGGCAGCATCAGGGCACAGCGCAGGCCAGCAGCTCCCTGGCAGCCCGCAGCCACAGGGGACCCCACGGGGTGGGTGCAGCAGGACATGGCTGCACAGCCAGGGCCTGTCCCACTGCCCCCAGCTAGGGAGTGGGGCAGGCCTGGTGGGCACCAGAGGGCCTGGACAGCAGCCCTGGAGTTAGAGGGCCCTGATGAGTAGGAACAAATATATTATTTTTTTAAATAATTAAATGTTCAGCTGATAAAACTAACTGCATTTCCATTTTAAACTTGGATTTCTCCAAGCTATTGATTTAGTGCCAGAAGATATTTTGATTCAAAACACCACCTGATTCAAAACATATAGAAACAACTGGACTAAAAACTGGCTCACTGACTTTTCAAAATGTAATTGTCAGTGGCAAGACATCAATGAGTTTGTTTCTAGTGGCATCCTTCAGGATGCTGATTCCTAAGCTGAAGGTATTTTGTGTTAGCAGTCTAGGTGGTTGTATAAAGTCTGGTGATAATGTTGAGAAAGGATAGAAAGATCAGTGTGTTCATTTGTTCAACAAAGCACAAGCAATGCTGTGGCAAAAAGAACTAACGCAATCTAGTGTGTGTAAAAACTTGTCTTCAAGAAAGAGGATCTCTGTGCACACATTAGTGAAGAAACACTATAAAAAAACCTGCATCCACTTCTGATATTTACACTAGCATGAAAATGGAAATATTAGTGATAGTTGAAAGAGTACTGAAAAATGATCCAAGGAGGAGAAAACAAGCTAACTTACAATGCGAAACTTCCACATTTCAGCTTCTGAAAGCTTCTGACAAGACACTGGATTACTTTGAATCAGTATGTAAATATAGAAGAGAGATCCTGATAGCATGACCTTTTCAACCTTGCTGACAAAGGTAATGCTGTCCATTTGCTGGAAATTATAGATAGACAAACCTAATGTTGACATTTCCTGATTGTGAGGGCAATGAAATATTTAAATAGTTTATATCAGGAGAGATAGCGGGTACACCTTTGCCTGGGTTTTAAACATGAGATTAGATATACTTTTTAAAGACAGGTTTTAATCCAGCTTTGGAAGATATCCAGTTGTGTGCAGATAGGCAGCAAGTCTTTGCTTACCGTCAAATAACGTTGCAATGCAACGTTCCAGGTCAGCAGCAGTATTCTCCACTTGCAGACACTGTTCAGAAAGCAAGACTAATTGCCTCTGCTGGGGATTTTGCCCATGTTTGGTCAAATGGTCACTGAAATATTGGAGTTGGTTCATTTCCACAAAGAGAAATGAACAAGTGACACGGGTGGTTCTGAATATGGATGGCTGATGATTGTCAGGTTTGGGCTCATCGCTTCACAGACCATTCAGCACCAGGAATGGTCCTCAGTTTACAATTTCCTGTTTCTCTGGAAAGGCGGTTTTATCTGCATGACTGGTCTTTCTAATGGTGTAATTGGGAATATGTGTTTTCCACAGCACAACAGGAAAAAAACCACCTTGACTCACTGCCAAGAAAATAATGTATGATGATGATAAAAATGTAAACCATACAACACAAAAATTTTCAAACATTTATAATATTAATTGTATAAAGATACACGCTAAGTTCTTTTTAAAAATTGTCTGGGGAGAAAATAAAATGTGATAGGAAGCAAGACTGCTACAATTAACAGTACAGAGACTCTACAGAGGGCAGTTCTTTAGCACAAGCTGAATTTCTTTTGTGTTCCTAAAGGGAATTTCACTTTGGCCCACTGGAGATTCCTGATGACGAGAAAGCTACCCCCTTCTTTTCTAGTTTGGGTCTAGGGTGGACCACAGCAAGACACAATTTTGGCACAACTCGGAGAGCTCCCTGGGGTTGCTGTAACTTCCACAGGGGTCTGCCCAGTCTTGTTTCAAAGCAGCTTTTGAATTGCAAGAGACGTATGCGTAAACTAGACCCAAATCTGATTCTTTATCCTCAGATAGGTTTTAAACTGGAACTAGAATATACATGACAAACTCAAGAAAGACCAGCTTCAAAAATATTGTGACTGAGAAACAGTTTCTACTTCACTGTACAAAACACCAAGAAACATAAGATGCACATTTTCATGAGAAAAAACCAAAAAACCCAAAAAAACCCCACAAAAGACTTCCCACTAAAAATGAAAAAGAAAATGTCTGTCATTGTGAGAGTAGAAAGACTACAGAAACAGTTCTTGTGTTTGGTAGTTTGCCAATGAATCAGAAAGGGCTGGTAAAAATGCATTCATTGTGCAGAGCCCCCTCACTCTTGAAAAAACTCCTTTATTCACAGAGACAAGATTCTGCTCTCATATATAGGACGACAACTCCTGTTAAGTCAATGGGAGTTGACTTGCATTACACAGAGGAGATTTTTGCCCAGATATTCAGCATTTGTTTACAGTAGGAAAAAGAGCCTCTAACTATTGTTGAAAATTATTTCACTGCTTATTTTTAATACAAAGGGCTCGAAGTGATGAAAGCTCAATTTGTAGGAATCTTACTTCGTAACTATTGGGGTTTCTATCCATTTTATAACACATGCAGACAGAGTTAAGTTTCAGCTTTTTTTTTCATGGACAAGTAAAAGAGCTTCTTAATTAAATCTGTTTTGAGAAGAGTTTATAAAAATAAGGTATCTGTCTTAATCGCTGAAGCATTTTTCTCCCATTTTGAGCTAATATTTTGTAAACAGCAATTGAACAGGGGACCACAGGCACTGTTACTGACAAGGTCTGTCTATGGGAGACCAGTGAAGTATAAGGACTGAGGCAGAAGGAGGAGCTGGGCAAAATGGCTGGCATTAGCTGATGGGTAACTCTGGGACAGCAGCAGAAAGAGCAAGGGCAAATGGAGAGCCAGTAGGAAGAGGTGTTAAAGAGGGAAGATGAAGAACAGGAAAGGCAGGGTGAGGAGTCTGGGGCCAAAAATCAAGTTTAATAATGAAACTCACGTTAATTGTGAAGTGCTGCTGAAAGAGATGGCCCCTCCTCTCCCTATTCCACTGTCCCTTTCAACCCTGGCTGTGATTTTTAGCATTGGTGTTCATTAACAGTTGGACTTGATCTTAGACGTCTTTTTCAACCTAAATGATTCTATGATTTTATGATTTTACCCCATGATGACCCAACTCGAAGAGCTGAATTGAAAGAAAATGAATCATGCAAATTTAGTTCCCTGACTCGGCTCACAAGAGGGACCAGGGCAGACAGCAGGAGAAATGGGACTACCCCTTTCAGCAGCAGCCCACAATTAGATTGGCAGAACCACATCCTGAGTTCAGCAGGGGACTCGGGCAGCAAGCCAAGGAGAAAGCCAGCACTGCCTAAGCCAGGAGACTGAGGCAGCCTATAAAGACAGAAAACTGCTGAAAAATTGATGTTGGAAGGAATAAAAGGCTGGAAAAGTGAGGTTGCATTTGGAAGAAAGGAGAAGGTAGACAGCAATTGCAGGAGACTCTCTCCTTGCTGGAGCACCATGTCCTGCCCCTGAAACTACATTTGAAAATGCTAAGTTTCACTATTCCTTTACCACCAAATTTTGTGATGCCAATTACAGGCCAATGTGCGTGTTTCATTGCCTTCTGTTACCACAGAAGATGCCAACTTATGATTGTTATCAGTAATCAATGCACGCAACAGGCAAAATTGTTTTGTAGTAATCTAACCATATTGATAGAAGCGGTGGTATCACACCAACACAGTAACACCAACATGTCTCTAGGTTGTTGAAAAATGGGAAAAGATAATTAATCAAAAAAATAAATGACAAAGGAACTGTGAACATCTGTAAATTAGAAAAAGTCTAGAATTACAGTTCATATAGGTTGGTTAATAAATGACTAAAGACAAGCAAGAAAGACTCATTATACAGCCAAACTTTTCCCCTAAAAGTCATACCTACAAAACCAAATAGCTTTGGAAGACAAATGTTCATTTAACTTCTCCTGTTCTTTATCTGGTATGTCTGTTTAGATATCTATCACGTGAAAGTGTTAATTTTTTTTCATTCAGTTTTCCTTCTGTGTTTACATTTCCCTAGGGATGTAAATTTAGTCTACACAATGCTGGTGGTTTGTGCAGATGGTTGTGAAATACAATAGGTTGCCCCTCTAATTTACTTAAATGCTACTGAGAAATTGCTCTGTGATGGGAACCAGTATTTTCAGTTTTCCCAGTTCAACCTTCTTCTCCCAGTCGAGTCACTGACTCCCTTAGTGATCTTGAACAAATCGTTTAATTGTACCCGTATCAAGCCAGCTGGATAACTAACTAAAAAGCAGTACTTCACTGGAAGCCAAACGCTGTGCCTAAACTGTGCCTTCTTGAGTAAACAAACATGGGTGAGACTAACCCATTTTCCCTTGGGACCATCGTGAGGGAGTCAAGCATTCCAAAGGCATTTCAAAACCTAGAAGATGGATTCAAATTTGGCCTTGAAAGACAGTTTTGCTATTCCAATAATTAGCATAATAGTTTTGCATAGAATAAAGGATCTTAAATATTTAGAAGTGTATTATCATAGTGTTTTTAAAGGACTCAATATTTTTTAAAACACATTAATTTACTTGTTCACTTCAAACAGACTAGATCTCAACTGTTATGTTTTTAAAACTCTGGTGGCTTACTTAATGAATGCTTGTGACTCATAAGGCCTATTATTAGTCCTTGTGAGCATACATTAGCTAAAAAAAAATTACAGCAAGCTAGCTTTTATGTACTGTTTAGCAGAAAGTTCACTGTATTATATAAACCATTGCCATGTTTAACTGTTAAAAAAATATATTGTAACCTACTTGTTTTGGGTATGTTTCATTTTACTTCCTAATCCAAATAGTGTCTGTTACATACATACACCTTCGTGATGGTGGCATCAAACTGAAGTTATAAAAATATTTAACCAGCTGGTATATAGGAACAGCTCTTGACTAATATATTCATCTGCAGTTATTTACTAACTCTTTGTGAATATTTCTGCCACTCCAGGAGCGCTAGATTTGTTAAAAGGCTAACCACCTTCATCTCTCATTAACCAGAAACAGCACTGAAGATGCTCAGCATTTTTTTTTCAGTGAAGTCCTACATCCATCTGTTCTGGATAGATTCATTCGTAGGGAGTATCCTTGTAGTAAGTACAATTGTGGAATGCCCACACAAAGTCACAAGGCTTACAAACTGAGATAATGTCAACTTTTTATGCTATGCAGTCAATCTGTTTATTTATGTGATTTTGAAAGAGGAAGTTGGAAAAAAAAGAGAACTTTTGAAAATGGAAAATAACAGTCAGCATTTTTTTTTTCTAGTCTGAATTGTGGGAATTCCACCATTACTCTATTTTCGGTCTGACTTTTTTACAGCATTTTTTGTAAGATTATACTACCTTTACAGCAAATTATTAAATAATTTTAAACAAAATTATAACCTCTTTGCAACTGATTTTTGTTGATTTTTAACTATCTGTGGTTTTAAAAGAGCAGTAGATACACTTTGTAGCCTATAATGTAGTTTTATAAACAAATACTATAGGAATAACATATAAGAGGATCAGAGCTACATAGGATCCATATGCCCATTTCTTTTGATTCTGCAGGCTCCTGCAGGTTTAATTCCCTGTAAATGCTACTGGATTTTCCCAAAACTGCCATCAATAAAGCTTTTTAATTATTTTTAAATGTTATTTTCCAATTTCTCTCACATTTGGACACACACATACAACCGGCCTCCCTTTCCATTGCTCCCTGATCATAATACAATCTAAAAATGTTCATTCTACCTCCTACTGACAGATGCAACCCTTTGAAAGAAAACTATACTTAAACGAGTACATTTAACAAATCTCTATATACTTGAAGGGCAACAGTAGTTAATACCAGATGATGGTAAAATACAAATTTTAAAATACATAGTGGCTTGGGAAAAGTTTTTTTCAGGCTCATACTGCAGGTAAAAACCACAAAAATCCACACTCGAGTGCCCACATAATAAGTAAAACTGCTGTGTCTTCTCCTCATGCTGTTCCCCTGTGCAGGGGGAGATAGTGCCCATACAGGAATGGGATACTTTGAATACAGGACTGGAAGCATTTGAGTAAGAGAAGCAGGATTTATTCCATTGAAAACTGAAAGAAAACCCTGTCAAAATGTGGTCTGCTATAATCACAGAGCCTATGAGAAAATGACATCTCAAACTACAAAAAGAGTATTAAAGGATAGACTGAAATGTTCTACATCCTTTTTATTGCAGTTCTCTGCTGCTGTAATTGTAATGGGTACTTTGTTGTTATAATACCATTCATTTTTTATTTATTTGCTAAATGGCTTGCTAACAGAAGAAAGGTAAGATCATTTATAATAAAAGCCAATCTGCATAGATTTGTGCAAACATAATTGCACATTCTAACATTCAGTCTGAAGACATATTGATTATATCCAAGAGATCTATTTGTTAACAAATTTGGGGCCACAGAAATTGATATTTTTTTTTAATAGTTCCATAATATAAATAAAACAAAGTACTTACAGTCATCCTAAGGAGCAAATCTGGTTGTGATTTCTGGCAGACATCACAGTGCAGTTTCCCTGCGTGGAAGATGATTTATGATGCTGATGAAGGAACTGCACTTCATGTGCTACAGACTAGTACTTTAGCATTTAAACACATACTAAGCATAGCTGATCACTGCATTGAACGGACCTATAATGTTAAGGCTGCTGTAAAGATACTATCCTTGCACTTCATGTCAAGTTGGACTACTTAAATTTGTCACACTGAAATAGGTTATTAACAAGGCTATTAAAGGTTATTAACCAATATTTGAGAGAAAGGACTGCTGTTGCCCTGAAAAATATGGAGTTAATCACATTTAAAACACTGAAGAGGAAATAGTTAGATGCATAGGCTGTTGCAGAAGACAGCAGGCAATGAATTCATATTCTTAACACAATGTATGCTATACAGCAGATTTCTCAAATCCATAATATATTGCTCAAAACAGTGTTCACAGAAATGCTACACCAGGAAATACTAAACATCTGTCTTAAGTCTGACCATGAAATACAGTTATACCTGTTCCCTCCCCTTTGGTAACTGTCAAGTGGTCGAGATTATCTCAATGAGAGCAGAGTTTTTGTTAGTATCCTACCTAAGTCATTACGTCAATACCCACAGTTGAGTCTAGGTAGGGCAGCTATAATATGTGTCTTGTGAATATACATTCTGTATTTTAACACATTCATAGAAGGAGGCTTAATTTCAAATTTTTATATTAAATTAGGCCTCTTCACTTAATCATTAAGAATTCAAATTACCAAGATACAAACTCAAGTCACCTTACCCACATATGCTGATCCACATATACATACCCTTAAGTAATCTGAGACACAAATAAGCCACAAATTGGAAATCTTGTATTTAGATGGGAGGAGGAATTGTTCATGCGGCATAAGGAACTGTCAGTATTAAACAGTGTTCTTGAACATAGACCTAAGAAATTCTTGATTTAGGAGAAGCCAGTGGGGATTCAGGTTTTGCCATTAGTGCCATTTCTATAGTGGAAAGACACAAAACCTCATTTGCAATCCTCAGCCATTAACTTTGGAAATGTTTGTATCTTTGTGCAAAAATCATAATTTAATATTAATTTCCTGCATTTATTATGTATTCCTGTATTTATTTACAAAGCTGTGACTATTCTATTTTTATCATCATCGTCTTTTCATTTTAATTACAGTTGGGGCAGATTTCTTATCCTGTAATTAACATGCAGATGGAAAAATAACACTGAAAAGTTAACGATGGGACAAAGACTGTATTTCTTTTGCTAACTTGATTCTGGCTTAGATTCTCCATGTATACATTATCTAAATGGTAAAGAGAGCAGAGTGGCAGACCACCACTGGTTGCAGTCTTTGCAGGGGGGAGCTGCCTGGAGAAGCACTGACCTTTCTGGAGAAGCAGCTGTGGAGCAGAGGGTGGGGAGGGCAGGCAGAGGCACAGCAAGCAAGGAATAGCAGGCAGGAAGGCTGAAACAAACAAAAGGGTTTGCTTACAGCAGAGAAAAGGCTCAGACCCAGACCTAGAAATAAGGGTGTTTCTATAGGAACCTCATGGGGAGCTGCATAAATTATGTTCAGATTAGGAGACTGCTGCAAGTTGCTCAAATGGACGGCACAACTGAGTAGAGCGACTCATCCCGTAAGGCGCACTGGGCAGGAGGTTATTTGCAAACTTTCAAAACAGACTCCATTGAAAAGCCTCAGAGCTTTCTCTGTAAAGAACTCTCTTGCTCATGTTTGCTATTTTGTGTGCTAATACCACCTCACTTTAGAGATAGGAAGCTTTTGGTTTCTTTCAGCATGTTCTCTTCAAAAAAAAGATTAACTAGTTCTACTTTAAAGCCTTTGGTGACTCAGGGGTCTGTCAGCTAAAAGGGATATATATATCTATGATACATTATATGAAGGTTTTATATGAATATGTAAATATAACGATGAGCTAAAAATGATACATCAGATATATTATGATTATGTTCCTGATGAGAAAATTTATTTCTGAAAATTAATTTTGCCATAATTTTTCAGCTGCAGTTTTTGCTTTTCTATTTTAGTATGTCCTCTGTTAAATATCTGAGTTGCTCTTCAACAGCACAGTTTAGTAGCAGGAAAAATGCTGCAAGGCTTTTAAAATCTAAACCCAGGAGATAAATTCCCAACAACGGATATCTTGAATAGTCAAATATGATCTCCATTGTTAATCATACAGAAACTTTCCCTGTTTTTAACGCTAGAATTGTAAACTCTGAAAAAGAAATCCAAGTATCTTATTTTCTACCTTGGTTTCTGTAATACCAACAAAGATAAAATCCCATTGTGACTTAAATACTCTGCTGTTTCCTAGACAATATGATTTCTCCTTCTTTTGGGTAAAATCATACACAACATTTGTTCTAGAAACAACTAGCTGATTAAGATTTCTATTAATTAAAAAATTCCTTCTTTCATATTACTCACTTTTCAGAGTTTGTGTGCAGTTTGAATCAAGTAGTGCTGGGTTCAGTAAATTTCTTGCTTTGTTTTTAAACAACTTATTTCAGAATAAATCCTCTTGGCACCTGGAAATATGAAGTATTCCTTCACTAGGGCTCATGGCTGTTGCTCAAATAAGGGAAGAGAGACAATATGTTTTCATAAGAGTATGTGCAATCCTAAAGACATTTCCTACTGTACAGTTAAAAATATTTTTTTCTAACTTTCTCTTTCACAAGACTTTTCCCTGCTCTAAAAAGGGTTGACATCAAGCACAAAGTAAATAAAAACGCTGCTGTCTGAACTTGAAACAGCAGAACAGCCTTAAAAAAATCCTTAGGGTATCACTTAGAATTACACCGATAAGCATCTGTGACCACAGAGACTCTTGTAATAAAAAGATTTCTTAATTGAGTTCTACTGAGCACATATACTGTGCTCTCAGGCTGTTCAAGTGTCTCCTTCCATGTCTCCCTCCCCATTGCTTTCTTCTTTAATGAAACAAAAGCCCCTTAAGTTGACCCAAACATTTATGTTTTCACTAGAAACCGAAAACTATACAAAGGGCTATGCAATAATCTTTAAATCATACATTGAGCAACTGAGAAACTGGTAAGTAAACCATCCCTCTAGAGACGATACACAAAACTTTAGTGCAGTTAGCTTTGTATGCACAGCTAAGGTTGATGGCATAGCTCTAGCTTTATGGTTGCAGGCTATGTAAGTTTTTTTCACTAAGAAGCTGGAAAAATAAATTAATTTCTTCTAAACAGTCCATATATTTTCATATCACCTGAGTGACCCAAAGATATATGCCAATGTCCTAAACATTATTTCTTCATTGTCTTATTTATCAGTTCTGCTGGTAAAAGCATTAATTGCAGTCTGCTAGCTATATAAAGGAAAAAACAAATTAACAGGGGATTGTTCACTTGGTTTACTATAAAGTATTTGCAAAGGGAAAAAAAAGATTCAAACAGCATTTCCTCTCTTGCTATTGTAAAAAAAAAAATTTAAAAAAAAAAAAATCATTGTTCATTTAAAATAATAGCTTTTACAGAATAAGTCCATTTTTTTCCTTACCGGAAGACTGCAGGAACAAAACACAATTAATTCATTTGCTGCCATGCCCGATTAAAATGAAGATTTAAAGCCCTGTATATCCTGTCTTAAACTGATTTTAAAACGTTTATTTTTCAGATAATGTCAAGATCATGGTAATTTCAGAAAAGCAGTTTATAGTCTGGAGCAGTGGCTGTTCCATGGATCTCAGAATAATAAATCATCCCTGTGTCCATCCAGACAAAAAACTGTAAGATGTCGGCTAATACAGCTCACTAATTACAACTTTCCCCCCTGAAAAGTAATGATTTCCATTATTGTTTTAATTTACAATTCTCAAATTAAAACCTTTCTCTCTATTTTAGTTCTAAACTAAGGACTAAACAGATACCTGTAGTATCTGATTAATCCCTTAATTAATTAGCCTCGCATAAATATAATTGGGACAAAAGCCTGAAGGGGTGTGCAGGATTTATGCTCTATTTCTATACAAAAGATAATTTCATCACACATGTCCACTCTTGGGTTTATTATCGTAATATAAAACTAAAACCTTGTTGTATGGGACCCATGGCCAGCTTTTGACTTGAGTCTTTACCAAACATGAACATCATCCTCATTTCATTCAAAAATGATATGCAAAATATCTAAGAACTTGTGCTCCACATCTGCTTAGAGACTGCTCTGATATCACTCATACAAACACTGAGGATATGGTGTAAACTGTATCATAACTAACTCACCAGTTCTGAGGGAGGCCAAGTTTCAGAGCTAATGCATTCAGTTCACTTCAAAGGAGTTCAGTTTCTTAAATTTGGTAAATCTGAGCTTTTTAAAAGAGAACAGAATATATGGAATCCTGAAAATCAGGGTCAAATTTTATTCTATAGCAAAAGCACTTAAATAGTTTTTGTGGAGTAGGAGATCAACATTCACAAAACCAGCAATTTTCGTGAATTTAGAGAAAAAAAAGGAAAATTGGGTTATGTACCATCTGAGGACACCTGGAACTGAGTGTTTTCTTCTCCGTATCTACATTTGAATGTGAATCAGTCCCTACGTTAACTAGAGCAGATTCTTCCAGCGTGGCCATTCTGCAGTGTTGTTTCCCCCCCACTGCTGTTTCGCAGATGAAAAGGAGCTGTTGAAGGTGAGGAAACTGTTTGTTGGCAGCAAAATAAACTAGCTTGGTAAGAGATCAGGCGGTTTCAATCTCTTGGCAAGAAATCAAAGTTTCCTTCCTTCCTTTGTTTAAAACACTCAATCCACTATTCTCTGAACAAGGCATATGGAAAATTCTGAAGGGATTATCCATTTCTTTATTCCTTTCCCTGCCTGGAACCAGCGTAACGTAAGAGTCTTTAGAAGGACCAAATACAAGAGTTTTCAGTTTTAGTTCTCATGGGTAGTAGATCCTGGATTAGGATTTTAAATTTATGAATTAGAGAACTTTTCATCCAGCATCTGTCACCACATTTCAGTCACATCAAAAAGAATATAACATTTTGATTCATTATTGACACAGAAAGATGGGGCAAGGAGGAAAAATGTGATCACCACAGAGCTGCAGAAATGAGAAAAATCACCTTGGGGGGAATTCAGGAAAACCAGTATTTAAATATTTATCCATTGCTTGATTTAACAGAGAATTCTCATCATGAGATGTCTTATACTAAGATGAAAGCATGAGAAAAGACTGATTCTTAGGTTGTATCAGACA
This sequence comes from Podargus strigoides, assembly GCA_028020825.1. Taxonomy (NCBI): domain Eukaryota; kingdom Metazoa; phylum Chordata; class Aves; order Caprimulgiformes; family Podargidae; genus Podargus; species Podargus strigoides. The sequence goes on from CM051628.1 coordinate 16,019,496, forward strand.
ATGTTTCAGTATCAAACTATTTTAAGCAGCATAAAAAGTAACCTTACCATTTAGTATGGAGCACAATTTCTAATTTCTTCCTCTGTAAAGGATGAAAATATGCAGTTGTGCAATACAGCTACAGAGAACAGCTGTCCACATTTTCTAAAAAAGTGCTGAGAATATTGGTACTTTTACTGTTTATTAAATAAAACCAGATGAATAAATATCTAATCATTACCTACTCATAGCCTCTCAGAGAGTTCATCCTTTTCAATGCAATACCTTAAGATTTAATTTTTTAATGCAAGTGTGTTCTGACAGCTCATTAGTTTGATGCTGGGTTCCAGCTCTCAGCACTATCATTCCTCACTTCTAGTATGTTAGCGTGGGAAACCAGAAGTGTATATACTTGTACATTAGTGCTGGCAGCACAGCTTAGCTGTCTCAAACACCCAGAATTAAGTCTTTGCTGTCACTTTGGGCAGCAAGATATTTCAACTGGTCTCCTCAAACCTTACTTAATATTAGGGTGAACACCTATTTCTATGTGGATGCTGATTAAAATAGCCTGCACCAGTGATACAGTTCCTTTACATACATGTACAGTAATTGTACTACGGAACTGATGCGAGTTAAAATCAGCCCCTCTTTTCATAAGACAGTATTTCTTAAACTACAGTCTAATTTTCAGTATATGTTGATTTCACTTTTTCTTTTGAGGCACCAGTCCTACTGATTAATTGATGATCTCTCATTACATTTTCAAGGTAGCTCTGTTTTTACCAACTCTATCATGGTTTTGTGGTCATAAACAGTCTGTTTATCTGTTCATAAAAATGCATTAATACATCAAGTCCTAATGGGGGACAGCATAGCAGTCAGTCTGGAGGAAGGGAGGAAACAGGTACCTTGAAAAGAACAAAAAGAAAAGCTTCCTGTATTCATCAGAATAAACTTCTTCGCCTAATGACTGTTTCATAGATCTTGAATAATTGCAATAGAATAAAACAGATTTACAAGGACTTGTACTGTCCTTCGGTACAAGTTCAACAGAGAGTTTCCTCCTGTTGTTCATGATATCCTGTTGGTATTACATTTTGGGAATAGAAGCAAAATTCTTTTTGGCTTGTTTGTAGATCAGGCATCTCTCTCCAGTTTATGACAGAGGATCAGCTAAACTGGTAATTGATACTAGTGGTTCTTCTGCATGACCAAGGTGTTATTATTACTGATAATGAGAAAAATGATCCATACTTCTTACTATGAATTTAATTCCTTCATACAAGGAAGTGCACAAACAGAAATGCTTTAGGGGCCTCCCTGTCTCGTATTGTTGCAGACATTAACTCACTGGTTCCACTCTGATCATCCCTTTCTATCAAGAAATAGCTCTACTGTCGTTTGACCTAGAGAAGCAGTTCCTAACAGTTTGACTGAACTGACTCAATGCATCATGCAACATGACTTCTTTTTCCCCACTCTCATATTACTAAAGCCACTTCTGACTTAGATGCTGATGAAGTCAGAAGCAAGCTCAGGCCCTCAGAAGCAACCACTATGGTGATATGCTCTACTCTACATCCTCCTGAGAGAAGTCCAGGATATCAGAACAATTTATCTCTCTGTAGTTCCATCACTGTATTTCCATACACTGACATGTAACTAAGCACTGTGGGCTAGCAATGTAGTTAAAAGAAAGCTTTCACTAGTCAAAAGGTGTTCAGTCAGAATAGTATATATTACTATATGAATGCTTGCAGACAGGATTGTTTAACAACAAATCGGTTCTTACTTGCAGTAGACCTTTTACCCCAGTGATTCAAAAGTCACGAGACATGTCTAGCACATCCCATGTCATGCTTGCATGAAGTCTTGCAAAGCAAACATAACTAAACATTCCTGTACAATAGCTGTTTTTTTAAACAGTTACTCCATGATTGTTAATTGAACTACAAGTTATGACAACTAATAGATCCATAGTCATCCCTTTGGCATTTTTTATAAAAACATGAATCTCAAACATTTATCATGAGGAGGTCCCATCATTAGGACATGTATACAGCGTGTCATTCAGCCCTGCTGTATCTTTCCACTCTGTAAAACGTGTCAGAACAGCTTGAATGAATCATGTAGGCCAACATGCAGGTTTGGTAAAGAGGAATACTAATAAAACACATGTCAAAATTAATTAGTTATGTTTAGCTTCAAGTTATGCTTGTATGCAGAAGAAAAATGAAAACTTTCTTTCTTCGTAAGTCATTCTACCAAACTTTGCAATAGCACCATGTTGGTGTACATTAATCAGAAAACAAAACACTTGGAAGAAATTGGCCTACTAACAAAGCTCAGACATTGAAAAGCATAAAGAGCACAAAGAGGGTAAAATAGCTACTAAACCCGATAGTGCTTGCATTGCAAGAGACACAGAGACCCCTGCTCTTCTTTTCCAGGCAAGAGGTGCCTAAAAGATTTCCACTCTCTTAGGAACACTGTGTATTTATTCACACTTTTGCAAATGCAGAGGGCTAACTGGTAAGAATTTTATACCAGCTCTGCTCAGGTTCAGACAGTTATATAAATGAAAGTCAAGAGAAATGCCAAACAATGAGTTCCTAAGAAACATTAACCTTTTGGTCTATTTTTTAAATGAAATACTAGATTTAGAGTTACTTACAATGCCTAGTTATAAAAAGTCATGTGCTTAATTGAATGTTTTCAGTTTCTGTCCATACATTCCTTAACGAGACTATGAAGCTCCCAAAGGCTATCCTAATGCAGTGTTTCAAATGTACTCTCCAAGCCACACTGATCATATGAGACCTTTACCTATAACATTAGCAGTGATAGCTCTCATACCATAAAAATCCAGTAATTTCTGCTGTCCATAGTTTTCAATTCATACTTTAAGGTCAATGACATGAGCATACTTACTTATCTTAATCATAGATGTGGACATTCGGATGAGGAAAATGTTACATATATATCATTAAAAGCTGTGAAAGCAACAATTTAAATACAGTATTACGAGCATTTTATTTATAAAAAACAATGCCTCTATTAAAAGTACACAACCCCACGTGTTACTTTATAGCTACACTGCACAACTACAGGCATTTTCTCTAACTAGAGATCTCAGTTCAATTTTGCTGTCCGTATTAAATTTTGTTTATGGTTGAAGAACTATCTCAAGTATCATGTTTGCTAAGAGGCTCTTAACTTAATGTAAAGTTGCCTTCCCCAATACTGATGCTACTCAATAGCCTGGCAATTGCACGCAGGTTCCAATTACTAAATCTATTTCATACTTGAATAGAAAAGTGAACTACTTGCTGCAACGCAACACAGCATTGACTAATTGAGCCTTTGTATGATACAACTGAAGGTACACAGCTAGAGCTTTATTGCCACTAATAAATAATCTCTGTGAACAACGATTTCGTTAGGCTAATACTAAAACTCATTTTGCCTCTGTGCTCAGTGAAAGTGGTGGGGCAATGGTAAGGATAACAGGGATGGGATCAAAGAAAATTTGAACTTGAGATAGAATGGCAAGTTTTTCCTTTCATACCCTCTCAGTGCCTGCAGCCTTTCTTCTGTGTTGTCCAGGCTCCTTTAAATGATGCTCTTACATGAACAAATTTCAAGCCATTATGAATCTCACATTTCAGCCTTCTTCAGTTGAAATCATCAAGTAGTTCTAACAGCAGTACTAAGTAAAACAGAGCAGGAAAGACAGCACTGTTAGTACCATCACTGCAGAGTGGCCAGGGCACTCTGTAACCTTTCACAGATGGCATTTAATGCAATGGAGTTCAAAATTTAGTTTTTTAGATTAGATTAACACTTGAATGCATCTTATCTGCTTGAAAAAGAGGCCAGCCAGCGAGACACCACAAAGTTGGCAAAGAAGGAAAAAGAGAGACAGCTAGAAGAAAAAAATAGCAGTTTCAAATTACATCATTTTCCTTTCCCGCAAGAATTTAAGTATCCCACAACCACAGGGTTATTTTCCTCCCACAACTTCATCCCTCATTTTCTATCATAAACATCCAATGACTTGGTCAATACTTTTGACTTGGGCCCTGACCTTGCACACTTGCATATACATTTAAGTTTACTCACATGAGTAGCATCATTGGGTGCAATAAGACAATCAAACATGCAAATCTTTCAGGATCACTGATTTTGTTTTGTTAAGGTGAAGCAGGATGTTAAAATAACTTTGTTCCTGAAAGTTTAACAAGGAGCTTTACAGTGGCAGGAAGAACAGAACCAAGTGTTTCACAGATTACAAGAAGCTGAAATTAATTTTTAAAAGATGCACTGAAAATACTAACAGAAATAATCTTTGCTCTGCTCTATCTCTTCATAGTGCAAACACAAGTTGTCCATGTTCTGAAACAGAGAATTTTAGAAAATTAAAATTAATCATTTCAAACTATCGCATTTTTCTCTGCCATACACTGTGCCAACTTGTGCATTATCAGACTACTGATGTGCTGCTTTGAATGATTCATGGAACACTTAACATTACAGTACCTCACTGATGTACATCCTGATGGGATTTACTGACACTGTAACATTTCTAAAACTAAATAACCTAATGTTATGCACATATGATGTCCTGAATTCACAGATCTCAGTATTGCAATACATATTGAAAAACCCAGACTTGCAACACCTGGTATCATAGTGGATATATGATTCTAACATGACATTAAATTCTGCTTCTGTCTATACATAACCTCTTTCCATATGGGAACATGTATATACTGAAAAATTAGTTAAGCACTAGAAAACCTACAGCCATTTCCAAGTACTGCTTTATGGCTCTGAAGGATTTGTCAAATGGTATTTCTGTGGGTTTGAGGTATACTGATTCAGGACAAAAGTTCGATGCCACCAGCACTAATAGATCTCTCCCAGCAGTAGTGAGACGGTGGGTGGGTGTGGGTTTTGTGTTTATTTTTTAAAAATATATATATACATATATATTAAAGTTTTCTGTCTGGATTTCTTAAATATATTAGCCTAATACGACTCTGTGGGAGTCTTCTACAGATGGGAGCAATGAGAAATACAATCACTGGATGTCAGCAGTGGAAGCACTCCCCTAAATCCATAACAGAATCACACTACTTTCTTTCCTCTCAATCTCCTCTGCTTTTCACAATCTTTCAGAATCATCCTTCTCAGTTACAAGCCCAAGTCAGAATTCAGCTTACATTGTTTTAAACTATTTGACAGAAAGTCCCCTCTCAATTATATGCTCATAATTCATGAAAAGAATTATCCACTAATCCTAAGTAACACCGTTCTTCATGATTTTCACTTGAAAAGTAAGTATATAAAGCACATGAAAAGCAAATTTAAAAGGAAAAAAAGGAACAATTCTTTTTCTACTTAGAACAACACAATGTATTACCAATGTATTACGTGGCTGTGACTAAATCACTTACAGTATTTAAAATAAAGAAGGTCGATTACTACAATGTTTGGGATGAGCTATTAGATTATATATAAACACTAAAGCTATATGTTGCACATGATAGATCCAGCTACAGAAGAGATCGTGTCTATTGGTTTTCCTCTTTCAAAACAGATGTGTGAGTTCAGTCCCAGTGTCTATATAAAAGAACTCTCCGAGTGCAACTTCCACTTTAGTCAATGGAAATTATGGATACATAGATGACATTAAAAAACATGCAGAGTCAGTTTTAAAAGTTACTGCAAACAACTACTACCCTTTTCTTACCAGAGAAAATCAGTAGGGTGCATCTCATAAGGAATACACTTCAGCAGTAGCAAGCATTCACAGAAATGTTTCCAATTAATTCAATTGAGGTTGTCATAAAATTGAAAAATAAAACACATCAAAATTTGCAGGAGAATCAATGAAAATGGTGTCAACTTGCACACACTTGCCAGCATTACAGCAACTTGCACACATAATCTTTCCAGGATTACAGCACTTAAAAGCATATTGTATTTTGCAACTAATGAATTAAAGTTTATATTGCAGTGAAATAAATGCCTTGTAAAATGCCAGTTACCGATTGTTTTGGTCTATCTGTAGCTTCACTTATCACCAAAATAGAGAAAAATGATCAGGAAACCTGCTAAAAGTTCAAAACCGATTGTCAAAAATAACTTATATTTTTTTTTGTATATGGTATTATCACTTAAAAGAATACACTTAATAATAATAAATAAATGCTTTATTAAATTAATTTGGTGCAACCTTATATTCATTCTGTTAAAATCAACTTTGAAAAGAGTCTGATCTTCTCAGTCCTATTTCCTAGTGATATGTAGAGCCTTCTTTTACATTTTATGACAATTTGAATATATTACAATGAAACCATTCAAAAACTAACAGAAATTAAGAAAACAACAGACAGACTGGCTAACCAATAAGATTCCAAGTTTAACATGGTATATGAGCTCCATTGTCTAACTGAGAATATTACTTGAAAATTAAAAAATCTTTCCTGAAAACTGTAGAACAAAGAGGAAATGTTAGTAGAAACAACAAGAAAATAGAAAGAAGACCCAGCAAATGACTGTATTCAAAATTATTAAGGGAGTGGAATATCTCCCTTAGGAGGAAAGGCTGAAGGAGCTGGGTCTCTTTAGCTTGGAGAGAAGGAGACTGAGGGGTGACCTTATTAATGTTTATAAATATGTAAAGGGTGAGTGTCATGAGGATGCAGCCAGGCTCTTCTCAGTGACATCCAATGATAGGACAAGGGGCAACCGGTACAAGCTGGAACATAGGAGGTTCTGCATAAATATGAGGAAGAATTTCTTCACGGTGAGGGTAACAGAGCACTGGCACAGGCTGCCCAGAGAGGTTGTGGAGTCTCCTTCTCTGGAGACATTCAAAACCCACCTGGATACATTCCTGTGTGACCTGATCTAGGTATTCCTGCTCTGGCAGGGGGATTGGACTAGATGATCTTTTGAGGTCCCTTCGAATCCCTAACATTATGTGATTCTGTGATGGCAGTCAGTCATTTTCAAACGGTGTTGCCTCTTCACTCTATCATTGCTTTTTGTATTTCAGAATTTCTATCATTCTAAGTTTCTTAGAGAAATATGGTTCTTCATCTTGATACACCTCCAATAAACCAAAAATATTATCTCCTTTGATAGAGCAAAGGAAAATAATAATAGTCTATACAGCTGGTGGTCCTACATAGCCTGTCAATGGCATATTACACTGACTGGTTCTTAAACGGATGCACAGAGTTTCTGAAACAGTGTCAGAATATGGAAAGTTCTGAGGTGGTTTCTACTCTTTTTGTTAATGACACGATATTTACAACAACAAACAAACTCCTGACTTAGCTTCACCTCCATTAGTGTATCCCCCAGAATCTGTTCTGTTAGGATCATTCAGTTCTTCAAACAGTCCTGTTTGAATGATTTCGTCCTGCCAGGCTATAGGGACAGCACCTGTTGCAAACTTTTTGAAGAACTTCTTATCTTTGTCATCAAATTCAATTCCTCGTACTTCAGAGAAGTCAGCAATGTCCGCAAGATCTCTGGCATAGACAACTGATGGATCTGGCACAAAGGGAGGGTCAATAAGGTTTGCCTCTAGCCTGTGGAAATTGATTGTTTTGAAGAAACTATGTTTTCTTGGGTCATCATCTTCATTTCTGCAATAAAGCAAAAGTTTTTCAATCAGTATGATGTTTTGCTCCCAGATGTGTCTTTATGTGGTATACATGGCAGTATTTTAAAGTAAGAAGAGAGAAAGATACATATATATATATATATGTATATATATAATGCAATGCAATTCCTTTTTTCATAATCAAAGAACTCCACATTGCACAATATAAGCAAAGCTGAGTGGCAGAAAACATCCTGGTCCCATTATTCATTACTTTACCTCTCAGGATAAATTAGTCTGGGCAAGGTGCCATGCAAGAGTCGCAGTGCTGCTTCTGGCAGTGCACCCAGATACCCATATCCAAAGATACAGGTTACCCAGAACTGAAATACAGCAGAATGGGGGAGTATTAGATTTACTGTCCAACAATGAGTCCAATGGTTAGCTCTATATTAACTAGGATATGAATAGCTATTAAACTCGAGACTGGGGCACATTGGGTTAATACATCTAAAGACTGACTCTGAGGAATAACAGTCTGAACAAGAAACTGGTGACAAATGACACTTCTGGTTTTAGCTTAATTCAAAGCAGCTATGCTTTTACATCTCAGCTACATCGCTCTAATAAACATTCCCAGTTTTACTGAGTCTGTTCATTCAAATGAACTACTCTTACAAAGGAACACAGATTTTAAGAAAGAGATTCCCAAATTACAACATTAGCAAAAGTATGCGTCTCACTGTCACAAACACAACACTTCATTAATATTCCTAAAATCCAACAATAAAACCCAGAAAGGACTAAATTAATTGTAAATACATATTTTAAGTACATCTTCCAAAAAAAAAAACAAACCTGCAGACCTCAGGGAGAACTTCTGTTGTAAAAGAAACAGTGACTTGTTTTATTGTAGGCTCACAGAGTAGGATATTCTAATGATAAGAATAACCTGAGCCTCAAATGTGTGCCCGTTAAAGTATGACCAAGGACCACAGCCTTTGAACTGTGCCTCCAGTGTCAAAATGTACAATATTTCAGTTCTGAATTCTAGTGAAAGGAGGAGCAGAGAGGACCACTGTATTTTCTGCTCCTATGCATTCTTTTTAAAATGTATTTATGGATGCACTGGTCTTGAAAATGGTAACGTAGAAAAAACAAATTTGTCTGGTTTTTGGCCTCAGAAAATGGTAGTTGTTCACATGTTGCTTTTTTCTTTTCCCACTTCCTTACAAAAATCATATACTTAGCAATGCGTAAGCCCTCATGTATTTCTAGACAGTGTTCTATGAACAAAATGTAATGCAGACCTTTGGCAAGTCTTCTTATCTTTGCAAATCTGTAGAAGCACCATATAGAAGTAGCAGATTTGTGTGACTATAGAAAATCTTCCTTTTTTAAGACCTTATACCACCTACATAGAACAGCTCCTCCAGCTTGCCACTACTGCCAATTCCTCGTACACTGTCCTGCCATGCTTCTAGCCTACCTTGGTGTATCCAGGCACAGCTAAGATGAAACTACCAGATGCCATTCTCAGCTCCCTTGTTAGAAAATTGTCATTTTGTGCCTCTGCTGCCTGGTTCTTCTTAGCAGGTCACCACCAGCCACTAACCACTGCACACCACCATGACCAGATGCTAAATCACAGCCTGAAGAACGATAGATGCTGCCATCTGGGCACCCTGGGCAACGAAAAAATGATGTTTTCAACCCAAAAGAGCCATATGAACACAATTACGAATGTAGCGATTAAGCCAATGGGGATCATGACCTCTGCATATACACACTCTTGCAAAATCATCTCCTAACTTAAATAGCTAGTGATAACCAAGTACCTGAGCAACCGTCAAGCCTGATATGATTTATTTACATTCACTGTTAGCTTGAAGTGCTTTAGAGTTACTATTCAAATTAATTAAGTGTCCTGGGACACTCACTAATGGGCTAGTAGTGCTGACAGTTCTACTGGGCAGACACACTCACAAAAATTTCAATTTATATAGTTGTTCCTTTCTGCAACATAAACCAAAAAGTACTAGAAGCTGGTGAGGGCTCCAGGATGGATTGCTGCAGTGTTGCTTCTCCTGATGTACTTTCTGGCACCACCAAAACCATAAAAAGCTTAAAAACATAAAGCTACAGGAACGCCATCTACTGGAACCAACTGAGGCACCTTCCAACAAGCTGGAGATGAACTGGAGCTCTCCCTGTGTTACTTGCACTTTTATGCAACTTAAATAGAAAGATCAAACAAACTCATCTGAAAAAAAAATAAAAACCACTTCACAGATTTGAGATGTCAATCCCAAAAAACTTGAGTGGTGAAAAAGCGTTACATCTTCCCTGAGTTCACCAGTGACACTGAGTCTTCAATAAAAGCGTGGTGCATTTTGAAAGGCCAGGTGTACAAAGAAAGCTGCTCAAGGACAGCTTTAAAGTTATGCAACAGGCATGTAGATAACCCAAGGTCTTCTTGTCCTTAGCAGAATTACTGTACTAATCTTTACATAAGGATGAGCTGTTCCGAATAGTATCACCCTGTTTAAGAAGTACACGCAGGCTTTTATTCTGTATCATGCCCAGACATGGTATACATCCTATCATTTTCCTTCTCCAAGTACAGCACATGAGAGTACCTTAAATAGCAGAAAATTAAAAATAATCTGTGCAGTTACCTTCCTGTGTATATTTCTCCTTTGCTGAGAAATAATATAACAGAAAGCAGACAGAATGACTGCAAATGATTCCCTTGGCAAAGGGGATGTGGTTACAGTAAGTGAATAGTCTGTTGCTGATTTTGTTTCAGACTTGCTGAATGAACTTGACCAAGTTATGATTTTAAGTCACTCAGAATGTCTGAATTTCATTTTCCCTTGCACTGAATTTTGTTTCCTTCACAAAATGCTGTAAGACTAAATGTCTGCAAAGCATACTGATTTCTAAGGTGGAATGCTCTAAATGTTTTTGTATTAAATTTATTTTTTAAATAAGCTTTTTAAACATACTAAAAATAATACAGATTTTGTATCAAACATACATATCAATGTGCACATAAATACTCAGTGTGCTGTTGAAAATACAGGTTTTTTTCTGCAGCCTTGCACAGTTGTTGGAAAAACTCATCAGGCACAAAGAGTAGTCATATTCATTAGCACTGGAATAATGATGGCCCCTCCCTGGAAGTGTTCCAGGCCAGGCTTTGAGCAACCTGGTCTAGTGGTAGGTGTCCCTGCCCAAGGCAGGGGGGTTGGAACGAGATCATCTTTAAGGTCCCTTTCAACCCAAACCGTTCTGTGATTCTATGATAATAAGTATATGTATATTAATGATATATTGCCTTTCATTAAAGTTAATTCTTTCAAGCAAATGTGTGACTAACAATTTGCAAAACTATTCCACATTATTATGAAATAGAAATTTAGAGTATTATCTATTAAGTCTCTGCATCTGTTCCACCTTTAGATTGGAAAAGCGCTTGATACATATATTTGTATCCATAGGTGACCCAAATCATGGTGTATTCTAAAGACAGGTACTATCAGCTTCCTATTATATTTTTACATTTTTATTATATTTCTTTTATTTTGTCTATATTGCAAATGTAGATCCCCAATCTGTCTCATTAGAAATGCACTACATGTTTTTTATATATATATGCACACATACACATATCAGAGGCATCAGAGATGCTGCAAGTTAAATATAACAATGCTTAGCTGTCCAATTTTCTTCTTGTTGAACAGTTACTTGAAATTGCTAGTCAGGGATACTCTCATCACCAATCTAAAGCCAACTCTAAAGACCCCAAAAATGTTTTGCTTTATAAGAAATTGTGCCCAGTATTATTTTCCTCCCTTTTCTCCCTGGGATGAGTCAGGAGGACCAGAATCTCTACAACGGTTTCTTTAAAGCACGTTAGTAAAGCAGAGGGGTTAAGATCTCTTCGGTAAGAAGCCAATGATGCAGCCTTGCAAGTGAGATATCTGCAGGGAAGAGAATCCACATTGCAGATCTGGAATTTTGCCCACATCATTCCAGTAAGTGATACAGCCTGAGGTTCTGCATTCTGCCCGCAGTAGCATAGATGCAGGTACCTACTTGAATATCCTCTGCCTTTAGGAAAGAAAATGCAAGAGAAATGGGCTGCCCTCTTCTCCTAGAACTACATAAGAGTCTAACCCCACAAAATACCAAGAAGGGAAGCCCTATGAGTAGTTTGGGGTGAGGATGGACAATCATGCTATTGCAACAAAATTCCTTATTTCCATATTATCTTCAAAACCTTCCACCTCTCTCTTCCTAGAAGTGAAAAGGAAAATTCAGTACTCTGTAGAAAGTAAAGATCTAACCTCATTTTGTGTAATACGTAAAATAACAATATTGTTTGCAGCTTTAATTTGGCTTTTACTGAGTTTGAGAAATAAGGCATACCTGCTTCCTAATCGATCCTCTGCCGCCTTGGCCAAGAACAGTTGGCAAATATCTTTCGCTTCCTCTGTAAAGCTGTCATTTTCAAATTTCACCTCATCTTCCAGAGTTCTTCTTTTAACCTCATCTTTGCCAACCTTTTCTTTGAAATCCTTAAACGGTGTTCGCCCAGCAATCATCTCATAAATACTACACCCCATAGCAAACCAGTCCACAGGATAGCTGTATTCTTCCTCCTTCAGGATTTCGGGAGCCATATAACCATTTGTCCCAGCCTATTGCAAACACAGAGACAGATTTACTATACAATGTCAATAATGAAATGCATACAATTAAACAGACTAGTCTATAACTCTTCAAAAATGCTATTAATACATACTTTGTATCTAGAAACTCTGTATAATTTATTCATTTTTTTAATCTAGAAACTCTAAAGTGTAACTCAGTTTTAGCATATGGTCTATTTCTGTCTTTAAACATCTTAGCATATAAGAAAACTGTCTTAAATATACTTTCCAAGGGAAAATGCCTGTGCAATTTCTGCCTCAATGTGGTTTCTTTTTAAGTTGATGTTTAGCTCGCTTTCTTCTTCCATATCAATTTTTTGTTTCTCCTGTTGAAGCTAGTGCTGTTAGCTTTGTCCTGTAAACACAACTAGCAATCAATTTGAAAAGATTAAAAAAAGACAAAAATAAGACAAAAATCAGACAATCACCCACTCCCTCCCTGTTCAGTGGTTATAACTGGACCAACACAGGGGTCTGCTGCCAATGAGAAAATTCTCATGGAGCCAGTAGCTGAGCTGCACGAGGAAGTTCTCACCCGCACTCTCTGTTGGTTTCTGGAAGGAAGCACTACCATTAAGGGCCAAGAAAAACTCTTAAAACCATTGTAAGAAAGCAAACCTATGAAAATTATAATTAGTAAATTACATGCATTCAGGTGAAAGAACGAGTTCAGATTTCCTAACAGAAAAAGCTCTCTGAATAAAGACTACTGCTATAAACAGCACTAATGGACGCTTCTCCAAGAGAAGTGACCGCTCTTGGAAAGGCGCATCTGCCTGCTTCATTCCCAGAGCAGGCCTGGCATGTTCCCCCTTGGGGGACAGGCTGCACAGTGATCAAAATAGCTCCTGCTGCCTCTGTCCCTAGGGAGCCAATTCACCTGGGAGGGAAGAGAGGAGCTCAACCTCTCTATACGCCTTCTGCTGCACTGCTACATGACTGAGGATATGAGATTTCAATCGAAACAGCATTCCCTCAGCTGACCCATTTCCTGCCACATCTGATGCTATCTGTTATTTTAGATATTTACCAGACACAGATAACAGTGATAACTACATCAGAAGTTGCTTGAACCTCCTTTACATATTTTTGAAATACTGGACTGATGAATTAGTAGTGTTACTGTTTAAAATGAAAAATTATGTTTGTGCAAAATCCCACTAAAGGTGGGATGGTCATCCTTACTCCTACCAGAACACAAGCAGTGAGAGAGATCCACTTCAAATCCAAACAGTTAGAAAAGGATAACTAGAGCTCACTTGGGCAAATTATATTTGCATACACTCTACTGTAAACAATGTGTGCAGAAGGGAACATCTTAGCATCAATTACAATATAAGCCTAATGGACAGAAAATTAAATCCAGTTCTTTTTCCATCTTTGTTTTTTTTTTAATTTTTTTTTTTTCACTTTTAGATGTAGAGCAAAATCCTCCATTTGGTTGAAATCCAGAAATGAGAAAAAACCCAAAAATATCAGCTAGGTTGAAAGCTAAAGAAAAGGTTTAAATCGAACTGTTGCCTCTCACTAAAACCACAAAAGTACAGAGGCACTGCAGCAGCTGATGTCAACCCACAGGTAATTTTTACTGTTTGCATTGAATTTCTCCAAGTACAAGTTCATACTGAGAGATACCCTGGCGGTTTTAAATTTTTATGTACAATTACTGCTCCATTCAGAAACGGGGACGAGTGCTCAAATATGGATCACAGAACCCAGATCCACTTGGCCTCAGAAGATCATGAAACCTGGAAGGCAAAGGAGGGGTTGAAAGCACTAGAAAAAGTTTGTTACAAAAGGATGGTCACAGGGCTCATTACGGGTTAGTGAACACAGACACTAAATAGGCTTCTGGAATATTTTTTGTTGCGTTTTTTTTCCCTTGTGGGAAGTAATAAACATTCTTATTTTTACTGAGATGAAGCTGGGCACTAATGCCTTGAAGACTTGATAAGTCACGTAATCATCAAAATGTACCCTGACAGCACAGTCTGGTCTTTCTGATAAGACAGTCCTTTGCTGCAACTGAGCACCATCTTATGGCAACTGGATAAATCTGACATGGAAAAGTCAGAATTCTGCGATCATAAATGTGTCTCAAAGCACCTCCTTTCAGACTGCCTTTCCTTCCTTCCACTTGGGTTCTTTCTTCCATAGTTGCTTTTTCAAAAGAAATAGTTGCCAAGTAACTTCAGTATCTTCCATGTGCATTTTCCACATAACCTTCACTAATTCACACCATACAGAACATCATGCTTGGACACAGTACTCATGTTTCTCAAGAACACAGAAAGCAAGACCATAACCACAGACCAAAAAGACTGCATGACCACATGGAATTACCCCTTCACCAACCTGGAAGTGTCTAATGGGACACAATAGAAAAGGTATCACAAAGGAGTCAAAGAATGTTATATTGCCACAACTTTTTTTGCAGAAGGTACAAATCACATGCCATCACAGAGACACACAATTTTTTCAAGTGTAGTCAGTGCAACAAGAGATATCTTTTGCTTGCTCTCCATCAAATACTGTCTTTTGTGATGATGAACAGGATGCCTTACTTTATATAAAAAGTCATTAAATTTCAGTCAATTAAATTTTAATTGACTTGCTTTTGAAAAGGGTTAAAAGATCTGCTTCTTCCTTTATTTCTTTATCTTGATAACAACCCAAAATACAATTGTTCAATAATCCTCTAAAATGTAATGACCAAATGTTGTCTTGGATACATTAGTGCAGAAGTTCTGTTAAGTGGAATCATTGCTCTGAGTGTGGTTTGACAGGGCATAGTAGAAATGACTCATCTGAAAATATACAAATGTTTCTTTTGTGAAATGTGATCCCACATAAATTTTTAAAAGGTCACACAATTATAATCTGTTAATAATACAAGATGTGATCCTGAGAGGCACTAAGTGCACTTAGTTCCCAGCACAGTCAACGTGTACTTGCCACACCACAATTCTGAGCAGAGCGAGGCCCACAGTGTAAGTAAGTTCATACATCCCATTCCCATTGCTGCCCCGAGAAGGGAAAGTCCCTTGAACATCACTGATATCCCAGCTTCTTGCAGATCCAGGGGAGAAAGCAACAGAATTCTCTGGAGTTTTCATCAGCACAGAAACAGGCAAATGAGGAGAAAAGGGATTTAGATCTCTCTACCTTTTCCCACAGATCTCTGCAAAACAAACTCAATTGATATCTCAAACCAAACAGTAAAGCAAATCAGAATGTCTATCTTTTGTTTGCCATGGCACAAGAACTGTTGAACAGAGGAAAAAAAACAAGCTGAGTTTAGCTCTATCAGCTGTTTCCTGGGGCTCAGTCCTTCCTTCCTCCAAGGGGTGCCACTGCCTGCTTTGTTCTCTTGTCCAGCTGTTCCTCCGCTCCTTCAGCAATGGCCTTAATAGACCCTGCAGGAATGCAGGAACAGACCACAGAAAACTCTTCTCTGCACACAAGCTAATAGGCCCTAGATGTAGAGGAGAACAACTGATCTGCCTCTGTCACTCACTTTACAATGTTCATTTTTCTCCCAAGAGCCACTGTGAGGAGGAACAGAGCATCACCTAAGAGTCACACAGAATTGTAGTTCCTCCACACTTT
Source organism: Podargus strigoides (assembly GCA_028020825.1). Lineage (NCBI taxonomy): Eukaryota > Metazoa > Chordata > Aves > Caprimulgiformes > Podargidae > Podargus > Podargus strigoides. The sequence goes on from CM051628.1 coordinate 16,035,426, forward strand.
CCTCACATGTTCATACAGCAACAAGAAGCCAGTTGATCAAATGAATAGGCAACTATCTTTTAAAAGAAGATAAAATCAGATCTAATTAGGACAAAAGGCACCCTTGAAAAGTCTCACTGAACAAAGACTTTGGCATATTGATAATGCTTAATACAAGGAAGAATGTTACGATGGGACAGCCCATCATAAATTGATGGGCTACTGATTGAGAAAAACACAAGGAGGACTGTTCAGAGTACCAGGAAAAGACAACAAGGAAGACTGTATAGGAGATTAGGAGCTACTGAATCCCACAGTTTACATAAAATTCAGGATCAAAGTTTTTTTTCCTTTTCACATAGGGACATAATTTTAACAGGAAAAGCTGTCTGTCTTAAAAAAACCTCACACAGGGAAAAGCACAAAAGGGATAAAACAAACTTTTGCTATATTAGAAAGTAAGGAAACAAAATTACCTCTGGGTTCAAAGTAACTAACTGGAATAGTAAAAAAAAAAAAATCTACAGTTGGTTTTTACTCTTTTTAAGCACAGATATCATAGAATCATTTTGGTTGGAAAAGACCTTTAAGATCATCAAGTCCAAACATTAACCCAGCTCTGCCAATTCACCACTACACCATGTCCCTCAGCACCACAGCTACATATCTTTTAAATACCTCCAGGGATGGTGATTCAACCACTGCCATCAGTAATCATTGAAATCAAGGAAATTGCACAAATGAAAGAGAAAGCCACTTCTTTGACAGTAAGGGCAGCCTGCCTCTGTGCTCACACTTGGAAAAGGAAATAGATACTGTTACAGCATGTTTTTCAGTTTAGATTCATGCTATTTGAAAATCAAAGGGATAAATGGCTTGAGTAAGTACAGTCCAGTAACTGGGCACCAATTTTAACTCTGGACTCTAGAGCATCTTCCCTCTTTCTTCCTGTGTAAATCACTACCTTTGCCTCAGATCCCCATTGTAGATAAAACCTGCTAACATCCCCACTTTAGCGAAGTGTCATCAGAAGAAACATGCATTCACAGAGGGTGAAGCAATCAGACATTATAGGGATGAAGCATACAGGACAAGCAGAACACGGTACAGACTCATAACCACAGAATTAGAATCCAAGAATTATCAGAGTTCTCTAGTCTTCCTGTAATATGATTTCCCCTTTAATTTTCCTTTACATTTCTCCTGAGTGTTTCTCATTTATTATTTAATGACCATAGAATATTCCATAAACAATATTAATATGTGAGAAAATTCTCCATCTACATAGCTTTGTATATATTTTATGAAGCCTTTATAACAAATGAAAATACAATATCATAGCACAATGTAGGTGGCTTTCTCAAAAGGGGGACATCAAAGAGAAATTCTGTGTTTGGTGCCAGAGTGACTGAGGGAACTGGGCTGCAAGGCGTCCCGAGAAGGGTAGTGGCCGTCCTGTGCAGGTACAGCTCCTGCAGGTTAAGCAGAGGGCTGGATGGTTACTGTCTATCACTGAAATCCATGGGATTTCATCCACCTTATCTTTCAGGATTATGACTAATGTTGGAGGTAAAACTCTTTAACATGCAAATCCAGGAAGACAGGTACTGGGTGCAACAGACCAAGGGTGCATATGGCCAGTTTACTGTCTGTGAATTGGCCAGGAAACAGATGCACAGGGAAGACTCTAAGAACCTGGTGTGTACATTGATATTTCTCTAATACTTTCTTAGACTTCAACTACTTGCAGTTCAAGGACTTCAGAGACAGAAATAGTTTCTCTCAAAGTTGTCTTCCATCAATCGCCTGTTCTCCCCCTGAACCTAAATAAATTCTCAGACCCTTACAAAATCTTTTGCGAAAGAGTCCTGCAGCTTAACCACATGTTGTTTTCAATCGCTTGTGTCTATAATGTCAGGATTTTATTTTGTCTTCAAAAAAAAAGTGATCGTATGTTTGTTAACTGAAACTACTCATCCCAGTAAGTGGAATGTCACATGTGGTCCAACATGAACAGCAGTACTAAACTCCCCACCACCCCATAGCTTACATTGCCTGCAATACTACTTCTGGTCAAAGCTATAAAATCAACAGTTCAAACAATTACATTGTCAGCCAAATGTTGCACTTCTTACCCAATAAAATAAAAACATATTTGACAATGATGAACCAACAAGTGGCCCACTAAATCATTTACCAAAGAGATCATTCCAGAATGTGTATTTTTTTAATAATATTTTATAATAAATAACAAGCCTCAAGAGACAAAGGGACTAAACAGTAGTATTGAGCACTTACATAGCATTTTTCATGTTCAAAGAGCTTAATTAAGCTTTCTACCATCTCTAGAAACTTGATAAGGAATCTTGTATCTTGCTTTTTTTATAGAACATGCTATAGCATTTACTAACTGCCAGATTAAACTGAGTGAAGAACAAGGTTAGAAGTCATGCAAAGAGACTTGATGCTACACCTTAAAGGGCTCCAATGTCTTTTCCCAGACAGAAAGATGTGTCTCATGGGTGGCATGCCCTGTGTAGGAAAAGCATTTCATGGGACACATTGCAAGTGTAATCTTGTAAGTTTAGATAACTACAGTGTCCTTTCTGCCATCTCCAAAACTGCAGGAGGCAGAATGATCCCACAAAAACCATTTTTGCTCCCTTCATTCTCATGATCATGGCACTCATAGTGGATAAGGTTGCATTCTGTAAAGTATATGTTTCAGAGATTAAAAAAATCTTGAACATCTGTCATGACAGTGAACGTCATAACAGTTGTGATTATAAAAGTTTTTAAGAACAAAGTTCTGCTAGGAAAACACAATCATGTCATACTTCACAATGCATAAGCAGAACGGTGGTTATTTTTCAAAGCGCAAAGGAATAATAAATTTTTACAGAATCTTATCCAGTAAGAATGCCATGTGATAATGACCAAAGGTCAACTGTGGAATAGCTTGTGAGGTATTTTTTATTTCACAAGTCTGAACCCTCCTCCCGCTTCCCAACTGCCTTGAAATTAAACTGCAAGTTTCAGGAACATCTAAGTAGATTTCCTTCTGTTTTCCTAAGAAATAGAATCTTATAATAAACAAACATACAGGAGGTCAAAAGGACATTTTGAGTAAGATTTTAACCAAAACATGTTTTTCCTATAAAAATATTATTATGTCCTTCAAATATATAAAACATAGCACAGGAAAACTGTGAAGAAGCCTGAAGCCTCTTAAGATATGAATGCATTTTTATAAATACTAGAAAAATGTTTGTCTTATTTTTCACAGTTATTATGTCAATATTTAAGCTCTCTAGCTCACAAGCATCTGCACAAAGTACTTCATAATTTACATGCAACAGTTGCTCTGCACAAAAGTCACACCCAATCCATACCCAGTAAGGGCAGAAAGTTCTTCCCGAAATAAACAGCAAATACGCACTGCCTTCTGGAAAAATGGAATTAAGTCCCCTATATTCAGAGATGAGGAAGATATGAGTGCACTTTTCTCACAACCATTCTCAGAACATTAAGTAGTATTAATCTTTTGGATAAGGGCAGGAACATTTGACTCTCATACAAGTGAATTTTAAGTTGTATGAGAAAAAGTTGCAGAGCCTTCAGGAAAAAGGATGCCAGCTCAAACCAGAGGAACTTGGGATGGAGGGTCCTCATTTCTGTCACAAGCAAAAAGAACCAGTTCCAGAATCAATCAAGTCAGTACATAACTAATCATTTTGCCTATTCAAAAGCTACCTTTGCAGGCTCTCAGTTTCTCCTTGTTGCCTATTTCAATTATACAATACAAAGAGAGTACCAACATTTAAACAGATTATTGTAATCTTACAATACAATCTAGTTTACGCATGGTGACACAACAGAACAGATGCTACAGGCACATTTGTAAGAAAAATCATACTCATATTTCCTAAAGTCCTGAATAATTACATTATCATTGACAAAGTGTTTATTTCTGTTTCCAGTGATGTCAGGAAGAACTCTGCCAGAGTAAGTGTGCATACACACATTTCTAGGTAGACTGCACAGGTACATGTATTTATCATGAGAAGATCCCATATAATCCATGTTTGTTTCACAAAGAAAAAATATACTGTGAGTAGCTTTCGGCTGCCTTCTACCTCTTTTATTTCCAAGACTGTTATTGTTCAAACTTGTGTATTTTATTTTAAAAAAAGCTTAAAAAATTCTCCACTCTGAGGCCAGCTAGCACTTCACAAATACAAATCAGCACACCTTAGTGAAATTGAAGTTTTCTAAACTCTGAAATTATTTCTGTACCAACTACTTACAACTGCCTATAAATGTTCAAAATAACATTCACATAGAAAGCCAGGTGTTTCTTCTTGCTGCTTTAGCAACTGAAAAGAAAGGGAGAAAACTAAGATTGAGTATCCAAGTCTTTCTAGACCTTTGTAAGAAGCATTGTTTCTGAAAGTAGGGCATTTTTATTAATAACAGTTACAGACAATTGGTACAGTGCACACAGATTTATCAACAGGAGTGTATGTATTGACAATACTTAAAGGATACCAAGGGTGGTACGTCAATTACGTAAGTATCATTAGATGCACAATGCTTTTTATAAAGCATAAACACAAATTACTTTATAAGACCACCACATTAAAGTCACACATCTAAAATTCACAAAATCTTTCCACCCACAAAGAAAATAATGTTTGCCTGGTAAACAGTACATAAACATTAGTTTCATAGAAATTTTCACTGAAAACTTGGAAAATGTCTAAACCAGGAACTTGTTAACTAGCCTATTGCTTGTGCCATGTGACAACTTAATCACCTAACAAGACTTACAAAAGGGATTTATGGATCCTCCAGCCTATGTATGGGTGATGTGAATTTATTTATACGTGACAGGCTAGATATTTTTTTTATGCTTTGAAAGTGGAACAAATTTATCTTTAATGGCTTGTACACTCCTAAGAGGTGTATAAAACTTTTAGAATGCATTGAAATACTGTATTTTTTTCACCTCTAATGAAATAAATACACAGATTATATACTATATATATAATATTTTATATATATAATATATACATGTTATATATTATATTATATATATTATATAATATATCATATATTATATACTATTCAACCCTGTATAAGGAATGATGAAAGTTATCACGTTTCTACTTCATAATATACAGCAAAAAAAGAGTTGTAGGAAAAAAAGGCAGAAAATCACTGCTTTGTTTCACTCCTTACGATGCATTAAGAGACATTTGCATACCAGCATAGTTACAGTCAAAGGCATGGAGATGAACATCTTTTATGCAAGTGCCTAAGATCAGATGTCAACTCCACATTCGTTTACTTGGCTCATCCAATATCTATAAAAGGTATGAAAGAGTATTCTATTGTATTTTGCTCATTTAAAAGGCAGATCCACTTAACACCTGAAGAACTAGAGAGATCATGAAAAGATCTCAGGAAGAAAAACACAAATCGCTGACAGATATTTGTAGACAGTTGTTGGAAAAATCTTTAATTATTTTACTTTAGCACTACTTAGTTTACATGTGTAGAAAACAATTTGGAGGAAAGCAATCTATTTTAAAAAATGCACCATTCTGCTGCTTTGTTTAAGAGTATGAAACTAAAACAGCATCTCCAGACTCAGAATTAATACAATCTCAGAATAAATACAAGGGTATCTTACATTGTAGAAATCTGTTCAGTGTGAGTAAACTGTTAAAACATGAGCCAGAAAAGCGTATTACTTTTTCTTCCTCTGAACATAAGGAATTCAACAGTTGCTGCTATTGATATTTCTAAGATGAAAAACAAGAAATAAAATCCAAGATCAACCAATTCAAGCTCAAAAGCTTTCATTAGACAGCAGAACAAAGAAGAAAAACCCAACTTTTTAAATGTATCACCTTACAGAAGGACCACAATAAATTCAATTTTTTAAATTACTTCTACCTTACATTTAACAAATAAATTGTCTTAATTCTTCATAATATGTGTAAGACTAGCTAAGTAAAATTTGTCTTAATAGATGACATTAATTGTATCAGATAGCTAAACCATGGTTTCATTTGGTACTAGGGATATTAATTACTTTGAGGCAGTAGAATGACTTATGAATATGATTAAAGCGAAGTTAGACATTATTGTCATAGTGCAATAGAATAGTATTTTAAGTATAATATTGAAGAACCAGGTCATAAAAGGGGGTTACAAGACTTTAAAGTCACAACTGCTGGAGATACGAATGAAGTTCCATGTATTACAACATATATCCAAACAGAAGGATTCTTTGCAAATGGATAAATAAATTGAAATGACAAGGGTTTATGTTACAGATCAATAGTATTTCCCCTATAATTAGTGGCTGAAAATTCTAAGCCTTAAATCGTCAGTTCAGACCATCATCCAAAACCTAGAAACAGCTTTATGATGTTAGGCACTTCACTCAGATACACAGTACAATCGAGATTTGGCCTAGAGGAATATATTTCAAGCTTTAGCTTATAAAATTGCCCTTATAAAACCATGTCCACAAAATGGTGCAACTGATTAAACTTAATTTAATAACTCTGTCTTGGATCCACATATACTTTTGGGTGAAAATACCAAAACCTATACAAATATCTTCTCTCAAGATGTTTTAAAAGTTGTAATAATTTGGCAGTTAGATTCAAAAAGTATGCTATGATACAAGCTCTCTGCCAACTTTAAGTCACAATATAATTATGACTAGTAAAGAAAAATTAACAGCACCATTTTTATTTTATTTCATAGGTACATGGTGAAGCTTAATGCAATAAATTTTGTAAACTTATTCTTAGGTCTTCCTGTATATGACATTATTAAAAACAACAGTAATATCTACCTCATACAATGTAGTAGCTTTCAAATGACTCAAATAGGGTCAGTTTACAGAAATGCAAAATAATACTAGGAATTATTACTCATCTAACTCCCTCACAGTTATGATACGGAAAATGAAAAAAAATCTTTTTCTGTATAATACACTACAATCCTGTATTACATTATTCATTGCAGCTTTTGCTCTAATAAAAGCACCTGTACAATGGTGAATAGTACTTCTAAAAACAATGAACAACAACAGAAGAAATATTATTACAACAATTTGATGACTTTGTCATAGAAAGTGAGGAAGAACAACTGCCTTGACCACTACTGCTTTGAGATTCTACCCTAATGCCAAGAGAAGTGGTTAGCAATTTCTAAATATACTCTTGGACACAATTTTTTTTCTGATCATAATTGCCTGCATCTATAACTTGTAAAACACTGAGGTTTATAGCTTTATGTTCCCTGATCAAAATGCCATCCACACAAACAAAACAACATTCCCATTTCACAGAAGTTTTAAAAGCCTGCCTTAGCTTTCACAGAAACTGTATTTTCATATCCAAAACACACTGGAGTCTCATTTTAAAATTATTTCCTACCTAAAAATACATCGGTTTCCATATTTTCTTTCACTGAGAACTAAAAACACTCATAATACAAATTTTTTAAATTGCCAGGAAAAAATACATCCTTCCAACTACCAATTACTGTATTAAGTACAACATCAAAAGACACGTGTACTTTAAGCGTGATGCAAAAGGTTACCAGCAGGTCTCCTACTGAATTTCTACAGAGTAACCTAAAAGACTTAAGGAGTTTAACATAAAGCAGTTAGACCAGTTTATAATGTTGCTTCAATTTGTTCATATTCTTGGTGTATTTCAGACACATTCACTCATTATATACATCTTTTAAGCTTCAGACACTTCAGGAGAAATATGTTTTTTTCGTAATTAAGCTACATGAATATCTATTTCTTGTGTAAACCTCCTGAAATTATTACAAATCTGGCTTAGTTTGGGATGACCACAGGCACATCTGAAGTGCTGCACACTCTAATTCAGACAGCAAAAAACAGTTGGTCATCCATCTCTTTCTTCCTACACATACACACACACAGAGGCATGTACACTTGCAAACCGTCATCAAGTCTGCTAACTTTCTCAGGAATTAATCTGGGGAGAGAGGAAGGCTGGCAATGGTTTGTTGTGCAGCACCATGAACACCTGCAATACAATCAGTAGCATCACTTCAGAGTGATCTGGAAGAAAGAGTAATCTGGAAGAAACTGTATTCTTGTAGGAGCAAAAACTGAATACAGAAGGAGTCATATCTTTGACTGCAGCTCATTATATAAACAATTGGTTAAATTCTTGACTATGCACTGTTGCTCAAGGCACAAGGCATCTGTGTTAGCCTCCCTGAAATGATCAGTTCAAGAGTTTACCTTAAGACAAAAAACAGGGCAATTTGATTCTACTGTTTCTGTGCAAGATAAGTGATTTTACTACATAGTGTCTAGAGAGTTAATTAACCAAATCTTCTTACCACCTGTCTCTTAGAATGAAATGACCACGTAAGGTCTTTAGCAAAGAACAAATCCCAGGGAATTAAGTCTTGGGCTCATAATGCATTCAAAATAGAACAGCCTCCCTTCCCACTGCCCACGTTCAACGAACTTGTACTCACCCTCTGAGTGATGCTTTTTCCCTCTTTGACTCGCACGGCCAATCCAAGATCAGACAGTCTGCAATTGCCATTATCATCCAGGAGAACATTTTCTGGTTTCATGTCGCGGTATATAATCTTGATAGAATGGAGATGCAGAATCCCACAGGTGATCTGAGCTGAGTAATAGATGACCCTGCTCATTTCCAAACCCCTTTCTCCCACATTGTAGATGTGATACTTCAGATCCCCTCCATTCATGAGGCTCATGACAAGACACAGATGGCTTTTGCTCTCAAAGGCATAAGCTAGTTTGACTATGAAAGGGCTGTTGACCTTCTCCAGGATCTCTTTCTCCAGTAGTGCCATCTTCTCTCCACCTTTCTTTTTCAACCTTTTCTTATCCAGTTTCTTGCAGGCATACATCTTGCCAGTATTTTTCACCTGGATGGCACAAACCTAGAGAAGCAAGATGCATGAGGAAAGGCAATGAAAGAATTTTACACATACAGACTGGAATATCAAGGGCATCAATAGGCAGGAACTTGGGAATCACAGATGCCTGTTAGTAGCTGCTCATGCTAACTTCTGTGGCAGAGTATATTAGCAGAGAAAATAAGAAGAAAACAAGCACACAATCTGCTCTGTTCCAGACCAGTACATGGTGGACGCTATGCAGAGTTCTTGAGGACTCCATTAGTAGACATATGTTAGCAAACAAAATGAACAATGACCACGACAATAAGCAGCACACACAGCTTGCATCTGTATAGCTAAATTCTCTCCCCCCTCAAAAAAAAAAAAGGCAGCCTTATTCATACTGTGTTTTGGGAACAGATCCTGATCTCTACTATTCCCCAGACTGCACCCAAGAATTATCTGGGAGTGTGTGAGCCAGCACAGGCTAAAATGGTGCCAAGGAGCCAACTAATAATTAACTATATGGACAGTCATGCAAGCTTTTGTAAAGCAGCATGGTTTTTTACTAGCATTGATACAAAACAAAAAAAATTTAGAGCAGCCCTTCACTAACAGGTATCTGGAGCCTATATCACAGTATAGATAACACAAATCCAGCCAATTTCTAGGAAATGGACAATCTGAAGGAACTAGTTTTACAAAACCATATACAATTTCTTAATTCATTGCCAAGTTCCTCCTTGAAAACACATCTGCTAGACTTGAAAGGGGGGTGACCCACGTCCTTAAACGTACAGCTCTTACCTCTCCAAAGCCACCTTTGCCCAGCACTCGGTACTCATAGAAGTATTTCTCTGTTATCGGCTGCTTCTCAAAAACTTTCCATCTGAGAAATTTTTCATAGAAGGGGCTGTTCTGGAAGTCCTGGAAGGGCTTGCCTCTAAGGAGGAGTTTGGCTTCCTCCTTGGCCAACCCAATGATATTCTCATAGTCTTCTGCAGTAGCTGCCTGGCATTTGCTGGCCAAATCAGAGCTTATGAAAGCCAGATAGCTTTTGGAGTCTGCCTTAAGAAAATTGGTGACCATATCCTCCATGGTTCTGCTCTTGACATTTTCCTCTGCCAACTCCCAGTTTGACACCTCATCCAGGAAGTCCCTAGCTACCAAGTGTTCTGGCACTGTCTCTAAGAAGTCTCTGAAGAATTTCTTGCCAATGGGCTGCTGCTCACAGATGCTGTCGTAATCAGCAACCACGGACTGTCTAACCTCTCCACACTGATCAATCCTGGGCAGTGAGAGGCTCTTACGTCTCTTTTGCATCTCCTTGGCATCTCCATCTGCACTCTTCCTTGCCTGCAGATAGGCTGTGTTGGCAATCAGGTTGTCAAGCCCCCCCATGTCACACATCTTTGCAAGATCTTTGGGTGGCAGAGCCCGAGTAAGAAAAAGGGTGTAACTGACCCAAGTGCTGTGCTGTAGCTGCCCTGCACTTCTCCCTACTAGTGGCGTGTGGGGGCTTCTGAAAAACACCAGAGAGACTAACTGCTTTTGCATTAAATACCTGTCAAGGATTTTCACTAAGTACCTTTAGGTATATGCACCATTTGTGGAAAGTGATTGGTAAGAGGTTTCTCTGTAAGGAGCTTTGAGTTTGCTATGTATAGCTGAGGGATGACATCCTAGGCAAACCTTCTCACTGGCAGCACCAAATGCATACAGTTCAGATGATGTGTCTCAGAACGGGCCCTGACAACCCTTAAAAATACCAAGATTCCCTCTACAGCCACTGTCCTTGGCTACTGAGAACATGCAGAGATCCCTGCCTGCAATATACACACACTTCAAACTCAGTGGCACTCTGGCCACATTTAACAGGCCAGCCGCCCATCTCCCTTGCTCGACACAGAGAACACCAATGTACTAAGAATTGCGTAAGTTGGGATCTGGTTTTATAAAAAGCTTTTATCACAAATCTCCCATGCCTGAAACAGAAGTTGACACAGATGAACATGAGTCATTGAGCTTTAAATTATCACACAATTCAGTGCTTTGAGCATCCACACTTCCAAAACTCAAGTTATATTCAACACCAATGATTCCGAGCTCCACAGACACTTTGTGCAAACCCTGATGCCTCATGTGGCTCTATCTGAGCAGATTACATGCAAAGGTTAAGACCTGCTGCTGATCTAAAAATAATGAAACCTATACACGAAACAAGATATAGTTCTGACTTCATCTCCTACCAACAGAAAACAGAAAAACACTTCAAACGATCAGCCAAATCTTGTCAAGACACTTCCACATGTTATTGTGGCCTCAGTTTATTTTCTGTGCTGAGTTTTATGATAGTAAGAATGAGAAGGTGGACACAGTGTATGGCTGAGGTGGCATCAACAAAGGAACAAAGCTGATTATAATCAAGTGAAGGCAAATTCCACCTGACTTCACTGACTGGCTGCCTACCAGGAAGTCTGTGCTCCATTTTTTCCCCCAAAAGAATAAAATGCATATGCAGCACTTAGTAGGCTGAGCCTCCGTCTGCTGTGGGGTCATGTGATTTGGCTGCTGAACTTGAAATATAAGGAAGGTCTTATGGGAACAGGAAAAGCAGTTTCATGATTCTTTCAGTAGCAATGGAGTGAAGCTGTATTCTTGAGGTCAAGGTCAGGTTTCCTTTTCTTTTTTTCACTCTTAGAGCAAGCTGAAGAGCTGAACCACAAGTACTAAACATTAGGAATAAGAACAGGCACCTCTCAGGCTCCCTACAGTAAGTGCTAAGCCCTTCCTGGCTGCTTTTTGGCACTCTACTACTATGTAGTATTGTTTTTACATGCTTAACCCTGTCTGCACTGCATCCATTTGACATATAACTCATGCTTATATTCTACAAAATTACATTAGAGGTATGAGTGTTATTCTAGCTGTGATTGAGAGGGCCATCCATCACAAACTGCCATGCGTGCATGAGAACGCGATGTACTCTAAAGCAGAGTATTTGAAAGTCTTGCTTGTACAGCAATCGCTAATTCTGCCAGGTGAGTGCAAGCACAGGGCAGGAGAAGGTTACGTAAAGGGCTAAATAATGCAGCCAGCAGAGTAAGCAAGACTGAAAAAAGTCAAAGGAAAAAATGCAGAATTGTGCTGGTGGCTTTCCTGAAAACAATGCCCACAGCAATATATTCCTGCCATTCCAGAAAGGCAAGAAAGGACGTAATAAAAGCTTTAACTTCAGCTCCTAAAATTCAGCAGAGTTGTTTTCACTTCTAGCAAGAATGCTACCACAGCCCAAACTTAGTGTAGCAGTACAAATGACTGGTAGTTGGGGACCTACAGATGAACTCAAGCTTATACCAGCTATTGATTTATTCATGTCTAAGCAAATCAAGAAAACACTTACTGTCTATGGTACCTGCATAAGAAAGACACATTCACAACTCCAAAAATAATTCTGCTCTGTAAATTAGAAACTTTCCTGATTTCTATGGAACATAAGCTTTCTCTAAAAAGAATATAACTTCATAAAAAGCAAAGTGAAACAATATGATCTTTGGACACACATTCATTACTCCAGTCACTTTTGAGGAAGACTAGCTCGATTTATTAGCCTGAATTATCCAAATCTGCCCAGCATTTATTGAACAGTGGAAAAAACTAGATCAGCATTACTCTATTAGTCAATAACAGCTATTTAAGTTAGGGTCACGTACTCATAAAACAGTACGTTTGGGTGAGAAACAAATCTGATTTATTTTCCACATACAAGAGATGAACAAATTCAGGAGTAAAAGTGGGTATGCTAATTAAGAACTATGCTAGTGGAATATGAGGGTATGATTTGGAACAGAAGAAAAGTTCTCTGATGCAAAGCTCATAGAAAGACTGGGACTTACGCTAATCTTCTCTAAATCACAAAGAAAATATGCAGGACTTAAAATTCATTACCTTGTATTCTAGGTCAACCTCTAATTACTGGTCAACAAGATACTTGTAATACACAAATAAATATACACAAATATCAGCTGCTTTGATTTCAACATTAACTTTCCTCATCCTTTATTTGTGTGAATGCTTGTTTGAGCCAATACTTTGGAAAACTTTTCTACTTGACGTGAACTGAGAGCAGGGTAGAAATTACTTTGGCACTTTCCATATTCACCTATAAACCAAAGCAAACTGAAGGACGAAGTCCTCTGATGGGACTAGATGGAACTAAAAGACGTTAGAGGATGGTGCCTGGGACCAAATTCCGACAGAGAAAATAGGTGATAGGTAAGATAAAGCTTAACTTCTGCAGCTAAAAATTATGTCCACATCCAACCAGATTGTCTTTTGCGATCATTTTAGGAAGAAACCTTTTAAACAGAAAAGCTAAGATGAAACATTCCGCAACAAAGTAAATGCTATAGGCACTTCATTACTACTGTTAACCTATTTTATATTTGTTTCCAATTTTAAGTCAGACGTCATCTGGGATAACAACCGATGAGACACAGCGTAACAGTGATACAGAGGATTTTTTTGATCTCCGTGTGCAATGAGACAAAACTATATTTAAAAAATTCAAAACATTTTAAAAACAATATTACAAGTATTAAACAAAACCCCAGTAATCTGCATGTATGCTTGATGACACAAAGATTGACACAGGAACTACTTTATACTGTGAAGATAAACCTCTTTAAATATACTCAAACAGAACTAGATAGAAATATATCTGCTGAGAAATGCATTAATCTTAAACATTTAAGATTATAATTTTGAAGTAAATAATGATATGCATGTAATATTGCTTATATTTTGCCCAGGTTTATTAACCATTTTATTAAGCCTGAATTTGTTACAGACTTAAAGCAGTAATTCAACCTATTACATACATTAAAAAAAACAGCATATGTTCAGATTAATAGTAATTACTTTGGATATTTAGGGAAAAGACAGAGGCAAGCACTGAAACATTTGTAAGAAATAAAATCACGATTCATATAAAAAAGATGACATATTGACGATTTTCACAAAAATGAAACAATGCCTTCTTTCACTTCCAAAACATTGTAACCAGTAACATGATGATAAATTTGTATTAACTCATTTTTCAAGAAAGCACAATTTAACTTTTCCCCTAGATTTAATTAGTACCTGCTTTCCTTGGGATATTTAAATTATCAGTTTTGTTTGCGTTCTATATTAGTCAGGTAACCAGTGAGATTGTTTATGCCCCTCGTTAACTCATACCAAATAAGTGTCTTTGTACCAAAAACCTCCGGATTAAAAAATACGTTTCCATGACTTTAACAGAAACAAATTAAAAAATTATTCATGTGGTTAAATTTTAATCCTATGGTTGCAGAAATCATGTATATAATATTATATAGAAACAGAAATACAACAAAACAAAATTTTCTAAAGTCACAAAGAAAATCTAAATTAGAAATGTTTAGTATAGTGATGCCAAAAGCACATAGCAAATGCTTTATACACTAGTTATACACTATTCATTTTAAATTAAAAACCAGAATACTTTCTAAAAAACTCACCGACTGTGGTTTCGTATGCAATATTACTTAGAAAACAATTTCTTTATCCTGACAGTAAACTATGCAGCGTATTAGACTCACAGGTAAGGTCGTCCTTTCAAATTACTTCATATATCTATGCAAAAACATTAAATAAACTGTATTTAGGGTATAATCTGCACCACCATATTTCTATGCTCTGATACAGTTAACACTCAAATCATGACAGATACACTTGTTAATGCAGCATCTCATTGTGGAAATATCTGCAGTAAGACTGACCACTGCTGCCTCGTACAGCAAAGAGCATACAACAAAACTACACTCTTCTGGTAGCAGATAAACTAAATAAGTCATGCCACGATTGACATGTTCCATTCTTTTGTATGAGCATATGGCATAAGACATACACTATTTCAACAAGTTTAACAGAAATAAACTTCCAGTGTTTTTATTTGCCTATTCTCTGGACTACCCAGTCCTGCTGGCAGAGGGGACAGCGATTATTCTGTTTCACCCACAAGGACATGCAGCAATTGTGGAAGGAATGATTGCACTCTCCCCAAACCACTGAAAGAAAAGAAAGAACATGTTCCAGTCACAGCTGTCCAACACCTCAACAAGATCCAAACTATCATTCTCAGATGTTTATAACCACGGCAAGCTTTAGAGACAAAATGTGTTGTCACTGATTATCCACTGAGATTGGATTACTATGGTCATTCTGGTAAGTCAGTTCTCAGTCATCAATCCTTTTATTTATTTCCAATTAAAAAACACAAAATGCATACATTCTCACCTTCTTCTGTAACATGATACAGTTTTGTACATGTATAAACACATTTGTCAGTTTGTCCAGGAAATAAGTGCAACTGTCAATGTTCTTTACCTTTCCCAGTACCAAAACATAGTCAATGTACTACTGACTCACTATCACACAAAAGCATACCACCAAATTCTCGTCTGAAATGTAATGTTTTAACTTAACTGTATGACACTGAGGAGGCACGTTTGCCATAGCATAGAGCCACAAAATGGGATCTTAAATCAGAAGTCATTCACAGGCTACAATAATTTCAACACAAAAAGGGTTATCTATTGTCCACCAGCTCCTGAATAGTATTAGTTACCTTGCTTTTTTCCCTTTTTAGTTCACATTTTCCTTATTGGAATACAAGGTTACCGATCAAAGCAGTGCTGTAAATTTTGCCTTTTTTTTTTTTCCTAAATAGGGCACTTAACAAGTCAATTAAGATATCTGGAAAGGAAATTCCTGTTCTCATTAAAATAATCATCAAAACCAACAGGGGATTAAGTTTGAGACAGTATACTTCAAAACAGAAAGAATAAGGGTGTGGAAAGGTTTAAAAGTTGACTTAAAGGTTTACAGCAAACTCTCTGAGACAATTTTGACTATTTCTGATTTAAATATATCAGAACTAAATTTGCTTTTGTAAATGTTGGTATGCAATTGAAAGTATGTTTATGTTTAAACAACACTACAGCAAACTCAAGTGATTCCACTTTTTCAAATGAAAAGTGAACTAGCAAGCAATTGCCTCCATTATGTTTAAATTAAGATTAGGAAAAATACCACTTTCTAACTCAGACAAATGTTTATTTCAGGATAAAGGATTTTTATTGGTAT
This sequence comes from Podargus strigoides, assembly GCA_028020825.1. Taxonomy (NCBI): domain Eukaryota; kingdom Metazoa; phylum Chordata; class Aves; order Caprimulgiformes; family Podargidae; genus Podargus; species Podargus strigoides. The sequence goes on from CM051628.1 coordinate 16,051,518, forward strand.
TACCACTGTGTCTTCTGGCATGAAGCTCAGAGAAGAAAAAAAAAATTAGCTTTTTCCTACCCACTTCAAAAGTGTACATTATGCTCAGGGTGAGAGAAACAAACCTCTCAGCTGTGCATGTGTTGACTCCACATTTGAAGATGTTTTGTTCTACAGCACGTCTGAAGTGAAAACTAATTTTATTAGTTCTCAAAAATAAAGCATAAATTACTAATGTAAAAAGATGACACAATGTAGAGCAAAACACCAGTTTACTCTTGAGCATTAATAAAATCAGTATTCCCTTTAAACTTTAACATGCACCCTATTGAGAGAAGCTTCAATTGAAAAACAAGAGAATGAAATCACTACATACCAACACAATCTTCTTGTTTGTTTTCAGCTTGACATCTAAGACAGGCATCTAAAAGTAAACAAGAACAAGACTCAATCTGATTCTCAGGATTCCATCTCAAGAATAGGTTTGTCAGAGGAAAATATAAACTCTAAAATCAATTTACAAAGGTAAAAATCCCAAGTTTTGATGTCTATTTTAGCCCTTTAGCATCAAATAACCCCCTCTAAATTTTAAAACAGTGCACATGACAATGAAATATTTATCTGAAAGAGATCAGAAGGACTATAAACTGTCCAACAAGTTTTGTTTATTTTCCATTGCTTTGGTATTTTCATAACTTCTGCTGAAAAAAGCCTTCTCCATTTTGTAGATATAACAACCAGCAGATCTGTGCCAAGGCACTCAGGCATATTAAGACTAGAGCAAGCACAAAGCCAAACCCTAATTACAGGACTTTGTTTTTCAGATGTCAGCATATCCTTTTAAGGAAATCATTCACAATTTTGATTTTTTTAGCCTGTACATCTCTCACCACAACCCCCACCTCCTACTACTTTCTATATAGTAGTTTTCCTTAATAAGTATGTGCATGTAACTTTCATAAGTCACATACACAGGCAAACATTTTGGTCAATTTGATAAGTGAATGGATAAATATGGAACAGTATCTAACTAAAAATATTTATCATCTTTATGCACTCCAGTCTGTGGCTATAGGACTGGATGGCAGGTTCAGGACTCGGTAAAACAAAGTGACAACTTCCAGGCTTAGTACTGTGCCACACACATACAGTGGAAAAATGCCTTTGTTTCTCCTTTGCCCCAACACGGTCTGTCATAGATACATGTGCACATACCACACATGATAGAAAGTGTTCAACTATTACAGAGGCAAATACATCTTCATCTCCTCCAAAGAAACAGTAATACAGAAAACTGTCCTGCAGGATGAACCTGGCCTCTATGTTACTAGTTGGACCATATTTTCTTAGAGGACAGGAACATTAACGTGCTAGAGGAATTTAGATTTGAGAATTTTTGCTTTCTCTGTCAGATACGTCTAGTACTTCTATTTTAGATTCACCTACCCAGACATTCCTCATTTGCTCAGGTAATAAACAACAGAGAGAACAGAAACTCTGAAATAGCTGCCCTTTCCTCACCAAGGTAAAAGTGAAGCAGTAAATACAAGTTCCCTGTTGTCTGTTCCTGTAATTTATATTTCCACAGTGTCTTAAGGGCCAAGCTACGGGAAAGATTCAGCCAAACTGCTTCAACTTACATCATGGTACATCAAAGCAAATTGATCTGGGGTCACCTCAATATGCGGGCCAGTAAGCTGTGGTGGACTACTAGTCACTATAAAAATAGTTTTCATAGTCTAGCCCTAGATTTGCAGTTTCAGACAGAGAAGGAGCAGAGAGAGCCGAGGACAGAAATCACTGCAACTATAACAAGGTAAGCTGTCCCCACTCCTGCATCATAACCCTAAGGGTGGCAGTCTGCTAAAGGTTAAGCAAACCTAAGCCAGTACTGTGGTAACCCTGCCCTTCCCATCTGACAACTGCATTTTTGCTTTTCCTCCCCTTGTGTTTCTGTGATCCTTGAAGCCCACGCTGGTTCAAGGAGTTAAATGTAGAAAATTAAGCCAGCTAACACTTCCCTCCCTCGCAAAAATCAAACAAACTAACTTCCAACAAGTGCCAACTTAAGCTTGGCACTGCCTCCAACCTAAGGTTACTGCAGACGCAGCGGCTCTACAGGAGCCAGAGCGGGTCTGGCAGGGTCAACAAGAAATTGCTAAACTGAAGTCAGTAATGATCAAGTTTCACGTTCTAACAATGTGGTTTGTTCTCAAAAAACAGTTACCCAATTTTTTTTTAGTTTCAGATGAAAAACACTTCCTTGGTCTAGTTATAAAAAATTATAAATTAACTTTTTTTTAAAAAAAACCCAAACTTTTATAAAATACCTGAATAAGATTTTGTTCATTCAAGACTTTTTTATAGTGTCCTGTAACAAGCCAGGAAATACCTTCTTAAAGGTACAGCTTACATGGCAGATGAGGCCAGTTTCACATTTCTAGGGTGGCAGCTGTTCACCGTACAAAAGCAGACAATCTTCAACATGTGCTCACGCGAAAGGTGAATCTCTCACCATTTCAGTCTGGGCTGCATCTTTTTTCCCCTAGTACACCTTTCTGCCCTTTCTGTTCCACAGAACGTTCTCAGTAAAAACATGTATGAGAAATAACAGCATTGCATATCTCTGTTAAACCAAAACCTGGCTGGATTTGCAGTATCTCCCTCCCTGGTCCTGCAAAATCCAGGTGCTCTGCAGGGGTTGTCCTGCCAGGCCGTGCCAAGCCCAGCTGAGAGGACTGTTACGCCTGGGATGACTCGGCACAAGAGTCAAAATTGGAGATAGATATACAGTGGAAAATTATAAAGAATTTCCAAAGATCCAAGATAAATACCACATTTGTAAAAGATATCAGAAAACAGCAATGCCAGCCAACAATGAGGCTGCTTTCAAGGAGACTCCAGATTCAAACCCAGACAAACTAACCCCTTGCTTTGAACAGATTTTTCAGTACATTTGTGTGTGTTAAACTGGACTAGTAACTCAGACACTTGAGTAGAAGCATTAAGGGACCCTAGCTTAACAGATTTCGGAAATGAACTTATATGTATATCCACAACTGCTTCCTAAAAAAAAAAATAATAAAACCAGCAGCACCACAGCCTTCGGTCAGCTCGGCTGTAACTCAGCGCTTGCCCACAGCCAAGGCACAGACCCCACGAAGCAGGGCCCGTGAAACGCACCGGGCAGGCCGGGGCGGGGCAGGCCGGGGCAGCAGCCGAGGCCGGCCAGGAGGAGACGCTGCCCCGAGAGGTGTGCGCGGCCTCAGGGGCGCGCCCGGGCCTGCACCCGGCTGCGGCACAGGGACACCGCGGGGCCCTCCTCTCCTCAGGAGAAAGCGCGGAGAAGGAAGAGGAGGCGCGGCGGGGCCAGCCCCCCCTTCTGCCGGAAACCGCGTCTCTCCTCCGCCCGCCGTGCGAGGGGAGGCGGGCAGGCGGCCGGGCACCCCTCTGCCCGCAGCGGGGGCGGCGGCCATGGCGGCCGGGGCCTGCCGGCCGGCGCTTACCCATGACCTGCACTCGGCAAATGGCGCAGGTGTCGCACTCCACATCCCAGCTCCACATGGCCACCGCGTTCCACTTCTTCAGCGAGAACATCTTGTCGGGGGCACCCGCCTTGGAGCCGGCAGAGCCCGGGTGCGAGTGGGGGGCGCCCGGCTCGTCCCCGTCCTCCACATCGGCCATGGCGGAGGGGCGGGGAGGCGCTGCCGGCGGGGCCTGGCGGGCAGTGCGGGGCTGCAGCGCCACCCCGCGCCCGCAGCAGGCCCGGCCCGGCGCGGCCCTCCCCTCTTAATTGCTGATTAGTTCATTGCGATGTATTAAGGCACTGCAGGAACCTCAGTACGGCCGCACTGGGTTTAGAGGTTGGGCTGAACTTCGCCCATCAGTTTGCAAAGCCAAATGACTCCAGACAGTCACACTCACATCGCTGGCTGAGGCAAGATCTTAAATGTGAGTCAGTCCCCACTTGTGCTGCAGAAAAATCAGTTCATTCTCTATTCACTAAGCCACTATTAGAAAAGTCACAGAATCGCAGAATAGCCTTGGTTGGAAAAGTCCTTGAAGATCATTGAGTCCAACCATCAACCTAACACTGACAGTCCTCAACTACACCATATCCCTGAGCACTCTGTCACCTGCCTCAAACACCACCACTGCCCTGGGCAGCCTGTTCCAATTTCTGACAACTCGTTCTGTGAAGAAATTCTTCCTAAAAGTTGTACCAACCAGAGTACTTGTCCTCACAGTGTGTACAGTACCAGTCCAGTTCTGATCTGCATCAGATTGTGGTGTTAAGCTTTAAAAATGAGGCTTGAGAAATTCTCTCTCTCTACCACTTTAAAAAAATAACATCTGTGCTCAGCAGAAATGTTGCTGAGTTGAGGTTTCAAAATACTGACTTTTTGGTTTTGCCATTTTTACTTCATAACAATTGCTGCTGATTGTCACTGCAGCGTTACATATGATTATAAAGGCACAGGAATAATGATGTGCAAGAATATGATATGAGTCGAGTCAAAAAAGCTATTTTAAAGAAGGTAAGGGCAGAGACAGAAATTGGATTTCCTAATCCCCTTTTACCATTCAAAAATATCACTGCATCCAGATATGTAGTTTTCCTTGTAACAGAAATAACGATCATTTATCTCCATGTAATTCAGCTCTTAAAATGGTAACAGTAAAGTAATATTTACAAAATTAATGTGAAATTTCAAATTCATTTGAGAAAAAAGCAATTTTGGGTAACTTGAATGTTGTAAACCCTAATCAAGGTCAGATTTTCTTTACATTGAGGAACTAGAGAATCTATTTGTAGCACTCAATACTTCGAATTGGAATGCTTCCTACCTTCAGTTAGGCTAAATATAATCAATGTTAAAACTCACACTGGTTTGATGCTCTATACATAAGCTTATTTTCTCTTGCCTGGTATAGCAGACCACAACAGAGTTCAAGTTGCTGAGAAGAAAAGCAGCTCCAAGCCATTCTGTGGCACATGTATCAATCTCAGAATGAATTACTGCCAGCGTAGAAAAGGAGCGCATGGTGTATCCATCCAGCTTTGCAAGTGCTGTAATTGAAAGTGAATAGAAATTAACTTTCATATGTAATCACATCTTTTTATAGCCAAGGAAGACTTTGTGCAAGGTTTTTGAGTGTGTTTCTGAATTTTTAAAACATTTTAAATGTCTAAGTAGGATGCCTAAACAGTACTTTTTTTACCGTTTTTAACCGTAAATATAAACTCATTATTTCAGCTTGGGCAGTGGAAGACTGCATTTGCTTATCTCATTCAGACTTTACTGAAAATGTTCCATATTGAATATCTAAATATAGGAACTTGAACTAAGTTCCTTTCAGCACATCAAGTGATTGTTCAGCTATAATTATAGCTGCTCAGCCAATTGTGTGCTACAGAATGGGAAAAAACAACTTGTTTGGCAACTGTGAATGGGGACACACATAATAGTAGGTATCCAAGTTTGGAGTATTGCTTTATATTATACAATTTGTGATCAATTAAATTTCTGCAATAATTTCACACTAAGGATGCAGTGTAATTCATCAAGGATTGATTCTGGATTCTGATTGTCTCCATGTCAAATACGACTCATTCAAAGCTCCAAGGGTTCGACACCCAACTTACACAATTGCCATAATATAGTTTTCAGACTCATAATCCCATTTCAAATGAATACACAGATGCTTCTTCAAAGAACATTTTCATTCTCTATTCACCTTTTAAAACTCTGAATATTGCACAAACAGTGGTTTGGAAGCATGTACAATGCCTTTCATACATTGTCACAAATCTTTTGACAACAGAGATGTCTGGAAACGACCTGACTTTTGTGCTTTTTTTCTTCTTTCCTCTTACAACTTTCTGAGATTTTTGTTGTTTTTTCCACAGCTTGCTTACTCTGAAACATAGAATCGAAGATTATTTTTACTAATAACAGAACTGTTATGGAAATGTCAGTTTTATGATAATGCAAAGAACAGTTATGTAAGTGAGTGTGTATCTTGGCCAACTAATGCACATGCTGGATTGTATTATTACACTTACTGTTTGTTCTGTCAATAGACTAACATATATCAGAACGCTTAAGTACTGTGTCAATTTATCTGCCAAAGAAAAGGATTTAAGCAGAGTTCTGTGCCAAAACTGTTTCTTAAACTCTAGATCATCTATGCCCCTCTGTGTCGTTTTACCAACAGGAATATGCTAAACAGGGCTATTAATGGCCACTACTAAAAATACTGTTGTGGTTATAGCTGAGACCTCGGCAAGAACAAATAGTGGGGCTGCACCAGAGGAAGACAGCACAGGGAGTGGTACTGGATTAGCACTGTCACCTGCGACAACACTACCTCTAGTAGTTCTTAAGGTTTTACTGAAGCTGCCTGATACAATTGCCAAAATGTAAAATAGACTTCAATCTTAATATGTACAGTTTCTGTGAAACAGAAGCATGAAGTGTGCATCCAGAAATAAAAAAGAAACCAAACCAGGAATTTGGGAAACATACTGCATTTGTGGAATAAATAGCATACCACTTTTACACTGGGAGGATTTCACTGGAATGGAGACTGGAATGAAGAAATTACAGAAATATATTGCTATCCAGAGTAGCAAACGGAGACATCCCCATCATTTTCCCTATATTGCTGCAGATGTATGTGATTTGGCATGAACTTTATAGAAGTCCACGAATGAGTTCAGAGAAGCATCAATAATTCAGATTCTTAAATGCACTGTCCATTACTCATGTTGAGTGAAACAAATGGACATCATGACATCTAATTTGTATAAGGCAAATCTTAGCTCTTTGCTGAGCTGCTCTAATTAGTCTAAACCCTTGAAACTTCTCCATTCCTCATACAACACCCAAGCTCATCCATCTATCCTTCTGAAGCCAATGACACAAAGACCTCAGACTATCAAATTCCACACTAGATTCTTGTTTGCTAATTGTTTTGCTCTCTGGAGGAAAACTCAGTTATTACGACTCCCCGTGGACAGTGTGGATTTTCAACATAGAGGCTTGTCTCATATTCCATTTTTAATTTTTTTTTTAAAAAAAAAGTCATTGTGAAGACAAAATTATGCATCTTTTAACTGAGGTTAGCTGTTTGAGAATGGAACTGCATTCTGAATTGAAAATTGAAAACCAAGTTATGTTGTTTTGCTGTTACAAGGGGGCACAACCCCCAGCTGTTTTGAAATATTGACATCTCCTATAAATTGGAGTGAGGTAGTACAGTTTACGTTAATATTTTTAACCTTCCACCAATATTTGGAACCTGCCTAGTATCAGAATAGATCCCATTAGATACCATTAGCAAATTCTGCCCTCCAATGCAAAAAAACCAACAAAACAAAAAACAAAACAAAAAAACAGCAAGGGAAGCCACATAGTAGCTTGCCTTATGGAAACTCCCCTTGCTCACATGTTTAAGTTACTGGAAGGTATTGCATAGGTGAAGTTTTTCCTCTCATCAGTCACATTTGCAAACATGTCCTGTGTATCATGTCACTCAACACATTTTTTAACTTTGACCCAATTTTCTACTTCTAGATTTTGGCCAAGGTAGTGCTGTGGTATACGTATATACAATTCAAGTATATCCATAAATAATTGTAAAAATCAAAACCAACCAACCAAACCACACACACACACACAAAAACAAACACAAAACCAAAAAAAAAAGCACAAAACCCACACCAATCCAAACCAAAACCATGTAATTGTCACACCATGACAGAACAGTGTGCAGGGAAGACTTGACGAGAATCTGAATTTACTGCTTAGGAGGAAGCTAGATGAATTACTTTGGATGTTACAGAAATCACTGTATGCTTTACGTTTTAAAAAGTTAGATCTTTTCTGGAGTTTATCAGCAGCTTGTCTTTATATTTCCATTTTTCCACACCTTGATGCTTTATTTAATTTTATTTAGCTAGGACTGGGATTATTCCTGTTTCAATTTTAAGGTACTTGTACAATCAAACAGGTAATCTCTTACAAGAGCACCCTCTAATTTATAGCACGAGAGGGAAAGGTACAGGACTAAATATAACTTGTGAGGTAAACAATGAGCTATATTGCATCATTGTCATATGGAAAAAATGCTTGTACAAGACTCACCTTATACTGTCACCCTCTGCGGTGTCAGTGTACAACTCAAGATGATTAAACTGACTGAATATTTGACAAAGCATTTTTCTTGCATCTGGCACAATTTAAATACTTTTTAGTTACAGAAACTACAGGGAAATACTACTTCCTCTTGGACTTTTAAATTTGCATTGCTATACAATGCATTGCACCTTCCCATCCCCCAGCATGGAAAGAAGAGACTGAATTGTATATACTTACCTTTCTTTCACTAAGTACTCTAAAAGTATATGGATTAAAGACACACCATAAATGTCAGGTCTGAGCATTATCATAGATCACTTGATTTTTATAGGGTAGTTTTTTTGCTGTTGGATGAAGGCTTGCTTCTGCATCACCTAGCAACAACGTCAGTGTCCAGGAAAAATGAAGGCTGAGCAGGCGGTGTTAAACCCCATGGAACTCCCACCCCTAAGCTGCTTAGCCAGCTACTGAAGTAACCCTGCAGCAGGTAGAGTGTCTGCATGCTGAGCTAGGAAGAAAGCACTGCCTGAACACAAGTCTGGCTGGCTTTGAATTCTTCTGTTACATATACACACACGTCCCTCAAAACATCATCTTCTCTCTCTGCTCCCTGACACAGTGGAGTTTGTCACTGAAACACCAACCTGGAGTAAAGCAGGGGATATCTTACATTTTTTGAGAAACCAGAGCCAAAATCTTCTGTACTACTATCTCAGAGGGATCAGGTAAGATATTTTCACCTTTCAGTCTTGAATTCAAGTCACACAGTAGATCTACCTTAGTTGTTCTATGACTGATTCTCTCAGCTTTTTTCCCTGTGTAAGAATGACCAAAAATAGAGGATGAAATTAGGGAACAAAATCACACCCCCTTAAAGCAAATTAAATTGTCTGATTGGATTTAAACCCCTGTATAATTAATGCTTCTAAAATGAGAATAAAAACTTATATCCTCTTTTCTGGTGAAACTAGACTATATATAAAACTGCCACAGCATTTGCAATAGCAATTATGCTAAAATAATTATGACGTCAAACAGTTAAAAAGCTTGGTCATACAACTTTACGGAACATTGTATTAAGATTTATCTATGGATTAATTTTGTTATTTTCCATAAATATTTATTCATGTAAAGAATATTTTAAAAGCAATTCAGCAAGGGTGTCTAATTGTTTTCAGGTTGTTTTTTTAAAAAAAAAGTTCTTAAAAACATATGCATTTCCTAGACACTGCAGCCAATGGATCTTTTTAAACCTTCACAAAGTGACTTTTTAAACTTACAGTTTTAAACTTGGTAATGTAGCAAAATTACAGTCTGTATCCCCAGTACTTACATCTCTACACTCAAACTCTATTTTTTTTTTTTAAACAGCTGCCTATATTACTGAACCTTAAGTAAGTTGTATGCATTTGTCCATTCTCCTGGAAGTTGCTCTTATTTGTTACTGGGAGCTGTTGCTGATTTTTATTCCATATGCATACTCTTTGAAAAACAATACTCAATCAGTCCTTATCACATGGGAGTAAATGTTGCAAACTTTGTACTTCATAATACATACAAATGAGCAGATAATGTCTTGTAAACACTTAATTTTCCATATATTATTGATTCTGTTTACTCTCTATATAGTCTATAGGTATACTATATGAAGATAAATATATATATGCTCACCTACATACAGGCTGTAAGTATGCATTTTCTCACTATAGTCATCTGCAAGTATAACTAGGGATAAAGATGTATAGAACTGTGTGAGAAACTGGCACACTGATTTTTGAGGAATCCAGAGTCCTAGGAAGAACTTTCTAGGTACAGAGCCCCTGCACATTAGTGATTGCTAGCCTAACCCAGAACTTCAAACTGTGACCAGGACAGAAGCTGCAGATGTTAAATGGGAATGTCCTTTTCATGTCATGTTTAGAGGAAACTCTAAACCCTTAACAGAATGGTTAGAGGAGGTCACATATTCGCAGTGGAATGAACAGATCACTCTAAGGATTCTGTGATGATTACAGCAGAATTATTTTTTTTAATGCCCACAGAGAAAAAATAAATCCTCCTGTATTCCAATTACATCTTTAAATTCCTCTGCTTTCTGATCTCTGCAAATTAACGTAGTGATGGCTCAGACTGGGCCTTCATACAGCTTACCTCAGAGCTAATCAAAATTAATTCCAAAATGGCTGGAAGGTTTGCACTGTAACTGCTCACAGGAGCTTCCATACCAGCAATAAAAGGACAACAGGTCAGCTCTCTGTACGAGGAAACAAAACATCTCAAGACATTAAAACATGCTTGTACAAAATTATGTTATAAAAAATGCCCAGAAGGCATAGGAGGGGAGAGCACGTGGCAAAAAAAGTGCTCAGATTACATTAAGAAAGAAGACTGAGAAAAGTAAAAATTATTTTTTCCATATGCAATATATTTAAAACAGATCTGACATTATATAGCTGGTACTGGTACACAGGACAAGTAATCAATCACTAAGCAAGAAAAAAATTCGTCATAAAACACTAACAACAAAGTACTAGATACCCCTCAATACATCAGACTAGTAACTCAAACTGTCAGATTACTAAGGCTTCTACGCATGCTGCTACGCTAAATGATTAACGATCACTTCTCTCTCCAACCATCAATCTCACTTAGAATGGAACAATGTTCAAGACGACCATGCAAGATCTCTCAACTTAAGTTTGGGTTTTTTTTCCTGTCAATTAGATTTATCTCTTTACAACCAAATCCTGTTTGTAAACCCCTATTAATTCAGTCTTCAGACAAATGCTACCATTTTAAAAAGCCAGGCCTCACAATAAACACACAGCGTATCTCAAGTTTGTTGTAATTTATTTGTGAGTTATTCTCAAGCAATGTTACAAAACATTTTAATGTCTTGATAAGAAAATAAAATTTAAATAAAAATACATTCAACAATACATCATAATACAAATTAAAACTAACGATAATTTACAATCCTAACAGAACTAATTACCAAATAACAACATCTTTCTAGACTAATCAAAATGAAGGCAACTTTTATTATTAATCATCCTACGTGTACCTAATTAAATTCTAGAACATCTACTGCATTTCAAAACATTATAAAATGAGAAATCAAATCTTAATGGTCACAAATATTCAATGGCCGTTGTTTTCCCCCTAGATATTCCAGTACCAAAGCAAAAAAAAAGTGCATATTTTTAAAAAGTGTTGCAAGAGTACACAGTTTAATTTTTCATAAATTTGACTTTGAAAACAACAGAAAATGGCTCCGAGGAATAGACACTTTGCCACAGGGTTAATCCATATACAGCAAAACCTAACTTTGACACTCAGCCACATTCAACTTCATTTAATGGTAGCTTTTTACTAACTGCAATTACTCAGACCCACTTTACCTTGGCAAAACACATTTCTTGGCATTATTATATTGTCCCCCCACCATTTCAACTGTGGGAAAATAAAAGTCCCTTAGAATACATCAAACATGTAAAAAAAGGAAAAGGCAAAAGCAGCTGAGGTTATTAAATGATTGTGACATTGCAGACACTAGTACTGAATTCCCGATACTCTAAAACAGTTTGTCTGGTATTAAACCAAATAGTTATTCTAACAAGTTACATTCATTCCAAAGATTTCAATCCTGTCCTGCCAACTTCCTCCTATTACTGTAAGCCTCCCTACAACAGTAAAATACACGTTTAGTAATTTAAACAGCTTACAGTTTCAAGCATTGTGGATTTCTTATCTATTTGTAAGTTACATTCCTAATTAATTTGATTAATTTGGCCAAATCATGATTGTAAAAAACCCCCAAAACCAAAAACAAAATCAGAGATCTATAAAACACCCAACAAAACAACAACAAAAGACCTCACAGCAAATCCTCCAAAAATAAAAGTACCACGTATAGCTATTATTAAAAATAAGATTCCAAGGAGTACCATTGTATTTAATACTGATGAAGCAAAGTTGCCACATTAATACCTTTGCTTCTTCCTGGTTATATACATATATGTTTTTTCAGCATAAACCTAACTTCTCAGTTGAAGTGAGCAAAAAATTAATCTTATTAAAGTCAAGAATGCCAGTTTAAAATTGTGTTAAGTGGCAAATACAAATCCATATAACTGAAGATATAAAAATATTCACTGAAGCATTGCTTAAAGACAAAACAATGTTGATCATTCAACTGATCGTAACAAGCAGATACTACAAAGTATCTAAAAATAATCTGGGATAGTCCAGATATCTAAAGTGCTTTGAGTGATTATAATAGAGATTATTTATTAGATTTGTAGTCGAAAGGTGAGCTGGACCTAGTTATTACTTTTTATTAAAAAAAGAAATAAAATCATACATGGGATGATGTAAATTGATCAGTACTTAACCACAATCTGTTCACATTTAAATTTTTCTATCTGTAGGCAAACTTATTTAAAAAGAATGTTGCTACCCTGCATTTCTTTTTAGATTAAGAAAAAAATACGTACCTTAAAAAAATCCTAAAGAAAATAGATAGTGGTCTAATGTCAATCCATATATTACTCACCCCAAATGTAAACAAGAGGTACAACATAAGTTCCCTGATTTCTTCTTTAGTACTTAAAAACATAACTAACACTGGTATCTGCTGTCCAGATTATTTGCAGCATACTGCACGATTTTGTAAGACTTCAGCTGTAGATAAATCAAGTCCTGACAACACCTAATACAAGGAAAAAAGTCAAATGAATTGAGTGTGAAGCTTCAGATCTTTTCCATGTCATAGTATCTTGGGATTTCTATGTCACGATCCATATCAGCAGGGCAGGCACTCATGGTAAACTCATGCAAGTTTGCAGTGTATGCATTGAGTGATGTAATCCAACCAACAAATGCCGTGTGGATTTTCCTCAATAAAAAAGCTTATTTGTTTTGAAAGTTCTTTCCAATAAGACAACGATGGCAAAACAACATTTAGATTTATTCACACGTGTTACTTCAAGAACTTGGAACTTCAAGTTCTTCAGCAAAATGAGAATAAACCTTAAGACCAGATTTCCAAGTAGGTTTTTTTGTATTAAATATTAAATAGATTGTCAACACAACTAGCATTTATGTGCATTCTTAAATACTTTGTAAAAATGCATATAATGAATTTTAAAAAAAGAAAAACTAAACAAAAACCCAAAACACTCAAGAACATTTCCAGTTTCTTTTTTCATCCAAGTGTGCCACCGTTTATTTTGGTTAGGAAACTTTTCCAACAATTGGATTTTCTCTGGAAAAAAGAAAAATTACATGTAAATATTTTTAAGGTTAACATTTGCTTCTAGTTCTCATAATAAAATTTTAATTTATTATGCAAAAATTGCAGGTTTGCTTAATTTCTACCACTGCTTGTGAAATGTCATGATTTGCAGAAAACCTCACATATTTTCATGTGAGATCTCTAAATCAAAGTCAGTTTTGCTAAACAACTTGGGTCAGATACTAAACTAGGCAAACCAAATCAGGGTTTGAGCATTCTTTCCTTCTGGTGAATCAAGCCTTATTGTTGTAAAGAAGAAAGCAGAAAAGTTGGTAGTGGTGTTCCACAGATATCAGCCAGGAGGACTGAAGAGAATTGAAAGAATCTGCTTTAGAACAACCATGTACTCCAAAGAACAGATTTTTTTTTTTTTTTTTGCTTCACTAGAAATAGTATTTATCATTGAGAATGGCAAGGGAATTACAAACAATAAATACACTGCATGAAAGATATTTCTGCAGTGTAATTTTTACAGTTTTATATAACTCTATTTTAATTATTTAACTGAAATTTGAAATTTCTAAAAACAACTATAAGGTAGGCAGACAGTTAGGGATAAGTTTTGTGTGCACTTCACATGTTAAGTGGCAAGAAAACGAGAAAGTCATTGCACCCGCTTATGGGAATCTCAATGGGAACACAGATGAATCCCACACCAGAGGAACTTTTTGTATCTTCTAACAACTGTTACAAAACTGCATTACTACAAAAAATGTACCTCATATTCTCCACATCTTTGAGTTGTCTGAATCTACCTTTAGCTTAATTATCTCTACCTCAACAAGCTTGGCTTGTTCTGTGATTTATTGTTTTAATAATACACATTTATGTACATCAAAATTACCTAAGATACTTACTCACTACCATATTTAGCACTCGATGACCTCTTCTTTTGGTATTTTTCATGCGATTCATTCAGCTTTTCTACTATATCTATTATCTGTTTAAGTGTATGAAAAGTTGCTACAGAATCTTCAATTGTGAAGTTAGAATAATCATCTGGTTCTTTCTGTGGACCTTGATACACTGCTATACTTCCGCAAGCCTCTAGAAAAATTACCACAATTATCCCAATTAGAATTTCAATAATTAACAAACAGATCTAACTCTTATGTAAACAGTGATTCTGAAATTCTGAAATGTAAAGTTGTTCTAGCTTATACAGAAAAAGGGTTATGATAAAAGCAGGAGACAATATCAACTGGATGTATTTACAGTTCTGTGGCTTACTCTCTGCTGGTTGTGTTCAGCATCTTGACCATTCAGCTCTCTCCTGATCATATTAACAGAAGACCAATACTTTCTTGCAAACTCAACCATGTTCAACAGAATTCGCTCCATAGTCAGGAAAAGGAGAGCAATGACACAAGAGCAACTGGCTATAGTTGCAGTCTGTTTAAACTATTAAAGATACTTCATGTATGCAAATTCAGTTAGAACAATGTGCATGTCTGATGTCTACTGTAAAGAAATGACTGAAGAATGTCTGATACCAAACAAAAAATACTCTGTGCCTCTACTCTCTATTATTTTCAGGTAAATTGTTAGGACATCAAACTGATGTTACAGGCTGGCCTAAAGAATTAAAGGTGAATAATATCAGTATAATTCTTCTGAATTATTATTTGTGTACCTTCCAACTTCTGTAGTTTAGACATGTTGATAGTGAAAAGCGAGTAAATTCTTTCTGTCTCTCTATCTCCATCAATCTCAATTTGAGTATCAGCAGGAACATCTCTAAAAGGTGGAAATAAATATATATATATATATATGAGTAGTCATTATAAGTCATTCTTGACAGGTTTGAAAGCAAGTAAAAACTGATTCTGTTTCTATATACTTAGCCTTTTAATATATCTATCAGACAGCTTTACAATTGCTACACGATGCATTCATTGCAAGTGTTCTATAGAAACAGGCATATACAGTTTTGAGAGCAATGAATACAGCAATATTAAAAATTGCTTTTACCAATAGAATTCACTCAGTACATCAAGAGAAAAATATTTTAAAAATACCAAAGTAAGGTTAATTGTTATTAAGTCACAATTAAACACTTCTTTTAAAAGAAGACCTACTATACTTGAAAGGTAACCAGAACAGACAGACAAAATACATTCTTTAACCGGAATAGTTAAAAAAACAGAAAGACAAAACCAACTAAAAGTTATTTAGTAGCAGGAATCTTCTGAACTATTGAGAAAACTAATATAGGAACGAACTGAGTAACATGGAAAAAGTATTACATGTATTTTCAGAAAGAAATCTTGCAGGATTTACACTGAATTTTAGAAGACTGACTGAGATCTTTAGTCTGCAGTTTATGCAACCTATCCAGTTAAGGATAAATTTATTTTTAAAAAAGATCAGATCATTTATTTGTTTTCAGAAATCAGCAGCTTCAAGAAAGGCATTAATGCATTATAAGATGTTATTAATTTTCCTGACATGCCTACAAAAAACAAATGATTTTTCAGAATCTACATCTAAGATTATGTAGCTGTGTTTTAAAATAAAAAAGTGACTGTATAAAATGAGACAATGTCATTAGGGAAAGAGACAGACTTCTAGGTTGAGCCCTCAGCAGCAAAGTACTTCAATTATGTCATATAGATGATCTAGGCATGTCATATTTCTGCATTCAGCTTTGCATCTGAATCAACTTGAGGTATTAAATCTACTATTCTCTGTGGAAATAAATCAGCCACTCAGTATTTCCGATTTACATGCTGAATTGGTTACTTCCATTTCATATGGTGGCTGATGAAGTAACAGATTTCTGGCCTCATTAGCACGGCATGTTTTTAGTAGTATAACTTGCTAAAGTAGACAGGGAAAGCCTTGCCTTCAGATTTTCAAGTTGTATAATGAATCATGTATTATTTGTTCTACAGAACATATATATTTTCATTTGAGAAGCAACTTACGCAGTGCAACGAGCACAGCCCACTGTGTTCTCTATTGTAGCCTTGCAGCAAAGCCAGTTCCCATTCAGAAAAGCAGACGGATGGTAAAAACTAAGCCTCTTCTGGTTGCATCTCGTTACCCGGCAAAGAGCTTCTATCCACTCACTAGCTTCTACACAGTTATTTGCTTGGATATAGAGCGGCTTTTCTCCATGTAGTACTTGAAACATCTGCAGAAGGAACATAACATTTTTTTGCTCAGTAAAAAAAAATTAAAAAAAAAAATCCAGTTATTGAGCAACTTCAAACATATCAAAAAAGATTTCAAAGCTCAGGCAATTCAACAAAGCCAAATTAGGACAGAAAATAAGGGAGAAAAGTAGACTCTTCACCTCTTTCATTTAACTACATAGCCCTACTGAGGAGAAAAAAAATCCAAAACAGCTCCCTGTGTTCTGTCTACACCCTTTCCTCATCCAAAAAAGAATCCTTAAAGCATTAGAACATTATGCATTTTCTGTCCTCTTCATTCAAGCAACTTCAAGTATGACCTCTAGACTTCATGCTTCATATCCGAGAATAACAGAAGACTCCCAGAAGTCTGGGAATCATTTTTTGCTGAAGTGTTCAGTAATAGGGTTGCAGTAACTCTATAAGCTAATTATAATCTTTCATTTAAAGAACACAAAGAATTATATATAAACTATCTTTTGACTCACATTTTTCTTGTTGAAGGAGCTCTCATCAAGTTTCTCCACTGCAAGGATGTTTTTAATTGGAATAGTGAAAATTGGTTCTTTATCTGTAAAAAATTGCACAGATAAGTGATTTTTTAAAATTTATACACTGATACTGTAGTAAGTTCTCAAAATGTGCATTTTTATTATTGAGAAAATGTACATGAATCAGAGAGAAGCATTTGGTAATCAGGGCAATAAAACATATCGTATGTACTTTAGGAAAAGAAAAAATGTATGCATTTTAAAAAGCACAAATCAGATGTATACACTAAGAAAATACCAAGAAAAATAAATGTAAAATCAACAAAATTTACCTTGCTGTTTGTGATAGGTGAATTCTCTACTTGTTAGACAGAACCACCGCTTCTTGAAGTTCTTTTTACCAATCCTAGTCCTTCCCTGAGCTCTTTTGTACATTTCTCTGTAAAGACATAATCAAATGAAGTGCAACCTTTAATCTTCTGAAGAGCTTTTAAAACCATTTATTGAGATAACACATTATTCATCAGCAGCAACATAAAAATCGATGTCGTTATAGATTAAAAAAAAATCTATTAGTTGTTCAAAATTGAACCTCAAGATTACCTCCCAATATGGTGATCATGTACAGGGTTCCATAAACAGGAAAGGAATTTGAAAAATAGGCAATCCAGATTCTTGTTTGCAGCAGTAAATTTGGAGTGGGTACTTACTTATTCACATCCAGAACTCCAAATTTTCCTAAAAGGGAGTGAGGTATATCCAACTACAAGATTCTCTCTTTCCTGCCACTTTCTCCATGTGAATGTACTTGGCCTTATCTGGATCAGAAACTCAATATAAATGAAGTGATGCTGAACACGACTCAATAGCAAGGGCAGGCACAAACAGTACTCAGTACACTTTAAATGTACTCACTGGCACTATTTTTGAGCAACAGACACCAATTTATAACACCGATTAGCTTCCAAACTGCTATAATTAAGTGCTGATCCACTACAATTGCCTCCTTCGTTTCTATTTAGTATTTTAATAAGAGGTAGATTTCTCCCTTGTTTGGAATTTGGATGCTTGTTTCACAGAAGAATCTTTACTTGCTATGAATCTGCTTCTCAGGTAAATACAATTTTTTTTCCCCCTATAAATGTTATTTGAATTAATTCACCAGCTATTCTTGATATATATAGATATAGATATAAAAGACAGTTCATTTCTTAGAGTGATTTTCACCTCAATTTTTGTAAAAGCATTCTATTGTTAAGTATTCCAATTAGAGGGTAATTTTTTCCCCTCCTTTGAAGGCAGAACATTTAGCTGGCTGGGCTTAAACAGCATGCCAAGTAATTCTAAATTAAATTAAGATGTTCTTCTAAAATACACTTTTGCAATCCTGAATAAACTGTCACAAAGCACACATTGAATTGTAACAGAAATGCAGACAGGCTTTAATAGGTTTTAAACGGCTTTTAATTATGTTTCCAAATTATTTAAAAGATCAGTTATGAAAGTTCACAGCTGTTGGTTTAAACTAATTCAGCAAACTAACAAAGAATTATCACAAATTAGAAACATAACAATTCCTGCAGTATATCAAACACTTTACTTTCTTTAATGCCAACATCAGATTACTGCTCATTAAAGTCAATTCTGTTTTACATGATACAGATTCAAGATGTATTTACCCTTCTTTTAGATGTACTGGCTCACTCAGACCACTGGGCTCTTTACTTTCAGTAGAAGAAACATCATCCAGAAACTTAAGGAAAAACACACAGGGAATATGTAACATTCAGAAACACATAACAACCAAAGCTATTTTGAAAATACACCTGTACAGTCTCTCCCAGAATAAGTTTATGCAACAGACGAAATTAAAATACATTGCAGGGACTTGGAACAGTCTAACAAGGGATGCCTGTAAGTCACACAAGATTTCTTTAATTAGTTCAAAACCAGCAAACCTAAAAGTCTGTTTGAAAATTTAAACTTTTCTTTAAAAAAAACCACCAAAAAACAAATTAGTCCATTACGTATAACTTGTGTATTTCATGGTGTGGATGTTTGGTTGCTGGTTTTTTAAAAACATGGACCACAATTTTTCTTTTTCTCTCTAGTAGCAAATTGAACAACAACAACACAACCTTCTGATAACTAAGACCGATCAGAAACATCAACCATTAAAAAAATGTAGTTGAAATGTACCTTTTTAACAGATTCAGTAAATTTGCCTTCTTGAAATGTTTTGAAAAACTCACACATAAACGTCTCCTTGAAACTTGACTGAAAAAGAAGGTATATTGACATAAATAAACTTCCAAGGAATGTTGTCTATGAAGTAAGAAAGAATTTTAGTAGCCTTACAAGTTTGCTTTTGGTCAAACTTCCCCAACTCCCCAAAGTCTGGATGGCTTTTGATATAAGAGTTAATGTTCTACATGTCTGTGCATCCTATAATAAAGAAACAAAATTCAGAAGTCACATTTTTTTCACAATTCCAGGTAAAACTTCGATTTAAAAATGAAAATGTCACCAAAAACATTACATTACACAATGTACTAAATCTGACATGTCTTCATTCCTTTACTTCTTTTCCCAAAGAGAAGAAATGCATATACAGCATTGTCCTCTACCAGCATTTGTGCTTTATGAATATATTTACATTTTACAAGGTACTGCACAGTGTTTAATGTTTTACTATCACTAGAATTTAATATTAGTACTTGGAAAAATATTGTTACCTATTAAACATCTCAAACCCTCAAATCATGTAATTGTTACTACACTTCTAATGCTTCGTAACTATTCAAAACTTAACATTAAGCATAATGAGGTATTGCTGGACAAATGATAGAAATTCTCATAAACCAAAGTGAACTTAAAACTTTGTCTTTAAGGCTTTTGCCTAATTTGTTTGCTACCTCACTGCTTGCATTTTAGTACAGGATTATAAGCACAGCCACAGAAAAGGGCCTTGCCGTTCCCTTTAAAATGTTTAATACTCAAGTGATAAAATCCTGCAACCTTTTTACTCAAACTGGATAATGTTGAAGGAATGAATCTCAGTAAGCAGATTTTCTCTTTGGAAGCACAACACACTTAAGTAGATAAAATAACCTAATAAAAATAACCTCTGGAGCAGAAGATTTCATACGTATTCTGTATTTTATGTGAAAATAACACAGTACTTTTTTCTTATCTCCATATTCCTGTCTTTGAAGATGTATTTTCTTCATGCATATCTACTTGACAATTTGAAAACTGAAAATGGAACATTTGGCAGCCCACTGCAACTAGTGGGAGTCCAGAATGAAAACATAGACCCATTTCTGGATAACTCTCCCACCTCTGTTTAAGATACACATGGAAGCATTTTTTAAAAAGTAAAAGTGACAACTGCATATTTAACTTCCACAGTGGATGGAACCAATGCAGTTCAGGCATATGCTTT
Source organism: Podargus strigoides (assembly GCA_028020825.1). Classification (NCBI taxonomy): domain Eukaryota; kingdom Metazoa; phylum Chordata; class Aves; order Caprimulgiformes; family Podargidae; genus Podargus; species Podargus strigoides. The sequence goes on from CM051628.1 coordinate 16,072,010, forward strand.
AAAGAACCCTCAGTCATGTTGCTATTTAACAAAGAAGGACATTCCCAAAAAAGGCACAGCACCTTTATTATCAATAGCTGTTCTACATAATTTGAGAACACCTCATCGAGTCTGAGAAACGTGATGCTTAAAGAACTCCAAATTTCTTTGTTCCTTTGGTGAGGTATAAAATTGGAAACTCAACCTACAGACATTTAGTAGTCTTATTTCCCAGTTACAGACCCACTACAAGTAACTTATGCCTTCCCAGATAAACAGATCTGGCAGTTATGAATAAAACAGAACAAAGCTTCACAAAACTTACTGGATGGTGAGGTCGTAAATGAAAAGTATGAGGTGAGACTACGGCTACAGCAAAGAAACGAAGAAACACAAAGCTGCTCACTGCAGAATACTGTACATGAGGGTCATCTGCAGAGAAAAACCATGAAATGTAACATGCACTAAACTTAATAGGAAATAATGAAGACAGTCAACATAAAAATCCTTAGGAGGATAACATCAGAGGAGACATTTATATTTTAAAACAGAATAGAAAAATCAATGAAGTGCATGGAATGAGAAAGGTGATCATGGTGAGAAATGTTCTACTTGTAATGGAGGGTTTATTTCTCTGAAGAGAAGTTCTGTTCTCATAAAACTGGCTCATCAGCTCCATCACTAGGAACCATGAGATTATTGCAAGCATTTACATATATAACGTTGATTAGGTACAGCTGTATGCACGCTGAACCAAAAGAGAAAACACTGTAGCAGATGCCGTTAAACACTAGGGCTATCGAGTTTGTTCACCTGTAAAGCCAATCACTGATCAACTCAAATACATTTATGCTGCACAACAAATGCAGTCAATGCATATGAACAACTTCAACTCCAGCTCTGAGTTGCATCATAAAACCATGCTGGTATATAATTTTGATGCCGTAAAAGAGAATGTTTTCATTTAATATTTTGGGTATACTTTCACCTTTATACTGGGAAATATAGTGGGATCACATTCTTACTCTAATGACTACTTCAATCTGATTGGTCTGGGAAGTTAGTTGTTCTGAAAGGACTGTCTTAACTAGACAAATTTATGGTGTCAGTTCCAGTGACAACCGTGAATCACAGACAGGCTCCAGATTATGAGAAATATATTCTTCCTTTGTAGTTTATTATATGACATGTCAGATTTTAATTGACTGAAGTATAAGAGTATTTCAGACCCACTACATTATTCCTATATTAAAATGACTCTGAAAGAATAAAACTGTTCTAATACAGGTCACATTACAAACGCATTTAATATTTTACATTATCTGCCCTCCCCAAAACTACCCATAAGTAGTAAAGCTGGACATTTAAGTTATGAATGTGCTAGTCATAGTTAACATAGTTGCAGTTCACGTAGTTGAGATGTAAATATCAAATCCATTTTCAAGTTTATATCTTGCTTCTTTAGAAGCAATAAGCAGATCAGCTCTTCCAAATTTTACATACTTTTCAACTAAATTACTTCCTGTACTACTTGTGTAATCTCACACTTTTATTGGCGGCTTCTTACTTGCTGCTGTCTTGCAGTGTTTCTGATCTGCTACATTTTTTTATCAAAAAATACAAAGTTCTTGCCAACTGACCACAAGTCTTTACTGTAACTTACAGACTGACAGAAAAACAAATGTCTGATTGTCAGGTAAGAAGTTCAGGGCACAGCTTTGGACAAGGCAAGAATTCTAACAATCATAAGGTAACTGCAGAAGTTAAGTATTTCACTCTGAACACCATTTTCAAAAGTTTTTAGAGAACACTTACTTGGAAATCTTTTGGCAGCCAGATGCCTCAAAGAATAAAAAACATCACACATTAGGGTAGGACAACTTATACTTGACCGCACAATTTCACGGAATACTTTGTCTACATAATAGCGTAGATTTTCCTGCAATTATGAAAAAAGGTATTTTTTCAGACCATTAACAGACCATTTCTATGTTTTTATTTTCCTGAACACAAACATAATAGTACAATTCCTTTTTTTCAAAACATTGCCTGATTATTCAATTATATAGTTTAGTACAGTGCGCATTTTAAAAGTCTCTCTCTCAATATTTACATGGGATTACTAGCGTTAATAGTTTAATGATACATTAAAGTATATAATCAGTCTCTGGCAACATACAACTATCTATTAAAACCCGTTTTTGTAATTTGACAACATGTTACAAGGAAGGAACACTTCCCATGCATACCTAGTGAATGCTAATTTAGCTGGTTGCAGCTACTATTGCCTTAAATGTCATCCTCTGGTAACAGGCAAGCAGCAAGCAAAACTTCAATGAGAAGTGTTAAAGCAGTCCTAATTAGCTACTTCATCATGTAGATGCTGAGTACAGAACATCAGGAATCAGAACACCCAACGAACTGGTAAGGAAGACTGCAATGCTCTGTTTAGTTCCTCCTCCCTGTTCCATTTTCTGTTGAATTTTTCCTTTGCTGTTTTCAAGCAATAAGGAAAGACAACTTTTCCTTTGCTTACTCTGGAATCAGAGAATTATACTGCTACCATAAGTTACCTATTTTCCATTACATAGAGATGCTTTTAGAAATGTTTTTCTATCAGATTTTGAGAAAGTTTAAATTAGGAAAAACAGATTAGGAAACTCACCATATTAATTTCTACATTATCCCCTTCTCTCAATTTGATGGGATCTATTTCACAGGGTTTAGGAGACTCACATATCTGAAACAAACAAAACTATAGGAGTTCAATTTTTTGGACAGAAAGCATGGAAATACACCTATTTAAAACCGTATTCTGTTGTAGATTTAAGGACAAAACTCTAAATAGGTTCTAATGATCTATAACAGCACGCAGTAATCATCCTCACTTCTGTGTGCCATTTTACATAGATCAATTACAAAAAGCATCACGTGGGTAAATTCTGCAATGTGTTAGTCTGGAGCAACTGCCATTGACTATTTTCAAACACCTGGAACAACAAAAAGCAGCTCCTCCCAGTAACCTGCACCAATTATTGCTCCATTTAACTTTCCTCTAGAATTCCCTCAACTGAGTGACTACTACCACAGAGGGAGCTGTGAGAAGAATGCCTATCAAAGAGACAGGATACACCAGGGGGCTAAGTGTCCTGAAAACAGTTTCAGTAGGATAACCTACCTCATCAATAACAGGTTTCAAAGTAACCTTTAGGTAGTGCTTCCCCACTATTTTCATCATTTCATCTACACACCGAGTTGCTAATGAATTGCCTCTGAAAACTGTGTTTGCTTCTCTGCAAGAAAAGAATTGGTTTTATTTGAACAGGAAAAAATAGGAAGCTCAGTCACAAAATCCAACTAATAATTATTTAATAGCAAGATAAAGTAATTTTTTGAAAACATTTTTTCATATATTTCAGTCAGGAATTCCAGAACCTAAATACCCAGCTTGCAATGGCACTCGGGAACAGAATGAGATTAAAAAGATTATTACATCTATTACTAGAACTAGGAACATAAATAAAAGCATAAGGAAAAGCCTAAGAAATTTTAGACAAAGGAAGTTATAATCCAGTGCTGAATGTGAGAAAGAACAATTGGAGAAAATGCCAAAATAATGAAGACTTGTACCTCACTGATACAAAATTCTTCTTCCAGTAGTCCTGGTGAAAAAAAAATCTTAGAGCTACAATAAATAGCATACCACTACACTATACTGATAGACAGTTTAACCAAAAGATATTTAATCCGGGGTTATGGGGTTTTTTATTCATTACAGATACTGAAGAAAACTGAGATACAGCTGCGCAAAGTAGAGCTTTCTTATCTGAGAGATTTAGTTTAATCCTTCTGAACTGTTACACTTCAATTTTAACGGAAAGGAATGTGTGTACTGAAATGCAGTTCAGAAAATTATTTTCCATGAGTCACCTTTCTCTACACAGTTAAATTGTCTCACCTTACTTAAATCTGGAATAAGCTTTGAAATGAACCATCCTGTGGTGTCAAAATCCCTTCCACGTCTCCACAGGACATGACTTGGCACCTCAGTGGTCACTACTCAGGTCTACCTCATTTCTCTCCTGGCCACAGAGCTGCGAATTCACAGGCCATACACAGCTACGTGGAAAAACTCCTGTGCTTGCTACTTTAAAGGCATGCAGGAAGACATGTACTTACTTACAAGGCATCTTTGCAGAAAGAATACCCCTCATTTAACTCACATAAAGGAAACAAGGTAAGATTCTCAGCAATTGAAAAAATGTTAAGTACCAATCTAATGATCAGTACAATTTGAAGAGTGGCCAAATTACGATATTTTAAAATAATACCTATGTGCTCTTAGACACAACTCTAGACTGCTAGCTTGCTACATTTAGCTGTTTACTAGCTCTAAGAAAATTTTACAAAATTTTTACCAATAGTACACAATATTAACCTGATTCCCAGCTTCAACGTGATTTTAATGAATGTTTTTATAAACTAGCATTAAAAAAAAAAATTGCATGTATTTAGTCTGGTTTACATAATGAGAGGAAGAAATTTGGTATGCCTAGTTATCAATGCTTATTAAGCCCTTTGAAACTCTAAGAATAATTTTAAAAGGCATGACATCACTAAACATGAAATACATACTGAGTGTCCTTCAGATCTAGTTCTGCCACTGCAGCAACAAATGGAACTAGCTTATGGTGGTGTAGCAGTAATCGTACAAGAGGCAGAACAGCATCATACTTGTCTCGACAAACTTCACTCAGTATGTAGGCAGCAGATGCAGAAATTGGCTGTGAGAAAGCAGAATACAAAATCATTAGTGAAGTAGGTAAATGTTCTTCATGTATTTGTCAAAGTACAGATCAAATTAACAAGACTATAGACTTTTCTTAGAAGAAAGTTTCAACATTTGCTATATAACATGGCAATTAAAAGTTTCCATTCTACAGAAATACTTAATTGAAAACTGGTATGAACTACTCTATACTTCGACATTTAAGAATGCAATTCAGCATCTACTCATCCTTCTCATTTTCCCTAAAGGGTTAGAGTACATCACAAATCCAAGAGGCAGTAAGCAATTGCTTTACTATAATGTCATATTATAAAGATACAAGGACTTTTAAAACTTCAGTCAGAGCACATTAAAATACAGTTCTCACACTCCTGAAGTGTCTGTTGCCATTCTAAAGTTGGGAATTTCAATACAAAAATTGATCAAGTTATTTCATTTAAGTAAAAAAAAAAAGACAGCTGCTGACTTCTGCTAGCTACATACTTAGCTATTCCTGAATTACAGTGAAGCAGTATTTGAACATGGGCTAGCAAAAATTTTAGTCACAATCTCCTTCCTCTTTACCTTTCTTCTCCTCTGCCAGTACTTCACCAACACTGAAATAAAGAAAGGCTCTAAAAGATCTAGGAGTATAAGGCGAGTATAAGGCCTGGTTACTGTAAATTTGATTCCTGTCTCAATGCTATGCTAACCATTTACCACACTTCCCTCTTTGTCACCATGTCCACGTGAGAAATCCAGTCATGCTGATTAACACACTGGGGATGGCAGAAGCAATTCACAAGTGGAATTAGAAGTCAACTCTGAAGCAGACCATTTTTGGTAAAGGTGATTATCTGCTCCTTCAGATAATGCCCCGGAAAACTGCTAAATCCAGGGGGCCAATAGCAGCCAGTGGGAAAAGACAATGTTGGAAAGAGCAACCAACAAGAAGTATTTTATTTCTTCCAGTCACACAGCACAGGTTATGTCACTGTCTCTGCTGGTTTCTCTAAAATAAGAAGAAAATCTTGGTAGTTTGGAGCAGAAGCAGATGCTCAACAAGCTGCTCGTCTGGTTGTGACAGAACTAATTCATGCAAAGGAACAAAAATTCTCTATATATGCATAATTCACATTGTCTCATATAGGACCGCAAAATTCATTTTAAGTTTTCATTTTAAAAGAAATTTTCAACAAAAGTACCTGAACATCTGATGATTTTAGCAGCAAGTTTCTTAGAGAAGTGTAGTATTCTGACGGAAGTACACAGTCTTCAGTATAACAGATGTTTAACCTAAGTGACCCTAAATCATCAGTTTTAGAAGACTTGTTTCCATTTTCTCTTGGTTGAAGTAAGTACCTGAAAGCAACAGGGCAAGACTAAAATATTAGATTCAGAGTATCATATTTAATTATTTTGGTATACATAAACAGAGTCTGAAAACTGGCAATAAAATTCACATTAAAAAAAAAAGTGAGACATGAAAGAGATAGGAGCAGCATCTGATGCACCTTTAGCACATAATGAAACATTTACTTTCTCTTATCTTTCTGAACAGTGAAATAGGATATACTTCTTGTAGCTCAGCTGGGACATGTTGGAATTATGTTGGACTTTCTCGTTTTACATCTAGGTTATATTTAGGGTGTTGGACATTGCAGATGGAACAGCTAGTGTCAAGAATTTAAATGGTCTAGTCTGAAACCAGTAAAAATACATGATGATAACAGGCTGCATTCCTGGGAAACAAGAAAGATTTAAAGAAAAAAAACCTGTGCTTTTTTCCTATTCTCAATACAAACTATATTAAACAATTCTTCACTGGCTTTTGCTGTAGTTGAACTGTACTCCAACAGGAGGTGCAGCCCTACGAAAATTTTAACAGCTTTTAAGTAGTGTCACAGTATAGTTTCAATATTTAGCCCGACAAACTGAAATCCTATCTTCAAATATTCTTTTACAGTCATTTATATTTGTACTTCTACAACCAGGTGATCAAACATTTTTTAAATAATCAGATAGATGCATTGCCCATGAAGGCATGCTAATATAAAGTAAAACTCATTTAACAAGGAGAACCTCTACTTGAAAGCATGACTCTTAAGCTTATTTCCCCAATATTTAGTACTAGTGATACTGTTTCATCTGCTGTACTTCAGCTCTATGCAAAAATATTTTATGTAAATTAGTAATAGTATAAAAAAATAGTTATTTTTAATCACTGGACTGGTTTTGATAAGCAGATCATAATTGGATATGAGGATGTTCAAGATATGCCTACAAACCATATTAGACACAAACCTCTCTATCACTTCCAGCTTTTAAACTTCTGTGCCTGCTCCCCTGAAATGACATGGGGTTGGTTCCAGAAGATACTTTCTGAACCTCCCCAAGGGAAAAAAAGTCATACTTACAGATTATTTTTAAATAAACTCTTCAGCAGTCATTCTGGAAGTCTGAGTTAGGAATTTAATTACAAGTGATACAATTCTGGGAAGTTCCAGGTTTGCTGGTTAGACTGAAAAGTATACAGAGATCACTAAAATCCAGCAAGCTGACTGAAATAGAGTTATGTTCAGTCTTCCTTTCTTCACTCTCGTCACTTCTCCCTCAAACGCATGAACTATTCCATGGGAGTGGGCACACTGGGGAAAAGAAGAGCTAAATGCACCCTCTGGCTAGCTTTATTTATTGAGCAGGAAAACCCTTTAGAAAGGCATTTTACCTAGACTAGAACAAGACGACATATTTTAATGGATAGTTAGAATAAAATATATCCTTTGCTAGAGAAGGTCTGCAACATAGAAGCAAATTCACTTCTGAGCTGCCATTTCTCACCATGCTTGAAAGGAATCATTTCTTAACACCTTCACAGGAACTTTAATTTCTCCTAGAAAGATGTCTTGTACCAAATTTCCATTATTCCATAGGTCAACCCTGAAAATAAGAACATTGCTTATTTTTTTCAGCTCCCAGAAAGCAATAAACATCTTCAAGTTAATTGTAACTGCCTTACAGCACTAATCCACATGCATGCAGGCAGGAAATGTTAGAAATCTCACTCCATTCTAATTAAATCAAGAAGAATCAAACAAGTGGCTTATTAACCCATAAAGAACAGATAAAGAAACAGTGAGAGTTAAGACTCGCAGACCTTGCATCAGTAAATAAAAGTGATATTGGCAACATATATGTAATTCTGAGCAGTCACCACCCCCAAAACTGTGCACATTTCTTCTCAGGTAATTCAAGTGAACTTTTTAACCAATTTATTTACATATCCCTATCTAATTGCTAAAATTTGGCACACTGCAATGCCACACCAACACATGCGCTTGTTTTCCAAACTGAAGTTCATATGCTTACAACCTCAAAAGGAACCACAGACTGCAGACATGCACCTTGGGTTTCTTCTATTCTTACCTCTCTGACATTTCTGATAGACAGCAGTTGTTAAGAAGAATAAAAAAAATTAATACTAGATTTTTGGGGGGCATGACTTTTTTTCCAAATACATTTGCATCTATCATGAAATATACAATTAAGGTATTCATGAAGCTAATAGTTAAAAATGCACGTACCAATTTAGTTCTACAATGGCTGTTAAAACTAACCACTAAATGCTTCTTCTGATACCTGTTAGGAAATGTATGCTAGCCTTGAAGACTTTTTGTCATTCAGTCAATGTGTGCATATATGTGCATGAGCACAGAAAAGAAACTGAGTACAGGGGCTCTCAACTGTTACAGCACACATACAGACAGACCGGCTCTAAGGCTAAAGGGGCAGAAAAGGGGAATATACTTTGAAGTATTCTTTGCATTTCCAAGGAAAAGATGCAACACAAATGTTCCTCTAAGCAGCAGTGTGAAAAGATAAGGATCTCCTAAGAGATCCCCTTGTTTTCCCTCAGATTTTATTAAAACAGCCAATTACATTTGAAGTCACAGACTAGCATTAGGTATGCTGTTATCCTTCAGTCCAAGTTCTATCATCAGTATTCTGCCCAGACTAATATATACTGACAGGAGGTCCTCACGCCTCTTTACTCAGAGGCACAGGAAACAAGTTCAGGCTGCTAGATACGCTCTATCACTACTTACTTAAAAATAAAAAATCTCAACTTCATTAAGAAATACACTAAAAAACTGAGTAGTGTTATATGTTAGAAGGATCTTTTCTACAAGTCTGATCAGTAATTCTCTGGAGTTAAAACATTTCTTAATTGTCTTGATGATAAAATATTATGACTTATGATTTATTAATGACAAATTAAATAATTTTCTAGTCTATGTAACTTACCTGACTTCTAGTTTCTCAATATCTTCTTCTTCCACCTGAAACTGGGACTTTTTGGTGTAACTGCTGGACCTGGTTACCTGCAAATAAATTCCTCCTATTACCACAGTTTTTACTGTTGTATTATGGATGTCAAAAAAAGACATAGAAAACCCTGCCTCTTGAACACAGGTAAACAGTTACTGTTCCTTTTAAAAAAGAAAAATTCAGTTCACCAAACAAACTGCCTTTTGACAGGAAGTAGGTGAAAAATGGGTCAAAAAGGGTTCATGGTAGAGCCTGATGAGGGCTAGCTGATATCTAAGGGAATTACAGCATAGATCTATTAAGAAAAAACAAGAAGGAAATATGACATGAAACTGGCACGAATTTCTTTGGCTTCCATATGAGCCCCAGGAAAACATTAAAGTTAGTTCTGAGAAGTTTAAGGAAACAACAAATAAGAAGTATGCTCTTCTTGCCATAGCTATTCCGCAACTGTAACCTCTTATTTTAATTTTTCTCCTTTCTTGACTGATTGCATTCTCAGATTAACTCCAATATATCGTAAGTCAAAGTTATTGGACTGGTTTGTATCATATTTTTTTATGCTAATATCTTACTTCTCAAGAAATTACACTCAGTATCTTGACCAAGTCAGCTGAAACACATGCCATATGCTGCTACTCTACGTATAAATATGGAATAATTTCTAAGTCCCACAGCAGGACCAAGCTATATATAAACACAGTAAATTATAGTATATTTGAGGCACGTGTAACAGTTGTACTGTTTCCAGCTCTCAGCTGAACAGGACAGTATGCTTACACGCAAATATAGGTTTTATCACAGAGACAAATCAGATGAAAATTAAACCTCATGATTTGGCTATTGTAGGGTAACTCTTGTAGAATTGAAATAAAATCCTAAATAACCAAAAATATACCAAGGGTTTTTTTAAATAACATTAGCTTTTGCGGGTATAATTGTTTTATTAAAGAAGTTGAGAGGTTTTTAGCTCAATATTCTTGAATATATTTAAACTGAATTCCACAGGATAGGTTACAGTTCTCTCAGAACTCCTGAAGGCAACAGAAGCTATATAAAGTGATTCAAGATAACGCATTACCTTCACATATGTGCTTGTGAGGAAGTAATTTTTCACACAGCAATTGAAGGGGAATGCTATTGTCTGGCAGCCCCCAGAAATTTAAGTATGTCATTCACTTACATTTGAGAGGCAAGTAAAAGCTCTTCAATTTGCTTGAAGCTGCTATGCAGCTTTCTTAAATATATGTGAAGGGTTGAATAAAACAGATAAAAAGGTAGAATATCACACAAACAGTTACCTCAAAATAAAATGTTTCGTTGAACTGTGGGTTGCTTGTTTTCTTCTTTACTTTGGTCTTCTTTTGGTCATTCCTGTTCCAATGTGGTAAAATTTTTACTATAGACAACTTAAACACACAATTATAAAGACATTCTATTGTCAAGAAGGACCCATGTATTTCACTTAAACATTTTTTGTGATTTTAGAGATCACTTTGATGAGTGAAGAAAACCTTAAAATAAAATGAGTTCACCTTCGCAACACAGTTGGAAAAATTAAAATTTCCAGTGCTGTATCTCGTTAATTGTGCATCTGTCCAGCCCAAAGTTTCTATTTCATTTCACAAATAACTTGGACATATCAAGTAAAATATATCAACAACTTCTAAAGCATTTCACAACTGAAGTCTGCAAATAATTTCTTTATCACTGCTTGGAGATTACAAGCAGAGTTTTCGTCTTGTTCAACTGCCATTTTCTGATTCTCTCACCCTCTTTTGTTGGGGAAATTCCCACTACTTCTTTACAGACAGAGGCTTACACTAAGGCACTGAATCTTTTCTTTCGAAGGAATCCCTGCTAATGCTTGATGCTCAACATTACAGGGTCAAACAAAACAATTGCTTCCAACTCCTTGTGTTTTATATAGTTTTTTTTTTTTTTTAATTTTACATGTTTTATAAAAGGAAACAGTCTTATTTAGTTAGTATAGTGCTAGGATAGTATAAAAATGCTTTCTAGAAGAAATGAATATAAAATGCAGGGGAAAACAGATGAGGGAGAAGAAAAATTGTCCTAGACATCAATTAACTGTTTTCAGGCACTGGCTGTATAAATATTCCAGTCATGATACATGAGTCACACGTGCATGAGATTGGAAAAACCTACCCAGGAACTTCTGCCAGATTTGCACATATATTCCCATACCAACTGGGTAAATATTGCGTGGGACCAACATTACCCCAGTTCCATCTGTATCACAGGACTCACAAATCCTCCCAATTGCTAAACATTTGCAGCAAAGAAATTAACACATTAAGAAAAACAGGGAGCAGAGAAAGGCAAGTGAGCAATTGCCTATATCGTCCTACAGAGGAATTTGACAAAAAATTCCTAGGAAGTACAGTGCAGATATCAAGAGTCCAGTACGAAACCTCAGAATAAAGAACAAACTGAGTGACAAGTGGTTCCTGGCCATTCAGACAGACCAAACACCTTCAACAATCTTTGAGTATTGTAGGGAAGGGAGAGTACAGTAGCAATGGAAGGCATGTTGTACGCAGAAAACGTTTTAGTATTTTTCTATATTTTAAAGATTTTGCTTAAAATTACTTTCTTTTTCCAGTTTAACATCATGGCATTTTAGAGTCATTAATTTTATACTAAAATGTTACCTGGAAGGTCCCACAAGAGAGACTGTTGCGTAAGAGTCACAATTCTGTCCATTTATGAGAGGCAACCCATGGCACTCCTTTATGCTATAAGGAAAAGAAACTGTGTCACGGTCTTTGGCTTAAAAAAATACCCAAAGAAACTTTTATTTTTTTTTTAAGATTTTTTTAAGTCCTGCTGTATTACACACTGGTATATATGTTGATCCAATTTAACATATGTACATGAAGTAGATCTCTGGATAGTAATACAAGGTAATACTCAAGTATACAGTTAGATGTAGGGAGCTCTGTGAGAACAAAATTCTTGGAATTGCTGCAATGAAAGACATCACATGCATGGCAAAATCCTAAGTCAAATGAACCGCTATGTTAGGGGAAACTGCAGGCTTCATTAACATAAATTCGATTTCTCAAGGCCCACAAAAAGCTATTTGGCCCTTTTAAAAATACTGTTTTCTTCTACAATTCATACAGTAAGTTGTGAGCTGGTGTTTCACAGGTACACAGGCACACTGTTCACCACCCCTGATGCAAAGGGGATGGGATGGTTAGAAAGTAATGCTCATGGGGACAGACACACATTTTCAGGACCTTTTTGAATTACCACAGCAGCAACACTACTAGAAACAGAGCTAAGTCAGCAAGCTGACTAACCTTCAGGTACTGCCCACACATGAGCATTCACTAAAAAAAGCTGGAGCAACAGAAGTGAAGCAAAACAGTTTGTAAATTTACAGCAGAAACCAGACTTTCTAGCAAGATGATGCTCTAGTGTAGCCATGCACACTGCAGGTATTAAGTCCAGAAACATCCAGATTACAAAATTTCATAAACAAGTAAGACAAAAATGAGATATGAATGCTATATTCCTGCTCTCTTAAAATCATCTATTTTTACATAATGCATTGCAGGAATTTAACTAAATTAAAGTAAGTTAATTTTAATTGCCATGATTAGTCAGTTTGAATAAAATCCAATCTATGTAATTTAAGGAGAAAATAGACTTTTCTGCTTTAAATTCATATAAGTAATCAAGTAAATGTTCTACTACTGTAACGTGGAGTAGTAAGGTGTGCAGATCAAGTTAAAGTTACATAGCCGCAACAGTAGCTACGCATTGTTGTTAAGTAAATGCTTTCTGTACTGTAGAAAAACAGTGCTAAAAGAATAAAAAGAGTTGCAAACTCAAACACTCACAAGTGAGGAAACAACAGACATTGACACTCTTGTGCTGCCTCAGAACTCCGCCCTCTTTGGAGTATGCACAATTATAAACCAGTTGGTATTTCCCCCCAAAAAAGTCCCTTTGTCTTAGCCAGTTCAAGGAACATTTAGTGCTGAGCCACTGCACAATCATTTGTTATTTTTCTTCCAATTTTCAAGCACGTGGCCTTCAGCATTTCAATAATTTTTCAATCACAATGAACCCTACAGTGATTTCAAACCCACCATTAAAATGGGTTCTTGAAACATCCAGTTGTTTCACAAGCATTAATTGATTCCTCCTCCATCACACACGTGACAGAAGAGTGGCGACAAAATCAGGCTGTCTAGACTTTTCAGTCATTTGGGGTATCTGATTTGAGAAGCTAGGACTCAATTCTTTCAGATTATCAGGCATTTTATAGCACTAAACAACATGTCTCTGCAGCTCCCCGAGATTTTTGGTTTCAGGTGCAAGTGCTGAGCGTACCTGTACGTCAGCCTCAACTTGAATCTCAAGGAAACTCATAGCAGATGGATCAAGTCAAACTTATCTGGATAGAATCAACCATTTTAACAAGAACAATACAATTTCTCTTCCTACAGCCTGTGTCATGGTCACCAAGCTCCTGGATTTCTCTAGCAGACACAAGTCCTACAGAAAGCATTTTCTTTCCCTATGTACAAAGTTTCTCACTCCTTCCCTGATCACCTGCACACTTGACATAACCATCCCATGGGAAAACATGTGTTATCATATCAACAAAAACTGATCACAACGCCCTACTTCTGGTTACAGACACAGCTTGTTCCGGCCTCCCATCTTCTTACAGCTTGACCACAAGATACACAAACTAAGGAAGGCTTGTTTGTGATTTCTTGCAAGCTGAAAAACATTTCACTGACAGCCTTGCAGTAGAACTAGAATCTCCGGATTCATTATTACAGATCTGTCACTTCAGGCTGATTTCATGCTCCAGTCAGTCTCCTTGTGTAGGCAGGTCTAGCATTCCCCTCTCATCTCCTGTCCAAGTCCCAGTTCTGTTGCCAGCAAGTAAGGTCTACCTAGTAAGCTACCTAGACAGCCTACCCTGTTCCAGCACCTCAAAAAACAAACAATACCCCAGTCCCCCTGACCCTGAACTCCTAATATTCATAAATCTATCCTTTTCAGACCCATCGGGTCAAGAATTTGTTTCAAATTTACCTCACCTTCTCCCCTTCCATCTCTCACTCTAAGCTAGCCGGTCATAACCATCCCTTAACTCTCCAGTTACCACCTGGAGCCTGCTTTAGACACATTATCTGTCAGCACAGCTAAGTCAACTGAACTGCACCATAACGGGGGATCCTTTGCCTTCTCTTACATTCCTGCCTTGCATCTATCACCTACGGTGATTCTATTTACTAACCTTACAGAAAGCTACTTATGTTTTGAGCTGGTTTTCAGTCAGTTTGGTGAGCTGAATTAACCTGGTCGCACAGCAGATCTCAAACTTAATGGCTACTTGCCCTGCACTGCCTTTGAAGGGTAGGAAGCCATTAAATCAACTCAACACTATAAACTTTATTGTAACTCCATAGGGACTGAATACACAAGATTGAATTATTGCAGATAGTTTTAAGCTACTAAACAAACAGCCTCCAGTAAACATGTTTAAAAATTTTTGAAGATGTCTGAAGTAACTCTGTTAGGGTAGACTTAACAGAAATGGATAAGTGCAACATCAATAAGTGTACCAGGTTGCAAATCTCACAGGAATACTGCCCTTCCCCAAAGAATCAGGCAAAGTGTCAGAACTGCAACCTTCTACAACAGGGGAAAAAACAGACCAAAAAAACCCAACAACAACAAAAAAATTCCAAAAACTTTGACAAATCAAAAAAAAAAAAAACCCAAACCAAAACATTACACATTCCTATTCTGACAACCATAATAAACATAGTTTCACCATATGGTAAACATTTCAGCTATGACAAATGGTTTCATATATCTAGGCTGGCATAAGCAATTTTCACTCAGAAGGTATGAATACACATAGACCTTGAAGAAGTAGAAAGGAACTTCAATGTCTTTTAAAAGTCTAAGCAATAGCTAACAGACAGACTTTTGTTCTTTTCTCAAACTACTGATCAATTACAGTACAGCATAATATCTTTCAGTTTACATCAATTCTCACTTCACATCTCAGTAGTTGGTTCTGCAACAGGAGTTTCATACAGGAAATAGGAGCCTTTCAGATACAACTGGCATATATTCAGCTCATAAGATGGAAATAACTCCTTTAAGAGACACAGACCACAATAAACCCCCCTCCATGGCTAAGGGACACTACTTCCACCATTCAAATGAACTAAAGTCCTCCAAGAGCAGAAGCAGAGTAACTGCAGCCATTAGGATTTGTACACTTCATAAAAATTGGTATGTTCCCTAGTTCATGTGAGCAGAGTATAAACAGGACAGTAACAAACTGACAGGTCAATTTAAGATAATATAGGGCAGAACTTATTTACAAAACTGCAAAAAAAAGTCAAAATGTAGTTGCAATAAGCCGTTTCTGGGCTTTCAAGTATTTGCATCGTAAATACATAAACCTGTTTCTTTCAGAGTTGAAGTCATGCCAAAGACAGAGAAGGCAAGTACCATCATCCAATAGCCTAATTTGGCAAGAAACTGTTCAAGTACCATCTGTTTCAGCAGCAGCAAATATGCAAACAATGGTCACACAAACTTGTTTTTACAGACTCCCAGAAAGGAGAGCTGCAAACATACATTTTTGAAATGTGCTACTATACATGCCATTGTGGTTTTGAAAAAAACAGCCCACAATGAGTCAGCAGTTAATCTCTTGCTTTATCTTTTTCCTCTCCTCATTCACACATTAAAAAAAGGAAACAAGTAGAATCGAAGACAAAACAAACTTTTAATTCAGAAACAGTCTGTGGGTATATCTGCATGAGATTCAACAGCAAGTTTCCAATTAATACAAAAATTATGTATAAAATCAGGGCTTAGCCCGCTGCAAGTGGTCTCTAAGACAGCCCTTCACCAAAGGAAGACTATGCTTGCATTTCAAAAGAAGTGCAAGGGCTTCGTTGATGCAAGATAAGCAATTACAAGTCTCAATTTGACTTTCTCCAGGGAAAAATGTTTTTCAATATCATGTTTTAAGAATGCTTATAGAAGCTGAAAGCCCTAGACGGCTTCAGAAAATTCCACGTTAAGAAAATCGGCCACCATGCCCAACCCTGGCATCAGGTAAGACGAGATCAGTCAGTTGTGGTTTATCTTGTACATGACCACTTTTTGTCAATTTGAGCAAAAGAAGTTAACTTCCAGTTTTTAAGAAGTGAGGGGTTTTCTGACTGTTATTCATAGCTTTGCTGATACAAACAGTTTGTTACACATTAATATTTATCCTTCCCCAAGCTCACTTACCTTACATAAAGTTGGGGAATAGAGACCTAATAAGGATCTAAATTAAAAACAAAAATAGAAGAAGGTGGGCAACAGGATAGAGGACAAAAAGAAAGAAACATAAGAAATCCCATTCCTGGTTTAATTATAAGACAACTGACCATCCCTTTGTCATGTGCAGCAACACTTCTCTTTCTAAAAACACATGTTCTTTTCCAACTTCTTGGTTGGAAAAGTTGGGTTTACTATACATACTAGCATGAGAAATGAAGCCTTCCTCCCTTCCACATTAGTTGTAAGAGGCTAACATCAGCATTAGTTCTCTGTTGCCCAAATGCTTAACTTAAAAACTGCTTCCTACTGGAATTACCTTCAGTTTTCAAATCAAAACCCATCTAGAAAACCAGCAAAAAAATTCTTCTACAACCACGCCTACGGAACCAAAATATGAATCCATGTCCTTGTCATGTCCTATCAGTTTGCTTCAGCCACAAACAAAAAGGTGATGAGAGACTCCAGATAATGCTCAGAATCACAGCCCTTGCTAACGTCTGTGCGCTTAACACAATCTTTAATCTTGTGTTGTGAAAGTTATAGCTACTATTTTTCATCTTTGTAGAACTTCTGGACTCTCAGGGAATACGTGGTGGAAATCCATTAGAAATTTACCTACGCACAGAAGCCAGCACACATGTCTGGAATTCTCTTTTCCTACAAAACATGTAACTGGTGAAGGTTTAAAAGCATCCCTGTCTCGTTACACTCAGACACCATTAATTTCAACATGAAGTAAAACATGGCTCTGAAAGGCAAGTATTATAGTCTGTATTTTAAGAATAATTTTTTCCATTTTTTTTTTTTTTCTCTAGCCAATACTACTTCAGTTTTGGACAGATCAAGAGGCAGGGACAGAAATATACATATACACCCACTCTTCGTCATTTTTTACTCAATCACAGCTCTGCTACTTCCTATCTGTCAGCTTTATTAAGGGAGTTACTAATATAATGACTTCTCAGGGCCTGGTGACAGTAAGCGCATCACTGACTAATTACCCTTGGAAATTTACAAAATAAGCAATTTAAAGAGCTGAAAGTTTCGACTGAAGAATCTCACATGTACTTTCTGTAAGTTCCTCATGCTTTAAGATCAAAAGGGTTTCAAAAACACCCTCACATCCATTTCTATAATACTATATCTAGTGACAGATTTCTTACTTCTCATATTCTCACAAGCACATGCAAAAATACATTTATGTACAATATACTACTTATACAGTCAATTATTTCAAGACTACCAGCATGTGTGATAAAATACTATTGAACACTTTTAGTTTAAGGAACTCTAGCGCATTTCATAATCTCAGACGAAGACAAAAGTACTGATGTAATACTGCAGGGTTTAACGCACAGTCCTCTCCCACATGTCAGTGAGTGGGTGAGTACAGCAACCACCAGAGAACCTTGGCTTCCTTTTGATCATTTATCTCCCTCACAAAGAGATCCTAAGAGAGGGCACAGTGAGTAACCCACTTCCTACTCAAAACTGCAATCTGCAACAGTAACTTTCTCAAGCAACTTTTCTTCATCACATGAAAAATCCAAACGTGTATTAAAAATTTAAAAAAAAAAAAATAACTGAACTTAGACTAAAGTGCATGGATATATTAAAAAAATAAATTTAAAAATGTGACATCTATCAGAAAGTTAAGCTGGAAATAAAACAGAGTCATAAAGCTCCAGTCAGCTTCTGGTGGTGGTAGTCCATGGGAAAAAAAATGGTTTACTCCTGCCTTATGCTGCAAGTGGGATACAAAAATAAGAGCTGCAGGACTCCCAGTGAACCAAGTTGCTGCCCTCTACACACACATTCAGAATTACTTTTAAGTTACAAATACACACTGACATACAGCAAGTTTCTGTATCTTTCCTGAATTCACAGCCTACAATAGCCACTAAAGAACTAAGCCAGTGGAACTGGTAATGCTATCACAGAACTACCTTCCCCTTTCATATCAAGTAAGTAACAGAAAAGGAGACTGTTTTGCTAGGCCTTGTTCCAAGTCAGAAAGAACGTAATTTAAACTTCATATTGAAAATTACATTAGCAAAATTGACAGTGTAATAGTTTCCCCCTGCTCCCTGGAGCTGATCTGAACATGAAGTCACCGAGACAAACGGAAGACCACACACCATTTCCTCCCCTCACAGTTTCGCAATTCAACCCCATTCTTTCATGCTAAATTCTCAGAGAAGATTTTAAAAAAACAAAATCACCCAAACCCCTCACTCTCTGAATAAATATGTATGTTAATGAACAATGTTGGAAACCAAATTAAAGAATCTTACTACCTCTTGAACTTTCGATCTTCTTAATTTTCTCACATTCTTTATAACCCCCCCATCTGTACCCTTTTCTTCACACAGCCTATCCCACAACCTGTTAGCAGGCAAGTGTAGAAAAGCCTTTATTTCTTTCTGAAGCACTAAAAATAAAATTGCAGTAAGACTGGTTTGTTCCCCTGAACCTTACTCATGCTGAGAACGTAAAGAAGAGTCACAAGAGAACGCTGTCAATCTCACTGGGTCTCTGCAAGTCACTGGTTTCCGCCGGTCTATTCAATGAAAGGAAACAGTCTCCCAGAGGCAAGTAACACAGAAGGCTGTCAGACTTCTTCCAAAATAAAGGATAGGATTACTCTCTAAGACCGGTATCTTCTAGTATGCCCTTATCAGACAAACTTTATATGAGTGTGTGTAAACATTTTTGCACAGTTTCACTTGCATTAGTTTCTTCATAAAGGCTAAATGTACTGCTTAACAATGAGTTAAAAGAACCAGAATTACCCGCACACGTGGAATTTTCTTCTGCTGTGACTACCATCTGTAAACTGTGTATTCAATTGCCTAAAGCCATCACATAGGATCATTATCAAACACAGCTCTAAGAGTAACAGTACAACAGTACAACAGTACAGACTGGTCAGTATTTCCCAATGTCTCATTCTGTGCTTTTTCTTTAAGACTGGTGAAATTTGTCTTTTTTGAAATAATATATACCAAAAATGTACTGTTTCTATGAGGCTCTTGGACATGTTGCAATGCCTGTACACTTTGGAGTCAAAATTAAGCTTGGTAATGAAAACTCCTTAAATTATTTCTAAGAAATTTTGCTGAAATGTGGCAACATTATGCTCTTCCACAACAGCAACTCCTGTACTTTGCTGTTCTACAAACATTCCTTATCATGGTTAACCATGAGAAAGCAGTTCTGAAGCAAAACTAAAAATGGATTTTCACATACCAAACCAAAACATTACTACTGAAAAAGTTTCCCACCATTCCCAACACTACCAGAAGCAGGGCAGTTCTGTCAGTAATGGCAGTACTGCGAGTTCTGGCTGTCAGCTGCAGTGGGTGTTCCTAGCTTTCTCACCAGACCCAATTCAATTGGAATTACAAGACACTGAACTAGTGATATCAGACAGCCATGCTGAGTCCTGATAAAAGTGAGAAGCAACAGAGATGAGCAGTTGTGAAAAAACTCTGCAGGACTTCCCTGAGCATACACCCATTCCCTCAGCAAGGTAAGCTCCAAGTAAAGTCATATAAAAAGAAAATTGTTATTGGTCCCAGAATGTGCAGACATCCAGTATTAAGAGAGACAAATCACATCATGCTCTAACAAATAACTAAAGAGTCAAGGATTAATATATTTTCTTACTGTACTACTAGTTGCTGGCACACAGATCCATTATCTGTTATCAGTTCATTCAGTTTTAATTCAAGGTGAACTTTTCCCTGAAAAAACAAGAGAGAAACACAAATAGTTTTAGAAGCCCTTATTTTAAAAGTAGTAATTAGAACAATAATATAGGTTTACAGTTAAAAGCCATTTAAGGTAAATTCTAATACATCCACTTAAAGCAAATATGTATTCTAAAGCACGTACCCTGTGAGTAGGGTATGATTAATGCATTTGAACCTGAAGAGACAGTAATAAAGAAAGTTATTATCCTCAACTGCAGACAGCACATGAATTGGTCAAGCCTCCACAGATCAAACACACACACACAAATATTTCTTCCACCATGAGGAAGTACTAAGAACAAAAGTCCTTCTCAGCTTTTTTGTCCTAAGCACGGGATGAACCCTTGAACAAACAAACAGTGAATTTATGAGCATTTCAGGAGAAAGTTCTAAAAGGAGACTAGCCATAACCAGTAACATTTAATATCCACCTGTGAAATCCTGTCCATCCCACCAGACTGAAAATCATTTGGAAATTTATTACACATCTCTGTGAGGCTTTCAACCATCTCATGAAGCCTGCTAACGTACTCCTGGAACAGTAAACACAACCAAAGGAGAGGGAAAGGTGGCAATAATTGCTGACCCTGGTCTCCTCCTTTTCTTTTCTGATACAGTAAGATGTATTAAGAAAAAGAACCCATAAATGATGCCACAGCATGGATTAACTTCAGAACTCAGCAAGGGCCAGCCTACTCTACCTTCTCAATAACCCTCTCCAAAAACTCCAAACCATCATATGCAACTTCCTTTGGATGACCACAATTTCGTACTATAACCTTGCTCGAAACATCCACTGCCTGAACAATACTGCTATTCCTTTCAGTGCCTGGTTATTCATGCTGGCTTTCACATCCAAGAGACCCAGGCGCTGACACAGCCTTTCCTCTAAACCATAATTCTCCTCAGTATTCTTGGATTTTTTCTATTTGCTAAATAGATCATCAGATGACACTGGTCTGTCCGCGGCTATGATTCTTAGGGAAGGGACCTAGAAGGTAATTTTCAAGTGTGGCAAAGGAAGCAAGCTATAATTTGAACTATAGTTTTGCTGTACAACACTAAAATGGAAGTAAAACCCTGAGGTGACCTTGCACACATTTCTAAACCACTTAAGTTTTGACATAAAACTGAAATGTTTTCATTGTAAATCCCCTGGGGCGAGGGCTGTGTTTCTCTCTCTGTATGTCACATGGGAGGAGAAGTGAAGTTTCTTTTATAAGGAAGTTTTAAACGTAACTATTTTGGGATGCTTGCCAAGTGTTTTGCAAACTGTTAGTACATGCATTGGAACACAGGTACATTAAGAAAATATTTGTCAAGCAGAGAAACTCAATTACAAAAATAGATTTACAGGATAAAAACAGGATACTGAGAAGCATGCCAACAGCCTTACAAGGCAAAGTTTTTGAATGACAAATGAAAAGACAACATTGGTAGTATTTATTATAATAGCTGACTTAACCAGTTTTAGTAGGCAGACCTTGTGAATGACCTAAACATCTTCCTTTGGCTTTTTTTTTTTAAAGTGAGCACAAATCATGTGTTCTACACTGATCAGTAGGAGTAAAATAGAAACTTTACTGCTCCTCAGAACTACCTATAGGTGTAGTTTGTTCAAAACTCAGCACCACAATGGCTACAGTAACATGGCTCTCAGTATTTCCCTGACATGTACGGAGAGTTCCAGGAACATTTTTGTTGTTTTGTTTGTTGAGAACAGCGTGATCGTTTCCTAAAGTGTCTGCTCTGCAGATCTGTATCAGAACTTCTGACACAATATGCAACTGAGTTTTAAACATGGTTGTACAGGTTGGTTTTAGACCAAAACATAAAGATAAATCAGTCATTCTTATACAATAAACAAGCAGGGCACTTTATGTGAACACACTTTTCAGCTGTAGATCCCAGGGTTGTTCAAAGGCAGGTAGGTACCATTTTAACTTTGCAAATGGATTAACAATCCATTTTCAGATACTGACTAGAGGACGATGGAGCTGTTGATTATGTGGCTGAGATTCACACAGCAACAAAGTAGCCAAAACCAAAGTGTCCAGATCCCCAACCTAAACTTCAGAGCTACAGAAACAAGTTAGTTAAACAGTTTTGGTTTTAGAATTGCTATTGCATCTTAACACTGTATTTTAAGAAATTTTTTTTCTCCCACAGTTTTGATATTTTAATCATTTTCACATTGTGAAATATTACTATTATAGATAATAAATGCAAGTTCTCTAGTTTTCTAAAGCTCTTAAGTGTAAACCAGGCTAGCAACTATATTTTAAATATTTACACCAATAGGCACTCATATACTGCACCGATGTTCCATATACAGAATTACACTACTGTTCCAAGTGTACCACTAAGTAAATTTTGACAGTGTTAGTTTTCTTTATAAAAATCTTCTCGCCTTTAAATTCAAGAGGGGGAGATGCATATTCTTTCATCTGAGGGGTAGTCCATGCTTGGGGAAGTTACTGAGGGTGGTAGTGATGTTTAAACAGAGTTAGAAACGCTAACAGTTATTTTCCAGTTCCTCACTCAATGTCAGAAACTCTAGATTACAGTATTTGTCTTGAACTCCATCCTCTTCCTTCCACTTCCCTCAACTCAATGGAACCAATATCACAACTGAACTATCAAATTTGTAAGAATAATAAAGATCATCCTTATGCCATACACACTATGGCAACATGTAAGTAAAAGAAAAAAATTCTACACCAGAAGTTCAAGAACTTTGATTTGAAAAAAACCCCAACAACCTAAATTAACCCAGGCTATCCACTCTGAAGCATCTCTTGTAAACTAAAGTCCTTGTGGCATATGGAAAGTAAAACTGGGGGTCTATAATACTGCACAAATTACATAATATATTCACATTTAGTATAGCCCACAATTGTTAATTGTGTGCTTACTGCAAAAACTTCTCTACATACCAGGTACAGGTTCTACCAGCTTCCCTCGGCTTTTCCGCAGCTTTCCCTTTCTCAATTACAGCAAACGTACC
Source organism: Podargus strigoides (assembly GCA_028020825.1). Lineage (NCBI taxonomy): Eukaryota > Metazoa > Chordata > Aves > Caprimulgiformes > Podargidae > Podargus > Podargus strigoides. The sequence goes on from CM051628.1 coordinate 16,095,198, forward strand.
CCATGTTTCTGAAATGTCCTACGTATTACTGTCTGCCACACTGAGCTCCCAACATTGTGCAAAGGCCGACAGTTCCTCAGTACTAGGAGTATCCATTCAATTCTGATAACCCTGTGAGGTTTACTTTGCCCAGACCTTTCTTCTTTCCTAGGATTAGAGATCTGTGCCACTAGGAATTTACAAACTGGCTTGAGGCTCAATCTCCAAATTTACACATTCTACACAAATACCAGGGGAATATACCAGAAGTACATTACTTCAGTAATTATAAATCCTATCAATTTTAAGAAAGAGACCACTGAATGTTAAAGTTACCTTCAAAAACCTTGGAAGTACGTGAAAGATTTGACCTTATCGATGCATTCTGCAAGTATAGATCAAATCTCTACAAAATGTTTCTTACCATGAATAACAAAGATCAAGGGCACGTTTAACAATTTCACCTCGTTTCAGATAAGCTAAATGAAGATTTAAGAAAAAAAAAAAAGGGGGGGGGTGGAGGGGTGGGGGGCAAGCAATCCTAAGAAAGATTTTATTAGTATGATGAGGCCATCTGCATGTTAGGAAACATGAGGACTTTTTTTTAAATATATGAACAAGTTTGTGCCAGCTGCAGTTAAACAAAGTCTGTTCTACTCATTTCTCAAATACTGCTTTATTTGCTTAGTATTCCCACATTCATACTTTTCAAGAATTAGTGGACAAAGGAAAAAGTTTCAAGAAACCTAGATGAATATCCATTCATAATATTGTTACCAGCAGCAAAACAAAAAAAACAGCTAAGATCAAAACACAGAGCGCATGCTTTTTAAAAATCAAAGTAATATTTTACACACTTTGAATGGCTGCAGAGAGGACACTCTCCTCCCATACACGCTTGAAAGGAAATATCCATCACCCTTCTTTCACCAAAAACTTACACACCAAGAAGTACATAGTGCTTTTACTCTGCTGAACTTTCAATCACCTCCACTTCAGATTACATTAAGCACAGAGCTGTGGAACCAGAATAGAAGATGACAGGTCTACAGCTTCTGCATTAGGAGTGGATCTTGACATCCACCCACCTTTTTTTTTTTTTAAGGGATTCTCAAGAATACTGTTCTGTTTTCTTCCTCAAACCAAAAACAGAATTGCTACAACTTCCATAGCCATCTCATTTTTACATATTACTAGAACAATCTTGTCAGAAGAACTTGAACAACAGACCAAAATACAATTCTGAAGTCCAAGTTATTTGATACTGAATGAAGAAGGTATTTCCCGTAAGACAGTAAGATAAATGAGCATGGCACAAGTACCTCCAGTTTTGAAGACTTTAACCATTTCAACACCAAAACTGAACAAAAAAAAAAAAAATTATTCAATAGTTTCCTAAATCATGCACCTGTCTAAAGTACATAGTTCCCCTTGCACTAAAGATTTTAGCCATCAAAACACTGTTAAGACATTTCCCAAACAGTTGCTTCAAGTCTTCTGCAGTTTTAAGTTTCATGAGAAACAATACAGCCAGTTTAGAAATGCAGAATACACGTTATTCTCTAACTAAGCTGAAAGACACAACTGTCTCACAAGAATTAGACAGATGCTAACCTCTATCTGCCACAGCTCAATATAAACTTCCACTAATACATGTACTTATCTATATTTAATTTTAAAAACTTAAATGTGCAATTTAATAGTCACCTGAACCTCTGAATTAGAATCAACAGGTTGAAGCATAAACCAGTTCTCTTTTCCTGTGTAGTTGCATAAATCTTCTTTTTTGATTGACACCTTTCCTGGTGGAGGGAAGCAGGGAAAGATTAGTGTAAATATCACTTTCATCTGAATAGGACAAACACTTAAATAGATTTGAAGTTTGACTTTTGTTTAAAATCTCTTTCTTTTTGTCTTTTTTTAAGTGCATGATGCTGTATGAAAAGCTTACAGAAACAAGGAACATGAAGCATAAGTAATCAGAAAAAATAGTTTCTATAAAACCAAATTAAGCTAATTACGATATGTTATCTTGGATAACACTAACAAGATGACTAGGTAAAGTAAGGAACACACCTGTGGCCAGAAATAACATAATAGAGATTTGAGAGAACAGTAACTGTGTTGAAGAATGCTTAAATAGGAAACTGAACATAGATGCTTTTTGCTCTTCTGATTGGAAAATTGTTATTCTAACAAATTATCGGGCATCCTGGTGCAAATTATTTCCTTCCCCAGCTCCTGTGTGATCTACTCTAGGATCCTGCTCTGGCAGGGGGGTTGGACTAGATGATCTTCAGAGGTCCCCTCCAACCCCTAGCACTCTGTGATTCTGTGAAGTAATGTGAATCTACTCCCACAGCAGACTGTTCGAGCTTTACAGTGACTCTATCCAAATAGCAGCTGCAACAGAGCCATTATGCAGTGGAAAAAAAAAATCCACCTCCCGTAATTTTTCACTTAAGCTACATAAAGCATTTTGTAGCAACTTCTCTAAGCCTCTAAGTTACAAGTTGCACTGAGGAAAAAAAAAATAAAAAAAATCTATAAATAGTTTAAAGAATTATTCCACAACTGCAGTTATTGTGGAATTATTCCACAATCCATTATTTACAGACCTACCAGTAGTGACAACTATTCAAATATTCCAGTGAAAGAGAAGTGGAGAAAAAAAAAGTACTTAAAAAAGTATTGAGACTATAAGATTGTAAAATGTCAGATTAGCCTAAAAAATATTAATATAGCCTAAAAATATTAATATTCTATATAAAGTACATTTAGTACACCAGAATGAAGCAAGGAAACAAAAAACCTGCTTTAAAAACTTTAAAGGAATATTGAGTTTAAGTGCACTATACAGTGTGTTTTGAAAGATGCATCACTTTAATAATTGTAACCTTAATACTACAGATTATGATACTGAAAATAACCAAATGTTATGCAAGATGCAGATAGTATCCCAGAACTTACCTATTCGCAGATCTTTTTGTAAAACACTTTTATCATAAATATAGAAGGACAACCACTGGAATGTTCTTGGAATCTCAAAGTAAAACTCTTCCCCAAAATAAGGGCTGAAAAGAAAGACTGAAAGTTAAAATACAAAAAAAAAAAAAACAAACTTCATGTGATTTATACAGAAGACAAACACCGAAATGTTACATTTTTACTGCAATCACAGACCTTGACCTTTAGCACTATACTTGATCAATTATCAAAGCCCCCCACAGTCATTTCATTACAAGAACATACAATAACACTGCAAGCTAAAACTTCATGACAATACTTTAGGTATGTTCATAGAAAAAAAAAAGCAGAGCACACACAGAGAAAGTGCTGTCTTCCCTGAAATTTCAATTCCATTTTTCTGTCTTAAAGTTTCTCTAGTTGGTTCCGTACTCAACTGACAACATTTGCTTATCTCTAACTTGTGTGTCAGATTTGATGCTCAAAGATTCAGACCAGGAGCCATAAGCATTACCAACTACAAAACAGCAGAGTGAAAAAGACAAATCTTAATCTCAAATACACATGTTCTCCTGCATGCTGAAATGGTCACCACATTTTTCCACCTAATGAGGTTTGACACAAGGTTCACAGATCACCCTACTTAACTGTCATTTGCAGTCCTCTACATAGAAAGACCCAGGGTTCCTCTATATTACAGACGTATTTCACACAACATGTTGGTATCGTCACTCAAGAAATCTATAGATCCATTGAACTTAAGGAGTAGTTTATGATGCAGCAGCAGACAGAATACTGCATTTCAAAAGACTGAACAAAACCGCAATGTTATCTGTGTCACTGCCAGCTGTGAATTCCAAAAACCCAGTGCATTCACAAAAACCCCTGCTATTTCTACTACTACTGTATTCTTACAGACTTAAAATTCATTACAATTGATTAACATCAGCAGAGAAAGGTGTGCAGCTTCAGGAAACTAATTTTACCCTCTGCTTTGTTTCTACAAAAAAGTATTGTGATGACAATTATACCAAACCCAGAAACAATGTGATTTTTTTTTGTTGTTTCCCAGTAAAGTACCTTTTTGACACTGTACTGTTACAATACTTTATTGAATGAATACAAATATGCCTGCGTTTGAAACAAACACTTCATGTTGTTACACATCCAAAAGGATACCAGGAAGAACAGGATACCACCCCTACTCTCTTCCCTCCAAAATAACTATCAAAAAACACCAAATGCTTAAGGACGAATGGTTCATTAAATAAGTTAAAAATAAGATAAGGGTTGATAACATACTTAAAGAGCGGGAAAGAACAAAGATGAAAAATCTAGTATTCCAAATTTATAGAACTGATTTTTAGAAACAAGAGCTTTAGCTGCAGAAATGCATCATGAGGAATTTCACAAGTGAAAAATATTCCTTTTCTTCAAACACAGACCTTTTACTATGGGCTTCAAAGCAGAAAAAGCAGTATTAGCCTTTGCACCACACTGGGAAATGATTTAAGAATTCCCAGTTGAAAAATTTGCTTGTGGTTTTTCAGCTCTCTATTTTTTTTTTTTTTAAATTTCAAAGCCAACAAATTCAGCTTTGATTTCAAGGGCTGGGTTCTTCTTGTCAGCACCACCACTGGCAGTATAAATTCATGAGCATTACCTTTAGCAGCAGCGCAGCCCTACGCAGCCTCAATTTCCTTATTACCTTCACTGCACATTTTAATTGTATTGACACAGTAACTCAGATCAAAAAAGATGAAACAAAGGCTTATTTTAAACTTAGGTCAATTCCGTGATACAGCTCCCCTAATAGCTACACAAATAATAGCTGCCCCAGTACAAAGAGATATGACAGTGGAAACAGTGAACAGTGGGTGAACCAGCTGGCTCTGGGATCAAGGGGAACTCTGCTCCTAACTCAGCTTCCGTCAGACATCCTAAGAGGAACGCTTGACACCTATGTACATCAACAACTGCATATCACTGAGCGTTAAGTCTCTATTCTTGCTGGATCTATATAACTCTATGCATCCAGTTATAATCAGATAATCAGTCTGGGATGGAGACTATTAGCAGAGATTTTAAAAAAAACTATTTAGCAGCCATCTCCTACATCTAAATAGAGCAAACTTCACAACTACATCCCCCCTCCCCAAAGAATGATCAGCCACTAACAACCCTTATTTTGACCTCAACACTACGTGAGGTCTCAAGACCTGGCAAGAAAGAGCAGGTCAATAGTATGAGCATAACCAGAAAGTAATGCATTGGTTTGTTCACGTTGACAGATTTTTCCTTACCTTGACTAACACTACTGCTTTATGAACCAGTTGTTGATTATTCTGTAGCAAAGTATGAGGCACATTAAGGTTGAGAATACAAAAGCCTAGTAAAGAAATTCTCAGGTGGATGCAGAACTGGCTGAAGGGGTATAATAGGTTATACCAATGAGGAATAATTAAAATGGAGAACTTACTCAACCTGTTCCTCAGGGATTCAGTTTAGTACTTTCCTTCATAACTTTGATGCAAGCACTTTAAAGACTGTGACGGATACAAAATTAGAAGATGGTGCTAATTCAAAGGGAGACCAGACTGTCATACAGGAAGAACTGGATTACAGTAATACAGGAGATTAAATTTAGATGTGTGACATTATTGCTTTGCTCTTCACTTCCTTGTTACATTAAACTGGCAGTTCTGTGACAGAAACAGACCAACGCTCCTAGTCCTGTCATTCGATATAATTTAACAGTTACAGCAACAAAAGAATAAATTTTTACTATAATCTTGCATTCACACAAAGTTCAGTTTGAAAAAAGAAACTGAATTTAGTTTAAATAAAAAAATGCAACACACACACCACACATCCCTCCCCAATTCCTTGTATTTGACCACAGACATTTGAGGAGGCTCACGGATGTTCTTTAAACTTTCCACGGGGAAAAAAAAAAAATTGTTTCTTCAGAAATCCCACACCATGTCAGGAAATACTGAGTCATTAGTCAAAATATCCTTCTTTCACTTCAGTATTAATTCATGTTTTTCTAATTTTGAAAAGTCATTTGCTTCACATCTGTACTCTAACAACAGTCCCAGTGCTGGTAGAAGCCCAAATCTATTTGCACATTTTAAAAACACATTTCTTCCTTAGTTTTCAATCACTGTAGTCAAAGATCATTTTAATTCTAGTGATAATTACTTCCACAGACATTTAACTAGCGGATATTCATAGAACACAATTTAGATTATAGCTAATATAAATTTGCAACCCAAAATACAGTGACAAAAACAGACCATGAATTACGTGTGTAAAGAAAAAGCAAGCAAATAATATAAAACAAAACAATTAAATTCAAAGTTGCATTTATGACTACAAAGGTGTACTACACCTTATTAAAAAGCAATTTATAAAGTTTTCAGACTAATAAGAGATCAGGGCTTTCATCTTTCCTTCCAGTACCTCTAGGTTAGTATGGTATTCTAACTTAACACAGTAATAAGCAATAAGATGGTATAATTAAGTTTCTGGAGCAACTGTTAGACTTCATAACTGCATACACACTAGTAATCAAGTGTAAGCATCCAACTCTGGTTGCTGCTAATAGAGTACGACTTATTTTATTACATTTCATCAGAATGCATGAAACCCTACTCATGCTATGAATCTAACCTAACGCAGCTGTAAATCAGAGGAGGAAGGAGTTCCCTGAGTAGTCAGTGGAGACAGAAAGGCACCTATGGGCAAACAGTGATTCACAACACTGACTCCTAACTCCCAATAAAATGTTCTCAACTTAGAAATATGAATTTCCTATCACCCCAGAAATTCTGAATTTGAGGAGGATGGTGTGTGTGTCACTTAAGAACCACCCCAAATAATTATTTTGTTATAATGAGATTTTTCTTCTTTTCTTCTGTAGAGTACTAATGGCATTGTTTTAATTTAATCAAATTTTAGTTAAACTTCAGTACTTTTAAAAAAAAAAACCTGATAGATCTAAGGAGATTTATTTTATCAAATATTTTACTATGCAGTTAATATTTTATTGTCAGGTGATGTAAAGTATATAAAATTTGTATACTTTAAAAGTATAAAAATTTATTAATTCTCAAATTAAATATAATAGAAATGTCTACATAAATATTAAACGTAAAGAGTCTTCTTTCTAAGCACAGTAGTAACTTCTGGGTTTCAATTATTAACATGCCAAAATTGGAGAGCAGAGTCTTTCTTTTTAAAAGGTACGTTGGGTTCCCTTTTACCCAAACTGCTGTCTATTTGAATGGGAAATCTTTAAGTTTCCACTTTATCAATACAGTCTCATTAACATTCTTCTCTGAAAGATTACTTAATTGAGTTTGTTTTGGTAATCAATCAATCTCAATTGCAGCCAGCTAAATTCTGAAAATATTCTGGATCTGTCTATTGCAGTTACAGATCAGGAGGATGAGGAAAATATTTATTCCTGATTGCATCTATGTGGTGTTTGCTTTTCATGCAGAAGCATAAGGAGGCTTAAAAATGATGTTTTGAAAAAGTAAAATTCCCTATTTAAATTTGCCCTATGCAGTTCCTCACCTGGAAACATCTAGAGAAGTGGCTCAAAGAACAAACACTAACAATAAAACCACTGGAAACAGTAAGAAATAGGAAAAAATTAAAGCATTTGAACAGGCTTTCTGGGTTTTACAAGGAAGGTTTAATATCTCTGCCAGATAAACTGTCAGTCAGATATTCTGAACATAAGCTGCTGCAACAATGCTTCAGTATGGGTCATCAGTAAACTTAGGGGTTTTGAGACAAAGCACCTACACCACTGCAGCTATGTAATCATGACTTTTTTGTTTGCTTGCTTCTAAGGCTCTAAGTCAGCAGCACAATCTACAGCTAAGCGCTGCTCAGGGAGGCAAAGAATGCCATTCTGTGTGAGTACAGGTTATAGTTCCCAAACAAGAATTTCAGGAGGATGAGGCCTATTCAGGGGGATATCCCACAGCACACAAAACTCTTATACATGGAAAAGTTCCGGTTCCTTCATTCTCAGAACAGGTTTTACAAGACAGACACTAAAAGCAGAATTCCACCAACACAGACCAACTGCATGTCAGAAGTAGGGAAGGATATGGAGAGCAAGTACCAACCAGATTTCTTTCTCTTAAAGACCTCTTGGCAAGGAAAAGAATGTTAGGCTGCCCAATGGAACAAAATAAAGTAACAGTGAAATATGTTTTAGCATGCTTCATTTTAAAAGCACTGTACTACTCACAAGCCTCTATTTTGTCTTCTTCCAACTACTCTCACAATTTACACATTGCTCTAACATTTCTGAGTAGCTGCCACAAGTTAGCTCTCATTCTAAAGAAGTAAAAACAAAAGTTGATACATATCTGGTTTTTTTCCTGAATGGAGGCAGTCTTGGTAATCTTCATTTAAAAAATCAAGCTTACCTTAAAGATTTTTCAACTACCTGTGTACGAAAAACTTCTTCTTGGTCCAAGTTTATGGTACAGAAAAAGTCTCTCATTTTGTTGGGTACTAAGTGTTTGGCGTCATCTGTAAAAAAAAAAAAAACCAAAAAAAAAAAACCTGTAAATATTGAGGGGGTGGAAACCCACAAAATATTACGCACAAGAACTCTACAGTTCTAACATGAGTCCAAAATTTACTTTTCCATTCAGTTATCACACATTTCCACATTCATTTTCAATTCCTAAGATCCAACTGCGTACAACAATTGCTACATCCAGCTTCACATGGCACGAGAGTCAGCAGGAAGAGGACGGCACACTGACTCACGAACACCACCACTTCCTGCTGCACCTGCACTTTCCCTTGAGACGTCTCATCTCGGGCTTGACCCCGCGTCGCTTGCTAAATCTGAGAGGCTTGCAGCCTGAGGTGATACGGCATTAGGTCATGAGACCAAGACATGACCAAGCTGAGCTGTTGTTCACTTGTTATTTTCTCTGCAAATATTTTGGCTAAAGGAAGCTGATTAATAAGAACTTACCCATCAAATCTTTACGTCAATTTCCACAACGAACAGCTGATTTTAAGTTGACTGATGTATTTTCAAAGGTTCAGCTGTGAGTACTGTTTTTTCCTAACTGTCTGGTCCAGTACAAGGGGGAAAATCACTTACTGACTAACGCAACATGGACAGGAACAAGGAGAAAAAGAAGTTTCTAACGAGACAGGATGATTGTCAACACAGCAATACACAGATTTGCTGGGTATTGAGTCTAACCACTGCAATAACACATGCTGGAATTGCGGCAGCCCTCTTTGGAAATGGTTACTTCTAAGTAGTTACAGCTAAAACTAGTTCCCGATGCTCAAACTGGAAAGCTCTTCCAATATTTGAATGCTGCAGGCACCTAAATTTATTTATGGCCACACTGTCCTTTAGCTTAAACAGTTATTTCCCCCCTGAATGTCTCTGAAGACAGCAAACAGACCCTTTTCACCTTTTATTCTGATAAAAGAAACAAGACAAGGTTTTCTGGTACTCTCTCACATGAGAGGCTCCTAATCAGTGAGTAGCCACTCTCTGTGCCTGTTCCACTTAGCTGTTATCTTAAACACAGGCAACTAGAACAGTGTTCTGCATTAGGTCTTAACCAGGACCTTTTACAGTAGTGTTTATCCATATCTGCTACTGGAAATGCCGCTCCCAATTAAATGTGTAATCCATATTATCTAAACTTTATATAAGGTATTAAAAAGTAATAGTATGAAAACCACATCAAAGTATTGAGTTTTAGTTACTTATCAAGTCTGAATAACCCATCATCTCCACTTTCAAAGACCACAGCTTGAAACTAGATTTGAAGTGTCATACATTCATTCCTTCTTAAAAAACTGCAAATAGGAAGCACAGTGGAGTCAGCTTCATTGTCTATGCTGTTAAAATGTAAAATCAGAATTTTCTTTCTCTCTCTTCCTCTCCCTCCTCCCCCTTTTTTTTTTTTGTTCAACAGCTAAGTAAGTAATGCCCACCATTTGAAAGGCTACCGCAGCTGTATCTGAGCAGAGAACATGACAGTTTCACAGGAACAGAGACTGAACTTCGTGCATGTTTTCAAAATCAGGGATATGTATGCTGATGGAAAGCATCAACAGACACTTAAGTAACTTCCACAGTTAAAACTTGTACTCCCAGAAGCATCAATGAGCTTTTCATCAACTTGGGTGTGGGAGAGGAGGAAGTAGACATATTATTTTTAAACACACACCACACTTAATGTTGACAGATTGAGAGGCATGAACAGAACCGGTTTTTAATGCCATCAGACTCCAAAAAGAGACTGAACTCAATATTACCCTTAAGTGAGATATTGCAGAGAAACAAAGAAAAGCACCAAAGACTGAACACTGCTTTTAAAAACAAAAAAGCAAGCAAACAAAAAACCCACCAAAAAAAGCCACAAAACCCTACTATTTAAATAAAACATATGAAAGAAAATACAAAAAATAAATTAATGAAAGAGCCTAGTAATCCCCAAAGAGCTTCCGGATGCTGTACTTCATAATTAATAAACACTAACTCTAAGTGTCAGTTGTTCCGGATAAGAATCCTTATTTTTTACTTAATACTCTGTACTTTCACCATTCTATTTTTACATAAAATATTTAAGATATAACATTACTTAATCAGCACTGTAAAGGCACTGTACAGTGGACGTTAAAAGAAAATTACAATTATTATAGTTTCATCTTTTCTTAAAAATAGTACAAGTTAAATATTTCCTCGTTATTCACAATTTTTATGTCTATTATACTGCAGTCTTTCAGTATTAAAAGAAACTTTCTACCCACGGGAATAGAAGAAATAGAAATTTTGATTTTCTAATGAGATAAAATCCTTTATTTTGTAGCCCAAGTGTTTAGCTTTAAGGCACAGACAAATTTATTGAGATTTTTGAGAGGCACAGGGGATGATTCTCAGTTCTGAGTTAAAAATAACCTCCGAGCACTTGTCAGGTGAAGTACAGACCATGAGGTTTCACATCTTTCCAGACACCTCTTAATATCTGTGACTGTGGGAGACTTTTCAGCCATACAGCCAAGTCTTTGATTGATTACACTGCTAACTCTTATATTTTCCTCAAAAACCTAAGGCTATAATGGTTGCATAAACATCAAGTGTGAACACCAGATATCTGCTAGAATGTTTAGATTTTCAGTGCATTCATCAACTGCACAATTCAAAGGACGCAAAGGAAAAAAGATGAGAAGTGACAGAAGTCTACTGAGGAAATGTACACCACTATTTTGCAAGGGTTTATTTAGAAAGTATGGATAGTATGAATGGTTAGTCAGAAGCACCAAACAGTTGTTTTGGGTAGAAGAGAGAAATAAAGGCAATTTTAGATCTAACTGTGGAACTGTATTTCAAGCCTCTTCACAGAGGCTGTCATGTAAAACTATGTAGTGTGATACTTAAACTTGCAGTTCCAATGGTGAAATATGTAAGTGATGGAACAGCAGAAACAAGAGACTGATGAATTTTGTACTGACTGCATCAGTTCATCAGTTTCAGTCACTGGACTAACTTAAACCAGAATTTATTTTCACATGACACGTTTAGTAGCCTAATTCAATATGGGAACCATGAAATGCATCACTAAAATAATAATCATCAACCTTTTCATTTTGAAAATAGAGAAGTTCATAATCACTACCTGACTTTTAAACCAACCTGCTTTATTGCCACTCATTGGGAAAAAAGGAAAAAAAATAATAATAGTAACTTAAAAAAAACCCAAACAACCCACACTTTGGCCAGTTATGCATATTGGTTTGGATTTTAAAATATTTATGAAATACTATTTAGGTTCTCTATATAAATACCTAGTAAAACTTCACTTCAAAATAAGATGAGATAAAACCTAAGTAAAAGACAAAAGCTGCAATGCTAATACAAACTCAAGTGCTAGAGCAATAGCTATTCAGGTGTACAACATTCAATAAACTCAAACCCTCCACATTACTTCCATGCTAAGAGTTATTAATAACAGAGTTCATAATAACAGCAATGGAACAACCTACTAAATTCAACAGTTCTGTCCAACTCCCTTGTCCTGCACATCATTTGTTAAATGTAGACACTACATGAAAACACCAAGTTAAAGTTGTTCACTGCTAACAGTGCATCAGAAACAATGCAAAAGCAGGAGAGGGAACAGACAAATGCTATTCACAATATCCTCTGTTGAGTGAAAGTGTGCAATTAGTGTACATCCTCTGAGGGACCCAGAACAAAGAAATTTCAAAGACATTTATGCACACAAACTCCAATTCACTTCACAGGACTGAACATATTATAGAGCAACAGTAAAATCCACTCCAGGAGTGCAGCATAATCTGAGAGAACCACACAGGGTTAACAATTCAGTCCAAGAAGTTTAAAAACATGTCCTGAATTTGGTCAAATGAGCTCTGGGAGATGACAGCAGAGACATTTTCCTAGTCCTCCACTGAGACAGATTTCAGTAAACACACCAAAAATCAAAGCAAGTGAAATCGCTTACCACCTAAAAAGGTACTACAGTATGTCACAGCATGAAAACAGAAGCCAGTTATTCAACTTAGAACACTACACTATGAGATATGCCTAAAACTACATGGTATCCACGTACCTTTGTAAAGCACTTTTGTCATTACTATGGCACACAAAATAGAGCCACCAATACAAAAGAGTCGTCATAAAGAAAAGACTGACCTTCAGTGGATTGCTGGTGGACACCTGCCAAACTGTAATATCACATTTTCAAAAAATATTATGGGGTCTTAAACTGGTAAGACCAGTTCTTCTTGCCTCTTCCTTGAAAACTGGAGCCTGGCTGCAAACACTGGCATCCCACAGAACAGAGAGAGTACCACAGACTGCTAATGTACTCCTACTCCATTTTTTCACTGCTAGGTACATTATAGCTACTTAAGCCACCTTTAAGTACATGCCTGAATCCTAGATCTGTTGTGAGGATGTGTAAAACATCACTAACTTTAGATTTTACCATCTATTCCTGTGTTGTAAAACAATGGTGTAAGTAAGCTCGTGCAGATGTTTTTTTCTGTACATGCAGAATGACACAGAACTGACATTACCTCATTAAAACTACATTCTCTCATGCAACACATATAACATGAGCCAATATCAAGTCCTGTAGAAGTTTAAACGCCAACAGAGCTTAGGCACTGAAACCTATTTCACTTCTAAGACATATGTTACAAGGAATTCTTACAGACTATGAACACCAACTTTCCAAAGTGAGGTCTGCTACTGCTGATCCCTCCAGATCAAGGGGAATTACATTATTACACTTACTATTGTTCATTCAGAGGGTTTTCCCCTAAAAAACACATTAGCAAAATACAAACAAGAACTGAAAATAAAACACTATGTGCTGTGCAAAGAAGTCAAAAGAGCACCTAGGGGATTAGAGGGTTCGCAAGCTTCCACAGAATATTTAACTCATATATATTTTTTTTTTTTTAAATTGCATTTTTGTTTTGTTCGAAGAAACAAGTAGTTTTACAAAGTTATTTTCACACCTTTCAAGTCACACCTTTTACTGTAGCTATTCCTTCCACTTATTTTCTAAACAGGCTCCTACAGTTCTTCCAGGCCCATCTCTGGCAAACAGTTTTTTGCGTGTGCACTAGGAAGCAGGTCACAGTCCTCAGCTCACTATGACTTCTGCCAGGAAACTGAGCATCCAAAGGTACAATACAACTACAGGCTCAATCCAGAGCACATAAACGGGACAATAAAAGTAGTTGCAATGTAAGTCTGGAGATATTTGTGGTTTTGTCTTTTAATGCTTAATGGAAATCTTTTACCTGGTTCAAGTTTCATAAAATGCAAAATTCCTTGAACGTTGTGTTGTCCAGTGCTACAAAAACCTTACGATCAAAGTTATGAAGCAGAACAGAATCACAGAACAGCCTTGGTTGGAAGAGACCTCTAAGATCATCCAGTCCAACCATTAACCCAGCACTGCCCAGTCACCACTACCCCATGTCCTCTGAAATCCCTCCGGGGATGGGGACCGCACCACTGCCCTGGGCAGCCTGTGCCAGTGCTTGAATAGTGTCAATAAATGTCAGTTTCAGTAATTAATGCCTTAGCCCCAAAACTAGCAGTACTGTTTATAAAGGCAATCTGACATGTATTATTCCTGTGATAACTGCTAACACCACAAGATCCCAGTGTGTGTTCAGCCTTGCCTACTCGACAGGCAATCGCTCCCTGTCGCTAACAGACTGGAGCGAGGGTACCTTCGTGCAGTCTCCCATTTTCATGACCCAGACCTCTACGTACTGAGGACAGTCAAGCCTATACCGCATGGCGGTATTTGAGTAAACACGACTCCATCCCCCCACCGAACCCACTCCTCCAGCAGGTTTCCACAGGGGGCTCTCACTCCGGCGCCATGCCCGATTCAACGTCTCGCTTCATTCTCAAAAAGCCGCGGGGTGCGTGAGAAAGGAAACGCACGGGCTGCACCCGAGCGGTATGAATGCATCTCGGTACCCTCAGGAAGCCGCTGCACATCCTGTTTCTCCTCCCGGCTTTGAAGTCCTCCCCACCGCCCCACACTATCCGCACACACCCCCCCCACCTCATCCGCCGGGTTCCCACGTTACCGAACGTACCGGTATTTTCAGTCAGCACTTCCTAACCACCAAAATAAAGCGGCCAGCCCCTCTCTGCGCCCCGCACGCCGCACAGAGGAACAGGAGCATTAATGACCGTTTCCAGAACAGCCCTCTACCACCGACTTCCTGCACATCAATAATTTCGCAATTTCTGCCTGACAAACAGACTCCCGTGCCCGAGCGCCGGGGCTGGGGCGCATTTCTGCCCGCCCGCCCCCCCCCCACAAGGAAACCCTCGGAGCCACGGCCGCTTCCCCGCCCCGCCGGGGCTCCACCGGCCCAGGGCCGCGCAGCCCCCGGCCCGCCCCCGCCAGCACGTGCCGGCCGCGCCCGCCGCGCAGCCCCTCCGCGCCGAGGCCCGGGCCCCCGCACACACCCCGCGGGGCTCTCCGCGCCGCCCGGCCCGGGGGACACTGCCACGAGGAGCTGCCGCCCCCTCAGCGCCCGCCGCGGGGAGAGGGAGAGCGGCGCCGAGCCAGGGCAGAAGCGGGCACCGGAGCGCGGCGGCCCCGGGCGCTCCCCAGCCCAGCCCAGCCCCACCGCAGCCCCGCACTTACAGATCTTCCCCCGCAGGTTTTGCAGCACCCGCACCTCGTCGCCGCCGTCCCCGGCCGCCATCGCGCCAGCGACGCCGCCTGCGCAGTGCAGTGTAGTGCCGTGCAGTGGAGCGGAGCGGAGTGCCGTGCGCGGCGGGGGGAGGGGAGCGGCCCGGCCCCGCCACACGCCCGCCAGCCGCCCGCGCCGTCGCTGCCGCTCCGCCCCCTCTGGCCACCGCCCGCGGGGGCACCCGAGACCGGAGCGGGGCGGGGGGCTGTGGGGCGCATGCGCGCTGGCCCTCGGCTCCCAGCAGGCCCTCGCGCGGCGGCCCCGCCCCGCGGCCAGGCCCGGCCCCGGCCCCGAGGGCTGTGCACGCTGCTGCCTCACACGGTGCTGCTGATCTCTACCGCTCCCGCGGGTCGCCCTCTCCGCTCGTGTGTCTCTCAGGGGGGCGGAGGGGCTCCAGCTGCGAGGCCCGCTGAGCACTTGCATTTGTCACAGTCACACCCATCGCACTGACGGCCGAGTGCCCGTCTCCGCGACAAGCGGGCGATGGCTGCTGCCGAACCGTCTCTGCTGTCGCATGTTTACGTTTGCCTGCTCGGCCACGTCAGGAATGCCAGAGAACACGCAGGAAATGGCTCCGGTTCCCGTGCGGCCTGGAACCGCAGTGCCCGGGCACCCGCGGTGCCCGCGGGGCACAGCCCAAGCGCAGCAGCAGCCCGCCGCCACCAAGAACTAAAGGGCCTTTGCATAGTGTTTTATACTGACATTTCCTGAAAATACAGATCCTGAGGTGAAACTCTACGGAATCACAGAACAGCCTTGGTTGGAAGAGACCTCTAAGATCACCCAGTCCAACCATTAACCCAGCACTGCCCAGTCACCACTGCACCACGTCCCTCAGCACCTCATCTACACGGCTCTGAAATCCCTCCAGGGATGGGGACTGCACCGCTGCCCTGGGCAGTCTGTGCCAGTGCCTGACAAACCTTTCTGTGAAGAAATTGTTCCTAATATCCAGTCTAAATCTCCCCTGACACAACCTGAGGCCATTACCCCTCATCCTATCGCTGTTACCTGGGAGAACAGACCGACCCTCCCTCACTGCACCCTCCCCTCAGGTCTGTGTAACACACCCAGCCGCAGGCGCGTGTCCAGCTTGGTGACACTGGGTGCACACTGGCGGTACATCAGCCTCTGGGCCCTGGAGGCACAGTCTGGTGAGAGCCTTCCGTGACTGACATATCCTAAAACAGAGGTAGTTCACTGGGCTAAAGCTGCTCCAGAAGGCAGCAGAGGAGCAGGATTCTTCACTTTACACCAAGAAAGACCTCTTCAGTCGGTCCTGCTAAAACAAAGGGAAGTTTGGAAAGTTTCAGGCCAGTATCAGTCATTTGTCTATAACTGAAAGTTCTCTGTGGTGGTGTTCTGACCACTTTTTATTTCTCCTGCACAAATCTTGCCATTATTATTATGATATGGCATCAAGCCATATAATCTGACCATCAAGCACTGCTGTGCGTCATTCCTTGGTGGCTTTTCCTGCATCCACCTTCTCCCCTGTTGCTCCTTCAGCAGCAGTGAGGTTCCCTCCTCATCCCCATGCTCTGCACCATGGTTGGGGGAGGGCAGGTATGTCTTTAAAGGTGGTGGGCAAGGGGCTGGTGGGAAATAAACTGCTTCATCACAGCAGAAACAGGTGTAATTGTATGCACGCAAACCCCAAATCTGCAGGAAGACATAAGTTTGCATGAGGTGAATTTTAACCAGTCAGAAATGAGAGGTTCCTCTACAGTACAAATTGAGGATTTGATTATCTACAGTTGGTTCTCCAGGTTGGCTGCCCTGTCTGATGGTGGCTGGTGAACCCAGGCAGAGTCAGAGCTTTGATCCAAGACATGTAGCAGGGCAGCACTCTGAGAAGGAAGATGTATGCTTCAGCTGTGGGTTGCAACATTTTGAAAGTTGGAACATATGACTCTAGTTCTTCCACACGGCCTCAAAAGTTAGAGTTTACTGGTTAACTTGGCATCAGCTCCCTCCAAAGCACAGACCTCCCTACCAACATTATCAGTGCAACTTTTAGTTTTGCCATTGTCTAATTCCTGACACCCTATTTTATTTCAAAAGTGCCTTCTTTTAATCTAACATACTATATTCAGAATACTTTCAATTGCCTAACATTCATTTTGGCCTCTCTTAAAGTTACATCTCTATGACAGGTAGGTCTGTTCAAGCTAAGGACATAGTTAAGACAAACACTGGTGTGCTAAGCTGCAAATTTAGAGGAAAGGTTTCATTGAAAAATGAGGATGTAAGTAGGGGGATCTATGCTCTTGTAAGCTAATATATGTCAGCTAAGGTGTTTGAATTGTCAGTGATAATTGCTATACTAAGGAAGTTTAGAAGAAATAAAAGTGATGATGACACTGGCTTGCTTCATATGCTTCTGCCTGTAGTTTAGCTGTGTTATTTCACAGAAGGCAGCAATGTCATTCAGTGTATTTGTTCTAATTTTGGGTATGATGTCATACATGAGGATTGACTAACATTTTGTTTAGATGCACAAACTTTGGGATGATCCACTTGTCTTTTTAATTAGCATTTGAAATAGAGAAATATGTATTTGTTACATGTAGCAAACTTCTGAATTTTTTTGTTTAATTATATACCTCTCCTGAGGACCATCCCAAAATGACCTGCATAATTTTTAATGCAAGGTACAGACTGGTAACACCTAGCTGAAGGGGGAAGTGCTTTGAATATGCATAATCTTCTATTTTGTATGTATCTTTGTATTTCCTTATGCAATTAATTATTTGCATTCTGAACTGTTTCTTGACAGCAGTCCCAAAAGATCTAAAGTACAGCATGTAAAATACACAATCTATACTGCAACGTTACTATCAGAATCAAAAAGAATTTTTATAATGTTTGGGGTCCTCATGAAAACACATTTAAGATGTTGCAAAGTATTAAATGCAGTTCACCTGTCTCCGGAGTCCCTTAAGATACTGAGCAGGCAGATTCTGATCACCTCAGCACTGCGTTCACCCTTAATGGTATGATGCCAGGAGATACCATCACTTCCCTTGAGCTCTGGCGGGTTCTCGATTCACTGCTCTGACCTTAACAAAGGGAACATTTGGTAACTGTGTTGCTTAATCTTCTAACGAAGTGACTATTAGAAGATACATATCTCTGGATCTTAATAGATTATGTAAGTATTAACGTAACTTAAAAAATGGAGAGACTTACAGAAAAATAGGAAGATGTTATTTTAATTAAGCAAAAACAGAGTTATAATCACTCTTTCTAAAAATAAAATTAGACTCTTTATCAATCCTTAACATCTGCATTTAATATTTTCTTCTAAACAAAAATACAGATGTGATTATGTAGCAAATTACAGTCTTTGACAACGTATAGCATTTACCTTCTCTTACACTTAACTTTAATTCTAATTTGGTCATTAATACTTGACTCATTACTGCAACATGTTACTTGTAGTAAAAGTGCCACAATTGAACTATAAACATGACATTGCCATCTTAAAACTGCTTTGCTATAAACTGTAGAGAATATACAGAGTTACAAAGTCATTGTGTTTTTATCAAAATATACAAACCCCCCCAAACCTAACACAAGCTATCAATATTTGTCTTATGAACTATACAGTTATATAAAATATTTGTAAAATTATCTTTATATTTATAAATATTCTACCTTATTTGCTTTGGTCTATAATTATCATCATACAAGTCCACTTAGAAGATATCTGTGTGTACTTTCTTTGAAACATCATCGTACTTTCCTGTGTTTATTCTCCTATTAACCTTATTTAAATGGAACCAAAGCTGCCATGAACCCAAAATTTCTCAACAGGTTCACAGCATTCACCAACAATAGAATAAATAAGTGGACTATATTATTACTTCAATCAATACTGTATTATCATTTCAATTGTAGTTTTATTCTACCCGAGCTATAATTTCTTTTAAAATATTCAAGAAGACAAAGTAATTAAACAAACTGTGTAGGATATTTGCACGTAGAATGAAGTTGAGGTTCACTAACCTTTGTCCCAACTTAATTTTTTAACACTCCACAGAGATGAATGTACATGACCAATTGGAAATGCAGATACAGTACAACAGAGCCGTATCCTATAAAATGCAACTTGTGGACATATATCCCCTTGGACTTTTTTGAAATCTCTTGATCTCAGTTAAAATGAATCACATTTTCACAAAATAATACTAATTGTAGGATTTTGGTGCTGTCTTTCAGAAGCCCATTCTCCCGGTCCTTAGCAAACTGCGAAGCCGTAAGGCTCACCATAACCCTCCGGTGGGGCAGGATAAGGGAGGCAAGAAGGAATGCCAACACTTCTTCCTGCAGCAACCTGTTCCAGGCACCTCTCTGCCGTGGACCCACTGTGCTGGGCCAAAGGACACCATGATGACACTTGCCTGGGGCCAGATGCTGGTGTGGGTAGGGGGATCACTGAGAAGGGACATATGAAGGTTAAACGTATTTGAAGCATGGGGATGACAGGGAACCCCACAAACTGGCCCTATACCTGTCTATACATAGGGACTGCCTCAGGGATACATATGGAAGCAAGAATTTGAGTATTTATCTACTCCTCCCAAAATCAAAGTACTTATGGGGAGTTGCTGTCGTTTGTTGTCCAGGCATTGTTCCAGGGTAAGAAGGAAGACTGTCTAAATCTCTTCTTCTGCTGAGAACAATGGTGTTTTGAAGACAGGAGCTGCAGACCCACTGGAGGGAGACATTTATACACAGGATTTCTTTAAGCTAGGCTGTTAGACGAGAACAGTTTTCTTTCGACAAATGCACCTGAACAGCTCTACCAGGCCACTGAAATGGGGATTTATGCAGTTTGGAAGACTGGCTACTGTGAGTTCTACTGAATCTTTATTAAATGTCTCAGAGATATCATAAATCTGGAATACTTTCCACACAAGCACTCAGACTTAACGGTTATTGTGGTAACTACAAAACTGAATATGGAAAGGGAAAGAGGTTTAAACTCCTGAATATGTTTTGTAAATGTTGAGTTACAGAAAAGCACGCCAGAACTTAGCTGTACTTCAGCATAGCCAAGTTCATGAAACATTTCCCACCTTCACTTTAGAATACGCTAAATTACAATTATTTTGTTTATAAACACGCAACTTTTTGTTAAAAAAAAATGCAATATATGGTTTCCGCAGCAAAAATTCCTTCTACAGAATACACTGTGAACCTACCTATTTATTTTGCCTAGAATGATTCTGACTCAAAACCAGCACTGTGAAACAGTTCAGTGACTAGCTTCCTGTAATGCTGAGAAGGGTTTTGGTTGGTCATATTTTTTCTTTCTCTCTCTCTATGTTACAAGTCTATTGTGGTAGAAGTATTTTGGGTCTTTCACATTAAGTTTGTATTATTGCAAACACTGCTTTTTCTTTTCTGTTTTATTTTTCCTTCTTTTGCATATATTGACATGTTTAGATGAAGAAATTTGATTGTAGTAAATGATACTAATTTGAGTGGAGACATTTCCCCATTCATATTTTCCCCACATTATCCTCCAGTATATAGTTTTGGATTTTTCTTCTCTTTCATAAAACTGTCACTCAGAGTATAACTTCTGGAGTTACATTTTGTGTATTTTTTACTTCACTTCCCTCTGAGCCAAGGAAATGTGGATTTTCCAGAAGTTTAGTGCTTTCATTGCAAAACTGTTCTTTTCTGTCTTGTGGACCTGCTCTTTTGAATAGATGTTTCTTCTGGTGCATTCCCAGAGCAGCTGCTGTCTTGCAAATTTTGGGGCACTGAAAGCAAGCATATCCTTTTCCATTATGCTCACGTATATGCCTTTGCTCATGGTTCCTTTTGGTAGAAAGATACAAGAAGCTCTGAAAGCAGAACTGACAGTGGTAGCGTTTTTCTCCAGTATGAATTCTTTCATGTATTTTGAGTGTTTCATTTAAAGTGAAAGCCTTATTACAGTATTGGCAGACAAAGTCTTTGACACCCAGGTGAATACGTTCGTGCTTCTGTAGATTTCCAGGAACTGAGAAAGATTTACCACAGGTCTTGCAAGTGTAGGGCTTTTCCCCAGTGTGACACCTCATGTGCATCTTTAAAGTGGATGGACTTTGAAACTGTTTTTGGCATAATTCACAAATGTAAGGCTTTGAAGGAGCTACGTGCCAGTGTACGTGTTCTTGAATTTCTGCAGTGGAAGACTGATCTCTTTCACAGAGCTCACAATGAAGATTCGGCATTTCTGTGTTCTCTTCTTGACTGATCCCCTTTTCCTCAGGAGTATTCCTGAGCGTGTACTCTCGACTGCACGTGTTGTGGCTCTCCATAACAGTGCCCTTGCTCTCGTGCTTTTTCCTCCATTTGGTCTTTTTCATTTTTCGAAGCTGTTTGGATTTCTTTTTTGGTTTGTAATTGTAATAGGGTCTCCAGGGTTTATCACTGGAGTCCTGGTCACTTACATCATCACACATTTCTGTCAGCTCCAGGCATTCTGAGCTATAGGGCCTAGATGGGCTTCTTTCTTTTATCTCCATTTCTGACTCCTCAATTTGATTGTCCTGTTTGGACTCGTGTTTAGATTTTCGGCCCCTTTTACAAAACAGCTTAGATCCTAATATATGTCTTTTTACAATAGCCTCATTACCAATTTTTACTGTTATTTGACAAAGAGGTGCAACATTGCTGTCAGTAGATGTCCCAGGTAAGGCAGGCTTTGCAATGTACGTTTCAGTTTTACTCGATTCTTGGACAGCATTTGTTGTTTTGCTAGATGAACCTCCAGATGCTGTGACGTGCTGTGTATCCTCAGTTGCTTCTGCTCTGTTGTACAGTAGTGTTTTCTTTTTGTCCTTAATAGGTTTTGATTTTGTAATGCACTTCCCATTATCTGACCCATCTTTACAATCATCACTTACGGACTGATTAGGTAGATTATTTGAAGATTCTGTCTTATTGTTTTCTACAGAAGTGACTGTTTTACTGTGCATTATTACTGATGAAACTCTGCTACTGTGCATTATAACAGAGGGTGCAGAACTGCTGTAACTGATGACAGAGGTTGAATTTTCATTCACGCTAGTTAAAGACACAACTGAGGAATCACACTCCTGAGAACCAGACTCATTTGCATCAGTGGAAACTCTTTTTTCAGCTGTGAAAAAATCTCTTTGAAGGTCAGAATTTAAGATACTTACTCCCCAAGAGGAAGAATTCTGAGGATTTGTGGAAGATGCTGTTTCATTACATGAAGATGTATCCACAGCAAGAGTTCTGTTTGCTATTATATTACTTTGAAAATTCAGTGGTGGTAGCTCAGAGCTAAGAGAGCCTGGAATGAAACAGTTAGTAGAAGCAGTCTCATTAACCTGGCTACTTGCTTGAACATTTTCATATGAAGAATTTCGGTAGGACTTGTAAGATAGTCGCCTGCATTTCATAGGTAAAAGTCGGTAAAGTTTGTATGGGTACACACTTGGTTTTAAGCCTCCATTGGCCGTCTTTTTATTTACTGAGAGACGATGGTCAATTGCATGGAAAGATTTCTGATGATTTTTTAGTATATAATAAGTCATAAAAGTCTCCAGACAGAAAATGCACTGATACCGCCTTTCTCCAGTGTGCCAGATCTCATGTCTGGTGCGATACTCCGCTAACGCAAATACCTTGTTGCAGTAGTGACAAGGATATGTTCTTCTCCATGAGTGCACATTTGAATGTCTTCGAAGGCTAGACAATGTTACGTAACTACGCTTGCAAACGACGCAAGTATATAATATCTGCCCATCAACAACTTTAACCAAATGATCTGTTTCTGGTAAAGTGCAGTTTGCATTAGAATAATCTGTGATGTTGTTTTCAGACAACAGAGGCTCTGTGTTTGCATATGAACTTCCATTCCTTCCGTCTGTAGCAGTATAGTTATCTGCAAAATTTTGTTCATTTCCATTATGAACTGATAAGCTACTTGATCTCATGCAGACTTGTTCATGACTTTCCAGTATATTTAGGTTTGCAAATTGTTTGCTGCAGTATTTGCATATGAAAGTTTCCTGATGCTCTGAATGGAGCTGAAGATGAGTACTGAGTAACGCCCTGTCACTGAATGATTTTGTACAAGAGTTACAATTGTAAACAGGTGGAACGACACTTGCCACAGATCCAGAAACATTAGCAGAATTGTTTTCCTCTTCTCTGGATGAATGGAACTCTCCTGCGTTATTGTGAGGTTTTGGAAAGGAAGTAGTTGTCTGATCAGTAACTGCTTCACGTGGGGCTTCTGTAGTGGTTACCGTAGAGGCTGGTACTTTTGCTATAGCCAAACTAGTACCCTGGGGCTTCAAGGCTGTCTTAGGAGTACCACATGCTTGTTTTCCCGGCTGAATGAGTGGTGTGGCTTGGACATTTTCATAGTGGTCTTCACCCGCCTTGTACGAAGGGCTGCTGTCCTGTTCCAGAAAATGTGTTCCTTGAAAAGTATCTCCCCCAGAAGAAACTGCATAGGAGTGTTCAGCCAGTGTACTGGCCGGCTCAGCATCTTTGCACACATCGCTTCTGTCAAGGCTGATGGGTGCTTGTATTGTCTCAGATGCCTTTTTAAAGCTTGCCCTCAAATCTAGTGGAGAAAACAAACTGTTTTCTGTTTCAAAAATTGAGAATGCATTTGTAATTCGTGGTCCATTTGTCACAGCGGAGTCTTCGTGTCTCTTTTCATGTTTTTCCTCTTTGACAGTCCCTTTTTCACTAACACAGTGTGCATAGGGGCACGGGGAACTTGAAAAATTAACATCTGTAAGATCCTCTAGAAATGATATTCCCAGTTTTTTCCCCGCAGCTGCAAGGTCCGTTACAGTCTCCTGCCTCTTAACAACTACTGTGGAACTGTAGATGTAATTCAGTATTTCTGTAAATACTTCAGCTTTGAGATCATCTAACTCCAGTACATGACCTGAAATACAGATAGTACGACTCCAAAAAATATTTTTAAAGTAAAGGCTTGAAGCTGCCAGCACATTACTATGGGCTTTAAATTTTGTATCTTCCACAATTATGGTGACATCACATAAAATACCCCGAATGCGCTGTTCATTTAAAATGGAAAGTACAGTGTCACTGTGGAAGTCATCCTTGAGATCCTTGGAGTGGGACATGACTGTCATCTACAAGAAAAAAAAAAAAAAGTAAATATATTTAGAAGACATTTTTCATCCGTTTCAGTTACAGATCAAGTTTATAGTTCTATATTTATTATATAGGGGTTTTTTTAACTTAGTAACTTTTAAATTTTAAGAATAAGTAAAATTTTGTCATAACATTTCAGGGTAAAGTCATCTTAGGTTCACTGGTGCCAACAATACTGAAGGTAATATGTGTACAGACCAAGGATGAAGGAACACCAGCAGCTCCTCAGCAGGAGGCAGAGGATGTCCTTTGACCCTGCACAACTGTCACCCACCCCAGACCACAGCCGCCAGATTTCTGTTGTGCCAGTGGTGCGTCTGCTCAGGTTCACACTGCTTGACTCACTGAACCCTTGAGGTAATTCCCCTAGCATGTGGTTGAGGTATTTGGTAGACATTATGGGGAAGGTTGACTTGCTGTGGTTCTGTGGATACTGAGAACTTTGTTATCTGGGGCTGTTTGTCAGACAATGACTTTATAACGCAACTGCATTTCATCCCCTTATTAAGCTGATATTTCAAACAGGGATCAGACATTCCATGCAACAAAGTTTCAGTTACAGGACAAGGCTTTATAAACAAATGCACAATTCTGTAAACAACAGCAGAGTACGTATAACACTATTTACATAAACAGAATATAATTTTTTATATAGTCATTAAATTTTATTAGATAAATAGTTTACACTTAAAATTTTTCAGTCATTTTAAAGTAACTGAATTTACAAATTCAGTGAGTAAAACAAGTAGAGAGTAACAGAATGTTTTTTTCTTCAATTATAGTTTAGATTTATAGTGTTCACACTTTATAATTTGATAGTGTGTTCTTAATTTCTACCAAATAATAACATTTAATTGCAATAGTAAATACCGTTATATAACTGCCAATTTATAATAATGAGGTATAATGCTGACAAATGAATGTTTAGATTAGCCAGGCTGTTACTGTATGAATATTCTGGTTTATTTCATTGAGATAGAAGATGCAAACTATGAATAAAAAATAGACTGAAAAAAATGGATGAATTTGACAGTATGTATCTGGAGAAAATCTCTGACTTAACTAACTAGATGGTTTCTCTGTTTTGTTCAAATTCAGATCTGTACCATATAATGAGGTTTGTTCCTTTTTTTCCATCTCTGAGTACGGTTTTCAACTACTACTGCCCATTTCTGACTTCAAGTCACAAAGAAATAACTGCCCTACTGGCACGTACCAATCACTACTGTAGAAAAATCTGCCTATTTATTAAAGACCCTTTCAACTTGTGGCATCAAAATGCACCTTAAAGAAAATGACCAGCTACAGATATTTTGTAAGACTGGTTTAAATAGTACCACCCTGTAGCGCTCTAATACGTTAGGAATCCTAAACATTTCATCTACTGCTCCAAACTTAAATGTTAAGCTTCAGAATTTTTATGATGACTCTTACACTCAAATAGTTTACATTAAAAATGCCAATATATTTATTAAGATTGGCTTGATCCAAATTGATCCAAATAAAGGTCTGACCCGTATTCACTCAGCAAACAGCAACAGCCATTTAGAACACATTGGCTCTCTCACCCAAACTATTCGGAAGTAAACCTTTCTGTAAACTTGGGTCTTTATCACAAAGTAATATGGGACATAAATCCTTGCTCTAGCTCATCTAGTTACACTTTGGACACTTTATCACAAATCCACCAACTACTTCACTGCAAATCAAATTACACAAAACCTGCTGACAACCTTATTGTGAAGACAAACACAATGTACTATGAAAAAGATCATAATTTGGTACATTGTGGATGAAGGCTGGAAGTAAAATTTGTATCTGGCAGCATGGCCACTATTTCTATCTATCTATTTGTACACAGCTTCTAGAATATCGAGTCTTCTACAGAAAGAATAGTGATGAGAACACTTTTCTTCAAGTAAGCGACCACTATCCCATAACTGATTCTTTTTTCTCATTGACAATGTCTGAGATTACATCTGACTTGCTCATGTGATGTGGTATTAGAAACCAACTGTCAGACATCAAAACCATTTCACAATGGGAGCTATTGATAGAGTTATTTCCTGAGTGTAGGAAATAAATGATGTCAACTCTACCTCCCAGTGAACTGCCCCATAGGAACTTGTCTGTGTTTTTTCTGTTTCTGCACAGGAGACAGCTGGTTTTAGTTCAAAGACACATCATCTGACATACTGTTTGCTAAATATATCAGACTGCTACTTCTATACTAAGAGGCATTTATAAGCAAGGCCTACAAACCCAAATGTTTTTAGTAGAAGGCTTATTATTCAACTAGTTATTTCAAAAATTATACTTATAAGGAGAAAAGTGATTATTTCTACTTGCATGTACAGTTTTTGTAGTCCAGCATATTTTGGTATGCTCAGTAAAACACCAAACTAGATTCCTTGTGTAAAGATAGTAGGAACTAACATTTGCTATTTGGGCATTGAATTTTTTTGCTGTGTGCTAAACCATCTGCTATATATCTCATTGAAAGTTATACAGAAAAATTCCAGAGCAGACTGATTTTCAGAGCCAACACTTTTTGCTTCTCTGTCTCAACCTATGCATTCCCTAAATAGTCCATTTATTCATGTGTGTAATAATTCTCTACTGCCTTTTACCTATCTTGCTTCTTGCCTTTGTGAAAAATGTGTCTGAAATGCTATAAAATCAGAGTGCTCTACCTAGTACACACATAAATGGAATATTTTAGGAATATTTTACATTCCATTTGCAGTTCACACTGCAAAAGGAAAACCTGCTCTTCAGTTTCCACGGGAGCTCTACTGAGACAAAGATACAGAGATCAAACTTGTCAGATGTATTATTATTAAATATTTTCAATTAAAACACTGGAAAGTCCATTTGGAATGTTACTCTCCTTCTGTATGATTTTTATTATAGAATTATGGAAGAAATTCTAGTATTATTTATAAATGTTGCCCAAAAAGTACGTAAATACCATTTGACCTATTAAAGGTCAACGAAATTCTTCAGCCTACTAAGTCATCCTTTTTTGACATAAATATGTGTCTTAGTTTGTGTAAACAACAAGATCACAAGAAGTTTTACTGGCCAATGAATACCAAATATAATAAATATAAAATTTTTCACTACCGAAGAGGACTGTTACAGTCTAGGAATATTGTTTTTAACTTTTGCTAAACTTTTGAAATCCACTGCCAGGCAAGTGTACCATATTACGTATGAGAAGAGATCCTTTTATTCCACTTAAGTCGCCTAAATTTGAAAGGCAAGCTAGAGGCATCAACAAAAACAAACATTAGTGCCAGTTGCTAGTACCCAGGCAAAATACAAACCAACAAGACATTTGGTACAGTTCTCTCTCTGCTTTCTTATTCCACGCATTTCTAACTGGGATTTTAAAGATGCTAATATTTTCTGGTACTCACCAACATGTGTGCTCTATAATTTTCTTATGGTCAGTTTCATTCCACTCCGTTAGCATAGTCTGAAGGCTATCTCTGTTTTGTTTCCGGCCTGTTTCCCCAACTGAGAACGAACATTCGTCTGCATCTAACTCTCCCTTAAGGGCATTATTTTGTTCTAGAGCAGAAATAGGGCTAGGCATCATGAACAAACACCAAACAAAACCAAGTATGCACACACCACATCCCCCTACCCCCCTGATCCTTGCCCACTTGGAAACCCACTGTCCAACCATTACTTTTGTGACAGTAGCTCAGTTTTTACGGAATCACTTCCCCAGTGCAGTGTGGGCAGTATGGCTACACGGGGCTGCCTCGACCAGGGTCCCTTCAGTCTCCTCACCACCTCAGGCATGCAGGGAAGTTTTAATGATGTCTAATTATATTTAATAGCTTGCAGTGGCATGTAGATTAGTGCTCCAGTATTATATACATAGCAATATGTTATTTCTATGTGTACATTTGTATTGTGTCTCTTAGACTTTCACTGCCCACATCCTTGCGTATTAATACAGAATACTGACCTTCTCTATCTTTTATAGCCTTGTATAGACTTTAATTTTTTTCTTTTTTAATTTAACAGAAGAATATTATGTTGGTGTTAGCAGAGCTCTGAAGCCACCAGATGAACCATTCTTTCCGAGTTGCAATTGTTTCCTATTATTTGCATCCCTAACTCATTCTTTCAGTTCTGCTTTACACCTTCTGTGACCATTTCCCATCACACGGAGAACAGACTTTAAACCCCACCAGTGCTCAGAGCACGGATAAGCTTTTTATTAAGTGATGTTTCTCACTTTGAAAACCCAAGCGAGTCCTGTCTCTGTAACGGGGCACTCTGTAACTGATCTGGCTCTAAAAATAATTCTTTAAAAAATGCATTTTCCGCTGCATGTCCAGTTCTTTCTGGTCTCAAAAGGCCTGGTTCACCCCTCTGGCCGTGCCCTTGCCGGAGGTTCCAAGGCGGGGGCAGTGCCCTCCGGAGGCCGCTGCGGCAGCGCCGCGCCCCGCTCGCCCACACGGTGGAGCTGCAGCGAGAGCCCCGTCCCGTCTCCCCGGGACAGCGACATGGAGCGCAGGCTGTCACCGCGGCCTGAAACATGCGCGGCCGCCGCGGGGTTCAAACGGACCGCGCGTTACCGCCGCACGAGTTGCATCCGACACAGCCCCCGCTGCAGCACGGCAGCGCCCGTGTGTCACCCGCCGCCGCGCGGCGCCTCCCCAGACCCCCCACTGGCAGCCCGCCAGCTTGCCGGGAACGCGAAGCCAGTTCTTGCTCATGGCGATAACCGCGCTCGGGACAGGATCGCCCCTCTGCCCGGGGCACCAACGCACGAGCACCGGCACCAGCACGTTCCCTCGCGGGAACGGGAACGCTCCCGCAGTTCTACGCCCGCGTGCAGAATAACTCACTGCGTCGGAGCTACCTGGCGGTTCCGACCATGTCTCCGGGCTCTCCTCAGGGCGGGCGGCGAGCGGCGGCGGCAGCTCAGCGGGCGGCGGCGCGGCCTGCGCTGACAGGTGCCATCTTCCCAGCGGCGCGCGGGCCCTGGCGCCCGCCGGCCGCGACAGCGCGCGAGGCCCGCGCGGGGCGGCGGGACGGCGCCGCCGCCATTTTGCGCTGAACATCGCTGGGGTCAGATGTGCCCGTGCCTTGCGGAGCGGGGCCGGCCCCAGCGTCCCCTCTGCTCTGCTGAGGGCTGCTCACGATATTTTTCACCTGTTTCTCTCACAGCAAATGCTTTGTGCTTAATTAACGCAGCCAGCGCGGACATTTAGCGTATCAGCCTTGTTTGTATGCAAGGACTGTAAATTCAGAAAGATGAGGAAATCCGGTGTCCCTGTACCCAGCCCCTTGCGCCATGGTCATCTACACAGCTCTGTCCACAGCACTGAGAACTCTCTCAAATTTAACAGTGGGTTCCGAGGGCCTTAATCTCCTTCAAAGCCTTTCTCGTAGGAAGAAAGAGAAAGCATTTATGGAGATAGAGAGCTCCGTGCGTAACTTCCGCAACTTCCCGCTAGAAAGGAGATGAAATATTTCCTTGAAAAAATAACATCTGAAATAAACTACATTTTGTTACTGAAGTACAGTCACATTTACCTTATTTTCCTTACCTGATGCTATTATCTTTTTAAAGCATATGCAGAAACTCACAGGATCATGAGGATGTTTATTTTAAGCAGTAGTCTCATTCTCTAATTTTGCTTTCTTCAGATTATATACGTACTGCCTCAGGAAACAAGTGCAGCATTACTCTGGGTGCACTGACAAATGCTCACCAAGATACAGGAGGAACTAGCTTGATTTCATTTAGCCAGACGGTCCAGAATACTTGTTGCAGTCTTCCTATATATTCTCTCCCTCTTTCTCCATCTCACTAAATAGTCAGCAAACCTGTTCTTCCAGTACTTGGAATCATGAACCCCTTTCATGATAAATACTGCTTATCAGCTGAGGAAACTATTTAATATCAACATAAGATATACAGTCGCTTATAAGGAGGGGAGGTTTTTTCCCAGCATTCTGTCCTGGAACTATCGTGTGCCTTTCCAGCAGTTTAAAAGATACAGAAAGAAATTTGTTCTTGTCAGGAAATCATCATTATTTCAGTGACTGATCTACACATTTCTTTCACTATTTTACACAATCCACATTATCATCTTAGAAATACTGAACATCTCTGTGGAGAGCTTAATGACTGCTTGTGGATCACTGGAATTCTTGTAAGTTCACCTACTGAAGCAGTGAGTATCTTTTTAGCTTAGGACTCTCTGCTACCAAAAAATGGTTTCATTCATGTCATGACAACTGAGCTGTTCTTATCATCACTAGCTGTTTACCAGCAGGTATGGGAGGTGGAACAAATAGTTTAAGAACACAGTGGTACCACCTGCAAAAGCAAAGTGCGTCCCAGAGTTTTCACAACCTTCTTTTTTTATTCCAGCCTACATAACTGAGAAGCAAAGTTTCATACTCACATGTAGGTTATTTTTAATAGACTTTGTCTATTGCCTATTTACTATTGTTTCTTCATTATTGTTTTAGGTGCATACATACATATTAATATGTATTGACGAAGACTTCTGACACAAGTGCCATAAGAAATATTTGTGACAAATGTGTTTTCAGTAACAATACAATAATATGGATTAAATTAAACCTGTTGTAATCCTTTAAAAGAAATAAATGCATTACTGAATAACAATAAATACAAGCATCCTTTCGGATGATGTGAAACAAATTTGAGGTTATGAATTCCCCCTAAATCTTAATTAGAATTTATTATTTTAAATTGTTTTGAAAATCAGGTGCCTATCATTTGAATAGCAGGTACCCCCAATTTAGAGACATTAATTTATTTGTACTTGACCACTTGATGCTCTGGCAGTCTTTATAGCCAATATAACAGCTTTGGAGAAAGCTGACTCATTTGTTCTTTCTTTCTTTTTTTTTTTTTAATTGATGTGGTGTTTTCTTAAGGCAACTTCAGCTCATCCACTAAAAAGAGAACCTCCTTTTCTGTGACTAGTACTGTAATTGAAGGTACTAACTTATATATATAACTTGAGGTATTTTGAATTCACAGTCCCATCAGCTCCTTGTGTATTAAAAATATTCTTCAGAGTACAAAATTCTTTATAAGGCTGTCTTGGCTGCACCCCAAATCTTACATTCTCATTCTAATGTGTAATGTAAAACCAATTGCATGCAGAGAAAATGGAGGAACTGGTGCTGCAGTCAGACCTATGTGAATGGACTACGCTGATACCTATGAGAAGCTGGACAAGATTTACCTGCATCTGCAGTACTGATTTGAGGATGTAAGTCACAGTACAAATGATACACTTTAATAACAGCAATCTTGCTAGTGTATGTGTACCAATTCCCATTAAATATATAAATGATTGCACATAACATCACATAAATATTATGCTCTTTTTAAATAGAATCCAGGTGGTTTAGCAGTGGATTACTTTCATATGGTAAAACTGCAAGAAATGGTCAGCAAACTTTTACTTCCTTACAATCTATAGAACAGTTCCAAGGTTACTGAAGTGGCGGTGTTTGGATGCTTTGCTGAAGTCTGATAATCTCACTTCTGCAACTCACGGCACATGGTACTCTTACCTTAAGAGTATTTCAGACTGCCTAAGAAAAAAACATTCCAGTGTTCCTCTCTAGTCAAGCAGTTTCAGTTCTTAAACAACAGCAGGAAACAACACACACAGCATTACCAGTTCCTGCAAATTCCTCGTGAGTGACAGGATTTTGGCCTGGGCTTGACTGGTTTCCTTCTCAGTGCCTAAAGCAGGCCAGCCTGTCCATGAGAAAAAACACTTGAATGGACTGTCTTCTTCATTGCTCTCACTGCTGAGATCAAAGCAGCCAGCAATGCTGCTGAGGAGGAAACCACAGCTTCTCTTACCCCTCAGGCAGACCAACACTTCGCTCAGAAGTGGGGCGCAAAATGGACCCAGCAGCACAAAGTGGCTTCGCTCCCCTTTCTGTTACATGAGCAAAGGCAAGAGTTCCTTTGAGTTCTTCTCTTCTCGAGTATCAGGTGTGGTTGAGGGGAGCCTGGCAGAACTCATTTGGCTTTCAAACTATGCGACCTGTACATATGCCCCAAAGAAAGTCTTTCCCCAAGGTATGTTCCCTTCTTACAGTTTAGGCTGAATCTGAGTCCCATTAACACTAACTAAACAGAACACATAAAAGCAATTTTTAAAGGTCTAACTATACCTCTGTCTCTCCACCAGTCTCAAATAAAGAAATTGAAGCAACAGCAGTAATTGACATAAATCCAAATTCTTTTGCACAAAATATAAAAGCTTATGTTGTACTGCTACTAAGAATCAGCTGACTTTACATCTTGCTATCTCTGAACAATATCAGTATTATTTTCCATTTAAGTCTTTCATTTTTTTATGTGCTGCTGACAAGCCACTTTCTACCCTCCCACACTTCTGGGACATATCACAGACCTTAGCTAGCATAGATCAATTGCAATTATGAAGCTATGTTTACAGACAGAGTGACAACAAGAGACATTTTTGTGCTGTGACTGTTGTCAAAGGTAGTAATTTATATATTTGAATAGCTTTAAACAAAAGTAGCAAATAAAACATTTAATTCCTGTTCATTTTGGACAATTACTATGTGGTATTCTGTTGTCCATTCAGTTATGAGAAGGACAAAATAAAAGTAGTCGAACGCAGCCTCTCATTTTCCACCTTCCAGGGGAAACATCCTTTGAATTACTGCTCCACCATCCCCAAGAGCAGCAGCCAAGCCGCACGCTCAGGGGCCGCTGTTCTCAGGCGGGTGTGCTGGGGGCTGGGCCAACACAGCCATTCATGCCCTTTACTACAGCTGACGTAGCAAATCATGCTAGACTGAAAATAGAGCTAAATCCCTTCCCCTGGAAACCCCTGATTTAGTGGGTCTGTTAGATAGCTGGAGACAGCCATTTTGAAAGCTAGAATTGCACTTCCAGCTGTTAACTGGCCACCACTGATCTCCAGTATTCCTTACAACACGGCAAAGTATTTTTATGTTTTTGCTGTTTATATCAGTAAACTTTAGCATGCCAAAAACAGCGCACAAGTGATAGCTATTACTCTGAATCATCACTTTAGTGTGGCCATTTATTATGACAACTTATTTGACACACAGTAACTTTGGCTATATGCTCTTAAATATTCTCATGTTCCATTTTGACCTCAGCAGCTCAGCCCCAGCCCTACTCCCCTCCTCTTCCATCCTGCTGTACACTTCCAACTCAGAAGCTGTACAGGGCCTCTGCTTGTGCAATGGAGGAGGACTGTAGTAAAAGCAGGCAGCAGCTGGCAGTAAGAAGATAATCTTGATGACACCAGCTCTGGTTTGTGCTGCATGCTCTGCCACCAAGGTGAATTGCCCCAGGCATAAATCCTGGCCTGACAGGGAGCTCAGCTCAGATGGGGAACAACAAATAATAGTTAAACAACCCAGTTGACTCTCATCTCCCTAATAATTTCCCTAACTCTTATTTGCTCAAAAGCCTTAATAGTATATACCATCACATGCTACAATAACAACATTGCTTATGGTTCAGGATCATTAAAAGATTCATGAGATAGTGTTCAAACTATCTGGAATCAATACTACATTCTGGTACACTTGACTGTTGAGAGTTATGGAAATGTTTAACATTGTCAGGATAATCTTTATTTGCTAAATCTTATTGTTATGTATGAAGCCTTCTCTCTTATTGTACACTCCAAAAAAGGCAATGGGGATCTTTTCATTGATTTTAACAGGGTCTTAATTAGGCTACTGGTCACATAAACAACTTGTCAGATTACGCCAACTGAATTTAAGCTCAGGATTTGCAAATTCTCACTTTTTCTGTCTTTTTAATAGTTAGCATTTTAAACTTATTTCTTGAAGATATATCATCCTGGGATGACATAGTTGACACGAAGGGTGGTATACACTTCTCATTGTATATACAAATGAATACTTTAAGAAGAAAGGCCAAACATAGCCTCTACGTGAACTTGCTAAAGTCAGTAAACAAATTTGTCAAAACTGATCTTATATATCTGAGTTTCTTTTAAATCCAGGAACATAAAACAAAACAGTACTATACAAACACTTGCACAGAAAGCACGAGTACTGCCTAAATGCTACATCCAAATCTTATTCTGAAAGTCCATGAACAACTGCCATTTTGACTTCTTCTGCAGCTTCCTCCTCTCGCCTTTTTCTGTTGTTGACTGTTAGAAGACAACACCTGGTCATATCTCTTTGCCTGGATACATGGGATAGAATGAGAATGCTACAAGCAACACCACTTTCATTTCTATTTAGTGGCTTTAGTTTGTCACTGCTTAAACAGTATAATTATACTTGCTTCTGAATGCAGGTACGAGATTCAAAGTTAGAATGCCTCAGCGTTTCTGAAAGACACCGTAAACCTTAATTTCCATCCATATTTTGCTGTCTTAAAGCAGTGCTGTAAGTATTCAGAGTCTTGGAGAAAGGTTTCAATTTGCAGACCAAGCCTAGCATGCCAATTTTGTCCAGTTATTGCAAGTCCAATTTAAAGCACAATGAAAAAAAAAAATAAATCACAAAGAGATATTTCCATTGAAAACATGAGGTTTTTAGGTTAAGACCTTTGAGTATTAAGAATCCACATTGGGCCATGCCTAGAAATCTTTTTATATGGTGATTTCAAGATGCATGCATTATTGTGAGCACATGGTATGTAAATGCATTGGCCTGCTTAATAAGCATTCACTGACACACATCTGCAGCTTTGCTAATGTACCTTTTATTCGTATGTGGTTGCCAAGGAACCAGTATTCTGGAACCAGTATTATGGCCCAGTATTCTACCTAAAATATCCTGAGCAAGTGTTCCATAATAATTTACTTAAAATAGGTACAACTTAGATTTTGTAGCCTATTGCTTCTGTAAGTCCAGGTAACCTGAATTTATCTAATTTTAATGTTTCACTGATTAGTTTAAACCGCCAATGCTGTCTTACTGACTCTGAAAATCCATTACCATTTTCTGTGTAATACAACATTGTGTATTGAAAGTAAACTTAAATACAGAAAACATTTTGAGATATTCTAGGAACTGAAGAGGTGTTTCTTGGTTTGGTTTGGTTTTTAAATTAGGTTCCTTGTCTTACATTCTGCCTGGTAGCCTTACTTATTTCTACGTAGTCATTAATGCTGTGATATCTCTATGATGTAACAAACTGCTTCCTACAGAAATTTGTACAAATAGAGCCACTGAAATCAATGAAACTACTCACTTTCTATAACACAAATTATACACTTATTATACAAAGAACCATGTTCAAAATCAATCAATTAATCAGGATTTCACTTCCATTCAATACATATATATCTTAAATCTAAAGCACAGATACTGAACATATTTATTTTAAGCAAGATGATTATTGCACATTAACAGTAAGAAGAAAGGAAATTGCTAATATTTGAAAAAACCATGCAAAATGGGAAACTCTTACTTTGAAATAACCTGATTATTTATCACAATACTGTACTTGAATTTACAAAGTATTCTTGCAGTTCACAATTCAAGAGGTTTTTTACTACCTCTGATTAGAGTAACGTATAAAGGTCGAGATTAGATGAACTATATACAGCTTAACCAAAACAATAATATTAGAAATGGGCATTGGCACTAAGAGAGTTCCTCTAATTTTATGGTATGGCACAGAGTTGTAATGAACACTAGTGACTGGGATCCAGAGTTAACATTCTGGCAAACTCAGGAGATTTGCTTGCCTGCCAGTATGTTTGGTTCATACAGATCACTGGAGGGTGTAACAACCTGTTTCAAAGATCTGTTCTGCCCGATTTTGTTTGTCCAACCTCTATGGCAATAAAAATCCAGCAAGGGCTGGAAAAACCCAACAATATTGATATGAGAATAGAGCAATATGGTACCATAGCGAGAACAACTCTTAAATGATAATAAAAAAGGTAGGGAAAAAAAAGTCATGTAATGCAGTGGTTTTAAAGTGTTAAATATTTTAGCACTACTTCTATGTGAGTTTTAAAGAGATTTCATCTTGCCATAATCACCCCATAAAGTTACTCACCTAAAACCAGGTTGTTCTTCTGTTAGAGTCTTTTGAAAGTGGTAACAACAGGTATTTTCGGCAAAACCATCTCAGTAATTTTGTAACTCTGTGGCTGCTGTGTTTCAGCCTGCAAAGGGGAAAATCCAAATTTAGTGACTAAATTATTAGACAAGTACTAATTTCTACATACATCGTGTAATTCATCAAAAGTTTCCCTGGAGTGCTGTAGGACTCCAAATCTCCATCTGGGAGGCTTACCACACACCAGCAATAAACCAGTACTGTTAACCAAACTCTTGTGAATACTGCTTCTGCCTGCATTGTTTTATTATGGTTTAACCTGTGTAGTCCAAACTGGACATAATGTTTCATAATATGTTCTAGACAGAAATGTAAGGATGTTTTCAAGTTTAAAATAATTTTTCCTTGGAGTCACTGGAAAAATTAGACTAAAACCAGTCCTTGGCTCTACTTCCCTTCCCCCATCTCAACTATATCCAAATTATTCCTCATACATTTACCTAACAAGACATCAAATAATGAAGGCTTCACAGCTTCCTCAGTCTGGTCCTGAGTTTCACAAGGTAAAGTCAGTGGAAAACAAGTGTATTTTGAGATTTGCTTCACAGTTTGCCAGTTTAGAAAACTAATCATGGTACAGGCAGAAACAATCATCATTAGTCAACTCCCTTGACTCCACATAAACTGCTGAAACCAATTACAAGTTATCCTTTATCTTAAAAGCCTCCATGGGTTTTTTTGCAGTCTTTCAAAAGGCCTTTTCTTTCTGCCCTTTCCATTCTACTACTTTTCTTTTGGTCTCTTGTCACAGATATCATCACAGTATCTGTGATAATGACATTTCTAGGCAACTCTTGTTCTCCAGAATACCCTTCCCGTATCTCTCTGCGTAAATCATTATTCATCGTTGTGAAATATCCTGATTTTATGTTACTGTCAAACATCCTAATAAGGTTATCATGTAATAGTGTAAAAATTACTCGTAACAGAGCTTTGTTTCAAAGATACTAAACAACATTAAATTATTCCATAGAGCAACTGCAAAATCTTACGGATAAGGCCTTATGACTCAGCTGTTAGGCATTTATATAGCAGCAATTAAGAATACATAGATCCATCTTCCATTTGCAAATACACCATATGCTTTTATAAATAACATTATACAGGTAATACCTTTTAAAGCCAAAGTAATGGATCCTGTAAGAAGGTGAGCTGGGGGTTTTTTTGTTGGTTTAGCCGAGTACATTTTTAGCATATCTCGATTTGAATAAGTATTCTGTAGTTCACATCTGCCCATAACAAAGGCCAGGATGAAAGAAAATGGCATTAAGCCATTGTTATTACTTCAAATACCAATAAAATGGTATTCAAAATGACTGTGAAATATTATGGTGAATGAGAAGCTTAAACATCACATTTGGAGGAATCCAGCAGTAAAAGATCTTATCAAAGCTAAAGAATTCCCAAATTTGATAATACTGTAATTCAAATGTAATACTATACATAATAAAGCCCCCTTAAAACATAATAAAGCAATTCATATGGTAAAGTACAACAGACACTAGATGTCCCCAAAGGGTTAATTGGTACCTGTTCATTACTACCAGAGTCTATCTAATAGTCTGACAAGTATTATCTGAGCACAGATAGTTTCACACTGAGAGACTTGCCATTTCAAATCAAAATGAGTTTAGAGGTAGAAGTAACCTTAATCAGAAAGGTCACTGAAAAGCAAGTAGGATGGTGTTGATTTCATCTTTACTCATGCTTTGTATAGATTTTCTGTTAGGCAGAAATGGAATTTGCATGGATAAAAGAACAGATTTCAGTTATAAAAGGGAGGACTCAGTATCAACAATTAGCCTTCTATGATAAAACTAAAAAAACCCCAAGCCCCCCTAGCAATGACATTTGCAGGCCATGCTGGAGGTGTGAAAAACTGCACCTGCTCCTCCGTGCCCTGGTTAGCCCCCTTAGCCAAAGAGAATAAAATGGATGAAGTTTACACAAGAATTCTTATGGCACCTTTGGCTGTAACGTTCTGACACTCTGCATTAGCTAGATGTAACTAACATTAAAATACATACAGCAACCCACATATAATAGTCAAACTGGAAACGGCTTGCTAATTACTAGACTCCTCCTTAATAAATAAATCGGTTTCTTTAGCTAGAAGAAATTACCCTTTGCAGGCTGCCAGTGAGTTTGCCCAGACTCATGAAAGCTCTCGAGTTCAGTCATATTAATTACAAGAGGACTTGCACCCCCTAAAAAAAGAGCAAATTTGCAAATGGATTTAAAACCACCATAGCGAAGCATGCTCACGTATCGGAGCTACACTTTCTTTAAATGCCTTGAGTGGCTATGTTTGAACACAAAGACATAATAAAAACAGTTTATCACTAAGTGCTCCATCTTTTCTAAAGATAAACATCAGTGGCAATAAATAGATTGCTTCTACATAGCGTTTGCTAAGCAACTTCCTTTAAAAATAACCACACAAGAAATAAAGAAATGCAGCTTTGATGACTACATGTAATGGCGTACTCCATATTAACATTTCAGACAGGAAAATAATCAGCAGAAGCAAGCTACTGGAGATAAATCAAATTACAAAAAAATGTAAACTTTAATATGTCACTTGAGAGATGCTGTTTATTACGTTTTCAGTTCTGCTTCTTTAGGTGGAACAGGGGAATATTGCACTGCGTCAAACTAATCTCGTAATTAGGAATCAAATGGTTTTATTATCATTATTAAGCACTGGCCCATCAAGACAGATGATAAGTCACATTCCTGAACAGTTATACAGTTATTTGGAATGCACTGAACTGATATATTTAGAAATAAATGAGAATTAGTTTGATATTGCTGACACTGTCAGGGCTATTATTAATAATTGGCTGTGCTTCTAAATACCTCCTCTGCATTAATTTTCATTGCTGGCTCCTCATCCACACAAAATATACTTTCTCATTTTAAAGTCAAGGACATGAAAGGAAAATGGCTGCCCTGCTGCAAAAGTCTCATTGCAGTAGTGAGGATTTCTCAAGTCACGTACAAAGCAGATTCACAGGCAGATGCACTACGTTATAAGCTCAGTGGAGACATTTAGTAACATTGCATTCTGTATAAGCAGTTATTCTCTATAAGCAGTTTTAATAGGTACTGCTGTTAAAAATATTAGCTAAAAATAGAAATAAGGAATTGTAATACTTCAATTTTGCAAAATCTGTAAGGTCTGCAAATTATCGCAGAAATGAGCTTATTCTATAAAGGCTTGTTTAAGATTCGGCAGAAGTTCTTTTCCAGTATACTTAAACACAGTTCTGTACCTGAACTTCAGAATGAGTCCACTATTTAAAGAAAGGTTTATTAGCATTACTGTGGCTGAATTCAGCTAAGGTGAAAGAAGGTTTAAACATACTTCTGGTTCTCTACATTTCTCAGCTGCTAAATATTTCAGTGACACTTTTATACTGTGATAATGAAACTATCACTTTATATACACACAGTACAGACCTTGACCTACATGCAAGACTAGGCTAAATTAAAAGAAGAAACCGGGGTACGTTTCTGGAAACAACCAATGCAAAACAGGAATAAAACAGTTTTTTGTTGTGTACAGCTTTATAAGCATGGCATCGTTTAAGAAATGATAGCCGCATGGAAACATAAAATGAGATCAGATTCTCATTTAGAACTGAAAGGAAACAACTGTAAAATTTCCATTTGCATTGTGATATTGCTGTTAAGGAGAATAACATCTTTCTACATCTCCACTATTGCACCTTTTAAAAGGATTTGGTTGCCAAGGAAACTGGTTCTGGCCCAGTATTAATCTGAAACAGATATATTAGAAAAGTCAGTGTAAGTAATACAATAGCCATAATTCTCTTTATTCTTAATGCTCATATTCAGGTTTTTGTACCTAAGGCTGTTAAGTGTTTATTTCCTAACCTTTTTTCTGTGAAGTAAAACACACTTTAGTGAACTGATACTCAGTCTAAGCTGACAGGGCCATCTATATGAATCTCTCTCTTTAAAGTCCTTCTACCTTAAAATAAAAAGAAATACTGCAGGTTTATGTTTCTAGCTAATAGTGAAAATAGAAGCATTAAGCATATTAATCTTTATTTAAGATTTCGCACAAAACACAAAACCGCCTGCGACGGAATTTAAATATTTTTCATTTTTCTTCTCTACCTCAATTTTTAGTTTTTGCATTTTAACTGCAAGCTTAGTAATGCTCATAGTCAGCTTTAAAATGTAGTTGAATCAATAGGGTTTTCAAAAATTCTTTTGTTGCATAAGCGTTGCCACGCCCTTAGTACATATGATTATTTTAACAGACATGATTGCTCTACTTTCACAACAGAATTTTTTTAAAACAGGTAAAAACAATTGTCATGCCAGTATGTCAAGCCAAAAATTTAACATTAGGTTGTTTTCATTAACAGTTTAATACATTATTAAACTGAAAGCTACATTCCAAAGCCCATTTCATGTTCTTGCAACACTGACCAAGAAATCAGTAAAACATGCAAATCTCAACCTACCTGCGTGTACCACTTAGTGCAGTGTTAGCCTGGCAGTGCACTAGCCATTTTTATGTAA
This sequence comes from Podargus strigoides, assembly GCA_028020825.1. NCBI lineage: Eukaryota > Metazoa > Chordata > Aves > Caprimulgiformes > Podargidae > Podargus > Podargus strigoides. The sequence goes on from CM051628.1 coordinate 16,136,302, forward strand.
AGCGATGGAGATAAGTTCTATTCTTGGTCTTCTTGATAATTTTTTAGAAGCAGTTGTCAAAAATCAGATGGGAAGCAGCTTGAATAGACCGTCATCAGGAGAACCGAGTTTATCAATAGGGAAAGCAGGAGTAAGGAAAAAAAAAATGTCCTCATCCAAGGTTTTCCGAAACTGCAACACAAGGTAGGGTTTTTTTTTTATCTCCTCCTCAGAGGGTTCAAAGCTTGAAGCTGACCACTGCAAAGGCCACTTGTCACATTTACTGAAAATCAGCCTATTGATATCACAGCTGAAAATATAAACTCGACAACCAAAGCCCATTGCACAACGTGGACTGCGTAAGAGTTAAAAATAGATTTGACGTGCCTCCTACCTGCATAATAAATATGTAAGTTTCAAGTGCTTTAATTCGATATTCACATTAATTAACAATACAATATACATTATTTAAACTACAGTAAACGCAAGAAGAAAAAGGGTGACACCATCTGGAAGCACAGTTTGCTTTTTTTTTTTTTCCTTTCCAAGGGCTAATAATGTAGTTTGAATGTGATGACAAGCTAACAGCTCACCACATTGCAAATGAAAAAAGAATTCTTAAGGTGATGCTCAAATATCTAAGCCTGTAATGAAGCACAAACCAGTCTTCACTACTGCATGACATGGCACACAGACCATTTACATACTCACATTTGAGATACTAGGCACAGTATAATGAATTCAATACACAGCATGCACACAGCACAAGCAACGTTAATCCTGCCTGCCATTTTAGGCTTGCAGGAGTAAGATACATACTGCAGTACAGCTCTGGTAAGGGAGGAGGCAAGGGACAGCTCACCTTAAATGCAGTATCTGATTAATGTTGTAAGTGACATTGCGTATCAGCTACAGAGTCTTGGTTCAACTGGGTGGGAGGGAACAAAGAAAATTGTCATCAACTGGTGATGCAAGATGAGCTCCAGTCACTAACACTGTTAGCAAACTCCAAATTCTACAACAATACAGTAGTAGGCATTTCAAACTCTTATCAAAATCTGCCCGTGCAATGGCTGAGTCCACCCGCCGAGGAAAACAAAACAATCTTCTTGCTTATTGGAGAAACGCTGAATTGACTACAGTAACATCCTCTCGATGCAGAAAGATTTCACGTCGCACATATTAAATCCTTGATGCATTTGCTGTGCTCTCCTAATTTTTAAGTCTCAGATTAAAAAAATGAAATAAAAAGACAATTATAGCAAAAATAGCATAACTAAAGGTCTAATGTTCATGCAAATAAAACATTTCTTTTTCTTTCCTTTCTGTTTTCTCTCTTTTACAGTCCATCAAAATCCTGAGCAGTATTGACAAACCACACGAGCACAGGGTCTGACTGCATGATCAGCTGTCTGTGTCTACGCTACACCCTGTTAACCACAAGCAGTGTTAGAGCTAAATATATCTGCAATGCAGAAACGGTAGGTGCTATGTGGTATACAATTCTGATTAATTATAAAATATTTGTCTATCCTCATATATGAAGAAATAAAAGAAAATTTGGTGCTGATCTCTGTCAGGCACAGTATCTGTCAGACTTACAGAACATAAAAGCTATCCTAAGTATACTGACCTAGATAGCACTAAGAAGACTTAAGCAGCATAGAAGCATACTCACTGTCAAAGCAAGGAAAACGAAACAATGATTGTCTAATCAAACTGAAAGCAACAACTCGCTACCACAGTATGAATTCCAAAATGCTACGTACTGTATATGCACATCTCATGTTATTGGAAGATGCAAAGCTCCTTTGTTTTTTTTTCTCAGAGGCTTTTCTTAGCTACGGTTGCACAATGACATTCTGACATCATGGAGGTCAATGCAGATACTAAAGTGCTGTCGTCTTTAAGAAAAAAATAATTTTGAAATATTAAACCACAGCTGAAAAACAACAACAACAACAAAAAAGAATTAAAAATTTCACATCACCTACTTAACATCTTTGTGTTACGTTCCGAGATTAATAGCTTGCACATTGTTCAGCCGCATACGTTAAATTGGTATCACCCTCTGCAGAGACTGCAAGAGTAATTGTGGGAATTAGATTTTGATTAATGTTAAAAAAGGCTTATTTTCTGGAAAACTTCAGAATACAATAAAATATTTTGCATATATAATGAAAAATATATATAGAAAAAAAGCATTAAAAACTGCTAATCTGCATTTTTTTTAAAATGCCTAACAAGCAAAACTGGTTTTATTTTCATTGTCACTGTCTCCAAAGGAAGAATGAGAGAACCATGCCGCAGTTTACTATAACCTGAATTACCTTCCCAGAACGCTAAACCATCAGGCAAGGCAAAGCAAACAGAAAGATCTACCTGTCCAGAGAGCAGAATCCCCCCCACACTGTTTCGGTGACTTCTTACAGCTTCCTATCGCTCTGCATGCAAATAGCGCAAGCTGATACCCAACACAGGAACAGAATTGTGAAGATTAACATGGTAGCTCTGAAAATATTTCACTGAAAGAATTCTTTAGGTAGAAATTGTTTACCATACGTATAAATTAATATAAATGGTTTCTGGCCAACTGCTGAAATAAATAGATCCTTGTGAGGCCAGATCTGTACAGAGAAGCGCTATCTTTCATTCAACTTGCCAATACAGCTGAGAAAGCAAGCAGCCAAATTTTCAGCCATATATATTCTTTCTCTAGGAACCTGTGTACCCTATGATTTTTTTTTTTTTTTCCTTCTAAAAGAGCACCTGCTTTTAAAAGTGAAAACCTGAGTATTGTGTTAAATCAGAAAATGTTGCACAGCAGCAACCAGACTGCTGTATGGATGTATTCACGTCTTGTAAAAAATAGACAATCTGATTTTCCTTTTTTCCTCTCTTCTTTCTTTTTTAATGATTAAATAGATTATCTATTTAATTTGGAGGTTTTTCTTTTGGCATTTTGTTCGCTTTCATTTTAAGGGCTGCGAATGAGATGATCCTAACAGTCAGTGCTTTAAAACATTCAGAATCCCCTTCCATAAATAGCACATCTGTCACACAGAAAGGGAACCCAGCCAGCAGCTCAAAGGCAGACCAGACCAGCACAAACAACTGCTATTCCAATGCATGATTACAAAATAAGTTAGGATTTTAGCAACCCTTTATTTGGATTTTTGTTTGAGCTTTTTAAACTAAGAACTATCTAATTATATACATGCCACGATGTATCAACTTTGAATTAAGAATGTCAAAGATGGATTATTTTGACGGGTTTTTAATGTTCATCTCTTAGTCAAATGTATACTCTCAAGCTAGTCATGCCCTCTTTAAAACCATGGCAAAGCTCCTATTGATTTCAAGAAGGGAAGATTTGGGCTCTTATATAGCAGCCTGTTAGGTTTATGAGAAAGTATGATACTACAATTTCAAAACCAAGTGATAGGCTTCTTTAAAGACAAGAATTTTCAGCAAAAGGCAGATTTCAGTGGAGTCTCACAACAAATATTCTTTCCTGCATTCTTGAGGTCTGCATTCTTATTCTCCCAGAGAAGTACTGTTCTGGGAGACATGCAGCAAGGTGTTTTGGGTTGTGTGACTTAGGAAATAATCAAAGCCTGCTGGCAGTGAACGCAGCAGAGGAATAAACATCTCACAGTGAACAAGGGAGTGAGCTTCTCCAAATCTTTAGACATACCTCTTGCTTAAATGGGTCATTTCCAGTGCTTAGTAATAATTTTCCAGGCTTAGATTTGCAATGATTTTGCTTCAGACTTAACATAATTTCAGTTCAGAAATCGGATTCTAGGCCCTTCTACAGCTGCATGATACATGGCAAAGTGAACAAATAAATTCCAAAAATTGCACTTGTAGGTTGCACAAAATAGGCCCACATTTTCAAGGTAGAGATATATTCATATTGTATGTGGATTTAAAAAACTTGGATTTAAGCTCCAACCTGAATGTTGCCAAAAATGTTGTAGACCCAAGGCACTGGCTCTCTTGATTCTTGACTTCAAAATTCCCTGCCTCTGCTGAGTCAGGACTATCTCAGCCCATGCTATAAGCTTGTGTCAGTTCTTTATTCAATCAGCTTAAAGGGAGGCTATTTCAATATCCTTGCTGGATCTCACAGGCTATTTGTGCTGTAACCTTTCTCTTTTCCAAGCTTCCCACCTGTAAACATGCTTCCTCTTCCTCTGTTTATCACCACTTGGGCAACAACATCTAATCTCTTCTCACATACTACAGCTTATCAAAATTGGTGAGGAATGAGGAATCCCAGTGTCATTTTGTATTGCAGCCTCCACCTTGTGGTATATGGTTTCTTAGAGGAAAAGTCCTAGTCCTCCAGATTGATCATTTGGAGAGCAGAAGCAAAAGGAGATACGGAGTGGTAAGAATGAATCACATAAATTCCCTAAAACTGTACTGATTTTTGTCTGAAAGTATTGCCACACCTTGTCATCTTAAGAAGGAAATAAATGAGGGCCGTCTGGTAGACTGGGAACTCTGCCAAGGACCAACCTTTCAGCAGTAAATATCTGGAAGACAACTAGCAGACTTTGAGAAAAAAGTGACAAACACTTTCAGTTTTATATGGATCAGCTCACTTCTGTCTTTATTCAACATGGGCCCAAGCTGGACCAAGACAATAAATTGTTCCTGTAGCTATAGAAGACACCCTGGATGTGGGAGTTACGCTTAATAATATATAAATGAATGAACAGACATACATACCCTTGGGCTCATTCCCACCTCACCGCTTATATTTGTTTCTTAAGTGTTTGTCAAATTAACAAGCAACTTACAGGAAACAAAGGACAGAATCAATCCCAACCCTCAAGAAACATAGTCAACTGTTCTGTGATACCATCCCTGCAAATCAATGACAAGGGGACATGAGGCACAGCTGGGAATCCAGGGTGGGTGTTTCCAAAAGTGTATACCAGAACTCACTACAGCCTTTCGACAAACCTGATCTTGGAATGACTGTTTCAGCCTCTGGATTTAGCTGCATCAATTATATTTGTCTCTTCATTCCAGTAATGCCATTGCATAAACCACATTGTTGATGAATACTCTGTTTGAAATTAGAGTTATTTGGAAAAGAAAAAACCCATCCTTAATAGTGAACTAAATTCTCTGACCTAACACTCACTTTCAGGAGAGCATCCGTACACCCAGACATTCAGGCTAGCAATGAACTCACTGGTCAAATGACTTCCATCCAAAATTCCACTCCTTACTACATGACTTAAAAGCTACTTTCTTCAGTACTGAAACCTCAGCTAGTTATTGTTGGGCTGTGGAAAACAAGGGGAGGAAAGGAAAGAAAGGACTGATGGTAGAACCTCAACTGTTTGCCTTTCTAAAGCCAAAGTAAAGCACTTTTATACCCGATCCAGACTTCCTTTTGTGTACACATCTACTTCAAGTTGCCCCAAGGATACAGACTAAATCAGTTGAGTGCTGACAGTTTTCCCAGGCTTTCCCACAATTCCTTCTATGTCTCTGTATGGCTAAACAAACGCTTCCATTATTTGCTGGGACGGAAAACAGTTGTTCTTAGTTACTCCTATACGTGATTTACACACCTTCATTCTCCATTGCCACACTCAAATAAACAGGCCACCTATACCCAGAGTTTTCTGGAATAGCTTGGACATGGATTTTCATACTGCAATTACCTCCTAATTTCAAAGCAGTTATATGGCAAGTATCACTGCTCACAGACGTCACAGAATTGATTGTGTAAGTTAAGGTCACTTTTACATTTATATAGCTCTGCCAGATGATCAACAGGCAGCTGGACTAGCTGATAGTTGTAGGTCCCTTCCAACTGAAATTATCTATTCTATTCTACAGACACCACTGTGGATGTACTTATATTTGCCTAAAAGTGCTAGAGGACGCTCACTGTCTCAAAGAGCATAGTCTGGAGAAAAAAAAATAAAGGAGAACCAGGCACAGGAAGAAGAAAGGGAAGAGCACACAATATATTTTTTCTTTAAATCAGAGCTTGCTTTTTCTTCCACACCCTGTGTAATAACTCAGCAATGGAATGCAATTAACATTCATGTTTTTTTAAACAATAGCCTTTGTGTTCCAAACCACACTGACAAAGCAGAACAATCCAAGCAAAACATGCTCACAGAATCTTTTGCCAGCAATGTGCTAACCAGCTTTGTTGGAAACATCGAATGCTGCAAGTAAATCTGTTTTGGAAAGTAATCATGTAAGTTCAACTTCTCTTTACTCAGCTGAGAGTCTATTTCCTTCCTTCTCAAAGTGAATTTCAATCTGTTACATCACTGCAAATTCAGTGAAGTCAATATGGTCCTATGCTAAGCGTTACTGAAGCTCTAGGCCTAGGAAGCCAGGCTGAATATACACCAGTAAGGGCACAACTTGATTTCTGGGATCTCCATTATCAATTAAAAATGCACTGAAAAACACACTGCTTCACTCTCAGAGACCACACTACTCACTGTGCTTGCCAATACAGAAAACAAGACCTATCACCAAAACCTATCACCTTTTGATCTGAAGACACTGAAAGAGAATTCTCATTTATGGTGCCAGCTTTACTTCAGGGTAGAAACACCAAAAGGTAAAAATATAGATAAAAGCATGCTTTCTCCTGAAATATCCAAAATTTGGAAAACTAATCCCATGATTGCAGTTACTGCTGGCACATGTCAGCTCCTGTGGAAGAGAATACATTTGCTGGTCTATTAAGCTGCTGTCTAGCCTCCACCCTATTTAGACCCAAGGACTGTTTTCAGTCAGCACACGTAAAATCTCTCAACCTATCTTTACACGTGAACAAAACCACACTGCCTGAGAGAGCTTCCTGGAACTGGGGTTGAAAAGCTTTGCAGGACAGTAGAACATCTGTAGTGAAGACAAGCTCAAAGGTACACGCCAAGATGTTTCTGTCTACATTCTCTGAAATGATAACCCATCAACAGCTACCATCACTCTGAAATCCTCTGTATAAATCATCAGAAGACATCCTCTCAATTAACAATGGAGAATATATGAATATCATAATCAGCAATAACAATTATAATCCACTGAAGGGAAAAGGATCAAAATAGGTGGTCTCTATGTCTCTTTTTTCTACATGGCATATAGTTCTCAGCCATTTCAAGCCTGTGGTTACTCACTGTGGCAAAGCAAGTTGGCTGCTTCTGCTCTTTGAGCTTCTCTGCTGCTACCAAATGGACCAAATTCTGGACAAATGCAGAGGAAGAGCAGGGACAAAACAGCTAAAGCATGAAAACACAACAAAGCAAAAGTCGCAATTTTAGAATTCTCATATGGGATAAGGGGGAAAAGTCAGAAATTAGTTACATCCTTCATTAGCTTTTGCCTACTCGACAAAAATTCCACTGGCATTACCTCTTACTTTCATAAGGAGAAGCTCTATTGGAAAAAAGGATTTGATGCTTCTGGAATGTTTAGCATCTTGTTAAATATAACTTGCTGAGCATATTTGTTTGAAAAGGTCTGTGGCTGCCTTAGCTTGTGGTCTATAATCACCTTACTAATGATTAAACTATGCAAAAGTCTGGTATTACTTAAAGGTTTATCAACTGAGTTTTAATTTAACTGTAAACTCTGCCTTTAAAAGATACTGAAATTACTACGGTTATAAAAGCCACCATAAATCTGCACTAGTGACTGAGCTTGGGAACATCTGCTCTTTCGGCTATAACCCCAGAGAAGCTGTAGAAAGGGAAAAGCGAGAACTGCTTCCTGGTATCTGGGATATAAAAGACACTTTGCCAGGGCAACAAGCACTTGTGAACAAGACACTCAGAAGAGAGACCCCCTTGATCACCCTACTCATGTTACCAAAATTCTGTAGAGATGACAGCTTCCACCACTATTCAGGTTTCAGTTTGCGGTTATTCTAAATCTGGTACTGTATTTGCAATGCAGTTAAGTGATACTCAGAACGGACCGCTTCAGACTCTGTCACTCCAGTCTTCAAACAGACAGGACTTTTTTCCACCCATCACTTTGGACTTTCCCCACCTCCCTGTAGCAGGACTCTTCTCACCTCCTCTCTCCTCCCGTTTCAACACTGCACATAACAGGATTAAATAAGAAAAGCAGCAGGATTTCAGTTTATTTATGGTGAAAAAATTTAATAATTAAACCCCACATCTTTGTTGTTTTATTTTCTAGTGTTTGGCCAACATAATTTTTAACTTCAATTGTTAATACAGGCCTATGGCATCATTATATAGTTTGTTTCCATATTTTTACATAGCATTTCAGTGATGCTGATACGTGTACATCTCTGGAAGACATGTTTAGTGGCTGTGAATGTATACTTCAGAGTTCATGTGTTGTTTCTGACATCCTGTGATGTTTTCTTCACTGAACTCTAGGTTTAAACAAGCACTCAGAAAAGCCCAGTCCCACAGTAGTCTGAAAGGCTCCCCAGAGCAGCCTAGCCCACGGCCCTCTGTGGTGGCTGTACAAGGGCACTCAGGAGCAGCATGGAGCTGGCAGTGCCAGTGCCTGCAGGCACCAGGCAGCACTACCCTCCAAGCAGGGCTCAGCTTACACGTAAACCTCAGGCCATTTTTTTCCAAGTTGTTACTTGGATACCATTCTCTCAAGTTTACGCTATACTGTGAGGCAGGAAACCTTTTTCCCCCCATCATATCTAAAATTCAGGGCTCATTCCAACTGGCAAAGTAGAGCTCAGTATCAGCTGTCTTTAGTTTTCAGGGCCTGTGCAAATTGTGCTGTACTTAGGATAATATTAAGCTAAAATAAATGCCAAGCTGAAAACAGCTTATCTGCTGCCTTATCACGGAAGAAGCTGCAAGTGGTTGGGCTCATACTTCATTTTTCTTTTTGTACTTTAAGTCTCAGTGGAGGATCTTACTGGTTCATCTTAACACACTGCTAAGTAAGCAGTTTTCTTCTCTTTTTCATCTGCTTGTTAGATTTGCAAAAGTAAGATCACATACACAATGCCACTGCTTTCAAGTTTAAATGTCACAAGTTAAGCATATAAACACGTGGTGAATCATACCATAATGCAGCAGGTACTGAAATTTTATCCTGAAGTACAGTGTAACTTTTTTACCTAATCACAGGATCATGGCATAGGATTCTGGGATAAAATTAGCAGGAATAACAGTAGCTTTTATTTTAAAATGTATTTGTTTCTTTTAAAATAACTTTTAGTTATTGTGAAAACAGATGTATATCAAAGATAAAAGCAAGCATGTGCTAGAAGGTTAAACATTAAAAGGCAAGTGAACACCAGATTCACTTTCCTTTAGTTTTATAATTTAAAAGCTGAAACTGCATTTCCCGGTGTATGTAGTCATGAATGAGTCTCTTGCAGTTGACAATGCTGGAAACATTTTCAATAAAAATTAACTCAGTTTTTCATATGTCTGTGTCTAGGTAGCCTCTCTAAAAATAAACCCCAAAGATTTTATTAGCTTTACCTTACTCCAAAAGGCAATCTCTAGACTCTTCAGGGGATACAGCAAATGTGCATAAACAAGAGGCAAAAAATATGCATGTCCTTCCCTCAAGTACAGCACTTTTAGAGGTCCTACAAGAATAACTTAGCAGCCTTGTTAGATCAAGAACTCATTGCTTTAACTAAAAGGATTTGTATTCCTAATTTTGACGTTTCAAAATTCAACAGTAAAATGTACAAATTCACAAACAATTGTTAGTTCACTAAAATCTTAATAAAACTTGATTTTTCTAAATATAATGAGGAAAGACAAAACAGTGTACCTCTTTTCAAATATTAAAAAACAGTTCTGATACTTGATTGTGCAAGTTGATTTTGCATTTGGAAAGGCTGTGATCCGAACTTACTTTACTGCTTTTATTTTCCGATCTAACAATAGTTACCTGCAGCTGGATTCCACTGTATTCTCTATAAACGTCTTTTTTACTACAGCCCAGTGAAAGTAGGCTTCCATTTATCCTAAAAGAAACCCTGTTTTCGATGTCCTTAGGCAAACCTGTAGCATTTTCACATGCCAAGTCAAACTCAGTCTTCTGCTTGATCTTGTTTCATAGTAAGCTTCATAGTAGTATGGCCATAATAACAAGGACATGAAAATTTAACTTAAAAGTCAAACAGTTTAACTTCCTTTAAGATACAGCCAGTGTCATAAAAGCATTTTGTGCAGAAACATCTGGGGCTCCTTTCTTTATTTTACAGTGCTGATGACTGCACTTTCTTAGAAGGTGCAAGAGGTAGAGTTTTACATCTAGGATCAGTCACTTAACTTGGTAAACTAAATAGCTGTATGCCATTACTGTTTGCTATGTGGTGAGTAAGTGCACCAAGTCTTTGCCTGTTGAATAGCTTGTTTTGCAGCTCTTTGTTTCACTGACCATAAACCACAGTGTTAAAGCACAGTGCAAACAACAAAACAAGAAAGGTTGATACATGTACAATAGTGTTATCACAATGTCTTCCAACAGCTGTTATCAGAAGTAGCAGAAGATGCAAACTCATTTGCAGTCGATGAATAATGATAGTTTTTCTGGCCCTTTTATTTGAGCTATTTAACTGGCCAGCATCTTTTCCTTCTCTGCAAAAGAGGCTAATTACAATGATGATTGTAAGAACTACAATTAAAACAATTCCAGCTGTTTTGGCAAAAGTAGTTTCGAGCACAGTTGGCCAAGGAGGTTCTGTTTTGAATATATCTTCCAGTCTTTCTTTTATGCCTTCTATTAGTAACAGGCAAATAGCTTTAAGCTTTGTTATAATCCAAGCACGAATGATGACTTGCTGTTTCACTGAGTGCACCGGGGTAGATATTGCAAAGGCCAGCATATGCAGCAAGACACTGGTTAAGTGCCATCAAAGTAAAAGTTCTTCTACCGCTTGCTCCTTGTACTCCAAAGATTATCCAGATTACAAATTAAAGAGTTTTCACATCAAGTACTTGCTCTGTATAACAGACTGCACTACGGTCACAGAAGAGGGAATGACACAGGAAGCGATGGCACAGGAGAAAACATGGAACTTTTTTCTTCATCTGAAAGCATTTTCAAACTATCTTCAGTATTAGCAAACTAACTGAAGTAATAAAAATGAAATCAACTGTATAAAGGGATGCTTTTTACTGTATTTTCTATATGCAGAGATACTGAGCATTTTCCTTCTGATGAATTACTGAACATGTTCATGATCTTTAAAGCCAGCTCCCAGGTCCTGTAAAGAAAAAACACAAAACCCCAAAGCTATCGTAATTTGTACAGTGAGCTTGATGCTATTTTCCCCCATAACCACAAGCACAGTTAGCAGCTATTCACAAGAAGAGAACTTTGTCTGCACACATTTGTTAGCTGATTTTACTGTAACTGTTACATGCAATATATTGCTTTTCATGGTTGAAAGAATACCATACCAGAACCTGTAAAGCATATCCTTAACTGTCTCCTTTAGATGGCCATTTAGCAGAAAGATTAATATCAAGACTGTGGAAATTAAAAGTATCCTTATCATAAAAAGCACCATTTTTGATAGCTAAATTGATTCATTTGATGCTATTGCATAAAGCAAAGCAAGGAACAAAAAAAGAACAAGCTGCTCGCTGAGCCTTCTTGATGGTCCCTCAATTGGCAGATGGCTACTGCAGGGAAATAAACTTGCAATACAGTAACTAATGGCTAAAATACTTCAGCCTCCAAAACCATGACTCTGGAATCTTTCACAAGTACTTTCACAAGTACATTTACTAGAAAAATAAGGTACATCCATCATAGTATCTGTCTGGTACTTAGCATAACATAATCTGCTCTGAATGTTTGCTTTCAAATAGATGGCAGTTCTGAACAGTATTTGAGACAAAATTTTAGTCAGCAGGATATGATTTTTCATTTAAAGACAAACTGGCTTTGCCAATTGTCACTAGCAGTTGGCTTCACTTACCAACTTAAAAAAGCCACATATAAAAACTATAAAAGTTTTATGTGTGCAAAGTCTTTGAAATTATTCTGTTGTAAGCATCAGTACTCCACTGATGTTTAGCTGTGTCAGGGTCTTGTGTTTCTGATATGTCAATGCCTCCCTGTGTTGTCTGAGGTTTTAACATGTCATTTAAATGCAGCAAGGGGAGGGGGGGAGGCTGACAGTAAAGACACTGGCACCAACGGAAGGAATAAGCTTATTTTACTGAATAATGTGAGATAATATAAAAACAGTAGGAGTATATTATACTGCAAAGCAACAATACAAGGTTAGGCAATGCACCTAATCATTACTACATTAAGTGAACAATAGTGATTAAGAAAAAGATACACCACCAACTGCGCCTGTTATACATTACCAACATCCAGACCCGCAGTCACTGGGGAGCCCCAGTTGCAGTGAGGGTTTGGAGACCCTTTCCCAGCACTTGGGAAGTCCTGCATGATGCATCCATCCACAGGTGAGGCTTCCAAATTCGGTGCAAGAGCGTCCCAACTTTTATACCCTAAATCTGGCAAGTCAAAAGGACTTGCATTATTCTTGTTGTGGAACATCTGGCATATTCCTCTCCAGGCTGGGTTCCGTTCAAGGCTGGCCAGGCCTTGGACAGGAAGCCAACAGAGTATTTTTAGTACATTTCTGCTGATGGTTGGTAAAAAGTCATTAATGGCTGTCTCACTGCAGTTAGACATTGCTGATAACTGTCTTGTTACAAAATATAATAGCAAATGTAACTTCCCAGGGTCCATCTAGAGGTCAGCTTATGTCTGGGGCCCACTACTCAGGCCCTAGCATATCACTCCCCAACCTTTAATATTTTCTTAATTGTATTTAAATGCAGAATCTTTTAAATGCAGTCTTAAATTCTGGGTTTCCTTGAGATAACTTGCAATTTATTTTGTGTTTCATTTTCAGGCATCTTTAACAGATGCTCCCTGCATTTAAACAACGTACACATTACTGACAATACTGAATTTAATACTCCAGAACAGAGACAAGCCCTCAAAGAAAGATATTTCAGGGACAAGGACGACATTGTAAATTATTTGAGGAGTCTCAGCTTTTTCTGTGTGACCAATCAGTTAAGAAAGTACGTATGTACTCAAATACTACAGTTCAAGCATTTCCAAAACAGTTATGTAATTTCAGAGCATAAGTCTTGCTTTCAAAAGTCATATAACAGCTCTGATGTAAACTTTCATTTTGCTCAGGGCTAGTTGCTGCTCAACTGTTAGCCACAGGCTTACTACAGACAAGCAGGTTTCCAGGCTAATATGGCTGCTTCTGAAAACACTGCAGCCTAATTTTTATTACATCTATGACCAGCCTGTGGTTGGTTCTTAGGTAATGGTAAGCCATAAACACAGATACTACATATAGTTTCTGACTTAACAAAACTTTTTAACATAATTTTTACATAATTCACCTATAGTTACCTTCTTCAAGAATACTTCTGAATACAGACAGTATATGGATGAGGCATAGTCAGCATCTCCTTACTGAGTCTACACAGTTCAAGCAAGTGACATATAGTTTCCATAGATACATGTGGCCTTTGAGCACACGGAGAAGAGATAAGCATGCTTTAATTATCTACACGTGCTGCAGAAAGTTTTGGGAAAAAGAGAGTATAGGAAGTTTATGTTGATGAAAATATCGGGGACCAACATTGCATGTGTAGCTGCTTTTCACAAAATGAGAAACATTATCATTTTTTCTTTTATTTAAGAAAAGGGAAAGCAGTGCCCAGCAACTGCAGCTTCCCTCACAGGAGGCAGAGTAACCTCTTCCTGACAGCCTGGTAATACTAATGCATCACTTAAGAGTTATGTCTCTAAAGCTTCAAACTCCTCCACTCAGTCCAGCTTCTGTTTTTACTGGGGCTCTGTGCAGTCATACAGTTCAACAGTGTCAATATTGGCGTCTGGAGCTATTTTTAAAATGCACTGCATTGTCACAAATCAGCCTTCTGGTCTCCTAGTATAATCTGGTTAGCAAGTGGAGCATTTAGCTACTTCAGCTATAAATATATATGTACGCACAGACACTATCTTCCATTTATTGTGTAAAAGGATGAACTCATCTGAAGTATGCACTAAATAAGCAGAAAACTACTATTTTTCTTTGCTAGAATATGCAGAATAGACATAGTAAAATTAAACCACTGTCTCCGGTGGTTGTCAGGGGCCCTAGAAAGTCAACTTTATATGTGCATAAATAATACTTTGCTTAGTCATTCGTCTATCGGTTGGTCATTTCCTATGTGTGGACAAAAGGAAACAGTAGCTTAATGGTCTTATCTGCCACTTAGATCTGTACGCTGATTTAGATCAGTATGCAGGCATATTGTAAAATTTCAATTTATGAATGTTCACAGCTCTTGTAACGGAGTCATGAGGCCTGTTCACACAAGTCCTTACCCACAACATGTTCAAGCATGGCTTCACACCCTGTGTGGGCAGCAGCTCCACGCTGCCTGCAGTGTTCCTAGTTGGCATTTAACAGGAACCTCAGTTCTGTGCTTAGATGCAAGATAGCTATTAGGAGGTAGTCTGCAAAATCAGAAGGATCTTTAAAAGGGAATGATCAATATCAATGTGTCATACAGCAGTGAGTCTCTTGTGAACGATACAAATTGATTCAATACAGACACTCAGCATTACCATATTAGAGCAAAACTTTCACACACTACATATCCTTATACTACCTGCCTGGTTAGAAATTCATAGAGTATTTTGACCTATCCTATATATGTCACTCTATGCAAAAGTGATATCTTTAGTGGTTGTTTAAAAAATGCAAGATTAAATGCATGGTCTGGGATGCAGAGCTTTCTTTGACTCAGCATATCAGAGCTTCCCTGGAATTTTCACTGGAAACTTGAGAGTTGAGGCACTGGGAGGGAAACAAGATGTTGTTTTCATCTGCCACAATGGAAATTACTGTCTATTGCTTTTATTTATATTGGACTGGCTATACATTAGTGTGATTATATTTGCTTAATAGTAATTACGCGTGGGTAAGAAACACTAAAACAAAGCCCCACAGGTTTTACTTGTCTGGCTGAAGAAACAGGATTTCTGAGATGCCGAACTTTTAAGCCACCTTTGAGCTGTCCTCATTTGATAGCCTATTCAACTACCAAAATAACCAAGAGCAGCACTGGGATCATCCTGGCAGACACCAATAGATAGACCACCCTGATTTAGCAGTTTCTCTAACATTTTATGGGCTTCACCACAACAATTCCAGGACATCTTGTAAGGTCTGGACTGCATATCACTCAGTGCCACGCTGATACCTTTCTACGAGTTCTAGGATTTTTTTTCTAGGAATATTTCTGGTTTTGTACAAAGTTTTCTGTAGCCCTTTGCCATAGTTGAAGGAGTTTCTTGATATACAATAGAATTCTTTGTCTTGCAGATTTTCCAATATTACAAAAGTTCAAAAATGTTAACAGTGAATTTGATAGGAAATTAAACCTGTTTGTGCATCAGCAGTGTTTATACATGAAGCTAAAGCTTCAGTTTCAAAGCACCACATGTGGAGGAATGGCTTGCTGAACAGGGCCGAATGCAACAACTGTGAGCACAGGGCTGAATGTAGCAGCTGTGAGCGAGCAGTACTGATAACGGGAGCTGTACTGCTGATAGCTGCAGCTTCCCACGGTCACTCTGACCTGGAAGCTTGCGGAAAGCTCCAAGTCAGGACAAGCCCCGAGGCAAGTCCGGACAAGTCCGAAGCTGGTGGAAAGTTGCAAGGTAGAACCTGCGGGAAGAATCCAGAGGTAGATAACCGCAAGAGGCTGGAATATGCAAATGTAGCTCTATGCTTAACTAATCAAATATAGACGAGTGGGCATAATTTGTGCTTAGCCAATTAGACATAGATATGTAGGCATAATTTAACATAAGTAGGCATAATTAACCTCCAGTGTATAAAAGGCATAGAAGAACTTGAATAAAGTAGAAGCTTGCTTATAACTCATACTGAGTTGCGTCTTGCTTCCCTTGCCTTCTCCGCCATTCTGCAACACCACAGACTGATTTGAAGTTTTAAATTAGACTAACTATAGAAGTAAAGCTCTTCCATTTTGGGACTTATGCAAAATAGTGAACTTCTGATACATGTTAGTTGTATTACTTCAGGCACTACTAATGGGCATTACACGGATAAATATATTAGGAAATATTTAAAAGAATTAAAATCAGATTACCACTCTAACCTGTTTTATACTATCTTTTATAATCACTATGTCTATTCACTTTCAAAACTTCATAATAAATTTGACTTAAACATGTTTGCAAATTTTTCGTAATCTGAATAACTGAAAATCTGAAAGCAATATGTGGTCACCATGGAAATCAAAAGATTTATAATTCTTACATATTTAGCTGCTGAAGCGGTCTGGTAATGCAAATCAAAAATACACTCCTAGCAGAAGGAGACTCCACCCTCTCAAGAGAGGCAGGCTGGTCTGCATTCAGGACTAGTATTCACTAACTGCTTAGCCAGTATCAGGGTGAAGTGTCTGTATCTAAGGGGATTATGTGGTCCTTCCTGCTCAAAGTGATGCTGCTCTGTGACATGAGAATGAGCTCTCCCTTCAACAGTGGTGGTACCTGTGACAGTACTGACCCTACACTGTCTGCTGACAGCACAGAGGGGATCTCACCCACTGAGAAAACAGGCAGCTATAGAATGTCCCACCTTTCAACCACTTTGTGCTCCAGAAGAATAAGGGTCTCCTTATTCTGACAGTCCCATACGGGTGTCTTAGGAAACTCAGTGTTTTAAAAGGCACTGGAAGTCTCTATTTAGGAAAATTAATTTAATCCCAAATAGCACCATATGAACAACTTTGATTCTGGCCTAATTCTAATTGTAATCCTAATAAGGGAGAGATTTCAAATCAGAAAAAATATGGATTACACTGTGAGATGCTAGGAAGGCATCACTTGTGAACAGGTCACACTGACATTCAGATAAGGTATTTCTAAACTGTTCGTAGTGTCATAAAGCTGACTGAATCTAATTATATTCTGAAAAAATGACCCACATTTGTAATGTCTGTAGGCTTCTCTGCCACCTATGTGATATAGTCACAACACACCAGGAGGAACAATGTCTTATTACAATACAGGACTAATACAACCACAATGTTATTTAAAGACAAATCATGTCTCTACAGTGCAAAAGTGCCTTATTTACTTACAACTTGATGACATCTTTCTTCTTAGAACTATTATATATATACCCAGAATGTTCTGTTACATATGATCTAAACTCCTGATCTCTGAATTTTTTTTTTTCCTCTTGCCTGGGACCACAACGATCCTCATCATAACTAAGAACAAAGGAAACCTAGAAGCCTGGAAGGAGACTTTCTGATTTCTTTACTGTTGTTAGATGTAAAAAACCTACCAGAGACCAAAGTACACAATGCCAGAAAATTATGTATAATTCCTGTTAAAATAACGGGCTCTCGTCTACTGAAGCAAAAGGGTACTTCTGGTTTCAGTGGGACAGGACTGGATCGAGATAGAAGCATGGGAATTGATGCTGGACGCTTTCTAGTTTGTGTCCCAGTTTTATTCAGACTCATGAGAAAGAACATTATTAACTATAGGTAAAAAGTTAACAAGATGGGACACATTCAAAAGTATTTTGGTTTAGTAATCTATTCTGAAATTTAGGAATGTCATTTGGAGAAGTTTCACAATACAAAAAGGATATAGGAACATGGTGAACTTAAATTACAAGAATGATGAACTAAAATTAATTCAGAAGTAGGAAACTTTGATAAGTTTGAACCTACTAAGGCAGTATTTAAAGACATGTATTTCATCAAATCTCAAGGAGCAGACTCACTGAAAAATATCAAGAGTAATTTTCAAATATATCCTGCGGAGTTTAAAAACAGAAGTACATTTTAGAAATAGTTTTTCTTACTACTGAGAAGAATCATCTGGTATATTCCCATTCTTCTGAAGTTCAGGCTACTGGGTATAGTTTTATTCTTTCAGTGTCACACCAACAGTAGTCTTAAGTTCATCCCTTTAGTGTTAAGAGTCTCAGGCAGAGAATATCCAGGCTTTCATTTGGAAAACGTGAATTTAAAAATAAAGATATGATATCAATTTCAACAGTACACTCATGCCTATCAACACCTGATAATTACAGCAATATGACATAATTGGATTGTACATTTGAAAAAGTTAACCTACCTCATATTTTGTCTCTGTTGAAACTGGAGTAGTTCATGCTTCTGCTTCCTTCTGTGTTGTTTAAAATACCGCTCTTTGTAAAAGAAGCGGCAAAAGAAATTAAAGCTAAAATGAAGAAGTTACTTAAAAAACAAAATATCTAGGATGTCTTAATGCATTTAGAATGCGAGTCTTTCTCTAGGCACGTACAAAGTTCTTATGCCACCACAGACTCAACCAAAACAGTAATTGCAAGAGACAGAAATATTGTAATACATACAATAACCTCACAGCTATCACAGATTTACTGTGGGTGCCTGAAATTTTACAGAAACAGAAAAAGTAACAAAACTCAAATCCTCTTACTTAGAATGTAATTCTTCTAATTAAATAGTTGCATTAAGGACAAAACCTGTTGATAGACTATGGCATATTATACACAATTGAGCTGCTCTGATTCTCTTTCACAGAAAAGGGAACATATATTCATTTTCCAATTTGTTTTTGTTATTTGGAGAACATGCTATCACACTCTGTCAATATTCTTTGGGTTCCCAATATGTTTTCTAGGATCCCTCTCTGAAAATTTTACAAAAATCCTTCTTCCACCCAGGTAGAATTAAAAAAAACATGCTTTTGATATTTTTCTTATGGCATGAACGGTATAAACTAATTGCATGTAGTCCACGTCACCTGTCCCTTCAGCCAGCTTAAACAGCTCAAAGACAAGCTTTCAAAACCGTTTCAAAATTTTTAAAGAAAAGCATAAAAATATTTTAGAAATAGTCCTCTTAAATAATGGAATATTAAAATTAGAATGAATAGGGAAAAGAATAGCCCATGGGAAATAGGCAGAGTGATTCTTATGAGGTCACAGCACTCAGTAAGATAAGAATAGACCAGCAAGTTGAAAGGTGTGATTGAGCAAGCGTACCTCCTGCTACATCAGCACTACCCATTCTCACCACTTATTACTCAATTCTGCACCTGAGATTGGATCATTGCTGGTTTTATGGCCTTTCACATGTCCAGAGAGGTTCAAGAGAGCATCTTCTAAGTGCTGTAGAACTAAATGTATATAAATAACAATATTACTGAAAAAAATTACTCACCTTTGATAAAAATTCCTTTCTGGGACTCACTTCATCACTTTTGAGAATCTCAGATGTAAACAGTGAATTTTAACTGTGGAAAAAAACCAAATGGCCCAGAAAATGTGGGTGAAACAACCACAAAACCACCATTTTTTGATCCAAATTTTGGTTCTAAGCCTTCGAATGACACGAGGCTTTCCCCCAAAGCAGACGTCTATGGAAGTCCTGAAAAGTTAGCTAGAGCATGCCTTGCTTTGTTCCTGTCACTACCAGCTGCAAGCTGGTATCCTATGTAGAAAACAGCAGCACGCAGGGGAATCTGCACCAGAGTATTTTGTGTAACGACAAGGGCACTGGGTAAAACACGTCGGCCATCTTCTCTGACTTCCCCTCGAATGCTCCTCCTTTGCTCTAGCCACCACAGATCTGCAGACAGCATTTCCTTTTGGTGGTTCCTCATGCTGAGCATACCTTGTGGTTATCTCCATGCACAGTATATACTGAATCTGACTTACATTACTACAACACACTACATTCTGTTGGCATTTCTCAGACAGGACTCGTGACTTGAAAGGGACTGCAACATCCTTTCAGCAAGATGCCAGCATATTTGCCAGCTTTGAGCTTTTTTTTTTGCATATAATTATATGGAATTGGGGTCATAAAATGATTCTGGTTGATGGAACAGATGGAACACATCTGAGAATCACAGAATCACATAATGTTAGGGATTGGAAGGGACCTCAAAAGATCATCTAGTCCAATCCCCCTGCCAGAGCAGGAATACCTAGATCAGGTCACACAGGAACGCATCCAGGAGGGTTTTGAATGTCTCCAGAGAAGGAGACTCCACAACCTCTCTGGGCAGCCTGTGCCAGTGCTCTGTTACCCTCACTGTCAAGAAGTTCTTTCTCATATTTACGTAGAACCTCCTATGTTCCAGCTTACACCCATTGCCCCTTGTCCTGTCATTGGATGTCACTGAGAAGAGCCTGGCTCCATCCTCATGACACTCACCCTTTACATATTTATAGACATCAATGAGGTCACCCCTCAGTCTCCTCTTCTCCAAGCTAAAGAGACCCAGCTCCCTCAGCCTTTCCCCATAAGGAAAGAAGCAAGTTTATTGCTATTTCTGAGAAAAAAACACCACTAGGCAATATGCTGCTTATTACCACCATGAGTGGTACTGCAATTACTATTATTCCACCTATCAATATCAAAAGGTAAGGGCAGAGAGGATGGGGGCCCTACATCTGTCGTTATTTATTGTTCAGCTGAAGAATATCAGGACACTGTTACTACAAACTGTCCTGTCTGGGGGACAGTGAGCAAAGACTGCAAAACCAGTAAGGAAAACTGCAACAACACAAGGCCTTATTACAGCTAACATCCTACAAGAAGCCACTACCAACATTAAATTAGCAATGAGAAGCAACAGCATGCGAGATGAGTATGTGCCGAGGCAGCGAGCAGGCCTTTTCAGAGCAGAGCGTTCCGGGTGTGCTGTAATTGAGCTTTGCTAGGTGCCCTGCAAACTCAGGAAGTGCAATTTGCACCTCCTTGTGCCAGAAACGGAATGAGTCAGATCCTTAAAGCTTCAATTTTAGCTCTGTTTCTGCCACCTCATTGTTCTGACTAATACGATGTTATCGCAGCAAGTATGGTCAAAACCAGCTGCATAGCCTCTAGGTTAGAGCACAGCCAGGCTCATGCTGGTGTCAAAGCTAAAGAACACCCACAGATTTCAGCTAACTGTAAGCAAAGAAGCACTAAGAAACACATAAATCAAGATACATTTAACAATACAACACACTGTACTGCTATCAAAGCATCAGAAGTCATTAGCATCTCCATTCTGAGGCATCAAATTTGAAACATCTTAAAGGAATCACCAGTTCAGAACTATGCAGATAGATATGAGACTTCTAAAATATTAAAAAACTAACAGCCCCCCAAAACAAGAGACTTAAGATAGGCAACTTGAAATCCAAATCTAGCTCTCTAAACAAAAAGAAAAAAACCCAGAAAAAATATTCTGTATATCTAGGCCCCGGATGTACACACTGCAGGATTAGTGTCATACGTGTTAACTTGTCATGGACTTGGTCCTGGGTAATAGGCAATAATTAAGCCTATGTCTTTCATGAGACTCTCTATATAAAGACTTACTGGCAATTTTCATAGTCAGTGTACACATTTATAGAATCCAGGCTTCTTTCCAATTTATTCTAATATTTACTATAAATATTAAAAGTATTTCATAAAAAATCTTTTATCGATGAGTAGGACTTTTTTTTCCTTCTGTTTACAAATGAACTTTAATAAGTCGCAAATGAAACTGAGGGTGAAATCAGTTAAATTATTTTAACATATGAAATATTTAGTAACAGTTTTCTTTCCCTGTGCTCTCCCACTGAAACCATGACTTGGTAATTGAGTGGTAACTGCTCTCCCTTCTGATCTTGTCAGAACCTTGGTCTGACAAACTGTGAGAACAGTTGTCTAAAACTGCCTGGAGCTCTCAGGCAGAATCAGGGCATGGGACTTGATGCTAACTCTACAAAAGGTAAGGAAGGTTTGCAGCCGGCCATTGACAGAGTAAGGTTACATTTGGTTCTGTAAAGCTGCTGCTGAAGACCTTATCATTTAGTAGGCATACTAGTTAGACCACAATATTTTTTCTCAAAAAGTGAGGGTAAGGTCAGTGGTGTGACCCAGAAGCTCCTCCCATGTCCCCAGAAGAACTGCAAGGGGAAAGACCAGGGTAGTTTAACTTTGACACAAAGGTCGGACATATACTTTTATACTATATTCTATACTTTCAGACTACTGCAGCTGACAGCAAGGAACCATCCTTTCTAACTGATGTCAGGTGCATTTCAATAAATGTCGAAACCATGGATCATTTTCTGAACCTCACGTGCACACCAGAGATTCTAAGGCTCACTGCCCGCAATTGGTAACCTCCTTATCGGCCTTACCCGCCTATTGAGCAGTACCCGCTTTTTGGGTCAAAGAGTCATCAAAATGGGGTCAGAGGACGAGCTCATTATTTCCAGTCTTCTCAGCAGTCTGGTCCCAGTGTGTTTCTTGGCTTCCATGTGACGTAAATGGCATTGTTTGTGAAACAATGTAATGTTTATAAGGATTTGCGAAGCACCGCAAGTTGTGCATACTGAAGGCACTTAACAAGCATTAACAGCTGTTATTTAGCACAAAAAACTTTTATAAAATTCCAAGGATACAGACGTAATTTTTTGTTGAACAATAAGCCTCATTTTTCTGTAACGGCCTTACTTAAACCACCTAGCCGAACCTCAATAAATTGGCTGTAAATATTTAAAAACAGTGCATCTTTACCAAATAATTCAACATTTTCAGAACCCATAACATGCCCGACTCCAGTGTGACCTGCTGTCACGCCACTGATTTAACTGGTGTTATTCCTGACTCGCACCCCTCCGCAGAGCTTGGCATGTCACATCTGCATGCGGCGCACCCTGCGGAGCCGCTGTTCCTACCCGTGACAACAGCAGGTTAAAGACGTGCCGAACTCCAGCTCCTGCAGGCCAAAGCAGGCGGCCCCCAGGGCACCACGCTCCCGTCACACGGCTCGGCACCACCGTCCCCCCGCGCCCGCCCGGCCCAGCGGCACCCGCGGCGCCAGCACCGAGCGGGCCGGGCCGGCTGCGCCAACAGCGCCCCCTGGCGGGGCGGGCGGCGCCAGCGGAACCCCGCTCCTCCTCCGGGCGTGGAGCGGCCGGCGATGTCCGGGGGCAGCACAGCCCCCCCGGCACAGCGGGAGGGACCGGCCGCGGCCAGCGGCACCTCCACAGGGTGTGGGGAGAGGCGCCACCCCGGGCGCAGAAACCTTGGTATTTTTAGAGACGGTAACATGTGGTGGCTGTTCATTCCGGGAAGCTTCATTAACACTAATTACAGCTTCTCATTAATTTTCTGTTAAGAAATAAATTAAAAATTACAAACTCGGGGAACTGTCAGGTCAGTAATGAAGTGAGCTGAATAAAGCACACGCCTTTTAAAAGAAAATCTTGAGAAGTGGGGCTGCAATATTTAATGTTAAAGACAGCACACCTGAACTGGTAAGGGGCTGAAACAGTCATCGCCTCCAAGTCTGGAACTCGTTAACTGGGTGGAAAACCATTTCAGAACATGAACAAAAAGGGTTTCCAAAATGAAGCTTATAAATATTAGCAATCATTTCCTATCTTAACACATAAAGTTGTATTAAAATCATTCCCTATTAATGCAACTCCACAGATGACCAACTGATTTAAGTTAGAGAATATTTAAATTTTTTTTTTTTTTTTTTAATTTTTTCATTTTGTGTGTTTGGTGCCACTTTGGCCGTAACTGGTGTGGCAGCAGAATGGGCATCTCCAAACATCTGCCAGGTCCTTTGAGTACTGCTGACTGCTGGAGCTCAGCACTCCATTTTGAAACCAGGGAGAAGTTAACAGCAGACTTGGAACACCCTAGGAGCTGACATGCTCTCTCTCTCAAACAATGATCCTTATTACACTAAAGGGAAAGGAATACAGCATTTGGGAAAACACAACCAACACACACAGGCTGGTGTGTGCGATGACATTACTCTGTTATCCTGGCCAGCAATCCCTCACTTCTCTCTGCCCATTTAATAGGAACAGTCAGTGGACAAATGTCCCTTTCACACTTCGCACCTCTGCTTTTTGTTCTGTCACCCTCCCTAAAACACTGCACAAACCAACCCATCTGTAAACAGTTTGTCAAATTCCAAAGCCTGGGATGCATTTACACCAGCCTATGGAACAACAGTGCAGAGCTGCTGCGGCAGCCACAAAAGCACCAGCTCTTACATCCCTCTGTCCCTCCATTACCTCTCTTCTTCACGCTGGAGGAGATTTTCAAGTACAGGTACAGTCAGGAGGCCATACTGGCATTTCTGAAGAGAATTCCACCACCTCTTCTGTATCATCTCTTAGTGCACTGTTTCACCCCACTCTGAGTTTCTGTGCTACTTCTAGCGATTACAACTCGAGTGACTCATTGCACCACAGTCCTTGGAGTCACTCCCCCATGCGGGAAAATAAAAGCTTTTCTTCCTTCTGCTGGTATGCAAGTGAGACAGTGGCAAACCAGAACTGTCACGTAGCGCTCCTTGTTAAGCAGTGACTTGGTAAGAACAACAAATACACAAACTCAAATTAATTTGAACTAACACAGTGACACACTCGGTGCAAGGCAGTGACTTGCAGGTGGAGAAAGCCCCTCTCCCTAAAAGCTGAAGATTGCGGTGTTGCCTACATGTGTAGTGTCTTTCAGATTCCCTTGGACTGACAGATTCTCCACCTACCTGTGTGAAGTTCTGCATGGCAACAAGGAAGGGAAAGAAAAATACTAACAGAAAAAATGAGATAAAAACACAAAATAGAAAAATATGCTAAAAAGCTCAGCAGCAGAACAAGAAAACAGTCTTTCCACTGAAAACAGTAATAGGAATGTAGCCAAGAAACAACGGTCTTGTTATATTTTGGAAACTTGAAGTGGAGTAATTATAGGCACATCTTGCTTAATCAGTAATATATAAGAAGTATTTTCTACTACCCTAATTATGGACTTAGTCCTGTAAATCATTACTTACAGAAGCAGTTTGTACTTACAGCCAATACTGAGTGCTTGGAAGATGTTTATGCTGTTCTTTAAAATTTTGTTTAATAGACTGAAACAAAACTGCAGATTGTAACATCTACTTTTGAAAAAGAGATGGATACACATTGCATCCAAGTATTGCAGCAGTCTCCTTCTCTTAAGGTGAACACCACAAATGCTGAAAACATTAGGATTAAAATAAATTTTATCATTTAGGCACATGCTTTTTGAACTGAAAATAAATCTGGCAAAAGCCAACACACTAGCTGCTCCCGTGTTCAACACTGAGCACGCTGTATTTTCCTTTTGAGATTAGGAGTTATTTTTAATCTTAACTGCTGGGCCTTTATTGTTATTTTAATGTGTCTAGATATCTGTAAATATTTACACACAGATACTTCACAATTCATATAATTATGGATCACTTTTAAAACGGTGCATTTGCAGAAAAATGAATATGAAAATATCCCTTATTACACTGCTAGTCATAACATTTATGTTATACATTAAACAAATTATGGTATATTCTTGTTCAGAAAAGCTTTCAACCTCTGATAGTATTATTTGATAGTTTACATATGCAAAAACGGAATGAAAACTATTTTATTATCCTCCACTAGAGGGAGAGAGAGCCTCTCTTGTTGCTAGGCAGATTCTGAAAACAATTTCATTCTCCATCAGTTAAAGCAAGGATGTCAAATCTGGGGGAAAAAAACACCCTATTTAGTCCATTATACCAAATATGAAGTAATTTCTATAATATGAAGGCCCTGAAGTCTAAAATTTCATTGCTGCTAGGTTACTCTCTGTGATCATTAGGACTGCACGATGAACATAGATAATTTAATTTTATATAAATAATCAACCACGGCTCAAATTTTTTTTTTTTTACTTCTATTTACCATCAACACCATGATGATTTGTTTAGACATGGATGTTAACATATTGATTAAAAAAATCTAAAATAAATAGTAAAAGTAACACATGGTAATACTGAAAAACAATTACCAATTTGATAATGAAACAATGATCTGTATTGTACTTTCCGTTCTATAACAAATGGGAACCATTCTTACAGGTACTGCATGGTTTTCACTGCTTGCTTAGAAATCTGACCATGAATGCAGGCCTCCCACCTAACAGATCACCCTCTATCTTAGAAGTTCAGATAAGTCTTACCTCCCCAAAGACAATGCCAGTAACTGCTGAGAATTTGTGGATGCTTCCTTTGCATATAAGGATCCAGATCATGATACCTACACAAAGAATATCTCTGTCAGTCCTATGGACTCCTGATCCCGTTGGCATGCAGTTTGTCATATGGTAAGAAAACAAGTGATAGTGATCTGTGTGCTCCACACAGCACGTGGGAACTGCTCCAGCTCACAAAAACATGAGACACTCGGTCTAGCTTTAGAGGCTACTGCACAAGACCAAGTTTCTGATGCATGTAATGTCTTTTGGAAAGCAGGTGCAGGATGCCCAGGACCTATGGGACTATCACAGACAGCAGGTAATCAAAGGCTGAAATATTGACTTCACTTAGAGCTCACTGGGGCAATGTACTGCAGAAAGGGTAGGAGGAAACGTTCTGGGAGGGGTTCATACGCAGGTTGGCATAGCGATAATGTAGCCATGAAAGCTTAATTGACTTTGAAAAGTTGCAAATATTTCTTTATACACTGAGATATGGACAAACTAAGCACAAGGCAACAATTGTTTAGTTCATGCTTGTATCAATTTCAAAGGAAGCCCTCTGTTTACTGCTCAAGAAAACTTAAGGAAACATGACCCATGTTTCCTTAATAAAAAAATATAAATTTTTTAATTTTATTTTGAAGTTTACAAAATGCTAGCAAATAAAAGCAGCATAACATATTTCTATTCTGCACTCCTGTTTGTATTTATTTAAACTATCTAAAGATCTTGAGGCAGTTTAATAAAGATAGATAGGGACGCTGGACTGTCATTTTTCAATTTGGGGAAAACTGTGGCTGCTGAAAATAGGAGTGCTACATAGACAAAGATTAAAAAAAACCACCACAAAACAAGCAAGTGACATCAGAACAGTTACTGAGAAGGAAGAAATTACTATCTTGGACACGTAACACCAGCTTTTGTACAAATAGTCCTGGCTGTACTCTGATCTCTGGTACAGGATCTCTGGGGTTTGCTGGCCTAATGCAGATCAATCACACTCCGGCCCTCCGTAACAGCCTGTGCAGCTTTGGAGAGCACAACAGCAGCACGCTCCAGGAACAGTGACAACACCCTGGCAGCTTCACCCAACCTGAGGATATCCGGTTCAAGTACTGATGCAGAACACCTAGTAAGATTTGACCCACTAATCGCACGATGCAATTTAGCTGTGAACTAAGTTACCTACTGTACTTAGCTAAAATATTTACAGCTCCCGTTCCAGTGAAGGACGGTGTGTCTCCTCCTGACTCTAATCCTTGTTTACTTACTCTGTTCTCATGAATCACAATAGTACTGCAGTTCTTGTGTTTAAAAAATATCTTTTCTGAAAAGATATTGCTTTGGGATTTCATACACATCAAGTTATTAAAATTTTGATGCCAGTATTTCATAAAAGCTATCATACTTCGTGAACTGTTTATCAAAAAAATACTGTACTTGGGTAGTGGTGCTACAGAGAATAAAAAGAGAATCAGAAAAGAAAATCACACAGTTCAAATCCATCTCAGAAGAACTCAGTATTTACAAACACATACTAGTTTATATGTTTTCAAAATGTTTACAGATCAGGAGATTCTTTTGACCTAAAAGTCTGTTAAGATAATCATAAAGCAAATTACAGAAAAAAGCTAGCAATATATTAAAAAAAACTATGCTTAGTCTGCAGTAAAAACAAATGTATTGGTCTAGACAAGAGATATGCAAAACATTTACTTCATACCCACTGGAGTAAAATATTTCACAAGTGAAAATTTAGAAAGCAACTGGACACAGATTAGTACTGTGATCTGAATGCCACAAACTGAAAGACTAAATGCTGGTACCACTGAATAAATGCTTTAATTTACATGAACTAGTTGGGTGCTAATTTGACCTTACTGGAATCTGCAGTTAATTTAGTGTATTTGCAACAGGTGCAACCCATGACCAAGTCACACAGTTCTCACTGAATGCTCTGAGATTTCTTACATGCACAGGCTCAGCCCAGAGGAGGAAGTGATTACAACACAACTGTGAATCATATCAGAGGGCCCCTGAGTTCTTGCTCCTAGTGTGGTACTTCTGATGTTTAACCAACTGCAACCACACCCCTGTGCTCACAGGTGGTAAACCAGAAAAGTGAGATAGCAGCATGTGCAAAACACATTAGTGTTACAATAGCACTTGCAACTAATAGGATTTTTTTGATAAGACAGTTTATTTTACCTTCTCAATAAGCAACTTGGATTGCTTCAGTTACAAGGCTGAACTGAAGTAACACTGCAAAAAAGGACTGGTTTATCACATCTTCCTTTGTTTGGTGAGCAAGTGCCATTTCTCCTGTGCTGTAACTTTCTGAAGCAGGGAAAGAACTATAAGGAGTTGCAGAACATCCATTTTCCTATTGGCTTCTTCCTCTACATCCTGGAAACCCAGGTTTGCTGCTGCTTCCACCCCAAAGGATTTAAAAGTATGTGGATGGCAGTAGTTCCATTCAGAAGCAGAAGCCATTAAACATGCTCCTACCCATCCCACATCTCCTGCCAGCTCTCTAGGCTTCTTCTCCAGCTAAGTGTCCTTTCCCCATTCACCTTCCCTCTTCATTCTTGCTGCACTCCCCTTCCTGTGGCAGGAAGAACCTGGCCCCAACTCGTGTGGAATAGCAATATTCAGTTTTGCTGGGGGAATCTCTAATGTGAATCTTGACAAAGCACTGATGAAATAGCCATGCCACTCTGAGGCAGGATTGTTAACCTCCTCAGCATCCCTATCTGCTAAGGACCATCCTTTTATTCTTTTATTAATACAATGCAAGAAACTTTCACATCTCTCACAGGATACACATAATAGTTTTGGACATGCTGTCCCTGAAGGATCTAAGAAAATTGGACAGGACCTCCTGATCCCTCCCATATCTGTAGCTGCTGTAATGCATCAGCTCTTGGAAAGGGAAGAAAACCAAGAAGTTACTGTCCAAATGGCAATCTCCATGACAGCTATGATAAAAATGTTGCTTTTTCTTCCACTTTTGAATTCCATTCCCATGGTCTATCCTCAGTCTTGGGTGAACTTCAAGATAGCAAGTTAGTTCATTCTTTCTCATTTGGGTAAGACTTTGGAGCTATCATGGGAGGAGACAGGGGAGTTGCTGAAAATGTTCATACTTGCTAGGGGTATTCTTTGAAAATGCTGGTTTATGGTAAATCCACCAAAAAACCAAAGAATTCTCTTCAGAAAGGCAGTGGGAAACACAAGATAACATGCATTATTTCTGTTTGGCAGTCTAGAGTTGCCAAAATGAAGAGGAATCACAAGCTTTTAGGGTATCATAAGAGATGTACTACTGTGCAATCTTTATGGCAAATTAAATTATTAAGATTGTTTTATTTTCCTTTTTCCCCCTTTTTAATCCAGGACCAATGAGGAGGCAAAAGTTAAGTACTTAAGTACCATAAATTATCTTTCTATTTAACAATAACTGTGTAGTGAGAATTGACCAGGCTAATTGGTGATACTTTGCACTGGTTAAAAGTCCAGGGATTGAACAAAACCGGGAGCAAGATGCTTTTTCTGTTCTGTATCTTGATGCCACAGCCACCAAGCTGTTATTTGAATTTTTTATTTCCTTATCAATCACTGCAGTACTACCATTTCATGGGAAGAAGGGTGGCGACTTAATGAGAGCTTTAGGGAAGAGAATAATCAGCACTATAGCAATAATAGAGGAAAAATGCTGGGAAGCTAAATCAGCAATTAGTATTTTCATCAGTAGACATTTTCAGACTGGCTAAACAGTCTGTAAACTCTCCAGCTCAGCTGCCATTTTGAGCACTTAAAGGAAGTGGTTAAAGCACAAGGTAAGGAAAAAGCTGAGGAGTATGGTCTGGGTGAATGAACAGCTAGATGGGTTAAGACTGGATGGACTGCTGGGCTTGAAGGGTAGCAATCAATGACCTGATGTTTAGTTGGTGGCCAGTGCAAGCAGAACACTCTGGGGACAATACTCCAGCCAGTATCGTTCATTACCTTCACTGAAATTTGGATGATGACAGAGGATGTACCTGCAGCAAGTTTTTAGGCAATGCTAACTTAGAAGGGGTGATTCTCAAACCAAACAGTGGAGCTTCAGTTGAAAGGACTTTGAGAAACTTAAAAATTGGGTCAACAGAAACCTCATGAAGTTCAACAAGGAGTACAAAGTTGTGTACATGGGGTTGAATAGTGCCAGGCACCAGCACAGGCTGCCTGAGCAGTAGCCCAGCTGAAAAACACATGGTTGTCACAGCGGATGCCAAGTTGAATATGTTTGCATTGTGAATAAAGTGAGCCATGTTCTGAGCTACATTAGGAAGAGAGCATGGACAGCAGATGAATAGAAGTTATTATTTCTCCTCATCCAGTGCTAGTGAGTCCATGCTTCAGATGCATCCTGGTTTGGATTCCCCTGTTCAAGAAGGATATCAAGAAACAGAAGAGGGACATACAGAGGGCTGATGAGATGGTGAGTGGCCCACAGCACACGACTTGTGAAGAAATGTTGAAGTTGGGCCTGGTTAGCCAGGCAAAGAAGAAAATAAGGGAAGATCTGATAACAATCTACAACTACCTGGAGGGGAGCGGTGAAGATAATTGAGCTGAACTCTTCTCAGTAGTAATGAACTGTAAAACAAGGAGCAAAGGCCACAAATTGAGTCCCTGGAGTTGTGACTGGAAGCATGTGATTGTGCATGGGGTGGTGCTGCGCAGAACATACTGCCCAGAAAAGCTATGGAGTCTCTGTCCCTGAAGGCATTCAAGGGCAGGTTAGGCAAAGCCATGGCTGACCTAAAAATTCCACAGGTCACAGTCCTGCTTCCAGTGGAAGACTGGACTGAGGGGACCCCTGAGATCCTTTCCAACCACAGTTTACATGACAGTAAAAGTCTAATCCACCATAGTGACCTCTAGACAGTAAACAAAACTGCGTTACCAATTCCTCCTGCTCCTCCTGCCCTTCTCTTTCCCTCCCTCTATTCCTTTCCCCACCTATGTTTAACCTAATCAGGGCTAAACTGTAGCAGTTTTTCTATCATTCAATGATCCCTCCCCAGCTGAGAAGGGGAATCAGGGAAAAAAAAAGCAAGCCCCACAGGCTGAAGTAGAAACAGATTTAGTGAAATAACAACACTGATACAATCACCAACATTAAGCATACAAGCTTATACTCAGCCTTATCCTTAGGCCCAGGAGCAGAAGACCACAAAGGAAAAGCCCCAGGAATTCCACACCCTCTGTAAACTCCCTCCTTTTATAATGAGCATGATTGAGTGGTATGAGATACACCTGTGAGCCAGCTTGGGGCAGCTGCCTTGATTGGATCTCCCAGCTGACCTGGGGCTACTCATGGCCTGCCTGCATGGCTGGCCCATGGGTCTGTGCCTGGAAACCAGGACACTCCCTTTAAGTTATTTTATGACATATAATTACCATCATGTTTAAGGGACTAGTAAAAAGTTGTTCCTTTTCAGTTGGGGTTACTCTGCTTGCCATTTAACCATTTTATACAGTTATGATTTCTAAGGCACCAGGGTCTGTCAGACTTTGTTTACATCTTACTTTACTGGATCAGGCACCTTATGCATCTTTGCTAAAACTGCAGACTTTTCCTGATATCATAGAATTGTCCTTCCCATTCTTACCAAACAGCCTTTTTTCCTAACTGAACATCATTTGTACTCTTGCTGCTAGACCTGCACAACTGAATGGTTAAAATTCAAATAGATCCATACATACTCACCTTCCCGAGACAACATAAATCCAAGATTTTAGCCCAGAACCACAATGACATATGAACCAGAACTGCTGAAACAGTATGACACAGCTAAATGAATTCTCCATCAGATCAAACTGTAAAAACAGAATCTCTGTTAGCACAAGGATTTAAGCAAGGTGGGATCTCAAGTATGAGAGTGAACATGGGCTAACAGCCAGTCAGACAAACATTTTTTAGTATTTTGTGACTAGTCATCCCACAATCCCAGTAAATCTGTTTCTGTGGTAGGTTTAATAAAGAATGTTAGCATGTTAGATGATTCACAAATCAAAATGTATGTGTCTCAAACTTGGGTAATAACACTAGCCAATAAACAGCAAATTTCAAGTGTCAAGTCCCTAGCATTACACCTTTTAAGAAACCAGACTTCAGCCAAAAAGCCAATGCCAAAGTTAAAATCTGGGATGCATATGCCCATACACTGGACAAGGGATTGCAAAACACAAAGTAATCGGGAACGTGTGCTTCAGAATGACACACATCTGCAATGCAATACCATCATGTTTTGAAGTGGGATATCTAGTTTTGATTCTGAAGAAGTAAATGAATCCAATCACAAGTCTATGACGCTAATCTAGTTGTTTATTCTGGAAAATTATTATCTTTTTAAGACTACAATGCAAAGTAGTGTAAAATTTACGTAAAGACTGAAGCCATAGCAACAGCCCATAGTCTGCCACACACTTGAACCAAAACCAGATAAAAGTGTTTCGTATTCATATGTTTGATGGACTAGATCTGTAATGGCACAGAACAGTAAATTTATATGAAAATAAGAGATGGAGTTTGCATGTGTAAATAGCACATAGGCCAAATAAAAATGTAGAAAAAATACATAAAAAGCCCCAAATATGTATTTTTAAACCTGCCCAAACCAATTCTCTTTTAACAGATTCTGAACCACCATGTTATGCACACAGACAGCATGTACAACATTAAGACATTGCTGTTGGTGTCTCCTCATTTCATCTACTCTCAAACTACTTCTTACATCTTCTTGAAAAGCCATTACTTGTGCTTTTCAGTGCACTGCTGTGGGACAGTGGGATTCTCTGATGAGTGGCACACTATCGCTTTAGCCTGGGTAAATTCACTGCAATTAATCAAAGCAACGTATGCACAATGTGTACCTTATTAACGTGAGATGATTCAGAAAGATATAACTGAGGTCCAGATACTGCTTTGAAAAAGCAGGAGTATATTTCTGCAACTCTATTCTTCTCCCAAGAGAGGAATATTTCTTAAGTTTATTTATTGCACAGATAAGGTACTATGCAACAAAGCTTTCAAGCTTCATTCTTAGGGTGGTTTCGCTACATAAATTCAGCCAGCCTCTCTGAGGCAAACATAATCCACCGGCCGTTAAAATCTTGATACTGGCTGCGTTTATTGCATTGTATCTTCTATCTCTCTCAGATGTAAATTTCCAGCGATAACCTGTGCAGCAATAAACTTCATTCAGCCACAAGAGTGTGCATGTGAGAGGATTGCAAATCTCCTCCGCCAAACCAGAATTAGCCGGTATCGCAGGAATGAAAGAGCGTGGAGATATGAAACTGCAGGGAATGGAGACAAGGCGGTGCAGAAGACGAGCTGCCTGGGCGGCAAGAGGCCCCAGAGCCGTGCCCGGCTTCTACAGAAAATAAGCCCCGGGACGGCGAGCCCCGGGAGGCTGGGCTGGCGGCTGAGCGGGGCCGGGCGCAGGTGGACACCGCAGCCTGCAGGAGCCTCCCGGCTTTGGCTGACAGCGGGGGCTCGGAGCCGCGGCCGGCTGCGGCGGCGCTGGCGGGACTCGGCGCGGTGAGTACCTCGGCGGGAGCCGCCGCATGGCACCGGCACCGGCACGGGCAGGGGAGTGCGCGGCATCCGCACCGCCTGCGGCAGAGGCGGGCTGGCCCGGCGCGGTGCAGTGCGGTGCAGCGGGACCGGGGCTGCCCAGGGGCGGTGGGGAGCGGCGGCCGCCCCTCTCCGTGCCGCGGTGGGCTGAGCGCGCCGCCGCAGCCGCAGCAGGGTAACTAGCGGTCATCCTTTGTGCTCCGGCGGGCGGTGCCTGCAGCCGCGCCGTCCTCCCAAACGCCGCCCCGCCGCACGGCCCCGCCGCACGGCCCCGCCGCACGGCCCCGCGGCCGTGGGGGGCGGCTGCGCCCCCGCCCCGCTGTCAGCCGTCCCCGTCTCAGCGGTGTTTGCACGGATGAGCTTAACTGGAATGCTGGGAGGGGTGGAACGTGTTCAGCTCCCAGATTCATTGTCTCGGGGGGAATTTATTGCCTTGGGATGCTCCAGTAACAGTGTGTGACCCCAAAAGAGGGGTACAGCGCCTGGTGCAAGCTGCCCAGTCCCCTGGCACCAAGGGGAGAGAAATGTTCAGTGTCTGGGCCTGTTCCCACTGTCCCCGGGGACATGGGACCACTCGTGGGTCACACTGAGGCAGAGGTCTGGGACACAGCCCTCGGGACAGAGGGGCAGCAACCCGAGTCTGGAAATTGAACTGCTGCCCACTTCGTGCCAGCTTCTGACCCTAGCAATTAGCTTAGTGTTTTAAGCATTTAATTTTCGTGATTTTCTCTTCCTTGCTGGGCACGCACAGTTATGCTCTGTGGCTGTGATCTGCAGAAGTGGTCAATATCCACATCTCCAGTGAAGTCACTGACAGCTGAACCCCTCAACATATTAACAAGCAGAAGTTAGATGGTCAAAACTTATGTCACCTAAAATAAACTATGTTTTTAACAATTACTTTTTGTGTATGTCTTCAACAGACGAGTAATTACGTGTGGCATGTCTACTGGGAGTACTGTGAAGCAAAACTCATTACTATTTATAATGCATTTATGAGTAATCCACTGGAAGTGCCGTTGCAGTACGATTTGATGCTATACTTTTTTACACTGAGGCAGTCAGGTACTGGAAGAGGTTACCCAAGTATATGTAAATTATTCATCATATGGGCTTTTTATATCAGATATTTTTTGATGATCCAGTTCAACTGGATCAAGCTAGAGAGCCATAGCTCCACTGATGGCACAGGGAACTTGGGAGTTTTGCTGCTAACTTTGGTCTTCTTACAGCACCTGCATTTGTCCCTAAAATAGCTCATGAGTCAGATTGTCAAAAAAGCTCAGCATCTTTGTGGGCACTAACGTTCAGGCCAGTTTTCAAAGAGGCCTGCATACTGTGTGTGCATACAATATAAAAAGCTTTTCTGAAAACAAATATAGTTCTTCTCCAGCTGATGAAACAACAATCTAGATTTTCCTGCTCGTTGGGGAAACACGTCTGGCTTCACAAATCCGCTGCTGTTGTTTTCCTTGCAGTTTCTCTAGGATTTCACAATTGCAAATAGCCCCTTGGGCTCCTCTGCCTTCCGTGACACTGTGCTCTTGGCAGCGCTGTGGTGTGGGAAGAAGGCTGAGGGCAGGTAAGTGTGTTTCTCGTGGGTGTGATAGGCCGTGGGGTGATGAGTCAGTAGTGGGAGAGGATCCAGACATCCAGTCCGTGCTTTATCCAGAACTTCATAGTTTGTGCAATTATAGGAAATTGCTTTTGAGAGTATTCACCCTGAACTTGTGACGTTAGTGGAGAATTAATAGTATAAAAGTAATAATAAGCAAGAACCCAGTTCAAAAGGAAAATATATGCATTTTCTGAAGATCTGTGGGGGTTGATGGAAGCATGACATTAACTTGCATCTACTCAATCTAAGCGTGTTCTGCCAGTAAGATTGCTGAGTGTCATATCTTTGCATTTCAATGTCAATTATTTATGCTTTAAATAATTTAAAATATATAAAAGGCATACCTATTTTCTGTCCCAAGAAGACAATTTTTGTGCCCAGTATCAGTATTCAGGTGCACACAAAACCAGTCAAAAGCATGAAAGGGAAAGATAAGGCCCCATATTTAATCCTGACTCTGAATCTTCAGTTACGTGATTTTGTATTCCATTATCTAAGATGTACTGTAATATCCATCATACATTTTCTTAAATCTTATACAGAGCCTGTTTAACAGCTTTCAATTTTCCTTCATTCGGCTACTTTTTGTTATTTCACATTAGCATGATTATTCACTATCCTTATTACCTTTATGCAGTTGGTATTTCTCTCTCTTGTGAGTGGGCTGAATGCTCCATAAGTAGTCATATAAAGTACATCAATGGGAGATCTAGCTCCAAGTACATTAACAGGAAAGAGTTGGGATGTCATCTTTAAGATCTACCCTCTGCAGAGGAAGGATGAAGTATAATTGTAACTCAGGCTGTCCCAGGCTGTCTTATGTTTAAAAAAAGTCTGGACTACCGCATGGCTCTGACTTGTTCCCCTGCTACCCTTCCTCTCACTGTGTATACAGTCCTGCCTCAGACACCCTGCAGGACCTCTAGCAAGACTTCTAAGTATAATCCCCCTTCCCTCTGCCTCTTGATTTGGCAAGACAAAGCCAGTAAGTCATTTCAGTGTTTCCACTGACACCCAGGTGTGGATTCATCAATTGGTCCCAGGTTATCTGCTTGTCTGGCAGGTATTAAGTGTGCACAGTTAGTTCTTGTTCTTCCTCACTGTGTCACCAATACCTTCCATGGCCAAGTCAGGGCTAGTGACAACTTATTTGTTAAAGAGTATCCATCTATGAAAAGTTTGATACCAGGATATTTTAGCTCCAATTCACTGTATGAGGCACATCAGTGTGCTCTTGGAGGTACCTATGTGTTAAAGCTGCGCTTAGTTACACATAATTACCTGTACTGCAAAGTAAGGGATATGTGGCACTTAACTACAGGGGTAACTTACCCAGCAGCCAGTCTTCAGAGGTTACATGCATCGGCAAGTTTTCAATCTTGGCTGTGAAAGAGATGGTAGCTTTGACAAATTGGCTCTGACTCCACCTACGTATTAGTATGAGATAACTTCAAGTCCTTCTCTGTATGTTTATCTAGCAATAAGAAAAAAGTAAAATAGTTTGGAAAGGTAGTAACTCATGTTACTCATGTATACTCGTGTATTTAAAGACAACAGCCCAAATGTTAGTACAGAACCCAAGTTACTCCATTCACTGCCAGTTTTCAGTAGTGAGGAGCTAGCCCTGAGGCACACCTTCTGAGGAGCTTTTTAAAACAATTTTTGGTAACTTTCTTCTCTCTTTTGACTGTTGTGAAGCTAATGGCTCTTTTTATTTCTCTGGAGAAGAAAAGTAGACAAAAAATTACCATCTCTGGTAATTTGTACCATTACATTTCTAGTCTCCATGGAAACCTGTGTGATGCTCCACAGAGGGCTAACATTTCAATATGTTGCAGCAGAAATAAGATGGGGGGAAGACTGGGTTCTGCACCTTGCCTGTTAATCTATTAAAAATGGTTTTGAAATTATTTTCACATTGTGTTGCAGCCTTCACTTAGAGTAACAATGGAAGAAATCAAATTAAGCTATTATGGCCTGATCCTACATATACCTGTGCACATAACTCTGCCACTCAGTTTGCTTCTGGTAGGCGTTGACATTGATTTGGAGGAATTCTTTGGTTTTAGTAGGATTATATGGATTAATACTATAGAAACTGAAAGCATAATAGCAAACTGTTTGTCAAGTTGACTCTAAAAAAGCTTGCCAGAGAGGTAGTAACAATCCTTTTGTTGTGATTTATGTAGGCAAAGCATTTTGAAAATCAAGAACCTTAAATCTTTATCTTTCTCTGTGTTCATTCTTGTTCTTCCACTACTAAGGAAGCATCTCAAAACTGGTTTCCTCTGAAAAGATACGGTAGCTTCATCTACCTGTCTCTTCAGGATTTCCTTTTTTTATTCCACGCTTTATCAACTTGAACACAAAGGCACATAACCTTTTTGGGACAGCAGAAGGTGATACACAGAAGGAATATACAGAGAGACCAGTCTTTCTTTGTGACCACAGTCAACCCATGAAGAGTGAGTGCTCTCAGCCACCTACAAGTAAGTAAAATATATAGCAATTGAAATAATGTGGCCTACTGTCAACCTGTAAATACTCCTGCATAGACAGCCATGATAATAACATACACAAAGAAATACATTAATGAGAGAATTTTCTAAGCATTTTACATTTGAACAATGAAAACTCAGTATTCGCTTTATAACTGCATTAAACCACAATGGTGAAATACAGTACTGATTTATGCTATTCATTATAACCAAACTACAAAATCTGGTCATTTTGTATATATTTTGAAGGTATTTACTGTATTTGTTTCAGAATACTGTGGAGAAAATGTATGCTAGTCGAGAGGATATTGGATATGATTTTGGAGATGACTCAAAAGTTGGAAGTAAGCCAATTAAGCCTAATCCAAACATCGATGGAGGATGGGCTTGGATGATTGTGCTTTCCTCTTTCCTTGTGCACATACTAATCATGGGGTCCCAAATGGCCCTTGGAATACTCAACATGGAGTGGCTTGAAGAGTTTAATCAAAGTCGTGGCTTAACAGCGTGGGTTAGTTCCCTCAGCATGGGCATTACACTTATTGTAGGTATGTTCCAGCATAATTTATTTCAAAACGACATAGATTTTTAGAATATATTTGCCACTCATTCCTCAAGTGTTTTCTTACAGTTTTCCATTTTATTAGCAGAGCTGCCCAAGTTCTCCTGAGTTGCCTTTTTAAAGTCATCAGGAAAATTTTACAAGTTAGAGGAAGAAAGGGAACAGCAGGGAACATGACAGAGAAGACAGTTACTTCAGGAGACAGCGTGAGCAGGAAAAGATGCCTGTGACTTCAAGGTCTCACTAGAATTAAGAGAACAGATGATCTGTGTGGTCCTCCCTGTACTCCATCTGGGAGGAGAACATGTTGAATTTAGACAGTTTATGTTTCAGTTTGGCAGCTGAACTAAAATTTATTTTTTTAAGTTGTGGTTGGATCAACCCAAAAGAATATCTGGAGGGGTATGTTTGTGTATATACCACACCTTGGTCTCTCTAAGACAAGACTGAAAAGGGTGTGTTTAGATCTGCTTAATATATTCCACTGAAAACAAAATAAAGTGTTACTTTTTAGTTACTTGTGAAAAAGTCCTGCAGTCAGACAGCATTAGTATTGGGAACAACAGTTTGTTTCTTCCTTTGTTTAAACTGTCCCTTCTTCATGGGGCAACTTTGATTTTAGGTCCTGCAGGTATTAGCTAAGTATTTGGTCAGTTGGTTAAATTTTTCTTTCCACAATTTTAGACAGTAATAGGGAAAATAAAGTGAATTGCATGAGTAGCCTGATGTTTAAAGTTTTGTTTAAAACATGAAGAATATTCATGTGAAAAATTATTAAAGAATGTTGAGAATTAAACAAATAATTTAACATTTTTTCATGTTTTTTTACAGGTCCTTTCATTGGTTTATTCATCAGCATGTGTGGGTGCCGGAAGACAGCTATAATTGGAGGGATATTGAATGCCCTAGGTTGGATACTGAGTGCTTATGCCTCAAATGTCCACTACCTCTTCCTTACGTTTGGAGTGACAGCCGGTAAGAGCTGTGCTAATGTTTGAAAGTTATTTCAATTATTTTTTATTCCTTTGAAGGTTATCTGGGTGAGTAAAGAGGGGAGTCAGACTGTAAAGTTATTTCAGCTTTTCTTTCACACTCTTAACAGTTTGTTACTTTTTAAGAAAACTTACTTATTTACTCAGTGGATTGGGCCCAATGACTTTAGTTGTTATTTAAATCTGCCGTGTGAAGATGGTATTTTTCTCAGTTTCTCCCAAGTGAATATATTAGGGGATGGTTTTAATTAGAAGAATTAAGGTAACCCAAACTCTAGCAAGTGGAATTTAAAGATGTTAAAACACTGCTGAATTATGTATCTAGCTAACTCCTCTCTTTGTCACAGGAACAAATGGCAAATGTTTTCTACAGAAGTTGCTCCACATTAATAAAATACTAGATTATGATAACTATGTACTGCTTCAAAACCCATTTTAAAGGCTGTTGTGGGTTACTGCTGGTGGGCAGCTAAGCCTCACACAGCTGCTTGCTCAGTCTCCTGCATTGGAATGGGGGAGAGAATCAGAAGGGTAAAAGTGAGATAAAGACAGTTTAATAGTGAAAGCAAAAGAAGCATGTACCAGCAAAGAAAAGTAA
Organism: Podargus strigoides; assembly: GCA_028020825.1. Taxonomy (NCBI): domain Eukaryota; kingdom Metazoa; phylum Chordata; class Aves; order Caprimulgiformes; family Podargidae; genus Podargus; species Podargus strigoides. Next base: position 16,176,317 of record CM051628.1, read on the forward strand.
AGAATTAATCCACTGCTTCCACAGGCAGGCAGATGTTTAGCCATTTCCAGTAAAGCAGGGCATCATCATGTGTAGTGGTTACTTGGAAAGACAAATGCCACAACTCTGAATGTCCTCCCTTCCTCCTTCTTTCCCCCAGTTTTACTGTTTAGGATGACATCATGTGGTATGGGATGTCCCTTGTCAACTGACCCACTGTGTCCCTTCCCAGCATGGCAGGGCCATGTGAGAAATGGAAAAGGCCTTGATGCTGTGTAAGCACTGACCAGCAACAGCTAAAACATGCCTGTGTTATCAACAGTGTTCTGGTCACAAATCCAAAACATAGCACCATATGAGCTACTATGAAGAAAATTAACTCTATCCCAGCCTCAATTAGGACAATGTATGTGGTTGTATTTCAGATGTAGTTCTAATAAAGGATATTCGGATTACATCAACAACCACTAATAAATAGCAACTACTTTTGCTACTTCTTTTACTATCAAAATCACTGAAAGAAGTAATGTTTTCTCATTGTTATTGGGATTAGGTCTCTAGTAAACCTTTTGACATGTGTAGGAGCCCAGTCAAAATATGAAAAGGCATGCATGCTCAGGCACCTTTCTTGAAAACCAACAGATCCGTAGTGCCTAAATGCTCAGTTTCTAGCAAAATGTGGCTTCCTGTGAAAAAATTTAGTTACTTCAAGAAAGTTATGTAGAACAATCCAGTGTTGTCTAGTTAAAGCACTACTTCATTTTATTCATTGTTAATTTCTGGAAAGAGATACTGTTAATGAATATGAAACAAAAATGTTAAAGCAATCCAAGTAAGAAATACAAAATTTGGCCTTTAATTATTATCTGAGCAACACTGAGGGCTTTGAAATATTATTCACTTCACCGGTAACATGGCCAGTTATGTTTGCAAATGAAGCGTGGTATCTGTGTTACATGTGAAAACCAGAAGCGTTATGAAAAAAATGAGTTGTTTACAATACTAATAACAGCTTCAGTACCATCCATTCCCTCAAACTGCGCTTGCACAGAATTTAGTAGAAATCTACATAACTTTTGTATATAATTTTTAATCTAGCTCTCTCGATAGAAAAAAATTGAAACTAGCAAGGATCTGATGACTCTCTATACCACCATACCATAGATTTCAGTGATGATGTAAATTCCTGAACAAAGAACAATAATTACAGGCAGGGTTCTGCCCTTTTCAGAATTTTATTTCCATATATATTGACTATAATGAGGCAGATAGGAATCTACACGCTCTTTCTCTCATGAGTTGGAGAAGTGAGATGCTGTTGCAGGATTAATTCTTGCCAGAAAACCAGTGTAGAGATGCCGGAGAGATTCATTCCAGCTCCATGAGACGTCCACTCACCATCCCCTCACCATCTCCTCACTCACCGTCCCTGCACTCATGGTCTCCTCAGTCACACATGGCCTCAGTCTCAGTCCCCTCACTCCCACCCCTTTGCTCACAGTCACCTCACTCACTGCTGTCTTAGGGAAGTTTCTGTCATGTTCTCACGGCCGCTTGGTGTAAGGCTGCTGTGCACTTATGGTGGCTGCCTCCTGCTGCGATCACTTCTGAGCCTCTTGTTCTCCCTGTTGGTGTCCCGCCGTGCCAGGTGCCCTCACATGGTACATCGCTACCATCCCAACCTTGTCCCCCTGGCTGCCGCCACCCTGCCGCCTCAGCCCTCATTCCCAAAGGGCCGCTCACCTCAGATCCTCACAGCCTTCTCCCCTCACTGCCTTCTCCCCTCACTGCCTTCTCCCCTCACTGCCTTCTCCCCTCACTGCCTGGCTGCCAGCTTCATCCCAGCTCCATGGGCTGTCCTCCCCACAGCAGTGGTGGCGGGGGGCAGAGGAGCCTTCTCCCTGCTCCCCTGTCCTGGGGAGCTGTGGGCTGGGTGCCTGGAGCTGCTGGCAGCAGGCAGTCCCTATGGGCTGGGGGACAAAATGGCTCCCGAGGCCCTGCAGGGAGGCGAACAGAGCCGGCCCTGCCGCTGCCATCATGGTGCCAATTTGGAAGCATCTTCTGCATACACCTCCTCCAGTCCAAATCCCCTTTGTCAGGAACTTGCTGTGAGAGAAACTGGGGAACTGTTACCTTTAATGACATGTTTGCACAACTCCCAACATTTTCTGCTTGAAGTAGGTACCATTAATATCCTACTTTTTAACTACAAATCAGAGATTTCCTGCAAAATTAGAGTATGCCTGTGCCGCTACTTTGTGGCCCTTCTCTGGACTTCCTTGGAGTGCCCAAAAAGAAACCTGGAAGCCACCCCAGGTGCCACCACCGGACTGGCTCCTTGTGCTGGCTGCTGAAACGTATCTCACGGTCACTGTGGCTCCACAGTTACAAAGCAAGGACAAAAACTCAGTCTGGAGCTTCATTGCTGGTGAACGCAACAAGTTGTGCCCACAAAGCAATTTCTGGTCACTGATACAATCAGATGCAAGTATTGCAAATGCAGATATTTCAAAACAGAGTTTGTTTATATTTGTCCCCATATTAACTGTCACTGATTTATTGTGGGATGTTTGGGACTTTCCAGCGGTGTCACACTGAACCGTGGTCCAGGTTTTATCTTCCATGTGTTTCAGTTTTTCCAGCAGTTAAATAGCAGTATTGTATTCTTACTGGAATGAGTATTGCAAATTTTGGAAAGTACTACAAGACAGAAATGAAAGCTAACATGAGAATTCAGTATTCATTCTTGGTTTTATTACTATGCTGACGCAAAAGTTAGGAATAAAACTGATTTGTTTTTACTGCTTTTTATCTTGTCGGCAAAAAGTTCAGATTGATTTTGGTTTTTATTTTCATAGGGATTGGAAGCGGCATGGTTTATCTGCCTGCAGTGGTCATGGTAGGGCAGTATTTTCAGAAGAGAAGAGCGCTTGCACAAGGACTCAGTACCACGGGAACAGGGTTTGGAGCTTTCCTAATGACTGCCTTACTCAAGTACCTCTGCACTGAATTTGGGTGGAGGAACGCCATGTTCATCCAGGGCGCCATCTCCCTGAACCTTTGTGTCTGCGGGGCGCTTATGAGACCACTCTCTCCCAAAGATGTTGTTAGTGAGAAATATGTTGTGAGAAGTAGTAGTGAAGATAATCAGGCAAAAGCTCTGTCTCATTCTGCAGAGACTATAAAATCTAATGGAGTCCTGAGTGAAGAACTGGAAAAAAAAGAAGAGACAACAAATGAAGAAGTGCTTGACAGTGTTCAGCACAAAGAAATCGGAGGTAAATCTAGAAGCGGAAGGAATATGTACGGACTGCGCATTCTTAAGACAGTGAGCCAGCTGACAGTTACAGTCAGGAAGGGCTTTGCAATCTGGTACTCCAGCTACTTCGGAGCTGCATCATTGTTCACCAATAGAGTATTTGTGGCCTTTATAATTTGGGCTTTGTTTGCCTATAGCAGCTTTGTCATTCCCTTTATTCATCTTCCAGAAATAGTCAAGCAGTACAATTTATCTAGTCAGAACAATATATTTCCTTTGACATCCATTATAGCCATTGTTCACATTTTTGGTAAAGTGATCCTTGGAATTATCTCTGATCTCCCATGCATCAGCACGTGGAACGTCTTCCTTATGGCTAACTTTACCCTGGTCACCTGCATTCTTACTTTGCCACTAATGCAAACATACCTTAGCCTGGCTGTGGTTTGTGCTCTAATAGGATTTTCTAGTGGCTATTTTTCTCTAATGCCTGTTGTGACTGAAGACTTAGTTGGAATTAAACACCTTGCAAATGCCTATGGCATCATCATTTGTGCCAACGGAATATCTGCATTGTTTGGACCACCCTTTGCAGGTAAAAAGTATAAATTGCTAACCAACAGAAGTTTGTATAATAACGATGTGACTTGTTATATTATTAAGCTTTCTTATGTTATGAGCATGTGTAGTTAAGAAAATTACAGCTGTTCCAGAATGGATGGTAACATCCAGATTTACATTGTACAAATTTACAGATTACATCTCCCGAGTACCAGTTCACTATTCACACACAAAAATTAAAATCTTTGCAAATAACCTCAAATCTATTAGAATCTATCCTTTTGATGGCATATTTCCTTAAAATCTTCTAGAATAAGACTATTATATTTTTAAACTTTTTAAAAATGAGAAGGGTTTAACATATTTTTATGTGTTTTGCATAGTACATGCACCTCCTCTCCCCACCATTGAGTGAGCTGACAAGACTGAGAAGAAAGCTCATTCAGTGCCCTTTAAAAACCAGCAGTGTTTTACTCTACCATATATTCTTTCAGCACCTCTCAGTCTGTGCTGAACATGTCTGTATTTGGTCATTAGTAACAAAGCAAATAGGATGCAATTAGTTGATGTAAAAAAAGCTTCTGATGCTGAGGTTACATTGCAATGCAACCAGCATGACATGAGGGAATTTTGCGATTCTGAAGTAACTTTAATTTATTTTTGCAAAGGAATTAAGGTTGGAATGAAAGTCATCACAGTACTGAGATTATATCTCTTGAAAATTCTTTTATCGGTATGCGAGTCTTTGAGAAAGCTATTGGGAGTGCGTTTGCTTGCACAAGGCACAGCATTCGAACTAGCCTGCAGTATTGGGCATTTTACAATGATAGTAGGGTGGAAGAACTAATTGGTTTGAGATTCCAAAATGGTTATTTCAAAGTCAGACCTGTGATAACTTGTTTGAAAAATGTACAGTTTTAGAGAGAAGGTTGCTTGGCTTCTTTAGGATGGCACATAACTAGAGTCCCATTTTAAGACTTCCATGATACTTAAATCAGGGGATAGGTTTTGCACTGGTTTTGGTGAATGAACAAGAGATTTTGTTAATATATTTTCATTGTAGCATCTAGAGGAGGAGACAATCACCACCTCTTTTTCCACAAAACATCTATGGATTTAACTGATATGCCATGAGAGAAATGTGCAGTATTTTTAGTATTTTCCCATGCAATGTACCTTGTTGTGAAGCTTTGTAACAAACATGTTTTGTACTTATTTTGCAGGTTGGATCTATGACATCACACATAAATACGACTTTTCTTTTTACATATCTGGCTTGCTATACATGGTGGGAATAATATTTTTATTTATACAACCTTGCATTCAAAAGAAACAACCAAGAGAAAAATCTACAGAAGAAGCACAAGTATAGAATGAATTCCAGAAGTTTTTTTACAGAATTTTTTTGGTTTTATGTTTCTATTGTATGACACTATGAAGCTGTTTTTCTTATGGAACCAACTACATTGAGTTGTACTTAAGTGAAAAGCAAATGTGCTCCAAAATGCTAATAAACCATTAGAAATATGCTTTTAAAATGAGTTAAGATTTTTTACTTTAGAACTAACAAATGCAGTTATTAAAAGCACCCTGTGAGTCTTTTAAAATTGGCACAGTGCTAGGAGTCTTTACCCTTGCTTCTTTTTTAACTTTTCACCACTACCCATTGGTGAAACTCCATTGACTGCAGTGCAGTCACTCCTGATTTACACTAGTCCTACAAAAGAATCTGATCAGAATATGAATGATTTATAAAAGTCCTTCATGTTATGTATTGTGTCTGATAGAAGATTCGTTACCGAGTATGAGGAAATGATTGTATTTCTTACCTGGCTAGTCAAGTACTGTTGAAATGCTAGTACAATAATTCATTTAATTCAGTGTATTAAAACTGCTGTTTCTGTGATGTAAAACCGAAGAAAAGTTCTTATATTTTTGTGAGACAACTTTCTACTTCAACGATTTTTTATTTTATTTTTTTAAAGTATCAACTGCATAATAAAGTAGCCATCCTCAATACACAGGCTACATTATAAATGCTGTGACACTTAATGCACCTGAAGTAAAACAAACATAAAACCAAGCAACACAGGGAAAATATTGTTATTCACAAACTGGAAAATGTTTCCAGAAACATTTTGAAGTTTCTGGCTGCTTTTCCTAATTAGAGGTTGTAGAACTTTGCAACATTGCCATTGATTCCTTCTATAGGACTTGTTTGTAAAGTAAACAGTACTAAAGAAACAGAGTTGGGCAAAATTGGCCAAATACAGTTCTAGAAAAAACTGGACTACAGCACACTAAATTTTATTACAATTAATTTAATAACAAAATCTGTTACATTGTGAGCGGTTGTGTTGCTGCTCGCAAGGTATGCCATGAACTGCCTAAGACTGGTCACGTTTGAGATGTTTATTCACTAGAAAATTAGATAATGCAGAACATAGAAGAGCTAAAGACCATTTAAAATATTAAAGTAAAGTTTTTTCATGACAAATGAAATTCTTAGTTTAATACTGATGCATGCTGCTGGAATTCTTTAAAAACAATTGATACTATTCAATTATATTGAACAAATACTAGGAAACAGTTCAGTATGCAACAATATCATTATACAGATCTTTTCTATAGCTGCAAGGTTGGTTAAAAAAAAGTTCTGAATGGCAACTCATATTGTTCTATATTGCAATTCACCAGCTTCTTAGTTTCGCACTTCTACACTGTTGGCAGGCACATACTGTAAAATAGATCACTGAAATGAGCCAAGTTAAAAATGAAAACCTTAAGAAAACCCTGAACACCGCTAAGATTTAGATAATTCATATAGGATAGTTATGTGTGGCCTTTAAAACTCATATTAAAACGACTGAGGTGGCAGTGATCTGCAACACAGTGTGAACACACAGTAATTTCTAAAAAACAGCTTTTTTTTTGTTGGAGAAAATGCTCACGTAAATTACACTTTCACATCAGTTCTTTTGCTACAGGTTTAATGTCTTCTTGGTGTGAATGCTGCTGCTAGCTTATTTTAACTGAGCTATCTTTTATTGGTGAAATACATATATCTCAAAGTGATGATTTCTTTCAATTTCTTTTTTTTTTTCCCTTTTTGAAAGATACGTACCCTTTATACTTAGATCTTTTAGTAGAGATGTCCCTCCTCACTGCAGGGGGGTTGGACCAGATGACCCTTGAAGGTCCCTTTCAACCCAATACATTCTATGATTCTATGATACTCACTTTGTCTTTTGTCAAAATCAACTTTATTTGCATATTACTGTAAAGAATAATATGTTGTTCACTTATCTGCAATATATCTTTCTATAGAAGTCCTTACTGGGCTATATGATGGGAATAAACTTACATTACCCAAAATTTCACTTTCTGCTCATTTACTAATTAAGTTCATTATTTTAAGCTTAAAAATGAAGATTCTCCTGCAAAATAGTTGTTCTTATTTCTTGTAACAGAAGGGACAGGTACATGGTTGATCAAGGAGAAGGGAAAGTGGGTTGACAAAATCGAGTTAAATTAGGATTTTAAATTAATATTCACTCAGTCCATATTGGTTAACATGGGTTCTACTTTCCTAACCTGAAACTGCCTAAATCTGTTATGAGAGCACAAGCTAAGAAAAAAAATCATTGGTGGTAAATTGACAGAAAGTGAGAAAAGCGGGTCTGTTGTTTAGTAGCTCTGTTCACATACCGTAGTTCTTAAAGGTGTGTCTCTCAAGCAAAACTGCATTTTATCATGCTTTATTGCACAGAACAGAATTTTTATGAATACAGTATTTTATGCACTTCATGCAATTTGTATTTGTCATTGTCCTAAAAGGAAATAGTCACAAAGAGGAAAGAATATACTTAAGTGTTTCTCCTATCTAAAGATCTACAGTCACCAAATGCTTCAAGAATATTGGTATATAGTTGGAGAACAAGATATTCTTAATCTAAATTAGCAAGTATCTTTTAATAATTAAAATACCACTTTTATAAGAAACAGAATAAGAACCTTGTGTTCATGATTTTTAATCAATTTATAAAATCCTTGACATGTAAAAAAATTGTAAACCTAATACACTCTTCAAATATTACACTATTATGTCCAAACACTGAAATCACTGTTTATAATGCTCAGATTTTAAGTCTAGTCAATGGCAAATGATACATTAATCAACTGGGACTTTCAGAGTAACATTTGGCCTCTGAATTACTGAAGTTGATTGTTGGAGCAAGTCAGTCATGTCAGTAAAAACTGCCTTCATCTTGCAACACTCCTAAGTAACCATCATTAGTCTTGTAAAATAGCAATTGTCTCTTATCAAATATGTAACTTGAACTATGGGTCATTTAGTTTCAGCAGTTCCTGCATTTCAGCTACATTAAGGAAAAATTTTGCCAGTATACCACTCTAGTAGAGTGCCTCAAATGTGATTTTGATGATTATCTAAGATGAGGATAATCATTTGATCCACACCCTCAGTCACCAGGGAAGTTTTTTTCTTGGCGACAAAATTATTATTTGATTGAAGTTTAGATAATTAATTTTAAAAACATTTTAACACACATCAAACTCTGGAACCAGCTACACATTATTTGCCTACAAACATTGCAGATTTACCATGGTGGATAGTAAAAACGTCAGCATTCGTCAGTCATTTTTGTAGTAAGAAATGATTTTCTATAAGGGTAATGATGACAATGCCATAACATCTGGTATAGGACATGGAGTATGTACATATGCTTATATACAACATAGGGAAGTCAGAATAAAGAAGTACAAACCATGACCTCTTCTATTGCTAGCAAATGCTGACTGTAACACAAGTTCAGCATGCCCAACATAGTAAACATCGTATTATTTACATGTTGTTTCTCGTGAGACATTTTTGTTTTTCCTTCTAGAATCCTTAAAATCATTTGCTTTCCCTAGTAAAGAAGAAAAGTCGTTATGTCTGACCTGATAAACAGCAAATCCACACCTTATAACAATTGCTTCAGTGAAAAATATATCTTTATTCAGTTAGTTTTTTGTTCTCAGCACCTTGTTTCTGCCTCCTCCTTGGGAGCTGCAGCTGTTTGTGAAAAAATTGTTTCCAGCCCATTTTCTGTGCCAGGTATAACTGTGGCACACAAGTTCTCCACAATATTTTCCCCTAGCACATTACTGTCACTTATCTAGTTGTGATACAGAGGCTTAAAATCATAATTTTGCTTACTCAGTGCTGATTATTTTACTACACAAAATGTGTTTAGGCAACACAGTTGCCTGGGATGAAGGTCACTTGCAGTGCGAGCTGCCCACCTATCTTGGAAGGCGCAGTAGTAGTTAAAACTCACAATGACACCAGTGGAAGTTTTGTCCAGCGTTGCCAACGCAAGGTATCGCATGTTCTGTGAAAGATTTGAGAAGCTTCTTTTGGCATGATACCAAAGGCCTTTGTGCCGCACTAACAGCAGCTGTAATGCCACATGCTCTCCTGGTATGTAATTCACACAGGCCACTGAAATCAATGGGGCTGGGTGAGATTATGCCAAAGAACTTGTCAGGAAACCACATAACAAATTCAAATCTCTTTTCAAGGTAAGTAAAAGAAGCAAATTGCTTTTGGACTTGCAACAGAAATGCAATTTTAGGAAGCTTTCGGAAGCACTGTAAGGATTAAGCCTGTTTCTCAGGAGATGCTTCCCTCTTTCAGAATGACTCCATGAAGAGAATCTGGTGGAAATATTATAAGCAGAAAGATATTCTGTGTCACTGGATCTTATCTACCCATTTTAAGTTATACCAGAGCACAGTCACATTGATTGTCTCCCCAAACCTTCCACTTTTTTAACAGTGTAATTGCAGGGACCCAAGTGGAGTTGCACTAGGTTGCTCCAACACAAGTGGCTGCTCTGTCTGTCACAAGTAGTAACAGAAATAGAAACGCAAAAGCCCTGGGATAACTTTTGTTACATACTGTTGGCATAGCTGGATACCTTCAACTATTTGATTCACTGACTACAGCAAAGCTGTATTGGAGTGAATGTGGCCCCATTTTTGTTGTTCTTGAACTGTGAGAACGATCATACTGCAGGCACACACAACATGCTAATGTATTTTAGCAAAGGAAAAGCAGGGATTATTGGGGCAAAATTGCTGTAGAAGTCCTAAAATGAAAATATACGCATGTTTTAAGTGTTCTTTAAATTTCTGCTTGCTCTCTGTCTCACACCAGTCTGCTGTTCCTACAATAAATGGACAACATTAGGTTAAAAATACTAGAGACTGGATTTTAGTATCCTATATTTCTATTTCCAAACACAGTGTTCTACTAAAAAATCTACAGAAAGGAAAAAGATAATCACTGTCATTATTGTGGTTTTCTTCCCGTGCCAATGGCTTCTGAATTGTGTAACAACAATTAGATCTTCCCTTCTGGAACTGCTAACAGCCAACGGTTCTCCCTTCTGCCTTGGGAACCAGGCTCCCTCTGGCGGGAGCAGCTCCCCTGAGCTCACAGAAAGCAGTATTTGTCTTTTTGTCGTTTAATTGTGCTTCTCTGAGGACCTTGTACAAAATCAGCTACACGAATCTTATCCTGAGATTGTGTTGGGAGGCATCGCAACATCCAAGTTTGCTGAAAAAGAATCTGGAAAACTCATACAGTGTTCCATTGGTGGTTAGGACTTCTGTACGTTGTTTCTTTTGAGATGGAGCTGCTTTTACAAAACTTGAAAATAATACTTGAAACGCATATAGAAAGCATCTGAGTGCTCTGGAGAGCAGGATTTATGCTCAGAACTGCACAGGCAAAGAAATGCCATGCTTTGGGTAACAAATGAAGATACCCATTTAGTTCAAGATACACTGCACAGGACAGACAGACAAAGCCTTTCACACACTGCCTTCCAGTCCGGAGTGCAGAGATCGGTCTGGTTTTCCCTGTTTTGGAATCTGAATATGCTGTTTTCTAATTCCACATGTTCACACATTCCAGCCTACATATACATTAGTCTGGAAATGAAAATTCATAGAATTGGGGTAAATTTTTAATTCCTTAAAAATACTGCTGAAATGAGAGAAAGAGAGCATGGCATTACTAGTTGTAATAGGTTATTTCATTGTGCCAAAATCTCGTACTTATTATTATGCAAGTTAATTCTTTCTAGGATTTCCTTCAATTCCAGTATATCCAAGGCTTTGTGTTAAACTAATGAAAAGCTTACTGCCCTCTACAGTACCTCATCCTTCTCCACTCATGCTCTGTGAATGACAGATGGATTCCAAATATACTAATAAATCATTTCTTCCCTTTTATCCATTCTCTTCCTCTCCTGTAGTTGTTTTTATTCTCTCATTCTCTACTGGTTGTTTCCCAGTCACAATATCAACTGTTTTATCTCCAAACTGAAATAAAGCCCAGAACACAGCAAGCTTATCTACTTCATCTGACCTTCATCTCTAAATTCATGACATGCTCTATTGTCCTATCTTGCCCTTCTCTCCTGAGCTTCCTTTACAGTCTCCTATTTCTTGTGCTCACTTGAACTCACTCTCACTGAAGCATCTATAATGAGTTTGCAGCCACACCACAGGAACAGCAGTACAGCCACATCCTCTTCAACTGTCAGCAGTCTTCCACAGAACTTTTATTGAAATCTTGGGCCACATAGCCACAAAATAATATAAACTCTCCGAGTAAACTCATCCTGATACAATTTGGAGATGTACCCGTTACCAGAGACATGTCCTGTTCTCCAAACTGAAAGGTTAATCTGTCTTAAGTCTTTCAGAGTATCTACCTGTCACATCAGACCCAAGATGACTAAACCTGTTTTTATCTTCCTCTGAGGTCTCACCATTACTTTTCAGTAACTGTACAACCCATAACTTGACAAGCTTCATTCTAGGCTCCTACAGCACCCCTGAATATAAGAATTGAGTTATTTTTTCTCTTTAATATGTTTCTCTTCCTTTTTTTCATAAGCTAAACCCCTTTCCTCCCCCTACCTGAGATACTTCACCAGTCTTTTCTCAGGCTTCAACTGAGATAGAAAATGCAATTTTGAGGTATTCAGACCTGCAAAAACAAACTTCCTGGATCACAGCTCTGAACATACTATCTTTCCATCCTCCCAATTACTTGACGCTGCACAGACCAGGAAATTGGAATGGATAATGTCTCAAAGGCCATTCCAACACAGCCTGTTGTCCTATGACTTTTCTCTTTTTGCACCAACAGATTGGCCCTCACTCTGCTGGGACTTCCAGGCTGTCCTTCCCTATTGTTACCCTCATGCAGCCTTAGGAGGCTGCCCTCATCTACAATCAGCCATTAGTGGCAACTTCTATTATCCACTCTTTAAAGTTCCAATTCAACATGTTCATACTATTTTCCATACTTTCCTGAACAACACAATAGTACAAATCATAATGTAAAGGACAGGTTTTACATTTCAAATAATCCTGAAAGTAGTGCGTAACACCCAGCCATGGGTTACACAGGACTTCTCTGGATCATTGTCTTTATTATACCCCACAAAAGTTTGCAGAATAAGCACAGTCTCTCTAACAACCTTTCTAAGATCTAGTTTTTATTGCACCCATTCAGTTGTTTCTATTGTATACAGATGATTAATTTATTGTCTCCAACTTCAAGTAAAGCAGACAGATTGATGATTATGTTAAATGTGAGATGAATCACAACCACCATGCTGCATAGCAAAGCTAAAAATTTTCAAATAATTTATAATTTTTTTTTTTTTTTTTACAATTTCAAATCTGCTTGAAACTTGAGAAAGCCTGGCAATATCTTCAAGCTCCAAAAAGGAAATGATGTACAGGAGCAAAGGGACAGGAAGCCCTTCCAGGAAGTCATAGTTACCTCTGCACAGATTGAAGACATATTCCAGAACTTTGGCACCACACACTGCAGCAATCTGAACTGTGATGAAAAAATACAAAACAACAAAAAACAAACCCAAGAGACAACAGATTTGTAAAAGCCTGAAATTTCTTCCCAATAATCCCACATTAGTCACATGTACCTTAAAAAAAAAAAAGCACAACAAAAACCCCAGAAAAATCAGCTCAATTTAAAAAAATGTTTTCTAGAGAAAATAACATATAATATCTTATACCAAAAATTAGTAATTTATAGTATTTCAATTGAAACTTGCCCTGACCCATTTTGTCCACTTTTCCACATACACATATATTTATTTACATAAAGGTGGTGTTATTTACTCAGGAGGAGGTCAGTAAAACAACTGAAAAAAGTACTTCAGTTATATGCTTTGGGGAAAATAGCCCTGTAGTTCTGTTCCTTATCTTATGCAGGTACAGTTAAACCACTAAAATTAAACTTAAGACAGTTATCTTCTACAGTGGTATGACATTTTTTTGGCTCATTCACTTTGTGATCCAGCACACCACCAAATTCTTTTTCTGTAGCTCTGCTACTTAGTGAGCTACTCCCCATCCTACATTCATACAGTTGATTATTTCTGCTTCAGTGTCCAACCTGGATCTTGTCCTTTTGAATTTAAGTGTTTCTTCAGATAATTTAGCTATTTTATTAAATTGCTTTAATAAAAATACTAGTTCATTATAAAACATGATCCTGAATTCAATTTGCTGCACTTTTAATGTATGATCAGTGGTAAATTTTGGAGCTGCATGTTGTTTGCCAAGATCTAATGACATGAATGCAGTCATCCAGATTTGTAAATGACTTTTTTTGTGTCTTCTTTTCATACAGGGACAGAAGGATCAAAATCAGAACTACTATTTCATGTATTATGAAATTATTCAAATGCATCCATAGTGGGTTTGTTCTTGTTGTTGTTTGGGGGACTTTTTGTTTTCTTAGCCAACTAGAGTCTATCTTCTCATGTCAAAAATTATGAAAAGAGAAACAGAATCATGGAAGTTGAAACTATACTGACTAGAGGAAGCAAGTGCATCCAATTTTGATGCAGTTTTTCTTCCAAAATATTTTGTAAGATTAGTTACAAAACTCAAGCTTATGTGAACACATTTGAAAGAGCTTTCCAAATTAGAAGATTTCACTGTTAAGATGTTAAGACTTTTTTCTCCTCTTTTTGTTCCAAATATTCCTAAGGTAATTATATAGAAGGAAGCTATCACCTTATGTTCCTTCATATCTTTGGGTAGGTGGCCCCATACTGTTCAAGCTTTCTTTTCTCTTGCTAAATCATTCTGCAAGTGCAAACAGTTTGCTGTTGGTTCTCATTTGCTTTTTTGCTTTCCAAGCATCTCAGTTCTATATAGTCGGTAATTTTCCTCGGATTCCTTATGCAAGTACAAAAATGATCTACACAGTCAAGTAAAATTTGGCTGGCTGATCTAGCTCAAGCTGATACACAAGAACGATCCAAATCTTCGCATACTAGGACTGACAATGATAATGTTTGCAGTGTGCACCTATTTCATGTGGAACGATTAAGCAAGCTACCATGTGAATATTTGCTGCTCCTTGAGTTTTTCTTGAAAATTATTTATTTACAGAAATAAAGTGACCTGATTTGGCTATTTTAAAATATATTTAGCTGTATTTATCTTGCTTTATAAATGTACATGCAGCTAATGATGAACTAACTGTAAAAGTATATTGAACTTCAGGTTTTCTGATATTTTCATCCTGTGAGTGCTAGATACTAGTTGATCACTTGTATTATTTGTTCACTCATCCAAAAATGTAAATAGACCTCTCTTCTCTTGCCCTACACCATCATCAATTAAATTTTCCATCTTTGAAAACCATAATGAAAATCTAACCACATACAAACTCTTGCTTTTCCCTCTTGGCTCTATCGAGATTATGAAAAGATACTAATGATGCCTTACTTCACTGTCCAAAAAGAAAATAAAACATTTCAAACTAAACACAGATGTTTACAGCTGTATGGTAGTTAATATAAACTTACTAAAATGTTGATGCTTATTATAAAATGTTTACTTTTTCAGTTTTCTATTGGATTCTTCAAATGCCTGTATGGGATACTGATAAAGTGTTTCATTTGGAGGGGGAACTATTCTTCCTATGCCCATTAGAAATAATTTAAGCAGCTTTTTAAAAAAAAAAAAAATAACCCCGAATTTTCTCTAAAATCTCCAACCCTGTGAAAATAGGTAAAATCTTAGGAATGAGAACTAGGAGATAACAACAGGAAATACTAATACTTAACAACAGATAAACATTTTGCTGGTAGAGGTGCACCAAATATTTAGCAGCAAACCATGGGTCTGGTGAGGAGTCTTTTATTTGAGCCTGCATTTGGCAAAAAATTCATAAGGATAACTAGAATATTATTCCAGTATATATATACACTTGTGGAGAATTATGGAAAAAAATTTAAATTCTGCAAATACTTCAGAGAACAGCAGGAAAGCTCCTCTAACAGGAGGTGAGAAGGAGGTGTGAAAATATCTGATTGTGTGGAAAAGCAAGAGCTATGGACAGAAATAATATCAATATAACACCACAACTTTTCACAAACATAGTAATATTATATTATTAATATGTGTATTTATGTTAGCATTTTTCTGAAAACAAACCACTTGTATTTTATATTAAATTTTAACCTAAAAAAAAAAGAGGGAAAATCCCATGTATGATTTTAAAGATAATTTTAGAAGAAGGAAGAAATGACTAAATGTTAGGAAAGAATGGCAACTGTGGCTTTCAATACTTCCTATGGGATAGGAAACCTCTGACCCACCAATAACACTTTTCAAGAAAAAGCAGGTAAATCTTATTTGTAAGTGTACTGGGTCTGGCTGAGCCGGAATTGCTTTTCCCCTATAGCAGCCCTCATGGTGCTGTGTTTTATGTTGGGAGCTAGAAGGGTGTTGATAACACACTGGTGTTGTGGCTACCGCTGAGTAGTGCTTACACAGCACCAAGGCTCTTTCCAACATTTCCCCCCAGTGGGATGGGGTGGGCAAGATCCTGGGAGGGGACACAACCAGGACAGCTGACCCGGACTGACCAAAGGGATATTCCATACCATAGGATGGTCTGCTCAAGTATAAAGCTGGGGAAAAGGAGGAAGGGGGGTGGGGTCACCCTTGGTCCTCTGAGGCAACCGCTACACCTATCGCAGCCCTGCTCCCTGAGAAGGCCCCACATCGCCTGATAATGGGAAGCAGAGAATAAATCTGTTTTGGTTTTTTTTTTTTTTTTGCTTCCCCGCGCAGACCTTGCTTTGCTTTGTTTACATTAAAACTGCTTTTGTTTTACCCACAAGGGTTGTTCTTTTTCTATCTTATTTTCTTTCCCCCTTTTTGCCCTGCTGAGAGAAGGGGGGGGAAGTGATAGAGAGACTTGGCGGGTACCTGGCGGTTAGCCAAGGTCAAACCACCACAGTAAGCTACTGAAAACACATAGGATAACGTAGAAAATTGCATGTTAACATTAATTTAACTATTTGAATCATCCTACTCCCGAAATCTAAAACAGATGTTTTATTATGACATTATTAATATCAAATGCCACCAGAAAATCTTACAGTATAACCAATGAGGAAAAAACCTAAGCTAAAATCCTCACCAATATATATTCATATATCAAATCTACTTTTATGATGTATATAAAAAAATAAAGTTTGAAAATAAAACCACTAAAACCTATTGCTAAAATTCAGCTGTAAGTTCTATGCAATTCTTGGGGGCAAAAAAAAAAAGTATAGAATACTACTTCTTTGAAAGCTCAAGTTTATAAAAATTGATAATCAATTCTGTGAAACTAAAATGTGGTGCAACTCTTTGCCTCAACTAATGGAGCATTATAAACACCTCCTGCAAAAAAGCTTCCTGACTACTAGCCAGACTAAGCAGGCAGTCAGTCCATTTTCTGTTGGTTCACGATACATTCATTCCCCTTCCAGTCAAAACAAGTAGCAATAACTGGAATTAAAGATTTGTTTTATTACAGACTGTGAGTGCTGACTGAAACTTTTTCCATGGTTTGTGCATATATCCAGTCCCTTGAGCTCCAAATGTGAAGTCTTTCCATCAATGGAGCACTAACAGCAGCCACTTGCAGTCTCCCTACCCAACTGCCTAAGTGTTATTATTTCAGTCAAATTCACTTGAAATTGGTCAGTTGCAAAAGCTATAATGGGGATCAGAAACACAAACCTAAATATCAAAATGCAGACCACATGAACTCACCAGGGCTAAAAATCTCTTGATTTTGCTGTAGAAAGCGTTAGATTTTACTAAGCAAAGCATAGGAAACCAGTGTTGGTCTTATTTCAGACCCTAAATGAAGGTACACTCAAGTTTACTCTTGAAAACAGGTATAAGCTATTGAGGAAAGTTTCACCCTCTCTCCTACCACCTGAGATTCACATGCTACTTGGGAAAACAGACCTCCTCTGCCTAGGTGTAAATAGGACAACGTCTACCAAAGTTGCTGATAAGGAAAACAGGACTTCATTTGGAGATGACATCTCCAAACATCCAAACAGGATGTCATTTGGAGATGACATCTTGCAAGTTCTTCTAAAAATAGGATAAATATGAAGTCACATCTGTAATGAAAGGTTTTTTTATGTCTGTCTGTACATAATCAGAATACAAGAGCAGCTTATTGCAAAAACCCCATCTCACCAATGCAAGGTGTTTGAGTCTCTTGGTCTGCAAAAGCCTCAGATCTCAATCCAGTCCCTGCAGGTGCAATTATGAAGTTCTCCATTTTCAGACCAGGTCATAGCTCAGATCTCAGCTCTTCGCTGCTGGTGCTAAATTAATGTGTCTTTGGCTTAGTATTTTCATCAGACTGTTTCCTCTGCGAGCCACGGCCAACCATATCTTGTGACATGACATCTCTTAAAACTAATCCATTCCTTGGAACCAAGATTATAAGAAGATGCAGAGCAATAACTACTTGGGACACATTGTCCTGTACAACTTTGGGAAGAAGCATAATTATTTCAGATGTTCTCAGTAGCAAGTCTATCAGGAACAGATTGGAAAACAGCTCTATAAATCTATATTTTGAGGTTTATTTAGTGATGTCCCCACTACCTTTCAATTTCCAGCTGTGTGCTCCTAAAGTCATGTTGCACTTGTATAATCCCAAGTACCTGTTGCACTTGCTGTTACTTAGATTAAATCAGATTGGGTATCCAGGTGGCTCATGACATGGCCATAAAAACAAATGTGCTGGTACAGAGCATTATGAGGACTGAGTTATTAGCAATAAAAATATTGCTTTCTGGCCTATTTTTGTGGCCTATACCTCTGTCATTGTCTTATAGTGAAACTATCAATGTTGCTGGGATTTATCCTATGTTTACATTTTCTGTCATGTCTTTTTGTTTTTCCAGTATTCATACATTATTTCATATTAATAAATTAATACCAAAAAAAAGCCCCTTAGCCAAAGAAATCACATCTTGCATGAAAGTTATTACAGATCAGTATTTCCAGATGGTTCCATTATATGCCACAGCAAACTTGTAATTACTATTGTCATCTTACTGTAAATAGATGAATCATCAAAAAAATCCTCCTGGGATTCTGTAATTTCTCCCAATCTTGATTCATGAAATTCATTCCTAAGTGAGATTTTCTACCACCTGAAAATTAACTACTATTATGGAAGAAGAAAAAGAAGGAAAAAAAACCCAAAAAGGAAGAAATGAGCATTAAGTACTCTGAGATAAACACATTGCTAAGATTCAGGACTCTGGTTATGCAAATATTACTGCATTCCCAAAAGAAAAGTATCATAAGAGATCAGATCACAGTTACACTACCAGTGGCCCTACAACATGCTTCAAAGGACGATAAACATCCCATAATGCACCTAGACAAGTGTGAAATGTTTTTACATACAAAGAAAATGTTCCCAAACCCTGCGTGCAAATTGTTCATAGAAATTAAAACATGTTTCATGACATCTCAACTTGCAAAACTACAAACATTCTCTTTTTGTTTTTCATTTAGTCCCAGAAACAATTCATCAGGCATTAAAAATTATGTGGTTAAGTAGAAGTACCCATTCAACTGCTCAGGCATTCAAAAGTGACAGTATTAGAAGTTGAACTGTCAATTTAGCATTTGGCCCTGGATATCAGTATTTTTCCCCAGAACTCTCCTAAAACATTACACATGTGTTTGAACAACGTGTCAGCTTTGAATATTGACTTTTGTTTTGTTGCTGTCACAGCTAGGTCTACAGGAGAGAAAGCTGTAATCATGTCTCTTCCTTCACACAAGTTGTTAGCAAGGATCATGCTCCAAGCCTAAAGTAGGATTCAGTTGCTGTTGTAGGCAAGGTTAGAAAAAAGATCTTGCAATTTTACTAATATTAACCTATTTTATTTCCTTGCATTTCATGGAGAAAAGTGAGGATTTTACATTGTTATATGTATAGGTGGATTCCTGACACACTGAGTGATAAAACTGGCAAATGAGAATACTAGTGAGGTGTACGTGTATAAACACACACGTGTATATAAAAACTAGGCTCTGTAGAGTCTTATTATTTCTACTGACACATAGAAAAGGAAAATTAAAAGCAAGCCTTGAGTTAACTGTCAATTAGCCACAGAAGACTACTCACGTGTACCGACTGAAGAACACAGAGTTAAACTTATTATTTCAAATCTTATACCAGACAACAGAGGTTTAAATCTCTCAACATGAAATTTAACTTTAGAGCTTTTTGGTATTTCAGTGTCAAAATGCATATTTTAAAGTTGAGAAGAATTAAGTATTTGTAACTCACAATGAGTTGCACTCACATTCATCATTAATTTTCAAATTAAAGCTCAGATTCCAGACAGTCTACCAAGGCAAGGCCACACCAATCACTTCTGCATTTTTCAAGTCTTCCTCATATCCCATTGATACCTCACATAAAGTAACAGTAAATAAGTTTGAATAAAGGCTTAACATCTACTTTTGAATGTCAAATATAGAGAGCTAAAATTGATCATTTTGGTGTCTATTGTGGTTAATATATCATTATAGGGGGTAATCGGAATTACTAAATCATATTTCTGATAGCATACATACAAAATAGCTTTGATTAACTCTCAGACATATCCACAATACTCTGTAAAATAACACTTATTATGTGAGTAAAAGAAAAAACATCCTACTCATTTGCATAAGTTCATCCTATTTTACAAGAACACACAGAGTCTTTACTCCTTCGCAGTGAAACAGTTGCCTCTTTGAAGGGAAAAAAAACCCATTCATCCTATTGGCATTCTAGAATTTCATATATGAAAAATAAATTACACCACCGAAACATTTTATAGTAGGAGAGTTAACATTTCTCTTATGTACACATGCAGTACAGACCACCACACTGCTAAAATAACACCCTTTAATATACTAGTGGTAATATGAGCATTCAATGCAAAACAGATTATAAACCACTTGTCATTCTGTTTCAGTGATGATCTTACTACCTGGGTAGGCTTTAGAGCTAGTATGTTTGTAGCCCACCACAGGGATAATAGGCCAGTGAAAGCTGTACTGTACTATACTTCCAAAAGGTCTTTTTATCTCTAGCAATGTAGGGAGAATCAGCATGTAAGGCGGCTTCCGTTTGTATTTGTGAAAAATATGAGGTGAGAATAAGGTCAGAACAAAATTGATATGCAAATAGAGAAAGAAAAGATGTCTTTCTACATGTTCCTCAGCTTGCATACCCTGCAAAATGGTATGCAAAATACAGTATATTATATGCAAAGAAAATCATTGTTAAAGGAGAAAAGAAACCTGGTTAATATGCTTTCTCTCTTTTCATGTTACTGCTGGAAGTGATATTTCTTAAAAAAAACCCCAGTAAAACAAACCAACAAAAAAATCCATTTCTTGGCACAGAAATGCCAAGTGTAACTGAAAATTAAAATAGCCACCTGCCTCCAAACCCACTTACTGGAAATGACTAGCAATGACTGTTGCTTTTCAACTTTTGAAATTTAATACCTAATGACATGCTTCAGATTAATTTTCTGTATAACCTTATAGATGTTTTACAGATAGCAGATGTTTTAACATGGTTATAAAAATTTACTTTCTTGTAGTATTGCTGTGCAATTATACATTTCAAAGCATTTTAATACTAACGGAAACACACCAAAACTTCCAAAAATTACAGAAATGCATATTTTAATAATCTCTTCTCTTCTTGTTATACTAGGAAACAGACTGCAACAGAACTATCTGCCAGGATGGGAAGATCAGGCCAACATGCAGAAGCACAGGAAAAGTAAAATATTCAAGTAATTATATTAAACACCACTATGTATTTTCTAGACATAATATTCTTTGATTTACAGTGGAACAAACTGTCAACAGCACCATTGCATTTAACAACTTCCTTATGTACAAATAGCCAGCAGAAACTACAGTTACCTAGGTAATTTGTTAGCACATGGTTATTTCAAAGAAAAATACTGTGTAGATTTTGTAATACCTATACTTTTGCTGTAGATTAAAAAGATGAAGAATGGAAAGTACTGTCAGTGCATCCTGGTTACCATGGACACATTTCATCCTCAAAGTTATTTGGAGGTGCAAGTGTTAAAGTAATTCACTACCACATTTCTTACTCCATTAGCATTTCTTCATGAAAAAAAAGAGAGGAAAGGATGAACAGAACCCAATCTAAACAGCAGCACCCAGCCGAAGCTTCAGATAACATGTAATAGTTATTCTTTAAAAAAATAAAACCAACTAAAATATTTAATTGAAAATTAGCAACAAATAAATTATTTAGGAAGTACCTGTTGTCAAAATTAATCTAGGCAGTAGATAAGAAGCAGCATAATACTATTTACATTGTATGAAGAAAATAATATTTGAGGTTTTTCATATGGCGAGCCATCTTTTAAGTATACTGAGCTCAACTTTCCCTTAATTTAATCTATTTGGGAAGTTATAGAACTAGAGACAAGTCTCACATGACAGACTTGTACTGTATAATGAGAAATCTCTGGGGAAGCTGAAGAATGCGTGAATTATGATGCCCTGTTATAGAGGCACATATGAGAAACTGTTTCCTTCTCCAATATACATTTTTAGGATTTCAAACTTCTCTAGACTCAGCTTTCTGCTTTGCTTAAAACTAGTATCTCAAAATATAATTTTTTCAGATTACAGGTTATTTGGAGATTAATTTTCCCTATTTTTCTCTTGAATTATTATACTTTAAATAGTTAAACATTCATTGGAGGAGGAAGGTGACTCCCGAATCTAGGAAAGAGTGCTTGCTGAGATTTAGGAGATGCAGATTAAAATATTTTCCACTGTCCTAGGTGAATGGCCTAAATCCCCAGTCCTTCTTTTTGGCCTTGGATTTGTCGCTGCAGCCCAAGCTCTCATTCCCCTGTGCAGTGAAGGAGCCATTGTGTCTTATACTGAAAAAAGCACTCACATTCTCAGTTAGTCTTAGTGACTGTACCTCTCCTAAATCCCTTCTCCCAGACTGTTTATTCCATATTCTATTACTTTTCTACAGATTTTAAAAAACCAACAAAACAAACCCACAAAAATCCCCCCCCAAAAACCCCAACTGCTTTCAGCTGGGTTTTGTGGCTTGGAGGAGACTATAAAAATTTATGTTGCATTACTATTTGATTTCAAAATTAGAAAATTCAAATGCTTCTGTCCCTCATTTCATCTAATTTTCTCTTGCAGCATATTGTTGCATTTGTGCTACAATTTCAAGTAAATCTATTTTTTTCAGGCATTCCATTTTCACCTACCTCAGTACAGAAATCATCCACTTCACCTTCACAAAAATCTTTACAAAATAGAAGTGAAATAAACATCAGCATTGCTGAAACATCTTTGAGGAGATGACTCTAAGATGGATGCTTCTAAAGCCATGATCTATGTACCTAAATATCTTTCAGTTAATTGATTGCTTGAAGCTAGTATCAGCTAATCTGTTGCCTAAAAGTTTGTAAACCTAAACTGAATTTCAAAGCCATGAAGAAATAAAAAGCCTTCATTATATATATATTAAATTCTGAAATTAATTAGCACAGTGAAAACTACTGGTTTACCCACTTCCTTCATCTTTCCAGTCCCTGTTTATATAGATGCAATTTTACTTATGAAAAAGCACTCCTCCTGTCATAGCTTTTTCTACTCTTACTCTAACATAGTCACATCTAGTTGAGAAGCTGATACTATAGTACTGTAAAGTTTTTCACACAGTTGCAGCTACATTCACACTACAGCTTTGACTGCATAAGTAATAAAGGAAAATTTGAATAGGACAATAGAAGTCTTCAGGCTTAGACAGAGTTATGCTCATTTTGCAAGCGAATGAAGCCTAGGCTTCTAGGTCACTTTAAAAAATGCACAATAGGTACCTTAAAATTTTATTCACTTTGCACCAAGAAGAGGCGACCATGTACGATATCTAAACTATGGAACCAAGTAGTACCAATAATACACAGGTATCTGCAAAAGAACTAAAATTAAATGTTAAATAACTTTATAAAGAGCTACAGTGAGGCTATCCTCCTGCATTGACACTGATGCAGCTGAAGCCAATGCTATTTTGATCCCTGTCGGATAAGCTGCTGTACAACAGTAATACACACAGGCAATTGTTTCATGTAAGGCTACTAATGGCATATTGTGATTAACTTAAAAGCAAGAATGCAGATCTTGTGGAACTGAAGAATCCGATAAGTCTCCTTTTTCCCTCCTGCCTATAACACTAGTTAGATTCTCGACAATTAAAAGATATCCTTTGTTTAAATAAATATTCCTACTGTGCCTTCATACCTCTATGTTGCTTGTTATACTGTATCTCACAAGATGCTGGAAAACAGTTGAAGAAATTGAGAATTACAGAGATGACATTTAACAAATATTACCAATATTTACCATGATCTTGGCATAGTTACATGGCAACTTTTTTTCTAAAAATATCCTCACTGTCTCTACACAAAAGAAAATGGCAGTCACTCTCACATTTTAGTTAGTTAATGTTGGCTATACAAAAATGTTGCAAAAATTAAGGAGCTCTTTCATATCTGTTGCTTGCAGCAAGGTGAGGGTTTTTTTTGTTGTTTGCTTTTTATTTTTTTGTAGCAGGACCTAAGCCCTGCAATCAGAGAAGCATTGTTTGCCAGTTTTATGAAATTCCATCAGCATCTCAATCTGTCAACACTGAGGTTTCTCTTTTGTGGCCTACTACTTGATTTTTCAGAGCCTTGCTACCATGTTGTACGGCGCTTTTTGGCAAGTATGATCACCCGATGACACTTCCCTGAAAATCCAAGCTTTTGCCCAACCATGCTTCTGTAATATGTATGGATATAAGGTAAATGCTCAACTGGCTATTTCAGTCCCTTGTAAATATAAGAATACAGAGAAAAGCCAGCAGAGGATGAGGATGGTCGGCCTACTGTACATCATCATTACCTCACAGTGTTTAGCTTGACCTAGAGTGTAAAACGAAGAGTTCACAGGGAATTCATTGTCCATTAGGAAAAACAGTTATTTCCAGCTTCCTTATTCCATGAAGAGTGAGACTTAAAAGCTCTTAACGTATGTTTTTCAGTCTGCCTTATTTTGGAGATTTTGGGTTGCTGTAAGAAACATCAGAACTGAAAAGCAGTCGTAATCACTCATTATTATTGAAGATGGATATCTTCCATCTTTATGTTCCAAGCAACAGCAGAAAAACAGCTTGATTTTATAATTAGGCTTTAAGATCATAAACATGAATAGCTTAATAAAGACAAAATGCTCCAAAACTACTGCCAAAATATTTATCTAAACACTTTAGATAGTGAAAAATACTGTTTGCACTAAACTATTAGCTCCACATCATACAATTTTACCAGTACTATCCTGAAAGTGATTAATGTTCATATCTGATTAAACAATTT
Organism: Podargus strigoides; assembly: GCA_028020825.1. Lineage (NCBI taxonomy): Eukaryota > Metazoa > Chordata > Aves > Caprimulgiformes > Podargidae > Podargus > Podargus strigoides. The sequence continues at coordinate 16,201,010 of CM051628.1, forward strand.
GTTCATTTACCAATGAAAAACAGAATAGAAGTCTCCTTATAACACACTGTGGCTTTACATCTATCTCGTCAACTTCATCATTCTGCTATTACAGAGTTTAAAAAATTAATTATGTTTTAACAGACATACTGGTAAGTCTTGCAAGCTGTTCAGAGAAAAAACAATACTATATGAAACAGGTAGAAGGACACTTAACAAGAATAAATCAATACAGTAATATTTAACTCTTCTTTTCCCAATGGATATAGCTGTGAAAATAGTTGTAACTGAAGGAGATGAAATACAGTAAGTTAAACAACCTAACCAGCAAGACCACTTTCCCTCCTAAGTACACTACATCAATAGAAAGACTTAATATGTTCACCAATTAAAGTAAGTCTCCAACTGTGCTAGGCTAGTGAGCAGGCAAGCTTTTGTTGCTGATATACAATCACTCCTTAAATATTCTTTTACTTTCTGACCAACTACTCAGGGACAATGTCACACCCGTTCTCTGACAAATTAAGTAGTATCATCAGTACTGTTACTTGTATATATTTGGGGAGAGGTTTCTATTAAAAAAAAATTCAGCACTCAAAAGTTTTAGAAAATAATCAAACACGTGTACATACATATGGATGTTAATATTTGTGTAAGAAAAGTAGTTTAAATTCGCAGCAACTTAAAGAGAAGACTAGTTTGTCTGGATTAAATGATCATCTTCACAGTTCACCATTATTTCTTCTTCTTGATATACTGAAATTCAATAAACTCAAGAGTTTTATTACATGTGAAGTATATAGAATACATCTGAGTTAAAATTAGAACATTTACAATGCACTTAAAACTTAAGACCTATGTAAATTACTTTTAGATTAAATCTCAAGGCAGTGAGGAATAGTCACATAATTCTGTTGGCAAAAAACCCCATAAATAAAAGGCAAGAAAATAAGGAAAAAAAGCTAAAGGTCTTTATCACTGATGCTTACAGCACAGGTGCTTTGGAGGGTAACTTCTACCTTTATACAGATGTGCGCACAGATCAGAGGAAACAATACAAGAGCAGAAGAGCCAGAAACAATGCAGAAGGAAGGGGGGTATGTGCTGAGAGGAAAGCAAAGGTACCAGAGGGAATAAAAAATTACTCTTGAGGATCAGAGTCTTCAATTATGAAGATGACACTTGCCATTTATTAATGTGATTAAACAGGCAGACCCAGATAAGACCGCCACAAAGAGATTATTCCACTATTTAACAGAACAAAGGACGCTAGCTAAATACAAGACATAACATTCCTTTCTAGATTGATATGACACTTGACAGGTTTCATTTGAAACCATTTCTTTTCATTTTGTCCTCCTTACTTCAGATTCAAGGTCTCCTTGGTACAATTTCAGGTCTATTCTATGCTTTAATTTTTTTCTTTTTTTTCCCCTTGGTGTTGTGGTTTTTTTTTTTTCTTTGTTAGAGTAAAAAAACTCAAACAGAACAGTCAAGCTCCCTGCTGTGCATATCAAAGTCCTAAAGTACAGCAGTGTTACAATGGAAAGTCTTTTTCTAGGAAATTGGCATCTCCTTTAGCAGGGTATGTGCATATAACTGGTGATCCTTTTTATTACAGATGAAGTCTTCAGTCACCCCTCTGCTCCCTTCTTAGATACTTATCAACCCAATTTGTATATATCCATAACCAGTCTAATCTAATATCTGCTGAAAACTGTTTTCATGTATTCTTATGTGGTCAGCTCCCTTTCAGCACTGGCCTCTTTTACTCAAAATTGAGAAACATCCATCGCACTGGCCCCTAAAATCTCATCACACTTTTTAAGAACAGACTAACACTCTCAGTGGGTTTTTCAAAGTTCCCTTGCTGTCTGTTTACAGCTTTAATTCCACCTGATCAAATCACAGGAACACTGAAGAATCCATCACATTGTGCGGGCATTCTGATATACTCAATTCCTACCCGTGTCTCCCAGTTTTCAGAAAAAGCTCTGGTGACAAGTATGCCCTTTTTCTCTATCAGTTATCAACTCACTACTAATGGTACAATGCTCTCTGAGAAGTTTTGGGGTTTTTTTCCTGTTTCTTCAAACACTAGTTTTGTCCACTCCAATTTTAAGTACTTGTTTTACACTAAACTTAACACTCATTACCTGTAGGTTTCAGTCTCATTGTAAACTGCATACGAAGGCACAACTGCACAGTTCAGCTGTAGCACAAACTTAGTGAATACTGAAATCTACCCTTTCATTATCAGTTGTCATGGTAATTTGACACGCATGTATATTAAAAACATACATTGCATTTTCTGTCACAAGTATCTGCTTGCTCTTTTAATGCTATCCAGCTATACAGCTTCTCTTGCCTGCAATTCCCATCTGTTGTCATTCCTTTCACTCTATTGTTCACTATCGTCCTATTATGTTATTTTGATCTCTAACTTCAGACACTCTCCTGGGCTTCTGCTTCTACATCATCATTTTGCCCTTTTTTGATCATTCTCCTGTGCACTAGTGGTCTTTCTCCTAGTTACTACACTTCTCTGGATAATTTGTCTAATTCAGGTTTCATCCAGCAAGTGACATTTACACTAGATGCACCCAGTGCACAATTTTAATCTAATTTAGTGAAGTCCATCCAAAAGCTGCAGGCACTTTTACTTTGGTTTAGTTTAGGCTTATGTCAGTTTAACATAAATTGGTTTAGTTTACACTCAATCAAAAACATGTGAATCTTTACAATACGCATCTATAGAGCAGTTCAGACCAGCTTTAGCAAGTTTGTTTAAAAATAAATTTTCAATTACAATGGTGCATCTTTAGATAAGACCTTTCATAGCCTAGCACATCTTGAGATAAAAATTCTGATACTTTTCAAGCTTTGCCTTCTACACTTCTTTCCTTCTTCCTTCACTTGAACACATTACTGAGTGCATTTAATTGATTTTTGATAAATGAATAAAGTATAAATGTATGGTACACATAGCCAAGGAAATGTATTGATGGTTCTGCACAATGAATGCTGCTGTATATGTGGAAAATGAAATAAGGAACATGCTCTTGGTTAATAAAGGGAACAGAAAAGACAAAATAATTATTTTTCTAACTTGAAACAGAAAGAAGGGAAACGAGACAACAGATAGGAACATAAATTTACCTTTGGTAACAGAAAAGTAGAATTACTCCTGAGGTTTTTCCAATACAGAGAGCAACAGGGTTAAGGGATTACTATCTAAAGTAAGGCAAGTGAAGAATATAACTCTTCCCCTGGAAGAAGAAGCACTGACAATAATGAACACATAAACACCACTCAGGTACAGTAGGAAACATTTACTTAATTAAGCAGAAGATAGTGGTGGTTGCTTACCTTGAGAAACCATTACACCTTCATGACTTGAAAATCATTCTTGGCAGGTAGAACTAGATTGAACATGATACCTTTGAAGAAAGCCACAAATACTAAAGCCATGCATAGAACTTGAAATAAAATGGAGCTTAAAAACTGAAATTCAGTGTGATACTGCTGCCTGTATACTAAAGACTAGTTACAAGTGGACAAAAACCAGTTTAGACAAGAGAAAACATTAATCTCTAGGCTACCAGTGATACAGAAAATCAAATTAATAGCAAATATTGGTAACAGAGAATTAAATAAAATTACTTTATTATCTTAATATTCCTTAATTGAAATTGGTATGAGAATATTCCAATGCATCTTCAAATAACAGCTCAAGCATTACTGAAAAAGGAATTTTATAACTCCACGTGACAGTACTGAATTATCGTAGGTTCACAAACAACCAAACTTCACAAGTAATAACCACTTAAGGACTCAATATCAGTTATACCTCTTATTTCAAATTTGTAAATGAATGCTTCACAGGGTTAAGCATTTAGTAATGTTCATGGGAAAACAAAACAATAACCCCCAAAATAAATTAATTGAGTCTTTTGGGAAGGGGAAAAAAACACCACTTATACTGCTGTGTGTGATGTCTTCTGCAGAGAAACCTTAATCCACCAATAAGGAAAGCCCTGAAATGCCAACATTGCTACAGCAACACATAACAAATTGCATTTCAGTTGTTAAAAGTCCAAGTTTTCCTATGCCAGTTGGATTCTTGTGCTTACATCTTCAATACTACAGTATGACCAAAGAATTCCCATAAAGTTTTGGGGAAGATTTGGATAAGATCCAGAGGTGGCACATTATGAAAAAAGTTAGAGATAATATCAGGCATTTAAACTATAACACAACATCATAACGTTGCTAAACCAACATATTTTAGCTTTTAACAGAAACACCTGACAACAATATTCACGTTTTTCCAATAAATACAGCATTATATCCCCAGAGAAACTATTTCCATATTCCAAGCAGCTCTACTTTTTACTTAGATACCTGAATTAGAGACAGCAAAAAAGCAAAGGAGGTTTCCTTATGTATTTTAGGCTTCACAAATATTCTGCTGATAATAATTGCTTAATACTGTGTTAATTACCATGAAAGTCTTCAATTATTTTGGAAATAAACTTTTTCAGCGTAACAGCATAACATGTTTCAGCACATGAATATCTTCCTGCTGGAACAAAATGGCTTCCTTCTGAAGTTATAAAACTATGCTTGTAACAACCCTTATTTAAGACAAAAACAACAAGAAGTTGCTAGTTTTATGCAATTGAAGTCAAACAGCTTATGACAAAAGTACTCTTTTTTTTTTTTTTTAAAGCCCACTTTAGAGAAATTTCTGCACTCTTTTTGTTTGTTAAGCATTCAAATTCTCCATCTGAAATGTTAAAGAAGATATTTGTATAGAATTGGTCCAGCTAGGCAGTAACTGTATGACATCCTTCAGGTTTCAAACACAAATAAAACAGTATGACTTTGAAAAAGGTTAATCTCCCACAGAGCTTTACTTAAAATCAGATTTATCTTGCAAAAAATTGTTTTGTATAAGATGAAATTAATTTCAGCTTAATTACTATAATAACATCTTGGGTTAATCCATCTGGCTTAAGCACTTCAAATGGCATCTTCCATCAATGTTTTGCCAATTACTAGGCCTAGTGCAAAGGACACAGCCAGCAGAAAAACAATCCAGTAACCAGATTTTATTGTACATAGAGGAGTCAGTATATTGGGGATCACTGGGGGTACAAACAAGTCAGATCACAAATAATAGATATCAACCCCAGGAGTGACACAGCACGACCAATAATAGGTGGAATAAACAAAGACACAAGGTATCCCATAGAAAAAATGGGAGACAACCAAGTCAATAGGCTGACCATACATGACAGAAGTAGCCCCATATTGTCTCCCCGCAAAGCCCGCATTTGCAAATGCCAAACCTGACTGGGGTCCAGTTGCATGAAGAGTCAGTAGGTCCTTTCTCAACAGGAATCTCTGCAAAGTACATCCACCACACAACCAGACACTCCACCCTTCCTACAAGTGGTCCCAGCTTTTATGCCCAAAGCAGGACACCTGGCACTCATTTACCCAATGCAGGGCACCTGGGGCTTGTTTACCCAAGGGCTTTCCTTACAAGGCCGGCTGCACCTTGGAGGAAAGCCAAAAGGCAAACTCATCCCCTCCTCTTAAAGGACCATGGGGCCCACCCATATGTCAACCTTAATTCAGGGCTTGGGGTTCAGACCCCAGCACTTCAGTCAATTAAATAGGTTATAACATCAAGTGTCATCATTAAAACTTAACAACAAGCTCAAGATACAAAAGCAACACTTAGTTAACTTTATAGTACCATTTTTCAAAATGGAGGAACTATCCTTGCAGGTTTCAATAGAGCCTGAAAGTACTCATAGCTGAAAAACAACCAGCCCACATCCAGTAAAACAATCACTCATTAATGTCTCCTAAAATTTATTTTTTTATTGACTATGCTAATATATGTTTTTTTAAATTTAGGGTCTATAGAGAACTGACATGGAATCAGGCTGTTTATTGAAAAGGGATTTTTTCCAGAATTTTTACTTACAACTTAAAAAGCCAGAAAAAAACCTTTATTTTTTAAATGAAAACAATTAATTACAGGATCTTTTAAGAAAATAGCATAATTTTCAGTATCCAAAATAACACGCTGTGCTCAGAATAGACTGATTTAATCAGAAACTGATTGAAGATTTAGAAGTAAATACTAAACAATAGAGGCAATGATGGGTAAAGAACAAGAAGTCATCAGAATTGTTTGCCTAGTTACCTACACTACTTGCCCATCTAGATGTCCTGGATATATTTGTTAGAGAATCTAGTTGCTGATTTCTGACCAAACACGCAATTCTGCAGTTACATATTTGATAAAATTCAGTTATCCTGACTGTTACATGAGCTGATCATACGTGGAATATTAAACAGAACTACGTTAGTTTTGTATACATAGGATGCCTGGCTTTTGCAGGTAAGTAGCTAAACTTTTTACTAACATGACAAAATTCTCTGATTAGTACAGCATTCATCAAATGGTGACAGATGCTAGCATTAATTACATGTTGAGTGGATCATTTTCCCATTACATTTCTTTTGTTACCAGCCTCATCTTTCTAGTTATCAGCCTGTCCTATAAGCAGATTAAACACCAAGACCTTTTTCTTGGGTTTTTTTTTGGGGCGGAGGCAGCCTATCTTCATTGCTTGACCAAAATAAGTGACCAACTTTTTCAACACTACCCCGCCATGCGAATTCCCCTTGTACTTTGCAAAACATGTACTTATCTCTTAGACAACTTACAAGAAATTTTATTTTGAAAGGTTATTTGCATGGCTATCTCAAGTCATTTTATGTTTTATGTTGGAAGCCATATGATTTATTGCTTGCTGTGTACAAACAATGTCTATTGTTGTTTGTGACAAACCTTGCCAAATTATAACTGGCATATCAAATATTAATTTGGCATTTCAAGAGTGACTGAAAAACATGTACAGTGAAAGGTAGATGAAAAGGCATACGTTAATCAAGTTGCCATCCTTAATGTCAGTCTTGAGACAAAAAAGATTGCCATTCCATGTAAAACATGCACTCATACAAAACAAAAACTACCCACTGTTCCCATGAACTCTACCAGGATTCCTAGAACACATTTTATGGCCAAACATTTTCTATTTAATATGTTTATCCTGACATGTACACCAACTTCTCCTTCATAACAACTCAAAGCACTCCTGGAGGGGGAAAAAAAAAAAAGAAGAAATTGAGAAGTACAAATGGCAAAGTCACTCATTTAGAAATAATGTCTGCCATAAACCAGAAGGTTATAAATTGAAAGTTGACAGAGGAGAAAGACATTGGAATAATAACTGATCAAAGGATGATCAAGAGTCATTAATGTGATTTTGGTAGAGAAAGTTAAATACAATCTTAAAATTTGAATCACATAGAATTTTCCGGAAGACATGGGGAAGAAACAATGCCTCTGCATGTGGCACTTGTAAGACTTACTATTATTAAGAACAAAATTTTTAAGAGGAAGAAATGCAGTGAAAAGATGCTAATGTGACCAGGAAGTAGGAAGTCTGTTTCACAAGTGGGGACTGAAAAAAACAAAACAAACGCTATCAAGAGGGTGTATTTATTAAACATACATAACATTATATAAATATACATCTCCGTGTATACACACACACACACACACACATATGTAACATTGTTACTTACACACAAGGGCAGTATTCAAGCTAAAATATACCAACATACAAAATAAGCTGTAAATTAGTCTATATAACTCCATTTCTAACCATCAGAGAAGTGATGATCTGGAGCAGTTGTTCTGTGTGAAATAGCAAGGCAAAAAAAGCCTCCCTCTGGGGAAAAAAAAAAAAAAAAAGCTCCCTTTGGAAGCACATGAAGTCCCATTTATGCTATGAAGATCTCTTATGTGGCTGGGTGAAACAGCAGGGAGTAGGACTTGATGACCTAAGTCACCTCTTTCAGTCTTATATTTCTGCAGTGGGACTGGCAGATGCCCACACAGGGAAATATGTGGGACAGTTTCCCTGCATTTGTAAAGTTATGATTGCAGCCTTGAAATAGCTACTTGAAAAAAAAATTCTTTTCACTGATGGTTCAAAAGATCTCTCCTTCTGCACAACCCAACTGCTTGAACTGTATTCCATGAATACTCACTTATGTAACTGCACCTCTAAACAGTCTACTCTTAGAAGAGTTATTTGCAATGAATTACAAGGCTCTCCCCTCCTCCTTACGCTTCCTCCTTGAAGTAGCTTATGCAGAAACTAGTTGGTAATCTTCCCTTACTAACGTCCCAATGGAAGAGTATACTCACTACTGAGTAGTCAATACCTTTACTTATAAAGTCTTAATTAGCGTCTCTATTTTTGAAATGTAATTGAAATTGAATTTTTATCTAAGATGGAAGATGTTTCTTGCTGCAACATGAAAAGTTATCATGAGGGTCTCCTTGTCACTTTTAGGACACAAATACATCCACACACACAAGTGGGTGAATTCATAGATACTTTTTTTTTTTTTACCCCAACTCCTGTTTCATTCAGTTAGAAGAGTTCAAAGTAGTCTCTGCTTTTGTCTGCTTCCAATATCTTGTTTGCCTGCAGCAGGCCTTGCTTTCCTTTTTCCAGATGTCATAGTTTCTCTACATTTGAGTTAAACACAAACAAGCATGCTGAAGCACATCTATTATTTCAACTGACAATATCAAAAGTAATAAATATTTTCCAAATTATTTTTGCAGTAATAAAATAATTCACATTCTCACGGCTGAGGATGTACACCCCTGGTGGTATCACACTCTAGGTACTCTTTTTGTCTATCTTGTCCCCTTTTTTTGACTATTGTTCTACACTTAGCTTCAGCAAACTTCTTAATGTATGCTTAACTCTCCTCGCAGAGTCGTCCTTTATTTTAATTCACAGCACTCCCAGTTCACATATTTTCAATTATACAATATACAATATTTTGGGCCCCCTGTACTGAACTTGAGGTAGCAGATTTCAACAATGCCTTCTGGAGAACATCCCTAACGTATCAGGTTACATGATGGAAGAAATATGCCAATTCCCCCAAATGAGAGGAAAAAGCTAAACAAAACACACAGATGTATCATTTCACAAGGCTTGTATGAACACAAAGCTTGCTGCCATGGACTTGCTTTTCCCCTCAGATATGGCCTCCTTGTGCAACTAAATTTTTTGCCCTAGCACATTCTTAAGACCTTCTGTATTTGTATAGGATTTCTGGTTCTATGACAGTTTGACTTAATAGTCAGCTGAAACCTGGAAATCCTGGCCGTGACCAGAGCATTCTGGAGCTGTATAAGACATGCCCAGTAAATTAATAACTTCATCCTGAAGCAGCTGAATTTACTGCTCATGTAAAGCCCAAGTAGACCATTCAAAGTAGACCAACACTCACAGAAATATGGGAGCCTTCATACAAATCCACCATGCAGCCACAAATCCCCTTTTTAAAGAAAAACAATGGAATGTTTTGAAACCATTGACTTTGAAGAATTCAAAGTAGCAAATTTCAGCATTCATGTAACTATGTGCAAGGTTTGAGGCTTAGACTGTAAGGTCTTTCAGGCAATGACTATTACTTATTAGGAGCCTGCAAAATAGCATTCTGGGAATGTGAACCAACAGCTAGGCCTCCTAGATGCTAACTCAGTATGGCTAAATGTGTTTTACATGATGCATAACTTGGCACATCAGCGATGCATATACATTCAATTACTATTTTTGACTCAGATCTCTTCTCAGGAGGTTCCACAGCCTGCGGAAAGGCTAACTAGCATCCAGAAGTTTACATGCAGAGCAGTTAAAACTGCAGAGATTGCTTATGTGAAGTTAGTTGTTTTCAGCAATAATGAATTCAAATGTGATTGAATTGGGAAGTTTTGCTGGAATCAAATATATCAGCTTCAGAGGATATAGTGATATATTCAAATACATTTGCCCGCTGCATCATACTCAAATAATCTTACCATCAAAAAAACAAAATTATTTTTTTCAAATAATCCAAACCAGTTATTTTTCAATGACATAAACCTCCTGGTAATACTTTTGTACAATAAACATTTACAGAATAATTTTCACTTACTTCCACTCACAATTACAAAGCTTTTTGCACAGTTTATGTTAACTGACTTTGGTTTGTTTTAAGGATATATTAGAATCATAGAATCACTATGGTTGGAAAGGACCTCTAGGATATTTGGGCAGTTGAAAACAAAACTAAAATTAGTTAACTGAAGTGTTTGACAGGAAACTGATACGAAAACCAAAAAACTGTAGATAATAATAATAAGGAACAACTTATTTTTATTATCTGAGTGCAAAAATGAATGGTAAAAAACTCATAACACCCAACTACACATTCCATGAACAATCACATCATGGATACAGTTCCCAGGAGGTCAATGGGAGCTAAAGAAAAGCACGTATTCCCCCAGCCATTGTGCAGCACTATAATTTCTCCCAATTTTGGTGGAACTCAAAGTTCCCTAAGGTTGCCTTGTCAGTTATCCCTTAAAAACTTTTTTTGGAGGAGAACAAAACCAAAACCTCTTCTGAAACTGCTAAAAACACTGGTGATTTAAAAAGAAAATCTTGGCACCAGACAGACCAAAAGAAGAAGCATATAATATAAAGAACACAGATCATTCAGACTTGCAGCTAAACTTCACTTTGTCACCTCTACCTCCCTCCAATTTTTCAATTACAAACCTGACAATTCCCTCATTTCTGGAAGAAAATATGTTTACTTCTTTTTTGTTTACTTTGGGAAAACACAACAAAAACTTCCCCTAGTTTCAAAACATGTTGCTTTTTGTTCCAGTGAGACATTTTAAAAACTTCCTCAAAAAAATATTTGAAGCTTCACAACTTCTAAATCAGTATGTCCAACCTGAGACAAGCATCTATGTTCATCTCTTATGCATACAAAGTCAATTCAGTCAAACATAGGTCAAAATGAAACAAAAATTATAGATTTGTGTTTTTATTTCATGACATTACAAACTTATAATTAGATTTGTTAAATCTTGTTTGTTTACTGTGAAATATTCTTCATCGATGATTACTATTAGATTATTCTGAAAAATGTTCATATAGCACGTTTTGCAGCGTATTTCAGAAAAAGTTAAAAATAGTATCTTCTGGGATTTTTGGCACTGCTTATTTCCCGAATTGGAAAGTCAGTTACGTACACAGCCATAGGGCAGGACACATAAACATCTTCAGAAACCATATAGAAAATATACACAGTCTTCCTATTGCCAGATGGGCAGTTTAATTTTATTTTCCTGGAATCAGGTGTTAGACTATTGCTCCCTCCCTCCCCCCTTTTAAGTCTAGTTACTCAGAGTGCAGCTAAACTTGTCTTAGGAGAAATACTGCAATGTTACTGAAGGATTTATTTATTTACTTTAAATGTTAGTATCTCATTCACTTGTGAGGCATTTCTGAGAGTAGACTTAAGCTTGTTTTAAGGTTACCAAATCACAGCTGCCTCTATTTCTTCCCAATGGTACCAACTCACCGTTTTGAAGTTTTTTTTCCTCTCCATTCCCCTGGTTCTCACCCAGAGCCCCTTCCCACAGGCCTGGCATACTCTAGGTAGAAGGAATCTCCCACATACAGCAGCTCCTCGTCCAGACACGCTTCACCCAGGGTAGGAAATAACCCTCGCTGGTAGCAAACCCCTACCTGCTCCCCCGCTACTCACCGACACCACCTCCCAGGGCTGCAGCGAGGCGTTCCCGGCCCTCAGGAGGCCGAACCAGGAGCACTCACCTGTAGCACCGTTAATAGGCGACCCCCGCACGGCGCTGCGAGTCCCCCTGTCCCTCACCAGCCCTTCCCCAATGACAGGCCCTCACCAAAGCCGCTGCTGCCTCAGGAGCCGGGGGTAGGCCCCTGCCTTCCCGGGCGGAGAAAGGAGAGGCAACCGCGAGGTGAGGAGAAGAGAATGGCGGGGCAGACGCGGCTCCCCTCCCGCCGGGCGGCCCAGCACCTGCCTCCCGCCGGGTGACGAGCAGCTGGCAAAAGTCTTCACCGAGGGCCGCCTCAAACGCGTTTCGAGCACCTCCTCCTGCAGCCACGGCGCCATTTTGGGACGCTGGAAGGCGATGTCTATGGCAACCAGGAAGAGGCGGACATCACGCGGGGTCACCGGAGGCCCAGCCCCCTCTTAAAGGAGCAGGGCTAGTAATAACGCGGTGGCCGGGCAGGGTCTTCGCCTCCGCCACGGGCAGAGCCGCGCTCCCCCGCCAGCTCCACCTCCCTCCCGAGCCCCCCGCCCGCACCCGAGGGGAGACGCTCGCACGGACCCAGGGGTGACGACCCCGGCGGAGGGATACTGACCGCCGTACATCGACCCCGCTGAGCGCAGGCAGCGGGCCGCGCACACGGCTGCAGTGGGGGCTGCGTGGGGGGCGGCAGCCGGGGCAGGGGCCGCCCGTCGGCCTGGGGGGCGCGCAGGCCCCGACGGGGCCCCGGCGCCGGGAGAAAGTAGTCCCCCAGCCTCCCCCTCGCGCCGCTGGAAGGGGTTCGGCGGAGGAGGCGGCGGACGAGGCGCTGCTCGGTGCTGCGGCTTCAGCTGATAATTGAAGGGAAGAGAGGCGGCTGCTGCCGGAGGAGGAGAGGCACGGAGCGTCTGCGGAGGCCGCATCGGGACAAACTAGGTACCCGCGGCCCATCTGCTCTTTCGGGGGTACTGTGGGGGTGGAGGGCGGTGTGGCGCTGGGCCCCTCGGCAGCCGCCGGGCCGGGCCTGTTGTGTCATCCCCGGCATTAGCCGAGCTGCCCTTCCTGGCGGCCCGGGGCAGGGGGAGGGGAGCAGCGCCATCCCGGAGCATTGTTGCGGTTAGGGCGGGGGGGGGTGGGGGGGGGGGGGGGAGAGAGGAGGACGACGCGATGTCGCGCTGGTGAGTGTGTAATGGGGTGAGGGGAGGGGGTCCTCGCTGGGGAGGGAAGGGGTGGAAACGGAGCTGACAAAATGGCCAGGTAGTCCCTGGAGCCCGCTCTGGGGACATCTCCTTTCCCCTGGCGCCGGGCAGGGCTGCCCCGCCGCCTCGCCTCCCCCGGGCCGCCGGGCGTGGGGGGAGCGCGGCCTCCCCTCCGCGGGCCCTGGGCAGCTGCCGATACAAAAGGGCAGTGTCAGTGTTGACACTGCCGTACCGATGTGTGTGCCCGGCCCTGTTCTCCCTCCCCCACTTCCCTTGGCCCCTTTTTCCCCAAGGGCTCGCTCTTTCCTATTTTTTTTGTCTTTTTTTCCAGATAGTTTGCCTGTTTCCCCCCCCTCCCCGAAGGAGCTATCGAATATCTTACAGGAAAAAATAACAACTCCCCTTTCCTTTCCCTCTGCCCGGCTGGGTAAAAATGCTAAATAATCGGACGACGTCCATATTTCACAGGCTTTTTTTGGGGGAGGAAGAAGGTGGGAAGGGAACGGAGGCGCCTGCAGGGTCGGAGCCACCATGCTGGCTGCCCACAGGAGGGGTTATTTTCGCAGTTGATGTTTTAGAGCTGATGTTTTGTTGCTTTCAGTCAAGCAGCAAGTTGCCTGGTCCTCGCCTTTGCTTGCATAATGCGTCGTACTTGGAGGCTGATCAAACGTCGGGTGCTGCCTTTCCTGCCCGGCTCTGCCTCCGGCCCTTCCCGGGGGGGCTGGGGGCCGGAGGAGTTCGGAGGTTCCGGTAGCACCGAGGCCAGCCGCCTCCCAGTAGCTGCCCCGGGTGTCTGGGGCTGGGAAACAAACCGACACCGGGGCTCTGGCCAGACCTGTAGGCCCGTCTTCCTGCTGTTCAACTTTTTTATTGTTCCCCCTTCCCTCCCCCCCCCAGTGCACTGGTTCTCACAGCCAGGGGTTTTCACAGCACGGGAGTCCGAAAGTCTAGACTGTGAACCGGAAAATAATAAGGGGAAGAATGGAAAGTTATGTCAAGGGCTTTGGGGGAAAAACATCGACGTGTGGAACAAAGGTCCTGCCTGTACCGGGAGCGAGGCCTGCCTGTGAGGCCTGACTGTGTCGCATTTACACACAGGCAAGGAAGGAGTGCTTGCTGCTGGCCTGAATTTATTCCGTGAGCCTGGTGTGCAACTTGGGAACGTTTTTAGAGTGCGCGCAGGTTGTTCTGAGGGTGGTTTTATTAGGTGCAGCAATCCAGTAATAATTTTCATTTTAAATATTTTTTCCAAAAGCCTGTTTAGTGTGTCTTGGTTTTTTTTGTGTTTTTTTTTTTTTTTTTTTTTTAATCTCGTTCAGAGATAATGTTAATCTAGAGGTTCTAACACCATAACACAGAACTTTACTCGAACGGGGTAACTTCCACAGTTTATGTATTGTGTGTATCATCAATATTGAGCTTCCTGGGGCTTTAGAGGCTGTGAGAAAGAGGAGTTGAGAAGTTACCACCTGACAAATATGAAGTACATCCTTCATAATGAGAAAGAAGAGGAATTCTAGTGACTTAAATGAATTTTACAAGCTTTTAGTAGGGGAACTGTTACTGTGGGTGTACTTTCTTTGTGAGACTTCAAAAGCTAGCAAGCATTGCTGTGATTACTTGTGTTTATCTCTGGTATATTCTCCTCTCTCCAGTTCTCTCCCTTCCCTCCCACCCCGAAGCCTAGACTTCTAATGGTACGGGGGGGGGGGGTGTTGGTATTTGGTTCTGCTTAAACAGATTTGTGAGGTTTTTAAGTTTTTCATCATGCTAAAAGTTTTAAAATATATTTTATTTTTTATATGTATATAAAAATATGCATAACGAACATAAAAGCATGACTTGGAAAATAACTGTGTACCTCTTTATTGGTTTAGAAGCCTATTTAATAAATATTGATAGGGATGAAATATATCCATGAAAATATTGACATTTTTCAGTTTTTGTAGCTAGTATTTTAACAATTATTGTTATATTTGAACTGAGAAGTTAAAAAGCAGTCTTTTGGTGAGTAAATTCTATAAATAACACTTCTAGTTTTCAGAAACATACATGCTTTTAACTTGTAATCATTTCTATTTGTAAAATGTAGCTGACTGTGAATGGCTCAGTTCTGTATATATGTTGGTGTTGATCTTAAAATGGAAGAGTATTTTTTTAGTTTTTATTGTTTAGTGTATCCTGTTGTGGTAGAAATATAGGTAATTTCCCCCCCCCTCCCCCCCCAGGATTTCACTGAAAAAATTGGGAGTAGTAAGCTTGAATGGACAACTTCAGGTCTGAGTCTTCTTCAGTGTCCAGATGGCTCCATAGGTAGGAGCCTAAACAGGTCTTAGCTGTTAGTAGAAAAATTGTAGGTCATCCACAGTGTGGCATTACTACTTACTAATATAGCAGATCTACTTCAGTAGGAGTGCCGACCTGTTGAGTAAGAGGCTTATGAAAATGGATTCTTTTGATGTCTTGCAAGAGTTCTTCAGGCCAAAGTGACCATTAGGGAAACAACCGGTATCTTCCCAGTATATGAATAATCAGAACTGTCATTCGCAATCGGGAATCATGCACAAGTTAATTTTTTTTAATTTTCCTTTTTATATTGCACTTCGACTGTATTCAAACCCAGAATGCAAATATTACAGAAAAAAAATGTAATGAAAACTTACTTTTATAAAATCATTCCTAGGTTTGAGGCCCAAAGCTATAGGCACCAAAGACGTAGTCCTGCAGCAGTTTAGCAAAAATGTAATACAGTTGACTTCAATGTTATGAATGAAGTCATGATGGATTTTTCTGTGGGTCCTTATGTCACTGATAAGTACAGTTACTTACTTTGAGACAATCCAGGAAGATAACCTGACTAAATTACTTTTGTTTCTATGCAAAGAAGCTGAAGCATGAGTAGGAAAGTTATTGTTTGACTAATCTACATGTTTGTACTTAATTTACAGCATAAGTGAATCTCAGAACGATCTATGTTAATCTTGTGTTTATAGGCCATGCTGTATTTTCTAACTAGTTAATTAGTAAGCATCATGTAGAACACTTCAGATCACAGGTCTGTCTTCTGTCACACTGAGACTAAATTATTGTGACAAAGTGTAATCAAATTCCCAATTTGTACAGCATGGTGTGCTATAACATTGTCAAAAACTTAACCTGGAATGTTTCTGGGATCTCCCATTGGCCTGTTGAATGATCTGTGTCCTGTTTATCACCTGTCAAATTAGTAACACTCCCTATAAAACACTTTGTGGACTCCATGACATTCTTAATAGTGGAAACTTTTCATCAAGCTGTCACTGCCCTGTTCAGTATTGGCTCTGAAGGTTAGTAGTACATCTGAATTTTTTGGTACGGTAACAGATTACCTTTGGGTCAGTCGGTTTATTTTTCTGAAGAAGTAATACTTAATTTGAATTTGCTCTTAATATTTTAATCTATATATGGTATCATAGCAGATTTATGGCAGTATATGAACCAACTTCTTGCTGAGCATTTTCATAACTAAGTTTTAATTCAGGACATGAGATTGGTAACTGCAAAACAAAGTCTCTTGAAATTTTTTTTTTTATCCTCCTGGTGTTTTTTCAATGTATATGAAATGTGTTTCTCAAGGAGCAAAACTATTTTCAGACTTCTTGACAGAGTACTTGTATGTAGCTGCTTATTTCAGGATGTCTTTTTTTAACAAAGTGTTTAAAGCATGAATTCGGCAATCTTTGGTAAATAAAAAAATTGTAGCTGCATATGATATTAAGTGTACAGTCAGTGTGAAATACAGCACTTAGTCAACTCACTTCTCCATTGCACGCTTTCAGATACCAGTGATGGTTACTTTAGTGCGAAGATTGGTTTTGAAGAGCAATTGTTCTCCTAATCCTGCCATGTGATGAATTTTTTCTCATCAAGTTGGTAGAATCTGTGTGAATACGCAGTCATATTCTCCTTTAATTCTGTCTGGCAGCCAGAGTTCGAGCACACATAAGCAATCTGTTTACTCTTGCTGTCTAGAATAAGACTTGTCTTGCAGTGTACTGACGGTTGCCAGTCTTAATTGACTCGTGAACATACTCAGTATAAATATGGCAGAAAACTGCCATGTATGAGAGCAATAGATAGTCAACCTTTGAAGTGAAGACTTTTATATAGGGAAAAACTGGATAAGTTGGGTGTATATCAACAGAGTTAATCACAGTGATCTAATACTGGACTTCAATATTGAAGATGCATGAGAAATACTAGCAGTGTTGTTCAAGCCATAGTTGCCTTGAGTTACTCCAAAAAAGCCTCTCTTGCCGTGATTCGTAGAGTAAACCAGTTTGGAAAGGTCCTCTGGAGATCACTTGGCCCTGCTCACCACTTGACTTTATCTACTCTTGAATAAGTAGTTTTTCATTGGTCACTGTACTGATAAAATAGCTCTATCTTCTTGACTGACAAGAAAGAAAAAAAAAAAAACCAAAACCAAACTGACAAGCCTACAAAGGTATGTGTGGAGAGGAAACTAGAAGGATTCTATAATGTGTAGCAGTACAATGCTGTCTCATGGAGAAGGGGGAATATCACAGTTTCTCAGTGTTTTCTGAGTGGATTGGTCTGCTTTGTGATGGTGCCCATAAAAAAGTGTGCATGCTGAACTGCTGAGATTTGACCTTCTTAAAAGGTATGAAAGGGTCTGAGTCATCTCCTGGAATGTGAACCTTGAGTTGTAGGGAGCAATTGATATTTCAAAATGGAAGCTGAGTTCCCTGGTACTTCCTGAACAAGAAGGCTTTTTTTTAAGATCCGAAAGGCAAGGTATGTTTCATGTTTACTCTGCTTTCAGAGTAACTTGTTACTGACAACCCTTGTTTTATTGCACAACATCCAAATCAGTAAACTTAGGGTAAAGAAGGGCAACTACTTGCTAGACTTTTGCAAAGGTGGAAATGTTTATTTTCTGATGTACATGTGTTATTTGGGGACAAAGGTGTTAAGTTTTCAGAAGGCTGTCTCTGGTCATGAGATGGGCATTAGACTCAGTACCAGCAATGTGCATCTCCTTCAGATTTGTGGCTGACTACTGTTGTGTGTTTAAAGCATGGTTAATGTAAATTGTTACTAATGCAGAGCAGTAACCGTAATGAAGAATTTTTACTTTGATTGATTTTTTTTTTTTTTTTAAGGGTAGTTCCTAAAGGTAAAACCATTAGGAGAAACAGGCCTGAGACAAACCTTTGTAAGTAATCTGGTACATACTTAAGCTCCAAGGGAACTTGGTCTAGTCTTATTCTGCCTTTGCTTTTAGAGAGCTTGCATGCTGTTTTCTTCTCCCCATCTTCCTCCATGTGTAAATTTTGTCTTATTTGCTTTGTTGTGGTTTGTCTTACCCACTCTGGGTAGGAACAATTATCTTCTGTCTGTATTGTGGACTTTTATGTGCTTGAAGTATGTTCTGTACCTCTTCTCTTAGTCCAGGACTGCTTAGATATAAAAGTAGAAGTACAGGTAAACAAAAGTGGAAATGTGGAAATCAAAAATACATTTTTATCTAGTGTCTTAGTGGAAGACATTAAATTTTTAGGAGCAAAATAAATGAGTTCAGGCACCAAAAAATACAAGATGTAAACAATGCATAGTAACACTAGTAATGGTGGACTTCAACATTGGAGCATCTCCCCTATGAGGAAAGGCTGAGAGAGCTGGGACTCTTTAGCCTGGAGAAGAGAAGGCTGAGGGGTGATTTAATTAATGCTTATAAATACCTAAAGGGTGGGTTTAGGGAGGATGGAGCCAGACTCTTTTCAGTGGTTCCCGGTGACAGGACGAGGGGTAATGGGCACAATCTGGAACATAGGAGGTTCCATTTAAATATGAGGAAGAACTTTTTTTCAGTGAGGGTGACAGAGCACTGGCACAGGCTGCCCAGAGAGGTTGTGGAGTCTCCTTCTCTGGAGATTTTCAAGACTCGCCTGGATGCAGTCCTGAGAGATGTGCTCTAGGGGATCCTGCTTTTAAGCAGGAGAGTTGGACTAGATGATCTCTGGAGGTCCCTTCCAACTGTGAATATTCCGTGATTTCATGATCCTTTGTGCCTGCCTCCCTCCCACTTCGCCTCTTGCCCCAGAGAGAAGGAAAAAGAAGCACACCCCCTGCCCCTACAATCAAGGTACTTGTGTTCAATGTCCTTGATACTGGTATAATGATTAGATGCTTAACCCCTGGAGTTAGTGAGGAGAAGTTCTCTTTACATCGTGTATCTTTGTAGAATATGAGCCTTTGGTAGATGTCTGTTTTTGGACAAGATAATATTGTAAGATGTGGTTAATATCAGGGGTAGAAGATGGCATCTTATCCCTGTTAATAATGTTCTGTCTTCTACTGTCAAATCCCTTATGTAGTTAGCTTATTCAGTATAGAGAGCATCCCTTCCTGGAAGGTGTGTGCAGTGTAACTGAACCTTCTTATCACAGGTGAGATGTGGCTTTGCATTTAAAGAGAACTAATGAAAGTAACTGAAGGTGCGTATTAATAGGCTGTATGCTGAATGCAAACTTGGAACTCTGCCTGCCTTAGAGTGAATGTTCTCTTCCTCTTTATTTTGAGGATATACTCCATCAGAATCAATTTTTTGGTCTTTGCAGTTCTTCCAGTTATAATAGCTTGGTGAACTGATCTGTTGTGAGGGGGTGAGGGGAAGGTGGGAAATGGCCAACTTGAACTAGGGCATGCAGATAGCCAACATCTGTGTGAATAAGCCTGAGTGAATAGCACCTGAGAAGAAGCTACAATAGCTAGGTTTCAGATATTTGGGTAGCCAAAATAAATGGATTCAAGTAATGGAAGGGGCAGGAGTACTATTGGTGTACACAAAAATGCAACTTGAAGTTAATTAGAAAATTCTTGGAGAAAACACCTTTTCAACTAATCTTATTAAAAAAAGTGTCGAAAGCTGCGTAACTTTGCCAAACTTTACGCTGGGTTTCCAAGTGTTAAGAGTTGTGTTTTAAAGACCTTCTGCAGTCTATTCAGCAGTCTTTTTCACATTTATGTAATGACAATGCATCTTGCCAAACCTTACTCTGGTAGTATTCTGCCTGATTTATTTAGCAGATAGCTTTTGACAATAAAACACTGGTAATAAAAATGAAGGCCTCTGTTATACCATAAGATTATGGATTAAAGACATTAGTTTCATTCCCTTACTTTGTTACAGAAAGCTTGGCAGAAGAACAAATATTTCTTTGCCAAAAATAAGATAGCAAATATGCTTTCTTTGAGTTTCTTGTATGACAGTTTTTAAGTTGATATAGTTCTGCTGCATACTCTCTCATTTACGTCAAGTATTTGTAGGCTTGCAACTGAACATAGCCGTGTTTTATACTAGTCTCCTGACAAGAAGACTCCAGCTCAAACTTTCATCAGCACTTTGTAACTAGAATTGGAAGAAGCATTGTTAAGAGAAATGCTGTTGCACACCTCAATCTACAAATTTTAATACTCTGTGGAGAGAGTGGAAACTGACCTTTCTTCAGGTTAGCTGTGGAGAGATGAATTTTGTGGAATTCATTATGTGAAGGAGTGGTACCGCTTAAATGCCTTTCCTTAATGTGTAAATACTCGAGCCCTGTGGTCACGGTAGTAAGGATGGGATTTTTTTTCTTTCTTTTATTAGCTTAGAGGTTCTTGACATACTGCTGAAACTGAACTGGAGTTAGAACAGAATGGCCACTGACAATTCTGACTTAACTGTGTGGTATGCAGATGAACACGAGTAAGCTTAGAACCTGAGAACTGTATATTTGGAAACTTGAGGTAAATACAAATGTAGTAATGAGTTAATTTTTGAGAGCACACTTAAAAAATATGATGTGTCCTATGAGACTGCACTGAAGAGACAAGCAAAGTAATCTTGATCCATCACTTTCAAAATACAATGCAATGAACTCGCTTGTTGCTCTTCTTTATCACTTCCAGAGGTTGTCTGGAGTAAAGTGTGTTTGCTGGGTGCATCAGACTTTTTTTTTTTTTCTGTCACAGACTTTGCCAAAAGCTGTTAAAACTATTCTTGTAGTTTAAAGTAGATTCCTACTAGGTAACCGAAGTAAATGGATAAACTTCATGTAGTTGATCGTTGGTTTTCAAAACTCTTCATCTATTTTGTTCATATGAAGTCTGACTTTCTATTGGATTGAGATCTTATGCTTAAATTCTAACTATGCTTCCTGCTGGAAACACCGGTAGTGTCTCCTGAACCGCTTTGTCAACTCCCTCAACCTGTTGTTAGCAGTCTGACTCTGCTAAACTAGTGTTGCTTCTGTGGTATTTGTTTCGTTGATGCAGTTTCAGTCACTTGGAATTACTGGAAACCCTATTAGGTCTCACCTGTACTATTAATGCAATTAATTTTAATCTTGTTTTAGGGGTGTTGGAGCATTTTAAGAATGTAATCAGAAGTAAGCCAAGTAGGTTGCTGTGCATCACAAATTCGCTTAATGTTTTTTACTCTGAAAGCTGTTCCACTTCAACTAAGAGGTGATTTCTCCCTTACAGATTTTTAGATTTGCAATATTTTCCTTCAACAAAATTATGTCAGGCTGTTTGGAAAGTCAGCTCAGTAAGATGACAAATCGGAACTAGATAGGAGGTGTTACTGTTAATTGATCTTACAACAGAATTAAATTAGTATTTTGATCTGTTCTGTATCCCATTCTGAAATACTAGTTGTTTTGAATGCTGTTAACTCAATTACAAAATCTGTTACGCTTTTGTAATGTTTCTATGTTTTCATCTGCTAGTTCTACATGGAGCTCTTTCAAAAAAAAAAAAAAAAAAATCAAGTAGCTGGTTTGGTTTTCTGAGTATATCAACTTTGGCATATTCTTCCCCCCCCCCCCCCCCCCCCCCCCCCGAAACACACATTTGGGAGATATCAAACGTGAACATATGGGCACAGAGTGACACAGCAATAGAAGGATCAAGCTGGATAAACAACCTCTGCATGGAATAACCCTATCCAAAAGTGTGGTGTATGGTTTGTGGTTTTTTATTTTTAAATCCTAGAACTCACTGCTTACTGCAGTAACTTGCTTTGTGGAGAGCTATATATATTCTGCCTCTCCCCCTCTGTCCCAGCAGGAGGTGTGGGGACACGTTTTTGTTTTTTTTTTTTTTTTTGTCACAATAGAGTTTCAGTGGTAGGCACCACAGAACAGAATAAGAAAAGCTTCACAAACTGCAGATAATATAGGTTTGCTTCCTTGCAGTGTCTTCCCTCACTTCTTTTACCTGCTGGGAAATAATGGGTGTTCTGATAACAAGAATGGTGTTCCAGTTACTTCCTTAGCAAGAAGATCAAAGTGGGGGTCCTAGCCTTTTCTTGGAACTGAGCCTTTAAAGTACTTTTTGTACATGAGCATCTCAGTCCTGAGCAACACGAGCCTCTCATCTCTCTATTGGCCTAGTAGAAGAACAGGACTTGATATTTGTCAGTTGTCTGTAAAGACAGTGAAGCACTACTATCTAGGAATAAGCTTAGAAAGACATATCTTAATGTCAAAAGTGTGATCTACTAGTATTGTTGGTATATCACTTAAATCTCTAACTTACAACCATCTAAAAAGCAGCTAAGTGCATGCATTTGGTCTTGTTTTCAGACTTTTTTTAATTCTTTAGTCCTCCTGGGAGATCCTTTCAGCATGTTGTTTCTTGAAATTTCAGATCCTCTAATTTCCAGCCTGAAAGTTTCTCATAACTGTTTTGCTTGCTAACTGTATCAGTGCTGTCCTCTCCTTTTAAGTAATTTTCTTCTCTTGGTGTTTTACCCTTGGCACTTAAAGAAAGCATTTATAACCTTATTGTTACCAGGCTAAAGAATACAGGCTTTTAGTCACCTCCTGTAAGAGTACTTTTCTGTTCTTTCAGCTGGAATTCATCTCTCTTTACCAAGGCCAACTCTGACAGGATAGAGTGTTCCAGATAAAAACTTTGTGTACAAAAGCACTGGAGAAGTCTCACTTTGTAATGGTATATCTACCTAAGGATTTGTTCCTCCTCCACCCCCCAACCCCCCACCCCTTCCCCTCTAGTATTGCTGAGTAGCTGGAACATGTAGTCACTAATGCTTATGTCAACTGACAAGGGCTTGATTTATAGCAAAACTTCTTGGTTTTAGTGCTGGGATATGGGATCTCCATGCTGCTTTGTATTATTGTATTTCATAGCATTGCAAGTGTCTCATTAGAATAATTTACTGTTCTATATTTTGACACTTGCTACTTTGAGGGAGGAAAGGGGGAGAGGATAGTGAATCTTGTAAGTTTTTACAGTTTTGGAAAAAAAGAGTTTTGAGGGAAGACCTCTGGCTTTAGATAACTGTATTATCTGGGTAGTTACATTGAAATAAGTAAGGCTGTAACAAGAATAAAGCTTTGGCCTTGTTACGTAGTTTATTTCAATGGGTAGTAGTCTGTTCATCATTACAGATACTTTCTGCTAAACTCATATGGTGATGTGTTCTATTTGGATGCTACTTGACAGCAATTGATTGTTTAAATAGTTTTGGGTTTAACAAAACAGAAATAAGATAATGAATGATCATTATTATTTTGGTAAGCCTGAAAATGGCAGCAAGTTCTGCCATCAAAAAAATCTTTTACTTCTGGAATCTACTGGTGTCCTGTCATTTTTGAATTAGGGTTTGAAGATTTAATTCCATCACAAGTTTAAGATTATTGCCTGCCTTCAAGTGTTACAAATGTTTAAGGGACCTATAGCTTACGGAAACTGTCATTTCCAACCGTTTTTCTCAGCGTTGGGCCTCTGCATATTCACAGTAGCTGTGAATATTTCAAGTCCAGCTATGCCTAAAAGATGGAAGTACTTCAGACTGCTGTAGTGTTTGCTGTAGCACAGCTTTGGAACTGACAGGGGTGGAAGGCTGTTGTTTAATAGTTCTCATCAAAGAGTACTTGTACTCTTTTGCTAAACTCTGGTTCAGTGAGTATGTCTATCTACATACCTTCACAGAGTAAACAAATAAAATTTCATGGCACTACTGATACACAGCAGGAAGGTAGCCTGTCCTGTGAGAAGTACTGGAAAGAACCAGGTTTATATCTTAGTTTCTCTCTTTCTTTGTAGAGGTCTTCCAAATCCTGTAAGTACTGTAACACTAATGGGATCTCTTTTTAAATAGTAGTTTGTTTTTTCTTTCTTTCTTTCTTTATTTTATTTTCTATATTTATTTATAAAGCAATGGGACAATTATTCCTTACTGTGTTTTTGAATCCCTTCTGATTGGAGTACTTTATGTGCCTGACTTCTAGCTTAGAATATCTTGTTGCCAGCTAAAGGCTTAAAAGTGCAAAAGTATGTGTAAAAAAGTATGTGACTCCAGCTGTATTGTAAATGTTACAGCTATACCATGAAAGGTAGTTGCTCCCATGGGTATCTCTATGCTTAGTTACCCTAAGCAAAGGTGTTTTAAAGATGTTAACTTGACATCCTTAAACTTTGAACAGCTGAGGCAAGGAATTAAAAAACCTGGAGTTTTGTGCTCATTGGCTCTTGAATGCTGCTCTGAGATCATTGAGTGTGACAAGTAGAGAAGATGCAAACTACTGTTTCCTCTGATTCTCAGATCACTTGTGTGAGACATAGCTGAATTTGGGCTTGTAAGCCCCTGTCTTTGCATTATGTACATTATCTAACTTGTTAAAAAAGACTTCTTCAGAAGGGTTTGGTCTTTCTGTTGACAATATCAAAAGCAGAAAGTGACTACTGTGAGTCCAGACCTCTGAAAACCAAAAAAACCACCCCTGAAACATTCAGACTTAGGCAATTGTTTAATGTAATACTGTCTTACGAGTATATACTAATGGCATATGCTGTCCTTGATATTTGAAACTACAACACAGACTGCTGATTTAAAAAGTCAGTATCAGAAGCTTTATACCCTCCACTTCCAAATTAGTCAAAATAGACACTAAATAGGAAATAGTTGAAACTGCTTCTTAATAGATGCTGCAAGTTTAGTGAGCAATGTTTTCAAACTTTAATTTTCAGTTCTGTGAAAGAAGTTTGTGCTGGACAGAGCAGACTGTTTTCAAATTGCAGTACACAGTATCTATGTCCTGAAGCTGTTCTGCTAGGGGAGCCTTTGAATACAAAGAAAACATACAAATACAGTTTGAAAAGCATAGAAGGAAGACCCAAAGTTAATACAATTAGTTCAACATCTTTGGTAGCTAATGGGGGTTGGAGGTGCTAGGAAATAATTGATAGGAGAAAAGATTTCTTTCAAAGACTTGAAAGTGGGGAAATAGAGGTAGTAAAGATACTGTGATTACTAGAATACTTCATTGCTCATTAATCTTACCTAGCATGGGGAGGTGCGTGCTCCTAGCTGAGTGTCTTTGACTAGCAAAACTGATGTAGGATTAAGAGAGGCTGCAGCCTTTATGAAATACCTACATTTTGGTTTTGATATGATAAGATACTGTGCAAAAGGGAGGGAAGGAAGAAACTCTGCTCGCTTCTGGGCCTACAGGTATTTTCCCTCTTCTTTTGCAAGTCTGTCTACTTCATATTCCTTCTTTAATCTCTCCTTGAAGTCATGCCATTCCCTGTGTGGTTTTTTTACTCAAGCATTGTAGAGAGTTATTCTATCTTGCATTGGGATGAAGCTGCCCTCTCCAGTTAAATATACTTTTGTTTGTCATGTCTCCCTTACTAGTGCAATTCATTAAATGGCTTAAAATAAATAGTAAAGAGGATAACAGGCAGAATAGTTCTGAAGCTGTATGAGTGTCTTGTGGGTATTTTTTAAACAAAAAACAAAATGACAAGACATCTTGCATAGGAGTTCAGTTTGCTTCCAATTCAGTGTCATCGTAACAGCATGAGATTTTTTTCATGTTTGCAAAAATGTATTTCAGGAGTGTAGCAACATGGATGCGCAGCTTTATTCCAAAGTATTCTATCTTTGGTGTACATGACAAGTACTTAAAACAAACACTGTCTTCCTTTACTCTCTTCCAATCCTAGACCAGAATCAATATGTGGTGTTTGCAGGTGACAAGTTGTAGGTTTGCTCATAAGGCATAGCTGAGCATTAGTGTAGGATAAAAGGTCAGCCGTATAGGAGGCAACTTCCAAGTATTCTGGTTGGGTCACAGAGCAAATGGTGAGAACAAAGGCTTACCAAATCAACTATTGTAATGTCTAGTTACTTAATAATAATTTTGGGCCTAAGATAAGCTGTAGAAAGACTAAGTCTGGCATCCTGTTAAAAAGCATTTGAAAAAGCTCTAATGTTGAGATTTGCTCAAGTTCATCATCTTAACCCTTACTGTTCAGGTGCTTGGGACACTCATTTGCCATTCTCATACTTTGATTTCCGCATGTGCAATGCCTCATTCCCACAACCTCCTTTTATTTGTTGGATACTAAAAAGGTGTGTATGTGTGGAATGGAGTAGACAGTCTCATCAATGAAGTGTGCCATAAAGGTGTTTCATTCTTTCATAGGTCTTGGTACTCTGGCTTTTGACAGCTTTTTCCATGACTGTGAAGGTTGGAACCTTCCTAAAATGCAGTTGTGGAAGTTACTATTCTATGTTCTTCTGTGTAGTTACCATGAAGGAATAGCTCTGAGCACTGGAAAGTCCTGATCCTGTCAATGATGGGATCAGCTTAAAGACAGCTTAATCTTTAGTGTTTAACAGGTATTTCTTTGAGTGTGACTTCCTTTTTGTCAGCTTTACACAGAACTTCTGTTTCTCTATACAGATACTTGGTAGGTCATTTGGTTCATGATTTCGTACTAGGTACATGTCTTTAATTGTGCTTATGTCAGTAATTTGGTATGTGTATTGGAGCGCTCTCTTAATTATGTCACTGCAAGGTATAATGTCAATGTATAAACTGTTTTTCTTTGGTTGAGAAGATGTCTGTGGTGTATAATTCCAAGATGCATTGGTTTGAGCACTACTCAGTTCAGAGACCTTAAATGTGTTTCAGTCCCTTTGTTGTTGCAGTATCCTTGTGATAGCTGAAGATGCATATGCAGATCCAGTGCTGAGGAAGCCGGAAACTTAACCTGTTTTAATTGGATTTCTTCCTCAACGACTACAATTAAAGCTTTTCCCGGATTGTATCATGTGGCCCAGGAATCTTGCTATGTATTAGGCCTATGACCTTTTTTGTGTAGCATTTGGATAGAAGTCTCTGTTCAGGAGGATAGCATAACCTGCTTGACACAGTCTAGGAAAGGAAGCCTCAACATATATCAGCTTGAGTCAGTGCTAAGTATCAGTGATGAGAAAAACAAAGGAAAAGTCCTGAGATTCTCCTGATTTGTCCTAAACTTTTCTAAATTCTGTGAAATGACATTTGGAACGTATAAAAACTTGAAACCCATTTTAGTTAGGTGGATAATGGGTGAGCATTCCCCCTCCTCCTTTCCTTTTTAAATTATTTTTTTTAGCTTTAAAGTTTCTTTCCAAGACATGCCAGTATGAGTGAACAGGCTTCTCAAACTTTTGGCATTCCTGTATGTAAACTTGTTTCAAGCTGAATATTGTCAAAATGAAGACAGTCTCCTCCCTCTTTACCTTGTTCTCGAAATAGATCTATATAATGCCCTTACATCTGTCATCTTGGGTTTATCTGTGGCACTTGTCTAATCTGCTTTTACATGTCAACTTTTTTTGTTTCTTTTTTTCACTAGTGAGTTCTGTAAGGTCTAGTCTCTGGATTTCTTCATTCTAGTGGCTAGTAGTCTTATAGTTCTTTACTTTTTGGTTTCCACTTCTCCCCTGAATTGTCTAGAAGACTGTAGAGATCCTCTTATGTTAATTTAGACTTTGGGTGGCCAAACCATGTTTTACCAGCCACTGAGCTCACTAGGTCTCTTTAATTTAAGACAGCTTGCTAAAAGTTGATTAGGAACTTGGCAGGGCTCAAGCAACCTGCTGTGCTGCAGCTTGGGGCATGTATTGTTAACAGGCTCTGCAGGTAGGACATGGGTATGTACTATATCAGTATTTGTCTTGTGCTATTGCGCTTGATTTTACTTAAGGACTGTGTGTGTCAGATGCAGGTGAATGGCAGACTGCAAATAAGGCACCATCTCATCTATGAGGTTAGACTAGGGAAGAGGCTTGGTCTTGTAGCAGTACCTTCTGTATTGAATCTTGTAATGTTGAAGTAAGTGGAGCTATGCAGCTCAAGGCAGCTGTCGTTAATGATTGGGCAGGACAGACTTGGAGAAGATGATGATCTTGGGTACTTCTTGGTTCACTTGCATGACAATGCTTAAATCAAGCTTTTAGATTGAAATTTACACTAATCACTCAGCTGACTTTTTTCTTCAGTGGTAAAAAACGCCCCCTGCCTCAACTCTGCCACACGTTCACTTGGTCTTCCCTTGACCACCTACCTGCTAGTTTATCTTCATTTCTGGCAGTGTCACTGATCTGTACTTCATGAAAAATTCGGTGCTTTCATTGGTGTTGTCTCACAGAAGATAAAAGCTCCACATTCAAATTTGTTCCCTCTTCTGAAGAGAATGTTCTTCCTCAAGCTTGCCAGGCAGCATGGATTTTATATGTTAGTGAAAGCTTAAGCCACCACACAGATAGTGAATTTTGGCTCCTACTAAACAAGTTTATAGAGAAGCTGAAAATGAAGGACAGATGAGACTTCTATTGCTGGTGATGGCTTTGTTGGGAGTGTGCTATAAACAGAGAGGAATTCATGTCAATTTGCTCTGGGTACAAATAGCAGAGTTTTGGTCGGAATTTGGCTGCTGGAAAATGTTATTTTTCCCTTGGAGATACCAGTTGCTTTTTCTTAATTGACAAAAGGAAAAAAGAAATATTATTTCCATTGTTGCTTACAAGTTGGAACCACTGTATTAGCACCAGGTAGCAGAATTGCATACTGAAGTTATCAGTGTAAAACTTCTCTGTCTAGCAGCTTGTCAGTAACAGTAAGTTTAAGGTTCCTGTAGATGTGAAGTCAAGCTCTTGCTGTAGATTTGACGGAGAAATTTTGCTCTGACACAAGTGTACAGAAGAATAAACTTTGAACACACCTGTTCCTTGCATTTCCCTTCTCTTTCCCATTGCTGTGCTAAAAAGGAAAAAGATTTGTCAACAAAGAAAAGGTGGTTCAGTGTTCTGCAGCTAATGTTTGCTATATTTATATGTGCCTGTTCTCTTTGTGGTGTAACAAATCCTTCATGTTACTGAGATGGTTTAAATATCTCTGGGCATCTTCTGGAGCTGAGCTGTTGCTGGCTGACTTGCAGCTATCCAGATCAGACTGTTCTTTTACTGTGTATAGATTGATTCAGAAGTTTGTGTTCTTACGCTTTTGATAATCTTTATATTTGTGAGCAGAAAAAAAATTAACTGCTGTGGAATTGACTGAATTACACAACAAAACTGGTTGGTTTAGCTGGTTAAAATAATAAAAGAAAGTAGAGCTCTGAAGGCCAAGAAACTACAGGTGTTGTAAACATGAATATGTTTTCTTGAAGTGTTGAATCCTGGCATTCTGCCACTGAGCAAGCATTCCCTTCCTCCCTTAATGAATTCAGGTCAGACCATACAGCGATGGAAAACTTACATTGAACTAGTTTGGGCGTGTTACAAGCAGTGACGTGGAAATGTAACAAACTTGGTTTATTTGGAGAACAACTTAATTATTTGACTTTTTTTGTTGTTGTTGTTACAAGGGCAGATTCTTAGAATTAAGTTGTGATCTACCCTTGTAAATAAATGTTTTAAGAGGTGGTTTTTATAAAAAAACTCAATTCCTGATGCTCTAAAAAATGAGAGGAATAGTTGCTGTTGTCAACACTTCTAATTTCCAAAGATACAGAATTCTAAACTATAGAGAAGCAAAGGAATAAAATTAAATGCGTTCTGTTTTTCTTATCTTTTGGATGAAGATCGAAGGTCTGTTGTACTTTCGTGAACCAAAATGCAGTCCAAAGAAGAGTGACACAGCTAGTAATATTTTTGTCCTTCATGAAAGTAAGAGAAACTTACTTTCTGACCTTGATGAAAGTAAGGCCTGTGACTAGTGACATCCCCCAGGGGTCGGTACTGGGTCCAGTCCTATTCAATATACTCATTAATGACCTGGACGAAGGCACAGAGTGTATCCTCAGCAAGTTTGCTGATGATATAAAGCTGGGAGGAGTGGCTGACACGCCAGAGGGCTGTGCTGTCATCCAGTGTGACCTAGACAGGCTGGAGAGCTGGGCAGGGAGAAACTTAATGCAATTCAATAAGAGCAAGTGTAGAGTCCTGCATCTGGGGAAGAACAGCCCCATGTATCAGTACACGCTGTGGGCTGAGCTGCTGCAGAGCAGCTCTGGGGAAAAGAACCTGGGAGTCCTGTTAGACATCAGGCTGACCACAAGCCAGCAATGTGCTCTTGTGGCCAGGAAGGCCAATGGTATCCTGGGGTGCATTAAGAGGAGTGTGGCCAGCAGGTCAAGGGAGGTTCTCCTCCCCCTCTACTCTGCCCTGGTGAGGCCTCATCTGTGGTACTGTGTCCAGTTCTGGGTTCTCCAGTTCAAGAGGGACTTGGAGCTACTGGAAAGAGTCCAGTGCAGGGCCACTAAGATGATTAAGGGACTGGAGCATCCTCCCATATGAGGACAGGCTGAGGGAACTGGGTCTATTTAGCTTGGAGAAGAGGAGGCTGAGGGAGGATCTCATTAGTAATTACAAATATCTAAAGGGCAGGTGTCAGGAAGATGGGGCCAGACTCTTCTTGGTGGTGTCCAGTGACAGGACAAGGGGCAATGGGCACAAACTGGAACACAGGACGTTCCATCGGAACATAACGAAACAGTTCTTTACTGTGAGGGTGACAGAGCACTGGCACAGGCTGCCCAGAGAGGTTGTAGAGTCTCTCTCTCTGGAGACATTTAAACCCATCTGGATGTGTTTCTGTGGGATCTGTTCTGGGATCCTGCTCTAGCAGGGGGGTTGGACTTAGATGATCTTTGGAGGTCCCTTTGAACCCCTACTATTCTGTGAAACTAAGCAGTGAGGTGGCAGAACTCGAGGGATGCCCTCAAAACAGCATTGCATTTGTTCTGTGCAGCTCCTTTACTTTCTCCTCAGACTGCAGTTTCTGGCCTTCCAGAGGAAAGGAGTATAGGAGATAAAGGCTTTAACACTTCCTAGCCCCCTCAACCAGCTTGCAAGAATGTAGTTAAGCTTTGTTCCTGATTGAATTTCTCAGTGCACTAAAATGGTGATTCTTTCTTCAGTAATGAAATGAAGCTATGAGTTCTTGTGTACCATGAGCTGGAGACAGTAGTTGTGCAAGCGTACCTGAGATCACCTTCATATTCTGTACAACCATCTACAGAATAGAACATGAACAGTGTGTTTTTTGTTTGGGTTTTTTTTTGTTCCTTTAAGCTGTCCAGATGAACAGGAATGTTTTACAGTCTTAACTTCTGCAGGTGCATTTTTTTCTTTTTTTTTTTTTTTCTCTAACTTGTGGTACTCCCCTCCATCCATAGGTTTGTCTTGGTTCTTGAGCTGTTTAAATTCTTCAGCAGTCAGTTGTACTGTTAGCTAGTTGTAAAGCCATTTGCCAGCAGTACCTGTGCTTCTCTATAGTTTTGAATAGTGTCTCATTTGCTATTTCAGTTTGACTTTCCACAGCCCAAAAGGACTCGCCAAGCTTCTGGCTGTGGTGTATAAGCCAATCCACTGTTTTCTTTCTAAACCAATGATGGGTGCCAGGTTTCATTAGTCTTCATGGAACAAGGTTTTAAGCTTTTTTCAGGTCACTGAAGACATCTTCAGTTTGCTTTTCTATACCAGGGCCAGGAAAAGGTCGCTGCAGTCTCAGACTTCAAATTCAACTGACCTGCTTGAATCAGGGAAGGCTGTTCAGCTTCTGCAACTCAGATTGTCTTCCCAGTGTCACAAAACTGTTATCAACACTGGAGCATGTCATAGCATCTATTTAGATTTCACCCTAAACAATACTTGACCTCTGACTTCCCCACATAATGTGTTTTCAAGCTATGGTATCTTTTTCACAGGTGTCTTCTAGTCCTGTCACCAAGCAGAAGTCAGTAGCTTGGCTTGGGCGCATGGCATGTGTAACCTGTTGGACCACACAGTCATAATAGCCTGGGCATTCCTCTAGTGAAGTGTTGTGCATCTTTTCACAGGCCTTTTCAGTATTCTTATGTCCTGTGGAAACTTGTAAATCTTCAGTTGGAGGCATGTATATTTGAACTGCCAATTAGCTATATAGTTCCCCCTAATTCTGAACCACAAGAGCACAAATGAAGGTATTTTTAGATCTTCTCCCTTTCTCTTCTGTGCCAAGACTTTGTCTTGCTAATCTTTGTCTATAGGTCACTATAGACATAGGCATAGATGCAGTCTAGAGAATCTTTACCTGTTAGTTATGTTCTTTGAAGTTCCTAGCCACTCATTTTGCCGATTCTGTGAAGGTAGCCTTCTGCATTGCTGTTGTCTCAGCTAGAAGGCTAGGCAAGGCCTAAGCTCTTGAAAGACTGCGTAAGGGAAAGCTGATGTCTACCTAATATAGCAAGGCCTAAGGGTTGCTGTAATCTTCTGATGGCTGGCTGTTGTAACGTCAGTGGGATAGGGGGTAACTCCTGCTCCTTTACTTTTTTTTTTTCCTTTTAGAGTCCATAGCTTGAGTGTATTTATTGTCTACGGGTATTTGAGAGGTTTTTCTGCACTATCCATGCTCTTTTAATATGTGGGGTATTTTTTAAATGGTTAATAAATGCTTCCACTCTAATGATGACGGAGTAGTTGAATTAAAAAGAACTCTTCCACTGTAAATGAATAGAAGAATGTTGTGCTGCAGCTTTTTTCTGTCAACAATTTGGAAAATTCTGTCTCTGGCTAACAGCTTATGTGTTGTCCATTTTTACACTGAGTAACTTTAGACATGAGCTAGTCCTAAGTCCATAATGTCTTCATTGACTGGCCTCCTTTGATATTTATAGCTTATGTGGTCATTTTGCTTACTTCCTCACCTTAGTCCAGGTTACTGGATTGTGTTTTTGAGGAACTGAAGGGGAGGGAATGCTTTCAGAGCTATACATGATTGTATTGAGGAACAGGGCCAGGGTTGTTTCTTCGCTTCTCGGACCGGTTGTCATTGGGCGGGATGGGGAGTGTCTTTGTACATCTACACAGATCTGAGATCTTGAGTTACTTGAACTGACATCTAACGCATGACTTTTTATCCAGTACTTCTGCTGAAAATACTATTTTCTGATAGTCCATTAGTGTCTTCTCTGCATGCCTTTGTCTCGTACGATGTTTTGATATTTTATTTAATTTGGGATTTTTTTCTTTCCTCCTCCTTCAGGGTATCTCTCATGATACACATTTTTGCCTTCCTGCTCTTGCTCAGAACATACTTTGTCATCATGGTATGGAAATTGTCACTTCTCAGCAGAATGAGAGCTCTTAACATAATCTAAGGTCTTGCATTCAACAGGACGTTGGACTAGATGATCTTGAGAGGTCCTTTCCAGCCAATGCTTTTTTTAGTGACTTAACTCTTGTACTCCAGTTGAACCCTGCATCAAAAGACATCAGGTCTGAAGAAGAGTTTGCCTCTATGCTGTTAAACTGTGATTGTCTTCCCATTAATATCTTATTAGTGTCTTCCAAGACAACTGACAAAAGTGACACAACCGCTCACGTCTATAGCAGTTCTGTGCTTGAAGAGGTGTAGAAATCTGTTTCCTTACCACCTAACATGCTTTTAAGAAGAAACTTCCTTGACTTGTCTGTCTTCCCAGCAGTTGAGGTCATGTTGCAGTACTAGGAGGTTGTAGGATCTTTTTTGTCCTGAAGATTTTTCTGTATGTACTGAACTTGCTCTAGTTAGTGTGTCTGTGTATGTATTTCTGTGTGTGTTGTTCTGTTTTTTTCTTTAGCATTGGAGGGAGAGAATACAAAAAAAATACAGTCCAGCTTAAGGTGTGATTCGGTTCAATTTTGTGTGGCTTCTGTATCAAAAGAAGTCATAAAAGTCACAATGTGAATTTTACATCATTAGATGCAGTGCAACAGGTAAGCCTTAGTGTACTCTAATATCTTTACGTCATGTAGGCAGCTCATGGATATTAATGAGGAGAAAGTAGAAACGGAAGTAGATGTAAGAAAATAAGCGGTAACTTGCTCCTCCTATGTTAGAAGAAGAAAAGCTTGTCATTCCTTAAGGGTCAGTTCTTTCATGCAGCTGAATAACCCAGGACTTTCATTAATGCAGCCCAAATCCATCCACCTTACTGTATATTACAGCACCTTGCAGATCATGGGACAATATATTGTTCCCTTGTTTGTGTATAGAAATTTCATATCAGGAGGAAGGGAAGGGTGATGAGAATTTGGGAAATGTCACAGAAAATCTTTCTAGGAAATCTTCAGTATGTTGTTGTACCCACTCCCTGAACTATTTTTACAAGCAGAAGGGACAAGAGGCTGCTGAACTGAAAATACAAGTTACTGCCTGCATGGAGCTTTCATACGAAATTTATGTTTGGAGATGAGGGCTGCAGTGGGAAAAAAAAAAAAAAAAAAAGAACTGGGCAGAGTGGATAACTATTGAATTTAGAAAGTATAGTAAGGAAGAGTATTGTGTCAAAATTGGCTGCAGAAGATTCTGTTTAAAGCACCTAACTAGACTAAGAAGTTGTTTTAAAAATGAATTTGAGTCAGCTGGTGAAGTAGTAGAAGTAATTGAGTGCTTGCAAGTGCTTGCTTGCAAGGCAAGAAAATAGGTGTGTATGTTTGCAGGTAAATGAGGAGAACCTTGTGAACAAAAATGAGGTGCAGCTATGAGATGGGTTCAAAATGAAGTAATGTAGGTCCAAACCAACTCAGCAGTTACTGAACCATGTGCAGTAAGTTCTTCAGTTTAGTTACAAGTAGTCTAGACTTTTATGTGTTGTATGCTTGTACACTTAGAATGTTGCTTCTACATTAACTAAGTAGATGTGTCACAGATACAGCTGATCAAGTAAATTAATGTTATCTACACTGACGTGAATGAATATAAATTTTAAGTGTTACACTTAACATTTTCTGGTAAGTATGCTGAACTCAAGGTTCTGGCTGGCAAGATGTGCAACTTACTGGAAGAAAATGTTCTGAACTTACAAGGCATATAAACATCCTCCTGTCTTTTCCTTCTTCCCCCGCTTTTGCCTAATACTGACTTCAGGGCAGTAAGTCTTTGCAGTTCTGAGAAGCTGGCTTCCTGCAGCAGCATTAAGTAAGGCACCATTTTATGGGCCAGGGTACAAAAGAGAAAGTTTGCTGACCAGTGTACTTGAAGCAGATAATGGGCATTACAATGAAGTATTATAGGCAGAGGTCCTAGGCATATCCTTAAATATCCAGGAAACTGATGTGCAAGAGCCTGAAAAATTTTATACTGCAAAGACTCTTGCGAAGAACTTAAAACCCCCCAAAAACAAGCCAGCAAAAAATCCCAAACAAAACCAAACAAGTTCTAGAGCTCATCCAAGTAGATTAGGGGAGCCCCCCCCGCCCCCCTTTTTTTTTTGTGAAAGCATTCAATTTCATTTTTATAGAGATTGTTACTGGTTTACCTTGTTTATGCTATTAGTGGCCCTAAAGCCTGTTGAAGAGCTTCAGTTAACTCATTCTTTTCTCTGTAGCTTACATCACAGTTCACAGTATCCTTCAGGGAGTGCTTTTAGGTGTTAAGTAAAAAACCGATACAGGCTTGTTCTGTAGTTGTCTGTTTAATTTGTTTGCTTCAAAGCTATGGAAAAGTGTCAGTTACTTCCTGTTGGCTTTTCCATGAGGAGAAAGGTAAAGGCTTCACTGTAAGTTTACAGGTGGTTTTTCTATCTTGTGTTTCTGTGGAATCTCTCCAAGTATGATGTTAGCTATACATTAGCTATAATGTTTGTAATAGGTATGTAAGGTCTACAGAAGCTAATCCTAGTTGCTTTCCTGTACAGTAACGAAGATGGCTGTTACTGGTAATCAAACAGTGTTTATGAAAACTCAGGAATACTGTGCAAGATAATAAGGATTAGATGCTGGTGCTGTTAGATGTCCTCAGAAGATGCATTGTGGGTTTATTTGAAATGCTAGTTTTCTAGTGTTCATCTTCAATCTAAGGAGTCTGCTTATAAGGAGAGCATCCGTGGGCCAGTGCTTTGGCATCATTATGGCTAAGAGTATGGAACCCTGGAACATTAACTAAAATGACTTGTTTATAGGAAACTTCATGCTAGAAGAGGGCCTGAACTTAAAATTCTCAGATTGCAAGCCTGATGTACAGTTGTAGGTTTCTCTTATTGTGGGTTTGGGGATAATGCTCAATATACTTGAGGAAATTGTCTTAAAATGTGACAGGACTGCATTGCTGCATTCAGCTGATATACTGGGTTGCACATCTCCTTTGAATTTGGGTATCTAAAGAGGAGGAAGAATAAACCAAGTGCTGGGACTGAGGCTTAGATACAGGTGGAGAGGTCTGAATGAGAACAGTTCAGTTGTAGGAACCTCAGGGCTCTTGTTGTTCTGGCATGTGGAAGACACAGTTGTGACCCTCTAAAAAGATATCTTCCCTACTGGACTAACTGGCACATGGTATGTTTTGTGGCTTCAGATACTTGCAGTGGGACTTAAGTTAATATTTTGATGTTAAAGGTCACAGCTGAATCATGAAGCAACGTTATATTTAAAGGCAAACTGGGAGTTATATAGTAGCACACTACACAATAAGAAACACAGTTAAGTTGAGAGGATTCAATATGAAAGGTAACTCTGGATATCATCTTGACTTGACAGATACCTTACAGGGTAGAACAGCTGCCATTTTTCAGCTGTGTAGCAGAATGTATATGTGTATGACAAGACACTGTGCTGCATAACTTAGAATGGCTGACTGACCCAGACAGATCAATATTAAACTGAAGTTTCCCTAGAGAGTTCCAGGATTGCCTGTGTGATGTTTTCTTCAGCTAACTCCTCTGGTGTTCTGTGGAGGAGCCCATGAACTGGCTGTAGGTGGGAAAGCATGGGGCTGACTTAGCAGAGCTCTAGTGAGCATTGCTCCTTGCAGGATGAAACCTGCAGGAATACATGTTCTTATAGTCAGTGTGAGGTGATATGATGGGGCTATGGCAATCATTTCATAGTATGATTCATAGTTTGACATTAGTACCCAATTTCAGTGTCATTTGTATAGGATGGGACACCAATTCTCCCTTTCAGAAAATGCACAAAATGTGCCTTCCTGTTGATGTTTATGAAGAGATTTTTTTTTTTTTTTTCCCCCCATTTGGTGTTTGAATACAAAGAAATAGAGAATGAACAATGGCATTCATCAGTGCCTGCAGTTGTCTTCAGCTAGATGTCCTTGGTAGTGCTGGAACCCTGGTCAGCTTTCAGCCTGGTTAATGCTAGGCTTATTGTCTTGCATCTGTGGTGTACTCTGCAGAGAATGCTACCACTTATGCTCTCCTCAACCTGACTAATCTGGCTGCATGAGCAAACTGGCATAATTTCCAGCTATAGGAGAATTTTTCTGTTCTGTTGTAAAACTTTTTGTGCTCTAAATTATAAGAAGCTGTAGTGGGAAGGTGTCATGTATTACTTAAAAGCTTTAAACCTTTCTCTTAATGGGAATATTTGCTATGATTAAGGAGTTAGGATAAGAGAAATAATCATGAAGAGGGAAAGCTCAGCTTCTGAGAAACAGAGTTTACAGCTTTCTCAACTTCCCAGTCATCAAGACTTTTAGCTGTGAGGTTCATTAAATAGCTATATTTTGTGGGATTGTGTATTCTGTGCTCTGCTTATATTCTTTCAAGTTCTGAAGTGGAAGGTAAACAAACAAGGTTAAGACAGTGATTTGCTAATTAATCCTCCTTTCTGCTTTTACTGTCTGCTGCTGTGTTGGACCTCTAGGTGGAAAGAATACTAAGAACTTTCAAAAGATGCTTTTGATACTTGTGATGTCAGGATTAAAATGGCAAGACCTTACCACCCTCTGCAGGTTTCTGAAAGGAGGCTGTAGCGAGATGGGGTCAGTCTGTTCTCCCAGGTCAGGTAACAGCAATAGGACCAGGGGTAATGGCCTCAAGTTGTGCCAGGGGAGGTTTAGATTGGATATTCGGAAAATTTTTTTCACTGAAAGGGTTGTCAAGCACTGGCACAGACTGCCCAGGGCAGTGGTGGAGTCCCCATCCCTGGAGGGATTTAAGAAATGTGTAGATGTGGTGCTGAGGGACATGGGGTAGTGGTGACTTGGCTGTACTGGGTTAATGGTTGGACTTTCATGATCGTAAAGGTCTTTTCCAGCCAAGGCTATTCTATAATTCTGCCTAACTTGTATTCTTACTTGATTCCTGGAGCTTATTTAACGTATTTCTGGCAAGTTGTCTGGGAGCTTTTAGTACTAGGTTGTATCATTATAGTGTAACAAGACTGAATCTGAGCTAGCAGGATCCTGATCACTAATTTCTTGTGCTGTGCAGGTGTCTTGATCATATACATGTTTCTTTTGGCATTTCTTTAGGTATGTGAGGTAGTGGTTTGCATAATATGTGCTTGGTTTCTTCTGGCCTACAGTAAAATGGAATAATTTAGAATTTTTTTTTTTTTCTTTTTCTCCTCACTTTTGTTCACTTCTATAGGCTCTTCCAGAGGAACAGGCAATTATAGTCAAGTATTGTCTGGCTTTACTGGCAATGCCAGGTCTTGAGAGTTAATTTGTTGGAGGCATTCAAGTTTGAACTGAGCCTTAGTTATTTGCAGCTGAAATTTGTTGAAACTTTTTCCTGGCTGACTTCTTGCTTACTGTGCTATAGATATAATAGATATTGAATCAGTATATTGACCACTGTGTTCTTAAACTTTGGTTATTTTCCTTCTTGTGGCTTTTTTTCCACCTGCAAATACCTCTTTTACCAGATTCCACACAATAAGAAACAGTAAAACTGGATTTGCTGGTTGTGGTCCTGTTGCTGTGCTATGTGTATAGAAATACCAGTTTAGCCCAGGATACCAGAGTTCCACTGAGGACCTAAGTGAGGCTTGATCTTGAAATACCTCTGTTTTTCAGGACTGCAGCTGGGTGCTATGGTAGTTTTCCATAAATAACATCTGTAGACCTCTGGTAATAACAAAGCAATTCCAAAAGTAGTATTACAAAGCAGTCATATTGATTTTTTTTTTTTTTTTTTTAAAAAGTGTTTACACTCAATAATTGTTCTTGTGTCTCAAGTACCTTTTCCCACTTATTAAACTCTCATGAGCAAGAAGTTAGCTAGAACTCTTTTCCTGAATTACTATGTATCTTTCTTTATGCAAACGAAAGTTGCATAAATCTGACTAGGGAAAGAAGCTGTTTTAAAAGCACGGAAGTTACTTCTGTAATCTTGTGGATACTGCTGCTTATTCCTGAAACTGGCATTGTTGTGTCTCACAATGAGAGTTAAAACTTACATATTATTGCTCTCTGTCAAGCATTGAGTTTTACTAGTTGATGTGTTTTTCCTTAATGTTGACAAATACAGGTTCTCTTAGATTGCATTTGTCTTGTCTTCTTAAAAGAATTATAGAAGCCTACCAAAAAGTGTCATCGATTTGGGTTGGAAGGTACCTTCAAAGGTCTAGTCATCTGTATGCTGTGTATAATAAGTGGTTACTCTGTATGAAGGGTCTGTATGCTCTTGAGAAGAATCTTGGTTTGTGTGCCTTTTAAGAGAAAAACCTTTAAACAATTTTCAGTTAAGTTTTTGCGTAAACAATAGTGTTTTACATTAGCCTCTTGAGGCATGGCTGTGAGTCTTTATGCCACATATCTTATGACTGTATCTCTCTTGTCTTTCAGTGAATGATAGTGTCTAGAAAGGGTATGTCCCTTCAGGAGAGAGGTGCCAATGTCCAACCGGCCTAATAACAATCCAGGGGGGTCACTGCGACGTTCACAGAGGAACACTGCTGGGGCCCAGCCACAAGACGACGCAGCAGGAGGAAGGTATGACTGTTGTCTGTGAGTGTGTTTTAATGTCTAAAACCAAAATTGATTTGATTTTAATTGGAGTTTTCCACCCTGCAATCCAAGCACTGAAACTTGTGTAAAATCTTTTTGCCTTTGGAATGTTGTATTGTTACTGCATGGGATGAAAACATGGATAACTCACTATCATGTGTCTTGCTAGAAGAGCAGTAGTAGATCTATGGGGAAAAAGTGTAACTGAGCTATATTCCACAAATTGGAGAGTGACAAATTCCTTCCACCTCTTCCTTCCCTGATAACAAAGATATGTGGGGGTGGACAGGGAGACTCTGGTGTGTGAAATCTGGGAAAATCTGCGTCTCCGAGAGAAGACAGAATAGCAGGCACCTCTGTTGCCTTGCACTGCATGTTAATACTGTGCAGCTTTTGAATATTTTGGGAACAAAAGGTTTACCATCCTTTAGTATACATGTACTAGTGAGCAAGTGGACCAGGTTGTATTTGTTCTGTAAGTGCTTGCCTCTGCAATGCAGAACAAAGAAGATCCTTGAAACTTTTCTATGGATGCTGACTGTATAATTATTGCTGTGTCCTTTTAAGGAATTAAAAGAGTCTTCATCTGAGTGAGTGAAGTCTGTATGGATTAGTCTTCCTTTAATTTTGTTCAAATACTAGTATAATGAAGAAAGGTTATAGTGTCATGGTAGGCAGCATCTGTCTGTATTTTACTTCCTCAGAGGTGTTACTGGTGCAACTGTTTGTATGTGTATCTTGGGTTTGGGTTTTTTTGGTATAAGAGTATCAAAATAGTGGAGGTCAGTGGCACAAAATAAAACTGGGGTTGTTTTTTTACTCTGAAGAAGTCAGGCTATAGCACGATGATGATGATGATGTTTATTTCTCAATAGTATGAAGTGTAATGGAGAACATGGTCACTGTAGAATGGATGAAGGAGGATAGCAGTTTTTCTAAGGAACCTTGGGGGGAATAATTAAATCTGCAAAATGCAGCTTCACTTTTTCTAAACTAGTCTCTACTGTAGAAATGGAAAAGCAGATGATAAACACAAGTCTTCAGTCCTGGGTGTCTGTAGCATAAGGAGGGGGAAGTTGCTACCTTATGTAGCTGATGATTTTGCTGGCTAGAATTGTATTTTGAGAATACTCTTCTGAGGTGTGGTGAACCCTTCATTTCATTCTGTCCATTCTGTGTTATATCTACATCTGAATGGATGTTTAAGTTAAATATTGCCCTGCCAACTATTTCCTTTTACACTGAACTTAACATGGGCTGAATAAAGAACTAGGGGCAAGTTATTTGGGCCTGGGGTGGGGGGTTCTTCTTCGATATCTACTGTTTATTCAGATTTTTATAGCAGAATGTCAGGGAGAAGCTCCACAGTGCATCAGACAACTTGAAGATTTTTAGGGGTAGCACTGTTTTCTGAGTTACTCATCCAGTGTTTTGGTGTGTTGTGATGCACCCGAGCCCCCCCAAAAAACAACAACAAAAAAGTATTGTAGAGGGAATTACAGCGAGCCTGTAAGGGGTTGTTGCTTCATGCCTAAAATTAGCCACAAAGTTTACAAGGTGTGGCCCTTAAGTTTGCTTGTAAAGTGTTGGAGAAGGTTACTTCACTTTGGTCATAGATATGCAATCATAGCCCTTCAAGCAAGGACGCGTTTTGATGCTGTCTGAACTTGTGTACTTGATTACATTTCTGTTTTGTATAAATAGCCTTCTAAATGCTGGAAATGCAACAGCTTTTTTTCTTAAAACTTTCTTGTGGCTGAGGTGTATTTTCAAAATACAAATTAAGTAACAAACTGGGAGAGTTTCTGCAGTTTGTCACTCATACTTTAACTTCGGACTTTGATGTGAAGTCCACTAATCTAATGTGAGTGGTCATACAGCCATTGGTAGTACAGCCACATGGTTTTAATAGCCTTAACTTTTCCTCTGTCTCTTATGCTCTGACTGGAGTGAATACTATGATAGACTTCAGTTGAGGAAGGTGTTAAAAAGGAGAATGGCTGGAGAATATCACTTCCAAGCTGAAATGCTAATGCATGTCTTTCTATAGTCTTTGATCCTCTTGAACCTTAAATGTTTGTTGTTAAAACTTTATCAATTTAACTTGCTGCGTGGCTACTGTTCACTTGCATGAAGAATGGCAATTCCAAACTCCTCTCTGGTCTCGTATGTAAAACATACTACTATTTTAAGTAGGGTGTTCACTTGACATATAAATGATTGCTATGCTGTTGCTGTGCTATGCTGTTGCAGTTGTGTATGTAAGTATGATACTTTATACAAATTTTAGGTTTTTGGAATATAGTACACGTGTTCTTGTGCATTTGGGATTGAAGGCTAAATGAGAAGAGATCCCTGTTAGCTGCATAGAGGACATTGGTATAAGCAGAATCTGGAAAGCACTTTGGGCTGACCTTTTTCAAATACTAAAGCAAGAAAAATAGTTTTGTCTGTTACTAATTTTGTTCCAAACAGGATTTAGTTTTTGGACCAGTCTATAATATGTTGTGTTATTACCTGAGACTTGTGTAAAAGGTAAGTTTAATGTTGGAATCAGTGAGGAAGACGGTGGAGTATTTCTGAAGAAAGTAGACAGTTATGAAACTGTCTTTAAGTTGTGGGAGGGGAAAAAAAAAGCACAACCCAAAAACCAAACCAAACCTCAACCACCACCCCTCCCCACCTCCTCAACCTAAAACAATGCTTGAAGGTGCAGCAAGTGCACAGTCTTCCTGGACCTGCCCCTGTGAATGGAAATGGACAAACACAAGCTCATAAATACTTACCTTATAGTTTTTCATCATTAAGGAGGACTTTAGCCTCTCAGAATACTTGTTGCTGGAATATTTGTTTAATTTAAACTTCTGAATGAATGTTAATGGAAAAGAATAAAGAACTTGTAACTGGATAAGTTATGAGTTAAGTCTTGAATTACGAGCAGAAGTACAGGAGATATCTTATAACCTTTAACCAGAATCGGTCTTCCTGCTGCCCATGTACCTTTCATAGCACTTAGTTCTCCAAGTGTTATTCTTTGTTTCTAGCTCTATTCTGACTACCTTTGTGTGTAAGTTAACTTTTAACGAGACCTTAAGTAAGCTGTCACAACCTTAATGTAAATTAAGACAATGATATTTGTTAGTTGGTGTATGGTTCAAGTTCTTTTGATGTAATCTTGCAGTCTCTCCAAACTGTCAGCCTGCTTGCCTTTGTATAAATCTTAGAGAAGGGGTGTTAATGTCATGCTCCTTTTAACTGACATGCTACTGCATGTACAGTTGCTATTGTCTTGTGTACCTTCTCTTTGCAACACATGCAAGGTGACTGATTAAACACAAAGACTGAGAATTGAGAGCACAGTATGGTCTTCAAAAATAAAAATAAAAAAAATCATCATCAATTTTGACTCTGTTTGTTGTATTTCTAGTGTAACCTTTCCATTCTGGCTATGAGTCTTATTTCTTCTACTGATAGTTTGATGGATAAAGAAAATAAAGCAAATGCAAATAGTTTGCATGATACAGTGTTCACAGACCCCAGGATATGATTGTAGCTTTAATGGTCCACATAGCTGAACATTGCTATGAAATCATGTTTGTAAAACTTATGAGGACCTGAAGGGTTTAAAGGTGGGGGGGAAGCCTGGAACAAGTGGAAACTCTTCAGTGCATGACTTAAGTACTTGATGTTTTGATGTATTGCTTTAGCCATTTTT
This sequence comes from Podargus strigoides, assembly GCA_028020825.1. NCBI lineage: Eukaryota > Metazoa > Chordata > Aves > Caprimulgiformes > Podargidae > Podargus > Podargus strigoides. The sequence continues at coordinate 16,244,711 of CM051628.1, forward strand.
TAGTTGAAAAGATGTTCAATTATGTTCTGTGGTGACTTAAAGCACTACATTGAATCTAGTTTTAATTTAAGCAAATCAAAAATCTTTAAGGGAAAATAACCTTTTAAAATATACTTCAGAATAAATGAACCCTGATCAGTTAGCTTACATAAAAAAAAGAGATTCCTGCCAGGTGTAAATCATGTAATAACTTATGTTACTCCCATAATAAAAACATTGCAAGGGGAAGATTAAATTTCACACCTTAATCTTTTGTTGGGAAAAGGAAAATCCTACCATTTAGGATTAGGAGAAATATTCCCAAGTTTACCTTGATGGAGTTTGCTGTTATGAGCTAAGGATTGAACTGTTTGATTTCACTCGCTTTTGATAGTAAAAATTATTCCTTCTAGTATGAGAAATAAAAACAAATTACTGGAGTATGGAGAAGATGCTGTTAACTTAATCTTTTCAGACTGTTAGGGGTTTAGGAAGATGAGCCACAGAAAATGTTTTGAATATATGCTGACTAGATGCATTCATCTGTTTGACTAAATGAGAACTTTCCTTTCCTCTGTTTTCTTCTGAAGTAATCAAGAAAAACAGTCATATTAGGGAAGTGTTATTTTGAGTCTGTAAGCAACTTATCATGTGGTTATTACCTAGGTGATTAGACTCCGTACTTTTTTCCTACTAAAGTTTCAGTTTGTGTTAAAATCCTTAAGAGGATGGTGAAATTTCCTGGTCAGTAGCAGACTTAGCTCTGCCTTTGCTACTAGATTTCTGGCATTTGGTTGGAAGAAGCTTTTCAAAAGCTTGTGGAGCTCTTCTACCTCTTACTTTTTGGCCTCAGCTTTTTAATGTATGGGGTCAGAGGCTGGAGCAGGACACTTAAATCTGAAGTCTGTGTTTCTCCCCTTCCCCCTTATGATTTGAAGATGTTTGCATAGCTCAACTCAAAGAACTAGATAGCCTGTAACTTTGAAATGTTGCTTCTTCGAGCATTAATACTAGGCTAGTTTGAGGTTTCATAAAGGTTGGTGGTGCTTGGGGTTTCTGTATAGGTAGGATATGAGCAGTAGAGTTTTCCTGGTGACAGCTGAGTCAAAAATGTGTTTTATCCAGGGAAGTACGAGTGAGATGTCTCTTAGCTTAGCAATTATTTATACTATGCTGTTTTAAATGCTGATAAGCTGTCTTTTCTGAGTCTTGCAGATGGTAATTTTCATTGGTTTTGAAAATGGACATGGAATATGTGAAGATGTAACTTAAGTTTTACCTGTGGTATAGTTTGATCTTTGTCCTCCAGTTACAGCTTGTACAATTAACTGTTTTGCATGCAGTTGAAAGCTGCTTGGGAGACCTCTTGTAGCTTATCTATGTGAAACTTACTTCTTCCTCTGATATCACAGGTTTCCTGTCTCATCTGACTGCCTTCACTGGTAGCATGCATTCAGCTGTTACCAAACAGCTCCCAATCCTTTGAATTGGTGGCACTGCAGCCAGAAAATAACTGGCAGGCTTGAGCGTTCCTACTGAGTGAAACTGGTTGCGTTCCCATTCTGAGCATATGATTTTCTTAAACTGAAGAGCAAAGAGACAAACTTGTAAACACTCATAACTGGATGAAGTCTTAATGCATGGAATCTTGAGGCTGATGAGTATGTATCTGTTTCTGAGAAGAGGTCTCTGACAGGTGCTCTGGTCTTGTGCCTTACTATGCTAGCTTCATGCTTAAGTGAATAATTCAGTCACCTTGCACACCAGAAAAATTTGAATTTGTCTGCATAGCTCAGGTGTGAGAAGATGTTTTATTCATTTAAAATTACTAAATAATTGTGTGCCTTATGAAGCAGTTACACTGGTAGTGATTTCTAAGTGCATCAGGTGGTTATTTTGAAGTATTGCTTTAATGTTAGGGTTGATATGGAAAGTTTTGAAGCTGTAAACTAATACTTGTGAATGGTCCAAAAAAAAAATAATTCCACCTGCAGGTTTGTATCTTTGTCTTGGAATCCTGATAGCTTTCTGTTTTTGACTTTCTGCTGACAGGTCACATTTAGGGCAGGCAAAACATAAGGCACATAGCCCTCCTGAGAGTAGAAAATCTATTTCAAAGACACCCAAAGTGCAGTCTAATACTACTTCTGAGCAGTCCAAAGGACACTTTTCTAAAAGGTAATTGTGCTTCATATTCGTATGTTAACCAGTGTTATCTGCGCTTCACAACTGTGTCTAATATATCTAGTTGTAGAGAGTTCTTGTAAAATATGACTAATAGATTTTAACTAATCCAGGTGTTGCGTTCTGTGAATATATTGCAGTGTTTCACATTCTGTTTGTGTTTTGTTTTTCTGATTCACCAAGAGTATTCCATCAGTGATGGGGAGGAAATGATTTCTGCATAACTAGTCCTGGAATACCTGCAAGGTCTTTCTCCCCTTTTCCTGCTTCATACTGGGGGAAGATTGCCCAAGGAGTTCTGAGCAATGTCCAATATTAATTGAAATACATAATAATCTAAAGTGTGTCTGTTTGGGGTAACTATCTCTGTCATGCTTTATCTGCACTTCGTACTCTGTTGCTGTATACACTCTGAAACAGTTTTCTATCGTGTAGAAGAGAATTTTGCCACTTGCATGTGATTTACTAACTCGGTTTCAAGATTGATGAGAAAGTGTCCTTTCATTAGGAGCATTCCTTGAACTAGGGTCCAGTTATGACTAGTTATGCATTACTGAACACTCCTTACTCTCTTATGGAACTTACATTCTCAAACATTCAGATAATAGCTTCATGGCTTGATTTTTTTTTTTTAATTTTATTTTTTAATCAGTTTGACGTATCTGTTAAAAAAAAAAAAAATTGGATAGTAGAATCTATCCAAGTTACCTCATATCTTTCTCTTTAAAAAAAAGTATACTATGCTTTTATTTTGCGATTTATTTCAGTTTCTGTGCTAGTAAAGATTTGCAATATGACTGTTCTCATACAAGCATGTTTTGGTTTTTTTTTTCTTGCTTCAATGTGAACTTAATAATCAGCAGTGTTTCTTTCCCTTGGTTTCCTTTATTATTAGAGAATATTGACATTTATCTTGCAAAACTGTTGCAGCAGTGAGGTTTCTTGAATTCAACACTAATGCTGTTCCTGCTTACTTCTACAGAGGCTGTAGTTCATCTGCTGTTTTAATACCACAACAAGAAGATCCAGAGAGAGTCAATACTTCAGAAAAACAAAAAACGGGGCAAGCGCCTAAGAAAGACAATTCTCGAGGAGTTAAACGTAGTGCTAGTCCGGATTACAGGAAGACCAATTCTCCTAGTTCTACTAAAAAACCCAAAGCACTTCAACACACTGAGACTTCCTTGGAAACTAGCAAGCCACATACTAAATCTAAGAGAAGACACTTAGACCAAGAACAGCCGAAGCCTACACAATTGCCATCAACAAGCAAGGCTCACACCAGAAAGGGTGGAGCTGCTGGTAGCTCCCGAAGTCAGAAAAGGAAAAGGACAGAGAATCTGTCTTGTATAAAGAGTGGTTCAGCAGCTGAATCAACTGACGCTGAAGAGAAGTCAGCAAAACTCTCCAAGCTGGCTTCAAAATCGGTGACCTCAGCCAAAGCTGGGTGTAGCACCATCACTGATTCTTCTTCTTCAGCTTCCACATCCTCTTCCTCTTCTGCTGTTGCCTCTGCTTCTTCTACTGTTCCTCAGGGTGCCAGAGTGAAACAGGGAAAGGACCAGAATAAGGCTAGACGTTCCCGTTCTGCATCCAGCCCCAGTCCAAGGAGGAGTAGCAGGGACAAAGAACCAAGTAAAACAGGTGGCTCTTCAAAGTTTGACTGGGCTGCTCGATTCAGCCCAAAAGTCAGTCTCCCTAAAACAAAACTGTCTCTACCAGGCTCTTCCAAGTCAGAGGCATCAAAACCTGGACCTTCAGGACTACAGGCTAAGCTAGCAAGTAAGTTCTTCTCTTGTGGAAGAGTAAGCATCTGTGTTTTAAAATCAAGTATTCTAAACAAGACCTTCTATTGCTTTCAGAATACTTGGGATCTTTTTAGAGGAATTAGCTTTTAGTGTGTTCTGCTGAGCTTTTAAATAAAGCTGTGCCTGAAACTATTTACAGCTAAAGCAGATTATTTAAGTACAGTCAGTGTTCTGTAAGTTTTTTTTTTTTTTTTTGTTTTGCAAATCGATTTCAAAAATACAATATATGCAAAGTAGTTGGATTGTGATGGGGACATATACATTATAAAACTCCCTTGATTATAATTCTTCTGTGATTTTTTTTTTTTTTTGTCTCCATTTTTCTTAAGCATTCTGTCCTGATTTAAGCTTCTGTTTGAAGTGGGAATGATAAATACCGGAAAAGAAGTAGATATGTGACTTCTTGTTTCAAGCCCACTTTACTGATTTCTCCTTACTGTGAGAATCTCTGTTATTACTTTAAGAATGGTAATGTTACAAACCTAGTGTACTTAGTGCCTGGGATATTAGTCACTTTGTCTTTTAAGTTGTTCCTATGAAATGTGTCTTCTCTCTGGTGCTGAATTTGAGTAGCAGGTACCATTCTTGGACATTGTCACAAAGAAATACAGGCTGTCTCCAAGCAGAGCACCTGCTTGCTAGTGTGCAGATATGTTTGTAGCTCTGTTGCCTTGAACAAATCTGATTTTTTAAAATGTTATATGCTGCCTTTGTGTACTGTATGATTTACTTATGTATTTTCTAAAACTTGATTTAAGAAGTTGAATTATTAAGCTTGCTTACTATTGTTCCTTTACCTAGACATGATCACAAGTATCCTGTCCCAGCTGGGGTGTGTCTATAGCTAATACTTATTTCCTGCATTAGTGAAATAAACAAGAGTAACTGGATGTCTTCCTGTATAATCAGAATAGATTTAATTGACCTAACAGGCTTGTTTTGGATAACTTGCATGACTGGATTATTGATTCTGGAATGACCTCATCTAATCGAGGAAGAATGGCCTCAGGGAAGGGGAGAGGAGTTACTTTCTTTATAGCAAGGTTTTATCTACCTGCTCCATGGTTCAAGACTTCATTGGGTGATAAATTCCAGAATAAAGACTGAATTTGCACAGGTGGAGTGAGGGGGAAATGGGTAGGAGTCAGGCAAGAATGGGACTGACTAACAAGTTCTTAGCTAAGCCTATCCTTGTTACAGGCAACTTTTTAACAAGAAAATCAGCAAGGAATGAGAAAGGGAAGGATGGAATAGCACAATGTAAGAGGGTGTTAGGTAGCCTGAAAAATACTGAGAATATGAGCATAAACTGTCTTCTCAAAGAATGTACTGAGAAAGCCAGCTTGACTAGCTTTAGCTCTTCAATGACCTGAAAGTCATCTTTTGCAAAAAGATAAACTTAAGTTGAACTAAAACATTGAAATATATGTGACAAAAACAAGTTGGTGTGGACTGTAGGTGTGTGTGTATAAAAAGTCACAGGTAAGGGGCGCAAAGTGTGGTGAGAGATGTTTCTAGACTCAGTACAGTTCAAGTTAGTTTCTCTAGATGGTGTCCCAGTTTGGCGGGTGGTTGGGGGAAGTACTAACAGGTGATACTACGAAGTAAAAATCCCAAATGCCTCTTTATTTTACTGTAGATTACAACAAAACTTATCCTCAGTAGTTACATTGAATATCGTTAGTCAGAGTAAGTAACTATATTGAGTATCACTCAAGAAAACCTAGAATAGAAGAAAAGTGTTAAACTTCATGATATTTTCAGATAACCTCAGCCTTTCAAATAGTTCATTAGATTTCTTTGACAACAGATTGAAGTGATCTTGGAATCAATAGTAACTATTGTTAGCTTAGCCCTTTTTTAAAAAAAGAAATAACTTGCCTGTCATATAGCTTCATTAACTTGAAAATATTGGCACAAATTTGAAACATTTTAAAAAAATAAACATTTCAGATGATGCTGAGAAGTGGCAAGAAAATATTAAGAAAATAAATCTCTGGGGTAGGTTTTTAAGGAAGAATGGCTAAGTTCAAATTTATTTTCTGTAGCAAGCTAGTACCTCTAGAGGATAAGGGAGCGGAGGTAGGTGATACTTCACAAAAATATTAACACCCCTAAAGCTTTCTAAGGCAGTAAAGCAAACGGTGATCTTGATGAAATTATTGAGGTGTATGGCCTTCTGCCTGGGAACATGTCCTCAGAAGTCATAGTAATCCTGTGTAGAAAATGTAAGCTAAAACTTGGTGGGCTTGTATAGGAGTATAATAGGAGACAGATGTTTGAAGAAGTTTGAAATATGGTTTATAGAACTAGTGGGAGATAAACAAAAAACAAACATGCAAACATAACTGTAAGGAGCTGCAAAAACTTCAGGAAAAATGATGGGGGGGGGAGGGAGTGGTTCTAGGAATAAAAGTGAGAGGGGAGGGGAGATTATTCTGGGTTCCATATGGTCAGTCATGTCAATGTAAATGCAATGCTGTTCACTTCTGGGTGTTGCAGTTCAGGAAGTGCAAGAATTGTTAGTAGTTGTGTTATTTGAAGGAAAAACTAGAAGAGCTGAGCTGGCTTACTCAAGAGAAAAATGAGGAGAGACCTAGTTGCCATCTTTGCAGCAGCTGTTTATATATTGGAGGGGAATACCCTGAGGTTTCTTGTCCAGTTCTCACTGGACAATTAATAGGTGTTAAATGCAGCCAAGGTGACTTTTAGAGTCTTCAGCTACACAGCAGTCTGTGTAACTGAGCAGTGACATCACTGAATAACAGCTATAGGATTTGTTGGAAAAATAAAAACAGGGTAGACTGAATTTTCACCTCTATTTTTGTAGCTAAGTATTTCTTGATTGGGGGGGGAGGGCAGGAAAATTCTATATTTTGCTCTCTCAATTTGAGTATTTTCCCATCCTTTTCAAGCTCTGTATTTTGTACAGACTTTTAAAGTATGAATTGGGTCATCTCACTGATTATGTAACAATATAACAACAAGCTTAATTATTTCTCCATTATTAGGGAAATCTCTACTGCCCTTTGTGTGTAGTGTCTTGTGGCCATTGAGTAGGAAGAAGCTGGCAGTGATGGCTGGGACAGTGCTGAGAGCAAGGTAACTTAGGGTGGCTGTCCCTGACTGAGAAGCTTCTACCTAATACCGTAGGATTTGAGGGGCTGGAGAGGTTTTTGGGATACACTAAAAACCCACATGAAGGTGAACACAGAGTGTGAGTGGTGTGTAACTCTTGGCTTAAAGGGATTTGACAGAGGTGAGGGAGAAGAGAATCTGAAAACAGCTCTGAATTAGTTTATTTGGGATTGTGGGTAACTGTCTCCATGCTGGTCATTAGAGCCTTTGAGTTGTGGATTTGGGATTGAGGACATAAAATGACTAGCTTAGAGATACTTGGCTTAATTGCAGTGATGGGCTGAGAAGTCTTTCATCACTTCCTTTTTAGCCTCTGAAATTATAGAGGGAGGCAGAAGCTCATATGTGCCCTTGGTGGGATACATCAGAAGTAGAGAAAAAAAGATTTGGGAAAAGAGAAACATGCAAAAAGATCTGACAAGTAGAACATGCTTCTTGAGCAGCCTGAGAAAATGAGTTCAGCTCTTCTGAGTGCTCAAGCTGTGGTATGTTCTGCAGCTCATCTACAAGTGGAGACTGGGTAACTTCACTGAAACTAACTTTTCTCTGAAACCCTCTAGCTGAGGTAATTCAGTTTGAAGAGGTGGCTCAGCTAATTTAACGCCTCTTATGGAAAAGGACAACCCATTTCACAGCCTTATTGCCCTACTGCTTCATGGTGTCTGTGCTCATCTGACCTGTGTTAAGCAAGCTCAGCTCACCAAACTGGCAGCATACTAAAAGAACAAGAAAGTGTATCAGGTGTGCACCTTGTGCATCTTGGGATTGGTTTGGGGACAATAAGATATGAGTGTATCATGCTGTTAAACAGTAAGCAGTTAAGGTAGCTCTGCTGTTTTGTGAAACCTTTGCCTTTAGCAGAAATCCTGGTTTTTATATGAGTTAAGTCAATCTTACTTCACTTATGGATAGCCTGTTACTCCGCTGACATGAAGTTACTTAATGTTTAGGTATGACTTCTTGAAAATGAGTACCCACAGATTTGAACTACTAAGTGGTGTGCTGACATAATGATTTTAAATGTATTTGTATAGTTTCCCAGTGAACTCTACTGTAACAAGGTGACTAACTTATTCTTTTGCTTTACATTTAGAAGAATATCTCAGAATTTCCCTGTACTGTTATAGATACTGGGTAGCCTACTTCTGCATAAATGTAATATGAACTCAGCATGGTAAACACTTTATTTTGAGTAATACAGTGCTATATTTAGAAAATGCATGCTTTAACTAGTACTATTGTAAAATATAACCAGCTATGAGGGTAGTTTTGTTGTGTCTGTACACTTCCAGTACTTGAGAAGCTTAGGTAGCTGTGGCATGGGATCCTGATACAACTGTTATAAACTGTCTTGTATCTCTACTTCATAACACTCCTTCCTGTGCCCACATTGTGTGTCTTACTGCATGTAAATAGGGTTGAAGTCATTGTGTTTCTTTTGTAGCAACTTCAAATTAAATTTTTGGTTCGAAAGCATGCGCAGTAAAAATGTCACTGCTTTTTTTGATATTTAAAAAAGTTAACATATTTTGTTCTATATGTACAGAACATTTGAAAATTCAAGTGGCTGGCCTTGTTAGTGCTTGGTGGCTGTTAATTGCAGAACCATGTTGTTTTCTTAAGGTTGCTAAATTTCTTGAGTCAGGAAGCCAGGTGTGTGCTAAATACATGAATGTCAGGTTAACCTTCATCTGTCTGGAACTTCAGTGCACACAGCATTGTGTTCTGGCATCAAACATAGTATAGTGTTTGAAAGGAGAGACCATTGACCAGGTCAGTAATAGTTTTTCAGATTACTTTGTCTTTTTTGTTAAATATCTAGTTGGTATCTGCATATTTTGTTCCTCAGTAGGGCTCAGCATTCCTGGAATGTTTTAAGGTGAAGGAAATAGACAGGAGCCAGTTTGATAGATACTGTACCCAAAAACATTGCACATTTAAATGTTTTATTTCTGCTTTGTTGCCAGAAGAGGGAGCAGTGATCTAACTTTCTCATCTTTTCAGAACTATTTATATCTTTTCTAGTAATAATATGTCTAAATTGAATATTATAGGGTTCTCTATTTTCTTTATTGTCAAGGTGGGAGGGGACTGAACTGCAAAGCTGAGCCTTATTAGTATTTTTAATTTTTGACACGTTAATTATCAGCCTTCTGGTTTGGAAGCTGTTAGGGGATATTTCAGCCTGATAGTAAGCTTGTTCATCCTCTGAGAATGTTGTATTGCATGGGGTTTTTGTGTGTTTTAGACTTAGCTGATTCTGTGGTGGGATGTGTCATCAGAACAATGGCTTCAGAATGTAAAGCAAATTAATATTAGTTGATTCAGTCTTCAACAGTGCAAATACTTTTAAACTTGAACTGCTTTTCCAAAACTGAAAGGTGTGCTTGGTTATTTGCCTCAAGGAAGACCTTATGACAGTGATAGGGGTTGAAGTGATATAGCTGAAATAGGAACACGAAAAATACGTATGACAGATCTTAACACTGGTAGTGCTTACCTCCTGGAGGGGAAGCATGGTTTTGATTTAAAGCAGTTATTCTTAAGCCATATTAATGTTAATAAAACTGACTAAAAAATGATTCAGCTGATGAAGAAAATTACCTCTGAGTAAATCTATACAGCATAAACTTAAAGGAAAACAGATGCAACCACCACTGCCTTCCCCCACAATGTAATTTCTTTTATCTAAAGCTAAAGCATCCTCTTTTAAGCGTTTTGAACAGCAACATATGGAAATAATAAACTTTTATCCCATAATGTGATAGCTGTTTAGCATGAGCAATACTTAAAAGCTCTTCTATAACTATAGTGTGTAAATTAGGAACAGGTGTCCAGGTAACAACTTTGAGTTTCGTATTATTTAACTCCATGAGTAAATGTAAATATCTGAACCTTTCTCTTAGTGGTATAGCAGTTCAGTCTAAGGTGACTTAAAGCTGGTGCAGACTTACTATGGTTCTTACATGGAAGCTGCTGTTCTACATAGAAGCTTCCTGTACACAGAAGTTCAGTTTCTTTGTAGAACTGCTGTGCAGTTAAAAACTGATTTACTGTCACTTCTTTTACATATTACGTAGGTCTAAGAAAATCTACAAAGAAGCGCAGTGAATCACCACCTGCTGAGCTCCCCAGTTTGCGGCGGAGCACACGGCAAAAGACCACGGGCTCCTGTGCTAGCACCAGGTAAAGCTTAAGATAATGAAACATGATTGCTGCACTGGGTTGATATACTAATGTAATTTTCATGCATGAAAACTGTTTAAATAAAACAAATTTCAAAAGGCATGTTTCTTTAAACTTCTTGTGACACTGAAAGCCAAGTGGAACATCAGAGCATTCTGTGCTTTCATTAGTTCAGAACCTCCTTTAAACATAGCTACTCTGTCATTGAACTTCTCAAATGTGTATGTGATCTGTAACTAACAGTCACTAATCTTGCTCATTTTGACTATTTATTTTAGTAATCAGCCTTGTCTTGAAGGTTATAGTGTAAGGACCTAGCTGTAATGCATTATAAACAAATCACTGCCATGGTGCAGGGCAAGGAGCATAAAGAAGAGCTGGATAAGTATGAAGACTGAATCTTATGCAAATCTCTTAGTTTGTGCAACTTTGTGGTAGTAATCTATGTAAAGGTTATGTGGTTTTGGGTAGTCTCACATTAATAAATCTTTTGTCTTAGTTCATAAGGTCTGAAACTTTGTTTCTTGAATCTCTTAGTCGGCGAGGCTCTGGCCTGGGCAAAAGAGGAGCAGCTGAAGCTCGCCGACAGGAGAAGATGGCTGATCCTGACAACAACCAGGATGGAGTTAACTCTTCAGCTGCGCGTACAGATGAGACTCCCCAGGGAGCTGCAGGTAAGGAGAAATTGCTACTGAAGCATTTTTAGTATAGTTGCTGATACAAACTTCTTTGCATTTACAAATAATTAAATGGATTAAGTTCTGGGGAGACATTATTATTTAAGCTGTTAAATAATTCTGGAAGGCTTTTGAGTGAGAGGGAGCTCTATTTTTCTGAATCTGTTCTCTTAAATATCTGGTACATATTTCATTTATGCTTTTTTGTAGACTCCAAACTGTGTCCAATAGACTACAGTTTTTAAGATGTCTGCTTTTTAAAATTAAAAATCTAACTTCATCTGATGAAACATAAATTACTGTACTGCCAACTGAAGAGACACCAAAGTGTTCAGAATACAAAAGACATGCATTTACCTGTAAAAGCTCCTTTGTAACTACTCATAAATATTCTGTAAGTTTTCTGTTGAAATGACAAGCATGTCTGTATCGGAGACATTTGTAACCAAGTTAAATGTTTGTACTTGTACAGTCCTGTTAAATAGTACTGAAATTTATCATCTGGTCCTAATCAATAGTGAGTTGAAATGAGCTTCTCAACAATTATACTGGATTGTAGAAAATTTCAAATGTTCTCAGCTTAAAGCTAGTGACATCGGTACAAAAAGTCAAAATTAACATAAACTAAGTGCAGCATAACACTCAATTAAAAAAAGCATAAACTTACTAAGGCTACAGGTAAGTCTGAAAAGTAATTTGCTGATCTAGCTGTATTTTTTTGTTGTCTTATCTTGTGTTGATACGGACTCTCTCTTCAGCTTTTGGAAAATACTAGACCTGTAGACTAGTATATTTAAAATGACAATTGTACACTCTTCAGATGGTGGACACTTTTTCTGATGTTGAAATTGGTGAATTTTGTAGCTTTCAAGGCACTTTAACTTGCATTAATCTCTTTTATTTCTTTAGCTTCTAGTTCTGTTGCTGGGGCTGTAGGTATGACAACCTCTGGAGAAAGTGAGTCAGATGATTCTGAGATGGGAAGACTACAAGGTATAAAAGTTGCTAATAATCTACCATTTATTTTTTTTGTTTGCAGCCTATAAATAACCCTACCTACCCAATTTCTTTATTATATGTGGTGGGAAGGCTGTACTTTGACTCTCTGTGCATGTGTTGCTTTTCTTACTGTAGTTCTGAAGTATGGAGTTACAAGCTTTAATTCACTGAAGATGCAGGAATTTGGAAGTAGTGTCTGGATGGGGTGGTGTGGTGTCCTTGCTCACTTACATGGTGTACAATGCACTGCTACTGATAACTTTTCAGGAGGAAGTGGGGGGGGAGAGAACTGAGAACTCAGTCCTATTAAGTGTGTAAGCTCAAATATGAAAATAAGTCTTTGCAAGAATGTTTTCGTTTGACAGGCCGGGTTGGGCCTGCTTTTACTCTGCCTAGTTCTGGATAACACTTTTGTGCTTGTCGTTGATACCCATGTTGCTGTAAGTTTTGACCAGACAAAATCTGAATGTTGTTAAAATGCTTGCATTTGTGCTTGTGCTAAAGGAGTCAGATCTCAAAACCTTGAGAGGACAGACAGTTAGAAAGTCAGTTTGCATGTCCTGCAACTGTTCTAATGATTTTGCCACTACATTACAAGGAGTTCAGAGGTCATGATTTCCCTTGCAAATGACAGGGTTTGGTCAATCTGGATATTTAATGTGGAAATGAGTGCTGTGTCTCACTACCAGTTCACCTGCTTATAGTCCTCAGTAAGCATAGGTATGTGTTAGGAATGTTGAGCTAAATTGGGTTTTACTATTAATTGTTATTTTAGTGATCAGCAGTTGTGCTTGCTGCAATAAAAATCTGAATCACCCACTTAGTCTAGTTTAAGTAAGACTACTGAAAAGTGTTCAAAACCAAAACCATCCCAATATCTAGCAGAGTTCTTCCCTCTCCTGCTCATCAACAAATAAAGCTGTGAACCTTTTTTTTTCAGTGTCTTTTTTTCAGATTAATAGTGCCACTCAGTTCCTGAAAATGTGAAGATGAGCTTAAACCAATTTTACGTAGCTTGAATTCAGATTTGAAATTACAGTCCGGTATATCGGCTATTCTAGAACTAGACTTACAAAAATTTAGTAGACCAGATTTCTTCTGTAAAATACATAACTCTGGAAACTCAGTGGGTGACTTCTTAAAGGGCCTTAATGTCTGATGCATACAAAAATTAGTTATTTGTTCCCTAAAGGCCGTCTTTTTGGTGGTGGTGTTTTTTGGAAATCGAGGTAGCTGCAGTCATCTAGTCTTAACTCTTCATTCTTAAAGTGTCAAAATTCTAGTAATCCTGAATTTATAGCATCATGGAATTTAATCTTTTAAAAATATATGTAGAAGCTTTGACAATGGCTGTTATCCTCTGTTTGCTTTTAGCTCTATTAGAGGCTAGGGGTCTTCCTCCTCACCTGTTTGGCCCTCTTGGTCCTCGGATGTCGCAGCTCTTCCACAGGACAATTGGAAGTGGAGCTAGTAAGCAAAGTTTGTCTAATTTGACTTAATTCTTTCCACTTCCAGACTAGTAGAATTCAGCCACTAGTACATTCTAATATTTGTATTAGCTTCATAGTTTAATATAATATTTTATGTGTTGGAGATTTGTATGTCATGATAGTCTAGACCACTGGTCAACAATATTAATTTGCTTGCCTTCCTATAAGGAAGAGAAATTTGCTTTAGTCATATTTCTTTTCTTATTTTGGGGGCATCTTAATGTTCCCTTTTAGGTGGGGAAGGGAGGGTTCTTGCCTTTTCACCTCTTCTTTATCTTTTTCTTTTGCATGATGGGCTGCTTAATAAAAGACTTCTCCAACCCCCTTGGGTTTTTTGCTAGCTTTAAACAAGTGCTTAAGCTAGCTTTAAACTATTAGTAGCTGTCAGTTCTCAGGTATGTTGTTTATAGTTTCAAAAGTTGTCTTAGGTTTCAGACAGAAATAATTTCTTTCAGGCAGTGTGTCAGTGAGAACATGGGTCCTTAGTCTTGTTCTACCATGTCTGCGTTATGCAGCTGGATAAGATGCATACGTTCTAGTCCAAGTCTGTTTGGCTTCCCAGGAGAGCCAAACTGCCTGCCAGGAGGAGGATGAGATCTCATGGATACTCTGTGCCGTATTATCGAGGGGGTGTGTTGAAAAGTCCTTTGCTTTATAAAGGTGGAGTGGTGTGGTGTGGGTTTTGGCACCTGCTGTAGGTTGGCAAGATGGCTATGGTGAGCAGTGTGGTGGATTCCCTGTGCTGACCAGTCTGCACTGGAAAGACAGCCAAGAGTGAGATTTGCCTTCCTTTCCTATCCCCCACCCACCCCTTTTTATGACAGGGAAAGGAAGTGAAACTTCAAATACAGAGGAAAACAAACTATCTCTGGTCTTCTACTCTGGCAGAAGTATAGCATAACAGTTCCCTTGAACACTTATGTCTTCTAATATCTTCTTTCCTAATATTTTTTCTGGATACCTAGGTTCTAAAGCCCAGCAGCTTTTACAAGGTCTCCAAGCCACTGATGAAAGTCAGCAACTACAGGCAGTGATTGAGATGTGCCAGCTGTTGGTCATGGGAAATGAAGAAACATTAGGAGGATTTCCAGTCAAGAGTGTTGTACCAGCTTTGGTAAAGATTAAAGCGCATATTTATGTTGGAGGATATAATACTTCACTGAATATCTTGCTTAAATAAAATATTCTTAATTTATGTTACATGTTCTTCATTTTATATATACGTTTATCTCATTATTGTGTTTTGAAGGCATGTTTTGCTAAATTTTGGTAGTCTTTTAGTAATTCTTTAATTGCTCAAGAATAGGTAGTGACTACTTGCAAACTTTTACCAAAATTCTAAGTCCCAAGTCAAAAGCTACAGTACTGATATGCCCTTTATTTATGTTGATATCTAGATACTTTTTACTGAACTAACAATACTTTTTTTTAAAACACAGATAACACTGCTGCAGATGGAGCACAACTTTGACATTGTAAGTGATTTGTAATGTTTAAGACATTTTTTGGAATAGAAAAATGTGTCATCTTAACTTAAAACCAAGTATCTATATATTTAATAGATGAACCATGCATGTCGGGCCTTAACATATATGATGGAAGCACTTCCCAGATCATCTGCTGTAGTGGTAGATGCAATTCCTGTCTTCTTGGAAAAGGTAAAGTGAAATCAAAACAGCATTCAACTAATCAGAGGGGATTTCATCTTTTGTTTTAACTTTAGGATATACCATTAAGATACAGTTTCTTTTCATAGCTTACAAGATGATGTATAATGCATTAGAAGCTTTTGAAAAAGGGTTTACTCTTTGTTCACACCCTTACTGAAAAGTGCTCTCTGATTCACTGGGAACTTTGTCTGTTTGGTGTTGCAAAGATACTGCGTAATTATATGAACTGGTAACTTGTGGAGTAGTCATATAGCTGATACAACCTTAAATTGTCAACCTTGATTACATCCAGCAGTACAGCTGCATCAGTGTATGTGTCATATTACAGGATAACTGTCCAACTGTTAATGAAGATTATTATTACAAACTGGTCTAGAAATTAATCTACAAACTTTCTTGTTTTCTTGTAGCTACAAGTTATTCAGTGCATTGATGTGGCAGAGCAGGCGCTTACAGCCCTGGAGATGTTATCACGCAGGCATAGTAAAGCCATTCTGCAGGCAGTAAGTAAAAATAAAGCACTTGTAAAAGTGTAAGTTCTACATCTTGGTGATCTTGTGCGAAGGTGAAATAAGAAAACAGGTTCTGTGACTTTAGTAGTACTGAGAATGAAAATGTTTCTTTATTTTATTGTAGGGTGGATTGGCAGACTGTTTGTTGTATCTGGAATTCTTCAGTATAAATGCACAGAGGAATGCACTAGCTATTGCTGCCAACTGCTGCCAGAGTATAACACCTGATGAGTTTCACTTTGTGGCAGACTCTTTGCCCCTGCTTACACAAAGGTTAACCCATCAGGTAAGAATCTATTATAAAATGGAAAGTTATGATTTTGCCCTGAAAGTAGCATATGCCTTCAGATATCTAGTTCTTTTCTGTGTATTATTTGCCTTTGCAATGCAATAATTGCCTTAATTGCCTTAAAGTTTCTATACTGTCAAGTTGTGATATTCTAATGTGCATATGGACCTTTTGGTTTCTGTAAACTTGCTGTAAGGGTTTGTGACACTCTGATTAATTTTGTGAAGTAAGAAATAAGGTACTTTAACTTAGAGCATGAATAATAGTGGATTTGTAGTCCTTACTTGTTGCCTGTCAGTAAGAGGAAACCCAGTAGCATTACTGTTCTTTTTTCTTAACAAATGAGTTGCAAAGGTCCTTCCCACTTCAAACTCAAATACTTTTGTTTCAATTTTGTATTAATTTTTCTAATTTTACTTTTTGGGGGACTTACGGCCTTTCACAAAAAGTTCCTGCTCTTGTACAATAGCATGAAGTGATGAATCCTAATCATGGGGCTCCTAAGATCTGCCTATCCTGCAATGTCATGATATTTGTAAATGAGCACTCGCAATGATTGTTGCACCAAAAGAGATTTGGACATACTGCTTGGTTGGCAGATCCCTGTTAAAAACGTGAAAAAGGAGAAAATGTTTTGCTCCCTAACAAATGCAACTAAATGGAAGCTTCCAGGTATTGTTGTTGTGTATTCTTGTGCTATTCGTAATTTTGCCAACATCTTCTTGCTGAGAGACTACTTGAATCTTTGAGGCAGCTTCACAGAAGTCAAATGTCAGCTTTTAGATGGTGCTTTGGAAATGGGAAGCACCATTCTCAGCAGTAATAGGGACAAGTGCTGACTCCTGCTCTCTGAAGAGAAGCTACAGCCCACAAAAGTAAGATTTCAAGAAATTTTGAAGTGGAGTTTTCCTGGCCAAAAAAAAAAAGAATATCTTTAATTAGTTCTTAACAGACTAGTTGAGGTTGGAGGGGACCTCTCAATTACCTAGTCCTAGCCCCCTGCTTAAGCAAGGTCAGCTAGAGCAGATTGCTCAGGACCATGTCCAGCTGATTTATTTCCTCCCCGCCTCCCCTCCCAACCCCCAAAAAAGCCCTCCAAGAATGGAGACTTAGCCTCTCCAGGCTCCCTCTTCCAGTGTTCAGCCACCCTTACAGTAAAAGTGTTTTATTATGTTTAGATGAACTTTGACTGTTTCAATGAACTTCTAACTAGAGCTACTTTTAGGGAAATCTTTAGTATCTCAGTGTCTTTGGTTTTGCTGTCTTGTCTGCACTTCATGATACAAACATCAGGCTTCCTGGAGTGAAGGCTACTGTTCTGCATACTACTTGTTATCTATATCTCCTGTTGCCTTGACTTTGTAGCTCTCTTCCCTTTTGTTTCCTCCTTGTAAAATCCAAAAAGGATATTATGGACCCATTTATTAAGCTCCAAAGGTCCGTAAAGATATTTGTGTTGCAGGTGTGTGTGATGTGTTTTCCCAGGGAATGTGCCGTATCTGAAGATCGTTTTAGTCTGAATTTAAAATTCAGAGCTGTAATATTCTGTAAAATGTGATTTCACTTGCCTCCTTTTTGGAGAAGTTTTATGAATGCCTCAAAACAACAGGTTGATCTAATGCAAGTTAAAATATATTAATCAAATAACTTTTTTTTATAATAGGACAAAAAGTCTGTTGAAAGCACTTGTCTCTGTTTTGCACGGCTAGTGGACAACTTCCAGCATGAGGAGGTAAGGGTGTGGTTTTTTGGGCTTAGATTTTTATTTCCTTCCTGCCTCCCTCAGTTTCTCCTAAGGGCTTACCTTTCGAAGTCAGACTAACGTTTGTAATTTTACTGTTCCCTCCTGCAGAACTTGCTTCAGCAGGTTGCTTCTAAGGACTTGTTAACGAATATCCAGCAACTCTTGGTAGTGACGCCTCCTATCCTGAGCTCAGGAATGTTCATCATGGTGGTGCGCATGTTTTCCTTAATGTGCTCCAATTGTCCGACACTTGCAGTCCAACTTATGAAGCAAAGTGAGTTCTTGCTCTTTTGTATTCTGGGTGACCTATTTAAGTTAATGCCTGTAGTCAATATGGAAATCTGTGCACTTGATTATGCACATATTGTGTTCTCTTATTTTTCTCTCCCTTATTATGTTTCCCCTGGGATATAAAGTCAGTTAACCTTGTTGAAAGGGGTTTTTTTGGGTGTGGGTTTTGTTTTGGTTTTTTTCCCTGAGGGTTTTTTCTCTCCTTTGCTATCTCTAGCTGCTGTCATTGGAACGCTCGTTTAACTTTGAGTCTGTATTAGCTGCACAATTTACTCTCATTTCAACACAAGTTGAATAATTTTTTTTGTATTCTTCATCAGGTGGGGGGGAACATGATTTAAGGGGTTTTTCTAAGGGAAAACATTTTTAAAAAGTAACCACTGTGTAGCTGTCTTAATTCTTAGTTTTTCTTCTTTTCATCTTGTAAATTTTGACTTCAACTGCCCTCTGTGTTCCCTTGTGTTCTTCTGTGCCCTGTATATTGAGTGATATTTCCCTTCTAGATGTTGCTTAAAAGGGAAAAAACCCTCAAAACCAAAAAAACCTCACACAAACCCCAGACCTGAGTAAAAACTTACTTGTTACAATGTTCAAAGAAAAGGCTTTTGGTTTACTGTCTGTCTGTTTGCATAGAGAAGCAACTATCTCTTGTCTAGTGACTGATACAAAATGGAGTCCATATTCTGATACAGGCAATCTCATAAGTAATTTTTATAGATATTGCAGAAACGCTTCATTTCCTCCTTTGTGGAGCCTCAAATGGGAGTTGCCAAGAACAAATTGACCTTGTTCCACGAAGTCCTCAAGAACTTTATGAGCTTACTTCTCTTATCTGGTAAGTTACCCAGCCCTAGGTTTTAGGTCTGGTTGGTATTGTTAAAATCTGTAACTTATCTAAAATGAAGGCAAGCAATTTTCAACTTGGGTGGACTTTATTGTATACTACCAGTAAAATACTGTTTTCTTTACAGTGAACTGATGCCTTGCCTACCAAAAGAGGGAATCTTTGCTGTTGATACTATGCTAAAGAAAGGAAATGCACAAAATACAGATGGTGCAATATGGCAATGGCGAGATGACAGAGGTCTCTGGCATCCATATAACAGGATTGATAGTCGAATAATAGAGGTAGTAATTCCATGCATTTGCGGGGTGATGTGTTTTTTTTAAATATGTATGCAGTTGTATAGGGAGTGGCGTGCTTTCTTTATGGTTTTTAAAGTAGCAGCCTTGTTCTTTCTGGGTAAGATACGTGTGAGTTTCCTCAAACCTCCTGCTGTAATAATTGCACTATTTTGGTATTCAGTAATGGGTGAACTGCTTCACTGTTTTTTCTACTGTGTTGCCCCTTTTATCACCTTTCATATAGCTTCCTATTTCTTAGGGATTTCTTAACTTTAAACTCTTCTTGTTTTTAGGCAGCTCATCAGGTTGGTGAGGATGAGATAAGCCTGTCTACACTTGGGCGTGTCTATACTATTGATTTTAACTCTATGCAGCAAATAAACGAGGATACGGGAACAGCACGTGCCATTCAGCGAAAACCAAACCCTTTAGCCAATACAAACACTAGTAAGTACAGTTTAGGAGACACCTGGTGTCTCTAGCTATGGCTATTTTATGCTTGATTATACAACAGTCTACTACTTAACTAGTATATTTCTTGTGGTTTCTGTGGAGCATCGAACTATACTGATTTACCTGAATGAAGACAGCTTTACAACAAAATTCAAACCATTGAAATGTATTCTTTTTAACATGTGAACTGTTTTCCTGGGAACTGAAAATGCTTTAAATTGGAGAGGAGTTGGAGTTGTACTGCCTTGGGATTTTCTGAAACAATTTTGTTTGTACAGCTCTTATTTAACAAGGACTGTGTGAGGATTTCTTGCTGTCATCTAGAAAAATATAAGATAACTGAAGAAAAAAGATTTGACTCCTTGAAAGAGGAGGATTTATACCTTTGTTCTTGCTGTCAGTTTGACTTCTGGTTCTGAAATTGTCTTTTCAAGACCTAAACTAATTCAGCTTTAAGAAAGAAAGTAATCATCAGAACAGAGATGCAAAGAACTATACAGTGATTTGTTGCACTGTTTCTCACAGGTGGACATTCAGAATTGAAGAAGGATGATGCTCGAGCACAACTAATGAAAGAGGACCCAGAACTGGCAAAATCCTTTATCAAAACATTATTTGGTGTTCTTTATGAAGTATATAGTTCTTCAGCTGGACCTGCTGTTAGACACAAGTGCCTTAGAGCAATTCTTAGGATAATTTATTTTGCTGATGCTGAACTTCTGAAGGATGTTCTGAAAAACCATGCTGTTTCAAGGTGGGTTCATTAACCATTGTGAATGAAACTGATTTTGAACTTACAACAGAAACTTGTGACTACTCTTTTAGAATAATCCTTTTCAGGATAATCCTTTTAAATCCTTACGTATTTATCTTCCAAAAGCTGAGACTGGCAACTCTTCAGAAATTTTTTGCATCTTGGATATTGCAGTAGATGCCAACTCTGGGCACTCTTACTAGGAACTTAGATTGCCTATATGGCTGTGAGTACTAATAATACCATTTACTGTTTTCGTGATTTCTTAAACTTGCCTATAAACTTCTCTGGGGGCAAGGTTACTTTTTGAGGTAAGACAATATGAACAATAACGGACTCTCATGGCATCCAACTGGTAAGCTCTATTCATGAAACTTCTTCTATGTGATATATCCTAAAGTTAGGGGTCTAGATAAAAGGATGCAACTGGAAAATAAACTGACTAGTTTTTCAAAGGCAATATGAAGTTCCACAATACTGTGTTCTTTAAAGGAAGAAAACTCTTATCTTTTCCTTTATGCCACATGTTAAAACTAGGTAAAAGTGATTTAGGTGGGAAGAGGCCTTTTTCAGTCTTTTTGTTTATAGCTTTTATAAAAGCACGATGAAATTTGTTTGCTTTCAGTCTCCAGTACTATGTATGCAAGATGATCTGGCTTGATTCTATTACTTTTTTTAAAACAACAAAAAAAAAATGAAAAGGCAAACCTAATTCTAAGTAATTATTTGTTTTAGTCATATTGCCTCCATGCTGTCGAGTCAAGACCTTAAGATAGTAGTTGGAGCCCTGCAGATGGCAGAGATTTTAATGCAAAAGTTACCTGACATCTTTAGCGTGTACTTCAGAAGAGAAGGTAAAATATTTCTTTTTTCCTCTTCACCTCCTTATTTAGTGTTTTAAAAGCTTGTGTGTGTGGTGAATCCACATCCTTTACACACCACCCATACCCATCCCTTGCAAGGTATAAAAAGTTAATACTGGTTTTGAATAATAAAGGCAAATCCATGCAAGCTATTGTCATATGACTGGGGAGGAGCTGACCAAGGCTTTCTGATTCTTCTGAATCAGAAACAAGTTTGTACAGGCTTACTAGATGCTAGTGAACTTTATATTTAGGCTGAAGATGGTTTTCTGAAATTACATGGGTAATGTTACTGGAAAAAAGCCTGATGAATCTTTGGCAGGAGCTCTGTTATAATCTACCTGGGATTTTTGGGTTTCTTTGGCTACTGTTCATGCTACTGTCAGATTTTTTTGTTTTTTTTTTAAATCTGTGAAAGTTAACTTTTTCAAGGAAGTAGTGAACTGCTTTTAAAAGTTAGTATTGATGGGTGAGGTGAGATAATGCTCGTAGTCAAAACAGATTTTAACAGACTTCTACCTTTTCAAACACCTTTGCCTACACTTTCCTTCCCCACCCCTACCCCCCCACCCCACTCCCCCAACTAAACCAGCCCACCAAACAAAATTTCTTCTTTTGTAAAGGGGTGATGCACCAAGTGAAAAACTTAGCAGAGTCTGAGGCTTTGCTAACAAGCCCACCGAAAGTATGCACTAATGGATCAGGAACGCTGGGTACCACTACAACAATAAGTACTGGAACGGCCACTGCTGCCAGTAATGCAGCTGCTGATTTGGGCTCTCCCAGCTTACAACACAGTCGGGAGGATTCTTTGGATCTGAGCCCACAGGGGTTAGTGCACTATTTGTTGTGAACAATCTGTGGGTTTTTTTGTTTGTGTCTGTCTTTGGGGTTTTTTTGTGGGTTTTTTTTTTTTAATTTTATTTGTTTGTTTTTTTTAAAAAAAAGTCTTGATTGACATGAGCTGCTACAGTATCATCTGCATTTTGCTGTGATATTTTCCTCTAAGGAACTAAAATGGAGTGGTGTTGAAGCTATCAATGGGTAGTTTTGATTAATTTTATGTCATTATTTTTTAAAAAAAAAAGGACTAGTGACCTGATAGCTACAATGTAATGATATGAAACAATGCAGGCTGTTTAGGGAGAGGCTGGAGAATGCCAAGTGCAACAGCTGTTGTCTCATTTAACTATTGAGAACAAAGTGATTCTTTCAGAGAAATGATAGCTGTGGTCCGTGGTTCCTTTCTGCTGGAGACTGGAGGAAAAATAAGTCATCCCTAAGTTATTTTGTTGGACTGCAATTGTTTTGAACACTTGCAGAATTAATGCTTTTTGTAAGAATAAATTATTTTAGAGTTACACATCTTGCCTTTATTTTAAAACTGAAATGTTCATGTTCATGTATTGACATAATAAGGAAATTTGCTTTAAACCAGAATTGCAGTATGTGAACTTGAGAAGTGTAGGGATTGGAGTAGAAACTCCATAAATTGTTGAAAAAAATGCTTTCTGGGCTTTAATAGGGGAGGCAGGTCAAATACCCAGTGTCTTTTGGTGTTTATTCAGTAGAGATTTGTGGACTTTCTTTTTAAATGTATTCAAAGAAATGAATAACCAGATGTTTACACAAATAAAAAGATGAAAATTATGAGAAACCTTTACTCAGTGGCCCTTCTGGCCATATATGGCTGCCCACAGTAGAAACGTGTCAGCAAGCAAAACCATTCCGTTCCGGATGGAGTCATCACTTTCACATTCCAATTAAAGAGTTGGGGCCCGTTCTTCCAGAGGTCATTATTCCCTCGTATCTTTCTTGTTATGGGATGGAAGCTTTTTTTAATTCTTGAGGAAATAGCTGGCAGGTGCATCTTAAACTGAGGGATGAGAATGCATACGAATATGGTGGATGGGAACATGTTATTTTATTTTTAAATTTGGACAGACGACTGAGCGATGTTCTGAAGAGAAAAAGACTGCCAAAACGAGGGCCAAGGAGACCAAAATACTCTCCTCCAAGAGATGATGACAAAGTAGACAATCAAGGTAAATCATTCTTGGAATGTAATACTTGATCTCCTTTTAAATTTAAAAGTAAGCTTATAGGCTGTCAAAAGTATTATCTGTGTAATAAACCTGTTGATTCTCTTAATTTTGTCTTTGCTTCCTCCAGCTAAAAGCCCTACAACTACTCAATCTCCTAAATCTTCCTTCTTGGCAAGTTTAAATCCTAAAACATGGGGAAGATTAAGCACACAGTCCAACAGTAATAATATTGAACCAGCACGAACAGCAGGAGTAAGTGGTCTTGCAAGGGCTGCTTCCAAGGATACCATTTCCAATAACAGGTACACACACAAAAGATCAAAATACTTCTAACACGGTGTTGACTTTGGAGTGCAGCTACTTTATTACAATAAGCTGTCAGGTGATTAAGTAGCACCTATCAAAGTAGTTTAATCTTAACCACTGTTAAAATAACTCTGGAAGAAGAATCAAGAAGTTAAGGTAGAGAAAATAACCTCTTAATAGATTAAAAGTAGCAAGCTGGGGAAAAATCGGGAGTATTGGGAAAAATGGTACAAGAAGTAATCTGTAGAGAATAGACCTCTTCTGTGTTGGAATAAGGGGGAAGGGTTTTTGTCTGTGACTGCTGTTAAACATGGGGGAAATAATACTCTGTGGTTATTTGTAATATTGGAGTATGCAAATAAGTGTGACCCAATGCCTTTTGTGTGCTTCTTTACAGAGAAAAAATTAAGGGCTGGATTAAGGAGCAAGCCCATAAATTTGTAGAACATTATTTTAGTTCTGAAAACATGGATGGAAGCAATCCTGCACTAAATGTATTACAGAGACTTTGCACTGCAACTGAACAACTCAACCTCCAGGTTAGAAATGGTCAAACTTAATGGAGTGCAGGAGGGAATGGAAGCAGTAAAAGTATTTAGGAGGAAGCTAAAAGAAAGCTGGTAGTTTTAGACAGTATGGCCAATATTTGAAGCATAGTTTTTGTTACCTTGAATGATAGTGCAGTGTTTCCGAATTTTCGAGGGTTTGCTTGAGATTTTTTTTTAGAATTGGTATGTAAGTTCTGATACAATTTATCATAAATGACTAGTATTAACAAAGGTATTCTTGATTCCTAGCAATGTATCGCTTACGTAGCATTTTATTTCAAATTTAAAAGTTCTACGGTTAAGCGATAGGGATTGACTTTATACGTAAAGAAGAACACAGTTTGTAATAAGAACTTTGGGGGTTCAGGGGGTGAGGGGACGACAAGAGGGAAGTATCATTTTGTTGAAAGGTTAGACAGATGGGTTGGGCTGAACCTACTGGCGCCTCAAGAGCTTGAGCCTTGCTTCTCAGACAGTTATGATCCTTGATAGAGAGTAGATAAACAGCTGAGTTATGTTCTGGGCTTTGATCTACGCAATTGTTAAAATATGAAACTTTAACTCCTCCTCTCTCCCACACAGACTTCAAGTAAAATATGTACCAATCTGAGGCATTTTTTCTTTTTTTTAAAGCTTCTGTTTGAAGCTTCTCTTTACATTGCATGAGACAGAAATGGGACCTTGCATTTCTCTTAAAATGGGGAAAATGTGTATGTTGCCTGTAATGTCTCTTCTTGCATAGAGAAATTGCTTATCCTCATTATTTGCCCTGTCACTGCTTGTATTGAGTTAATATACACTACAGACTTTTTCCCTTTTTTTCCCTTTCTTTAGAGCTGTTCTATGCAGTAGAAGGAACAGTATTTCTTAAACCCTTAATACCTAAGTAGTAAACTACTACCTTCATATTTTTCAGGTGGATGGTGGAACAGAGTGCCTTGTAGAAATCCGTAGCATTGTCTCGGAGTCTGACGTCTCCTCATTTGAAATCCAGCATAGTGGGTTTGTTAAACAACTGCTGCTTTATTTGACATCTAAAAGTGAGAAAGATGCTGTAAGCAGGGATATCAGATTGAAAAGATTTCTTCATGTATTTTTTTCTTCTCCAGTAAGTTTTCTTGTTTATGGTTTTGTCATTCTTAGTTGTCTTTCTCTCAGATTGTACTTACCTGACCTCTGAGAGGTCAGCAATGACCTTGGCTTAAAGATACGAAGTACAGAAAGAATGTTTTGTTCATGCCTAAGCTGTATAACACTGCAACTTTCACATGGTTCTGTGTCTTTACAGGTCATAAACTTTTTAGAATACCCTGTAATTATAGAAGATTCCACACACCAGTGGGAAAGAAATTCCAAAATGGCCAACTGTCTTGAGTCTTGAACAACTTAAAAGTTGCTCCTGACTTTTAAGAAGTTGATATGGAAAGAGTTTGGATAGTAGTCTTATCACTTGCTCTTTTTAGTCCTAAATACTGCAAGAAACTAGATTGTCCTGTTTTTAAAGAACGAAATTTGAAGTGGAAGAGAGGAAAGTAGATAACTACAGCTTCCATGAAGCTTACTGCTCATGGTTGAGGGTGAATGCTTAAAATCTGTAGGGCTATTCAGTTGAACCCAGGAGAGAAAAGTGCATTCTTTGAAACAGGTATTCTTAAAAACTTATTAGGTGTCATCTGGTCATCCTGATACTGCTGCTACTTGAAGTGAGAGCAGTGAGTTTTGTTTCTTATTTGTTGTGTGTGGGTTTTTTGTTTGGTTTGGGTTTTTTAACGACTTGTGGTATAAATTGTTTAAGATAGATTAATTCAAGCACATAACTAAATACTGGAATATATTTCAGCTTCCTGGAGAAGAACCCCTTGGAAGATTAGAGCCATTAGAAAATGCACCTTTGTTGGCATTAGTCCATAAAATGAACAATTGCCTCAGTCAGATGGAACAGTTTCCTGTCAAAGTGCATGACTTCCCTAGCGGAAATGGAACAGGGAGCAGGTAAGGATTAATGCTCAGGTAACAGTCTTGTCGGAAACTTTTGTTTTCCTAAACTTGTTTCAATGCTAAAAGTTCCAAGACATAATGTAAACTTCTGAACCTAGTAAAGACACAAGCAGTTACAGTTGTTTGGATTTTTTATTCACTGGAAAATTGAATATTTACCAAATTTTTGCTTACCTTTTTAAAACTTTTCTCACTTAGATTGGGGGCGGATGTGTAATTTTTAAATGCAATCTGTAAATTTAAGCTTTAAAAATTCAAATGCCTGCCTTCTTGTCCCCATGTAACATATACTGGAAAGAAATGTTCTATTTATTGCTGAGACACTGATATTTTATAGTGAAGTAATTAAACTGCCGTGAGTTCGTATTACAGCACGAAACTTGGTTACTCACATAGGTTCTGTTCCCTAGGATAATAATAGATTGAATGATAACTGTTGGCTGTCAACATAGTTGAAAATAACTGTATACCTGCCCTGTGTCTTAAAAGATTAAATTTGGAATCCAATTTATTTGCGTTTTCAGTAACAAATTTGAGTGACTGAAGGCCAACTTCTACAAGTTCTTTTCTGTACTGTTCTTTAATAAATCAACACTATTTTTCATTCAGTGCATAGCAGTTAGTAAGTCTATTTCAATATAATTTGCATGTAAGTTTTGAAAGTATTTTGTGGTGCTGGCTAAAAGCTCAGTTTGATTATAGACATGCTCTTGTGAGTATGTAGAATTTAGGAGAGTAGGAGCATTGAAAGCAAATTTTTGAAAACTATTTTTTAAAGTTTGAAATGCCAAAATCTTTGGTGTCTCAGGTAGTAAGACAGCGTGGATTTTTTTTGTCAGTAATTGTGACACAACATCTGTTATAGTAGATGTATTGGAGCCTCCCACTACAGCATTAGTCTAACTTACATTAAAATTCAGTACTTGTTTTTTGTGAAACTTAAAATCTATGGGAGTGAATGCGATACACGAATTTCTAATACTTGAAGGAATTAGTTGTCTTGATACTGGCTTTTGCAAATAGTATGTACTCTGTAACCTTACAACACTTCCTGTTATGCTCTATTCCTGTAAAAAGTGGGACAACAACGAAAGTTTTATAAAGCTGCTAATCACAGAAGCAAAATTCTGCTCTTCCTTTTGATAGAAAATTAAACATGGGAAGTCAGGCTACTGCAGCATTGTTAGACTGCTAGTCTTACTGTGGATCATGTCAATGAGGATTTTGAGGCATTAAGATTTGGTAGTCTTTCACTAGCACCTGGAAATAGAAGCAGCCCAAGATAATAGGTTTGTGTTTGAAACCAGCTAGCTTGAGTATTGATAGTTTGATGAGATGGAGCATGTATATAAACTATACTTGGCAAGAAAAAAGAGAGGAGCTTTCAGGTTGTCTCTTCAGGTCCTTATTAAAAAACATGGATGGATACTTGCATTTCCTACTCACAGTTCTGATCCTTAGTGCACTGCAGGTGAACTGAGCTTTAAATATCACATGGCATCAGCTGACCACTGAACAACCTCAGACCTCAAAGAGTCAGGCCATATTTTAATCAGACCTCAGACTAGACTTTCAGTCCATGTAGCTTCCATTAGAAATCAGATTTTGTCCAACTTGGATTCTTGTGTTCTTGCA
Source organism: Podargus strigoides (assembly GCA_028020825.1). Taxonomy (NCBI): domain Eukaryota; kingdom Metazoa; phylum Chordata; class Aves; order Caprimulgiformes; family Podargidae; genus Podargus; species Podargus strigoides. The sequence continues at coordinate 16,272,405 of CM051628.1, forward strand.
GAATAAAACATAATCTATTTATCCAAGTCTTGGTAGCTTATTTTTAGAGAAATAGACTGAGAAATAATACTCTGAAGAAATGAATTTGTAAATGCATGTATGAGCCTATCTAAATACATTTTTAAATGCAATTATGGTTATTGGATTCTTTGTGTAGCAACTTTTTTCACAAATTATTTTGAGTTTTTCTCTTAACAGAGGATCGCAAGCTTTAAAATTCTTCAATACACATCAATTAAAATGCCAACTACAGAGACATCCAGACTGTGCTAATGTGAAGCAGTGGAAAGGCGGACCTGTGAAGATTGATCCTCTGGCTTTGGTACAAGCCATTGAAAGATACCTTGTAGTTAGAGGTATATATATACACATATCATACAGTCACATATGTTTTGCTGCTTGGGATGGCCACTACTGTCAGTAGTGTAGAGTTTATAAAATCCTGCAAGGATTATACTGAAGACAAATCGGAGGTACCTATAAACATATTTTGCTTGCAGGGCAGGAGACTAAGGCTACACAGAATTTTCTTTTCTGAGACACTTCTTCCTGTTGTAAGAAGTTCAGTCTAAGTACTAACAGAAGTATAATCTAGTTAACTGTCAGACTGGCTGTAACTTGGCATTTTTGATACCAGATGTTGATACTGAAGTTTGCTTTAACGTGTTTGAACCTTACTTTAACTGATGTATTTTGGAACTGTTTTAAACAGTGGAGTTTGTAAAAGTCAGTACAGAAGCATTGCTACATTTCATGTAAAACAAATGAGGATGTTTTTCTCCTCTCTTGCCTCAGGCTATGGAAGAGTTAGAGAAGATGATGAGGATAGTGATGATGATGGGTCAGATGAAGAAATAGATGAATCTTTGGTAAGCTTTTGCTCTGGGGTAAGGGGAGGGAACAGTTTGAGGAGAGGCTTAAAAAAAAAAGCTAGCAATGTTTCTTAACTTTGTGGTTTGTTTTTGTTTTTTTTTTGTTCAGGCTGCTCAGTTCTTAAATTCAGGGAATGTGAGACATAGACTGCAATTTTACATTGGAGATCACTTGCTGCCATACAATATGACTGTGTATCAAGCAGTTAGGCAGTACAGTTTGCAAGCTGAGGAGGAGAGGGAGTCTACAGATGATGAAAGCAACCCATTAGGAAGAGCTGGGATTTGGACAAAAACGCATACCATTTGGTAAGTTGGCTAGAGAAATCAGGGGACAACTTCTCCCAGTTTCCGCAATCGGTATACACAAAGAAAATTGGAATATAGCATGCTCTTTCCTGCCCTTCCCCTGCCTCCCCCCCCTTCCCAAAACTGTGAAGCTTTGATTTTCCTGATGTGATTTAAGTATTTCAATCGTAGTAAGAATTTGTGTTGGCTACTGATGTTCTCTCTAGCTCATGAGTGAAGCTGAGGAACAAGAAATGGCGGATCTTAAATGACACCTGCTAGATGGAGGGAAATCAATCTTAGGTAACGAACCACAAACAATAGAGAATGTGTCTGCAGTCTACAAATAATGATCAACTTTATACTAGTTTTCTTAGTTGAAAGCTGTGCAGGTATATGTATTCTCTGGCCGTAAAGAAGCAGTTTGGCACTATGACTGTGCCAAACACCTTCATATTCAGCAGTGTATTTTTCTTTCTAATATTTAAATGTGTTATGCAAAAGCAAAAAAAAAAAAAAAAAAGCCAAAACAAAACACTACTTTGCTTTTTTGTTTGTACCTTCTGCTTATCTTCTTCAGTTCATGGAGCCGGAGGGTCCCCATTTTTTCTCCTCCATGACATACTTTGCTTCTGAGGGCCTGGCATCCAAGGCTGGATCATGTCCAAACACGTTGTTCTTGCCTTTCTACTTTTAAAGTCATTCAAGTAAAATTCTAGTAATTGAACACCTAACACTTTTTTATAACTGCTGTTGTTTCCATGTAAGTTAGTATTTCACAAACATGTTTTTAACTTTTAATTACTTTTAGGTACAAACCTGTGCGGGAGGATGAAGATGGTAATAAGGACTGTGTTGGTGGCAAAAGAGGAAGAGCACAAACTGCTCCCACAAAAACCTCCCCTAGAAATTCTAAGAAGCATGATGAATTGTGGCATGGTGAGTGTGTTGCCTTGCTGATTTGTTAGATTTGTGAAATTTCTGAAAGGATGTAAAGGAAGAGTGTTTAGAGATGCTATATTGTTTCTTTTAAAGCAAGCGTACTATAAGAAAAGTAAGCATACATTAGTGTACGTATTAAAACTAGAAATAAGATACTGAACTCTCCAACTAAACTGTTATAATTAAGTGAATGCCATGACTAATACTACCTAGGCTCTTAATAATTAAATCTTGGGAAGACTTCTAATTGATTTGTTTTGATAACATATTCTTTTTTTCCTGCTAGATGGTGTGTGCCCTTCGATATTAAATCCTCTAGAAGTTTACCTCATATCTACTCCACCTGAAAACATAACATTTGAAGATCCCTCATTAGATGTTATTCTTCTTTTGAGAGTTTTACATGCTATCAGTCGCTACTGGTATTACTTGTATGATGTGAGTAGAGCACTTCTAAAATCACTTTCATACTTGATACAGATATCTCTGTCCTGAAACACCTTAAATAGTCTTCTTCCCCTGTCTGCAACCCTCCACCAAGACAGAATAATGTAGATACTATTATCTTCCCCTACATATTTCTCTAACTTCTGGTAAGATGAAGGCTGTAAATTCTTATAGTCAATCATACTTCCTCTGTAGTGTGTCAAACACATTTGCCATGCTTTTTTCCTTCCTTAAGTTCAAAGAGCAACACTTTACCTTTAAAGAAAATGAATAGTAAAAGTCTGCTCAGTCTTTCTTTAATGGCTTAGACTCTATGACCAAAGTGACAATGGAAGTTGGTGTTTGTTTGGGTTTTTTTTAATTGTGATAAGCAAATTAGAAGAAAAAAAATTCCTCTGAACAAAGGCTTGGTGTTTCTTCCAGCATTACTTTAACTAGAAGTACATTGTTTTTATTTAACACAGAATGCAATCTGCAAGGAGATAATTCCAACCTCAGAGTTTATCAACAGTAAACTGACAGCAAAAGCAAACAGGCAGCTTCAGGATCCTTTGGTAATTATGACAGGAAACATACCAACTTGGCTGACAGAACTTGGAAAAACATGGTATGAATGACTTGCCTTACAGTATTTCTAATTTGAGTTCACTGCGTCTCTTGACTGGGCAGCCCAGGTGCATCATATGTTACAAGGCTTTTGAAAGTGCTGGGGGAGAGCAAGATATAGTCACAGAAGTTTTGCTAAGGTAAAGTCACACTTGGATGAATGATTACACCTATATTGCATATTTAAACCAAATATGGAGGGATACACTAACTGCAAAGTTTGGATCACTTCTTACAGGAGTTTGAGCAATTCAGGTCATGTTTTCTCCTGTTAAACTGCTTAATGGCATTTTTGTCATACCACTACATTTACCTTAGCCTATTCAGTATGGTACGAAGGAAAATGGTTTTTATAATTACAGATAAAATACTGTAATTTTTATAAAGCTATATTCATAGTACTTTGTAGTATCTTGATACAGAAGATAAGCTGTAAAACTCTTGCCCTTGAAAGAATGAAGAAATTGGGGTTGACATTCTTGGATTTTTCAAGCATGTTAATTGAAGCAACACTGGTGACAATTGACTAGAAATATGTACTCTAGAGACATTATTTGGTTTTTCATTTTTAAAATAAGATCTGTAAAATTATTCATAAACGTATCGGATAACAAATGAGTATGAATGTATATTATTATACGAAGTATGAACATATATTACACAAACATCTGTAGCAGTATTTCTTCTGTAAAGCTGCCTTTTCACTTAACTGTCAGTGGAGGACTACACATGTACACGTGCCTTTGAGAATAGTAGAACTGATAAATGAAAATAAGTTTCTCTGGTAGTCTTTCACAGATGACTTAGTGGTTTTTGAAAATGGTGAAAGATAGAATGCTGGTGCTGCTGTAGGCAGGTTCTCATTTTTATTCCCCCCAAATATGGTAGCTTGAGCTACTTTCTTAAAATCCTTGATGTAAGTTAGATATCCTAATTGTAAAACAGGTGTGAACAAGTAAAAGAATACTTATTTTCTGATTGAAACTTTGCGTAGCCAATACGTTCAAGTATTTTGAGCTTTTTTTTTCAGAAGAATTAGAAGTTTCTGTGTTTTGTTTTTTTCTGGTTCCTTCTTATATTAAATTCCATCTCTAGACTCCTACTCATAAGCATTGTAACTAAAACTCAGGTGTATTCTGGAAGGTTTCCTTTGGACTCTGCTTTCACCATGGTGTTTAATTAAGCACCAGTTTCAGCCGTACTACATTTCTATTTGTGTTTTAAACTAAACTATAGTCAGATGCTAGTTGGAACCCAGCTAACTAATGTAATGCTCTTTACAGCCCATTTTTCTTTCCATTTGATACCCGTCAAATGCTGTTTTATGTAACTGCTTTTGATCGTGATCGAGCCATGCAAAGACTACTGGATACTAATCCAGAAATCAATCAATCGGATTCTCAGGACAGCAGAGTGGCACCACGACTGGACAGGAAAAAAGTAGGTGTATCTTGTTTAAAAATGGAACGAATGATGTTTATATTGTCTTTAAGAATATCATTGTGAGCAAGATTTATTTGTAAAACTTCAAGTTTTGGTAGTATACTGATGAATGGGAGGTTTGTTTTCATTTAAAAGCCCCCGAGGAGAAAGCACAGTGTCTTCTAGGTGTCTGCCACCAGGTGGCAGAAGGGGCTAAAGTATGGGACCCTGCTGCCTCAGTTCCTGTGGAATTTTGAATTGGAGTCTTCATAATTTCTGAAACTGTACTCCAAGAGTGAACTTTAAGCTTTAGGTTGTGTTAGTGATAGTTCCATAACGTATAAACCTCTGTTTTGGTTTATGCAGAATTTTAGAGTAATTCAAGCCATAGGATTTAGACCCTTAAATATTTACTGATTAAACAAAAACAGTGTCCGTGTATTCTGGGAGAGTATTAAACCTCCTGTCACAACATAATAAAACTAAGCTGTGACTGTTTTAAATTGAGAGAGTCTTGGGTGTCTGCCGTAAGTCTGGAGAGATGTTATCTTAAACTAAGATCTGCTGTATAGTATAGATCATTCTATATGAATGCCTCTAGGGTAAAAAGACAAGAGACAAGAGAATCTAGTTCAGCTAGAATATAGCTTCCAACATGTAGGAATCTCAGTGCTTTTGTGCCTTTTTTTTTTTTTTTCTTGTTGGGTGTTTGTTTTGTTTTGCTTTTTGGAACCTGCCACATTCCCCACTAGAGTATCCACAAGGGCAGGGTATAAGATTACTCCTTTAGGTTGCTGGATTTTGGCATCTTTATTCTGTAATTTCTTTTCCACATATTAATTTGAGGTATGTAACATCACATGGCACTTCTGGCAGTAGGACTATAACAGAGATTCTTGGCAAGAACAGTATCAATTAGTTCTGCTGATAAAAATGTAAGGCATTGGTTTTTCATTTTATATTGAACACTTCTAGTCAGTTTTCCTATAGAAGCAGGAATTACTTTATTAAAATATAAGCTTACAAATTGTTGAACTGTGGAACTGTTAGCATGGGGTGGAAAAACTTGCATAACTAATTTTTTTCCTGTTGTAACTGCCTTGGGAGCTGGGACTTACAAGCATAATTTCACTACTTAAAACTTCTCTAATGTGTAGCGCACTGTGAACAGAGATGAGCTGTTGAAACAGGCAGAATCTGTGATGCAGGATCTAGGCAGTTCAAGAGCCATGTTGGAAATCCAGTATGAGAATGAAGTAAGTAATATCAATGCAGTCTAATTTAACCCCTTTTTACTGAAGATTAATACAAAAAAAGCTACTACTTTCATAGAATGACTTGGTCAGACTCTTGGTCCTTCCCATTGCTGGTGCCACAAAATTTTTTCTGTTAATTATCCCTAACCCACTTGGTTGTGATTTTTAGTTGCTAGGAGAAATTCTTTCTGACTTAATAAATTTCATAATCAGTCTTACTCTGCAGAGCACTTTTTTTTTCTAACTCTAAGCAAACAACTCTGTGCGTTTCTTCTATACTATGATAATTAGGTGGCTAATACTTATATTCGACTATTATTCCCTCTGATACGTGGTCTTTCCAAGCTGTCTCAGTCATGTTGTAAATGTTGTCATAGTTAGGTTCTCTAGACACTTTTTGCAATGCAGTCTTCTTTATAGCCAATAACGTACTATATTTCTCAGACTAAGTAAAGATTTTGATATTCCAACTGCACCTAATGGACTCATTTATTTATTTCTCATGCCCCTTCCTCTCCCCACGCCCTCCCTCCCCCTGAAGGTTGGCACAGGCCTAGGCCCCACACTAGAGTTCTATGCACTTGTATCTCAGGAGCTACAGAGAGCAGACTTAGGCCTTTGGAGGGGAGAAGAAGTGACATTAGCCAATCCAAAAGGTAAATGTTTTACTACCTAAGCTATCAATATTGATCTAATACTGAATTGATTCCAAGCTGACTTGAATTATGTGAATGGCTTTGGTTGAAAGCGTATCACAGTTTGTGGCTGGATAATATGCCTCATGATAGTGTGTGATTACCTTTGCGGTTTTTAATTTTATAAGAAGCTTTAGGTTATGGTTATCTGATAGCCACTTTCAGACTTGCATCCGGAATGAAACAAGCAGTGTACATATTAAACTCTTTTTCCTTTCTTCCTCAACAGGAAGCCAGGAAGGTACCAAGTACATACATAACCTTCAAGGCCTTTTTGCACTTCCTTTTGGTAGAACAGCCAAGCCAGCTCACATCGCAAAAGTTAAAATGAAGTTCCGCTTTCTGGGAAAACTAATGGCTAAGGCAATCATGGATTTTAGACTGGTGAGAATGAAATATGTGATTCTGAAGGGTTAAATAAATTCTAGCTTTGACTGTGTTGATTTACAAATAGTGTTAAGAGTTACATGGAATTATTTTCAGCTCTAGCAGTTTGGGTGGGAGGAGATACAGCTGAGAGTTGTGTGTATGCTGGAGATAATTACAGTAGCTTTGGAGAAAATAGTTAAAAAAGGTTAAGCCATTGCCTGCCATGTGTTGCAATCTCTCTCCAGTCATCTTTCAAGATCATCTGGGGCTTATTATTCCGGCTGCTAGCTTGCTGATTGTCTCATGTATATGCACTAGGCAGTCAGTTGTGTTTTCGCAACTATGTCTCTGGTAAAAACACTCAAGACATGGTGTTTTGATGTGCACCAGAACTATGAATTAGTAAATAGTACTCTAGATCTAGTAAAGAGATAAAATAGCAAAAGATACAGTCTAAGAAGACAGTTCAATACTGAAAGTTTTTGATTTCCAGGTGGACCTTCCTCTTGGACTTCCTTTTTATAAATGGATGTTACGACAGGAAACTTCCTTGACGTCGCATGACTTGTTCAGTATTGATCCAGTAGTAGCCAAATCAATATATCACCTTGAAGATATTGTGAGACAAAAGAAAAGGCTTGAACAGGACAAAACACAGGTGGGAAAGTAACCCTAAGAATGGAAGAATGCATCTTCACACACATTTAGAGATTTTATGAAGCAGCTGTAATTGAGAGTGTATGATAGTGCTTAATACTGATGGCAGTAGTGATAATGACTTCATTTTAATAAAAGGAATAGTTTAATGTTATTAAATCATTGCCTAGTAATTATTACACTTTTTTGTAACGTAGACTCTAACATTAGAAATTTATTATGTGATTCTTTTGTGTGATTAAACATAGGCTAGAAATGCCTAAAACTGCCAGATGTTTGCCTAAGGTAACTTCTCTTTTGGGTTCACTTTGAAAAGACTAACCAACTTCAGTATCAGAGGAAGAAATCTGTCCTTGATTTTTGAACATTCAAAAGGCTTGGCTTTTGTTATTAGTTGGTTTAGTAAAATGTTCAGATTTTCTTAGGAGTGCCTTTTGTGTTAGTGTTTGTGGTCCCCCCCACCCCTCCACTGGAAGCTGTATGCAGAACTGGTGTAAACTGGCTTCGCATGTGAGCATACAAGTTTTTATAGATAAGGAAGAGTCTTTAATTTTTCAAGGTTATCCACTCTTACCTAAAAATAGTACCATTTGCTGTTGCAGTGTAGCAATAAAAGGTCTTTGACATGCATGTTCTTTCTAGCATCCACTGTTAATAGATGGTAGGTGATAATAACCTAATTTATACTTTTAATATGTCTGCTTTGTTACTAGTGAAGTTATTGCAAGCTTTGGGCCTTTGTTCCTCTTCACTTCACTGTCTCACTCTCTCTCCTTGATCACTGCTTTTAATTTCCCAACAAGAGTTTGAAAAACCTGAAAACCTGGTGGATGAAAGCTGAAAAATGTCAGTATGCATGCCAAATATGAATGCCATTAGCTATTCTAAGGAAAAAACATAGCCTTAGAACCTTAGCATATTCAAAACCTCCTTCTCTTACAATGGTATTTTCTAAAAAAATAATATGCAAGAAGTTAAATTACTTCCAAAATTGCTAGCTAAGTGTACTGTTATCTTTCAAGTTTATCCATTAAGATAGTTTATTTGGTTTGTCTTGGTTTACTGTTATGTATGAAAAATACAGAAGGAAAGCAAGGAGTACTGTAACAGTATTAATGATAATATTCTTATAGAAATGTTTATTTAGTCAGAACTGCTTTAGAAGTCATAACTTTTGGATAAGTTAATGTGAATGAATTTTTCTCACTGATTTTCACTTTCAATTTTTTAGACCAAAGAAAGTCTGCAGTATGCATTGGAAGCTCTGACTATGAATGGCTGCTCAGTGGAAGATCTAGGGCTGGACTTCACACTTCCTGGGTTTCCTAATATAGAACTGAAAAAAGGGGGAAAAGATATACCAGTCACCATCCACAATTTAGAGGAGTATCTCAGAGTACGTGGAAGAAAAGCTAGGACTAAAACTTTCTGTATTCTTCTTCACCTTGCTCCTAAGTAGTTTGTTTCCATATATATTTCAGTTCATTCCCATGAAATGGGCACAGCAATAATTTTCCTATTGATTGCTTCTGTTCTGTACTAGTTTATTACTACAGAAAAATGGTTTGAATCCTAGTCAGCACACCTAACTTGAAAATGTTATAGTACAAAAAAGTCTGGTTTATACATGATGAAGTCATGAGAAGTATGGGTTTTTTGGATAAAAAGTGTTGTAGTAAGTGGAGTAACTTGAGCTGTGGACTTTCAGAATCTTTTAACACTTTCCCACATTTGAGCATAATAAATTTGTTTCCAATAGTGATCTACACCCACACTTCAGTGGGCTTTGAACTGCTGTGATAATAGTGAAATTTTTTGGAGTCAGGCTTAAGAAAACATCAGCTAACTTGCAGAGTCAAAACCCAAAAACCTGAAAAACCAAAACAAACCACCCCCCAAACCATAAAAAAAAAAAATAGACAAGGAACAGAGAATGAAATAGTGGCATAATATGTTGACAGTACACCTGCATTTCGATCTATTCTAATGTCAAAAGGGACATAAAACCTAGAAAAAAACAAAAAGGTGATTCTGCTGAACAGAGGTAGGAAACTGTTTCTACATAAGAAGGTTAAAGGGAGTGGGTTGAAAACAGCCTGGAAAAGAGATGAGGAAAGGAATGAAAAAAGCAGTATCACATGAAGTCATGAGTGGGGTGAAGGTAAGAACGATTGATTGCATCATGAAAAAGCCATTATTTCAGTTCCTGAACAGTGCATTTTCTGACAGGTTAGCCTGCCAATTTCACTCTGAGGACTGTCAAAATTTTCAAGCACTTGTAAGAAACATATCTGATGTTTTGGTAGAAATGATCCAGTAAGGGGCATATAAGCTCCTGCATATCAACGGAGAACTTTGCAAAGTTATTCCATAATCCTTACAACTGAATATTGAGCAGGTGCTCTTCATCTTCCAGATTCAAGCTGTTGCGCACATATCCAGTTCTCATATCTTTGTTTGAAAGCAAATTCAAGTCAAGAATCACTTATAAAATTAAACCTATTTGGATATAAAGCTGTTTGCAGACTGGTTGTTGGCATTGCAACTGTAATAGTTAGAGCATTTGCCGTCTCTGTTTGCTGAGGAAAGCTGAGCAAGGTTGCTTTCAAGTCTGATTTTCATACGGTTTGCAGTCAGGTTGGTTTTTTTTCCTCTAGGTAACAGGTATCGGGTATCTGATATGCTGAGAAAGGCTTGCAGACATCTCGGATGTCCTGTAGTTGTATTTCAGGTCTCGGCATTGAAAAGCAGATCACTACAGAAAGCTTGCTTTCTCCTTTCTAAACAACTTTTGGGGCTATTTTCTTTAAAGGAAACCTGTGCGGTTTTTCTATCCTTATCGTTATATTCCTGCCTTATAGAGAAGACTTTAAACTAGATCCCAGTGATTAGCATTACAGACTTGATGTCAAGGAAATGGAGAAGATTTCAGAGAGAAAATTAGTGTCCTCTGTATCACAAGTATGATGAATTGCAATTCAACAGTATATTTAATTTATCAGCTAGCCTGTACAGCTCCCTGTGGGTCAGCTGCCCTGCTCTTGAAAATGTCATTTTCATTAAAATCTTGTGTGTGGATTACCATTAAAAGTAGTTTATAAAGCTAGAATATCTTACTGTTATTCTTCATGCCTTTCCTGCAGTCACGTCATTCTACCCTTCACCTTCCTTTTTTTCCCCGAGAAGTGTTCCCACAGTAACTACCTTTATCAGAAAGTAGAACTATTTCAGCTACCAGTATAGTGAAAGACTTTATTCTCTCCCCCACCCCGCCCCTCCTCTTCTCCCCTGTACTATAGAGGCCAACTTGCTTCTAAATTTGTGGACAAAAAGTTTCCAGAGGGCAGGCTTTTTTTGCCTAATAATTTGATCTCCTTTTTGAATTCACAAGAATACAGTGCAGCTTAATTTTACCACATGCTCCTGGTCATAAAAAGCAGTCACAATTCTAAGTCAGCAACTCTGCTGCTAGAATAGCCATAGAATATTCTACATTGTAGAACACAATAGAAGAGCCTTCTGTGCTGCTGGTGCTTACCAGCTTGCTCTTCAGTATTACAATTAAGTATGTGACATGTGAAAGTAGGGGTACATATCTTTCCTGAAATTCAATGCTTGACTCTTTTTGTTGGAAAGCTTATCAACAGATCCTAGTAGGTGTTCATATCTGAGAGCTTTCTGGAACAGGTAACTTCAGTTACTGGGACAGGGTTAAATACTTGCTTCAGGAGTCCAGCAGCATCCATGAGATTTTTTTCATGATACTCAAATGTATCCTTAGATGTCTTTCAAAGCTTTTCTCAGCATTCTGGGTCAGAGCTTTTAACAGATTTAAAAACTAGTAGCTGTGTGTTGACAACACATCTTTTGCAAGCAACCTTCATTTCCTGCTAAGAGTTGAGGGTAGCCAAGGCAAGTGTAATCATCAGTAGCATGGACTGACAAAAGAATCTGAACTTGGCACGCAATCTGCCGTGTATAATGTATTTTTTAATTTAGTGAAGAAATACTGGCTGCAGGAGATACAAAAGAAATTTGGTCTTGTTTGTGTCATATCACCTGCCCTCCCTGCCAGTGACTGTTGTTGCAGTATGCACTGTCCACTTTGGAAAGTGAATTCAGTCCTGAAAGGGTAACTGCAGATACAAAAAGAAAACAAAAAATGCACACAAAAAGCCTAGATTATGGTTTTATTGTCTTTTGCCTTATGATTCTTACCACATCCCAGTAACATGAAGTTACTTCTTTTTCCCCCATATATTTTCTCATAATAGTAAGCTACTTAATATAACAAAAAGTCTAACTTCATATTAGAAAAATAATTGTATGTTTCCATGGAAGAAACTAATATAATACTTCCAGTGATACCCTAAGGATTTCTCTTTCAGTTGCTGAATTTTAAGGAGATATCAATGTACAGAGAGAACGTCTAGATTAGGCTTCTAAAAATATCAAATAAATGTTGACTTTTGTTTTAAAATACTATGTTGAATAAGATTGGTTTAACCAGCTATTCTGAATACGTGTTAACCTCATTTTATCAAAAATAAACGTGAATAAATTTAAAATTCTGCATGAGTTGCATGCTTAGGGTATTCTAAGTATGGTGGTGGTTGAACTCCAAGTGACTATTGCTAATTTGCAATGACAGGCAACATGAGAAAGTTGTAAAGAAAAAAGCCCAAGAGATTCCATTTGTTGCGTTGCAGCAGCACTGCACTTGCAGATGTGCAGCAGTATGAGCTTCTGAATTAACACAGAATGAGGCAATGCTGTGGAACAGCTCCATGAATCCAAGTGCCACAACTACAGTGAGCATATGCCTAGGCTTCTGTAGAGGTGTTTTTCTGCAGCTGTAGTCTTGTGTACAGTAGTCATCATTCCATATTTCCTTTGTTCAAATGTTGTTTTTTTTTTTTCCTCTTCCCTGCAGTTGGTTATATTCTGGGCACTAAATGAAGGTGTTTCCAGACAGTTTGACTCATTCAGAGATGGATTTGAATCAGTCTTCCCCCTCAGTCATCTTCAGTACTTCTATCCTGAGGAGGTTGGTAAACCTGTTTTAACTGATGCTTTTGTAACTGTATGTCCACCGTATGGGCAGTCTGAACCTAGGTGTGCACTGGGTGCAGTGCAGTTGTGACAGTCTGATTACATTACATTTCTGATGCACATTACTAAAACTTGGTGTCCTTTAAATTGCATACTTAAAGATTTCTGTGTTTGGTGGTCATTTGTTTGTTGCTTTTCTTATGAACAGTTCCATTTTCTTTGAAATTGAGTGTATCCAGCTTTTCTGAGAAGTGTTTAAATTTATATAAGCAAGCTCTCTATATTGATATGGATACTTTAATTCCTTGTATTCCAGTACCTCTTAATAGCTATAGATGTGGATGCTACCTGGATGTTCTATTTAAAAAAAAATAGTCAGCTCTTTAACAAAGCTTTAGATAGCAAAAGGAGATTCAGATGAAGGGGTAAAGAATAAGGATAGTTGGACTCACCTTGTTCTCGCTACCCACCCTATCAATTGCCTTAAATTCTTGCATTCTTAAGTGGATTGGATTGAGACACAATTATGGTTGTCTGGACTAGAAGAGAGAATGTTTTATTACTCTGCGTTCAGGGAGTTTATAATGAAGAAATGCTAAGCGTGCTCTGAAGCAATGTGTTAGCCAGATCTCTGTGTTAGTCTTCTGTTCTTGGTGCTTTGCAATATAAGTCTCTTAAAGCTGAGATATGTAGCTGCTCATAGTGATGATTCTTCACACTTATCTGTTGGTACTACTTTCAAAGAGTACCACCACTTTTTTCTGCAACAAATTTAAGGCTAGTAAAAATGGGAGATTATTCTAGTTTCTCCAGTATTTTACTCAAACTTCTCTGTTTTGCAGTATATGTGATGCTGTTCTTCTGTCTTGTCATTTGCAATGGTTTGATGCATGCTTCTGCTTGGAAATTTTAAAATATGGACACTAGTCTACTGCTAATCTACTAATATGTTTGATCAAAACTCAGCCATGGGAGTAGTGAGATGTAAGATATCCTTTCCTTAATAGGATATACACATGTGATCTTGTGTTCTGTTGCTCATAGCTATCCAGCTACTTGAGCCTTTTTACAAACCATTCTGAAACTATTACAAAGAACTTGTGAAATTATTTTGTCCACAAGCAGAACAGTTAGGTATGTCAGACCTCTGGTTTTATTGAGATCAGAGCTTTACAACTCTTCGTGTAACCTGGAAGGTGGTCTGTAAGAAGCTTTTAATGTTTGGCTGTAACCTGTGGTCTCTGCTTACCCAAGTGCATAGAAAGAATAGGCAAAGTAAGTACAAAACTGCTATCTGACAGATCCATCTCCATATAATAATTGATTCTTCTTCTCTTTCAAAGAAGAGCTCAGTCTTCTAAAAGCACGTTGAAAATGCTCAATTCTTCCCGTTCCCCTATATTTCTGTAAAAATTATGAGATTTCCAAAAAGTTAAGGCATTTTTGGTTCTCCAGTTAAAATTGCTTGTTAGGACTGTCTCTGTTCTCAGAGACACATTCAGCATCTCATGTAGTAGTGGATTGTAGGCAGAGGCAGATGGAGCAAATGGGGCTGTCACTGGGGTGGAACTATTGCATTCAAAGAGGGAGGACTGGGAGGGGTAAGGTTGTTTGCAGAAAGCCATTGCAGAAAGTGGAATCCTGTAATAGTCAGAATTGGACAGTACTTGTTCTACCTCAAGTTCTAAAGGGGGAAATATCCTTCCTTGTTTTTAATTTTATAGTTGGAGCAGCTCTTGTGTGGCAGTAAAACGGATACTTGGGATGCCAAGACTTTAATGGAATGTTGCAGGCCAGATCACGGTTATACACATGACAGGTAATGTGGTGTTGGTCTTGTTAAAAATGAATAAATATTAGCACTAGAATATATGTATTTAAATTACCTTGATATACAGTTATTCAAGCTAACATAATTATATGAAACCTATTTGAAAATATTCATACTGCACTGAATATTAATCCAATGAAATTATTTTAGCTATAAACAAAATAATAATAGCTTGCCTTTTTTTCCCTCCTTAGTCGAGCAGTGAAGTATCTCTTTGAAATTCTCAGTAGCTTTGATAGTGAGCAGCAGAGACTGTTTCTTCAGTTTGTGACAGGTAGCCCCAGACTGCCTGTAGGAGGTAGGTGTTGTTTACATACTGCTACATATGAAATCAGAATTATTAATGCATTTTAGAATAAGTGGATTACTTCAGTATAGGAAAAAAAATGTGTATCTTAGAGGTTCATACTTGTTTGAAGTGGCTGGGTGGACTTCAGGTAGAATTCTCAAACTTTGTGTTAATCTTATGAGGTTTGATTCAGTTGACTCCAGGTTTAATTTATGTTACCAGATAACCTACCGGAGGGCAAAAAATAGTTCAAAATTTAAACAAAACTGAAAACCCTTTCATACTGGATTTCTTCGCTAGAGGTGCTTTAAATTATGACAACAAGAAATGATGCATTGATACCTGTAAACAATCTCTTTTTTCTTTTTTTTTTTTTGTGTTAAAGAATTGACATTATAAGAAAGAGTTGATTCCTTTTAAAAAGAATTTAAAAATGGAAGAGATGGTGCAGACAGGATTGAGGGTTAGGTGTATAAAAATTTTAGCTGGAGAAAAGAAATAAGGTTACAACAGTTACAGATAATTTCTGAGGATCTTAGAAAATGTGTATGAAACCAATAAACTCATAAATACTGTGACTGGAATAGGTTTTTTTACACATACAGAACACAGAATTAAAAGTAAATGTGTCTATCTTTTTTTTTAATTAGTCTTGGAAAACTAATCTACAGAAAGGATTTTAAGTATTTTTTAGCTGGTTACATGGCCTTATAAAGCCATACTCTAAACTTGTAAAAACAGATTAAGAAGTTACAAGATACGGATACTTCTGTCACTGTTGGATGTCTGCAGTGTTAACAGTGGGAGCAAACTTATTCTGAATGTCTTTTCTCATTAATAGGCTTTCGAAGTTTGAATCCTCCGTTGACAATTGTACGCAAGACATTTGAGTCTACAGAGAATCCAGATGATTTCTTGCCCTCAGTAATGACTTGTGTGAACTATCTCAAATTGCCGGACTATTCAACTATTGAGATAATGCGTGAAAAACTCTTGATAGCTGCAAGAGAAGGGCAGCAGTCATTCCATCTTTCCTGATCACAATGAAAAATGCAATGTCTGCCTGTTACAGCAAAAGAGAAACTCATGATTCTTTTCTAAGTATATCACCTGAGTCGAGGAAACGTGTTACGCCTTCTTGTTGTAGAAAAACGGCTTGCAGATTATAAACAAAGACACTTGGTTGATATTCATTAAAGGCCCCTATGGACTTAAAGTGATCAGGCCCTAAAAGTTGTTGTGACAAGGTTTCTTTAGCAAGTTCTTGTTTAAATTATCATTTATTTGATGAGTGAAGTTTTTAACTTGCTTTGCTGTGTGAAATTTAAAAAGGGATGTTTTTCCAGGCTGGAACAATAAATGTCGCTGTGCAGTTTAATACTGGGCTGTGTGTATCCATCTAGCTAAGTCTGAAGTTTTTCCTCCAAAGACAACTTTTGTACATAAGTACAGAAATTAAAATACACCATGTATTTGACGAATCTAGTTTAGTAGACTAGTTCTGTGTACCCTCACCTGCCTCTAATTTTACCCATCCTCATGTATTGTCTGATGTGCAATTCACTTGGTTCTTTTTGTGTGCAACATTCAACAATTATGTTTTGGTTAGCGTGGGCATTTAACTGCTCCATGCCTCTTTCTCTGATTAAGATAATTTAAATTTTACTGAAATCAAATATATATTGTCAATATAATTCAGCCTTTGTAACTAGGTAGAACCTTTCTTATAGCATAGATTTACTGTAGTGGTAGGATATATTGGCGACAGCCTTTACCAGTCAACGCTCTAGAGCTGTTTACACAGTGATTCAGGCAGCAAAAGCCTCTTACTAGAGGCTAGGAAGAATTATTTCTTTCATGTAGTTGAAGTCCAACAGCTTGGGCTGGCCAGTGTGTATTGTGGTAAGGCCAGAGCATTTCCAATTGATTTCAAGTTTTTTAAAAGACAAATTAGTTGTTTCATTCCCTGTTTGAGTAAACAGTTTTCTTGTTCTTGATCTAAATTCCTGGTTACTTTTGTAGGTTTTTTCTTTTTTCTTTTTTGTTTTTGTTTTCCCCAGCGCTAGCTTGGAACAAACAGTTCAGCCTTTGTCTTTTGACACAGATAAAGCACCTGTAAGCAATGCTCTGTCCAACTGTTTTATGTGCTGATTTCTCAAATCTGCAATAATTTACTTCATCAGGTTAATGTTTTTACCTGAATATAAATAAAAAAGTTTGCTTCACCTTTTTGTTCATAGTTTTGTACTGTATGCATAAAGTTCAATTGTGTAAATTACTGTAATGCAAGTAAATCATCCTAAAATCTACTTGGCTAACAGCCTGCAACTTATGGATGATTTACTACTAAAACAAGATCTTTTAAGACCTCCAACTTAGAGGGAATTTTTTTCTTTCTATGGGTTCAAAAAAGCTGGGCTATTACAAATATTCCGGAGATGTACCTGCTATATAGTTCATCTCTATGAAAATGTGATAGTTACTAACTTTTATTCAACTTTGAGAAATCAAAATTCATTTCAGTGCTTAGAGATTGTTAAATTCTGGCTAAACAGGCTAGTTTTTCCCCTAAACTAACAATGACAAGTTTTCTTTTATCTAGCTGAAGAACCTGTACTTCCAGGATATGTATTTCAGTACATGTAATGGACATTCTTCCAGTGAACAGTCACAGAATTACATGTGGTTGCTCATACCAGTGCCACTGAAATGTAATGCAGAACTGTCATGAGCATGAGTAGAATGTGAAATCCTTGCACAAAGAACCTGATAACGGAACAGTTTCTACCACCGTATTAAAACCGAAAGAAGGCGCTTCACACTGTACATATAATAATGGTAGTGCACAGTGCGGCATAGTTTTCATAAAACTTTAAGGCAGTGTTTAAACTATGGACTGGTGTTTAAATTGTTCTGATAACTTGATCAAACTGAGCACAAAAAAAAAGTGTTTATAGTGTGTGGATAGCAATTTGTTCATTTTTTTAAGGTTCTATATTTTAAAAAAACTGACTTGTGTAAAAAAAAAAAAAAAAAAAAAAAAGAAAAAAGCTAATATTTTGTATTAAAATATCATGTGTATTGATATTTTTTTACCCATGTTGTCTCCCTCAAGAATCTGGCTTCCACTGACTTTGAAATTTTGAGGAGTTTTCAAATTTGATATATAGCCATCGTATAACTGTTTCAGGGGGAAAATAAGTTGCCGGTTGCCTGCTTAAAAAGGAAGGAAAAAACAAAGTACCTGTGGTGACAGCTGATTTTTGGTGCGCTGGCTGTTGTTTTCAGCACAGACCGAGGATGTAGTTGGCCTGAAAATTGAACTAAACCCTTTTGGGTGATGCTTTTTTTCCTGCCAAGGGCAGCTTTCAGTGTATTAGAAGAGGAGTCTGTCTGAAAAGATAGTAAATTTTAAGAATAAACTGAAGAGTCACAGTTCACCTGACTGCAATACTTTCCTACAAACAGAACTGTAGTAATTGAGTAGTTGAGAACAAGTGGAGGGGTGGGGTGAGATTTTAGGGATTGTTCCTTTTCAGGAACTTCAGATTAAGGGAAAAACTCACTAAAATCGATCATAGGTGCAATGCAGATGCCTGTTGAGGACTATGTAGCCCCCAGGAGAGCATGTCTTAGTACTGAACTGTTTTGTACATCTTTAAGGTATAATAAAAGCTACAAATAAGTCTTATATTTGAAAATAGAGGCTTTTTTAACATGATAAATTCAACTGGATTTAGAAAACACCAGCCACCACTTTACTATTTTGTATGAGTTTCATTAACAAGAGCAGCAAAAAAAAACCTCTTGGAAAAAAGTGTCATCCAAGCACTGATAGCTGCTATTTAACTTGTGCAGTGATATATTTATTTGTTAGACATTTGCTTTATACAGAAATCTTTTGTATAGGGAACATTGAAGTAGCATCACATCTGACATGAATTGGGAAGTTGTGGTTTTTTACTTCATTATTTGTAGGAAGATGTGCAAGAATTAATTTGAAGCATGTGTGAAATCCCCCTACCCATTGCCAAAGTTGATCAGATATTGAAGTTTTCATATGCAGACCGCTCACATAATTTAATTGCCTAGATTCTTCCTTCTTTCCCCTCGACCATATATTTGTGGTTGGTTTGGTTTTTTCCTGTCACATATCCCTTGCTGAGCCCTCCTCTGGTGAGAAGGTGAGTGCCTAAAGGCAGGACTGATGACATTCCAAGTGCTGCATCACTTGTTCCTTATTTTCTGGCTACTGCTGGAGGTAGGTCTGTCATCTGTAGACTTTGAGTTCTCTCCCACCTGTTGTAAGCAACTTGCCCTCAAATGAGTGATACCAGTTCCCACCATCTGAGAAGCCAACATCAAGGCACTAGGTTAAAGTTCCTGATAGCTCTAGATCTAGTTTGGCAGCAACTTCTGGAAACCTGGTTCAAAGACAAAAAAAGAAACAACCCCAAAATGCATCAAAAACCCCAAACCACTCTAAAGGGAGTTAGAGGAGAGATGGAAATGTGCTATGCATGCTGCCCCTCCCCCCCAAAAAAGGGTAGAGCTTCTGAACTGTGGCATCTTCCTGTAGTTAGGAAGGAAACTCCAAGCTGTAAGCAGCATGTTGGGGAAAAGCAACAAGTGCGTTGTGGGGTTTTTTTTTGTTGTTTGGTCCTGTCTCTCCTTGCTGTTCCTGTTAGCTTTAGACTCTGGCTGTTGCCAAAACCCCATTAAAGACAGAGGTAGATAAGCCTGGAGGAAAAAGTTGTGTGGCAACGACCACTCTGCCCTGTCTGAGAACAGGAAGAGGTAGAAGGAAGAGGTTTCCCTTTTTAAAGGTAAGCTTAAACATAATATATTATTCTATACTGAAAGCCAAGGCAGGTTCATGCTATGGAGATACTTAAAAAACATGGAAGTTATCCCATTTCAACAGCTATTTTCCAAATAATTTCCCAAATATACAACAGAGAACAGTAAAGATTGTGAGATTTCATATGTCTGTAGAGCACTCTTGGCTGCTGCCTGCTTTTAACTGTCCTGGGTGGTAGGATCCTACAGGAAGGGCAAAAAGGGGATTTCTAGACTTTTGCCCTAGTATGGAAAAATATAACAAATTAGCAGCAGAAATTGTGGCAAATGGCTGACTATTCAACAGTATTTAACTCGGGAGGTAGACATTATGGATTCCTGCTTCATTGCTTTTTGCCTGTCCTGCCATTCTTTGGTTCCCCTCTATTTCCATGGCCTCTTGTGGCTGTTCTTATATGGTGGATGAGGCTAAATACTGAGAGTGTTTAATGTAATTGTTTCTGATAGAATCAGGGAACATTTCACTGATCTTTGGTAAAATAAAACCTGTGCTTTTAGGGAAGACAGCAACCTTAACTGATGCTTTGTAGTGAGTTAGTGAAATGGGCCATAGGAGTAAAAGCCGGAATTTAGTGAAATTTTATCTATTTTAGGAGACCCCTGTGGTAGAAATGATGGAAACCAGAATATTTAGGGCAGATATGTATGTGGCTTTATTCTTCTAGCTGCTGCCAAAGGTGTTCCAGGCTAAAGATAGGCCTGGTCTGACTGCAGTGCTTCTGTTCTTAGGATTCCTTGTAAGTGGGAGCCTCTGGCAGGCAGGTGATGCAAGCAGTCATCCAGAAATAGTTAGCCAATCTAGGAGGTAGCACTTTATTTCCCAGCCTCTTCCTCCAACCTTTTTTCACAGATTATTACTCCTATGTATCCAACAATGGAAATTTCTTACCTGATTTTTATTTTTTTTTCCCTGAAGCCAGTGTTTCCCACAGTCTGTGCTATGCTTCTCAAACAAATGGCAGTATTGAAACTGTATGCCTTCACTTTGTAGCCTGGCATTTTGCTTAATTTACTGAATGTATTGATGTTACTAATCATTCAGAAAGGTTTCCCACGGATTTGTTATTTCTTTGGTATGCAAAGGAGAAAGCCTTGTTCTGGAATGCTAAAAGTATAAATATACTCAAAAAGGGAGGAAAAAGTTGCTTTAAAATGGTTATCAAACAGCAAAATTATCCCATTTTTAGTAACACTGAATTCTAAGACTGGTAATTTTCAATTTATGACCAGCAGTATCAGCTACTTCTGCTGGACCAGAAATGATGAGAGGTGAAGGGAGAAACTGGCTGCAGAGCAGCTGTGCTGAGAAGGGCTGAGCACAGGTCAGCAGAGGCAGGCACCAGCACCCTGCGCTGCGTTAACAGGAGCACAGCTGGGAGAGCAGGGGAAGGGATTATTCCCCTTTGCTTATCCCTAGAGAAGAGATTGTGCAGGAGTCTCCCTGGGTTTTTCAAGTCCCAACTGGATAAAGCTGTTTGTTTTACTGAAATGCTGCAATTCTAAAATTAGCTATCTTTAGAATTTAAAATCAAAACTGCATGCAGGCATTTACTAATGACTGAGAATCAAAAAAGTTGGTGTGCATCTTTAGTCTTGCACTGTTTTGTGCTACATCAGTCCTATCAATAAGCTCAATGGGAGAAATTTATATGCAGAGGGAAAGATTTTCCACATTTTCTGATAAAATCAATGGAAATGACAAGGGTCTTTGTTGCAGCTGCAGATTATGAGTAATCTACACTTGAGAGAATTTCAACTGACTGAAAATTACAGGCCTTAATAACTTCTACTTTTCTTAATAGGGTTTCAACTTTCAAAAGTGTTTCTGGCATCTTTTTTTTTCTGGTTTTAGTTGCTTTTACCTATGCTCAGAAGCTGTTCTGTCTCTGTGTACACCTCTGTCCCAGAAGGTAGCTGGTCATTTCCAATTTCTTCCGGAGTAAGCAGTTAACATGCTTTGACAGCAATTATGGAGAGATGCCATAGTTCCTTATACAGGACTTTCTAGAAAGAGTAGTTCTCCCACTTATTAACCAAAAATAACATCCTGAAAACTGCCTAAAAAATGAAAGATTAGGTAGAATTAGGAATGTGAAATGCAAAAGACAGGAAAAAGGTCTGTTCCCATCCCATATGTGGAATTTGAAAAATGAGTACTGATAGGTGAGTGACCACAGCAGTGCTGTGCATGTCCATGGTGATGCTCAAGATGTTTATGATCATGTTATATAATTAACCTTCTGCTTTAGTGTGTTCTTGTGAAAAATTTTAGTAGTTTGTACTTGTAAAATACATTTTCTACTGAAAGCTCACTGGGCAGTTTACGAACAGATTAAGTCAGTCTTGATCCTAGGAAATGTATGGGCAAAGGACCAGAGAATAAAATACTGTTTGATATCAGATGCCTGTTTTTCTGAGACCATTTTAAATTCCAGCTGTTGGTAAAATTTGGTATTGTTTGACAGCTGTGGGATGCCTGATTTTGAGTTGATATAGATCCTGCATGTGCAAACCAGCATAAACACAAAAAGGTGTAGCAAGAAGCTAAGAATTAGTTGAGATCAAGTAGGATTTCACTTTGTATCAATTATTTGGTTAGAAAAACAGTTGGCTTAAGAGTGACAGTGAAAAAAACATTAATGGAAGTTAAAGCAAGAAAGACATGTTATAGGAGGAACATATGTGCTTCGTGACCTAACAAAGCTGACACTAACTTGGCAGCTATATGCTGCTTTGTTCCCTCTTCTGTTCTTCATCTCACACCTGTATGTATTCTCAGGTTCCCACAGACACGTGCCAGTATACGTTGGGGACTGACCTGTTGGAGAGCAGCGTAGGGGAAAGGGACCTTGGGGTCCTGGTGGACAGCAGGATGACCATGAGCCAGCAGTGTGCCCTTGTGGCCAAGAAGGCCAATGGCATCCTGGGGTGTATGAGAAGGGGTGTGGTTAGTAGGTCCAGAGAGGTTCTCCTCCCCCTCTACTCTGCCTTGGTGAGGCCACATCTGGAGTATTGTGTCCAGTTCTGGGCCCCCCAGTTCCAGAAGGACAGGGAACTGCTCGAGAGAGTCCAGCGTAGAGCCACAAAGATGATTAAGGGAGTGGAACATCTCCCTTGTGAGGAAAGGCTGAGGGAGCTGGGTCTCTTTAGCTTGGAGAAGAGGAGACTGAGGGGTGACCTTATTAATGTCTATAAATATGTAAAGGATGAGTGTCATGAGGATGGAGCCAGGCTCTTTTCAGTGACATCCAATGATAGGACAAGGGGCAACGGGTACAAGTTGGAACATAGGAGGTTCCGTGTAAATATGAGGAAGAACTTCTTCACAGTGAGGGTGACAGAACACTGGCACAGGCTGCCCAGAGAGGTTGTGGAGTCTCCTTCTCTGGAGACATTCAAAACCCACCTGGACATGTTCCTGTGTGACCTGATCTAGGTGTTCCTGCTCTGGCAGGGGGATTGGACTAGATGATCTTTTGAGGTCCCTTCCAATCCCTAACATTCTGTGATTCTGTGAAATTAATCTTTAAAAAGCTTCTCTGCCATAGTCTTTACCCTAGAAATAATCATGACAAATGACAATTGCCGTTTATGCTTATGGCTTGTTGTGCTGGTTGATATTGTCTCATTGTGTCCTTTGTGCTGTGTTGTCTTTCTGTAATGCCTGGCTTGGCCTTCTCTTGTGCTTTAATGGTAAGTGTTTTATGGTGGGAAGATTTTTTTTGTCCTATATATAGCATTGAACAGAACATGGCTGCAAGTAGAGTATCTCAGAACTGTTACCCAATCTGTAAATAAAAGAAAAAAATTAACAGCCAGGGATTTATTCTTCAATTTTTCATGAAATAAAAAATAAATCCAACTATTAAACTTTAATTTGATTTTTATCTAAGGGAAGTAATTAATTTAATAGCAATAATTCTAGCTTTTTAAGAACTCCCAAATGGAATAAGGTGATTCCAGTTAGTTAGTTGTCAATATTAACACTCTTATCAAATATATAATGGTGCACTCTGTTATTTCTCTTTGAAAGCCTACCTATTTTGATTCTTAATCATGAAAATGCATCTGTTCACACCTGAATCAATGTGAAGGTCACAGTAATATATACTACTATGTAATATCGTTTACATTTCACATTATGGTCATATAGTTTTAAAAGTTAAGAAATCTAGACTACGTTTGCTTTGTATTAAACAGTATCAGCAAAACGGCTTTCCAAAGGGCAAATCTGCCCCTTTCATTCAGTTTTTATAGTAAAATTACTCTCAGTGCAATGTGGTCTTCTGACTTGGCCAAGGCCATTTATGAAATTTACTGGCAAATTCAAGTTAAGCACTCTTCTACAGAGCTTGCCTCATCTTTGTTTGTTGGGGCTCTGTTTAAGTGTATGACTTTCCCTTCCACTGCAATAGGGATCAGATATTTTCCGTTTGCTGCCAGGCAGTACACAGCATGGGAATGTGCTGTACTGCTGCTTTTCTAAACAACGTGTCATTTGCCAGAGAGACTGAACTACACAACCTATGCGTGTAGCTGAAGCTGTCAAATGGAGAACACAGATTATTTCTGCCATATGCTGCTTTTTTTTTTTTTTTTTGTGTAATAAGTACGTAATATCTTGCCTTTTTGACTACAGAAAGTAGAAAAAATTCAGGTGACAGTGGAAAACCAGACACAATGAGATTTATCCCTTGCTCTATAGGCAATCAAAGATAGCACTTTGGTTTTCAAGATCACAGTTTATGCATCTTTATTTAAGAATCTTCAGTAAACCTACTCTATCAGTAACTCTGTTCCTTTGTTTTTTCATAAACTCACCTTTTTTTTTTTTTTCCCCTCCCCCCCCCCCCCCCCCCCCCCCAAATTTATAATCACTGAGAAAAGGAATAGTTTGCTTTAAAGTGAGTAACACCTCAACACAGTCTTCTGCAAAACCAACCAGCCATCCTCCCAAAAGTGAAAGTTTCATTTATGGAGGTACCATCTAATGCAAAAATGCCTGCCTGCCTGATAAAGGTAATTTGTAACACCATGTTAGGTGCTGAGATAACTAGACATACATTTTTGAGATAGCATGCCACTACTGATAGGATGTAGCTCCTTAGCCTGTGAGAAAAAAAGTAAAACTAGATTAATTCAGCTTAAAATGGATTTAAATTCTTGAGAAAAATATACCTAGAGTCTTCATTGTTTGTGGTCTTGAAATGAAGACTGGGTGCGGTAATTTTTGCATATTTCTAGTCTTGACATAAAATAAACGAGAGGTTCTTTATGTGGGAGGCCCAATGAAAATTGCCCCAGAACTGTCTTAAAATATTACTATTTTGTTTTGGGAAGGTTTTAAGAAAGAGTGGATACAATACGTAACAGGCTGTCATTAACTCTGGCCATGGACTCAGTGGAATGCCAGTACAGATCCCCTCCCTCTGCTGATACTAGTCGTATCAACACCTCTCTATTTGTGCTGCAGATCCCCTGAACAGCAGACATTAAATAACAACATGTGCTTTCACTGTTGACAGTGGGAAATAAACCAGTGTGATTATCACCAGTTTCCTGTATCAAAGTTAGCAAGCAAAAAGAAGGAAACAAGAAACTTCAAACAGCTTACTACAGTGGTGACAAATAAAAAAAATATAAATGCAAGAGCCAAGGAGGAAAGCAGATAAATCCATACACATTGTCAGGGAGCAGGGTGTTTGCCAGTCTGCATCAAGGTAAAAGAAAAGCAGTAATTATTCAGGTGCATATGAAAATAAAGCAACATTTCCCTCTCATCCACCTATAGCAGTGAACTACATATTTTTAAAAAACTTTTTCTCTTTTCAAAGCCTTAAGCCTAGCTTCTCCTGTTGCCAAAAACTGCCCTCACAAACCCATGGAAGTCAGCTAAAATAAGTTCCAGTATGAAGCACCTGAGCATGTAACTTCCTAGGTGAGTATTCTTACTGAATTCTGGAGGCTGCTCACATGTTTAAATGTGTACTTTGTTATTGTGATAAACTGAGGCGAGGATCATTCAAACAGTTGTAGTTATAGAATTTGCTGGAATAGAAACTATGTGCTTGGAGAAAAAAAATACATGTAGAAAACATCTTGAATAAATGCATTTTAAGCTTTATGAAACGCGTTAGATCAACAATAATAGTTTTGGTGATTGCGGCAATGATTTTCAGAAGGATTTATCTTTAATGTTGGCAGCTGTTAGATATGGGATTGGGAATATCCTGGGCAATTTCAGAAATCTGACTCCAAGTGTATGAGTTGGACCCTTCTGAAATTTCTCAAATGAAATTAAAACCACAGTCCTTTTGGTAGATTGGAAGTGAAACTCCTAAGGTGCTTTAAAGCAGGCACAAGCTGAGGGAGAGATGAGGAAAATGTCAGTTCTGCACTCTGCAAACCAATATCGTAAAGACATGACTGCTGCCTGACCCAAAACATGAAACAGAAAAGAATTACAGTCCAGACATTGTTCAGAAAAGGCTCAACACAGTAACTGTCTCATCTAAATTAACTCCTGTACTAGTAAATAAAAATGTAACTAATAGTTCGTGCTTTTAAAAGAATTCTTCAATATTTAGAAAAAAGATCATTGTTGTTATGGGAGACATTTAAAGCATGTAACTTCCTCTTAGGAAATTACAGAGATTTTTGTTCCTCACTAAATATTTAATCAGAACAGATTAAAAAAAAAAATCTCTGCAAAATCTCCTTCAAGCCACTAGAGGATGAGTACTTCTCCATCAAAATAAATAGTTAAGCTGTAATGTAGCTTATCTAAGGCACACTAATAAGCTATTAGACTGGTAATACAATTCAAATTCTCGCAAGTGTAAATGAGGCAGACAGCTCGAATCCTTATTGAGTACTAAGATTAGTAATTTGTTTATGGAAAGCTGACTGTAAGATTATTTAAGCTGTGCATGTTGGAACATTAAAATGCATAAAAAGATACATCATTTTGGAAAATCACTAGCTAATTAGATAAGCATATTTTCTGTTGTACTATTAAATATTTCTTTATGAAAATGGCAATTCTAATGCAAATTGCTTATGTATTCTGTAAAATGCTAAGGAAACTCGTGTGATATAGTTATGTGCAGTCTGACTCAGAACACAGTGCTATGTCCTGCTCTGTTGGTTGCGTTGGCTGACTAGCTTATTTTTGAAGTTCTCTTCTGCAAATACTATGCTACTACACAACACAATTCATTATCTGAAATAGCTGTCAGTCTTGAGACCGTATTTTCCAATACTTACCTACATTGTCTTACTACTAAAAAGCCTCAGACATAAACCAGAATTCCACCAGAATTACTGAATCCTTTGGGGGTACTAAGAACAATTGAAAAGCAGGGGCACTGCCTGACCAGTCTATTCAGGCATTCTATTTGTTATGGATGTTGGTCAGCTGGTCCACACAATTAGCATCAGCCAGGAGAAGAGCTTCAGCAAAACAAAAGATGGGTGAGGTTAGAAGAAACATCTTTTCAGATTGTCCAGTTCTGATGATTTGTTCCATAAGATGTTTAGAGAACTGGCTGAAGCTAGTTATTAACTATCTTTGACAACCTGTGTGGAATGGTGAAGTCCCAGGAGGTTAGGAAAGGACAAACATTTGTATTGAGCAGAGAGAATTATGGCCCAGCTGCTTTAACATCAACTGCCACAGCAATCTGGGATATAGATACAAGTTATTTCAGAGCACTTGGAAGATAACAAGGAGACAAGTAGCAGCCTCTGTGGACTTATCAAGAACAGATCATGCCAAACCAGATTATTTTCTTGTAGAACAAGGCAACAGATCTTGTGAATGGAACACAACAAACAATCTGTTATTATAACTTGACATGGCCAAGGCCTTTGGCATTGCTTTCCCCAACATTCTTATGAACAAGCTTAGCAAATTAATAAGAATGTTTCTTATGCTTGCAAAGTTAGTTGGAAAATACCCATACTTAAAGAACAGTAAGTAGCATTCCAGTTTCAAATTGTAAGATTGTCTTCCAAGTTCCTGGATTTCACTGAGACAGGGCATTGACAATGAACAGTAAAGAAAGGAAGAAGATGAACCGGCATTATTTTTGTCTCAGCATGTGAAGAGCTCCGATACACAAATAAATATTGGTAGAAAAAGTAACCTTAAGGAGAAGATAGTTGTAAAATAAAGGAACAACTTAATTCAAATATGGATAACTAAGCCTGTTTTTTATTTGTATTACCACAGTGCCCAGAGGCTGTGGTAATAAACCTCAGAACCCCCCGCTGTGGGGCCTGGGGGAGGTGAAGGAGAGCAGTCGGACGCAGGGGTCGGGGCGGAGGCAGCAGGGGGAGCCGGTGCGGCACCCAGCGGCGCTGCGGGAGGGGAAGGGGGAGTGGAGCGCAGGGGGTGGAGGAGCGGTGACTCCAGCCTGGGTGCGGGGATCGAGTGTCGTGTTCAGGCTGCTAGAAACCCTGATGAATTTTCAGTTCAATTAGCAGCACCAGTTAGTTCTGCCCGTGGCAGAGGTTTCAGCCGCGAAGGTTTATTACAGGAGTGTGGCACCCATCCTCCCGTCCCCGCGGCAGGGCTGGGCGGCCGTAAGACGTAAATCCTTCATTTTCGCAGAAGCAAAAGAACGGCAGGTCAGAGAACGTGGGGGGTCTTCCTGCCGTCCCTTCCCTGCTTCACGGACCGTGTATCTTCGTGCTAGTCAGGGGCAGTGACAAAATCCCCAGGTACAAATCGATGTTTAAAACCTCAGCTGAGGAAGCACACGGGGAAATGTCGGGATTAATTGTTACGCTTTTCATCGGCCTCTGCTTTGGTCTTCATGGAACTTTAAATTCTCGGCAGCTTACACGTGTGGAACAGTAAATAAGCAAGCGGTGACTTCTCCCGAACAAGGAGTTTCTCTCCGGGTGTGTCTGTGGTGACCGACTGCGGGGCCGAGCGCTGTCACCCCCACCCCTCGCACGGGCGGCGGGCACAGCGGCACCGCCCCACGGGCACCGTGGGAACGCACCGGTCCCGCTTCAAACAGCGTGCCCGCCGCACCCCCCGCAGTCCGGTTCGCTCCGAGCGGACCTCAGCCTGGCTCCGGGGACCCAGTGACGCCCTCCACGCTGTCCTCCGGAGCCTGCCCGCCCGCAGCTGCGGGGCCGGTGCCGGTGAGGATGGCCGCCCCCTGCCGGGCACACAGCGGCGCGGCGGCCGGCTCCTCCCCGCCCAGTCCCCGCCCGCACGTTGCCCGGGGAACGGGGGTAGGGAGCAGCCGGGCAGTCGCTGCCTCCATCCTCTCCTTCCTTTCCCTGCCGGTGCCCGCAGCCGAGCGGCACCCGCACCCGGACGCCCCGCTGCCATGCCCCGAGCCGCCCCGCTCCTCCTGCTGCTGCTCGCCCTGGCTCAGCGCCGCGCCTGCCTCCCCGGGCCGGCCACCGCCGCGCCGCCCGGCCGGGACCCCTGCCTCAGCCAGCCCTGCCGCAACAACGGCACCTGCTCGCCGGTGCCAGCCCGGGGCCCCGCCGCGCCCCGCCGCCTCCAGCCGCTCCTGCCCCAGCCCGCGGCCGCCTACAGCTGCGCCTGCCCCGCGGGGGTCACCGGCTCCGCCTGCCAGGTAAGGGGCGCGCCAGAGCCCGCGCCCCCTCAGCCCCTCCCGGGGCGCCCCCGCCTCAGCGCCCCGCGTCCTTGTGCTGTCCCTGCCCTTGGGTGTCCCCGCTCGGTCTGCGGCCGGCTCCCTCCCGCACCGAACCGTTCCGCTGCCCGTTCCGCGGGCGGCCGCGGCCGCTCCCTCCGCCGGCTCCTGGCGCTGCAGCCCTTGCTGCCGTTAGCGGCCGCCGCGGGGGCCTCGGCTGTGCCCGGGCTCCCCGAGGGGCTGCGGGCGCTGCGTGCCGCTGGCTGCCGGGCAGCGGGTGCCGGGATGCGAGCGCCGTGCCGCGGGCTGGGTGCCGAGCCGAGGGGAGCCCTTACCCCGGACAGGAACGGACCGGCGGGGCGTCAGGGGCTCGGTTAGAGGGGACCGGGGATGG
Source organism: Podargus strigoides (assembly GCA_028020825.1). Classification (NCBI taxonomy): domain Eukaryota; kingdom Metazoa; phylum Chordata; class Aves; order Caprimulgiformes; family Podargidae; genus Podargus; species Podargus strigoides. The sequence continues at coordinate 16,302,005 of CM051628.1, forward strand.
GGCTGAGCTCAGCCGGCGCCTCCCAGGCTTATCGCGGCACTGTCGCCACCCCCCGCCCCTAGTCCTCGCAATTCATTTCGTGCGGGCTTATTCCGAGGTGAACAGGGTGGTCCTTGGGGGGGGGGGGTGTTGTGTTGCAGCGAGCTCTGATCAGTCAGTGGTCTCTCCAGAGGTCGTTTCCAAATGTTAGGGGTGCTTGCTCCCACCTCCGGGTGCTGCTGGAACTGATTTTGAATCTGAAAGGTCAGAACGCTCCAAGTAGGGATAACGATCTGGAGAGGTGCGAAGCAGCATCTTTCCAAGGTGCTTGGTCATATCGGGATTTGATGTAATAATACAACCTAATTTAATTATTGTCATATGAAGATTTATTTTTCTCTAGCGTTAAGGATGAAAACCTTTGTTGTCGTGTTCAGAAATTCACAAAAACTTCATCTTCCGTATCTTCAGAGAAGGGACAGAGGCTTGTTTCCTGCGTGTGTATGTGGTGCTACGGGTGACTTTCATGACAGCGGTGTACAAAGGGCTGTATGGATTTGCTGTGATTTCTTTGGATAATGCTCTCTGTTTTAGGTGGATTTGACATAGAAGCGAGTGAATTCCAGTAACTGCAGTCTGCTTTTTAGGTTTTTGTTATTGCTACGTGGTCACGTAGTACCCAAACTGTACTGTTGAATCGATGAATAATACATTTCCTGAAGACTTAATGTGTAGGTGAGTATAAAAGTCGTTGTAAAGTAGGAGCACTATGCACGGAGTTCTGTGCTTGCCGTGAAATGTCTCAGTCGATTCAGTGTAACAAGGAAAGTGAAAATATTTACGCTAACGAGATTCCGTAAAACCAGAGATGAAAGCGGATTAAATAGATTTCTCTTTGGCTAGTTTTAGCTGTTGTCCTCTTAACGCTTTACTCTGTTTCTGTCACTACAAAGAAAGAGAGCGCTGTCTGTTTGCTTTTCCTTGTTGCTCTTAGACTTAAGTGTTTGAGGTCCATGACTGAAAGATTAATGACCCTTTTAGAGACTTGGTGAAATGTAGTGGTTGCTGGCATCATACCCCCTGTGAAGAGTTGTGCCTGGGGAACTGGATTTAATTGTTTTTCAAATAAAAGAGATGGGCAATATTTCCATAGCAGCTATGCTTTTTATTAACTAATAAGAGGAGGCTTACAGTGTCATACATTTTGTTTCTTTTTATAAAATACCTGAGTAATGACCTTTGCAAGGGAATCTGATAAACAAATGAATGCCACTCGAAGCTATCATGTCAGCAGTTGCAGTACGGATGCCAGTTAGCCATGAAAAGTTAATACGGTTTTGAAATGTAACTTTAATTAACTGAAGAGCAGGCAGGTTATTTAAGGGGGTGATATAAACACGATATACCCAAAGTTGAGTTTTTTGCTCATTTTATCAAAATAAACAATGAATAAATATTGTACAAAGACGTTAATTCTTGTGTTGCTCTGTTGTTCCGATGCCTAATGTCTTCAACGTCTACAAAAGAAGGTAAAACCAGTCATGTTTTCCAATTCAATGATAATAAATAACTGTAAGGCCTTTAACATAACTATAAAGATTTTTTTCTCGTATCCTTTAGGGGTTATGAGAAAACAGTGGACTAAATTGGGGGATCATTTGGATATATATAGACAAGGGGTTTTCAACTCACTACTGACATTGTTGTTGAACAGTTGGACTTGCAGGAGGGGAAAAAAAAGAACAGGAATTACTATGCTTAAATTCCTAGATCATGGAGGGTAAATTTGTGATGGGACTGGAGTTCTTTGGGAACCCCACTTCCCTAAAAATATAGAACTACTTTCATGTTACATCTTGTAATGAAGGCAACATTTTGCTGATTCTGCTCAGATGCGATGAGATGTAGAATGAAGGAAAACTGTTCTAAATGTGCCTACAAGTCAGCTGGGCACAGTGAAATTGGTAATGTAGAAGGATTGTGAGCAGTCCAAGTTGGAGATTGCACACGAATTTTGTTACTGAAGTTGGTACTGTAACTGGTTTTGATGCACCTGCCAGTGCTGGTGCTGGCACGGGAAATGTGACAAGGATAAAACTGACATCACATATACATGAGATACTGCTAACAGTTCAGAGCTTTCCTATCACCAAGTGAAGTATTTAACTTGGACTCCAGCCAGTTCCATGACCTTGTGTTATAATTGCTTTGGTAACTCATTACTTATTTAGCAACAGAAGTTACAGATCCTGTTGGTATATCCATTCTATGAATTATGCATGTGTGTATGTATCTCTCTCATTACTTACGGTTTGGATGTACTTTGTTTTGCAGACTTCAGGTTTGTGTTGTTATGGATTGTCTGGTTTCGTGTTGTGGGATGTGGCTCTAATGTAACTCCAGTGCTTTTCATGGCTCTGAATTTTTTCCCACTTCTCTTTACCATATTTCTAGTCTGTGTAAAGTAGAAATAGAATTAATGTGTTGAAGTATCTTAAACTTTAGTCTGAGCAAAGAAATCGCTTGTACTCCCAAGGAAGTTGTACAAAAATTATAGTGAATTCATCTGCCTTTCTGCGGGAATTTGAAACTAGCCAATTCTCAGCCTTAAACTGAGAGAACACGATGAAATAAATAGAAGTGACAGATATTAAAAGTACCCTAAACTTTATATTCCCTTAATTTTTAGGTCTGTTTTACTTTGAAAGGCAAACTTTAACCTTTATTTTTGTTGACTAGTCTAATGACTATTATTTCTAATGACGTGTATAATGCAATGCAATTGTTTTTCTTGAGCAGGAAAGTTTTATGTAAAAATTGATTTATGTTAGTGCCTTATGAAAACATTTTAGAGATATAAGGTCCTAAATAGGAAAGGAAGTATGTCATGATAGACTTGGTCATTTGCTTAAAAATACAGAATCTGAATGTAGTTAATTGCATCAAATTGCATAATGTTTATTTGGTTCCATGATGGTGCTGATTTCATTAAAAGACTATCATATGAAGGAACATTCATTTATTAATCTGTTTTGAAATACATACTTCATTTGTTTTAGTTGCTTCTCTTGTTTTTGTTTGTTTTGTGTATTTTTTAAAATTTTTTTTGTTCTCTCCATTGGTTGATAATTTTCCCTCTTTCTTTTACTTTGGTGATTTTTAATATGCTTTTATTTATTCTGTAGATTGTGTCAGTGATCAAAACTGGGAAACAAGTAATGTACAAGCATACTGAAGCAACGTTCTGACTTTGCAGCAGTTCTCTATAGTCTGACTGGTGATGATTGGATCTTCCCACTTCTGAGAGTGACGTGGTAGCCACTGATGTAATGATGTTTTTGAGTTAGTTTTGCTACTAAAATAATAATTTCAATACTATCTCTTTGGTGTTGGAGAGGGCTTGTTCCATTCACTCTAACAGGTATCTCTCCACACTTACAGCAGAAAATATTTGTAAAATGTAATTGTGGACACCTTATTTAAATTGGAATTTTAGAAAGGTGTTATCTGAGTTTTAAAAAGTCAAGGAAGGAACTGGTATTATAAAACTAATAAAGATGGACGGCAGTTTACATTTTTAATTTTGTTCTTAGAATTTTTTTTCCCCCTCCTGAATTTCTACCTGTTTATGTTTTTCTTCATTCTCTCCTTTTTTTGTACTTTTGAATGCCAGGTGAATTTATTCTTGTCTTTGATCTTGGTATTTGAACATTTGTAGACTGTAATGCAGTGATTCAGTTTTTCATTCTGTGCCCCCTGCTTCTATTTTTTTTATCCTGTGTTGAGTTCTTGTTTCTTTTTCTTTGAATGTATTTCTGTTCTCAGTAGATTTCTGATAATGTGCTGTTTAATGCTGAATGCACAAATCCATGGTTAGCAAACTGCTACACAAAGAATGATTATTGTTTCTTGATTCAGTGGTCTAATACTTCAGACTAAGCGGTACAGAATTTCATTGGCCAGGTTATTTCAGGTTGCACTGGGCAGTGTTGTCAAAGTTCATCCTTTAATCTAACTGCTAAATCACCTTCATGTGAGTATCCTGATTAATTCTTCACGAGATCCCGTTTTCTATTAAGTGCTGACATCCCTTCTGAAAGGTCTCTAAATAATCCTTGAATTCACAATGAGTTCTCTAGCATATTTAAAATGCTATTTTTTCCCCATTCTGTACTCATTAATGAAAGGTATATATTTAGACTGTGTGGTTATTGTGATGTGAGTGTTTCGTTATGTGACCATTCTGTTTGCTCTTTTATCTTTAATAAGAGTAAATTGTATAGTTAGTAGGTGCCCTGGAGTTTTCTTGGTTTATTTGGCTGTAGTTTAACTTGAGTTCTGAAGTACCATGTCATTTCCTGCTGACTAACTCCATTAACTCTTGCAGTGCTTTAAAGTTGCAGAATTTAAATATTTGCATGTACTGTGTGTGAGAAGAGGCTGTGAGAGCTCAGTTTGTTGTTCTTGGAGAAGAGGAGGCTAAGGGGGAAACTAAGTGCCATCCTCAACTACCTAATGGGTGGTCGTAGAGAAGATGGAACAAGACTTTTCTCAGACATGGGCAGTGAAAGTACAAGAGGTGACATGTGTTATGGCAGGGGAAGTTCCAGTTGAATCTAAGAAAAAAGTTCCTCACAATGATGGTGGTCAAATATGGGAACAGGCACACAGAACAGTTGTGGGATCTCCATCCTTGGAGATTCAGGGTTGAGTGGCCAAGACCCCAAGCACCTCGGCCAAGCATTAGCCTTGGCCTGGGTGAGGGTTGGACCAGAGAACCTCCCTCAGGTCACTTCTAGCCTAAACCATTCCATGATTCTGTTCCATGATTCTGTATATACACACACCTGTACGTATATTTTTTTCTCCTAGATTTTGCATTTGCATATTATTCTTGTCGTGTTCCTGCCTTCCCTTTGCTGGGTATTCTGCTAAATTATTTCCATGTTATTATACATATATGTTTTACATCAAGTCTAAATTGTACCTGGAAGCTGACAAACCTGTGCGCAGTGTAAGCAGGAGTTCTAAGATGGCAATATTACTATTTGATAGCTGAAAAAACTGTAGTATTAATTTCAAGCCACTTTGCAGCTCCTTTAGTCACAAATTAGTGTACTCACATTTCATAGTAATTCTTTAGGATTTTTTTTTCTTTGAGTAACAATTATATGTCCTACAAGCCTGATAGATATTGTCTTCTATGAGTTTTTCTGATCTGTAAGTGAAGTGTTGTTCAGGTACCCAGTGAACTTTGATCTCCGTGGTTGCAGTGGAACTGATGAAGTTCTGCAGTATGGCGATGTGAAGTATCGAATATGGGGATGTTAGCACAGAAAAAACGAATGTGAAAAATAGTTTCTCCACCCAATTTAGTTTAACTACTATAACATTTCTCAAAGTGCAGTAGAAATATATTTCTAGTCAGAAATTTAAGCTTTTCAAACTAGCATCTTGCCTTGAAACATATTATGTGAAAATTTGTGAGTGAGAGAATTATAATTCAGCGATTTCCAAAGCAGTCAATGAAGAATTGTGCTGTGATTTTTGCCATGGGATCTAAACAAACTATTCTAAATTTCTGTAGAATAAAACTGGAATAATAACTCAAACTGTGTGAATTACATAAGTGGTTATTATTTGGTGTGTTGTGTGGGGTTTTTTTATTTGGTTTTTATTTGTGTGTCTTTTTTTGTTTTGTTTGGGGTTTTTTGGTTATCTTTTTTTTGTACTTGCTCTCATAGCTCACTCTGTTCTTGCTAAATATCAAGTCCTGTATTTATTCCTAGTAGCTCTTTTTGGCTGTGATATATTTGTGTACCAATGAATCCCATAGATTAATTGCGTAGAAAACATAACGTTCCTATTTTTTATTTTCTGTCTTTCAATTTAATTGAATTTCCCTGTTATATTTTTTTCTCTTTTAAAAGTGAGTTATTCCACTCTTTCCTTCCTGTGCATGTAGTGAATATTGGTTTTCTTTCTGCAATGTCCTGTCTGAGCTGAATGGATTGAGCTAATAACAATACTCCTGTTGAGTGCTGGTTAATCTAAATATAATCTGTTTTGTACAATGCTAAATCTCATTTTTTATGTATGCTGAGAGGTTACCTGTTCTTTTGACAACTGCATTAGCAGGAAGGCTTCAATAATATCCACATTTTATCTTTTTTTTTTTAAAAAAACCTTTGGTTGATACAGGTGAACTGAGCTCAGTAACCTTGCTAGAGGTGTCCAATTGTGATGCGGTAATCTGAAAATGAAAGCATCTATGCCAATTGAAAGCACTGTGTTTGGCAAGGGTAGGGTTAATTTCATTAAAAATTTCCTGAGTGCATTTAGGTCAAAATCTGAAGCTAGAAGCAGATTAGTATGTGCATTTGACATTGTAAAGCATCATTTATTAAGAGTCTTTAATTAGTTATCTTTTTTTTAAGCAAAAAGTTTTGTTCAACTTTTTGTTTCTGTATGGTTTTGTCAATTTACATTTTACAGGAATAATGTAAACACTGAAATAAAGGTCATTTACAGAGAAACTTGTCACTCATCAATATGAGCTACACAAAACATAAATTATAATTGTATTATTAGGATAAAGGTCTTCAACTGCAATACAATTGCTGTTTTCCAACAGTTTTATAACAGTGGAAATGCACATCAAGATATACATTGAGAAAAGTGATGTTTGCTTGATAAGAAACTCTTTCATTTGTTCTGTTGATTAAGTGTAATCTCTTACAAAGAAGCAGTCTTGGATTCAAAAGCTGATTTGTGTGCCACATATGTAATCTGTTTGAGTTCAGTAATACGTATTGCTGCCCTGTATTGTTTTTCAAGTTTGCCTTGTGGGTTTTTTTTACAATTGTACAGGCCGTAGTCAATTTAACAATTATGCTGTATTATTTAGTATTATATTCTGATGTAAATCTGAAAAAAACAGCTGTAATATCTATAGAGAAAGGTCTGAAAGTGATACATTGTGACTAGGAATGGGAATATCAGGGTTTGGTGCTTGGAATTCTCGCTGTCGTGCTGAGTCACACTGGCCAATACTCTTACCACTTTCTTACTCGGATTTTTCCTCTATAAATGCAGATAACTCTGGGTGTTCAAAAGGTTAGTTGTGAATGCATATGAAGGCTTTAAGGAGGCTGAGTGAAAAGTATGTTATAAGGAAGCATCGTATTGAAATGCCAAATTCTGAATTACACGTCAGTGGCCTATCAGAATATATTTAACTTGTAAGGAAAACAGCCTTCGTATTAGAAAAAATACACCATTTAGACTAGTTCTTTGGCAAATATTCAGGCTGGCAGTCTACAGATTAGTTTAGTTTCATAATGTTCTTTCCAACTGGAAGCAGGGGCAATAGGAGAACGATCAGTATTTCAAAGACTTCTGTAGCAAAGGTGTTTGTGAACAAGGTGCTCTTGAATATCTAAGAACAGGATTTAATTTGACTGTGAAAGTGGGGTTGTTATACTGAGATAAGGTCACTGAATGTTAATGATTTTGGGAACTTTGTAGTTCATGTATTAGTTACAACAGCAGTCGTATTGTCAGTTTGAGAAGACTTTTGGGTATCTTCAGGAACAGTAGCTGTAAAAAGATAGGATTCCTTTTGTTTACAACAAGCTTAATTTTCAGTCTAGGTTATCCTTACGTGGTCCTTTGTACTGGACCTAATAAAGCTGAAGCTTGTTTTTGACAAATGCACGAGAGAAGGTATAACTTCAGCTAACCATGCATATTCTAAATAAATTGTGATTATTTGGGAGGAAGACCCATATGTTCTAATTGTGGTATGTTGAATAATCCTTATTAAGCCTGAGTGCTCCAAATGCAAATTTGTTAAAGATGTGCAGATAATGTCACAAGAGAACAGAAGTTGTTTTAGAAGTCTGTTCCCTTCTGTGAATGAATAGCACTTAATCCCCTGAAATCAAGTTCAGATAACTTAAAAGATAGAGAAGGCAGAAATAGATATGACCCAGAGAAAGGGCAGCAGAAGTGATTAGTAAATGTGGAAATATTTGAATAACCTGGGAGAAACAACTTCTTTGCTTTTATATAGAGACAAACAAGAAGAGTCTGAATAAAAGGTAATCTTCTGACATGGATAATACTTTCAAAAACCCCAAACCTGGAATGAGACAGTTACGTTCTTCTGGGCGTCAGCTGGTCATCAACTAATGTGGCTAAGGAAAATATATGGACCATTTTCTGTAGTTTTCCAGACCTGGTACGTTACTGTGATCTCCCTTTGAAGTATTTGGTAGTGGTGTTTGTCAACAAGGACAGTAACTATCACCGTGAACTTACATGGTGATTCTTATATTTCTTATTCAGCCCAAATCACTGAATGATAGGGGTTGGAAGGGTCCTCTGGAGATCATCTAGTCCAATCCCCCTGCCAGAGCAGGTTTACCTAGAGCAGGTTGCACAGGATGGTGTCCAGGTAGATTTTGAGTGTCTCCAGAGATGGAGACTCCACCATCTCTCTGGGCAGCCTGGTCCAGTGCTCTGTCACCCTCAAAGAAGTTCCTCCACATGTTTAGATAGAACTTCCTATGTTCAAGTTTGTGCCTGTTGCCTCTTGATCTGTCACTGGGCACAACTGAAAAGAGACTAGCCCCATCCTCCTGACACCTACCCTTTAAGTATTTGTAAGCATTTATAAGATCCCACTTCAGTCTTCTCTTCTCCAGACTAAAAAGCCCCAAATCCTTCAGCCTTTCTTCGTAAGGGAGATGTTCTAGTCCCCTAAGAATCTTCATAGCCCTTTGCTGTACCCACTCCAGCAGTTACCTGTCCTTGAACCAGGGGCTGCAGAACTGGACACAGTACTCCAGATGCGGTCTTACGAGGGCAGAGTAGAGGGGGAAGAGAACCTCCCTTGACCTGCCACACTCTCCTTGATGTACCCCAGGATGCCATTGGCCTTCTTCATCTATCCATCCAGTCATGCCATCATAGAAGGCTATTAGATTTGTGCTTTAAATTCAGCAAATCTGTAAGAATTCATGCAAATTTTATTGGTATTTTTGTTTTAAAGGTTTTAACAGGCTTATGGTTTCTTCTGCTGAAGAAATTAGGCAAATTGTTAAGTACATTTTATCAAAATCGAATGAATGAATCTCAGTAATGGCAGACTAAAATGTATGGCTTAGGTGTCACACAGATTTAGCAGTCTATTAATAACTTGTGATTGTCTATATACATTTACTTCTGTTGTAATCTAATTTTCAGGGAAATATAACTGAATATTATTAAACAGAAGGAGGTAAAGATGGCTGAATAGAAGTGTAATAATTTATGAGCTAAGTGCCTTTTGAATTGAGAGTCCTAATTCTGCTGTCTAGTTGCAAGAAAGTTGTTTTCTGGCATTTATTGTCAGTATGGAACACCAAGGTTGTATTCTTATATATAGGGATCTGAGAAACTTTCTCAGTTGAGTATGCCTTTGAATTTCAGTGAGCTGAGTTACATGAGGTTTGCTGGCATAGGTAGGGTCTGTAAGACCAGATACTTTTAAAATTCTTTTTAAGGCTTCAGTGTACTGTCTGATGATGGCATATGTGACAACTGAAGAAAATGGTGTTGAGTCTCCTGGGAAATTAACATGTTTAATTGAAGGAAGGACAAATTGACTTAATTTACATAACAGTAATAGGACTCTAATGTTAAAATTTGGCTAACTATTGCCTCCTAAAAGTAATGGAAAGGTACTGGGTTGATGTTACAGAAATTCTTGATAATCTTTCTGAGGGTGTGGGCAGATCTGGCTTGTATAGAGCATGCTAAAAACATGGAGCATCTTCTTTAAAGGGCTGCTTGAGACTCCATGGCATCTCTTAAATGTGAAGTAAACTCCTAGTCATTTCTCTGTCTATAAAAGTAAAAAATGTAAGTTTTGAACTAATTATTTCAGTAACTGTTTGAGCTTTGGTTTCTTGGTGCTCCTGAAATATAGCAAAGAAATTCTCCAAGGTGAATGAATGCAGGAGCAAGGTCAGCTGTGCCACTTGCTTCCGGAACGCCTTCTTCCCAATTAAACAGCTTCCCTTGCAACACCCAATCTTAACTCTTTCTGGATGGGAGTGAGAAAGAATGGACTAGTAGTTACAGGGATTCTGCCTTTTCACAAGGGCCTGCTTAAGTGTGACAGGTTTATCAGTTACAGTTATGTCCTCTGATTATCAAGTCTGTGTCCATATCAAGTCAAGTCCACCAGTAGCATAGAGCAAACTGGGGTATAGGCCAAAGCCTCACTATATTTGATTTAGGAATATGGATGATTTTCTGTTAGTATTACATATTAGCAAGCGAGTGATTTAACCCCACTTTATGTTTCTATGAGATAATCAGTTGAAGGATACTCTGGAATGACAGCTGTGCTGGCAAACCTTACTGTGTACCACATACAGCGAACACAAGTGTAGCATCTTAGTTGGTTTCTGCTTGATGTACATGTATATGTAATCAGTATTGCAGCAGCTTCCAACTTGGGATTTCTAGTTCTGAGGACAACATTTTTCTTTTTCAAAATACACTTACATCCAGTTCTGTTCTGTATTCTCAGATTTTCTAAGCTTCTTGCCTAGGGGGTGAAAGCAGACCCCGCTTGGAGGTGGGGCCTTTAATGCAAGCAGCTCTTGAGCCCTGATTGCTGCTGGCTGGCAGAAGCTCTCCTGAGCTCCTTGACACTAAGCAGGGCAGTTCTGTGAAGCTGAGAAGTCTTGAAAGCTTCAAGTTACCCTGGCAGTCTTATGGCTTTTAAATTCTCTTCTTTGAGAGCGGGGCTGCAGCTCAGGGCTTCAGGGTGCTGTGATCCCAGGTCTTCGAGCAGAGCACTCATGCTGCAGAAGGGAGAGCAGCTTCAGCAGAAAGCTTCTGTCAGAAACAGAGCCATGATTGATCCTCCTCTGATCAGAGGTGCCAGTAAAAAACTCAATGAACTGTCATTTTCTGGTAACCCCTGTGTCCAGTCAGAAGTTTCTGCCAACTGTAAAGGCTGTCGTACAGCGGTGTCTAGTGGGAAAAGTTCCCAAGTATTTAATTGTGTATTGATTTATTGTACTGTATGTTATGTTCATGCTATTGTTGCTCTCAGTGTTAATGCTACGCTACATAAAGCTGGATTGAGATGGCTTATATGTGTTTACTGTGGGCTACGATTATGGATGTATGTGGGCAGAAGTATGTGTCTTAAAATAGCTGATGCTCTGCAAGCTCATCTCTTTTATCCTGTAGTAACTTGCCTGTTTGTTTATGGAAATAAACATCAATGAAACTAACTGCTAAAATCTAAAAATGCTGCCAGCTGGAAATGGACTGAACAAAAATTCACCTTTTTGGTGAAATGCTGAAACGACGTAGGTTTTATGTGTTTCTTGCTTTAGAATCTGTGTTTTATTTTATCAAATATTTAGTTACCTTTTCCCATACTCTAAATCCAAATCATGTTCCTTTTCCATTGCACCAAATTCTTTTTTTGTCCTACAAATCTCAAGCTACTTTAATAATCCAGCTGGTTTGCAGTTACTGACCTTCGCTGTTCTCTTCTCTCTCTGTCTCTCTCTCTCTTTTTTTTTTTTTTTTGGTCTTCCAGTGCGTTAACAAAAAATGTCACATGGGAAAGTTGCTGATGGAGCTTGTAGACCTTAATTTAGGAGAATTTTCTTTCTTTCCAAAGACAATAGTGTCAAACCCAGAGGAAACAAAAGCTGATGTAGGGATGTTATTGAATTGTGGGATGAGTAGAATAATAAGTCATTTGCAGTCCCTTTAGACCTTTTGAAGTAAGTGGGATGAAGCAGAGTATAGCATATGATATTGTCTGCATTTCTTTACTAAAGACACAAAATACAGGCCATGACAGGAAAAAAAAAAGGACAAAAGTTAAACTTTCTGGGTTGAATATTAAGCTTTTATAACAGGCAAGCTGAAATATTTGCCATAGATATTCATAATAGAATGAGGAAATCAATACATTAATCACAGAGCACTTGTGGCTGCGCTGTGGAATTTGGCAGTTGTACATGAAATCAAAGCTTCTATAACATATGCTCTGAGCAAGGGAGGTGTGCGGTGCTGGGTGTGCTAGTCTGGGACGGAACAACTGGGCTGGGCTCCTAGGCTGTCATCCACACCTACACCAGTGCTGCTCCTGTACCACCAAGCTGCCCTTGCCTTTGACCTTCATGGTCTTTTGAACAATTTTGAGGATACTGCTAGATGAGTAAATAGACACAACAAGCAACCATTAGAAGGCAATCTATTTGAAATTATTTTGGCGTATGTTTTCCTGGGTTTGTTCTACCTTTATAAGAATAACATCTGTTCAATTCCCAGTTCATTCAATGCTTCGGCATCTGTTCAATGCCGAAGACTTTTTTTTGTACTGTAGTTGCAGGAATGTAATTTCTGTCTTCTATTGATGTCGTTTAACTCTGAGTTGCATAAATAAAGTTGACTTCTAAAAATATTTTTTATTTTCTTTTTAGACAAAGAGGATTCAGATGCTGAAAAAGCCTGGTAGCTTCTTTTCTTGCTTGAATTGCATTTCAGTGGCATTGTGGGATTTTCATTTCAGTACTGACAGTTCTTTACGTACAAGTAAAATGATAGTCGGTTTGAATTTTCTGTGTCCCAGCTAGGTGAATTCACATAATATATCTTAGAGAATTTGACTGTTAGCCTTTTCTTTGGCTTCTGCCCGTGTTCCAGGTCCAAATAAAAGCATTAATGATGCTGCATAGTGTTCCAGGTGTCTTTCTTACTGTCGTGGGTATGAAAGGATTATGAATTTCTGTATTCCTGTTATGTGTTACATACCATTGTTCAAGTGGATTCAGCAACCCAAATTATTTTTACAGTCATCTGTATGGATTTCTAAGTTTTACTTCTTCTTAAAACAGCGTTGTTTTGTAATACAGAGTCAGACATAGTTAGACATCTGCCATAGGATTTCACAAGAGTAGAAATAGTAAGAACTAATTTTTGGCATCAAGGTATAAAGTAGAATATATAAGAAGCAGATAGTTAGGAAAATTAACTATTTTTTCTCTTGCTCATGACTTTCTGAATATAATAATGATATTTTATTCTCTCTTTTTATGTAGCAACTATGATTTGCATTTCTATAATGAATGCTAGAGAACTAACTAGAATCACAGAATCACAGAATCACAGAATGTTAGGGATTGGAAGGGACCTTAAAAGATCATCTAGTCCAACCCCCCTGCCAGAGCAGGAATACCTAGATCAGGTCACACAGGAACATGTCCAGGCGGGTTTTGAATGTCTCCAGAGAAGGAGACTCCACAACCTCCCTGGGCAGCCTGTTCCAGTGTTCTGTCACCCTCACTGTGAAGAAATTCTTCCTCACATTTATGTGGAACCTCCTATGTTCCAGCTTACACCCATTGCCCCTTGTCCTATCATTGGATGTCACTGAGAAGAGCCTGGCTCCATCCTCATGACACTCACCCTTGACATATTTATAAACATTAATGAGGTCCCCCCTCAGTCTCCTCTTCTCCAAGCTAAAGAGACCCAGCTCCCTCAGCCTTTCCTCATAAGGGAGATGTTCCACTCCCTTAATCATCTTTGTGGCTCTACGCTGGACTCTCTCGAGCAGTTCCCTGTCCTTCTTGAACTGGGGGGCCCAGAACTGGACACAATACTCCAGGTGTGGCCTCACCAAGGCAGAATAGAGGGGAAGGAGAACCTCTCTCGACCTACTAACCACTCCCTTTCTAATACACCCCAGGATGCCATTGGCCTTCTTGGCCACAAGGGCACATTGCTGGCTCATGGTCATCCTGCTGTCCACCAGGACCCCCAGGTCCCTTTCCCCTACACTGCTCTCCAGCAGGTCAGCTCCCAACCTGTACTGGTACATGGGGTTGTTCTTCCCCAGATGCAAAACTCTACACTTGCCCTTGTTGAAATTCATTAAGTTTCTCCCCGCCCAACTCTCCAGCCTATCAAGGTCTCGTTGAATGGCAGCACAACCCTCTGGTGTGTCAGCCATTCCTCCTAGTTTGGTGTCATCAGCAAACTTGCTGAGGATACATTCTGTACCCTCATCCAAGTCGTTGATGAAGATATTAAACAACACCGGTCCCAGTACCGACCCCTGAGGGACTCCACTAGTCACAGGCCTCCAACTAGACTCCGTCCCATTAACCACAACTCTCTGGCTTCTTCCCTTCAGCCAGTTCATAATCCACCTCACTACCTGATCACTAAACCCATACTTTATCAGCTTATCTACAAGGATGCTGTGGGAGACAGTGTCAAATGCTTTACTGAAATCAAGATATACCACATCTACCGCTCTACCATCATCTATCCACCTAGTTATTTCCTCATAGAAGGCAATAAGGTTGGTCAAACATGACTTACCCTTGGTAAAACCATGTTGACTGCTCTTAATGACCCCCTCATCCTTGATGTGCCTCGAGATCGTGCCAAGAACAAGCTGTTCCATCACCTTTCCAGGGATGGAGGTGAGGCTGACCGGTCTATAGTTACCCGGGTCCTCCTTCTTGCCCTTCTTATAGATTGGAGTGACATTTGCTATCCTCCAGTCCTCAGGCACCTCTCCTGTTCTCCATGACTTACCAAAGATGATGGAGAGTGGCCTAGCAATGACCTCTGCCAGCTCCCTCAGCACCCTTGGGTGCATTCCATCTGGTCCAGTTAGTTTTCATTTACTCCTGTTGGAAAAATTATGTACTTTTCATAGGTAAAATATTATTGCTTAGCAGTAGCAATTACAGTAGTGGCTTAACACTTAGAACTATCTTCCAGTTTTTCACTTTTTAAAATTTAATTTAATAAAGCTTGGTAAGCACTTGACAAATTTAGTAGATTTCCCTACCTTTGACTGACTTCTTAACTAGGTCCAATTTTAAGTAATGCTATTTCAGAATGATTTTTAAATTTTTATTTTTCTAGATCTTATTTCAACTTTGGCCAATAACTAATATGGAAGTTGCATAGCTTTTTTGGTAAGGTCATAGTGCATAGGCATCTGCATCAATCTGGAAGTGAGAGTGCATTGCATCTGTTCTTATTCCAGATCGAATGAGATTATTCTTCTAGAAAAGAATAATTTATCTAGAATTACTTTCTATGCAATATGCTGGGGTTCAGTCTTTATTGTTCTTCTCTGCTGATAGTTTTTGGGTTATTGATCAGACTGAGTTCTGAGGGACTGAGGGCTTTAATGAGTTTTTTCATATGCGGCTGCAGCTTGGTAATTGTTCTACTGTTTCTGTTTTCTTTTGGAAAAGTATTTCTGGAGCAAGTATGTGGCTCCTATCACCAAGTTAGCTGAGGAGAATGGCTCATACAGGAGTGTGGGAATTTTACCTGCAAATCCTATGAAGCACAGAGGTATCACTGTGTGAATAAATTTGTTTTCAATATCTTAGAGTAAAAATGCCTTGTGGAAAAACAGATGACAAAAGTACTGTTTGTCTCTTACAATTCAGCTCCTTGCTCTATTTTAATTAACTAGACCACGTAGCAACTTCCTTCTCTGTCTGTACTTGAGATAACTCGGTGTACCTTGGTAGTGCAAGCGTATGTTTTATGGAATATATTTTGAGTAATCTATTGTTGTTGCTGTATAACAGTAACTTCTTTCTAGCAACATTTTAAATAATTATCTACATTGATACTAGACTCCCATCATTAATGTGTATGTATAAATATGCTAAAAATGGTGAGCCACTGTGTTTTTTGACAGTGGGTAGTGGTGCTGCTGACATTCTTAAAGCAGTGTATTGCTCATTAATGCTCATTTATGCGCTGATTGTCCAGGTACTCTGAAATGACTTGGTTTCAGCAGTGCAGCTCAGAGGCCTTGCTCTGAAACCTTGAGTCATTTGTTGTACTGTGCTGTATAGACGTGGTAAGCACAGGTTGTCCTAGATACCCTTGTCTTTTATGCTTTCATTGTGCATTGCTATAGGGCGAGTTCTATGTCTGATTCTATCTGAAGATAGAAGATTTGATAGGAGTCAAGACGAATGAGGGAAGAAATGAGTCTGTTTTGGAGGCATATTTAAATTAATAATAAAAGACTGTTTCCAATGCTTTCAGCTGATTGTGAATTGGATCAATAGTCTGCAATAGCAATCAGTATCTGCAAGATCACATTATTCGTCAATTCATATAAGATAGTTCCGGCTACAAATTATTGATAGATATAGGAAAAAATCCTGCCCCCACTCCTGCTTTTTCTTCCTTGCCTCCTGCCTGATCTATTAACATTGGCTTTTTGATCAAAAGGTTTGGAAACTTGGTATTGCAAGGTTTGGTTTATAATCTGACCCTAGAAATTTTCTGAAAATTTTCTTCAACATCAAAAGTTTCTATATCTCTATAATGTTGGCAAAAAAAAATGTTCACGCTTCACTCGGCAAATCTTCAGATATTACGAGAAAAATATAGATCTTTAGACCACAAAATGGGCTCTGTAATTTTAATTTCAAGTATAGTACAAACCTTCTTTTACAATCTAACAATATGGTGACCTTTCAGAGCTCATGGAGGTGCTCCTCAGAGCTGATATTTTTCAGCTGATACAGCTGAAAAACTGTAATTTTTCCCCCTGCTGATACTAATTTACTTTCATTATAGTCCATTTCAGATTTGTTCTAGAAGTTTTTTAGTATATGATCTAGCAATCTGGTGAATTTTGCTCCTGTATTTAGTTGTGTTAAGGTCTTAATTTGGTCCCCCTCTTATTTTTACTTTTCCCACTTGTCACAGGATGTTATTCTAGTGAATTGTTTATCTAGTTTGTCTTAATTTCTGTGGAGTGGTTCTGTGTCCCTGGAAATGTTCTCTTCTGTAGACTATAAACTTCTGGAACGCTCGGTAATGGTTAAAACTCTTCTCATTATAATGAAACATTTTCCCTCTATAGTAACAAACACAACAAATGTACATTTTATTTTTTATTTTATTGCGGTTTTTTATTTGTGCACTTGTGACAATGCAAAGGGTCTACTTTCTTCTGCAGGTTAATTTGTTTAGCCTCCTCCTTTACTTGTATGTGTTTTGGAGGAAGGGAAGTGTGTACAGAAGAGCTGGAATTGGAGTGGGACATCTTTGGACAAAATCTTTCTTCTGCTAGCAGTCACTTTCCATTATCTTTATTATTGGGGAAATAGCATACTCCACATGGAAGAAAACTCCAGGGTACTGATGAGGATCATGTGGAGTCACCTACATTTGTCTGTGTAGGGCTGAGCTTTATTTAGAATGGCTAATGCTGATCAGGAGTGAACAAAGCTCCTGACTCCCTGCCAGCTCCATGCACAATTACTCTGGTCCCTGGAGTGTGGTGCTGAGGCACTGCAGCTGGCTGGTAATGCAGCATCATGCCAGAATTAACCCTGCTGAGCCAGCTCCAATGTTTTCCCCATCTGTAGTCTGCTTATTTTCCACCCTGAAAAATCTGCTAACAACTGGATGTCGAATGTAGTCATCAAATTGTCCACATGAAATTCCTCTTATTTTGTATGAATATGAACCAGTTCTAATTTTGTCTCCTAGGAGATTTCACAGAATGCTCTTTACTAATTACAGCAACCTACAGATGGAGAAGTCTTTTTATGCTTGTTTCCTGGCTGCCAGGTTAGCTCACTATAAAGTTTGGTGCACATCCAGCTTTCTCCCAGCTGATTGCCTGCAAATTACAAAAGTCAATATTTGAATGTCAGCAAATCACCTTTTGTGGACTCGGTTGAAGTTAAGAAATTTTTCTTGGGAGTTGGGTTTTGCAAATAGCAAATGGAATTTTTGGAAATAAGAATTCATATTTGTGTCTGTTTCTCATTGCCCCCCTGGATCCTATGCCATCATTGACTTCTGTAACTTGGTGTGCTACACAGAATGAGCCTTCTCCTGGAGAATCTCCTTACAGATCATGTGTGCGTCATCTGAAAATAAGTCAGTCTTGGTGTATGACTGCTCTAACAGCTTCACTGTTGGTAGATCAGAGACACAGTGTTATGGAAAAGGCACATCTTATTCAACTCTTCATTCCTCTGCAGTTCAACTTATTGCAGGCGTCCCAGACCCATGGGCCAGCCATGCAGGCAGGCCATGAGTAGCCCAGAGTCACCTGTGAGAACCAATCAAGGCAGCTGCCCCAAGCTGGCTCACAGGTGTACCCCATGCCACTCAATCATGCTCATTATAAAAGGGGGGAGTTCACTGAGAGTGGGGAGTTGCTGTTCTTGGGGCTTCTCTCTTTTGGTCTTCTGCTCCTGCTGCTGATTCTAAGGATGAGGATGAATATAAGCTTGTATACTTTATGTTGGTGATTGCATTAGTTTTGTTATTTCGTTAAATCTGTTTCTGTTTCAGCCTATGGGGCTTCTCCCTTTTTCCCAGCTCTCCTCCTTGGCTGGGGAGAGGACACTGGGTGACAGAGCAACTGCTACAGTTTAGCCCTAGGTACAGGATAAATGTATACAGCAGGTATTTGGATTGCTGAAGTGTTTTGGAACAAGAATTTTGAATGAGCCATGAAAGCTATCATGTAGATTCATGAAGTGTATCATAGCATTTGTTTATTAATTAACAAATTAGAAATGCTTTATAACTTTCAAACAAAACATACATATTCTGATTCCTAAATTTTGCATATGTAAGATGTAACTAATTAGACAAACAACTTTGTATATGTATAATAGGTCTCCCTTGATAACAAAAACTTTTGAATATGATGTAATAGCTGTAGTAATAAAACCAATTATTTTTAATGGTTATCAGCCTCTGAATATCGTCTCTTCTCTATGAAAACATTAAAAATAGGATTTAAAAATACAATTCATATTTAAAATCATGGTTTCATAATTGTAGAATTTTGCAATTGATGTCTTCTCATTTGAACATCAGTCACTGTCACAGCAATGTGTCTTGGACTACTTTGACAGGGCCTTCTACTTCACCTTCTATGTCAGTTCAGTCCTTTGTCCAACTGGCAAGACCAGTAAAAGTGTTCATTAATATCAGTTTTGAGGCTGGTGCCAAGACAGACATTTGGGTGCCTATCTGGCAAACTTACAGTCAGGTTTTAACAACTTTAAGTGTCTATGAGATTGTGCTAAAGTAGGTCCTACTCATTAAAGGCCTTTGTCTCCTTAAAATTAACCTAAAAAATTCAGGATTCACTCTGAATATGAGTAGCTAATTATTTACATGTACTTCTGTTTATCTCACTTCTAAAATTTAAATGACAGTATTAAATAAAACTGTTGTTGCATTACAGTGAAAAACACTGAATAAAAAGCATTGTTCAGTTTATCTTGAATCATAATTAAACTATTCCTTAGCAATTCAGAATCATCATATTCCTATAATAAACATACTATTTTATGATTTTTTTCCATTTTCTGCATATATGTAATTTGAAACCCAAAGTATTTCTTGTGAAATAGATCCATATGGTGATAAAAAGTGACAAAGCCAATTAGAGTTCTCCAAAGAGATACTTCTGCACTGGACAAACAAACAATGGACATTGTTTATTCTTAACTTATACCAGTTTTCTTTGGGGAAAATATTTGTGCTGTCACAACCGAATGGTTAGCTGATTTTTTGGGAATGAAATAAACTTTCTCAGTTGTGATTCATTATTTGGGAGAATTGCTTATAAACACTCTGGTTATATAGCTGTCCATAAAGTAACTGTTCTTGCAGTCTTAATTTCATATTGATAGTTCAAAAATATAAATGTGATGCTTTGTTTGTAGGTGTGTTTTAAACCCTCTGATCAAAGGAATGTTGAAAAGAAAGTTTTACGTGCTTTCTTTATTTCACAGAATATTCCAGAAGACAGACTGCATGATTTCAAACTGTATGAATCCAGTTGAGAATCATTGCTTTATTTCAGTAGATTTTTGCGGATTCTGAAAGAATGGAAACTAATCAACACCTCTGGGTCTTAATTGTTTGAATCATCCATGCATTAACCAATGCACATGTAAAGCAATTAAATGCTATCAGTCTGTTTATACAGATTTGTTGTAAAATCTGGAGAAGAATCTAAAATAGTAAAGTCTAATCATAGAGAACCTATAATAGAAAGGCTTAATAATGTGGAACAATTCTTTAGAAAGAGGGATTCCCAAACTGCACATAGATCTTTTGATATTGTGGAAGATACCTGCTAAATACTGATATTGAACAGCCTCCCATCACTTTTTGTAGACTCGCCTTTATTTAAAATTTGGTTAGGCTATGGTCCTTGATGTGCCTCAGCTGTGGCAGAAGCACCAGTCCTGCCTAAGCTCTCTGAAGTAAAACTGTTCCCAGCCTGTTTAGCAGCTGACCTCTAAATGATTCAACAGCAAATAAATCTCTGTGTTTGCATCTGCCACCTATCAGCAAAGAGGATCCGTGACAAAATCCTGCTGATAATGGTTGGAAAATGAACTCTTCCCATCTTCAGGAGACAATAATGATGTTATCACCATCGGTTCCACACCTGTCGAGGATGCGAGCATCATGGGTGTGAGCGCCAGCTGGGCTGCTGTGACCTGGTCCCCTTGTCCTCCAGCCTAGGCAAGGCTGCTTGTTGCTAAGCGACTGTGGGTGAAGTTCTCCGACCTTGGCCTGCTGCTGCTGCACAGCTACTGTCCCAGGGGAGCCCGAGAATCAGTGGGGATAAAAATACCTCGCTGATTGTCATAATTCAATGATTATCAAAAGGTCTCAGTTTAGGAAATATTTTCATCTGTAAACACAAACTCTCACTGTATTGATTTGATGCCATCTGCACACTGTCTTTCCAGTCTCCTGAAATATCCTTACCACATTATTTGCATTTTACAGATCTTTGAGATGTGCACAATTAGTGAAGAAAATGTGATCTCTTACGTTAAAATAAAATGGAAAAAGGTTTATAAAATTGGGAAATTTGGAGTCAGACCTGTAGGTTTCCTAGTTTGCCTGTGAGAAGGAGGAAACAAGTGGTTTTTGGCAAGTGTCTTTAATTGTAAAAACTGACAATAGGTCATGCTGATATTGCTGCATGCAGGGAAAGAAAAAAAAAATTATTTGCCTTTTACAAATGGGTGAATGATTGAAATTTTAAATGTTTAACCATTTAACCTTCAATCTGCTGATTTTAGCAATGACAGAAGTTTTAGACATACGCTTGATTGTGCACAGAGATAGTTTATTTCCATCTTCCATTCTTCTGATGATCTCATGCAGCAAAGAAAGGAAGCTGGAATGAAAAAAGGAGAAAGAGAGAGGGAGGTTCACTTACATAAAGGGCTCACTTTGCTTACTATGGTATTACTGCAATGGATGACAGCAGTCAAGTTAGACCAGAAAGAGACGTTAGTTTAAGAAGTTTTATTGGCTGCTAAAACTCAAACCTTTGATTAATTTCGGCAACAGCAGCTTGTATGTGTCTCTGCATCTGTGTTCAAAAAGGGTAAAAACTGTTTACAACTTTATATTTAGATTTTCCATTATGAAATGGAACAATTTCGGCAAATGGACACTAGCGTCTGCTTTGGGCTGGAGTGCTGTGTTAGCTGTCCAGCTCCACTGTCACGTTATCTGAATTCTGTGCTGCCATCAAGTGTGAGATATTTTGAACAATTTCAGGTAATAGTGGTAGTTTCTGTTGAAAACCATCAACCATGCCAGATTATATTGTCCATTATCAGGAAAATAAGTTTTCTAACTTGCGTTTCTCATGAATGCTTAGTCTTGTCCAGATGCAGATATGTCAGTGAACAGGTTCAGTGATGTTTCCTAGACACTTCTAAAAAATATGAAAGCTTTGAAGTTTTATCAAGATTGTAAGTAAAAATTCAGGGTTGCTTTTGGCCTGAAAGCTGCAGTGCTTAATGATGCGTGTGCTTGGAATGATACAAAGTTTTGTATGGAAAATAAATAATAAATGAAATTGTTAGCAGTGTATGCAGCGACACAATTTCTATTTCATTGCAATTCACGTGGGACAGGTTTATGTGTAAAGAATTAAACCTAAAGGGTTTACATCTATTGGGAACAGGATTATGTTTATAAGAGCAAACAGACTTTTTTTGTCCCGAATTACAGAAAAGCTGATCCTTCTGATTTTGAAACCTAGTGTTAAGGTTTTTCTAGTTCTGAAATGTGCTTTTCTCTCTTGATGTCTAATTAAGGATTTCAGCCTTTAGTTGGCAAATTATAGTTTACTTTTTAACTGTTGCCAAAAGCGTATGTACTACTGCACTCTACATTATCTTTCTTAAATTGAAATGATCTTATCTAACATTAATTCTGCAGCCTGTTCTTGTTTGGCTCATCAGGTATGTACTTTTTGGCCTTCCTACCTTGTGGCTGGAGGGCTGAGCTGTATCTGTTTTGAGTCCTACTCGCTGTACATGGATGAGGCATTCTAAAGTGATATGATACACAGTTCAGACGAGGAATTTATTCTTAATACATAATTTTACCACTTAAGAAATAATATAAAAATAGGAAACTAGGAGGGGGGAAGGAGCTGCGTTACTTCTAGTTTGAAGATGTTATTGTCCAAGAGTATTATGACTGTTTCTTTTGTGCCAGTGTGGTTGCACAGCATAGTGTCACTTCTGATGTCTCCTATCTTGAATGATTTTTGAGATTTTGTTTGTTGCGTATCTAAGATGGTGTTTAGTGGTAATTCCTCGTTAGTCTCAGTTTATTTCTGGATCTGCTTATCCACTTTAATAATACTTCTTGATCTTGCTCCATGTTATATATATAGCAAATAAAAAAAGCTAAGAAAAATTCCTTGCTTAGTATTATAGTAATGATGATACTTCTAATAATTCCAGGGTTATATTATTTTACTCATCTCTTTCTGCCCCTAGAAGTATTTGACTCTCCTTTTTGTAACACATGCCTCAGTGTTATTGAGATAGTAAAATTTGCATTTCTCCCCCCCTTTCCCCCCCCCCGCCCTAGTTCTGGATGGCTATCACTGCCTTGGTTCCTTCAGGCTTTTAATAATAGTGTGTTGTTCTTCCATTTCTCTCTCGACTTCATACTTTTTAGTAGGTAGGCATAGGATTAAATTTTAACATTCTTTAATAGACCAGTTTGACGAGCACGGAGGTTAAAATGAGGTAGTGAAAAATGTTTTTAATAACTTTTTAACAAGGTATTTACATGTGATCTGAGATCTTGCCAGTTACATTAGACCTGATTTTAATATCATATTTGTAATTAAAGATGGAAGTTTAATGAAGGTATGTTTGCAAGCTATGGAACATTGTCTGCTGTGGTGTTTTGTTTTGGTTTCATTAAAAATTAAGTGGTCCTACACATAACATTCAACAGATAATGAATTCTCAATTATGGGTTGTAATTTGAATAGAAATGGGGAAGTCCAGCATTATGCATTACGGAGAAATTGAATCCAAATGTATGTCGGTCATGGCTAGCCTCTGCTCTGTTCAGTCAAATGTAAATAGTTACCCTTAATTATTTGTGGTTAACGAAACCAAATCTCCCTGCATTTTTGTACAATCTAATTGAGAGCTCATTATTGAAAAGAAACTGTGCTGACCAAAATACTGCCTTTTAGATGATTTTTTGCTTCTTGCATAATATTTTAGAACAGTGAGCATTGCTTCTCTTTGAAGCCTGGATCCTTTCAATGGCATACATTGTTTTCACACTCTTAAATGAAAACGAGTGTTAACTTTGCATAAAATAACAGCAGCTGGATAGACAAACTTATATGTTACATTGAAAAGAGAAGGAATTTTGTTGTCAGGATGCAAATGCGAAATTTAGATTAATTTTTTGTTCCTTGATTTGACTATCATCTTATGGATGAGGTGGGTTTATGTTTATGGGAGAATTCAAGTTTAAGTCTATTGGATAATTAATAATAAATGATGTGTAACATTATTTTATCATTATTTTTTAAAAAATCTTTTGTGATGCGCCTTTTTTTTTCTAGGAGAAACTGATGTGATGCTAATTTAAATAAAGGATTTAAAAAGGCAACTTTCTAAGTTGCTTTGTTTACTAGAAGTTCTATGCTTGACCGAGGGTGAAAACAAGTACGTATAGAAAGATATTTCTCAAACATTTTTATTCTGTAAGTCACACTCTCCCAACAAGAATTTAAAACCAATTAACTCCATGTTGCTGTTACTGCTTTTTGCACGTAGTTCCACAATTGCTGAAACAACTTTTAAAGTCAAACAGTTTTGTTACTGTCCTTTTACGCAACCTTTTTCTGGGTGGGAACATTAAATGGTGTCCTGATCCCAACTCAAACAAGTGGCACTGAAAAGACTTCATGGGTTTAATGGATAAACCCTATAAAACACCAAACAGCTTACAAAT
This sequence comes from Podargus strigoides, assembly GCA_028020825.1. NCBI lineage: Eukaryota > Metazoa > Chordata > Aves > Caprimulgiformes > Podargidae > Podargus > Podargus strigoides. The sequence goes on from CM051628.1 coordinate 16,326,365, forward strand.
AATGTCCTAATATTGGGCTGGTGAAAATTTAATTTAAGAAATTAATCTAAGCAGCACTGTGATGTTTATCCATGTTGAATGTTTGGCTAGGAGCCCTACATGATATTGATCTTGCAGAAGGTAATGTAAGACAGGACTGAAGAAGCTGCTAGAAATTATGTATAAGAAAAATCTTCAGTAGAAATTATTTTCCAAAATTATTTTCCACAATCATTTTATATAGAATAGAATGGTACTGTTCATAGAACAGATTTGGAAAATAATTTCTACTGAAGATTTTTCTTATACATAATTTCTACTGTCATAAAAAATTTATTTTTATTGTTTCAGAAGGTGTATGCACATTTTAACTTTTTTTGAAATTGAATAGAGTAGTCTCTTGTAACATAGCGTATTTTCTGAAAAACTAGGTTCTACCAGAGGGGAAATGCTAACAATAAGTTTCTGAAGCTGGTAAGCTCGTGACTGGAGGCTGTTAAATGTAGTGTTGTCTTGTTCTTGCTCACAGAGTATGTGGATTCTATTAGGAAAAGTATGTCTTCAGTTACCCCTTCTATCAGACTATCAGGATTTGATTCCTTCTACATGTATGGGTTCATGTATCCAGATCAACTAATTAACTGGATGGTCTAATAATGGAAACCCAAGCTCTCAAAGCAGTGTTCACCAACCTTGGCTAATGTTGGCTAGAGTTACCATATATTAGTTGAAAAGTAGTAAAAGGAGGTGTTATTCTGTGAACTTTCAGCCCTCAAAAGGGGAAAATACAAGTTTCTTTTATAAAAGAACTAAATGTGACAGCTTTTGGACAGTTTATTCCCCAACATGCGTTAATATTCATCTCTATCTTTGTCTCTTTCTATCAGCTGGCTGTTCATTCTGGATATTCATTTAAGAGCTCAGCACTGTTAAATGTAAATAGAGAAATAATTTTAATTAGGTGAACTATTGACTGTAACAAATTGTGCTTTTAACTGCTTGGTTACTTCTGCTTTTCATGTGGGCTGCAGGAAAATTTGCTTTCAAAATAGGATTTATTTTTATTTTGCTTCATAAGGCACTGACTTTTTTTACCCCCTGCAGGTTTTTCATAGGTTACCTGAGGTGATTCTTGAGACATTTAAGCTCCAAATATAGAATGGCCATGACAGAATTCCGAATGAAAGCTTTGAGTGTGTTCCTACATGTTTTATTTAACAGCTTCTCAATTTAGGGTCACATGTTTTGGATTCCAGCTAGTTAAATTTTTAGCAGTCTTTAAGGATGTAATATAACATATGATGCTCTTGTGTTTAGGCTTTCTTATGGTAGATATTCTGAGGTATAATAGCTGAAAAGCAGAACCTAATTTTTCCTAAGCTACCTTTAGATAGAACTTTTGAGTTGTTAAACTGTTTGTCTTGGATGTAGATTCCCTTCCAGATACCAATAGTCAGTGAAGTATATCCTTCTTGGGCCAGATAGTTTCAGGCAGACAGTGTAAAATATGCTCTAAAACTTACACTGATGTTGAGAGCTTTTCAAGCTGGTTTATCTTGTGAAGGGGTGAGGTTTGTGTAGCCTGTCGAATTTGAGTCGTTTAAGCTCACTGCAATAACCTCCCAAATAAGATTCTGGACTTGAAGCCATGGTGTCAACCAAGACCATCATTTGCTAGTAATCCTGCTTGTAATAGTTCATCTATGTTGTTGTAGCATCTAGAAAGTGAGCCATGAATGAGGATCCTGTTGTAGTTGAATAAACACAGAAGGGAAGAATGATTACAGTGTGAAAGAGATTCCAGTTTGTCACAAAAGAAAAGGGATGGTGTGACATGGAGAACTAGCAGTGTTTGCTCTGTCTGGTTTATCATGACAATGCAGAAAAAATACAGGTAAAAGCTTGGTTAATATGACATGAACATGAAACGTTTTGGGCTGTCTTCCAAAGTTACTGTGAAAGCTGCCTGTCTTCAGTCTAATAATCCTCTTGCCCTATCTCCCCTCTCCCTGTCTTCCCACAGCAGTAAAAGCATAGGATTTTGAAGGCAAAAGTTCTCTTTAGTAGGATTATATAAAATTCTCATACAATGAAGATGGCTCAGACTCTACAGACACAATTTAAGGTGAAATAACTATTTGAAAGCCCATTATAGAAGAGTCCTTGCATAAAGAATATATTAGTTTAACAAAACCTATTTCAGTTAACCTGGCATGACTTTTGAGTACAGCCAGTTACCAGATTCCATGAGAATTGCATGCATTCTGCTAACCCTATGTCAGTGCTTCACGGTTGCTGTCTAACCATTGTTTTCTGGTTAGTGTGTTTTTACTTCTCAGGTTCTCAGAATTGAAGCTGCTGGTTTTGGTCTTACACTGAGGCTTATGTCTATTCCTTTCTGAACTGTCTGACATGTCCTCACATAGATGTGTGCAGTCGCCCTTTGCAGGTGTCTATTTACCCTTTTACTGAAATGAGTCATGGGATCCTGGGCTTCAGGATATGGATTCAACAGATAGGAGAAAGGGACTTTTTATAGGTAGAACAACCTTTTCATTGATAAGGTTAATCCAAGTTGGTATACACTGCTAAACAAGTTTTGAGTAAACACTTCTCTTGAGTTTCACAAGATGAAAGAGAATTTTATTTCTTGTTGTTTGGTACTTTCTTCGTTTTTTAGTTCCCTTGATTTTCTTTCTATAAAGAATTTTAAAGTGCAACAACATCGAAAGCTGTCTATGTTAAAAATTTTATGTAAATGCATTTATTGGCATTATTGTCTGTGTTTTGACTTGCCAAATACAGAGCAAAGTAGCTGACCCATTGTAAATGGGCATCCTCTTTGATTATCTCCTTATTCACCTCATTGTTTCCTTCAGTACATATCCTCAAATGAAATATTTTGAAAGTATCTGAATAAAAACTTCAGTTAAAATGCCCACTTTATTTAAAAATATCCTGGTTGGAAATGCATGTAGTTGGAGATTTTTTTGTGAGGCTTAGTCAATTTATATTAATGCATGAATAAGAAGGCTCATGTATGTAGACACTTAAAATATTGGTAGGTAATCTAAGAAATTCTGACAAACTGGTCACTTCTGTAGCCGATCAAAGCTGGGGAGGTCCATTAGAATTGCCAGTACTGGGAATACATAGACTTTGATACTTTCCTCTTTACCTCAGGTATGCTTTGAAGCGAAAAGTTTGGAGAGGTTTAATCAGAAGTTCCTAAATTTCCTTCAGTGAATTACACAGGGAGGAAAAATATCTTTGGGGTGGCCTCTTATAGAATTCTTCATGTTGAAGTTCTGTCAGGATGGAGAGAAAATGTAGTCACCAAGGCTAAGTGGCTGGGGTATCATAAACACTTGAAGATCAGAACATCAGAAAGAAGAATCCAAGGAAGTAGTTTATGTACAATGCAGGTCCTGAGGGTACTCCAGATTTCAAGAGAATGAGAGTGGATGACTGAACTATTTGTCCTCCCACTTTTTATTCAATTAATAAGATGAAAGTAATGCTTACAGTTTTCAGTCTTGCTGAATTTTTTTGTACTCTCAAACTGAAAACATTTTGTGTTGTGCTGTCCTTGTTCTGCTGACCACTGTTGGGCCACTAGAACATAACGTCTTGTTGTAGGATATGTCAAGTAGTAATCTAAGATAATTCATTTGCTATTTATTGGATGATGTCTGTGTATGTCCTTTCTGGAGTTCTAGGAATTCCCTGGATTTTCCATGACTAGACTTACTCCTTAATTATTTTTTATACAGTGTATGAAGTATCCCCTCCTGTAATCACAAACAATGTCAACAGAAGTTCCTTTACAATTTTTTTCCCCCATTTGTAAGCACATGAAATCTGTGAGGAATGGTGCTCTTGAATGACTGCCTGGACTTTAAGTGATATTTTTTTTTTTCTTTTTTTTTTCCTTTTCCACATTTGTATGGGCAGAAGAGGTTAGGAGGATGAAAGTAGCAATTTGAGTGTGGGTTTTTTGTTTTCTTTTTCTTTTTTTCTAAATCTTCCATATTTCTGTATACTGGAACTTTATATTTTTACCAACTCCTGTTTTCAAAGCCCTGGTGAGGACAGCCCATTTCTGTCTTATTTCAAAGGAACACTTTCCTGCTTGGCTTGAAACCTGCAGGCTCTTGCTGCAGCTGGGGGTTCAGTTCATCAGTTACAGTGAGTTCTGGGTGCTGCAGAATTCTGATAATGAGAGTTTGTCATTTTATATAGGTCACCACAAGGACCCGAGAACAGAAATCAGAGAACAGGAAGCAACTGGGGGGGAAAAATGTGAAAAATCCAGTTACTGTATCTTTCAACAGGGAGCTAATTGGCCAGAACTTTTATTCCAGAAGCTTGTTTAGCAGTCTCAATTATAATGTAAGACATTATAGTCTATGGCCTTCCATTTCTGGATGGAAGATATTTTATGAGGTTCATAGATTCAAGCAGTTTCATCAGAGGCATATGGGTCCTTTAAAATGCAGAGGTTCACTATGTATGCCAGTTTTTTTTCATATAATCCAGGTGAAAACAAATAATACTGAATATTTAACATTTTTGCAGGGGTAATCACTGTGCAGAAGACTGCATATTGGAAAGGTTTTCTCCTCCTTCCCTAATTTTGAGCATGTTCTGGTTGACTTAGAAATGTAGTATTTAGCAGCCAAGGATATCCTTCAGTGTATAAAATATCTCTGAAGAAACAGGGTTGGGTGTTGGTTTGGTTTTTATTTTTGTTTTTTTTTTTGGTGTGCAGCAAGTGGGTTGTTATAATTTATTTGTAGAGTTTTCTTTGATCTTTGGGAAATATCAAAATTATGATGATCCATTTAACAGAGGATCCAAAAATAATTCAGCAGATCATTAGTAAAATAAGTATTGGTGGTAGCATTAAAAGACTAAGTCAGGCTTGGATTAAACTATGATTTAGCATTATATGAAAATGAAAAGAGATTTAGAACATAGTTCAGAAACTTACTCTAGTGTAAATTACAACCAGTTGATACACCAACAATAAGAGTGGAATTCTGATAAGTACACGCTTGTATGAATAAAACTCACAATTAAATGTTTGTGTTCATTCATTGAAAAGAAACCAATATAAAGAAAGTACAAGATTTCAACAAGGAAATGATGGGGATGTGTGTCCATGAATATCAAGTTTTGGATATAAATGTTGGATGCAGGGGTCCACTATCAAGTCCTTGCTTTGGATTGTATAACAACATTTTTTGCTTTATGTGTACAGTTTTCTTAACCACTGTAGAATTTACTACTGTTCCATCTTATCTCTAAGAAAATGCTTAGAGAATTAAGGCTGCATTCTCTTTAAAAGAAAAATGATGAATGTAAGCTTTAAGTTTCAAGAATTAATATGCTGAAGTAAAATTGTGCCTAAATGTTACACACAATCAGAGTTTGTCAATATTTAATTGTCGAGTTATAGCAAGTGTGTAGAAAGGTACATACTTCTGTGAAGATATATTTTAAGAATCCAGCTTTGGGTCGTAGCAGAGGAGGAGAGTGGGGAGTTTTTGACTTTGACTAAAGTAAAACCAAAGTTGTATAGTGAGCTGCAGTGGAAGCTGTCTGAAAAGATGATTTCTAAACTCAAGAATGAGTTCCAGAAGTCTTTGCTTGAGAATGACACTTGCTGTCTACTGTTTTGTTTTTTTTTTTTGGCAGTTATCAGAATGGTGGTTCTGAGACTCCAAAATACACTGCTGAAAGAAATAACAGAAAGGTGTAAAAAACCCCTCTTGTTTGTTTTTTGTAGTTCTTAACTATCAACTTTAATTCAATTTTCCTTAAATATTAAAATACTTGATACTAATTGGGTTGGGTTTGTAAATAAAAGTAATACATTTTGCTAGATTGGAAAATCCACAAAAGCCAATAAGTGCATCTAATAGGAATTATTGAAAGGCTAAATCTTATAGTTTGTTTATATGTAATATGGAGTAATATGCATTTTTTCCTCCATTGCAACTTGGCAAGAGTTCTTTATGATAAATAAAAATTACAAGAAGAAAAGGTTCCAGTCTTTGTGAGCAGAACAGGGAGTTATAAGATGAGTGTAAAAAAGTGTTCAGTACACTGGATTTACTGATCTGGGGGTAATATAGCTTGGCCATGGGAAAACTGATGAAGATACAGAATGTGTCTGTTAGGATGGAGATGAAAAGATAATTCTATTTTTGGAAATATTTCTGTAATAAGCAGAGTAGGCTAAATAGGTGGAACAGATTCAGCAATGTGCTGGTTTTTATTTAAAAAAAAAAAAAAGAAAAAAAGAAAAAAAAAAAAGAAAAAAGAATAAATCTAACCCCAGTATAATAATCAGTGCTTTGTTTTGCAAGGTCATTGCACTTTGAAATCTAATAAGAACTGGTGATGAAGAGCAATAATAAATCATCAGGCAGAATTTTCTACATTAGATAAGATAGTAATTACGGTTGCAGTATGGTATATCCTGAATTGTGGCTATAATTCTAATTTCAGCACTCTAGAATGCATTTTTAGTTCCAACTGATCGTGTCATGGGACAAGAAAATATGGATAGTTACCAACATATGGAAAGTTATTCTAAAGGAAACAGAGTAATTATTTTAGGCATTTACCAGATGGTTTGTCATCTAAAAACTGCTTTGCTTTGCTTTTATTTTTCTGACTTTGCAATCAAAGTGTGGAAGGAATGTAGGAATGTATCCTAAAGAAATTTAGGATTGGATTGTGCCATGCTTCAATCTGCTCGTAATACTGGCCTTCCACTTTCCAGATATTTACCTGGCAGATCTCTGTACACGTTTGTGGTAGAATATGGCTTTCTTTTTCATGTGGTAGATGACACAGCAAGGAGTCTTAGGCACACCTACATCACTAGTTGCTGTAATTCTACTGGCTCATGAGAGTGGACGTTTCTGTGGGTAGTTCAGTTAAGATAGTCAAATTTTTTTAGTTGCATTTCAGACATAAATAACACTGACAATGTGCCACATAAGACTAAAATAATTATTTTGCATGATGTGTCCCTGTGGAGTTAGGAAATATGTAAATGTTTCAGTTCTTTTTTTTACAAATCACAACATGAGGAAGTCATAATTCAGGCAGTCTAAAGGCTGTTCCTTTTTATGTTTTCAGGAGAAGGATTCTATCCTTTATCAAGATTCAAATCCTGTTTGAGATAATAAATTAAAATGAAATTACTAATTGTTTTGTCCTTACTTGGCATTTTTGTGTGCAAGAAATTATTCCTGAATGTCTTCATAAAATGTGCAGTCTGTTCCAGTAAAGGCTAATAGAAAAGTAACCGAAGTGTGACAAATCAAGCTGGAAATATATTGGCAAAGCGATGTGACAAAGCTTGTGCAAGAGCCACCTGCTTTTTCCTTACTTTTCAGTCTCTCGCTTTTTCCAAATTCAACACCAGTCTACAAGCCCAGGAAGACAAAGGTCCCTCAAAATGTTTCTGGTTTGAGGCTTGCAGGCTTCTCTTTACTCTGTGAATCTCCTGAGGGCCAGTGTGACAGCCAGAACTAAACTGCCATTTCACCTGACTGTACATAGTCGCTAAATTTGAGTAAAACTGTCTTGCGCACTAGTTCATTTCTGGTAAGCTGTTTTTTGAAATTAAGCTAATTAAGTAAAAGTGAAGCTGTTGAAGAAATGACAGCTTTGGGTATAATTATTATATTTTGTGTATACCTATGTTTTAAATACGTTTGTGCTGGCTAATTATTTATGCAGGTGTTGGCACTTTGATTTGAAACAGCACATTTTACTGTGTGCATTGTGTTAGGCTTTCCAGTGAGCTGTTCCTTTGTTCCATTTGATATGGCAAAAGCAGATAGTGAAACAGAAATACTTGCTGAAAGCAGTAATGAGCAAAATGGTTTATCTGATTTAAATGGGAATTTAATGTTTCATTTGCTCTTTTTTGTTGTTGCTGTCACAGGAAGCCAGTGATTTGGCAGAGGAGACCATAAGAATAAAAGTAACTTTTTATGTACTTCTTATGTCTTTCCATCCCTGAGGCTTTAAAAATTATTTCAGTACCATTTCACAAATCCAGACCTATTTCTTTTAAGGATGAAGACCTTGAGGATTTAATATATGTTTGGTTGTGGTAGTCTTTTTCTTTTGATTTTAAGACCATAAATGGTATTTTGTTTCTGTCATTTTTAAATTTATTTATTTTTTTCAATCTATATTTAGTCCTGGAATTCCAGGAGGTATTGATAGAGGATGCATATGAGGAACAATTAACAAAAATTACTGGAGTTTCTCCTAATCAAATCCAGGCACATTAGGATAATGAATTGGTTACCACCAAGAGATATTGATTCTTCCAGATGAGCTTGTAATTAAGCAGCAGATCATTTGAGCAGGGTGAGAAAATTGTATGGATCTGGTAAACTAACAAAGCAGACTGTAAGGTTATAAAGGAGGAATGCTTTTTCTTCAGCCATTTTTGGAGAGGAGAATGGATTTTACAAGCCTAAATATAGTGAAAAAGCTTCAGGACTGACTTGTAACCCAAGCACCCCAGTGTAGACTGCACAATGGAAGAGGGATTTTATTCACATGCTGTTGATTTTCCACCAACTGTATGCCTTTTCTTTCATTTTCACCTAGTAAAGTGGGTGTATGTATGAAATCTTGGTGTCTGAGTCAGAATTGATTTCATTGTCATATCACTGTTAGAAGTAAATGATGAGCTAAAGAAGTCCACAATGAAATAATTTTTGAGGACATATGAGAGAGTTTCTCCTGAAGCAAGTGCATGGAGATTTGGATGATGATGACCTTCAACGAAAAGATAAAAGAGATGTTGGGGGTGCATTTGAATATGTGCTTAAAGATTTTGACCCAGAGAGACAATATTAAAACTGGACCCTGCAAAGCAAATGCTACTGAAACCCAGGCTTCGTTATGAAGTTCAGTGTGTTTGTGGATATCCATCAGAACTGTATGAAAGAGTTGTTGACAGAGAAGTTCCTGATACCTATTAGGCAGGGTGACAGTTTCTTCTAGGATATTTATTTATTTTCTGATTCTGAGTATTATTTTGGTTTTGCAACTGATGCTTCTTGACTTAAGGATGCAAATATACGTAAATGCCCATTGCTCATTAGTGGCTCAGTTCCAATGTGTGTTAGATCAAATTGGATAGAAAAGATAAAAATAGGAGAGTCTAAAAATCTGTAGTCTTTAATGATGTAATTGGAGTAGATGTCCTATGATGGTACTGCAATGCTAATATTTTTTTGCATTTATAGAGAACTTAGACAAAATTTGAAGAAGAAGCAGTAGTGGTATGCTAGTGTTTCACAAGAAAGCTTTTTGGAAGGTGAGCGACAGCCTGATTTTTCCCAGAACAGGAGAGAGAGAGGAATAGATCATTATCAGATTGTTTCTGTTCCAAACTGTAGGCCTCAATAGTTCTAAAAATTCTTTCTGCTATGTGCTCTGCAATAGATGGGGTTTTTTTATTCCTCCTACATATTTATCTTGTAAGTAAAGGTAACAATGGAAAGCTTATATGGTATACATGCATAAATAACATTTTTGGCTTTAAGAATTTAGGATTTAACTTTTTTTCCTCTTTGTCTCTTTAGACCAACACTTCAGAAAGCAGTATTTGCGGGACTTTGCTTTTTGTTTTAATGCAAACAATTGAATTCTATGAGTATTTCACAGCTGAAGGCTTCAAGAATACATCTGTAGGTGGAGATTTCAGGTTAGAGATGGAGTACCATGTCTAGGAAATATTTACTGCTGACTCATTTTTTGAATGTTCGCATATTTTTATTTAAAATAATTGTATACTTTTGTCCTTGCAATACAAATCTATTTCTTTAGGCTCAAAACTGTAGCACTAGCCACATCTCTCCTCCTATTTCATCTGTAACTTGATGTCTTGTTACAAAGAATCCTGAAGCCATGATTCATCATCTTAAATATTAGAAAATCAGTCTGATGCTGTGATTAGATGTTTTGATTGAATGAAATACATTTTTGTGCACTGGTCAGCTTCTCTTAGCTTATTTTATTCTTGCTTTAGACTGTCTCCTCCAGTATTTATTTCCTATCCTATTTCAGAAGTCCCCCTTCTACATTAAGTAAGAATTTACTTTACAAAAGAACTTTTTATTTAGATTTAAAAAAATTATTTATCAGAAAAGTATTTTAATTGTGTCTTTAATTCCAAAAGAATTTCTGTAAGGTAAAGACAAGTATATTAATGGGAAGAGGTTTGCCAGCATGATTGGTTAATCAAATCATGACTTTCAATTTTTTTTTTTGACTTTCAGTGGAATCTTGAAGGAACACTGTAAATCTACAAAGGTTTCCTGGGCATAAGGAAAAAAAACAGAAGCAAGCAAGTGAAGAGAAAATTATTTTCATGACTTTTCTTTTTCTCATCCATATTTTTGTTACTACTTATCTTAATTAAAACAATTTTGAACCAACTAACAGTGAGGGAACAGAGACTAATGACAAAATTTATACCACAGTGAGGTTATGTTGTGTTTTACCATTTTGCAAATACAGCATTAAGAATCTTATCCTCCTCCATTGCACTTTCTGTCCTCAGAGGGAATGGCAGTTGTGCAGTGTCTTAAAATATCATGTAGCCTGACACAATAAGATTCGTAGGATATGGCACAGCAGGGATTTAATGAACCATTTTTTTTGTCCGTCAGCAGAAGCTTCCTGCAAGGCATGCTCATAGCAGTGATTTTAAAATTGTTACATTTCTTCTCCTATTTTTCCTATCCTTTTTTAAAAAGTTTGTTTTAGTATGAACAAATTTGCTGAGGGTCAAGGACAAAATAGTTATGCGAGATGTGTATGTGTAGATTCAATAATTTAAAAGAAGTATTTGATATTTGTCAAAAGGTGCTATCTCATACTATGATGTAAATAACCACGTGTACAAATTGAATTTCATGTCGAGTTGGATGGGCCCCCAGAGACATACTATTGTGCAAAATGTACTATACTGGTTTGCAATTTGTAGACTCAGTGTTTGGCTGCCTGTTCACAAATATTTCCTAAATCTCCATCTTTCAATACAGTTACAATAGAAAAAGTAGCATTTTTAATATCATGACTACCATGTAAGAGCAAGCATTATGAGCAACAGTATGCAAGTGCCTCACTAAGCATGTGACCTGGGGGCAATATGCTGCATGATAACCCCAGAAATAACCTAGAATTCTTCTATAGTAGCAGGAAACATTCCCTTGAATTCTTGTAGCTGCTTCAAAAAGAGGTAAAAACTGGTAATCTGAAGGGAAAGAATATCCATAAACACTTCTCCTTACCTCTGGACTGCTATCAGACACTCTTGTGTGTCTTGCTACCCATTATATCATAAAGCAGTATGGGAGAGTACCTTTCAAAAGCCCTGATGTTTGCTGTCAAAAATGAATGTTTTGTTATAAGAATTACTGGAATCTTGCAAAAAAATACACAGTAAACTATTAAAAATGCAAGTATGCTTACAGGACTCTAACGAGTAAAATGCTGCTAGAGCTATCTGCGGGAAATAGAATTCTGCTGCTATTGTCTTTGTATTCAATACATAGCTTCCCAGCATGATTTTGATCAGATCTGCAAATCTGGGTAATCGCCATTGTGTATTATACATGTGTCCAGCAGAATGGTGATGTACAGAACCTCAGAGGGTCTGTGTCTAAACCAGTAAAGGCAGTCAATTTTGTCCTTGAATAGAGTGAGTAGAAAGAGAGTTATGTGCCATATAGATAGGAGATGACATACAGTGGCAAAACAAATGAGGATCATTTTAAGAGTTGGTTTTAATATTTTCATTACTATGATGAAGGACCAGAGAAAAGAGCAGGTAATATCACTATACTAGTATATGAATACAAGGTATAGCCACATCTCTGGTACTCTCTTCCCACCTCAAAAAGGGACAGTGAATGATAACAAGGTATAAGAAACAACTTCTGAATATCTAGCACTTTTCTTGTTCACCTCTTTTCCAAACACAGCTGTGATAGAAGTTTCTAAAGTCATGAGTGATGTGAAGAAGAGAGCAACATATTTGCTAAGTATCACAGGATAAAGAATAGGGATATAATAAAATTACCAAACCACACATTTAAATCCAATGAAAGGAGTATTTCATCATTCAGCACAGAAGTTCTACAGTTTAGTTATTGCTATAGAATTTTTTTAATATGCCATGAAGTATTACTGAGTTCAGAAAGGGATAAATCTAATTCATAGCATCAAAACATTAAGGGGCTGGGCCAATACACATAAATTAGTATTGGGATTATTAACTAAGGAATTTCAACTTGTCCAGACAAATTCAATACAGACTAATTCATGAGGGTAAACTGTCAAAAGAGAAATGTGTATGAATGAGAGAAATTGTGGAATGTTATTGCTTAAAAAATACTCTTGTTTCTAGAGTTTATAGTGGGCAGCAAAATGGCAGTGTGTATACAGTGTAGTTTGATGACAGATATAAAGTCATGTGATTTATGACCTCATGAACAGAACTCTTAAGAGAGCTTATTTAGGTCACAGCCCTGCTTTTGCCAGTGCTAGAAAAATGGACTGTAAAGTGTTGTATCCGATTTTGTTGATTCCAGTGTTTAGACCAACTGAGAGAGAGACCTGAACAAAAAATTCTGTTAATAATTTATGCCCTGAAAGGACAGGCGGCCTTCATTTGTGCCCTTTCATCTAGAGGGGGCACAAATCCTGTCATTTCTTTCAGGAACTGTTCATTAATATTGTAACGAGCTTGGAAACAGCTATGATCTGTAGGGCAGATTTACAATGAGGTTAGAAGCAGCACCACCTCTAACCATTGAATATAAAGACCTATTTTATCCATCTGAAGATTGGCTTATTCTCAAGGTTCAGGCATATGCTGCTGTTGTCATACCCTAACAAGTTGCTGTGTGTTAGCTTCTGTGAAGCAACTGAGTTCACTCTTAGCCTGTCATAAAATGTGAGATAAAACGTTGTAGTTTAAACTGCTTTCACAGAGCAAGAATCACAGTGGCAGAGGGTGTCGATAGGAATGACTGTCAACATGAGTGAGTGATGGTGTTTAAGCAAGGAGGAGCAGAGAAATTTTGGGCTTTTATCTCTGCTCCCAACAATGTTCAAATATTTAACCCAATTAATTATTGCAGTAATTCTTCAGGGATTAGGAAATAGATATTGATTTGAAACTCTTTGGACATTGCTCGTTATGAGCAGGCAGATGCTTTGTTATGAGAGAAAGGTGCTGACTTTTCTGTACTGCCTCCGACCCTGTCTTAAAAGAAAAAAATCATTTGTGACCGGCAAACTGTTTAGGTTCCTAACCCAAGAAGGGAGGCTGTGAGTCCTCGTCTGCTGTAACAACCAGAGAACCGAAGGCAGCTATTTCACACTGGCATCCGTTTTCACTGAGTCTTTTCACAGGTCACTTCTGCTCAGTGTGTTGATTAAATTAAGTACTTGATGTGTAAATCCCAATTACTATATTAACAATATAGTTGGGTCTTGGAATTCTAATCTTGAGCCCAAACAATTAAAATCAAATATATATTAATCTACAGAGGAAAGAGTTTTTAAAATAGCGATCATAGGGAGAGACTTAATCCAATGCAGCAATACAGAGAATGCATACTGAGAGAATGCATTCATATGTTCACAATTTTTTTCATCTTCCTTTCCGTATTTCTCCAACTAGACAATATTTGAATTTTGGATCTGGCAGGATATTTAAGTGTGAGAAACAAGAAAAAAATCAGGACCATATACCTGTCATTTACTGTGTTGTCAGTAGCACCTCACGGAGTGCAATAACGATGGTGTAACGGTGGTGGTTTGAAAGTGCTGGAGGACCTACGTAATGCTTCTCTTTTTGACCAGGTGCATAAGCATTTTCTGTTTTATTAGTTGCCAAATGTCCCAGCTGACAAAATGTCTCCTTTCTGATGTATTGTGACTTGAAATTATAACAACTACTTCTTTTCAAATTCCCTGAATTTTGTGTTTTTCATACTTGATTTGGAAAATGTGGCATCAGTGGACTGCTGATGATATCTCATCTCCTAGATACCTTATATGTTTATTATCCTTTCTTGTTTTCCCAGCCTCTTGTGGGCAAAAAGCTATGAGAGAAGCCAACTGTCACATCTATTGAGTTTCTCAGGATTTCATGCCGTGTTGATGGTTATTCAGTCCTTCTCTTTTTCTTACAAGAATTGTGTGCCTGTTTTGCTGTATCTCATCTAGAAAATGTCTGAAGCCTCAGACTTCTAAATCAAGAAATGCCATGAGTACTTGAACTAATGAAGTCTTGTTTTATATGAATGCGTGTCTTGAGGTTGATTGATGTTGGTGCTAAAGAAAATGAGAACGCTGTTGCTGCTTCTGTTATTGAACTTTGTAAGGGTGCTCTGTCTTGTAGCTAGCTTGGTGTATAATACAGTGTGAGCTTATGCTGTGGTCTTTTTGGCAGTCAGAACATTTAGAAAGGCTTGATTCTCTGTTTGCTTGTTTATGCAATGGAAGTAAAAGAAGTTTAATTATTTTTAAGATATCTAGAAAACTGTCCAATCTAGTTTGTTCACTGGGGTCGAAATTTCTAAGGGTGGACATATAAAACTTGGCATACTTGAACAGAGGCTATAGCATGCTGTTTTTTAAACAGCCCAAAATTTTGGAATTCAGGATCTTCTTACTTTCAGTAGGATAAGTAATTTCTTCAGTCAATTTTGAAAGTCCCAGGAGCAGATTGTTTGGGATTTTAGGTTTCATAAAGGTATTTGAACTGTATTCCTCCCTGGGCTAGTCCTGATCTCATCATAACTCAGGGTATTCATGGCAGAATCTTAAGATTTTGAAGTAATATTATTATCCTTGGATTAGACTATGACCCATATGCTTAATTCAAACTTAAATTTATTAGAATTAATTAATCTTTTGTAAAAAAAAAAAAAAAAGAATCTTTTGCATGTAAGTTGGAACACTTTTTGTGTTTTTGTAGAATACCACATGTTGGTTTTCAGATCAATTAGTGACTTTGAGAATAATATAAAGGAGTATATTTACTTAATTTCAGGTTCTCACAAGTGAATAATGTGTTTGAAGCTAGCAGAAAGTTCATTCTAGAAATAATACTATTAATTTTTATATCATTACATATCTCAATTTCCTGTTATAAAAGTATTTTGTACACCCTACTGTTGCTCAAGAAAAAATACTTCTGAGAAGGGAAATCAATATTAAGAATAAAGACACTATTGATAATTCTTTCATTATGTGTTGTTTTCATAACGAAATAATAGCATAAAATATAAACAAACAAATGTATTGTGTTACTGCAACAAAGTTCATGCTTTGTATTCAGAATTACCCCCTAATTTTACTACCAGTAATCAGAGTGCCACTGGGGTCCCATTTAACAATTACACTGTAGGTTGCCAACCCTTGCCAAGAGTAAAATGAGATGATGCTGAGGTAAAAACCTCAACGCTAATATTCACATATCTATAGGTACTTCTTAGATCTAAGTAGCTTCAGGATGGATATTCTGATATAATTTTGTTTTTAAAAAGCATCTTTGCTATGTATTGGTGTTGCTGAGAACCACAGTAGGTTGGCTTAGCTTCTCTACTTGAAATGTAATGTCAAATCCACTATATCTAGACAAATACCAAACAATTTGAATGGTGTTTCCCAACAGGATAAAGGAAAATACATTTTAAAAAATTATTAAAAATAATCTGATGAGAAAAGCTGAGAAAAACTATAAGGTGCTTCTCAATAATTATTTATGTACCTGCCCACATCTCTTGGGATTCTGTGGTTAGTGTGAACTAGATATTTTCCTTTGAGGGAAAGTGATCTCAATTTATTTTGTAGTTATTTCAGTACGCCTCGAGGTAAGAATGTGCCTGGGGATAGGTATAGCTAAGCAGTTGATCTATGGTAACTTATTATGCAAGGCAACTTAGCCATTTGCTGGACCTTTGTTTTTTAAATCTATCGTGCTGTTTAAAATTTGCCTTGCTATGTTTGCTGGTTTTTCAAATGGATTTGGGCAGTCATGCTTTGGTTCTCAATTAAACAGACAATTTCTTTAGGCATTTTTTTGCTGCTTCATTGAAGTAAAGAAATGTTTTATATCCATTTGTTACACTCACTGGCAGTTTCATTACCCTGAATATTCAAAACTCATAGAATGAGAATGTGGCAGGTTGGAAGCAATCCAAAATGCTTATGGTTAACAGTGTTTCAAAGAATAATCTGATAAAGGTTGCACTTCTTTATTAGATTTATTGATGTCTTTCCTGATGGGTCAGGGCAGTAAGTGGAATTGCTAAAGGAAAACAGTAAATGTTTACTCTAGAAAGAAGTTGCTTACATTGTAGTTTCAGTACGATACAGTTCTTGGCATTAGCCTTCTAAATTTTGATTAATTCCATTTCTGTGTTGCAGCTTGTAGTTGGTTTCTGGTAACTGAAACTGATGTAGCTGCCATATTAATGTTTTATGTAATATATATATGTTTTGTCCTCCTTACATTGTTTTGAGGGATGGGAAAGCAAGCCCTGACTTCTCTGGTTTCCAGGACTTCTGTGTAGAGCACTTGCTATTACTCTGTGGCCTGGCCATTCTTCACAGTCCCTCATGCTCAAGGCTCAATTTATGTAGTTCATAGCATATGGTTACTTTGTAGTATGAAATAACACCATACTGGCACGTTTTTTTTCTGATAAATTGTGACGTTCCGATTCCTGTATGGACTGGGTGGTATTGGATCAAGGTGCAGATGGTCACTGCACCCTGTGAGGTGGTTTCGCTAGGACATAGTACTAGTTCTCCACATGTGATAGAAGAATTACCAAGAGCATCCTTAAACACGTATGCAAAAGTAATTGCAGCAGCTTTGCAGTAACAGCCAGTTAAGATGGAGATACCAATGTGCACCATGGTGCTGATACTGGTTAGTTTTTACTAACCAGTAATAAAAAGAAAATATAATTTAGATACTATCTAAAGATAATATAATTTAGATACTATCTAAAGATAATATAATTAAGATTTTATTTTATTTATTTTTTTTTAATTTTAAAGAATCTTTGCTGGATATTTCTCTGAACACTTCTGTTCTTCTGGGCAGAAGTGTTTAGAAGAGACCCGAGTAGGCCACAGAAATAACCAAAAGAGACACGGAGTAAGAAAGAAACAAGCCTGAATAGCCACAGGATACAGATTTAGCCTTTCTGTACAAAGATTTATTTTTTTATTATATTTATTTGTATATCACTGCTGCTTAAGAGTTCCTATCTGCATCTGGCTCTGTGCTTCCTATCCTGAAGAAAATTGCTTTCTAACTAGACAACACAGGCAGTGTGAGAAACGATGTATAATCTCCATTTGACAGAGGAAAGAGGCAGAGCTAGAATCTGTCTGTTCCCAGGTCACACAGCGTGTCTCTGGGAGAGCCAGAAATTGAACCCACATATGTTGCTTGAGTCCCACGAAGTCACAAGACAGTCTTTTCTCAAAATAAAAGAAAATGCATTTGTTCAGTATCCTCATCTTAATACTTTTTCTATGGACTCTTTTTGGAGTATCTGTTTTTTTTCCTCCCAATTTCAATTCATCCTGTTTTCTTGCCTTTTGTTTCCTAGTTTGCATTAATATTTAATGTGTGATAGAATGAGATTTCAAGATTCACTTTGTGAAGGAGTGAATGAGGCTGGGTTTAAATAACAGTTTGAACATAATTAAACTATTCTTTCAAAGAGATCACATTTCTAGATAATCTTTATTGCCATTGCTATGTAAAAGATTTAAATCTGTTTCCATCTCTTTTTCATAAATTGATGCATATGCAAAGATAGAATGATATTTCAGATATGCTTATAAGAAAAAACTTTTTTCCTTCCTACTTACTGTATAAAAACCAAACTGATAATGTCTTAGACTGTAGGTTTTAATTGTTTTCTTTCTAACGTATTCAGAGGTTGATAATTTTTAATGTACTGTAAGTAGCTTGAAATTGGTGTATCTGATCCCTTTTCTCTGCTGATGATATGTGGTGGATCTTCCCATGATCTCTTCCTGGAGAATAGTTGTTTGCTTTTGTGTTGGGGAATTTCTTCAACAATGTAGGTGCAAAGCCAGTTTCTTTTACTGATTTAACTTCTCCTAAGGTCCATTTTTACCAGAACAAATGAAGAAACTTGCTGTCTAAATCCCAACCAACTAAAATCACTTTACATGTTTGAAATGCACATCATTTTATCCTGTAACTGGAAAAATTATCTCATGTAGCCATTGAAGAGTTGAAAACTTTTGGGCTCTGTTGGTTTTTGATATCTGAAGACTGTTTCAGCGTTTGAGAGTGCTACTGGACACGTATGCAAAATATCAGCCTTTAATATCATTGTGGCAGCTTGACTTTGTTAACAGGTTGACAAAAATCCGCTGAAATCCTAATCTGAGGACTGGATTTAGTCTGTTTTTTCCATATTTGCAAGCTGGTATAATGTCTGTGATTGTAGGCAACAGCAATAAAAATTGAGCCAAAAGTTAGTTTTGTACTAACGCGTCTAAGAGGAGAGTCACAGGTGGAAGACAAGTTTTGCATAGTGTTTAGGAGCTCATCAGCCTTCTTTCTGAGCTTACTGTTCTATTTTTTGAAGCTCTCTGGACGATCGGTTCTGACTGTCTCCAGGTAGAACAAGTAGAGCCACTCTGAAGACAATGCTGATTGAGCGTTAAATGACAAGTTGGTGTCACCACAGAATACCAGCAGAAAATTCTTGCAGATTTACGTCTTGCAGTGTTTTGTCTTAAACTGAAGCCTTAGGAAACAATTGGACAGGCTGGCAAACAATCCATGTTTGTGAGTGCAATTCTTAAACAAGCCTAGTCTTTGTATCATATTTGTGCTGTTCAGTCTGCCTTGGGAAAAGTAACTGCAATATGAAGGGCACCTTGGTATGCATCTATCTTGGGATTCTATTGGAAAATTACTCCAAAAACTCCAACTGTCCAGGCATATAAAATAGTAATTGCATGCAAATACATTTTATGATTTTTAGCTCAGCTTTGTCAGCTGCAACTGCTGACTGTGCCTGTTTGGTCACTGGGCATATTATGAAAACAGACAGACTATTAAATGTAGAAATGGGGGTGAAAACAAGAGACCTACATACACGATATACTTTCTTAATCAAGATTAATGAAATTTTACACCTAAAAAAAAAAATCTAGAATTTTTTAGTTCTGATTATATTGTGTTCTTATTTAATCATGGGCAATATGGGTACATATTACTTGCTTCCTCCTTTTTTTTTCTGTGTGACAATATTTTAAAATACTGTGAACTTTACAAAGAATGGCTAAAAAAGGGCCCTTTCAATTGTGTACTCACAGTATAGTTATGTTCAGCTGTCACTCATGAGACCAAGGGTGTCATTTACTTTTTCCTGTAAGCTTCAAAAGTTATTTGAAGATTAAGCCTTAAAATTTTGCTGTCTTCTAATTCTGATCTAGCCATGCTGTTCACTGTGTCAAGATGTTTTTCTGAGCCCTTGCTAACTGTTTTTGCCTCTTTGGAGAGGAGTAGAGGAACCACAGACACATCACAACCAACATAATCAATTTTATTTCCTCATCTCTTTTTAACTTCTAATCAAAATGAACTTTCGTTAGTTCAACAGAAAACTTATATGCACAGAGGACATTGATTTGCTTTAATTGGCTTACTGAAAGAAAAATGAGGTTTAGAATTAATAGTAAGAAAGAAAATGAAACTATATATTAAAATGCTGTGAAGTACTTCATAAAACTCAATTCTGAGAGAGTGCATGGCTGAAGTTCTACAGGTACACTCATCTTTTTTTATTCTTCATCTAAACCAAAAAGTCTTCATTATTTTTGCTTCCCCTGTGTGACTAGGTTAGTGGCGACTCACAAGGCACGAGGTGTTCTTCAGTGTGTGGCACAAGCAGTAAACAGTGCTTTGCATGAAGCACATCTGTTTCCAGTCAGACAAGCTCAAAACACTTGACAGCAAATAACACATACCAGAGAGCACTTTTTATGATTTTGCTTGTAAAGTAAATGGATATATTCACTGAGGGGAAAAGTGCCCTTTGTGATTGTTTGAAAGTGTTATGTTTCCTTTCTTGTTACTAGATTTGCCAATAATAACCTTAACATTTTAGGTATGATGAGAATGATTAAATTTCCTCAGAATAGAATAAATGCTGATTCATTAATCAAAAATGCATTAATGTGAATTTGGATTAATTATGAAAGAATGAGTAAAGAGCTTATCCAACAATAGGAGAACTGCATGTCTTGGAAACTCAGATCTAGTCCAAGCAACTAGAACAGGAAAAAACTGTTGCAAACCATTTTTGAACTGTGCTTTGTTCACACTTCAACACTTTTTATTTTCAACACTCTTAAAGGAAAAGGAAATTTCTGTGAAAATCTCAGCTGCTTGGCAGTGGAAGCAAGCTTAAAATGTAATTGACAAGCCATAGAACAGAACTAGGTTTTGTTCCTTCCTGGAAGTTGTTTTTCTCTTTTCTGCTTAAGTATTATTTTGTGAAGAAGTGATCTTGAAGTTGTTCTTTGAGAACTTAGATATTCTGTTGACTTGCAGGAGACAGAGATTTAGAAGAAAAGCTGAACTAATCACAAAAATCCATACTTCCTTGATACTTGATGTATCAAGTATATAAAAACTTGCTATACAGTTGAGTTTTAAAAATGAAGAAGAGTCTGACCTTGACCCTTATGTCAAATGTAGCACCTGATGTGTTTGAGATGTGTCTCCATGCAAAGTAAATAACATTCAGAGCTGTAACCGAACCACAAGATAAATGAGTAGACCGTGTATTTTGGACTGTCTTCCATGGCCTCTAACTCTTCTGCATCAATCACTGCAAAACCTGACACTCATAATTAACTGTCTCCAGAATTAACTTCCATAATAGTGTTTGCTCTGTGTTCTGTGCAAAAATGTTACAGAGGCTGGGGTATACAAAAATTCCAGCCAAAGAAAGAATTCTGGCTGAGGTTAATAATAATACTATTTTATATAAGGAAGTGTAATACTGGGATTTGATGGCCCTGACACCAGGCTTTTGAACTGATGAAAAGGTAAAATTCCTAGTGTAGACCCAATACTTGTTTTTGTGACATTAATGATATATATAAATCTTATATAATTATTATGCTAATTGAAAAAATGTTTACTAATAAATAACTGCGGTGCTTTATTGAGAAATACAATAAGAAGCACTGCTTATGCAGCGAAGGACTGGAATATTGGACAGGGAAGAGCTGGGTAACCTTCAGGACTGGACCACTTAGGTGAAATTTGCATTTAAAGACAGAAAAATGTCTGTTTCTGGTGATGGGTTATCACTTCTATGCGAAGGCAAATTTAGGGAACTGTCTGGCTGTCTTACTTGGTCAAATGATGACAGTGAGTCAGCAGTGTGGTTTAGCTTTGACTAAGGCATGCATTTCTTAACTCGTATCAAGGAAGCTATTTCCAGGACAAATTAAAGTATTGGTGCATTTAGAAAAGGCAGTGCTAAACTTTGGGGTCCAGGGTGCAAAAATGAGCCTGTGAGTGGAGGGCTTGTCCTCCACAAGGAGACTGAGCAAACATGGCTTATTTAGTCTGTGAGATGAAACTTGAAAAGTGTTTGTAGATGTATTCTATAAATACATTATGGATGTAAACATCACACACAAGAGGGAAAAGATATTTAACCTGAAAGTCAATGATGACATAAGAAACTGAGTACAAAATAGCTGTAGAGAAAGTTAAGCTAGAAATTAGAAAAAGGCAGGCAAGCATAAGAGAGAATTTTTCCTACATCACTGAGCTCAGTCTTGTCCTATACTATTACAAATGCTGTTTTAAACATAAGCACATTTTTCCCCCCAATTTTCTAACTCCTGTTAGAAAGTTTTGAGCACCAGAATGAATCAGGTGCTGAAACTATTGTCCACTAAACAAAGAATGGGCAAAAGGATCAGCTGCTTTAAAATGGAAATTGTGTCCATGAATAGGATTGTGTGATGTGGTTAACTCACACCCATCTGCTTCATGATCTGGTGATCTGTATGAGTTCTGTGCCTCATTCCTATTTCTGTAACTGCATTAAATTTCCAGATGTTTGTTGTTTTCTTTGGGTAGGTTACTGTTTTGAGGCTGTTTTTGAAAATTCCTGATTATGAAGAGTGGCCACGTTCCTACTTCATGTTTATCACTTTGCTTGAATGTGTCAACAGTGAATTGGCATTAAATGGTCTGAGCAAAGTAGTTAATGCAGATTAATCTATTATTCTTTATTCCTTTGAATTTACTTCCTTGACGATACATCAAAGATGAGCTTTGTTCATAAATATGTTTAGAAGATAAACACAGGAGGGGAAAAGAATCCTGTTTCATGGTCTGTGTATAGCTCAGAAATAAATCCTTTATATGCACTTAATGACCTATATGCTATGTTTTTCCCAGTTTATTTCAGATCCTTGTGCCAGCAACCCCTGTCACCATGGCAACTGCAGCACTAGCGGTGATGGCTACCTCTGTCTCTGTAGTGAAGGCTATGAGGGAACAAACTGTGAACACTCACTTCACAGCCTTCCAGTCTCTGAATGGACAGAGTCGACGTCACCAAGACAGAGCACATCAGTCTCATCCACCCTGGAACCGGACATTGTTCTTCCTCGTTCAAGAGCAACTGTGACATTACCTACATGGCAGCCAAAAGCGGGACAGAAAGTTGTAGATCTGAAATGGGATGAAATAGAGGTGAGAATATTCTGTGTAAATGGAAATGCACAGAAAAGACTTTTTAGGTGTTATCATTGTTGGATTGTCATTTCTGCATAATTTCATGGATGTCTACATGAGAGGACTGAAGATATGATCTCTGCCCTGAGTTACTATGCTAGTAAAATTAAGCACAAATAAATTTGATGCTTATTAAAAGTAATGTGCTTAAGTTCGCCAGCATTTGTATAACAGCATATCTCCAAACATCAAATATATTTAGGAAAATCAAAAGGTTAAAGCAGTACCTTTAATATATTTTTTGCTATTTGCAGTTATAAACTGTGTGTTGTTTTGAAAAACATGAGTCCCTGCAGTGTTAAGAAAACATAGCTCTTTGAGGTTTAAATGTGGTAGTCAATATATTACACAGTAATATTAAAATATATTACAACTCTAGAGATGCAATGGTGGTGGGGGAAACTTTTAAACATTTATTGTATCTCTTGGTAAAATGACCAACTTAGTGTCTGGCAAAACCAGAACTGGAAAGCACACAACATATGATCCTTAAGAAATGTGATCTTTGCTTTCTACTGTTTTCTACACTGTTTTGTTAGTAGTTCTTAGATGTCTTGCACAGACTCTAATCTACAAAAATTAAAAAAAAGTGTCAAACTTAACCCAGTTACTGTTAAATATTAATCTTTGCATGTGAAAACCAAGTACAGGTAGAAAGTATGTTTGCTCACAAACAAAGAAGAATTGATTCTTTATCTCTGGATAACTTTTAAATGCATTAAGTTAATTCTATCACATGGCCATCCTCCTCCCTTCTTTGAAGTCCATCACCGCAAGGACAATTTGTAGTTCTCTTCATTGTTCTTTTGGAGGTGCGAGACCACTACTTCTGTGTATGCTATTCCTACAGCAGTTAGTACTGGAAGTCTCCAACCCGATCCAGAGATCACCCACCTATAGTAATACTACGTATGTGCCAAATGCATCCCAAAGAGCAGTCTGCCATAGTAGTGAACATCTGTTTTGAGGGTAACGGCAGTGATTTTTTTTTTTGTTGGTTTTTTTTTGGTGTCAGCTTAGTACCGAGCAGTAGGGTAATGGAGCTTGTTGGTGAAGAAATATCATTTCAGTAGACAAAGAATTAAAATCTTTGTGACATCTTTTTCTCAATGAAAAATGCATTGTAAAGTCATTTCATTGGAGTTTTTTTCAAGAAAAAATAGCTAATATGTGATCTGTATCTGTTCTTGAAGTGTTTCAATGAATGTGATTCTTCTGAGGTTTTTTCACACACTGCATAATGGGAAAGTGAACAGGCATGAGTTTAATCACAGAAAAAAGTATATTTTTCATCATTCTTTGCTAGCCCAAAAATATTATTTCATGTTTTTACTATAACAATTATTTAAATCAATATTTGAAAGTAAAATCAACGTATGTGAAGTATATGTTTGACGTATCATGACTTTCAGATTATATCTGAGGTCCAAGTAGTTACAGGGCTATATCCCATTTTCAGTGGGAGTTCTGGTGGGCAATGTTGGGAGGACAGAGCTTTATTTCTTGGAATTCCATCTCAATATCTATTTTATCTATTTACAGTAGAACACAAGTCAGGCGCCAAGTATGGAGTCTGGAGAGAACACTGAAGCAGAAACAAGCCTTTATTACTTAGTTTGAATGCAGTGTCATCTCTGCATCAGTGCTGCATATGTCCTGATCAATTAAGGGCATGGCCTTCTCTTTACCTGGTTTTGCTCTTCTGTCTTCCTCAGTCTGTGGTCTGGTATTGTATATGTAACATTGCTGTCTGGTTTGCATTTTAGGTAGATTCACTAAACATTTCAGCCAAACAGATCATTCTCAAGTGGGTATTTTAATAACTGAAATTCACCCTTCTGTGTGTCTTCTGTTTCCTGAGAAATACATATAAGTTATCAATTGCAGTTGCATTATTAACACTAACATGGAAATTACTTGTTACCCTATTATGAAATTACTTGTGCTGATATATTTTTAATATATTGTGATGAGTCTTGTAGTTCTTACAATTTTTCTAGTGTAACATAATGACCTTCTGCTGTTTGGAATTCACAGTGAGAGAGGTGCTTATCCGAAAGAAAGATATTTCAGTTGCTAATTCCAGATGTTGTCTCTGATCTGTATTAAACTAAAGAGAGCTGATTTGCCTGAAGGTCTGTGTTCCAAAGCCTCTTCAAGAGTAAAGTGTTAAGCAGGAAAATACTACCTTTCCTCACAGCTTTAAAAGTTTTGCAAAGCTTGAGCCTTTTTTGCCCTCTTAAAAGTTAAAAAATAAAGTAACTGCAGGTTTTGTTTTGCAAAAATCTACTGTTTTGATCTTCCTTGAGATTCAGAGGCAACAGAGACTGCTATTATGATGTTACAGAATCACAGAATCACAGAATGTTAGGGATTGGAAGGGACCTTAAAAGATCATCTAGTTCAGTCCCCCTGCCAGAGCAGGAATACCTAGGTCAGGTCACACAGGAACACATCCAGGTGGGGTTTGAATGTTTCCAGAGAAGGAGACTCCACAACCTCTCTGGGCAGCCTGTTCCAGTGTTCTGTTACCCTCACTGTGAAGAAATTCTTCCTCACATTTATGTGGAACCTCCTATGTTCCAGCTTGCACCCATTGCCCCTTGTCCTATCATTGGATGTCACTGAGAAGAGCCTGGCTCCATCCTCATGACACTCACCCTTTACATATTTATAAACATTAATCAGGTCACCCCTCAGTCTCCTCTTCTCCAGGCTAAAGAGACCCAGCTCCCTCAGCCTTTCCTCAGAAGGGAGATGTTCCACTCCCTTCATCATCTTTGTGGCTCTACGCTGGACTCTCTCGAGCAGTTCCCTGTCCTTCTTGAACTGGGGGGCCAAGAACTGGACACAATACTCCAGATGTGGCCTCACCAAGGCAGAATAGAGGGGAAGGAGAAGATGTTAATTTTTTTTTTCTTTAAATCTTCCAAATCAGCCTGTTTTTCACGTTATTCTATACTGGTACCATAAGTGAGCTAATGTTCTTCATACTCTGTTGTCTGTCTGCTCAAAGAGAAATTTTGCCAGAATCTCTCCAAATGTAAGCTCTCACTATCTTGCATGGAGTTTCCATGGGAGCTCTTTCAGGAGGTTTTGGTGAGTCAAAAAAAAATAACACGCGAGAGAAGTAAACTGTCTAAGACAGGCATGATGTATATTTTTTTTTTTATTCTTTAGATACTAGGGATATAATTGGCAGTGTTTGCTTGACTGAACTTTCTTAGTAAGGTCTGTGCCAGTAGACAACATACAGATGTCTTTGGGTATAGTTTCATTTCTTAGAGACCTCTTGCTATAAGAAATTAGTCTTTTCCTGATATGTAGATTAAGGGCTACAAACACACATCACTGAGAATAAAAAATATTCATGTCTGTTGGTCTCTTTAATATATTAAGGATGCATTTTCATTATCAGCTGTTGAAAGAGGACTCTTCCTGCTTAGGGCAACTAAGTTGTTTCACTTGCAAGAGAGAGAAGTCCAGCAAGCCACATTTCCCCAGTCCAGTGATCTTTTGTGTTGCAGTGTAGAAAAGATCTATCTATCAGTCAATAATAGAAGAAAGAAGAAACCATCTTATTAATCCTAATCAATAACAGATTCAACAAAGGTTTCTGTGTACAAAATCAATTATAAGAATAGCAGTACCCTAGTCTTAAATATTAGTTTTCCTTAATAGATCTCAAATATTTTTCAAAGCATATTCAATATTCAGGTAGTATTATTGACGTTTTACAGATGGAGACACTGAAGCACAGAGCAGTAAAGTGATTTGCCAGGTGCACAGCCAGGATTTAGAAGGCTAAATATGTGAGTCCTAGTCTAACCTTTTATTTATACTGCAATACTGCTGCTCAGATTCAAGCTTTTGGAACTAGTGATTAGAGGCTACAATAAACTTGCAATTCCCCTTGCAATGAGGACAGAATTTGTTTTATGTGTGTTCTTAGTTGGGAAATTATAAACCTTTAAAAGAAGGGTGGCTGGGTCAGGTGTACAATCCTGAGAGTGCTCCTGCTCTGCAGCAGTGAAATATGCTTGAGGAATAATTCTACTTGAAACAGAGACCTTTGCATCTTTGACTGCTTTGTGTGTTGCTAAATGTTCATGCACTTTTTGCCAAAGTATGCTATGGGTGCAAAAGGAGGCAGAACCAAATCCTGGAGGAGAGATCCATGTGAGATTGCTTAATACATAGAAACTCCATCCTTAGAAATGACAGCTTAAGAAAATCTTTGACATGAAAGTGGGTGGAGGCTG
The DNA here is from genome assembly GCA_028020825.1 of Podargus strigoides. Classification (NCBI taxonomy): domain Eukaryota; kingdom Metazoa; phylum Chordata; class Aves; order Caprimulgiformes; family Podargidae; genus Podargus; species Podargus strigoides. The sequence continues at coordinate 16,353,512 of CM051628.1, forward strand.
AAGGAAGTATACTTGCTCTTTTCTTATCCTATTTTCTTGGCATTCCCTCTTAAGATTGCTATTGAAGTTAAAATGCTGGAACATGCAGACTTTCGGTTTGACATAGGACAGCTCTTCTTGTATATAAGATTTGTTTTGGAAACCTCAGTTATTTCTCTTTTGCTTTTAGAAAAACATATCATACAAACAAATAAAGAAGACTGAATAAAACAGATTTTGCTAGGATAATCTTAACTTTCTTTTAGGATAAATCTGTCACTTCACTAAATCTCTCCTCCACAGTATTTGTGTATGGAACGTTCTGTGCAAATGCCATTCTGATAGGCGACTTGGTGTGGGTGTCTCTGGATAGGTGATGCCCTTTATTATATTTATTTTCAAAACACAACCCAAAATATCTCTAAAAGCTCAATATACTCAGACAAATCCTATGTGAAGATCACACAAATCATAGTTTAGTATTTTCCATTGCTAAAAGACATTTAAAGGATAGTCATAAATACTAGATTTCCTAAAATCAAAACTCTTGTATCCCCTTTCAGGCCAGAAATATCCCATAGAAAATTCTAGTGAGTGCAGTTATGTCAAGATACTGAAGCCCTGCTTGTCTGAATCTATATTGGTGGGTGGACTCAGGACTTTTGATTATCCAGTGCTGTCTTGTATCTGGATTCTTAACTGCTCCTTCAGGAATCATCCCATCTTGAAGTTTTTGAGAGTCTGATTAAAAAAAAAAACCAAAAAAACCAAACCAACAAAAATGCCTTATCTGTTTACTGCCTTTCAGTGTCTTGGTGTAGAAATATCTATGGCTGTCTTGACAGACTTTGGTTGCAGTTTACTTCCTAACTTACTCTCCAGTGACCTGAGCTGAAGCATCTCCCTCTTGGTGTGGTACTGGCATTGCTAACCCATGAGGGAAATACAAAGCTTTAACAGTGTTAGCTAGAGGATTGCTATATGTCAGAATGCACTGCATCCCCTTTGGCAGTGTGATTGCTGACTCTACAAAGTGGCCTTAGCTCAGATGAGCAAAGGAATACAAACTGCCAGTGACAGAATTCACTGGGTGGATATGCTGCCTTCCTCACATCACATTTCAGTGCTACAATAACTGGCAAGCCTTCTTCATTTGATACTGTTTTTGGATGCAGTCTGTCAGTCTTCCCTTGTTCTTCAGAGAGGCATTACTCCTACTCTAAACACTTTTGCTTTTCTTTCCCACTGGTGAGATATGTTAGAAGCAAGCCTTTATTTTCTTTCTGTTCTGGTTTTCTTTCAAGCGTTGTCCCATGTGAAACTCTGGAGGAGAGAAACAAATGTGCTCATGTGGAGGTTAAGCTATGTGACACTAGATTTTCAGCAGCAGTAGTTTTTCCATGCCTACAGGGCAAGGGAACTGTTTTTCTTTCATTTATACTTTTCTTTTCCTGTCTGGGTGGGATTTCTGTGCCAGAAATGATCCTGGCTTATTGCTTGGCATCATGACTACAAGAAGACAGTTGATTCCTCCTCTTCTGGTTCTATTATATTCCTCTTATTTTCCTACTTCTCTTTTCTCTTTTTAAATCTTTGCAGACAACTGTTCAAGATCTTATAGTCAGGATCTAACCTGTTTTATTTCTCTTGCATTTTATTTTTCCCCTGTATAAGGAAGGCTGAAAAACATGTTGTATTTCTTAGAAAGTAAGAGGTAACTCTTGCCACCCTGAGAGGGTTGGAAATGAAGAAATCCTGCAGGTCTTATCCTGATGGAAAAGGAGTTACATGTTCAGAAAAGGCAAAACTGCATGTTATGAAACTTGCTTTATTGAATTAAAAGTGAATATGTAATCCTTTGGAAGAAGGTTTGAAAGAGTTAGAATTTGCAAGAGTATTCCTTATAATGCATTCACTGTGACAGTTTCTGTCCTACTGAAGAAATGGAAGGTTATATTTCTTGGTGACCATGTCAGTTTTCATGTGCAACCAACACAGAACTGTGTTGAGTCTTAAATTCCACTTACAAACGACTTTTAAGTTTGAGGAAAGTGTGGCATGTTTTGCAAGAAGTAAAAGCCTTCTGCAGTTCTTTAAACTCAGAGGATACAGATAGAAAAGAAATGCAAACGTGTCACGGTGGCAGAATGGCTGCATTTTGCACTCCTCTGGATTTGTCTGCCTGTGATGATAAGGCCTTGTAGAATTACAAATATCTGGTCAGGTTTCCAAGAAACATACTATGAAATTTCATATACAACAAATCTTCAGAGAACCACCTTCAGTAGTGAGAGGCTGCATATATGTATCCTAGCATAAATGTATCTTAGAGTCCGTATGTCGCTTTTCTTGGCCTCACTGAATTAAAGGCTTAATTTATCAAAGTAATAAAGGCACTCATGTAAAAATATTGCCTTGGAATCTGTGTATGTATTTCAGCACTTGTTGATTTAAGTGTATATTTCATTGTTCTGGTTGATGTGTAAGGCAGGAGAGTTTCTGTGCACTTCACACTATTTAAGTTTTTCAGAAAATCTGTAATATAGAACAGTCTGTTGCTCTCTTTCTAAGTACTGCACCTGATTTCCTTTGCAATCTCATCTATGCAACTGCTATGGCCTGGTAAGGTAGTCCTCTAGCCAAGTCACTGCTGTCTTGTTCAGGTCCAGGTAGAGACTGTAGGAATAGTTTCTCTTCTTGAGATTTCACTCTTGCTTTCTTAAACAATGCTCTTTTGCCCATGTAAAGACTTGGAAAGTTAACACTGTTCAAATATTCGAGACAGAAATGTAGTTTCCATATATTACGTTATCTTCTAAAAAAACAAGAGCATGATTCAGATGCAAACTTATGGAACATGTATGTAAGGAGGAATTCTGTATTTCCTATCAGAAATTTGATATTTAAGCATTTTAAACTCCAAGTAATATGTTGAAGAGCAGCTCTTCGATATATTCTGTGCTGATGTAGGAGCTTATCTTTGTAAGAAGCTCTTAAACATACTTTAGGCTCTGGCAGTTGCATGAAGATTTTGTTTTCTTTGGTGACTATTTTTAAAGTAGCTACTTCATTTGTAGATACAAGTCTGTTACCCAAGGAGCTTTCTTGCTGGCTTAAAGGTTCTGTACTATTGAATGCTTGAGGGAAATTTTGGAAGAGTTTGATGTCATTGCACTTATGTGCAATGTTTTATTAAGATTGTCTTTAAATGACTTTAGATGGTTTGCTTGTACCTTTTACCTTAGCCATCTCACTTTTTAAATTTTAAAGAGGAATTAGGATAGGTATGCTGTTTATTTTACCTACTGAAAATCATTTAAGTATATTTATATTTTCTAGTGAGTTTGTTTTTGAATATCTCCTACCAGTTCTAGTAGAGCAGCTTTTTTTTTTTGAGAGTAAGACCTACAGATTGTTTTCATCTTCTGAGTGTCCTTTCTTGTTGTAGTGTATTGGTCTTCTTTGACCTCATTCTTCAATCTTTCAGGTTTGTAGAGAGCTCTGTTAGGAAAGAGATGTACTTAAAAATCTTAATACAAATTTCCCATAGCTGTGGAAAAATCGTGTAATTTGTTTCCTAATTCAGGTGTCATTTTTTTGTCTTCATAGTATTTATCTGAAGTAGGACACTGCTGAAACCATTTTTTGTTCCTTACAAGAGCTGCTGCTTCTTCCTGCTTTTTTTTATCTGACGCAAGTACCAGGTTTTTTAATAATAAAAAAATAATCAAATTTCAGCTGTTGTAAAATCCTGTTTTTAGTGTCCTACTGGTTTAGATGATTATTTTATCAGATTCCTACAACATAAAGTCAGGGCCAATTACAAATGGAGTTAGTAGATAAAGACATCAAAGATTACAGATCTCTTAGTAGATGAGTCAAAATCCTGCATTTTGCCTTTTACTCTTCTGATTACCATTGAAATATTTCCTGTGTGTGCTTTTCATGCTGATTAATACTAAATTCTGATGTGTTCGCCAACCAGTGTCTGTTCAGTTTGTTTTTTTTCCATTTTCACAAGGTTAATTTTCAGCTGCTGTTATGCAGCTGCTTTGTTCAGCTCTTGCTTCTTTAATTTTTTGTCATTTTTTCACTCTAGTTTCAAAAAGATCAATATCCCTTACTTTACAAACTTCTAGTATTGAATAGTAAGGTAAATGAAATGCTTAAATTATTTTTTTTCCCCTTGTGATCCATGGTAATAGATGCATGAAATTGCAAAACTATAAATATTTTAAAAACAAGTGTATTTTTAGATGTAGTATAAGACTGTGTGAGAATAGAGGTGTTGATTTCTTTTTTCCCCTTTGTTCCAGTAGGCATATAGATTCTTAAAGAAAGTGAAAGTTTAAATTTTGACAAATATAAAAGGAAGAGTGTTAGCCAAACTAATTTTAGATTCATCACGCTTTGAATGTTAGCTCCATAATTTTGACATCCAGGACTAATGGATATACTGTCTTTTTAAAAAATTTATTTTAACAAATAAAATAAAATTGCATAGCACTTTATTTTTATAACTACATGTATTCATATTATATGTGCCAGAGAATACCTCAATGAATTGAATAATCTAGACATTTTTGGGAAATGTGAATGCTGAGTATTGTCTTGCCTGAGTCAAAATCAACTCTGAGTCTCCTAAGATTTATTACTTGCTTCATACTCTGGAATTCTGTTGTTCATGTTTGCACAGGTATTTCATAGTAATGTGGAAGATGTGAATTTGACTTTTACTTAAATTTACAAATTAGATTCTGGCTTTTGCTTTGATGGATGATTAATTCATGGAAGAGTGTCAGGTTGCTTTTTTACTTTGCCAGTAAGTTTGACGTAAAATAGTTGCACCATGGTATTCTAGATGACTGAAAAAATAACTATGCAAAATCTGCCTAGCAATTTGAAGATGAAACTGACTGATTTTTCTTTTTACAGTGTGATATTTCATAGGCAAGCTGATGAAGATATCTGAGAACTACTTAATTAAAACTGATGATGATGTTAATGTAGGCAATAGGAAGACTCAATTATGCCACATAAAATATTACTTATTTGAAATAAAGGTATCATTGGAAATGGTAATGGTTTGCAAACTGCCTTTATGAAATTACTGCTTTACAAGTTATGAATAATTAAGTAGTCTTGTCTGTGATTCCTCTGTGTTGTATGGCATCCTGTGTGGTGTCTGGATCTAGTTAATACAGTAACTGATTTCGATGCCTACTAGGCATCACAGATTTGGAAAATACGTCCTTTCACTCTCATCTGTGCTCATAATTTTTTTCCATCTGAAAGCACTGTTCTTCCAAGCAACTTTTACTTGGGAAGAATAGTAATATGCAAGTGGGAAAGTGTTTAGTTTGTTTTTTGGTTTTTTTTAGGTAACCTGTGTTTGGGCAAAACCCATATTTCAATATAGTAGAGTGGTGTCCTGGTTCCCCAGGCACAGACCCATGGGCCAGCCATGCAGGCAGGCCATCAATAGTCCTGAGTGAGCTGAGAGATGCAATCAAGGCAGCTGACCCCCAGGTGTATCCCATACCAGCTAATCATGCTCACTATAAAAGGAGGGGGCTCGCTGAGGGTGGAGTTCCTCCTCTTCCTGGGGTTTTCTCCCTTGTGGTCTTCTGCTCCTGCTGTCAACATCAAGGACTGGGCTGAGTAGAACTTTCCATACTTTATGTTGATTGTTGTATCAGTTTTGTTATTCCATTAAATCTGTTTCTACTTCAGCTCACAAGGCTGCTTCTTCCCCCCCCCCGCCTCCCAGATTCTCCTCAGCTGGGGAGGGAGCATCAGGTGGTAGAACAACTGCTACGATTTAGGCCTGGGTACTGGCTAAACATAGACAAAAAGCTATATCAGTATTTACTATTATAAATCTTCCAAAATTGTCTAAATTAATTATGCAGTATTTCTTGGATGTGGCAAATCTTAGAGCTTTATTTATTTTTTTAAAAAACCAGAAGCCTATTCATCTTTTTGTAAACCTGATAACTTGTAAAGGAAGATGTCTTTAGAAGTTCACACTTACATGCAGGAAATTTTTGTTAAAACGGAAACCTAAAAGGATGGTTATATGAATTTTCAGTATGTTTGTCGATAGCATAAATGTTTTGGTCCGTCCTGATGATTTTTAAAGATGACTGTTGGACTATTAGTGGGTTTTTAAAAAAAAATATTTCGTGTTATCTTTGGTCAGATTTTCTGGTTTAGTATTAAATAAAACTATTTTTATTTTCAGGTAAGCCCAGATGTGGCTTGTGGAAATGCCAGTTCCAATACCTCTGCTGGAGGCCGGCTTGTTTCCTTTGAGGTTCCACAGAATACGTCAATAAAGTAAGAATATTTGTCATATGTGATGAAATATAAAAATGCTTTTTAAAAAAATTTGTCTATTTTAGACAACAGTTTTTTCAGATAGGAAGATTTGTCAAAGAGCTAAAAGTATATGAAAGAACTTCAGACAGACTTCAGGCATCTAGCAGTGCCATGACAGCTCTTTGCTTGGTGTAATTTTTCCCACATATTTAATGTTTTAGAAGATGTAAGCATGTAAACTGTCTCTGGGCCATCAGAATGCATTAGAAATTAGGGCAGATGTGTTGAAGATGTCAGTTTGGAGAAGATACGACATTTCCTTACTCCTTCATGCAGTGAACACTTTTTTCCCCCCTTTAATCTGAAGATGCACTTGCTGGTAGGAAGTATCGTTGACTATATGCATGCAGGTATTTTGTGCATTTGTATTTGATTTCTGTGCTTTGGGTGTCATTGTCATCTGTGAAAACTTTGTGTGCCCTACAACTGACATTTCTCAAAATGTTGAATTTATTCTGTGTTGTTCACTTTTCAAACTCACGCTTTTTCGATCAAATACTTGTTTTGTTACTTTTAATTAACAGAACCTGACTTCCTAGAAAGATCTGATTCTGTCAGCTGGGATGAGAGTTTTTCTTATTCGAAATTTTGTTTCAAATAAAAATCTGCCAACGTAGTTCTCTGGCTCACAGTTTTACTTCAATTTTAGCCTTAGATTTTCCCAAAATAGCTTCCTTTTCTCATACTGTCATCTTATCTTTCAGAATCCCAGCTTTCAGTTAAAAAAGGCCATGCTTGCAGGAAAAAACAAACTGATGCAAGCAGACAAGCTGCAGACAGTTTGGAGCAGTAACTGTTAAACGTGGGAGCTGTCCTGTTCTTCCCACGGGACTTTGAATCATGCTCATTCATGAGCATTGAAGCCTGACTCAGGGAGAGATCTGTGAGTGTGGATGCTCTGGCTGGCTGGAATCTGTAAGCAAACAAGTGTCCTTTCTTGAAATCAGGAATAAGCTGGCATTTTTAGATTCTACAGCTGTATTTAAGATCTTTGATGGAGAGACTCCATTTTAAAGGTGTTTGTAGAATACACAGTAATTTTTATACACTATATGTCATTAGTAGTGTTTTATTTTCATTGTTAATCTGGGTAGATTAATGCAGGTCAATATCTATCTTTAGTTCATTGTATTTTCTGTGTTAAAGGTCCAAGTAACATCTCTGGTTTGATGACTATCTGTGAAAGGAAAATAATTTCAGTTTAATGATTTTATTTTGTTTTGATTGTCAGGTGTAACCTGAACTGTAAAACTAGTTGCTGTCATGTTCTAGAAGTGAGATGGTCAGCTCTGGTGGTAGCAGTGGGGGTTATTCTTGAAGAAGACCCAAAATAAGAGCAAAAATTTGCTCCTTGTGAGGTCTAGACGCAACATTTTTTCAACTTGTGTCAAACATAATTAGAAAGCTTTGCATTTCTTGTTTTGAACACAAGAAGTTTCAAGGGAGAGACTGCCCTGTGTTCTTAGCAGCACTGAAACCATTTCAATACAAGAAATCGTGGAAGAGAAATTAATCTCTGGGTGTTTGGAGGCCTCTTTTCAGCGGGAGAGAATTATCAGTTTTCAGCAGTTGGATGCAGTTGTGTTTGAATTTTTGGAGGATTGTTGAAACTCATTTGGGATTCCTTCAGAGGAAATTAATGCAAATGTTTGGGAACTTGCCAGAAACCTGACAAGTTTTAATTTTTTCTTTATGGAGGTGAGTAGGGAAAAAAGTATCCTGAGAGCAAAGAAACACTAGCATAGTTTCAGTGCTCCCTAGTGGAGCTGACAGTATGTACGCAGTTGTAGATATTACTTTATCCAATCTGTCAATATTCAGGAAGGCACCGTGGACTCAGTGACCTTGGAAGCATTACATGACTCATTTGATTTACAAGAATAAACTGTTCTGAACCTTTGATCTGGTATGTCAAACAAATGAGGATTTCTACCAGGATCCATCTCTCTGTATTGAATGAACATTGAATGTTCTTCAGTAAACAAGAGGGCTGGAGGAACTTCAGCTGCAGAAAGCGATGGCATTGTGGATGTGGAACGGAGCTACTATTCAAAAAGGTGTAAATACAAAGACTGAATAAAGATGCTTTAGTATTATGTAATATTCATGTAAAACTCTTCCTGGGCACAGAGATGATGTCCTTTGACATGAAATTTGAAATGAAGACTCTGTATGATTATGATGATATGCTGTTACATATACTATTACATGGATCTTACTATGGAAGCATTTATTTTTGTGGACAGGCTGAAAACCTTCAGGCCTTTTCCTGATTCCATACTTGCTACATTTAAGTTTTCCTTCTTTGTTGGTAAGCTTTTGTTCTGCACTGATGTACTTCCTAATAACACCAGTTTCCCTCAGTGTAACTATTCTTATAATTTGTTTTCTTAGAATAAGGCAAGATGCTACTGCTTCTCTTATCCTGCTATGGAAGGTCACCACCACTGGATTTAAACAGTGTTCACTTATCGATGGCAGAAGTGTCACTCTTCTGCAGGCCCTAGGTGGACTTGTTCTTTCTGAAGAAATGCTTGCATTAGGAAACAACTACTTTATTGGTAAGTAACATGCTGACTTTCTCTTTATCGCCTCTAGGTGACAGCCAATGGTTTACCCAACGTGAGAAACAAAGGTAATTCCTGTAATTTAGGTGCTGCTGAAAGATCCAGATGTGATATTGGGACCATGTTTTAGACATTGGTTCACTCAAAGCAGATAACAGGTACACTAAATTCTTACACAAGTGGCACCATTCAGTTTAAAATCTAAATGATGATGTTTGTCCAGTACCTTTAGCTGATGCAAGGTATATGTTCTGTTTTAATCAACTGTAAAGCTTTTGGTAAATGCTACAGTGAATAACACTGAAAGTTTGAGGTGTTTCTTTGTTAGATGTTGTATCATGAGATACTTTGTAAACAAGCTTAAACCTTTACACAGTAAAATTGAAAACTACATTAAAATATAGTAGGAAATCTGATCTTCTAACAGTGTATACTTGCACTACTTTTTTCTTATTTTTTCTCTGTGAATATGAAACCTTAGAAATATACTATGTGTTTCATTGGGCAATTAAATATTAAGCATCTTTGTAGAAGGGGTGCAATGAAAATAGGCTGATATGTTACTTTTAAGTGTATGGGAAATAATATTGATTTAATGCAGTCTTTATGCACAGACACAATAGACTTAATTAAATTGAGGTTTCTGGGCAGGCATTATACCAATGACATGAAACCAAAGTCATTGTAATAACAGCGTTTATTGTAATCTTCGTGATATGCCGTGTATCTTGCAATGAAGTATAAGCTGCCACAAATTGTTATTCAGCAACTTATCATGCTAGTAAATGTATAATTAAAAGCATTCTGATGTAGAAACATTGGGCCAAATTCTAAGTGTCTATCCAACACTGAAGAAAACCCAAATGCAGCAGTAGTGCCATGTTCTCTCTCTTTTGAGCTGTCACTTAATGAAAATATTGCTTGAAGGTTGTTAGTATAATAATTTAATTTCTGTCAGTAGTGCTGGGTTTTTTTGTGATATTTATATTCTTCAAATAATTTTCCAGTTCTGTATATTTTCTTTATTATTTACTTCAGTCCAAGATACTTAGGTTTAGCTTTTTTTTTTTTTTCTTTTAATTTTGTTTTGCATTTAATTTATCAGAGTTAAAACTGTCCTCATGATTCTTCCTCAGGAATAATTGTTTGCATTTGCCTTGTGCTAGTTAACGTGCAATACAAGTAAGTAAAAACTTGATGAAGACAGGATAATTTGTAACTTAAGCACTCATGAAAGTGCCTAAAGGCATAGCTTGGTCTGTAAGGTCCCGTATAGAGGGTCTAAGTTGCTCTATGAAGGCTCCATGTGACTGTATGTGGCATACAGCACAAGGCTATTAGTTTAGATAATTAAAACAAATATTGTCTTGCTTTTTCATAGTTCCTTTTCCTACTTGGCTCTCTGTAGCTGTCTTTCTGTTGCTGGGATTTTTCCTTAGAATATTTTACTGTGAGCTGAACATGAAGCTGAACATGAGATGAAAATATACCTTTTCCTTGATGAATATAAAACAAGTTTAGTTCATAAAAATTGTGCTAGTGATCTTGCTTATTTCATGCAGTACAAGTTTTCTGAGACCTCTTATTTTACTTGCATCTGGTTTTTGATAATTTCTTTGATCTTCTTAATTTCCTGGTAGTGAAAATGCCTTGTAGAATTTCCCAGTTGTTGTAGTGTAATTTGATTTATTTAAAGAACATGAATGTGTATGCATGGAGCAGCAGGGAGACTCCAATAATAGTGTGATACATTCATGAATAGGAGAATCTGAGTACTTAGTAAATATGAGTGCAGATATAGTGCATTTTAATTTTTAGGAATCCTATTTATTTTTAACAAATGGATGTATTACCTGTAGTGCTTTTGATAGAAAATTAATATGAAACATTCCTTCTGCATGTCTTTTAGTCCTGAGGCATTGCAACTCTATACTATGATACAATCAAGTAATGAGATAAGTTTCTGGAGTAAATTATTTTATGTGGTCTCAATTTAGTTATTGATTTTCCCAGAATAATTTATTTTATTAAAACTCTTGAGCCAAAAAAGGGTGAAATACTAAAGGAATAGGGAAACTGAAACATGAATTTGTTAGTTTAAAAGTGTTTGTGTCCTATCGACATTTGTAGCACAAAAATGAAAACAGAGTAGCCTCTGGATTTTCTTCTCAATTGTGTGGAAATATTCTGCTTACTTTCCATCATCAGTTCTTGTTCAATAAAGTGTAAGTCTTGGGTGTAAAACTTAAAAAGAAACTCAGTCATTTGGTCTGAAATATACTTGAATTTTATCCAAACTCAGCTGCAATCCATAATTCACCTAAGGTCTATGTAAAAATAATTAAATCTTTACTTCAGATTTGGTCCAGATGCATGGAAATGGTCTGTGAATCTGCCACACCTCACTTCAGTTTTTAGATTTCAGTAAGATCAGATGAATAAAGTTTTTCATATAGACAGCTTTCCATACGTTCCTCGACATACATGGCAAACTTATTCTAATGTGCAGCAAATTAAACTGGAAGATTTTTTAATATAAAAAAAGCAATAATGTAATATGTGCTTTTATTGATGGCATTTAGGCTAGAACAATCACGAGGCCACAAGATGCTGCAAGCATAGAATCACACAGTAAGGCTGTGGACCCTGCCAGTTGATATATTTGTTTATATAATTTCTCCCTTCTTCCCCCACTCTTTTTCTGTTTTTTCAAATGAGTTTGTAAAGCATTCTTCTCTTAATTGGTGAATTCTGTAGAATTTTGTTTACCTTTAAAAAAATTTCTAATTAGAACTGTAAAAGAAAAATGGGGAAGATCTGAGTGTTTTGGGTTGGTTTTTTTGTGTGTCTTCTGATCTATGTCTTATTTGAGTCACTTCTCACTGTGTTGCCTCCAAGTCTTGTTACTCAGCAAGGTACTTTAATTACCTCTTGCAAACCTTTCTGAATAAGGTGGTTACGTCAAAGATAAAACATTTAGGGAAATATTGTTTTCTGTTACCTCATGGTGAGACAAGTGTAAAGTTGTTTAGACAAGAATGAAAAGACTTGAAAGTCAGCAATCATGTACTGATTTGCTGATCACATGATTCAGGGCACATTGTCTAGACGTTGGAAAGGATGCTGTCTCCGAGTTCTAAAAATAGACACTGTGATCATAGTGCTGTTTACCCCAGAGACGGTACCTGCCCTGTATGAGAATGAAGGGTTTGTGGGAAGAAGACGACTTTAATACAACTGAACAAAAAGGAGCAGTCTGCTTTCTACAATGTGATTTATAAAATGGCTGCTGCCTCTGCAAACTGTCTTTTGCAGTGCAGGAAAAGAGATGTTATACTGTGATTATGCAGCATGATTATGTTGTTAAATTACAGCATTTAATCCATTAAAATAAGCCCCAGTAAACAGGAAATAGTACTAACTTGAGTACTGGCTTGTACCTTCTGTGACACATTCTTATCATGACTCCTTTGCTTAGAGTATTTTTAATGAGTTTGTCTGTAAGATTTGTGTGCCAGTCTTCTAAAATAATTTATTATGTTTTATTAGAAAGTGTACTTATTAGCAAGTGGGAAAAAACCCAAAAAAGTTCCAGGTTTTGAAGTGAAAAAGCCCCTGAAAGTACTGATTTTCTCAGTAGGTTAGGTGGTTTAGGTGTAGGGAGAAGCACGCAGCATATCCCAAGGTGCTGGTAGCTTTTAATGCCAAGTTACTACTAGACAAATGTAATCACTAGATGTAATCACTGTAGTACAAGGCAGGTGAACTGTTGATCTCTGTTCACTGTTTGGAACAAAAATATTTCATTTGCTGCCAAGAGAATTTTGAGAGCTTTATGCCCAAATCCAGGATTTAAAAAAAAAAAGAAAAAAGAAAGAAAAAATATTTATTGAAGGCATTTCTGAATAGCATATGTTTTTAATATCTATACAGAAAAATATCTGTTCTGTGGAGTGCTATGGGTGTATATTGAGATTTGCCAAAGAGATCAACATTTAAAACATATTAATTCATGAGAAGTCTGCCTTTTACTTCAATAGAGTTATATCTTCACATTACTTGTCCCAGTGATCTCTGAAGTTTCTGATTCTTGTATAAACGCTTTTATCATATTTACAAAATTTCATCAGTGTTTGTTTTAATTCAGAATTTTCTTGTATTTGTGCTGTCAAGGGTGGTACTAGACTATTTGAAAATGAATAACTGCAAAACTTTTCCTTGTTACAGTCACACACCTATTCTTCATTGCAATACATGTTGAAAAAGTGAAATCAGATTAAATACACTTTACAAGTCTGAAAGAATGAGATAAGAGTACCCTGATGCACTGTCAGTTTGTGCACAAGTCTTTCAGACTGCAGTTCTCATGAATGTTAATAGGTTACAGCCAAGGATCTCTGGTGAGTTGAAATTGCTGCTTGTTATGTGTTGCGGGGAGTCTAATCCCCCCAACACTCTGCACTTCTCTCTTTCAGAGAATAATATGCTGGCTTTAGGAACATGTACAGGAACATGTATATCTTTTTCTATAGAAGTTCATTGCAATTGCGTAAGATTTACTAGACTGATCAAATAATAGCTCTCTTGAGAAAATAATACATTAACATTTTCCTTTAGAAAATAAAAAAAGCCTTGCTGAAGGACTTTGGAAGGACATTTTCAGCTTGTATGGCAACTCTCTCAAAAATCTTCTGTGATTTGTTGCATGTATGTTTCTTATCCAAATGTGCAATCACGCTGTAATTGAAAACTGGAACATTTATTCTGAGAACATAGCCTACTATTAAAATAGTGAAAAAACCCAAACCAACACTTAATAAAAGCATTAAAATCATTATTCTTTTAATGCTCACATTGAAGAAGTTGTGCAGTGACTGTATACCATCTGTTTCTACACGAGTCAGTCAATTTACTCTGGCACTAAATTAATATACCTGGTCACTAAGGCAACAGTTCTTTGCTTTGTGGCTCAAAAGATACACCTGTGGATGAGAGACTTACAGTCAGTTGTAATTTTGCGCAATTTCCAGTCTAGTTTACCAAGTAAGTACTAGTTTGCCAAGTATAGGTATATGTGTACTGGTATACAGTTAGCAAGTTATGTTTAACAGTCCAATTTTGCTAGTAATCAAAACCATCATAGCTTTTCTTTTTTGTTGGATGAATTTGGAAATTGGGTAATAAATTTGCATGTTGCATGATTTTTGCTTCAGTTTTAAGAAGTGTTTGTTTTGAGGTTTTGAGCATAATGTAGAGCATGGAGTTGGCAGTGCTGACTCTGTGTGCATGCAGCCTGTTTCCTTCCTTTCTCCCAGCAACATAAAAAAGTGCAATTACGTTTTCACGTCTTTATGATGGCTATTAGGATATTAACTGTGTTGACAAAACCTGCTTCTCACCAGATTCCATGATAAAATGCTGGAAAAATTCCTTTTGTGCCTTGATGTGCCTATTGCTGAACCTGCAATGATGGGAGCTGGTTGAGAAAAATAGTAAAACAGCCAACTAGGCATTAGTATTTTGCCTCCATTTCCCCATAGGTCATATGATAGAAAAGTTTGTGTGTTTGTAGTTGTTTAAAAAATGCTTGTAAATAGCTTGGAATTACTTACTTTTTGATTTTATACTTTATTTAGCACTTCCATGATGCAGTTTAAAAAGCAGCTTTCATAAGACATTGCTACATTAGTTTTTTAGTTTATTGTCTGCTTATAAAATAAGAGAAAGAAATTTATAAACAAAATTACTGTTTCTCAGGTAAGATCTTACAGATAATAAGGCAGAATGTTTAACATTTAATACAAATGAATATTTTTATCTGAATAGAAAATAAATCATCCAGCACAATCTTTAAATTATAAGGCTTATTTTCATCACAGCAAAGAAAAACTGATGCAGACCAGGTGTGTAATCTAGTTTTCTGCATGATGTCTTGCCTTTTAGATCAATACAATTTCACTAACTGGTTTAAACTATAATTATAAAGTATTTCAGAAGTATTTCCTTAAATAAAATTGGTAGCCATACAAATTCACTTGAAAATGAATGCTGTTGCATCTTTGTGGTGAGATGAAGAATACTGATGCTGTTCAAATGCCAGCACCTGTAGGCAGCTTGCTTGAATTCCGCAAAACTTTTTTAAGATTTGCTTAAAAAGGAAAAAATAATGCTTGGCTCCTCAAGCACAAGAGATCTGGTGCACTTTAAAAGGTGCAGGAACCATAGGTGTATATGTACAGAAAGAATAATACTGTCCTATCCAAAGTGCTTTCCCGTCTTTCTAATGCAGCAAAGTATTTTCTTCGGTATCTCTGCCCTGAGCAGTTATTTGCTTTCTTGGTGATATTTGGGTTATTTAATGAAACTGCTTGCAACATCTTATCATACATGAACAAGTGGTCATCACTAATATGACCACAGGGATATTGAATAGGAAATGCTAGTGTACAAAATACTATATTAAAAATAAACAATCTAGAGAGATGTTTTGAAACAAGTCAGTCTGATATTCTAGCTCTTTATATCTGGCTATAGAATTTCAGATTAGAAAGCAAGTTGTAACTGGCTTCTGGATGGTGTGTTTTGTGTTGTTACATGTATTTAAATCATGCACGTACTTCCATTGAAAGAAAGCAGTTTGCTGCATGTTGAAATTGGTTTTACTTAAGCAAAAACGAAATAGGACAATTTTATTTCATAATAGGAGATGTGTGAATTGAATTCACTGAAAGGCACGTAGTCAAGTTACTCTAGCTTTGAGTTACCATGTGTCAGCTGAGCATCTGTGTGAGTTCCTAGCCCATGGCATATGTGCAGTCATTTGAATTAACCCTCTTCCACTCTGGACTGAATTAAATCGCATTGCCTTGCTGTGTGGGGAAATTTGGTGTAACTGCTCCAGTTCATGGGGTTTGCATTTCCCTGTGTGTGGTTTGCCTGGAAGGGCCCTATTGTAGGCAGTATTGAGTGTTGTGCTCAGCTGTGAACGTTTCCCTGGGGTTCTGAGCATAAGAGCTAACCTTGCAGAAAACGGCCGTTTGATAAACAATAGCAGCCACAGAAGTGCGAACAGTGCAAAAAGTTCAATGAAGTGTTAATTTCAATGACTTTTTTTGAAAGATGGCCTTATAAGGCAAAAAGTTAGGCATTCAGCTGAAATCCAAACCTCTGAAGAATGCTGTTAGGTGATATAAAAAAAGAGTATAAAAATGATAAAAAACAAAATCCCGCCCTGCCCTTCATGATCAGGGTACGTGTACCTTGTCTCACATGCAAGTAGGTGTAAACATCAGACTAATTACTTTTTAAATGCATTGTACTAGGTTTTAATCTAGCATCTTTAATTAATCAATAAATTATTAAAAATTAACTTTTATTCACTGTTACTTCTAGCAAGTAACAGTAGGAAATTATTTTTCTAATCTATCTTCGGAGATTTATCTGCTTGATTTGTAATGCTTGGTGAAATACCTTTTGTTTGCTTGTTTATTTTTAAGTTTCTCCTTCAAATATGACTTTTGTCACCAGTTTACAATCAAGATACTTAGGTTCAGTTGATCACATGGTTGCTTGCACTGTGAGATCTTGGACAGACTGCTTAACCTTGTCTGTAAGGATACTAATGCATAATTTAAAGGAAAATGTGTGGCATATTTTAATAATGCTTGTAAAATGCTTTGAGATCTTCAGCTAGTAGTGTAACATACTCTACAGTGTACTTAAAAGTATGGTAGCCACTCATAAGTCTTTAAATTGAACTAGTCACTATAGATAAATCCTAGCTAACTTTGCATTCCAATCTACCACAGTTCCCCTTATCTCACAGTCCCAGCTATGCCATTTGTATTCCACCACACGTAACTGCTTTTGTGAAGTGTGGTATTGGAGATACAAGTGGTCTACATTTGTGCCCAAAATAGTTCGCTGTGAGCTTGGCAGCATTGTGGAGATGCTGATAAATGAGCACATAACAAGGAAATTGTGATACAGGAAGATTAGTCTTGTCACCCTTTGCTGGGCTTTCACCATTATTTTGGACAGTAAGCAGAGTCCTTGAAGTCACAACAGAAGGTCACACTCTAAGCTGCTGTCACATCTCTTTAATGAGCTGTATGCAAGTGGTTTCATAAGTGTAAGTGTATTCTTGCTAGCTGGCTGTTCAGTAATCCTATCATGGGTTTTGGTCCAGTCAAACTATTAAGTTGGATAAATGTTTAGTAACAGGGAAATTCAGAAATTGCCATTTGTTATAGAGGAAATATAATGGAACATGTTTGGGTTTTTTTCTATGCTAAGTGAATCCAACTGGTTTCTCAGATCATAAATATATTTTTAACTGTCAGTCTTGCAAAACTGAGCTCCAGCCTGAAATTCAAGCTGTGTGCTGTTTCTTCCCAGAGTTTCAGTAATAATTTTCTGACACCTAGATTTTGCTTTCTGTTACACCTGTGTAACACTGTCATTGTCAGTCTGCCTCTGATAACGTAGCAGAAATGTTACTGAGAATATAACTTGACCAGCAGCACATCTATCTTTATTGCTGTAATAGTGATTATGTCTGAGAAGAAAGTATATGCTTTATTTTCAGAGCCCAGGATGAGTTTTTGGTGTTAGTAGTGAGGAAAGCCTATCTGTTTTTAAACTGAATATGACTATGATATCAATTTGGAGAAGAAAAAAAAAATGCAATGAGAAATTTTGCAGTTACTTATCAACCACAAAAAAAAAATCCTTAAATTGCTGTTTCATGTGAATTTTTTAAAAATGAAGTATTTGAAACAGTTCTTGAACTGATTCTCACTAAAGTCTATATATACTTTCAAAAGCAGTATCTGACCAAGGCTTCTGTGCCAAAGCACAGTAAGCGTGCTGATCTGTATAGAATTTGGGAGAGTTGTACCACTTATAAATAGTGCTATTTGTGGGCAAAATAGCAGTTTTGTTGTCGCAGCTGTATTTTTGTGTCCCCAGATGCTATGTTGCCTAGCAGTATCATTAGAGAATGATCTCAGATGTTCTGTACAAGTGTCCTATGGTACTGATGGGACAGAAGTACTGCATCAAAGATTGTGCATGTCATTGATTACCTGTTTCTTGCTTCTTGTTTTCTACTTATGTATGATAATCATCCTAAGGCAAACTAGGAAAAGATTCCTGACCTATTTTTTCAAATTCTGTAGAACAGTACTAGTGTCAGGGCCATGATACTATTGATAGGCCTTAATGATCCTGACCATTAGGGTCATGGAAAAGGCGATAAATGATTGTCTCTTTGTAAATCAAAAGCGTGCCTCTACTATTTCAACATGTTAAGGTAAATTTTCATAATCAAGTGTGTCATTAGAACATCTTATTATTCTTTATTTCTTAGGTCTCTAAAGTGAGTTGAACATGACTTCCACAAATAAGTGGAAGGATTGAACTCTATTAGATTTCCTAGATGAATAACCACTATTTGAGACTGATATACAGTGCCATAAGAGAGGTAAATTGATTTATATAGTCAAACTGAATTTACTACTTTATGCTTGCATAAAAAAAGGCACTTACTTGTCATGGTGATTAGTGTAGACCTCTGTGGTGATCTTCATATTCTTGAATGTTAGCTATACCATATGATACATGGACAGTGTGAGTGCTGTTGACGTGAAATAATCTTTAGATAAAATTTGGACAGAAACAATTTTAGGAGAAAGGACTATAATCCAATTCTCCCTTTGTCCTTTTTCTGGTGAGCACTGTAATCAAAATTAATTTCCTTTCTTTTTTTTTTTCCCTAGCTTCCTTTCTTTAAATTATTCTTATGTCTGCAAAGTTCAATGGCCACAAAAGAAAAGGTTGAGCATATTGAGCACTCCGAATTTAGCTTGCTGGATAACATTTTCTACTGTGATGCGAGAGATGTAGTCAAACAGAAAATTCCTCTTGGATCTTTTACACTTTAGGTTAATTCTGTAACTTTTCACTATCATGGAAATACTTACTTAACTTCTATCCTGGACCACGAAGGCCTATAAACTGTGTATGTTCAGTATGCTCTGATAGCATCTGTATTGCTTCTGGAAACTGAAATCAGGTCTGGAAGTATTATAGTTTCATTATGTTACTACATGACATGAACTGAAGATGTGTTGCAGGCACGCCCAATACTACTGCTTTGCTCCTAAAGGACTGATATACTATCCAGTTTTCTTCCATTTGTATATACCCCAGGTTCCCATTTTTTGAGTAATGAATAACTGACTGTACTATACACTGAGAATAAGTTAGAGAATTGACGCCACCTTATTTTCGAGTCCTTTTTCGATTTCGTACCCATTTTGACTTACCAATGCCCTTAGTGCCAGGGCTATGTACTGTGCAGGGAAGCTGCAGACACTTAGTGTCTTTGAGAACTCCACTGCTTGCAAAATGTTGAAGTTGGCTTCTGACCCCAAAAGCTTTTGGTGTGGGCAAGTGTTGAGAGAGAAAAAGAGAACAGATGGAAACTGACAGACATCCCACTGCTGTCTCATTTCCTTGGGAAACCAGGCTAAAAATAAGTTGAAAATTTGGGGACTGATGCTTCATTGTGAGTGTCCAAACCCCTTTTGCTATAAACAGCTGTAATGTTTTTTTTCCACACCTTAGATGGAGTGATCTGTAAATATGCTTCTGAAATTATTTTCCTACCTGGACGTTAAAAATAGAATTTAAAACTCACTGTAGTTCCATTGCTATGTCAGGAATTGGAGAAGATATTAATTGAAGTGCTATGACCCGAGTTAAGCAGGGCATCATATTTAGGTGATCAGACAAGCTGCTTCTAGCTTTAAAACCTAGAGTTATTGGAAAGTTGCATGCAACTTATTTAGGGTGAAAATAAATAGCCATGTTTTTATTTTTCTAGTCTTTGGAAACTAGGTGAGAAAATTAGAAATTACAGGAAAATATGTGGCATACAAGTGAGAATAATAATGATTTTTTTCAGTGGTTTGCCTAAGGGCTTTTAATACCAAAATAGTAACAAGACTCAAAGTACAAAGAAGGTTTATTTAATATTCCTTTAGGGAACTGTCCTGAAGAATATGTAACAATCTGCTTCAGACAAGCAAATGTGAACCCAAAGACATTTTCTAAATACCACATTCTTCCAAGCATTCGCATATAATTGCGTGACTGCCAGTGACAATCGCATTCAATTGTTAAAGGAAATAATTCTGGCTGCATCTTTGAACAGATGGGTAAAAATGGGGTGAGTATTAAGGCCAGAATAAATTGGCTGGCTTTGAAGAGGTCAGCAGATTACAATAATCTTCACTAGCCAACACAGACCATTAGACATTTGGAACTATACCCAATAGATTTTTTTTTCTTTTTTTTTTTTTAAAAAAAATCTAATCTTTTAGAGTATTCCGCTAGCTTGTAGATGCTATACTCAAGCTGATGACATCTGTATTGGACATGAGATTTTCCTGTTTTGAAGACATGCATTTAGGGATCATTGTTTCTAGCATAGACAAGTAATTGTTCAAAGGATGCAGCATTTTAAAAAGTGAAATCTGAAACTGAAGAAAAAAGAATGGAAGTTTTCTGTATGGTTTTTTATGGAATTTGTAGAATTAGTCATGCTTGACACTCTTTTATGCAGAATGTAAGTAATGTTTAGCAGCTGTACTGGAAAGATAATCTACCTGAAGTGTTTCATGAAACTTTGGTTTGTTACTGTTCATTACAAATATTATTTAGTACTAATTTTTTTCTGTTTGACTAAATGTTGTGCTGTCTCCAGTCTATAACGCAAGAAGCTAGACTGCATCTTTGAAGTTCCTGTGGGGTTTAGGCTGTTACCATTAACAGCCTAGAATTCTAATTCTAATTAAATTCTAATTCTAGAATTTAAAGTAGAAAATATTAGAAAAAACATTGTGTCATACTCTTCCTGCATCTATTTGCTGTCATTCTTTTAAAAATTAAAGATACTTATATTTAAAAAAATATTCATTTTTACTTATATTCTTTCTATTAATTTCTAAAGGAAAGTATAATCCTGCAACGATTCCGTGTCTGTAACTTTCCACACTGATACTACAAACAATCTTAGACCCTTAGGAGTCTGCCTACATTAAGGATAATGAAGTCAAATTTAGGTTTGACAATTTGTGGAAGGAACCTTGGGGTTTCATATGCATATATTCTGCATACAGTATCCACACCGTACGAAGCCCACACTTTTTATGTCACTGCATGTTTATTCTGTCACGAGCTCTGAGAACAAGGCAGCTAACTGATGCCACATACAGAAGGGCTGTAATCCAGGAGTGTAATCACTGTGGGGGAACAGTGCAGTTTGAGCACAAATGAAGTATAGGAGCAGGACATATGTATTTTGACATGAACCCTGACTTAATTGTGTAATGCCATGAGCTGTGTATGTACCTCATTTTATCTTTCCTGCTGTCCTTTATTTGATTTCCAGATATATCTGTTAGAAATATGGGTGATAGGGATTTTGTTATGCTCCAATGTATTTCAGTAGCTTCCAACCAACTATTTTTTTTATTCCATGCAGGTGCTAGCCAGATTCATTAATTTTCCTCTTCCTCGTCAAATGTTCCCATTTTCATGTTTTGCTTGTCTATACCTGGTATATCACCTCACAGAGTGATCAGATCAGACATTCAGTAATACTTGTGTTGCAAATATACAAATAAATGCTGTCAGACTGTGTATGTATGTTCTTGCAAACTTCATAAAAAATACAGCCAAAGGGATTGTCCATCTGTTACCAATGTAATGCAGTTAATGATCTGTGTGCTTTTTAGCTCTGAAGTAACTCTTAGAAATTCATTTAAACATTTTTCTCCACTGAATTTGATTTTAATATTTCTTGTCATTAAAAAACTTAAGGAAATACATTTTTAACTTATCAAAAAGACAGCAGGCAAAAGCATTTGATTATTCGAGACCTAAAAATGATGGCAGATTAGAGCACTGGAGGTGGATCTGTTTCACTGGCTTGCCTTCCTTTTGTTAATCAATATAATGAGTGTTTCCAAGCTATATTCTAATTTGTATTTATATGCATTAAATGTATGATATATGAGCAGTGCTTTTCTTAGTTGACAGTGTCTTTCAATTCATTTTTATTTATTTGCCTAGCAGTAGAGCATTAATATGTATTAGCTTATTTTCTCATATAGTAAGAATGATTTTGGTTTTTTTTTAAGGTTTTTTGAATGATTCAGTTACTAAATGCATTGTGGCTCTACGCTTGACTGTGATAGTGAAAATCAGTACCTGCATGCCTGTGGGAAGCCATTCAGATAACTTCCAGTGTTCGGGGAAAGGAAAATGTATCACCAAACCAGATGAGGTAAGCGGAATTTATCAAGACCTTCCTGGAATGTGGAATTTCCATGATCGTATAAACACAGGGTAAATTGTACTTGGTCTTCTTCTGAGTGTGTCCATGCCTTACTGCTGTGTAACAGACTTCTAAAGCTCACACATGTTACTAAATAATAATATATTTATTTGCTATTCCTAAAAATCAAGCACTTAAGAAAATAACTGACATGAGATGCAAAGTTTCATACCCTGCCCTGGCAATAAAAACAATTATTCAAATCAGGTACAGGTAATGTGTACTGCACCTTACTGTCACTACACAATATTATTATTTTATGAGATGAGGAGCACATGGTGGGCACTTGGGATTCCCAGTCTCCTTACCAGTGTGTTCCAGTTTGTAAGTCTTCAATCTTCATTTGGTTTTAGGTCTGATTTAATCTAGTACTTATTTCTCCACATCTCAGTAATTGCTTACTCAGAAACCACTGATCAGTGCAGTGGAATTGCCTGAGCATAATTATGGGAAGAAACAGAATGGAGTGATTTGGTAAAGTTTGGAAGCTTTCTTGTATGACTTTCTCATTTACGTAATACTACTTTGAGAGATTACAACAGTAATAGCAATTCCATTGACCTCTGTGATTTTTTTTGTGTGGTCTAGTAACATGAAAAAATAAGAAATGTATCAAATTTGCAGTCTATATACTGCTTTTAAAAACCAGACTGGCCTTGTGTGAATGAGATCCTGTATTCTCTGTTACCTTCTATATGTGTTGATTTTATTTCATGGATTAAAAGTAATTTACAGCACAAATATGCACAGTTAATCTTTGGTTTTATTAATATTCATTTGGGAGATAAAAGCAATAGTAACTGTTGAGTAAATATTAACAGCTGTGAGCCTGCTGTGAGCACAGAAAACTTGGCATATTTGCGAAATTCACTGTTAGTTCATCTGCCACCATTTTCTGATTTAAATTCTCAATAAATATGTTTGATAGAAAAATGACATTTTGAATTGTAATAACAATAATTAAATTGCTACAGTAATCTATATATGCATGATAGTTCTAACATGGGAAATAATTAAGTATCTATTTTTAAAATTTAATTTTTTGAGAAAGAAATGCTTGACGTAACGTGTGAACACAATTATTGCAAATTATGTTTAGAAGTGCTCTTGTGCCATAGCAGCTGGCTGGTATCCAAATAAATTATTCATTCAGATACTGCGTCCTGTTTCATAGTCCAGTTTAGTTTTTCTACTTTACTATATTAAACATTATTATTTTATACATTCAGCATCTTGAATTTGATTTATGCAAATAATATGATCAAATTTATTGTATATAACACTGTATCAGAATGTCTTCTTTTTCTGTTTTTTGTCAAGTTGAACCTTAAAGTTTGATAAATAGTCTTATTTTCTACTTTTTCATGTTGTTTGTCCATCATTATGACTAATTTCTTTCTCTTATTGCATGTCGTGTCACAAAATAAAAATTACTGCCTGTGTCTATGCAGAAGCATTAATGCTTTTCTGTATTAAAGAAAATGCATATATTATCCATGTTTTGTAAATCTTTGAGACATGTCAAGTAAATTAAAAAAAATTTAAAAAGAAAGAAAAATTGTCTTCATGGCAAGAAAGAGGAGCTATTATGTCCCTCAAAAAAAAAGAGAAATCGGTACCTGTACGTCTGTACCTGTAATCTTGACATTGAAAACAAGAACTGTTAGTGATAAATGACCTCCCCCTCATGCACACGTAGTGTGTTGCTTTCTCTGGAAAATAAATTGAAAATTTTAGGATTGTTCATAGCTTTCCACCTATTTTTTGAATCTAAGACTAGCAGCAGGAAAATTTGTGAAGGTAGTGTTTTTGATGTAACATTCAGTAGGCTGTAGTTGACTGGCACCCCTGTGGCTGAAGCTGTGGGACATAGGAATTGTGTTGAAGTCTGTTTCTGAAGAGACATCTATCAATTCATGGTAGTCAAAGAACTGGAATTAGCCGAATTCTCAGTATCTGTTATCTTCAAGAGAAATCTTAACTTCAGAAATGTAATTGCTTTTATTTTCACTGTCACAAACTGCTCCTGAATTTTCTAGAACTTGGACAAATAAGGAATGTCCCCAGCGATCCTCTCCAGTGCTGTCAAACCTATGCCAGGTACCTTGCTGGGCTGGGGTAACTACTAAAACCTCAGATACGGTATTTCCAAATGTAGCTAATTTGTGTCCGTCTTCCTACTCCAGGGAGGATAAAGCTGTCGTGTTATCTGTTCATCCATAGTGTTTTTGAAAAATCTATCAGTTTTCCTTGCTTCTTAGCCTATTAGTTGCGTAATGGAACTTCAGCAAGCAAACTGATTCAGGCCTGGCATAAGCAGATAGGTTAAAACTAGAAGGTGCATATTTCATTAAGCACAATGGTTTTGCCATTGTTTAAAATGATGGTGTGATATGTCCTAAAATGTCATGGTGATTTCCCGAACGATGGAGCAAACAACTGCCAAAATTACATGCTTGAAGTCTACCAACCATTGTGGTGGTTTCCTACAAGATGTATCTTCTGCACTTCTTTTTGTGGAACTGAAACT
The DNA here is from genome assembly GCA_028020825.1 of Podargus strigoides. Classification (NCBI taxonomy): domain Eukaryota; kingdom Metazoa; phylum Chordata; class Aves; order Caprimulgiformes; family Podargidae; genus Podargus; species Podargus strigoides. Next base: position 16,378,374 of record CM051628.1, read on the forward strand.
TTTGTTTCCTTTAGGTTTACACCATGCCCTTTGCGATTTGGTGTTTTAATCTATAATTCATTCTGCTTTGCACAATCTAGTCTTGCAGAATGCAAAACAACTTCTTGGAAGAATGCATAAAAGGCCCAATACCGTGAATAAGCCAAGAGCTCTGCCATTGCTTCCCGTGCCAAGATGATTAATGATTGTCTTTGTGTTATTATGGACTTCATAGTTTTATTCCAAATCTAGCTTCATGTAAAAGAATGTAGTAATGCATCTGCTTAATGGGAAAGTTAAACATAATTAACAATCTGCAGTGATATAAGAACAGTGGCATACTGTTGTCCCTGGAGTGCATAAAACTATAAACAAAATAATTCTGGTCTAACCTGGAAGTCTTGACCAGTTTTTACTTGTCCTTACTAGTACATAACTTAGCTTTGGCTCAGCTAGATGCTTTTTATAGAGTGTGGGAATGAAATGGAAGGCTTTTAACGGCAGAGTTTCCTTTTCCATTATTGTTGCTTTTGAAAGGAACATAAAATTCACCACTTTGAACAAAGTTCTGTGAAATGAGGTGGTGCTGAATCAGTGATGCCTTTTCCTTCCTTTGAATGAACTTTGTACCTCTGCTTTGCTGCCATGCTTGCCGTTCTTCCACAATGGAAGTGGGAATTGACACCATCACAATATAAATACCACTTTCACATTTATATACTCAGTTTTACACCAGAATAAGTTGTCCTCAAACCAGTTAGCTGTGAATGCAAGAGAAAAATCTTGGTATTAACCCAAAGAGAGAGATTTGTTTGGTGTGAATTTCTGATTCTGTGTAGGATTTTAAAGTGGACTTTGGCCATCCATTGTTTTTGAGAGCCACAATTTTGCTTATGTATGGGGATAAATTGGTTTCTTTCACTGGTTGCTCTGTTCCATAGCTTCATCTCTCCCATGTAAAATATGGAAGAGCTGTGTAAATATGAAATTTTATTGCTAGAATTGGAACCCTTGAGATTTACACAAAAATAACTGGCCTCTGACGGCACTGAGAAATAATGTATTGAACTGAATAGAGATGGATTTTGTCTTTTATATGGTCTAGAAGCTTTGGGGTAGATCCACTTGATTATATTTGTAGAATGGCTAATTATAAATAAAGCCTCATGTATACCTAAAGGCATGCTCTCCTGCATATAGACTTAGTTACCAAATTACAATATACTCCTAAATATAAAATATGTAATTATCATACAGCAATATTTTTCTCAAATATTGTAACAACTCACTGTGAGTTCTAATAAATACTGAAAGTCTTTCTCAGCAAGAGAAAGAGTAGACATTTTTTTTTTCTGGTCATCTTAACAGCTTCTTTACTATAGTTTAAAAAAAAAAATAATGAAAAAGGTGAGCTTTTATGGTCTTGTCTGAAATTTAGAATTTGATAAGCACGTTACTACTCTGCTTACTTAAAACAGGAAAAAAAGTACTATATTCCAACTATATTTATAATATGATACTTACAGGATGGATAATAGCAAATTATTATATAGTATTTATTTTATTGCCATCTAAAATGATATATGATAGATTTGCACGCCCATAATCAAGTAAAATACGCATGTGAACTGCCTATTGATAGCAGATAATTTTGGAATTTAACTTAGTGACTTTAATACTAGCATTATGGCAGTGTGTGGCTGCTGCTTGACTTAGTTTTCCTCAAATACACTAGTACATGTCATCTATTCAGTGAAAAAAAAAAAAAAAAAAGTACTCTTTGGGAAAAGTGAAGATGACATGTCTTTTAAAAATGATGGCACCCAATCTTCTCTACAGAATAACTTGTCTGCATTTCAGAACTGTTATCGGTCATTAGACATTTCAGTTTGAAGTGTTACAATGCTTTTCTTTTGCTGCTTTCAAAACCTCTTTTGTTAACCACACTTTATGGTAAATTAACCCCTGTATCATACTCTTAGAGAGATATCAATATTATCTGAGCTTTTCTTAACTTTGTTTCATTAATATTGTTGAGGCAATGACTGATTCTTGCATTGTTTAAATATATTAATACTTACATTACAATAATCAGCTTCTATTGCTTTGAAATGAGATTTTTGTGCAGGCAGAGCCATGCTGTTTGTGTCTTTGTGGACAGTACAGACATTCTCTTCCTCTCCAATGAATGGTTTGGGTAATGTTGTACTTTGAATCTTACTCTCAGATCTAAACCAACCATGAACCTGAGCTTACCTAACAAACATGGTACCTCTCTGTTCTGACAGAGTTAACTTTTGTGGGATGTTATACTTCTTGGATCTCTTGCTTAGGGTTGTCTTCAGTGTCAGAGAGATGTAGATAAGCCTGTTCTCATTTCACAAGCATACAAAAAGGCTAGAAATACATTTAAACGAGATCAAGACTCTGATCTCTTTAAATGGTACAGAATCTAGGTACAGGGCCTATATCTTTCCACATGTTCTACTCACGTCAATTTTAAGAAAAAATGCCATTTTTTCTCATAGTATGTTATCTGTGTTCATCCAGAACAGGTGAGTTACTGAGAAATGCAGCAACCTTGATTTTTGTGTTAAGTCTAAACTCAACATTCCATTCCAGGAACAATAACAAACACTTTAAGTCAATAACATAATTTAGTATCAATCAGAGTTAGAACAGCTGTGAAAGATGCTGCAGGCAACACGTTTATGTACGTTATTTACCTAGGTCCTGATCCTATATATGCACAATGGTACTGCGTGACTCCGATGATACAAGATGTTGAGGACAACACTAATTTTGAACCACTGATTGCTGTGGTCTTTAGGGACCAAAGTGATCCCTGTGCTGATGTGTTTTCCACCAATGCTGTATGGAAATGTGGAAAACACTGTATTTAGTTAATTGTTTAGCCCTTAAATAAAAGTGATTATTTGTTTCACTCTGCTAGCCACTTTCCTGTGTAGCTTATATGAATTATCTTCAAAGTAAGTTACTGCACTACGTGATTATAATAATTTTGACTGTGTTTTGCTTGCCTGTCTCTCCTTTCTGTTGAACTACAGCCTTGTTTGGAAACCTGTCATTGCTAATGTGTGAGATATTCATAGCTTTTTTGTGGAGAGGCTTGGGTAAATACCAGAACATGTATAGAGCATACACTAGGCAGGGACTTCTGACACTCAACATTTTGAGTTTTGGAGATGTGTAGTATTAATCCTTGTTTAAACTCTTCCACTGTAATTATTTGTATGGCAGAATGAAATCTGGGTTTTACTGACTAAAGTTTTTTATTTGTATGAAGATGATGGTTTTCTTTTCTACTTAGGTCACAGCTGTTTATTCATATGAAGCAAATGCAAGTAAAAATAGAAGATAAAATACTAACCCCATCTCTTTGTTTTTAGTTCCACGCACATTGTGTACTTTGCATTACAATGCTTGTGCATGGGACAGCTGTGTTCCAGCCCTATGATCTGGCTTTGAAATGTATGAGAGTGACTGATGTTGCCATCTAGTGTTTAATGAACAAAGAAAGTAAGATATTTAATCTAAATATATACTACAGATGAAAGAGCATTGCTTACTTCCGTTCTTTGAGACTTCCTTGGCAATCTTAGTGACCTAAAGATTTTTAAAATCTAATTTCAATTATTTTATTACTAACAAAAATGTGTCATATCATGCTTACTATAGGTATTTAAAATCTTTAACAGATGTAGTGCTCTTGATCTTTTATTAGGCATCAGGGTTTGGAAAAATTAACAAATACATTCAGAAGATGACTTATTTTAGCAGAACTGAAGAGGTGTGTCACTGAAGTACCACTGAAGGAAGCACTCTGGGACCCCAGCCCTGCCCTTCCCATAAAGAGTGCATCTTTGTAGTAGGATTTTGTTGTGGTAAATCTGCATATCACTTATTCTGACAGTTTTTCCAGTCTATAAATGTAATTTCTGGAATGGAAGAAAAAATTTATAGTGATTTGGGTATTATGGATCTGATCCCAGCCTCCTCATCTAGATGAAATTACCTGACATCATTAAAAAGTTTAGCTGGAGAATTTAGTGCAGGTCTAGTATTTCGAAGAGTAACTTTGTGCAGTTGATGTATTTATAGCAACTATGTTTTTACAAACAGGAAAACAACACAAACATCTTCGTTCAGTACAGTATTCAATGAAAATACAATCTTTGAAAAATTTATTGTGAAGTACTTATCCTGTTTGTTTTCAGGCAACTTTTTTCTGTGACTGCGAGGATGAGTATCAGGGTTCCCTGTGTGAAGAGTTTGATGCTTGTCACAGCCAGCCTTGTCAGAACAACGCAACCTGCATCGATGTCGCACAGAAACACGACGGGAACAATTTCACCTGCAGCTGCCTGGCTGGTAGGTTTTGTATTATGCTTTGAATAATACATTTAATATTCGGTGCATATTTTTTTACAGAGCAGTGAACTGTATGACTTCAGATACTAGGAAAGAAGGAAAATACAACAACATAAGGGCAGTTTTTAAAAGGCTATGGAAGATTGTTCCACATGCAAGTTTCAGAAACATTTGTATGTGAATAGGATGTTGATTCCTAAATCTTGATAGAAGTAAATGTTACGAAGATAAGTATCAGCACAAAATGAATAGGTGTAATGATTCTTAGAGTGCATCTCACCACAAACCTGCTTTTTCCCCCCTATGGTGATTGTTCAGCACCTCTTAATTTGTAGCACTTGCAACGTATTTGGTATGAAATTCCTGAATCATATTGTCTTTCAGATGAACCAAAGATGCCTTATAGATAATAATAAGATGGGAGATACTTACTATTGTAAAGCTGACAGAAAATATTATCTCTGGGTTTTTCCACAAGCTATAAAGACAAGCACAGGAAGTCAGATTCTTGTAGCAAGTTTCAGAGGCACACAATCATTTCTGCCTTTCTGTGCCAATATTCTTTTGGATATGAGTTGAATTCCAGGGTAATTTTTAGCTTTCACGAACTTGGTAACAGTTTGAAGATGGAAAAATGTTTAACTGAGTTAAGCATATTCAATACTGTGTAATGTTTCATAAAAATAAGAACTTGAAAAATATGAAGCCTATAGATGAAAGTAATCAGTTGATGTAGTCTTCTATAATAGTTCATTGCTGTTTTTGTAAATTGTATGTTAAATTTAGAACAGGTAGAATTGCAGAGAATCACTAATTATCCAGAGTGAGGCTAACATTCCTTCAAGTGCCTCTAGCTGGTCCAGAGGAGCTAATACATGAGAGCACAGTTCTGGTTTTCAACCTCATTATTTTTTTCCAGTTTAGGTGCTTTATGGACATAAAGCCAGACACAACATACAACAGAGTTTATTTTTCCAGGTTTTTATTGCAGAAAATAGGATTACAATTTAGCTCTCCATAGCATATGAAAGCAGTAAGGTGCACAGAGAGGGAAAGTCTTTATTGATCCTGTTCTAAAGTAGTGCTCTAGCAACTCCAAATATAACAATCTATGTTGAGAGCTGTTTTATGGTGTCATCAATAGATTTGAACAGGTGTAGGTGGTATCCTGCTCAAAAGACTTAGAAATGTTAGTTTTGATTGCATTAAAATAATTATTTAAGCAAAAGATTTTGGGGTTTTTAAAATTTTTTTAAAAGAAAAAAATTTCTAATTTTTTAGGGTTTTTTTATCCTTTGTCTCCCCTGCATAAGCATAATCCTAGTCCAGACATGTTCACTATCTCACCTTGGGGTCTTTGTTTTAGATACCTGTTCATAGCAGTGTACTAGCAGAGTCACCTCATCATTATTGGTCTTCAGCACCAGCCATTGTGTTAAACGTGCTTGTTATGGAAGATATTTACAATCTTTCGTAGGGTTCCTTTAAAAGAAATAAAATGCCTCTGTGTGCAGTGTGTAGTTTCTTAGTCAGTCATGCATCCAAGATAGTTTCTTGGAGCTAAATAAATATTAGAAAGGGGAATGTGTGGTATTAAGGAATTTGTTTGGAGTGTTAATATTTAGATTGTATTCTGTAAGTTTGTTCATGTTCTGGGGATGTGTTATAGACATTAGACATATGGAACAAAGCAAACTTACAGTCAAATAGTACAGTACACACAATCTGTAGCTCGTGAACTTATAGGAGCTTATTTGGAAGAGTTTGCAACTGTGCTGAGCAGCTCTTCACAGCTCCCACTTAAAATAAACACTCTTTTTTTGAAGCCCAGAAGTAGGAGCAAATGACAGACATTCAGCATATGCACAAACAATTCATAATGTCAAGTCTTGTTTAAAGTCTTCCTAAAGACTTGAGATTCAAGATTGCTTCTTTCTCTTTGAAAAACATTCAAAAATGGTACCTTCTCATAGGTGCTGATGACCCAGCACCAACCTCCATTATACTAGTGCTACCAGAGTATTGCTGCTGGTAAAATATAATTGATATAATCTCTAGATTTCCACTACTTATTTATGCTTCTCTAGTGAAGTATAAGTTCTAACTAAAAATCTCATTTTATAAGAAATTAAAAGACTGTCCTGGATTCTATTTCTTACTTTGGTTAATTTTATTCAAGAAAACTAGTGGTACTGTTTGAATGACCTAGTATATGTATAGTGATAAAACCTCAGTTTTGCTATATTTTCTGAATGTTATGTGCTGTTTTGTAGGTTACACTGGAGAGCTCTGCCAGTCAGAGATTGATCATTGCATCCAGCAGCCATGCCAAAATGGAGGTACCTGCTCATCCAACATCAGTGGATTCAGTTGTCAGTGCCCAGAAGGTAAACAACAAAGACCTGTCCAGTGCTCATACAAATTGGCGTTTTGCAGGGTGTACTTAGTCTAAGTTTTTAATTATATTTATATATGCATTTAAGTATATTTAAAATTGTGCCTTAGGCCATAATTGTAAGCAGACAAAAAACCCCCAAACAACCAGATGAGAAATCTTATGTATAATCAGCAGTAGTATAGCAAGTCTGGTAGGAGTTTAGTGATTCGGTGTACATGTGGCTCAGAAATCTCTCACTCTCTGGCACCTCTACAGCAGAAATCAAGCTCCAGCACTGTGAGAAAGGTGAATCTGAGGAGGCTTAGGGCATGTTCAGATTTTTGTGTTGTCCAGGAAATATGTGAGAAAAGATGCCTCCCTTGTAGTATTTGCATATTTGTCCACATGCGCCAGTTGGCTGAAATGTGTGTAAGAGCAATAATTCAAAACTCAAGGAATGATTTCAATCCCCCAAAGTTTTAATTTATTCTCCTTTCTATTTGCACTTACTCCTTACTCTACACGAAAGCCTCGCAGTGATTCTCATTGGTAAACACTGGAAATGTAACTATGTGAAATGAGGACACCACAATGCCAAAGTGTGTGTTTTCATAACAGTTTGCTGGCTGGAATAAATTGCTCATAAAAAAATTATCAGGAGTGAAAGCTCTCAATTGTGAAGCCTTCTATTAGTTATTTATAATTCAGATTAGAACCTTGAGCTAATTATACTTTTGTTCTTACTTGATCTGTGGATGTTGTTTTTATTCTGCGAGCACCTTAACCTTGCTCTGAGGGTACAAGTCTTCGATAACTGCTCCAGTAATATACCCTTGCTTAATAATGAAGATAATTTGTAATTTCTTTAGACTGACTCCTTGCTTTTCTAAAGTGTTATGCTTTAACGAGTGACCCACTTAACAGCAGTGTTGAAACACTGACATTTTGACAGCAGTGCAGATCTCGCATTTGGAAGACTTTTGAAAATTGTTTGCCTTATAAGTGGTAGCAAAATTCAGTGAGAAAATTATATGTCAGACTTGGTCAATATTTTACTTGCATTTTTCTTAGGACAACTGTTCAAGGATCTTCAAGGATGCTTTGCAAGAATGTATCTTTCTGACAGTAAATGCTTGGAAAAATAGCTACTGGGATATTTGTTTCTGTGTGAGGCATAACTTAATTGCTTGCTCCTGATGACCTATTAATGAATATGATGACCATGTCTTAACTTTTCTCCTATCACCATTTGAGACGCTGGCCATGGGACAGGGTTACTGGTGGGTGGATGTCCCTTGATGGCCACATCAGCTGTCCTCTGCTGTGGGGCTGTGGCTGGGATGCAGTGCTTGTAGCATAGCTCTTCAGCGCCCTATGAGAAGCATTCATGCCTTGGTTGCTGTGCAGGGTTGTGGCTGCTCTCCTGCTATCTGCAATTAGCCTGTAAAGGGGATGGGGCAGGCTGCCAGCTCCACCTGGCACACAGACCCTGGCACACAGGCCCTGGCACAGCCGCAGGCGGCAGTGCTGCTCTGGCAAGTACTCCAGCTGGCTCTGCCAAGGGCCCCACGCCATTCCCATTCCCCTGTGCCCTGTGGGAGACCTGGAGCACAGGAGAGGAAAACCTTCCCTTCATCTCCCTCCAGAGCTGTTCTCCCCAAAGGCAGTGATGGAGAGGTTATCTGATGTGCCTCTGTGATGTGGAGCATTCTTACCCATAGCAGCTTTTCTGCTGCAGGAGAGCAGAGTTACTTGTGCTTCTCTTTTCTCCATTTTACTGGTGTTTGCCTTTCTCTCTGTTCTGCCACTTGGTCCTACAGACTTGTTACCTGCTTTGTTTCTTGGGTATTTATCTTCTGCTCCTTCCTTTGCCACTGATCCGTATTTGGGTTTGACAAGTTTCCAACTGTTTCTGTTGTATTGCTCTGCTTTAAGTAGGCACATTTTGGCACTGTCATTCTTCTGCCTTAGTATTTAGGCTGTATGCTTTGCTCTTTTTTTCCCTCTAGGCACGTTGGTACTATTTTTCTCATTATTTTGGCATTTTTCTTTGTTGGTAATTCTGTTCTTGTTATGTGTTACAAACCTGTGCTCCTTTTCTGCTTGGGGTTGTGAGGTTTTCTGTGGTTTCTGGATTTTCCTTAAAGATGATTTTTGACTCTTCCAGAGGAAAGAAAAAAAAAAAAAAAAAAAGACTTAGCAACTTCAAGCAGTACCTTTCTGCTCATAGACTTTGTTGATAGGCAAACATGCTTTTTGAGTCACCTATCTGAAACTTTCTGTGCAGAGTTACCAGTTCCAGTCTCCCACTATCATTTCTGTGTTTCCAAGAGCAGCCGTGTTATAGATAGAATTGGGGAAGAGCTGTTATTCTGATGGCTTATTTATATGTCTAACTTGCTCACATTATAAATGTTTTCAACAAGCACTGGGGCAACAGAAGAAAAAAAAAAAAGACTGAAATACATTTACAACTTTTGTTAAAATCAATTTTTGTACATTGACCTGTATTATTTTCAACACAGAAAATGTCTTTGGAGGGGATAGAAAGTTTCAGGAATCACTGGCTGGACTGCCCAGGATTATTTCCCCTAGAAAGAATAGTGTTGTATGTACCATGTCTGATTCTCAGTCCCTTGGACATGACAATCATTCTTAGGTTTGCAGGAACAAATACCATCTTGTGTGCATGGTTGCTGCTCTTCAGTGAGTCTGTGATAACTCAACAGCAGCCCAAAGGTTCTCTCTGACTCTCTAATAATTACTGTTGTTTCAAACAGTGAATGCTTCCCATGAAGTTATGCAGCTGTGCTTCCTACTCATGTTCTTGCCGTAAAGAGTGGGGAGAGTTGATGCAGAAGTGACACAGTCTGTCTACAAGTGCCAGTGCTATTGCTCTGGAGTAGCCAAATGGGCATATTAGGTAATAAGGTGTTGCTTCTTCATTTTTTTTCTGGAAGATCTACTAGTGCCAATGAACTTAGGAGTTCAGATATTTTGTGGAGGGAAAGGAAAGGTTGGTTTAACAAAATATATCGTCTATATAACAAAATATGTTATCTAAATTTACTAATGACTGCCTTTCTCATGATTTTTCTTTCTTCTTTTAGGTATTATCCTCTCATAGAGGCATATTTTGAGAGCTTTTGTTTCTGATTTGAAGAGATTTGGTTATTTTTATAAATACAAGAAAGGACAGTTAATTGAAAATTGCAGATGTAGTAACTTGCAGATTTGCTATTTTTAGCATGTCCTCAAATTTTCCATTTAAAAAAAGCCTGCCAAGAACCCATGTTAGGTTTCTGATTTAAGTGAGGTCTCTCGTTCTGCTGCTGTTCTCCTGCTGTGCTTAATAGTAATTGCTTGTTGAGAAGAGGCTTTTCTCTCTGTAGTGCTAATTCAGCACAGTGAGGCAAAGGTAGCCAAGGAGCTGAGATATGCATAAAAACTAAAAGACTGGAGATATGATGTGGCTAAGCAGCAATGGATAAGAGAAGATGGAAAGTATCACAAAGGAAAAAGAAAAAGATGGCAGAAAAAGGGATGAGATGGAGACAATGAGGAATGATCTCGAGACTCTGCATTCCTTTTAGAAATGAGATCTGTGGTTCATGAAAGAAACGTGATAATTTAGAGAAGGTGAGATCTGAGGCACTGAAAAAGCAGCCTGGATCAGATACGAACATTTAATGACTGTTCTTTAGAAAATTTTTCTGTCTTAAGAGTCCTTTAGTAAAGAATTTTTTTTTATGCTTGCAGATTCCATTTTCTGTGTGATGCATTGTACATTTTAATGTCCAAAATATGTCAGAAAATAAATGACTGTCTGAGGTTGTTGAGGCACGTGTAGTAAAGAGGAAATAGGATTTTATACTCAAATTTATAGAGAGGAAGCTTAAGCAATGCTAAAGACTGAATAATTTGTTCAAAATTTTGACTCTTATTGTGAAGAGGATGTTTGGGATGTTGAACAGGTAGGGATCTTTGATCGTCTTCTTTAAAGTTTCATGATATAAACATACATTTAGCAAATATTACCTTCAAATATCACACATTCTATACATAGTAAACATTTGTCAACCTGAACATGGATATTTGAAATTTGTATTCAGAATTATTCCATAAATACCCATATGACTCTTAAATATCTCCTCTGATTTTCTTCCGCTTATTGTAATGTATAACATACTAAAGTGTTGACAGTAATATTATTTCATTTTATTTGAGGTGGTTGGGGTACTGCTTCAGTTTATGATTTGATTACTTCATTTTCTTTACGTCACTGAGAAGTTCTGTAAACTTCAAAACTACTCTCAAGTGGGATTCAATATACAAACAATAATTAGAAACATGAAAAAAGCTGGTTGTAGAAAGCAAAAGTAATTACAATAAATGTTTCAGCAATGGAGAAACTTAGTTATCCACTTATCCTTACCTATGCAGTTATTTAATTAAATTCATTTGTCAGAAGTTTTAAAAAACAATGTATATGGAAATTGTTTGATCATGTGGTGAAGAAATACAAGTCTCACTAATCTGTTCCTTATGCATGTAAATTTTGTAAAGTTGGTAGAATGAAAGACTTGGTATTTGTGTGTATATATATATATATTACATATTTTAAACATTTGGAGAGCCTTTGTTAATTTTGCTCCTAAGATAACTTTAAAATAAATTAGAAGTGGAATGTGGTTCTGAACAAAGCCAGATAATAGTGAGCAAAGCGCAGATCAGTTATTATAACACAGAAATAAACTTCTGTTGCAAGATGTTTCTGAAGTTCTGTTACGTGCAATTTTAATGTCTTGATAATGTGTCCAGCTGAACTGCATTCAGAGTTGTAGGAAAACATTAATCTTTGATAAAAATAGCAAGCATTCAGCTGGCTAACAGCATGAAACTGGCTTGGATTCTTGGAATTCTGTTACTCTGCTATTTGTGCAGAGGTCATCTGCTCAGACAGAAGTGGCAGAAATCTTTACATTCTGATTTAATATATTTTTGAAAAATACTCATCAGCAATAATGGATGGCAATAGCCATCCTGTAGAAGGAGATAGAGAGAAAACAATGTTATGATTAGGAGTTTAACATATACATTACTTCAAGTTCACATTTCAGGGCTGATTTAAGTTTACTATTGACAATTAGATTTGACTAGCTGCAGGTAACTATAGTGAGGCAACACAGTGAGCAACAGTGCCCCAAAATACCTGCAGGGATTTCTGGAAATACTGGAAAGTGGCAAATTTATGAATGCTCTTATTGTGGTTTTTGTGGTTTAAAATATAGAGAGTTTGACAGCTATAGAAGATGCTAAGTTGTGATTCATATGTGTTGATTTGCAATAGCAGCTAGAAAATGTACACTTGTCACCATGAATTTTAGTTGACTGAGAGAACAGAAGTTATTTGCCTAGATTAAGAATAGTTTGTTTCAAGGTCTTCACTTTTTCTGGGCTTCATTGTTCATGTAATAGCCTTTTCCTGTATTATATCTTGCAGATGTGATTCTAACTTCTTTAATGTTTACGTACCATAAACCTATTTATTGTCTTGATTCCAAGAAACTAGGTCACACAGCTGTTGCATATGGAAGATTTCCCAAGGTTACTGGTGATTAGAGAATGCAGAATTCTTCATATTACCATAAGAGAGTTTAATTTACCTGAAGAACATTTTGTTGTTAATTAAAAATTTTTATGGCTGTTTCATTTCTGGTATTTTCTGCTAATCTAATGTTTTTATCTGGCATCTTCCCAAATTGCTCTTATTTTTAATGTACTTAATGCTCTACTGGGTTTTGCCTGTGTTCATCTTTTTCTGTTAAGACTTAGCTAGGGTGAATTTCAATAAAAATCTTACAACTACATTTTTAATGATTTCTTCTTTATGATATATTTTTTTCCTTTACAGATTTCTGGTGAGATTCCATGAGACATCTTGTATTTTCTCATTAAACAATTTTCTATGGGGAAAATAATAAATTGCCTGTATTTCAGATCTAAAGATTTTGTAATCCCTGGTTGTAGCAATTCATACACTTAATTTTTCACGTTTTTGTAATTCTTGAATTAGGTCTAACATTCAGGCAAGTAAGTTAGTTCTGCAGACTGTATAAAACGTAGTTGTACTTTCAGATAAAGTGGTTGTATTTTCAGATAATGTTTAACTTCCTTGATGTGTACATGGCTCTTTTGTTTTCAATAGGCAAGTAATTAAAATCCCACCATGTTGAGAAATCTGGCTTTTATCCAGAGTTTTTCTAGCTCTGAAAACACTTTCTGATCTAGTTTCTATTGTTGCCCTGGAGGACTATAGCAATATGTGAAGAATATCACCTGACTCACTACTTGTATTCTTCTTGACAGCTAGCCAAATGGTCTGATCTGTGAAAGCACAGATACTGTATTGTGTTTTTTAGCAGTATAAATATTTTCTAATATTGCCTTTCCCCTTTGCCTTACATGTTATTCCTTTGGTAAATTTTGCATTCAGATCTTTCAAATCACCAGCAGTCTCTACATTTCAGTCATGTCACTATTACGCCAATAATGACCTAGATGCAGAGTTGGGGTTGTGTTAACTGGCTGAAAAACAATTCAGGAGATATTTATTTGCAGATAAATAATCCTGATATTTTTTTTTCCCCTACAGCATTTTATTCTGCTTTCAATCAACGCACCTCTGAATTTCATTTTTAAATTTATTATTTGTGTTGTTTGTTTTCAACAATTTTATTGATATGGACTTAATTGTACATTTAGAAATGCCAGAAAATAAATCTTTAATTTAGATGTGTAACTACTGCTGCTTTAAGTATTTTCAGACATTTAACTCATACATAAGACTTAAACTTCCAGAATCAACTAAACACATTTCACAGCGCAGTCAAATATAGCACAAGGGCAACATGTTTTAGTTTATTTTAAACCTGCATATGTTCTTGAAGTGCTTTGTCACTTGAAACATTAGCCATCTGCCAGTAAGCTTTTCTTTGTTGGGAAGATTATTGCAAAGGTTGTAGTGAAGCAGCATTAATGTCATTGTGTGACCTCAGATCTCCCTGATCCTTTTTAATCTGGTTTCAGAGTTAGTGTAGAGACTTCACCAGACTCATTGACTGATCTCCTTCTGGTAATAGTTAAAAGTCCTTGCAGCTACTTTTAAGTCTGGGATTTTGTGATAACAGTACAGGCTTTTTTTTAATTTATTTTATTTTTTTTATTTTTTAATTTGTCAGCAAACTGTTGCTGAAATTAGATTCTTGACTTCAGGGTTTCCGTTCTTTTCAGTTTCTGATGGTTATGCAGTAATCATCTACAGGAGGGACCACTAATACAGGATTCCACAAAATCTGTTTTTAATCCCTCCCTCTTCAGCACTGGGGTGCAGGGAGTCCTGATAAAGCCCATGAAGCAATCTGAGCCATAGGAGAGCAAAATGGAGAAGGCAGAAGGCTCTTGCCTCTATTCTTTGCCTCTGCCCTGCCAGACTTGCTTTTCTTTCCTGGCCTGTTGCTGAGTTACTTATGAATAAACTGTTAACATTTCAATCTGTAGGTTGGGTTTTTTTTTGTTACTTTTTTCTTTTTTCCTTAGAAAAAAAGGATCATTTAGTTTTCATTCCATAGGTCTGGTGTAAGATTTATGAAAATATGAGGGAAATGCAGCTTTTTAAGTCATTTATCCAGGGCCTAACATTATGAGAATGCTACTAAAATCCTACTGCCAACAGTGCCCAAGAATATCCTAGTTTTGTCTGGAACTCACAGGGCACTTGCAGCCTTTCCATCTTTTTCTTAGCTACAATAATCTAAGTTTTGCTAATGCTCTGAGTAGATCCCTGTAGTACACTGTGTGGGTTACTCACCCTTGTTTAGTATCTGTTTCCCCCTCTTTGTGATGCGGTTCACTGAGCTTTTGTGGATCTATAAAACATGGAATCTGTCTCCTTGAGGAAGCCCTCAGGATATTTAAAATTAATTGCCAGTGTGTGTGCTGGCAACTTTTTAACATCTTTAGGCTGATTATCTCAGCCCTCATTCACTCTTCAAGTCTTGGAGCTCAGTCAAGTTGACAGACTATGCTCAGTTCACCCAATCTTTATGGCCCAGGTTTTCAACGAATCTAATAAATCACGAACAAACTGTAGATTTTGAACCTTTTAGTAAATGTTTGTGGGTTTTTTGTTATGCTTTAAAATGTAAATTAATCTATTTCTTATGCACTTCTTTTCAGAAATGCCAACTCCTGACTTGCTAACCGTGCTTACAGTGCTAGAACTACAGTTAGAGTTGCAGCTTAACTCACCTGCATGTGAATCATGGATAATTAGAAAAGAAAGAAAATCAAAATGCCCTGAAAGTAACACATCTGTCAAAATTAACTGAAAACTATTTCCTGATGAAATATACCTTGCTTGAAATATGGAATGACATTGTTTATAACAAAATATTTACTGAGTCAGTAAAAGATAATGAGATGCTATGAAATATGTATTGAATGTGGTATTTTGGTATTCATAAGCTTTATACAATAGAGTGGTTCAGTTCTAATACATCAACTGCTTTTAATCCAGCAGGGAGACTTTGTAGATACAAAAACTATAGAAGTAAAGCCAAAAATCTGCTTCATTCCAACAGGGATAAGATTTCAGTGTTCAGTGTTAATCCAAGGTGTCACCTGTCATTATTTGTTTTCATGCTCTGAGTCGTTGGCAGACTGCTGTATAACAGAGACATCTCCTCCATCTTGATCCTTTCTCTTAGCATCAGGCACATTTTGTGGTTTGCCTTTTTTCCTTCGTAAATTTGTTTTTCTCTCTTTCTGATTAAATATTTTTCATATCCGAGAATAGTTTTTAGGTATTTACTTATTTTCTTCAGTGTCTTAAATATTACTACAGTCTCCTGGGTAGCAGTGGCAATGTGAACTGTTCTTTGTCTGTTAGACTGACACAGCTGCCATGGTTTACACTTTCTGTTAGATTGGTAAAGCCAGCTTGATGGGTCTTGAATGGAGGCTGGCCTGACTTGCTCCTAATTTCTCATTCTCAGTGAGTAGTGTGCTATACTTTTAAGATCTGTTCTACAATGTAAGGTATTCCAGGGAATCTTGAGCCGGAAAAGTGATGGTCTGTATGAACAGACCAAATACTCATTAAAAAAATATTAGAGTTGAATGGAAAGGACACTTTTTTATTTGGAGGGGTGCTAGAATTTGAATATCCTTTTCTGACTTGCTTTCAGGTACAATAACCATGCTTCACATTGCTATGTATGGGATAAATCTCTAGTTATTATACTGCAATTTTTTCAGATGTTGTTTTCTATATCTGATTAAAACAACTGATTTGCAAGGATATCCTTTTCTTTATGTCTATTTTTTTACATGGTATTCCTTCAATAAATCATTGTCTCTCCTGCTAATAATACCTGAAAGGTAACCTTTTAAATTATTGAAGCTCAAGTAAACTCATGTGCTGCTTTAGAGGTTATTATTCTTGACAAATGCATTAACAGAAATAAAAGGTCAGTTTGGGCTTTTCTTTTTTTCCAGGCTAGTCTGTTCCTGATCTTTGGAAAATGTCTTCTGCTTTTTCTAGCCAGCTACAATTCCTAAGGTGGATAACCGCCATCAGATTCAACAAATATTTTTGTACTTCACTGCCTTAGTCTTATGATAGTATGATTCTACCTGAAACATACCATGCCATGTTAATAGGTAAAATTAGTTTAATATATATAGGAAGTCTGTATTTTTGTATTTTTCATAGAATAAAAAAATAGTCATATAGATATGTCAGTGGCTTGCTTTTAACTTGCTTTAGTTATTAAAATTATATGCATACCAGAATGTTTACTTATCAAAACCATTTATTTCTTTTAGGGTTTTTGGGAACCTCTTGTGAAGAGAAAATAGACCCTTGTGCGTCATCTCCCTGCCAGAACAATGGAACCTGTTATGCAGATAGACTTGCCTTCTCCTGCAGTTGTAGTCCTGGATTTACAGGACCTACATGTGCTCAGCTGATTGACTTCTGTGCTCTGAATCCTTGTGCACATGGCATTTGTCGCAGTGTTGGAACCAGCTACAAATGCCTCTGTATTCCTGGTTTGTACCAGTTACATGTTTTGTAAATCTTATAATATTTTTATATATAGATTCCAATATATAGTTTAAAATTACTTCTTTTTTTTCTTTTCAGTATATAAAACACATTGAGCAGATGTTCTATCTGTTTAGAATAATGCTAGGAATCTACACATTACATTTAGAAAATCAAAAATTGCAGAGGTAACACTGAAAATACCCACTGAGACCCATATGGCTTGGTTCATATCTACAGCTGTATTATAAAACTGTAGTCTGCAGGATAAATCTTTTTAAGGTGAGGTATCAGTGTCATTGAAATTACAAAATCTGGTAGATAGAATGGAAAATGTGTCACTGATTGTTTGGAAAGAAGTGGAAACAAACAAAGTAGCTGAATAAACCTAGGGAAGGAAAAAAAAAAATTGGTTACCCCAAAGGGTTTAGTTTACCACCCATGTTTACATAAAATACCTCTTTTCAGAAGTTCCAGTGATAGTGCTTAGGTGACTATAGCTAGTAGACTCAGCTGGTAACTGTTTGATAATACAGCCTGACAGTGCATGGTGTTTGGGTTGCATTTTGGTTAGCTCTAAACTTTTTGCTTCATTGTACCAATGTAACAGAATATTGGGGTGCTTATAACTCCCTTTATGTGTTTTAGCGATGATAAGTAATAGGTGAAGTAGCAGTTTGAACGATATAATGTGCTGCACATCCACTACTGTTTAATCATTCACAGTGAAAACCAATAGTCTATGTTTCCATTTGAATAATTTTGGCACTTTGTTTTTTGAAGTCTATTCCTATGAAGCTATAAACTTGAAAAGTGCATAAGTTAAGGGGAAAATAAATCCCCAGTGGACACGGGATAAGCTAAGGAGTGATACTATATAGTTAGTAGCTTTACACATATATAATGCTGTGACATGCATGTTGTTCTCCCAAGTTCCTTTCAGAGGAATACCTTCTCTCTGCTGTTTTGCCTTTGCAGGAAACCAGTCACAATTCTCCCGCTCTTTTTCCTTCCTTCTCAGTTAGCAGGATGTGGAGATATCCTACCAACTGCAAAGGTTTTGCCTGAAGTAGGCAAGTACTCCTATAGGTGGTGAGTCTAAACATTAGCACGTGCCACATTCAGAGGTTTTCTTTTTAACCTGTGCATACCAAGAAGTCAGCTTCATTCTCTTCCAAAAAGAAGTTTCTCCTTTTATTCCCAAGAAAGAAGGCCACAATCTGTTCCTAGAACACTTCAGATCAGGATAGTGAGGCTTAGGGCAAAAATGAAGTAAAATAATGGTTTAATTTGGCTTTCATGTATTGGCATTTTGAGGAAGCACCGCTTGCTGCTTCAGCTTCTTATGGCTTTAAAGCGAGGTGAAATGTAGAGAACTCTCCTATTTTCCTTGAAGAGTGAGCTTTTATCTAAGATTCTGTAGCCCATAAAACTGATATCTCATCTGAAGAGAGATCCCTGAAGACACAAGAATTACCAGCTAATGTCTTGGTCTTGGACAGTATATTGAGTGCACACTTCCAAGTGTTGCTTTCAGTAACTCATGAGTGTGATCTTCAAGGAAATTCCAGATGTCAAGAGTCAAGTCTGAAACTGCTTAAGGAAGAAAGCATTCATCAGTTCATATGAATAATGGATCAATTTTTGAAAATAAGCCATCACACATTAAGTCAATAAATGTGTTAAGCACAAGTTTCAGCCTTATGTATAAGGCATAAGGCATCGTGTTGTGTAGCAAGATTCTCACTGATGGATGCTGTCCTGAGAGGGAGGCTGCTACATATTTGTGTTATTTCACAGTTTTGTTGCTGAAATTTTCTTCTTGTAGTGTGTTTCAATTTTTAGAATTAAGATACTTTTAGTAATAGGTTAAACAACTGGCTATATAGTACTTAGCACAGTTACAAAGTTTGTACATATATAAGACAATTATCCTGATCCAGAGCATGATGTAACAGCAAAGTCTGTTCTGACTAAATTTTATAAAGCCTGTTGAAAAAAAAGGTAATTTTCCGAACTCAGTTCAATCAGTCCTAACTTTTCTAGACTGTCTAGTTTTCTTACATTGATTCTGATAGGCCTGAATTTAACTGATATAGAAAACACCAACCTCCTGTGCATTTTATGTTGAGTTGTTTCTCCACCAGAATGGATTTGTTTTATTTGTGGGTATAGGGAGTTTGTAATGAAATCTACTACTGCAGCACTTTTGGAAGGTGCCAGAATTAATCAGTGCTATTTAGAGATAAGGAAAGGACCACTGGAAGTTATTTTTTGGAGAGGTACTCACAATGAACAGAAGCTAGTGGAAATTTGTAGTTTGGATTTGACAGACTTATAATTAAATTACGTACCTCTTTATAAAGGAGCAAAATATGAAAGTGAAATACAGACACTGCCATAGTAGGGTTATCTCGTAATTAATTTATTGTCCAGTAGATGTGAATTTATACATACAGAATTGTAAGAATCTCACTTAAGAGCTTTAATCATTGAGACATATTATCTTACTTAATAAAAAAAAATGTCTCCATTTTTATGGACTTTTTTTTCAGGAATTATCTTTAATTCTTCTGCCTAAACTTTTCAGAAACCAGAGGGTAGGTAGATTTTTATGGCAAGATAGTTCCAAATGTTTAGATGACTTCAAATATTTTTAGCTCAGATGTTTCTGTGAATGGTGTGGGCAGTTTTCTTCTGAACAGAAGAATGGCATTGTATAATGCAGAAGAGTATTTCCTAGCATGTGGTTTGCTTTATATATTTCAGGAGATGAAGATGAGAATGCTTTCATTAAAAATTTTCAGTCTTCCATTTTGAAGTGTTTAATTGCGTTGCTTTTCATTTGCATAATAGAGGAATCCTTAGAGAAAAGGACTGGTTATTGAGATGAAGAGCAACAGGCCTAATGATATTTAAATAGAGGTAGCATATCCTGTCTTATCAAGAGCACAAACTAGAACTCATATCAGTTGATAATTAGTTCCATGTCTGACAAAATATCCTTTTGATTGCAGGTAGTTGAAATTGCCAGGTGCTGTTTTCCTAAATTCATTTTTAGAACTGAGAATTTAATAGTTCAGTATTTACCCCTTCATTTTAGATATTCTTCACCTCACCCAGCCCCCAGAAGGACAAAATAGCAGATGAGTGAACATGAAAAAACGTTTTGAAGTTTAAAAATAATCTAGAAAGACAGGAAAAAAGCACTCAGCAGGCAGGAACATGAGAGTTACTTGGTAGCATCAACCTATTCCTTGGTTGGCCAGCAAGCATTTTGTTGCCTTCTTCAGATTTGTAACAAAACTGTTTTTCTAGCTATTGAATGGTACAAGCAGATAGGGCATGCTCAAGGAAAAACTCTACAGAGGATGGAGAAGCTATTTAGATGAGGAGTTGCTTAATGCTGGGCAACAAGGGAAGTTATCAAAATATATCTGTATGTTTTGATCTTTAAGTGGTTTTTATTATATGACCGAAACCACAGTTGACTGAAAAAGAGAAAAGAGAGAGACTGATGAAGAGCTTTTTTTTTTTTTACAAATATCAGTGTGGTGTATAAGCAATGGGAAGATACGTCAAGTCAACAGAAACCTGAATTTCCTAATTACTGTAAAAAAATTTTCTTCTAAATTTCTGGTATAAAAAAGGGATCCAATTTCCAAAGCGGAGTATTGGGAGCTGTCCAGCATGAGTGCCCTTTCCTGATGCGTCCATCATGGGAAAAATTAGGCATTTTGTTTTCCAAGTAAACCAGGGAAGTTTTAGTCTTCTTGAGCATGTTCTTTGCCTATGGTTCAAACGACAAAAAAGCTAGTTAAATGTTCTTGGACAAATAAAAGCTTGCTTTTCTGAAATTTGTCACTTAAACCTGATTAGAAATTGTTGGTTAGGCTTGTTCAAATTAAATCTGTGTCACACATGACTTAAAAAATAGTCTTATGGAAACTTATTTTTATTTAAATAATATTTATACATTTAAAAGTTATCCACATAGAAACCATAGAGGATGCAACCAAGATCGTATATTGGACTTCTTTAATTGCATACATTTGTGTTGCTCCATGTGTGAAATTTCATGGGAAGTATTTAAAAAAAAAATTATTTTTTTCCAAAAATTTTGTAGATTTCTGTAAAATTCACTTTTAAAAATGACAAGTTGTTATAGAAGGAGTTACCTTTACAAATATTACTTCCTTCATATCAAGGTGGAACTAAAGGCCAAATTATGAGAGTTTGTCATTAATCTGTCAATAATTTAAAAACTTGGATAACTTATTTCAAAAGATTAATGAAGAGCTGCACCTACATGGTAGCAAGGTAAGAGTAGTCAGAATTGTTTGTTTTCTTCTGTTTTGCCTTTTCATGGTTGGGAATGTACCATTATGTGTTTTTTCTTTTTTTTTTTTTTTTTAAATTTTGGTATCAGGATTTGAACCAATTACATTCAGATTTTCCTCATGAGTTAAAGGCATAGTAGATAAATGGGAGTCAACTTCTTTGTGGATCAGCATATAGACTTTGCCAGTGGTTTGAGTAATAATTGTGTGTAAGCTAGATGAGTAATTAAACTTGAGGATTCCTATGTTCCAATTCCTAAAAAAAAAAGCCCTAAAGTAGTGACTACAGAGCATGGCCTAACACATTTTTTTTGTACCTTCTTCAAAATGCAGTCTGATAGAATGCCTGAGTTTGTGTCTTTGGTATATTAAAAAACTGGATTCTGTTTACAGAGACTTTGATGGTTTCTGTTGCAATTACTTATAAAGCAGATGAATAAAATTTACGTGCAGTTTAGTAGCATTATCAAGGGTTAATAATAAACCTACTGCACTACATAAAGATATTACCATACATCAGCAGGAAAGAAATGGTCTCTGCCTCTTGACCCTGAGGCTTTCTGGCTTGCAGGTTCTCAGCATCAGTGTGCCAGCTCCCAGATTACTGACAGCTTTCTACAGGAGTCTTTCACTTTCAGACATGTACCTGAATTCATATACTTTTTTTTTTAATATATTAATGTTAAGATTATTAAATGACATTTTAGAACTCTTTTTCTTATTGATTATATGGTATATCTGAAACATACAGTTTTAAAAACTTTAGAACCTGCCACTTTTTGTGTTTGGTTCTAGGATGCCATATTCTTTTTTTTTTTTTTTTTTTTTTTTTTTTTAAATTATTGGAGGATATAATTTCTTATTACAGAAGCAAAGCGCTGCACAGTTTTGCTTATTTGTGTGACCTGTATGCCATCCTTCCTTTCTGCATGTTTCTACTAGCAGGCATAGTGTCAGATGGGTTTTCATCTGTGTTACGTCTGCCTCAAAAATTAAACGAGAGGAATTTTAAACAGTTCCAATTAGCCCAAGGTCTGTGAAAGTCTCCTTGTTCAGTAGGCAGTTTGGTTTCCGTGCTTTTTTGGCTACTGTGCAGATTTGAAGGGTGATAAATGATGGTTATTATACTTGCATATCTGCACAATTTGTGGAACACACAGCCAGGCATTTGCTACTAATGTTTTTTTTTGTGTTGGCTTTCATTGTAAGAGTTTTCACAGGTAACCTACATCATCTAATAGCTTGTATAGAAAAGCTCATTTGTATAAGTTAACTTGGAAAGCACTCTAATACTTTTGAATGCTCCCATTTACAGAACAGTGGGAAAAAAAATGTGTAAGTTATTTCTAAGTGGAATATACTTCTTTTTCAAATGTCTGCTGAGGGGTCTGTGTGGAATTCAAAAGCCTGTACAACAATACCTACTTTGTATTGTCTGTGATTTTTTTTCAATTGCACATGAAACTTTAAATCTTTAATTATATGCCTAAAACCACAAATTATTAATACTTATCACCTGGTCCTTTATGGGTAACAAAGAAATACCCAGTGTTTGGACATTAGATTCATAGTTTGTGTTGTGTTTTCATGCTTACATCATGTTAAAGAACTAATCTTGATAAAAACTTCTGTGCTCATTTGTTGGATTTCTCATCTAGAGCCTGGTTGATGAAACCAGTGGGATCCCATTGTGGCTGTTCATAGAATGTTTATTTAGTCCCTGAATCTCAAAGCAGTTTCTTCCTCCTCTTAAGCTGTCTCCCCTCTTTACACTCCATTATTTTAATAGTGCTACTGTTATCAATTTCAGATGCAAATGTTTAATATATTATTTTTAATTTTGTCTAGCCCAAAGCAAAGGAATCTATCTATAAATGTAGTATCTTAATATCACAGCAAAGTTCTGCATTTGGCTTTCTAAAGACATAGGGGTATGGAGTTTGGAACTGCAAAGCACATGTACAGGCATTGACACAGGTCCTCTACTTTATGAATACATATGATAGCACATATAGAATATTTAGGGGAGAAAAAAGAGGAGTGTCAGAAAAAATTCTCCAGGGTATGAAGAGTGATGAAGCAACTTCAGAAGTAGTACCATGGAGTATGTTTCCTTTGCATTTGATTTTTCACTCATGTAGCTTAATAGGTGGTTATAGGAGAGTAGGTTTATCTCAGTGTCTTTGCAGAGGCAAGTGCAATATTTGTCTGTAGCAGTAGCAATTTTTCTGTTCTCTGTCTTTTCTCATCCCACATATTGGAACTGGGGTGGGAAATGCAAGCTCTGGCAGAAGTGACTTTAGGTTTATTCCAGTTCCAGACTGTCTATGAGCCCTTTATTGCCTCTGTTTCCTCATCTTGTTTCCACGCCTACATTAAGATAACCCTTCACACAATCTGGCCGTGGTTGGTAAGCATGCCTTCCTACCATCCTGCCATCTGGAGCAGCTCTTCTCTCTTGTTTAATTGCTATATAAGCTAAGACTTTAACTGAACACATGTATTTCTTGACTATATAAGACTCAACTCTGTTAGTGAATGGCCATGTATGAACTGATGCTGTTCCCTGCAAAACAGACCTCTCTTGCATTGTATCCCATTAGGCCTTCCCATAAAGATGGGATTTTTGTCCTGCTGCCTTGATTTGCTGAAATTTTAAGTGTGGATAAGCCCTGGGAATTACTGCTGGGGAGCTAGTGTCTAAGAAAGGCTCAAAAGCTTTCAATTTTGTTTTTTATTGATTTATAAAGGGAATAGTAAGCTGCTTCTCTTTATTGTTAACCTGATAGTGCAGATATTCTCAAGGCGTTGACAAGCACTGCTGTATCTTTTGCTCTGTCAAGTGCTCTTGAAGGCTTTAACAAAACCCATGGCTTCTCCTCATCAGCCTGTGTGATGCAGATTGTGCATTCCTTTTCACATTTTCTCCCTTTGCTGTTTTTAACATTGCCATGTGCAAAGAGAGTGCACCTCAGCATGTAGCTGCCTGAAGACCATGCCAGAGAGCATCCGGCAAATGTCCTGACCCCTTCAAGACAGCCTCCCTGTTGCTTAAGAAAGTGAAAGACTTGGGAAACCAGAGGAGAGTGGCAACAGACCTGTTCCTGCCTTTGTAAAGACCAGTAGCAGGACAGTCATGTAGAGGGAGAAGAGGTAATGCAGGGACATCTTTATTCTAAGGGGGTTTTTTTTAGGTTCCCTGTCCATTCCCCAGGCTCTGAAGAGAGCACGTAAGAATGGGACCATCACTGGCAAGTTCTGCTTGAGTTCCTGAAGGTGCTGTTATTGAATGCATATCCAATTTCTAGTGACCTGAAAAAAACAAAGTTTAATAATATTAGCTGCCCTTTTTGAAGCTGCAGTGCCCAGTGTGGTTTTTTTCAGGACACAGCAGCTGGGGAAGTGTTGTTAATGTAGATAATGTTTCTTTCTTTCTGAATATGTCCACGGAAATGTTATACACCACAAAAGATGCAAATACCTGTATTTGGCATTGCTTGTGAACACAAAGGCAGCAGAATTGTAACGTTACTGGAAAGAGAGGAAACAACTGTACTAGAGTCTGTTATTCTGAGGTTATCTATGAAAAATTCTGTTGTTTCCATCTAAATTCTTTAATGAAAATATAAAAAAATATTTCTGTGGTCCTTTTGAGGATATATGTACGAATTCATAATTTATACATATATAGTTTATAAATTGGTATAATTTAAAAGCAGTAATACAAAGAGAAACACTTGTTGAGAATGCTGTGGTGCCTCTTGGGTCCATGAGAAGAACAACACCTGGGTGCTGGTCCCACCACAGGACCATCTCCATTCCAGCTGTTACAGAAGGGAGCTGCTGGCATCAGCGGGAGGACGATGAGGGTGAAATCGTGTGTGGGCGAGATCTGCCCTCTCGTGGAAAAAGGAAATATCTTTCCCTCACCATGTGCAGTATCTGACAGCGTGGGCTGCCTTTATCCTGCAGAAGTGGTAACGATAGTTCATATAGATTTTGGAAAGCAGACAACTATTTGGTCACAAATTTCCCTCTGCTCCCTTGGATAGTGTAAGGAGGAGTGTGTAATACTTGGAAAACATTTGTGGGTTGTTTTGTTTTTTGTTTTTTGTTTTGTTTTTTTTTTCTTCAAAATATCTAATTACATCTGTGTTCAACACAGGGAATTTCCATATATTTTTCTTATAAGTTTTCTGATTTTGGTAGTTTGTATGCTGGCCACAGATACTATGCTATAAGGATATTTCCCTTTATCATAAGCTAGATAGATTTCATCATAGGCTAATAAAAACCCTACAACATTTAGCATAATTAATTCTGTATTACCTGGCTAACAGCTTTGGAGAAAGTAGTTCTGAAATGTTTCTTAATAAGCTACTAGTCCAACTAACTATTTAAAAGACAATTTTGTGCAAAATCAAATGGGTAATGTTCTATATACATCTTGTGTAGTACTAACATCTGTTATATCTTCATATAGTTTTATTTTTAATTATCCAAAAGAGGGAGGAGGGATGGAAATGGTGTCTGAATTTGTCATATTTTCTATGATTCTGTGAGAATTTTGTGAAAAAAGAGACCAGGAGAGTGAATATAGGTTGCCACTTATTAGAATGAGAATCTGCCCCTCTCTGGTCCTTTGTTCATGAAAGATCCCTCATTTCATATCTGTAAGTTTTGCTACTAACTAGAGATTCTCTGAAGAAGTAAAATCAGACCGCAGAATCTACACTATTTTAGGCTTTTTCTGTGGCATCTTTATTCATTGTACGCTCATTCATCTATTGCTTTTATAGCTATATCTAATGAGTAAATCAAGATTTTAAAAAGCATATAAACACTGTTCCAATGCATGATATTATAGATTACAAGTACATATTTATGGTATTAAATGAATTATTTAAATGAAATGAAAATGAAATGAATGAATGAATTAAATGAATTAACTTAAATTACAATAGTAGGAGGTTGAGGGGAATATCGGATATGATGAGTCAAGAAGGCTAAATGTTTAAATGGTTTAACCAAAATTAATCCATGGTAGGGGTGTGGGAAGAGTGTCTTTATGTACTGTTAACACACCATGGCATATCTTCTTTGTATGACCATTCTTTGTGAAACAAAGTTTTTAATATGAAGGCATATTTGAAACTGGCTTTTAGAATGTGTAATAGAGACCTACATCAGAATGACATTTCAAAAACATTAAGCAAAGTTGACAAATAGAGGCAAGCTTTTATTTAAAACACATACAAAATTTGCCAGTCTACATTATTTGCAGTACCAGGCAAATATTATAAAATAACAAGCCAACAGGAAGAAGAGTGTGCAGAAGCTGCTGCGTGCAAAGTGTCTCTGGGGTTACTCTGTGGGCAATATTATGGGCTAGAATTTCTATCCTCACTTTTTCATGGATGAGTAAAGAAGAGATGGTGCTATGGTTTCATGAAGCCAAACCCTTTGCTAAAGCAGTAATGTAAAAATTATGTAATGTAGTGTAAATTGTCCAGACAATTCAGTTGATGTTAACTGAGTGGTCTTTGGTTTGCTTGAGTAGGCTGAGTGATGCCCCAAGTCTGATGCCAGGACTTGCAGTTATTAGCAGCACCCCCAAAGAGGGAGTAACAACTGTTTAGAAAGACTGGAGCAAATTGCCTGGTACTTTTTTCATTGGTCAAACACATTAGCAGTTTTGCAGTTCTTCTGTGCTGGTGCTTTTCTGTCAGGGAGAAAGCAATGTTTATGTTGCATTTAAATGCATATTTGTTCTTACTAAGCATTATGACTGATCTATTTCTGATCTATTTTCTATTTTCTTGTTGATGTATTAATTGCCTATAAATTTAGACATTGTTTCTGGAGTTGGAAAACCCCTACCTTAAGAAAGTAAAAAACCAAACCAAACCAAAACAAAAAAAACCCACAAAAAACCCAAGACAAAAGTAACAAGAAAGAAGAGAGGAAGCTTTGAAGCTTTTCATGAAAAGTATAACCTGGGTCTATCGAAGAGGAGTTAAATAAGCTTCTTGGTATCAAATCTAATAGTCTTGAAAATGACCAGGATTGATTCTTCACATTTAATACTAAGTAATCAATACTATCAGGCAAACATTTAACATTACAGCTAGTTTATTTCCTCTGTTATACTATAGTAATTAATGCTGTTACTTAATATGGTACGTACTACTTTGACCTGATACACTATGTCTAGAAATTCATTTGAACTACTGTTAAGACTAATGGAATACTGTTAAAAAAAAAAAAAAAGTATTCTTCTACAGTGTTTGACATTGCACAGTGTTAAAGTTAAAATACATTGTCAATTGTCATTCTAACTACTGTTCTACAATTATCACCACTTTGATGAAAGTGGCTTTGATGCAAGGATCCAAGAAAGCTGAGATACATTGGTATTAGTTTATTCCTTTTTACAATCAGAGTGTGAGTGTTCACATTGTTCCTAGTGGCCTTGGTCACCAGTCTGCGTCCTCACTGTGGTTTATCGCTGGGGCTTGTCTCAGAACATTTTGCTTCCAGGTTGGTGGTTTTTGTAATTTCACCTGGGGAGCAATGTCCTTAAAACCAGTGTCTTAACATGTATCTGTCTGCGCAGTATCTTTCAATTATCAAGCACCTACCCACAGCCTATAGTTGCCCAATTGTTAATTTTTACTGGGAAGTGTTTCATAGCTTGTTTCATTTCTTCTTTGTGTGATTTAGGTTACCATGGCCTTTACTGTGAAGAGGAATATAACGAATGCATTTCTGCACCCTGCCAGAATGGAGCCACCTGCAGAGACCTTGTCAACAGCTATGACTGTGTGTGCCTTGCTGAATATGAAGGTAGGATGGGGTTTGCCTCTTGTTTTTTGAATTGTTCTGTGTATTATTTTTATGGTAGGTTCTTTTGCAAACAGTGATATAAAAAAATCTTCTATTGAGCAGAAATTACTCCCACATCTAAAATTAATGGAAACAAACTGCAGTGTAGAGCTGATCCCATAATCTTTATTCAAATGAGTATTTCAGATTTAGCTGGTCTGTGAGAATTGCATGTCCTTGTCTGGGGACAAATGACTTTTCTCTCTTCTTCTTAGGTGTAATTTTTTCTGTTTTTAAGATATGTTAGGAAGTGATGAGTTTTTAAAAGAAAACATAACTGTTAAAGAACATTTTTATCAGTTATTGTTAGGAGCCATTAAATGAAGAGCTTTCCAAATTATTTTTTTCTTATTATTTTTAAGATTATTTCTTATTATTATTTTCTCCCGTGAAATGAGTTAAAAATATAGTAATAAAAGATTAACATTTAAAACAGATTAGGACAAAGGAGTAAAAATGAAAGTTTTATGTCAATAGCTGATTTAGAAGACCATAAAGCCCAGAGACAGGAGTAGGTCTGTGCTGCTTTCCCATGTTAATTGCAGCTATTCCCGCATGTGTTTGAATGGAATCAGTCTTTGGCGTTTTTTAAGTAATTTATAAAATAGAGCAGAAAAGTATGTGTTTTGCTATCTTGCAGTGGATTTCAGCTTTACACAGAGCAGCACATATCAGCTGTTTGTGACAAGTCCCTCTGCGAAGGGCTAAAATGATACTGATTTTGTGTGTATTCTGTTTTGAATCATGCATTTTGAATGTTACTTTATATATTTTTTAATAGTAATAACATATATATAAAATGACTGTGTTTTAAGGAACATTACCCCAGCATTTTCTCATTAAGTGTATCAGTCCTTATCTGTGCTGATAAGTAACACTCACCTAACAGCTGCTTGAGGCTAAATACGTGTTTTATGCCGGTGATTGCACTGCTCTTTGACAATAGATACATAATTCATCATTTCAGAGGCTTAGTGAGCAAATGAGCCTCAGCTTTTTGTGACAGTTTAAAGAGCACTTAACCATAATGTTACGACTTCATGTTCTGTTCTCAGCTGACCTGTACCTGCAGCTGAACACGCTGCGTGTGCAGCACATTTTGCTTTAAATGAAAGCTGAGGACCTGGTCCTGTAAGCAGCTTTTGCTGATCACTGAGCGTTCTCCATTCCCATACTTAAGGTATTCAGTGGCACTAATGAATAGAAGTGAGGTACCTGGCTCCAGATACTATGTGGTCAATTAGAGGCCTCGATTTTGCCACCACCAACCCAGAACTCCCCATCTGCAGTCCCCCTTTCTGCCTCCATACCCCCCTGCCTTCCTGCCTGTGGTCTTGCTGGCTGGCACACGGACAAGAGCTGTTATCACTGGTCTGGACTGAAGGACACGCCAGTACGTACCTGTGGGCTTCTGCCTCTGCTGCCTTCTACTGCTTAGCAGCAGGATGCTCAAACCAGAGTGCTCTGCCTTTTTGCTGCTGGCAGACTGACTAAATGATTTCAGCAGGCCTGTAGTGAGTAAGTGTGCGCATGTGTGTATACATATATTTAAAAAAAAAAAAAAAATTAAGTTGGGTTTATATATTTAATTATGACTGTTTACTTCAGATCTTTTTTTTTTTTTTTATTGCTGTACATAGCCACAGTGTTGAACACTAGAGAACCAAGTTCATTCCTTTTAATCATTCACTCATTAAATAAATTTGCTTGTATGCATACATCTGATACATCATGTGTCCAATGTATTCCTTTTGTTGTATTGATTTTTCTTTCCCATATTCTTTTTCTCTAAAGGCTTTATTTCCTCACTAATTTTACATCTGTATAGTTCTGGTCTCAAACTCTCCAAAATCACAAACTGCCCAATTCCAGTGTGACACACTTGGTATTCATGAAAGAGGTTGGGAAGGAGTAAGGCAGGATCAGCTGCATGTCCACTTTGCACATGTATTTGTCTGACCTCTTCAAGACCTCCATCACTGTATGTTCTGTAATCTCCACAAGAAACATCAGTCCTTCACTGTCATTCACTACCTTATGATTAGAAACATTTTCCTGATGCCCAAGATGTATTACAGTTTTTTAAATTCTTGTAAAAAGCATAAGAATGTGAAAACTTCATGATAATTTAGGATTTTAGCTAAGTGGTCACTTTGGATTCATTCCCAAGCAAAGAATAGTTAAAAGACCTAAATTTAGATTTAAAACTTACATTAATGGATAAATTTAAGCAGGTATTTTAAATGCAAGCTAATACATTATAAATGAAGTCTCACCAGTCATGCATTATTCACATATGTACTTTTATTTTTTTTCGTGTTTCAGTGCTGTCTGTGCATTGATTAGATCATTCATGTATTGATTTTTCTAGTTTTATCTGAAAAGTAGATCCAGAGAAAACAATGCATATAGCAGCGGCAGCCGAGCCTCTGTCTCCATCCCTAGGAACGTGCTGTGCTTTACATTGTGTGTGCACTGTCTTCTGCAAGACAAAGCTGCTGAATTGACATAGCCCACATTTGAGAATGGGAGAATAAAGGTAGTGGCATGAAGCTGAGTAACTCAATGATTTACTTTTAGCTATACATTTGAATTAATAAATTAATCTTTTTATTGCCGTAGTTAGAACCCTCCATTTCATGAAAAACTCAATGAGAAGCATCAGAATGCTTATGTATATTATTAAAGAAGTTATTATGTAAATTTATTACTAAAGACAATTCTTGTTTACATTTTATTGAAGAATATTAGATAGATGAGATTATGCTTTATTATACCATTGGTTTTTCATAGGAACTCCAGCAGTTCTCGTTAGCAGAAATTGCCCTACCTCTCTTGTCCCAAAGCCTCAGTGGACAGGAAGAGCAGAAGGGAGGCATATATGTAAAAGGTTTAGCCACCATAAAATATATGGCTTTAGTCTTAACGCATTAGCCTAATAGGACAGGTTTGGAGGCTGCACATTATTGTTCTCATCCAGGTGGAGTTAAGTTATCACATGTACTGATTCCATGCTGTCAGTATAGGTCATGTTAATGGCAATTACTAATTTTATTTTTTCAGGAAGGCACTGTGAATTATACAAAGATCCTTGTATTAACATCAACTGTTTGAATGGTGGCACTTGTGACAGTGAAGGTCTAAATGCTACATGTATTTGTGCACCTGGATACACAGGCAAGTAATTTGTACATTACACAGAATATCTAGTTGTCAGTGTTCTTTGTGTCCAAAAGAAGACAAATACTAAGTAAGACTGTGTCTCTTCAAGGAAACGAATTAATTTGGATTTTGTCTGAATTATAATCTGTCTAGTGAGAATGAAAAGTTCTTGATATTACTTGCAACTGCTTTGGACTTTAAAAATCTTGCAGAAAAAAAAAGCCTGTTAAAGAGAATTCCCTAAGCTAACAGCTACTTAACATGCCTTATGACCCTACTGCTTGAGACTAGATTGCGTTTTCAAAAAAGAACATTTTGAAGACTTCCAGGTAAGCCAATATACTAATTGGACACTGTTGAAACTGGAAAATGTTTTAACATTGACCCTAGTTACAGCAAGCTGAAGAAACAACTCATTCTGTTAACAATATTCAATTGCTGAAAGCCCTAAAGTGCTTGTTATGAATCAATTTACACTTTCAGAGTAATGGTAAGCAGCCCGTTTAATTCTTTGGCTTTGTATTTAAACTGACATGATTGGTGTAATCCAAATATCTGCTGTCAAGATAATTTACAACCTGATGCTGTTAGTCATGTAAGGTAATATCTAGTGTGATAGTAACAGATAAAGGCATCCATAGCTGT
This sequence comes from Podargus strigoides, assembly GCA_028020825.1. NCBI lineage: Eukaryota > Metazoa > Chordata > Aves > Caprimulgiformes > Podargidae > Podargus > Podargus strigoides. The sequence continues at coordinate 16,410,262 of CM051628.1, forward strand.
TTTGTAGATCAAATGGTGCTTTTTGATCTGTGGTAATTAAAGGACTTTTTTTTTAAAGACAGCTTTCTGTTGTACAGTGGGCTGTTTCTCAGAGGCACTAATTATCTACATTATTATATAGCACTTCAGAATATACATGATAAATTGCTGTGCCACATTTTCTTGGGATGGAACTTATATTTAAAGAAATGAGACACACATAATCTGGGTGAGGTTAGTCAAGTCACTTAGCCCTCAGACTTTGTTTTCACCTGGTTGAATTAGGATATTTCCCATCTGGAGCCTATGTGAGACTTATTTCTTGTACAGTTCTAGAATACTTTTGATGTTCTGAGAATAAAGATGCTGTTGAGCTATAAGGTGTCTTGCAGCAAGAAAAAAATTAAATGACTGATGATGTACCTGCTACGTGAGGCACTTGCTATATAGAAGTTTTGTTTTGTTTTTCTGATATAAGGTGAAGAATGTGAAATTGATGTAAATGACTGCGACAGCAACCCATGTCACCATGCTGGAACTTGCATAGATCAGCCTGGTGGTTACACCTGCCATTGTCCACATGGATGGGTCGGTGCAAACTGTGAAATACGTAAGTTCTCTAGTTTTCTAAAAATTTCTAAAAATGATACATTATAATAAAGCAACTTATATTTGTCTCTAAATACCTATCTGCACAAATAGACTGAATCGTCTGTAAATTATCAAAATTCCATTAAATGCATTTTATTTTAGGCTGTGACATTTCAGAAGCAGCTATGAAAGTTAGAAGATTCTTTTTCTGGGCACCTTACTTTGATATGTGCTGGACCAGATTGTTAGAGCTGCTCTCTCACAACTGGGCACTAAGCAGTGTGCCTTTAAATTTTAACTTATGCTTCAGAGCTTACTTTCACACTTACCTTGGGTAAAGTGTACTTCCATAGCGCTATAAGCATGCTCCTAACAGACTTGTATTGACTTCTGAGGATCTGCAGTGGTAATAATGTTTCAGCAAAACAATTTTGAACTTGCTTACCTAAGGAAACAAGTACTTTGTAATTGTGCTGTGACTTGCATGTGCATGCATTTACCCAGTTTTTTGGGAATAACTTTTCCAACCATAGGCTAATTTCCACCAAATTTGTTAGAAAGGTAAAGGTCTCCAATACAAAGTATTTCCTAAGTGTTTAGTAAGACTTAGAGAGATTCCATTGGTGGGTGTAGTGAAGGAACAGCTTCAGTGTGATCTCATTTTTTAATATGGAGAAAAGCTTCAGTGTAACTGCACCCTTATAGAGCAGTAGAGAGTCCATGAGAGGAAGAAAGCATGAAGCCCACCTGTGGAAGAGTTAAAACAGAAATTAGGCTTCATTAGTTCTGCTGCTCATGGAGCTGCTTTGTATTTCCCTGATGTCTTGTTCCTGGGCTACACATGTGTTTACTAGGGAGGTTAGCTGTGTGTTTAACTGCTTGAACGCTCAGGTACTGTGATCACAGATCCCCTCAAGCTATTGTACAGATATGCATGTTTGTGTGAGGGGATTTACACTACTTAGCATGGCAAATGTTGCAGGGATAGGTGATAGATGAAAAAATAAACAGAAGAGACTCGGTTCCTATTGTACTTTCATGAGAAAATACCTACGCAAAGGCTGGAAAAAATTTTTTTTCTATCTTATTTACACAAGAAGCATATGAAGCTTCTCTTTTTTTACTCTCCTTAAACATATTGACTGCTTTTTAAGTATATTTCTATTCTAGATGTTAGTCCCTACTTTAACCCAGAAGACAATTCTGTTCGCATGTAGACTGACACAAAAGTTTTATATTGACAGGTTTACAACCTCCTCTCCCTGTAATTGTTGGTTGTGAATTCAGTTTTGGTGCTTTCTCTCGAAAGCAAAGACTGTAGAAGAGCACTGCTATCTAGTCCAGAGATAGTGACAGCATTGCCTTTTCGTTGTGTCTGTGAATGGCACATGCACTTTCACATGTGGTACAGAACCATCATGGTGTTGGGACCACAGTGTTGCACGCTATCCATGTACCATATTGCTTATGCTAAAAAATGCTCAGATAAGCTTTTACCGACAAGGCTGTTGATAGTAATACCTGAAACATGCCATATTCTAGTTTATCAGCAAGGCAGTGTAATTCTGCCTGCCTTAGCTAATAAGTCAGCTGACAGAGACGAGTGTAGTTCTTGGAGAAAGCAATAATCATCTTGGAAATGTACTTCCTGGGAGCGCCTTGACAGAGTAACAATTACATTTCTGTTATGTTATGGAATGAATAGATGCCAAAGGGAAACAGATGGGCTTGCGTACTCTCTGAGTCCTGCAGATGTGCTGTATGAAATCAGTGATGCTTGTTCTGGAGTCCTCCTTTGGTTGTTGTGCTCTAGTCACTAAGAGTTTGGCTGTTCGCACCACAGATACGTAGTGAGGCGCATATAAACACAGCGGAAAATGGAAGAAGCAGAACAGAGGGTGGAAGGGAGCCTTTCCTACTGTCCAGCTACTCAATTATTCCCACTTCCCCCTGTGAGGGATACATGCCCCTAAGCACTATATATGACAGGTTTGTTCAAGTTTACATCTGTGGTTGGTCAATATTAACTCCTTTCTGGCCTCATTTGTAAGTATATGAGAGAGAGTGGATAAAACTCTGCTTTTAAACTTTGTTCTTATGAGTGAGGGGATTGTCTCTGCTCAGTGTGTATTTCCCTACATGGAGCATCTGTTTATACTTGAACTGCAGTGGCCTTACCTGCTGCTCAAGAACTTGGATTTTCTGCTAGTATTACACACTTGCAAGCTGTGTAAATTAAAATGATGGGAAGAAGCAACTGCACTCCGTTGTTGCTGTTTTAAGCCTTTTACTGACTGATTTGTTCTTTTATCTTGTGACTACTGTAACAGGAGGCAGGGAATTATCTGAGTGTTAACTGGCATTGATAACACTGCAAAGCTGATTCTCAACCAGAAATATAAGACATTTTCTTTCCATCCCAATATTTGGAGAAGAAATCATACAGTATTGTTCATGGCAATTGCTCTCAATTGAAGAGTGTGAAATTACTGTGTTTTTAATCAAAAAATGAGGACAGCTAATAGAGTGTGTGTATATGTAATAACGATATAGGGGATATAAAAATGCAATTTAGGAAATTCTGGTTTGGATTGGTCTTGAAGGAATGAAAACAGGAAAAAAAAAATCTTTGTACAGTCAGATAAAGATATGTTTTGAAGAACGAGTATGCTTAAAATTTGACAGTTACCAAGTTTCTTCAATAAGCTTGACATCACCAAATGTCTGATGTTCCCTTGCTATTAGAGTGACTTTGACACAGTATCAATGTAAAATGATATGGTGTTACGGAACACCATGAACTTCACGATAGTCAGCTATAAGTATGGACATGCAGCCTCTCTAACCAATGCACTGGCTTGTACACAAAGCTGTGGAAGCTTTCCTAAAGCGCTTGGATTTTAACAGGTATATAAAGGATTATGCAAATAGAGAGGGATTGAGGTTTGAAGAAATCACTTTGCAGAAAGGATTTGAAAGCATTTTGATCTGCAGGTTTTTTTCTACAGAACTATGTATCCATGGGAAGGTCTTTGCACTCACTGTCTCCCTGAGCTATGAGTTGACCAGCTGTTGTGAACCCAATTCTGTGCAGCACATCTGATGCCACTGGAGTTGAGTCAGTGGTGCAGTGGATTTCTGCTCAGCTCTAAAGATTGAGTCTGTTTGTAAATCTGCTTATGTTCATCTCTCCATATCTTCTTGTCATATATATCATATTGTTTCAGCAATTTGTGCATAAAGGTGAATAACATATTGGAAATTAAATTTAAACACTGTGTACTGGTTTCCTTTGTGTTGGACCATCTCTCTAAATGCTAGAGAAAGACATGATGAAGCCAGGCTTGAGACTTCTCAGGAAGGAATGAGCTGGTGTTCAGGAGGCATTTGACTAAACAGATCACATTTTATCTTTTGTGATTTTCTGTTACTAGCCATGAAGGAGGCTGTTGGCACTTAGTCTTTTTTTTGTAGAGCAGCCCTCTACTTACTATTAAGAGTTCCTCATTTTTTCACCAGCTGTTTTATCTGCTTGAAGTGACTACCCTAACAGGATTTCAAGGTTTTCATCCTGTCAAACTGTACTCTTTTAATTTTCAAGTGCTGTATATGCAACAAACTAGACAACAGATAGATGTATGTTGCCTGGATGAACTGTGATATTTATTATATCATCTTATGGTCTTTACCAGTGTTAGCATTTCCAATTAAATAGGATTATATTGATCTTAATTATGAAGAGGATATTTCTCGTTTCAAAATGAAATGTATTTGCCTAAAAGGTTAATGGACCATTTGCTGTAAAAATGCTTCCAAAATATCTCCTATGAATTATGTAATGTCTCCTGGTTATTTGTTAATATCCTTACCTTTGCCACTTTTGTAATTATTAATGCAGTTACCAAGGTAAGTCAAGGGGTGGCTTCTAAGAAATTCTTAAATTCCCAAAGCATATGCCTGATAACCCTGTTCCCAGACTGTTCATGATCAAGTAAAGGGAGTTTCTAAACCAGTGCAAAGCAGAAGTCCATTTGAAAAAGGAACAGTCACCTTCTAGAAATAGCTTTTGCAGAGTGTCAGATTTCTGTAGTCAGAGTGATTCAAGTCCATTCCTGTTTTGAAATAATTTATGAGACCATAGGCTTAAAACACTGCCAAAAATGAACCCTAGAGGGAAGTACAGGTTAATTAGAAATACTCTGATCCATAATAGAGAAAAACAGATCTGAGGACAGAGGCAACTGATAGACAATCTGTTTGGCATTGACAGACAATAGTTTGGGCATCAAGAATATTTATGAAGAAAGTCTGGAATACATAAATACAAGAAGCCTCTTCCGGATTGACTTAGTTCAACGTCTGCTCTGAGACCTCTCAGGGAAATTATGCTTGAGGGAAGACTCTAGTGGACTCAGCACAGTAGAACCTTATGAGATGCCTTTTTTTGTCCTTGAAATGCTGGTTTTGAAGTCTCTGCAGTCTGTTGGAGATAGGCATAACAAAAGCCCAAGTTTCAAAGTAAAAACCAAGTATGTTTAATACATATTAAATCACATATTTTAGTAGAAGGATTCACTAACTATTAGAAGAAACTGCATAGGGGGTTGGTGGTTTACTAGAAACTTTTACATAAAACCTGCCTGCCTTTAGAGAGCATATGATATATTATAACGTAATGCAAGAATAACTTGATGACTTCTATGACTTGGGTTGTATAGGGGATCAGACTAGGTAAGGGTTCCTATATGACCTTAAATATCTACAAAAAAAGATGGGTGAAGGATCAAGATAGTGCTATTCAGATTTGTTGCACATTAAGCATGGTGACATATCCATAACAGAGACTGGGAAGGTTCAAATTACATATCCCTCTAGCTTCAAAAGGCTCCACAGAAATATTGAAAGTGAATACTATAAAAGAATTCTATTCAGCAGGAAGGATGTAGATTACCAATTAATGATGGAATTTTATTTCTTATTGGCAGATCTGCAGTGGAAGTCCGGACATATGGCAGAGAGTCTAACAAATATGCCTCGTCACTCCCTCTACATCATAATCGGGGCTCTCTGCGTAGCGTTTGTTCTGATGCTGATCATTCTGATTGTGGGAATATGTCGCATCAGCCGCATTGAATATCAAGGCTCTTCCAGGCCAGCCTATGAAGAATTTTACAACTGCAGAAGCATTGACAGCGAGTTCAGTAACGCAATTGCTTCTATCCGACATGCCAGGTTTGTTCTGGGGGTGGTAATTTAAAAGAAATCTGTTACAATACATAATTTTGCTGTTGGTAGAGAATGGGCAGTTTTACCATGAAAAGCCAGGATCACTGGCATTGCTTGTTGTTCTTTTCTGATCCCTGTTCTGTTCTTATCTGAAGTGTGATAGTCCAGCACAACTCCTTGAAAGCAGAGGGAGTTGTTTTGAATTTATTTGGCGTAACTGGTGAAGAGGGACAGAGGCAGAGTTCTTAGCCTGCAAAATCTTCTGTTTGGGATGTATATACTCTTCAACTGATACACACAAGTAATTTGTTTAGATAGCAAAGGCAAATTGGGTTTTGTGACTAATTTACCAGATGATTTAGTGAGACTCTTCAAATCACTCACCTTTTTACTTCTGTTTGCCTCAAAATTAAGATCTTTCTTAACTTGCTTTCCTAGAAATAATAATTTTTTCACTTTTAATTTTAATGGAGCGCTTTCAAGCCAGGGCATTGGGTGTCAGAATAATACAAAAAGTAGGACTGGAAGAGATTCAAGGGCTCAGTGTAAGACATTGCACTGATATAGCTTTAATTATACCTATTTCTCTGCCAACAATTGTGTTTAAATACCTGCAAAAGAGTTGAATGGAGTTAGAAAGGGCTTTCTTAAAATCCAGCCTAGATTTTCTTTGCTATTAATTATGCCACTTCTTTCTTACTGCTCTTCAGGTTGTCATGAAGAATAATTTATCACTGTTCCCTTTATAGTAATCATGTACATCAGGTGTTGTGTCCCCCTCCTTTATATAATAACAAACCAAGAAAAACAACCTTTTTCTTCCTTAGACTAAACTCTAACCCATTCTTTCGGTATCAACTTCTGGATCATGTCACCTTCTTTATTCTCTCCTTGGGATGCACTCCACATTGTCTTTCTCTGATTTTGAAGGGTGGTCCCCGAAACTGGAAATAGGTCTCCAGCTGAAGGCTTACCTGTACCAAATGAACTGAGTAATCACCTCCTGTATCTTATTTTTGGCATTCCTGTTCATACATCTGCAAATGACACCTACTTGCTTTTTTTTTTTTTTTAATTTACGTTACAGTAGTGACTGATGATCTAATTTTGTGACCTGTTAGACCTTTTCTTCAAACCAAGATCCTTCGTGCTATTTTGCTCCCAAGACAGTATTGTTTCTTCAGTATTTGACATTTCTCGTAATAGGTTATAACTTTTATTTTTGTTGTTTCTTTTTCCTGTTTCTTCAATTTGTTGAGATAATTTCAAATTCCAACAAGAGTGTTTATGTAAGCTAACATTAAAATGCTTTTAAAAGAATGGAGTGAGACACGTTCTGTGCATGTGCATATTGGTTGGTGATTGCTGGTTCCAAATACTCCAGTTCTGTTTCACTGGAAATTAAATAGGCTAATTTGTACCAACGCTGAAGTCATCAAAGTTATCTGAAATGGATGAGGAGTTCCCACAGACTCAGTTAATCGCATCGTAGCTTTGGGCAGTAGCACTCTAAACTGTTCCAACTAGATTTACAGTAAAACATTTGTTCACTGTCAAAATATATTAGTCAGTAAATATTTTAAAAAGAAAGATGTATCGTTGATTTAACACTGCAATAAAATCAGTCTTCCCTTGAAGTCTCCTTTGCCACTTGGCCTTACATCTCTTCCAGTAGGAGCTCAGCATCTCCCCACCATACACAGCCTGAGAACTCCTTTTTCCTGTAGTAGCGTTTTGGGAGAGGAGGGAGTTGCTTTATGGCTTGTAAAAAGCTTTATATTTTTTTATTATTTGGCCTTCTCAATGTCTGTTGTTATGTACATCTCCAAGGGTGGACAGCAAGGTGCTAAATGATACTGTTAATCTTTCAAATGATATACCTCCCTCCTACTACTGCAGCAGTGATGAATGTGTCAATCTTGTTCAGTGACTACACGCTGAAGCGGTACTTTGCACTTCCCCAAGGACTGGAATCGGTCTCCTGGGGTTTCTTTCTTATTTCTTAAGGCAAATTTGGCAGCCTTCATCTAAGAGTACCAAGGAAAAGTTTACCAGCAAGGCAAGATTTTTTAGAATCTGAATTTTCCCTGCCTTTTGCAGTTTCACTGGCAGGTTATGGAAATGGTAAAAGATTTCCTGTACGAAACCTTTCAAATCTTGGAAGCTGTGTTAGTTCAGGTCTTTATTGCTGCTGTCTGGATTACTCTGTATGACTCTCTGTTTATTACTGAAGGCAGAAGTTTAGGAAAAAAAAGTTTTCATAAGGGTTAAATAGCCTTTGAAGAAATTCTTAAACTGGGATATATTCATGATGATTTTTCAGATCCATATTATGCAGTTAAGTATTGCATTATTAGAACCTGTCAATAAAGGGTTTCCTTATCTTGGGAAAAGTGTTTCTGCTTAATGCAAATGAAAATAAATGTTTTCATTCCCAATAATTCTCTGTGCCTCTCTGAGAATGGATGCCTTATAAAAATCCAAGATAGAGCTGCCAAGTCAGGTAATTCACAGAGCTTTAGTATGAAGATTATTGTGTTTATTTTGGTTTCAGGAAGCTATAGACCATGGTTTTGGTCATTTCAATCCAGGAGAAGGAGCATAACTTTTACAGTTATTTTTGCATAAACTCTTAAATCTGCATTTTAAAAATACCAAGGTCTGAATTTTCAGAATGGTTGTATTTAAGAGACCTACTTTCAAGTAACAAATTTTCAGCATTTTCTGAAAATCATTCCCTTTCCCAGTTAGACAGCTAAACTTATTTGGAAAATGGAGGACTAAGGAAAAGTAAGTAGATTATTTTCTTAAATTGTAAGATTTATGTTAAAGTCAGTAGGTGTCCAGGGAGTGTGGATGCCTGTTGCATATTCAGTAAATTATTTTAAAAGTACTTACTCATGTTTCTCAGCAGGTCTTTTTCTTGATCATTTTCTATAATTTGATCTTTGCTAATCAGGGTACTTGCTGTAAGAGAAAATGAATGTGCTCAAGGATCACTACTAATAAATGTTTACTTCTAGTAGACATTCTTAGGATTAGCAGATCAGAACTAGTTTTCTAACAAGGTGAAGCACATCTTTCTTCAGTATGCATTATGCAGAGAATAAGGAAATACTCCTTTTATGTTAAAACTTATATGTTTTAAAGCCAGAAGAGAACACTATAATGAAATATTTGACAACTGGCTACTGCAGCCATAAGACTTCATTGAATTGGAACTAGTATGTGTTATTGAAATGACCTGGACTGTTCACTTTGGAAAAGCATCCACACTGAATTCATAAAATATCTGCTTACAGAGCCTGTAGATTTTTTGGAATGTCTAGATATCATTAGCAGTAGACTTCATGCACTACTTACAGTATAGTTTTTTTAATTTTAACTTTCACGTGCTTACTCTTGTTCTCTCTATGTGTGGGTTGAAGAGTCTGATTCGTCAGACTCTGATTAAGTCATCTTGTCACAGCAGGATAAGCTGCTTTCCACTGCACATTCTCCACGTTCCTGTGTTCGAGTCTGCTGTGTTAGACTGCAGTGTCCTAAGCTTCCTGAATCTGATGAGCTTCAGCACATGCTCATTTCTTACCATTTCCTGACATAGGTTGCAGTGATGAGTTTCAGTCAGCTAACTCTTTGTGAAAGTGTGATCACATGCACAAGTACTCTGATCTCTGCAGCACATTCTGATTGCTTGGTCCTCTGCCAGAGTCTCAACTTTGTGGGAACTCTAGGATTACAGTTCAATTATACTAAGGAACGCAAAATACCACTTGTGCACGTGGCCTTTTCTCTGAATAATGCAGAGCAAATTATTCTTTTCATTATTCTTCTCCTGTGGAGGAAAAATAATCCCTTCCTCCTGAGGGTATGCTTTTTTGTTGGGTTTTGTTTGTTTGTTTTGTGATTTTGTTTGTTTGTTTTTAAATTCTGGTCTCTTTCTTTTCCTTGACTTGTTTAAACTTTATTTGTGGACTCTTTATACCAGTTGCTGGTACTATACAGAGTAGCAACACATGGTTTCTTTATTCTGCTTCTGGGAAAACTCCAAATTCCAGCCTATTCCAGAGAAGCTGGAGGATACTGTTTCCTTGGGGTTCAGATGCCCGATGTTCTCAAAAGTCATTGTTGTGAAAGGAATTGTTGAGGTTAATGACTCTCTATGGTTAGCCATCTTTAGAAATGTACTTCTAAGGAAGTGGAGGGACAAACCCCATTCCACATCTGAAGTAGAATTTGCAGTCTCTCTCACACATATATACACACACTCATGGAGCTGCCTATGCCAAGAAGAATTCCTACATTGAATATATACTGTCCTCAAAATTGTCATGGAACCCTCAGTCTCTCTGTGTCAAGGACAGGGTTGCTCTTATTCAGTGTTTCATTACAAAATATATTTCCTAATTCTCATGTCATTTACCTGACTTTGTGATGATCCCTCTGCCACTGGTAAATATCTCTGATATACACGTTGGAGCACTATCATCCCTCATGAATAGACATGTCAATGCTAAATGTAGAGGCCATAGAATCTCCCTAGTCCTACTGATACACTCTGTTTACTAATCTAAGCACGTAATTGCTCATCAGACACAGTATGGCATTAAAGCTAATGTTAAACTAATTATCCATCATGTCCCTCCAGTCTTTTTCCAGACTCAGCGCTTGCCAGGACAGAGATTTCCTCACTCAGTGTACACTTTCAGTTAGATGAATATTCTTGTATTTGGTTGCACTCAAATAAATCTTTTTTCATTTGTTTGTATTTGCTTTTGTTGTAAGCAGCCTATCTTGGATATTCTGTAGCAGAGACTTGCATCTTTTCACTGTTTGTTATCCCTTGAGTCATTGTCTATTGCAGATTGTATTGGTAATTGTTTTATTTTCTTTTATGTCATCAATTAATAATATAGCATAAGATCCTTGTGACATCCTACTAGATACATGCCCATTGAACTAAGATTTCCCATTTAACAATTCTGTTTGAGACCTTTGAGGTTTGTGTTAACTCTGTTTAGTGTTACAAGCAGGGACTGGCTTCTGAACTACCTGATCAAAGTAATGTGGTCTACCAGCTAGATGGCTCAGCCAGGCCACAAACAACTAGCACATGTGCTGTGGTCTTCTCTCAGTCTTTTCTAATTAGGGGCACATGTCAACCCTGACCTACACAAGAGAACAGATCTTGTACTGTTTCACTGTGTGCAACAAGCTATATATTCTCTACCTGTCAGAAAAGGCAAAATTTGACATAAATCACTGGAGAATGTTTATCATCATTTGTATCTGTGAAAAAGCTCTATTTGCTTTAAATTCTTGAGAGTGATGGAGAAAAAGGGTGACTGAGGGTTCATTGCTGCCTCTGATTTAGTAAGATGCCATAACTTGATTCCTTCATTCAATTCTTGGGATTTTTATCCGTCATGAAGCTGATGAACGAACGTGACCTGTCTGTATTTATTAAAGGAAACTATAGAGGAAAGCAGACATTCATGAATGGAAATGTATCTAGTGTGGCCTTATTGACAGCTGAAGTACTTTGAAAAATGAAATTTGCACCATAGAGATCATAGTGCTTCCAGCCATTTTAGTTTTGTCAACAATTCTAGATCATGGAAAACAGCCAAGAATTAAATTGGAACAGCCAGGAAGTTGCATAAAAATCTTGGAAGACTATAAAGTTAATTTTGGTCCCAATATTATCCTCAAGATCTGAATTTTCACTCTCGCCTTCCTTAGTCTTCCCATATTCTGGTATTGCTGAATTCCACAGCAGAATTCCTGTAGCCTTTGATGTGGAATCTGTTTCTTGTTTGCAAGATTTATTTTTTTGTTTGTTTTTATTTGATGCATATATTTTAGAAGTTCCAGTTCAGATATTTAAACTTCTGTACTTTTGGCATGTTGCAATACAACTTAGAATTTATCTAGGCTCCCTGGGTTTGTTTCTGACAGCATACCATAACTCAGTGGGTTGTTGCCATTAACTGTTCATTCTTCTGTTTATCACCAAAAGCTTTCTTTTGTTTCCAGGTTTGGCAAGAAATCTCGACCTGCCATGTATGATGCAACCCCCATTGCTTATGAAGATTACAGCCCAGATGACAAACCTTTGGTTACACTGATTAAGACAAAAGATTTGTAATCTAGTGTATCTTTTTTTGGATAATTTTTCAAAAGGATGGGCTACTAACCTAATTTAAATATTTTTAAGAAGAAAGCATAAGTAATTTAAACCATTAGATGCTTCAGAATTTTCTGTAGAATATTTAAGAACCAATTTTCTGCAGCTTTTAGTTTGGAAAAATATTTTAAAACAGAATTTGTGAACTTCATTAATTACATTTTAATGTACCTTAAGCTCTATAAACTATAAGCTTATGATAGTGTGTGCTTTTTTCTTGGTAGACACTATTACTAAACCCAGATAAGTTTCTTGTGGTTGTTACAGAACAGAAAACAATAATTAATGAGGAGTTCTTTATGACATGTCAGTGCCAGCTTTCTCAGTAGAGGTAGGAAAAATGTGAAGCATAATATGATATAATATATCCATTAATTAAAAAAGTCTAAAATGTTTGTGTTGTGACAAAGAAACTAGTAAAAATTATTATTCCTAATCTGAATGAATTAGCTTTTGCCTTATTCCATGCATGAATAGGTAACCTATTTCTCCATTATTTCCTGAAAGTTGCTGAAACATACTCTTAAGTTTGATGTTTGACATTTTTGTAATAGTATTCAGGCTAGGCCTTGTATAATAATTAAAGTGCCTCTTGGGGCAAAGTAAGGGCGTGATCCTTTAAACATTGAAATCAATGAGAGAACTTCCATTGACTTCAGTGGGCATGGGACTGGATCCTAAAATTGGACTGAATCTATATTTTTCTTTAAAGGTTAAAGTTTTTTATATTGTGAGCAAACTAAGCATATGGTTTGAGTTGTTTGTTTCCTAAAGGTTGTTGATGTACAGTATTGTTTCATGAAATATTGTGTATTTCTCATAGTGCTTCTTATTTAGGATCAGTATGGGGGTTTTGTGGCTGTATTTGCTTATGGGCTTCTTAAAATTCTTGCTTATTTCAGAAAATATTGAATAAATGTTATCAAGTGAAGATTGCAGCTGTTTCTTTTGTTTTTCTTCATTTGAGAGTGCAGTGTTATCTATAAATTTGAAAGGACGTGAGCATATAAATAACGCTGAAAGAAGATATTCCAGCTGTTAACTTGAAAAGGAAAAAAATGGGCTTTATTAACATGGCAAACTCTCAAAAGTGAGACAAATACAGCACTGGGGTAAAGATGCAGTCCAGGCCATACACACCACAACCTTTTCCTGAGTGGATCTGACTGCATACCTGGGTTCTAAGTTGTAGTAAGAGCAAGGTTTTGTCACAGAACAACTTGTTTATGTGAGTAGACTGGATCTGATTTTGTGTTTCAGAGAGGCCTGCCATTGGGGAAGCTGAGACAGCATGGCATAGAGGCAAATTGCTGCAGCTGCCTGTAGATCCTGCTGCATGGTGCTGTACTAGGTCTAGTCAGCACTGTTAAATTACAGGCTGATAAGTACTGAAGGGCTAAACTCTGGTCGATCTCTTAATGTTGGGAAATCTTGGAATGCATCTGAAATCTTCATATTTCACATAAATAATATTTCCAGACAGAAAAAAAAGATGTCCCCAGGAGAACACAAACTTTTGATCACCTCTGTGTGAGGATAGCCCTTGTCTCAGGCAGTCCTTCCCTTGCTACTGCTGACATCTCCAGACCTCAGGTCAGCCACTAAAGAAAAATATAATTAGGAATTGTAAAGATACGAAAGCTGCCACTGGTTTTACTGTCTGGTTTAGATGGGAAGAGTGCAACTGGTATATTGCTTTTAATTTTGAATTTCATTATTATTACTGTTTCTGGTTACAGTAATAGCAATTGACTTATTTTTCACATCTTGCACAATTAGTTCTGACAAGAGTTAGACAAATTATCACTGTTAGGGTTGCTAAAATGTAAACTTTATTGTGAGGTTACATTCTATTTGTTCCTTAGCAAAAGAAAAAAAAATAATAAAAAATTGGAGAGTATATGCTGCAGATACAGGCCAAATTTGAAATGGTGTAAAGGAAAGCAAATCAAAACATCTTTTCATAGAACTGTTACCTGTTAAAGGGAAGCACTGCTCAAAGAGTCCCTTACTGTTAGGAGTGGCTGGATGGTGAATATGCAAGTTAGTAACACCATGCTGTGTTTGAGTTATGGAAATGCCAAATGCATGTCAGAAATCCAGAAACCTTTCCTAACATCCTGGATCCGCTACCATGGGCTTTTCCTGATGTTGTCCCAAGATAAGAATTACTAGTAAGACACCTAAAAAACTAGATTCAATCCTCTTTTTTATCCTTCAGGCACAGTTTTCTATGACAAAGGTTGTGCATTTGCATCTGGTGGCTGCCAGAGTAGGGTTTTTTTTTTATTGGTACAATTTGCTGCTGCTGCTACTTTACTCCAGGGTATGGAAACTTTTATTTATGGTGACTTCCAAGTGACTTCCAGAAATGTTTTATGAACCCTTTAGAAAGAAGGGCCAGGAAGAAGCTATACCCTATGCCATTTTTTGTAACTTTTGTGGAACAAGGGCTAATACATTGGTTTTATAATCGATTTGTTAATCAAAGAGAAAAGAAATACTCATTTTTTCAGAGTTTTCAGCTGTTTCAGTGGTAAAATGTTGGTTTATCTTTGAAGATCTGCAAGTCTATATAAAGCACGGAAACAAGCAACTTTGTTGTTTTAGAGAACATACATATTCATAGGCCATATTTTACAAGGGAGATGTTGCAATGAGCAGCAGCCTTTCTGCATACAAATCACAGCTTGGTAGTGATTCTTGACCATCCTATATTTCTCTCAAGTGACTGACCTGAGAGATAAGTAATTTGTGAGGAGCTATTTTCCTGTCAGCTTGCAGCCCCTGGCTTCTGTAAATCATCCTGTGCTTCCTGTGAATTGTGCTTTGAAAATTACTTTTGCTCCTTCCAATTTATTTTATTGAACTCCGATGGCACGTTATGCATGCGCTATGCCTGTATCCGTGCACTTCTGAGATATTTGTGAGGCACTGCGCTGCCTGCCAGATGGAGCAGCCCTCAGACCTGGAGGGAATAAACACATCCTGAGTTTTTATCCCAGCTCTGAAGCTTCTAGAACAAATTAGTTACTGTCTTTATATTCCAGATCATGTCTTTCTGAGGATATACATGAATGCGGACAAAGGACACTCGTTATTCCATATCCTTTTCCTAAACCAGAGGGAATTTGTTCTGTATAGGGAGCAAATATAGATGTATAGCAAATACCACCTGCTGTTAATATACTATGCATGGGGGTCTTTTTTGCTGTAAATCATCCAGATGCAGAAAGGGGTGATTGTATATGCTCTCCCCCTTGGCAATGGCCTAACAGCCTCCAGCTCCTCTTGCAGATGAGGATAAGTCTCCAGGCTTGTCATTAATCTCCAGTGCTTGTGTGCTTCCCAAATTTGTCCCTTTTTTCTTCCTCTTCCCTCTGGAAATTGGAGAACATCCCTGAGTGTTTTCTCCCCAGCAGCATGGACATCTATTCCTGCATGCTTCCTGGGGTGGTGTGAAACAGTTACAGCCCAGAGTTGTGACATGCTAGACAGAGCTCAGGGGAGGCACAGGTGGTTTATGAGGAGTTGAAAGGAGAGCTGAGGCACTCCCTGCCACGATTATCCCTGTGCCTTGTCAGTCCAGGCTGGGTAACCTCCTGCACCAAAACCACCAGTCTGATTTTGCTCTTATTCCCTCTACTGCAAATGTAGCCAACTGGTATACTGGTGTGAGGAAAATGAGAACTGAGAGGAGTTTTAAGCTCAGTAAAGAGTCTTCAAATAGCAGAAGTCTCTACGTGCTTAATCCCTTTGAAAACAATGGGAGTTTGAAGATGTTATTTGTGATTTGGGGGGAAACTGGTTTTGTGTGTCTCTGCATCTAAAAATAAAAAAAATCTTACTATAGGTGTATAGCACTACAGAAAACATTGCTTGCTTCAGAGAAACTTCACAGAATCATCTAGGTTGGAAAATACTTTGAAGATCATCCAGTCCAACCTAACACTGACAGTCCTCAACTATACCTTATCCCTGAGTGCTGTGTCACCCAACTCTTAAACACCTCCAGGGATAGGGACTCCACCACTAACTGCTCTGGGCAGATGTTTTCATCCCATCTCAGCTTCATTTCTGGAAATGGTTTGGCTTTTCTCCAGCAGGGCTTTGTGGAGGGATGCCTAAGCAGATATGACATTCCTGAAGATGTATAGCTTCTCTTTTAATAACAATAGACAATTCCTGATGAGGAATAAATTCAAGACCTCAGAATATTACTCTGTGGATGGCTCAGAGACATTGAACAGTCCCTCCTCACTTATATTGCCAGAGTTATGCCTACAGGGAACTCCTTAGTCCCTTCACATGGCTAAATCCTTTGGTATCCAAAATTTCTCCGAGATTCCCTTCTCATTTTGCCCACAACTACTCAGCTTTTGCAGAGCAGACTGGCACACTGCAGTGGACAGAGCTGTACCCTGTCCTTATAGCTGAGCAAATTCAGCCCACTCTCCCTTCGGGTGCCCCCAGCCCAGTTTCTGTGCAAGCTGTTTGCTGCATGACCAGCTTTGGGAACCTCTTTTTCTTTCCCTACTGCCATATTTCCAAGCTTCATGTGCTGCTCAGTACTGGCTGGGCTGAAATTGCTATTTGTACAGTTATTCTGCTCTCATATTCTTGACCTTGGAGTGCGGAAGTACAGACCTCCCATGGACCTCTTCTTCCTGCTTGAACATGGGAGGCAGATGAAAACTGGTGGAATTCAGGGAAGAGTTTAGTCTCTCAGGCCATTCCCTGCTATGGGTAGTTAAAATAATGAGTGTGTTATCAAGAGCCAATGAGTTCAGATAGGCTCCTAACATAAGAAATTGGAGCATCAGGCTAGCCCTGTCTGTGCCCAAACTCTCTGTACAAACCTGTTGGCTACTGTGAAAGGGATGCACCAGGTTATGGTTTTCAGGAACCTTTTATTTTGTAACAAAAAAGTGAGAGTGAGGGATTGTTTGTTTGTTTGTTTTATCTCTCAGTCTGTTACCCCTGTGCAGTGCTCTGCACAAGCTGGTTAGCAGTGAGAGAAGAGCAAAGCAGTTAGCCAGCACCAAAAGAGAGATACGGATCTGATCTGCTTTATCTCCTTTTTGCAAGTTTGTTTTCCAGTCCCTGAGACTTTGGCTGAGCATCCACCAAAGCACTGTAGTTGTGTGGAGTCAGGAGAAATGGCGCAGGGCAAATTTGAGCCACCTTGATGTCTATTTTAAACATCTCATCAGGGAGCTGGGACTGGTCTGAGTCTGAAATCAGAGCAATCAGAATACTGCTGCTACCTGAAATAGCTGGAGATTGTTATAAAGATGGGCAGAGTACAACTCATTCCCAGCTCCCACCAGCTCCTCCTCAGTCTGATGTGCCAGTCACTGGAGAGGGCTTGCTCAGAAGTCATCTTAGCACTTCTTGACTCTTTCATCTCTGCTTGCACTAGAGGTGATCGTTCTTGTGCAATTTCTGTGCTGCACACAGATCTAAATCTTTTATTTCCTTTTTCCTCCTCGTATTTTGGAAGAGCTCCAATTAGGTGAAGGTGATTCCTTCTGATGGGAAGTGGGTCAATCAGTGAAAACAAACAAAACTTCAAAGTGGTTATGCCACATCCAGCCCCATCTGGGCTCAGTTGGCTTCATTCCTTCTACAGTGCAAAATGGATAACAAAAATGACCTCTCTGGAAAAGTCAGATTTCTCATTATTTTGAATTCCAGTTCCAAATCCTCCTTTTAAGAAGTTTATGATAAGATGATTATTGTAAATAAGCTTTCCCTTTAGCAAAGAATAAATCATCAAATAGGCTTTGTTTGGTGAGATCTTTGGCAAAGGAATGTAAATAAATAAGCTAACTGAATAAACTTCTTTATCTGATGTGCTGAGCAGAAAAAGCAGCAAAGTTAATCATTTAGGAAAATAAGCTGGTCTGCTGTGCTTGCTTCAATAACAGACCAGGAAGAGTCTAAGGGAAAAAATCTGCTCTATCTCGCTGACCCTGGACTTTTTGCTGGAGTCCCACAGACCAGGAGAGATCATGTTTATCAGTCTGGAAGCAATGCTATCGCCTCAAGGAGATGTCCTTCAGTCTAGATTTTTTATTTGTTTCTTTTCCTGTGGACTAGTCTACTTCCCTTCAGAGGTAGTTCCCTGCAGCAGAACAGAGATCTCTTATGAAGACAGCTGTGACTTCTCTTCCACCTCCTAGGATTAGTATACACGCGGACAATATTCTGAATTTGTAGTGTCTTAAATTTCGTACTCCGTTCATGTTTCCATATGAGCAAGTTTGTATGTGTATGCATGTGATCATGCATGGATGTCAGTCCACCACTGCTCAAAGAAATGGGAGTGCGACTGTTCTAATCTTCACCATAGTTTTTTTATTATGTGGATTTGAACTAATCTGAAGTAAAGGTGCCTCGAATCTGAGCCTATAAACCAGACACAAATTGCACAAGTTAACAAAAATGTGTGTAGCTGCTGTGGAAAGAGAAAATAGCCTAATGCAATTTATATGATTATGGCATGTAGCAGCTGCAATTAAGATTAGTTTGTCAGCAGAAGACTTAGTTCTGACATTAGTTTCAGATATTGCTGAAAGGTATCTAATCATCCTTTGCTTTCTTTCTTTGCTTGTGCTATATTTTCTGCCCTACCAGGCAAGGAGAGTAGTGTCTTATGGAGAAATTTAACCATTGGTGCCATAGATGAAGATAAGCAAGAAAAACCGATGAAAATTGGTCAATGAAGAGTTTTCAGCTGTGAAAACTCTTGCACTCTCTTAACCTATTGCACTCTCTTAACTCATCTGTCTCTGTCTTTCATCCGTTAAATCTCTTCTTCCTCCCTTCCCATGAATGCTTTGGGTGATGCAAGACTGCATCCGGTATTGCATAAGGACACCAATATCTTAGGGTGACATTGCTCAACCAGGAGTGTCGTGTTTAGCACCCAAATGATGCATTAATAGAGCTGGTGGTCTGTAGCCTATGCAAATGCCCTTGCTTGTCCTCAAGCCATGGCTTCGTATTGTTCACGTGTTTCAGCATTTTGGCATAGTTGCATTTTTGCCCCTTTTGGGGTGTTTGACAAACAAATATCAAGTCAAGATTGCTTAGAATTCTTCCTGGGAGGAAAGTATCTACAACTTCTAATAATAAGAAATAAAGAAATAAAAATTATTACATGTAATTAAATTCACCTCCTTTGCAGTAGGAGAGCTAATGAATGTCTCTGAAATGTTCTGAGATCTTTTCATGAAAGGCTTTTACATGTCCATGATTTATAAAAAAAAAAAGTTCCCCAAAACTTCCCATTTAGCTAATGGCTTACTGTGTTTTAGTACATATGAAATTTATGAATCTGTGCAAAATCTAACAAAATCTCAGCCAGGTTGAAAAATATGATCAATGCCTTGTTGAATGTGGAAACAGTATTTATGACAGACCTTCACTGTCAGTTCTTATATACTCTTTGCCTAGTGTTTCTGCCTCTGGGCAACCAGCAGTTTGTGAGAATACTATCAGGCAGGCTGCTTGAAAATAGCTGTCCCATATGATGGCTTAGCATACATTCTTGTATTAAAACAAATGAAATATAATCGTGTATTTACTAGCAATATCTTTCTAGGAATTATGTCTTATGCCCTCAAGCTTATGAAACCAATACACAGAATCTTAGTTCTTATTCCCTTTCATCTGCACATATGATCGCTACAAGCTTCAAGAAAACTCTTTGGTAATGAGTATAAGGGCCATGAGGGCAATTTCATGCATGAGAAAGCTCCACTTACCCCAGCCACCTTTCAGAAGGTTGGCTTTAGCTTCTTTATTTTTGAAAAATAATGGCTCAAGTGTACAGTTTCTTTGGTCTCCTACAAGTCATCTTATTTCCTACACTGTATTGAGACAGAGAGAGCACGTTCAATAGGTTCCAGTTCTGATTCTTTCTCCAAGAGGACAGTGCAACAGTGGATTGATTGCAGGGGACTGAAATTGGTATTAACTTTCTGAAAACTTTGTGTTTGTAGATCCCATTGTGTGGCATTGACATTTATTCTACAGAGCAGCCTGTAGTTGTTTGACTCACTATATTGCATCTGTCATGTGAAGAAGGAAACCAAGCAATAGTTATGATGCAGAATAATTTCTTTCACAGATTTTTTACTGAAGATATGCTGTCCATAATGTCTTATTTGTAGTCTGTACGTGGCACCAATACCTCCTATTATTTTAATTTGAACATATATTTCTGTTGCTTCCCCTTTGTATGGCATTTGCTAGAACAGTCTGTCAAAACAAAACTGGCAAAATGTCATGTAAATAGGAAAGGATCTGCTTTCACTTGTGCCTATTATGCCATTCCACTTTCATCCTGCCGTGAATTTGAAATTGAGATTTTTCTACATATAAAAGATGGTGACTAGTTATATTTATCTCCAGTGCTCAGCAAGCTGCTTCCCCTTTTTCCCCATGCCCTGTGCTGTCCTGTGTGTGATAAGGACAAAGCCTGGAGGAGATTTTTAGAGTGCTGAATTAGGTGCAGAATTTATCAGTTTTCCTCTGTCTTTCACCCAATTCACTTCCACAGAGAGAATATTTTGCAATTCCATGGAGATTCCTTAATTCCCAAGAGCTTTGAAGAGTTATTATATTTTAATACATGCGAGATTCAAAATAGGGCAGTAAGCTAGCAGTGTTGACAGACATGTTAGGTTTAAATCAAAATGTCTCACAGCTGTGATTTACTTAGTGATATATGTTACTGAATTTGGAAAGATTTCATTTGGAATAGATTACTGAATGGTAAATCTGGTGGTGCCTTGGTGACATTTTAAAGTTTCATGCTCTACACTACAAAATTTCAGTACAAATTGGTTAACATTTTCTAATTTTGCTCCACTTTACTGGACTTTCGTCTGCAGAGAAAACCAAAATGTCCCAGCAAAGCCACGCCCCTGCCCTGGCAGTAGGGCTGATGCTACTCAGGTTTTTTCAATTGTTTTTCAAGATGCCTTGATTTTTGCATAAGTAATATAGCTGGCTCCAATTTTTCCATCTGGCAGTACCTCTCAAGAAGGGCAGAAATTGCAGGCAGAGAAATAGTATCCAACTTCAAATCAACAGTTAAATGTGCTCTTCATTCAAAACCAACTCAGCCTTGAGATTTCTGAGAATTCATTGTCTTGCTCTCTTTTTCGTTTATGTGTTGTCTCTGATTTACATCCCTCTTTTTCAAACTTCAGTGTCAGGAGTGATTTACGAGTGCAATTTTCTGTGTGATACTCTGCAGCAATAGTTGGCAAATCCCTTCCCTCAGCATGGGGATGTGTTCTTCTTTGTTACACACCAAAGAGGCACGCAACCCTTAAATTTCTTTAAAAAGACAATGCTTAATAAGATTTTTGAAAGGAAAAATGTAAATCCCATCTCATAATAATCCATCTCATAGTTACCATAGATATGTTACTCCTACAAAAACTGCTCTGGCTACGTGGCATTGGCATTTTATGTGATGGATCCATCAAGAGCCCCTCCTCTGAATGCCATGGGTCAGTCTGTTTAACTGATCTCTTGCTTTTAGTGCTGAGCAAAGCACATGAGTCTGGCTGCATTGCTGTACTGGGGACTGCTCATACTGAAATTTAAGGATGAGCTTAATGAAGGACTTCCGAGATTTCTTAATTTTCTGTTACATATTTTTTCCTTTTCTAGGGTTGAAGGCATTTTACATATTTATAGAGTTCTTCTTTGAGTTCTTCTCCCTTGTCCTACAATGCTTTTTGTTTTCTACCTCTTTATGTGCTTTGACATACTCAGACATTCTATTGGTTCTATTGGTACCAGTTCTTGATTGTGGAGAACAGTGAGTGCATTAAAGAGATGACACTGGTACGGTTACACATCCTATGACACCCTCTGCCATCAACATCTCAGCAGTGTAATGTGAAAATTACCTGGTTTTACCTGTGAAAGAACCTTTGTATGCACAGGCATTTCCAGGAGAATTTGGGTTGTTGTAACAGTGGCTCTCCACATCCCTGTGCTCAAGTGGGGGGAGGAGAGACATTTCCCAGATTGCCACATAGCTGACCTCTTATGCCTATGAATAACTAGTGGGTACATGTCACTGAAATAGGAAGTGTGGCTTCTAGTAAACTTCCTATTTTCACAGATAAAGTTGAGTAGTTGGAAATTGTGAAATCTAGATGACAGATTGTTAAACCTTTCTCTTGCAATAGTGATGCTCTGCAAACAAAAATTTTGATCGGAGACTATCAAAAAGTCTGTCTTGGTAGATTTTCTTATTCTGAGGGATTATCCAGTGCATATAAAACTGCCCAAATATTTATTTATCACCTTTGATTCTTCATTCCTTTTTTATAATTCCACTGTCTTCAGTGCTCTCCCTAAAACCAACTTATATATATAGACAGGATTCTCCTTTCACTTATGTTGTTAAAAATGAGAAGTAATTTAAGTTCTGTGCAACTCAGAAAAGAGTCATGAACAGGAGCTATGAAGATGCCATGGATTTAGTTTGGTGTGAAACTGATGTAGGATGATTGTGATCTCTGTACACATTTGTGGAGGTACGTATTTCTGTTTATCACAGACAAGTAAGTCTTTAATAAGTTCACAGATTAAGACAATAGAGTCAAAGGTGCACAGAGCTGACAGGGCTCTTAACAGATCTTGTTTCAGGTTCTTCTGGACCTAGGAGAGAATGAAGATTGGAATATGTGGCACGTGTCAACCCAAAGATTTTATGTCAGTTGTTTTCTGCTGCTTACAAGATTAATTGGTACATTAAGAGCTTGACTTGAGCTTCTTTGGGTACATTAACACAAGACTTGCTGCTTGAGGCTGTCTGGGAAATGTCATTGTCCCTGCAAGGAGGTGTCTGGCCACTAGCTGTGTCACTGGTGCTGCGGTGGGAGCAGTTTCAGGAGGGTGAGGACTTCTCCTGTCCCATCTCCCTGGCCTTTCCTCTGCCTACCGCATATCATCGCTGTCCCCAGACCCCTGTCCTTTGTCTTCCTCAGGCTCTAAGCCTCAGGTTTTCCCATTTTCTCATCCTTGCTGCCTCTCTCCTGCCAGTCCCAGTTCCTCTGCAGGACCCTCGGGACACAGCCCGCACTTGGGCCCCCTGTGCCCTGGATAGCTCAGCCGTACCTGGCAACGCAGCTGGAGACCGGTGATGGCCAAAACTGCCCCCTGTGCCTGCCCTGCCTTTCCCCTGTCCCCAGCCCACGTGGTGCCTGGCCCTCATCCTCTGAGCTGCATCCACCGCCTCCTGCTTTCTCCAGGCGCTTTTGTCATCGCCGCCACGGCGGCCCAGATTCAGATGGCCTGAATTCCCCCAGCCCCGCGCTTCCTGCCGCTGGCGCGAGGCCACGGGGCGCCGAGCCAGGAGGCTGCCTTTGCCCGGGGAGACAGTGCAGCCGCAGACCCCGAGCCCTTCCCTGCAGCACGGCCGCTGCCAAAACCCACAGATCCGTCCTTGCTTTCCTGATGCTGGTTAGCAAAAAAGAGGCATGGTCAGTAGTGATTGCAGGGGGTTGGCAGCTCTGAAAGATCAGCTTTGTGTTTGCTGGGTGGCTGACGTCCCTGCTTCGCTTGCTCAGTGAGGGCTCCCGCCGGCTGCATTGGAGGTGCTGCCTGGCAGAGGTGACGGGAATACTAAAAATAAAACTTGCTTGGCCCTTTATTACCACATATTTTATCCAGCGCAGAACTGATGTGGACTTTTAGATCCATGCAAGACCTTTGCATCAACCTCCCTTCTGCGCTTGTTGACCTACCATGACTTTGGTGGTGTATTGTCACTGCTGCTGTCAGTAGGACTGGTACAGTGCCAACGTGAAGGAGAAGTGAGACCAAATATCTACCTTTCTAAGGGTCAGGCCAAAAGGTGAGAAGAAAAAAGGTATATCACATAAATATGGCCAAATAGGTTACTACCTGTACATTGCATGCATTTATTCAGCCCAGGCACCTTCAGAATCATGCTCCAAGTTATGTTTGGTAGAGGAAGAGAAATAGGTACCCTGGTACTCAGGGAAGGCAGTGGGGTAGTTACACCTGAAGAGTTAATCAGAAATGCAACCTCTTTCGGTGCCAACACAGGTCATTAAAGACACCTGGTTGCTGTGGGAACCTCAGCAAGAGCTTCTCAAAGAAACTGAAAATCAGGACTTCATTACACCCAGCAAGCCCAGCCTGGATGGATGGGAGAATACGGCATATCCAAACCTGAATTACCTCCCTTCCCTGTGTTACTTACTGCTGTCCCAATTTCACAAATCATTAACACTGCATTGCTTCGGGTTTATTGCATCTCCTGGTGTCATTTTAAAATACTTGCAAAGGGGATAATGAGCCAGAGGCATAGCGAGCAGAAGTGGCCTCGGCTGAACCACCTTCGGTGGAGCTGCCCTCCCGTGTCTGCGCAGTCATCCCAATGCACCTACGTAATCAGAATAAAAATGACTACCTACATAACGGTACTGCACCACGGGGGTTATACAGTAAGCAAGTACATAAATAAATTTCCCTTTCAATTCACCAAAACACAATACTGAAAGGAAATCAAGGACCTTTGGAGATATGTGCTCTGCATTTTGTGAAACATCTTTGCTATTGAATTGCTGCTACTTTAACAGCAGCCATGCTTTAGGCAGCTCAGGAATACAGATCTTTAGATGCTGCTGCACCTATCAAAGCCTGTATATCTGCCATTTAGATGTCACCATAATTTAAGTTGCTTCTCAGCAGCCCCTGAACCCTGCAGAAGGCTGACTCCCCAAAAATCCAGGTTTCTGTGGTCAGTATTTCCAAACTGCCAGTGCTCTGACACTGTGCCAGCCACTGCTTGCCCACATCCATGGCCAGATGTGGCACTGGAGGCCCAGCCTGGTCACGTTCTCCCTGAGCAATGCTCACGCTGCAGCTCTCCCACGCTGAGTCTCCAAAGCACGCACTGTGCCACAGGAGCTGGACATCTCCACCTTGGGTATTTACTCTGCCATATTTATCTCAGTTAGACATAAACTTGAGATCATTTCATCTGATCTAGCTTTGCATTCTGCAAGAGATAGAGTTCTATATAAAAATATATTTATTTATAGCTTAAATGTTGAAATACGATATAGTTGTCAAAGAAAATGAGTTGGATTACTTGGATACTGTATTTTGGGTTGCTTAGGCACAAAACATTTTTTCAGAAAGCTAGCAGAAAATTCATACAATGCATCCAGTGTCCTTTATCTATGCAAGCTGACAACATGTTTAAGAGTAAAAAGCATGTTTAGATTTTGGAAGTATGTTATTAATTACAGCACTTTACACAACATTAAATTTGCTAATTAGGCAAACTCTTACTTTGCAAAGACAAAACCAAGGTAAACTGAATTGTTAAGGAAAAAAAAAGATGTGTTCAGTGACTCATGTACACTTTGTAAACTTGCGTAATCAAAATGAGGATCTTGGCAACAGGAGTTGCAAAGTCTGCACAATATTTGGGGAAGCAGCATTTAAATAACTGAATGACTCTTCTAGTGACGTTTCAGTGAGAAGTAATAGTGCTCCAACAGCTAAATGGAGCTTGTGAAGTCCAATTATTCATTGGGATCAGCAATTAGACAATTTTAGTTAATTAAAAAGGCAATGTCTACAGTAAAAAAAAAAAAAGTTTATTTTTGTTTTCGAATGCAGAGGAGCGATGTTGCTATAAACACCTTACATTAGGGTACAAGATGGTGCAAAAGGAAGACAAACTAAGTAAGTAGGATCCATCAAAAGAGAGAAAATATCCTGGAGTCACTGGAAATGCTTCAACTTTACTGTGTGACTAGAAGAGAAATTGGTCCTATTGCATCAAATACTCCTCTCTGAAAGGAGAGAACTCCCCTGGCTCCAGTATTTCTGTCATGTGAGCACAGAAGTGAAGGAGACTGAGAGAAGCAGGACCAACCTGGCAGTCTTCGGCAAGAATTTTCTTAATATGAACTCATTACAAGAAGAGAAACTCCATGATTTGGCACAGTAAAAGGAAAACTAATAGAAAAAAAATCTGTATCTTCTTACAGGCACATTCTGGAACATGGTACATCCTGGAAATATGAATTCACACTATTTATTTAAGCAAACACAAAAGAATTCTGACTGGCTGGGAGCAGAACTTACCTAATGCAGAACAGCTTAGATACCCAGTAAAAAATGATGCTTGGATTAAAACATTAGAAAGTCTAGGTAAAATGACCTCATCTTAGTGAGGCTGTGACATGAAGTCACCCAAGTTTAACTGATCGCTTCCTGAGCTGGGCTCTGGCTGGTGCTCTGGCCACCCTGGCAGTGCCCGGTCCAGCTGAAAAGCAATGCAGAGCATCGTGGGGCATGCCCAAAAGGGCAAAAGCCGGGCTGACTTTCCTGACGTGGCTGTAATCCACATGGTGCTGAAGCACTCCTGGAGACTGAACAAACCCAAGCAAGGTGGCTCCGTAGCTGTCTTGTTCCCGCAGTGCTGCTTGCTGTCTCAGCTCGCAGATTGCTTTTTAATCAACCGGTTTGATTTCAGAAATTTGCAATCGATCTGCTCCTCTCTACCCGTAAGCATATTCCTACCTCCCCCTCATACAACCTCAGCCTGAAACCTATAGCATTCATTTTCTCCATTTTCACATCCTTCTGGAAATTGAGTAAGCAACTCTTTCTGCTTGTTTGTTCTAATGGCCTGCCACCCATTTTGCAGTAAACAGAGATTTTCTCCCTAGACATTTTGGTTTGTATAAAAGTCATGTAAACGCAGAGAGAGGCAGCTTCCAGCTGCAGGGCTGGTCTCCTTCTGCTATCTGCAGATCCTGAACTTCCTTTGTGCGCTGCTGCTGCCGATGGCCCGGTTGTGCCTGCTCCCAACTGGTATGGGCAGCCATGGCAGATGGATTTACCCATACAGGAAGGGCTGACAGAATTGCTCCAGAGTTCAGTTGGGGAAGAACAAGGCTTTTAGAAAATGTCTCCCTTGCGCAGGAGTGTAAGCATCAGTCAGAAGAAACAAGAGGGTGACAGGGACCTGGTGTTTGCGCAGCAAGTGGGAAGGGGAGAGCTCTGGTGGGTATCTCAGAGGCTGGTGCAGGGTTAGTGCTTTCCCTCCTGGAGACAGGACAGTGATGCATCAGTAAATCAAGCTGCAAGACTTGAATGATTTTAATTAGGCTGTCACCGCTAAGGGATGTACTGGTGAAGGGTTTTCAGAAACAATTTAAAGGTTCACATTCACTGAAGCTTCACTGATCAGATGCAGCCTCACAGAGATCCTGAGATGTGTTTCAGGGAGTTGGTCCCCATGAAGCCACAGCGGCCGTGTGGCCCTGCCAGGGACAGTGTTTCTTCACAAGTGAACCTGAGGTGATCACAAACCCTGGCTTCTGGGGAAGATGCCCTTAAATATTGCTTTGCTTTGCTGTTTAAGATACCAGCACTGAAATGATACACCCCGCTTGCCCCTTGGGCTCGTGTGCCTGCAGCGGGTTTGGGAGCCTGGCTTACAGGTTGCAGGGTGTGGGGTCAGTGCTCGGGACAAGCATGACACACGCTTCTTTGGTTTTTTACCAAATCCTCCCCGCACCCATGTGTGAGGCGCTGCCCAGGCGGCCCTGTGTCAGCAGGGAGGGCCAGCGGTGGCTTTTGTGCCTGGAAAAATGTTCTTTGCTGCAGTTCAGGAGCCTGCAGAGTCTTTTCCTTGTCTGTGGCGTTCCTGATCTCCGCTGGGAAGGGTGATGCTGACACATCCCTGCAGAAGCCAGGGGCAGAGCGTGCATGTGCCCTTGCAAGCGCTGGGGCAGAGCCATGGGAATGCCCCCACCCCACCGCCCCCTGCCTTCCTCAGGCCTGGACTGGGGCAGCCCGGGCCCAGCGGCTGCACCATGCTGCTGGCACTGCTCCTGCCGTGGCACATGGCAGCCAGGACGCAGCTCTGCCACCTCTGAAATTGTGGCCCAAGCACTGAGGTCATTCGGGTACTTCTGGAGGTTTTGCCTTTCACCTCCTGGACAGCAAAAGCGGGCTCAGGTCTGTTTTTTTGCCGTTTACTGTGTAAAGGGACGTTTGGTGCCCCGTTAGGGTGCTAGTAGCCACCAGCTTGCTTGGGGCCAGCGGCAGCATCGCCCTCCCTGCCCGGCAGGCGCTGTGGAGCGGATTTCTCTAAGGAGATGGAAACACCAAGTCAGATAATTGTGAGGGTGACGTGAATGCTGCGATTCATACGTTATTTTAATAACATTGACAACAATTTTCCTCATACACCCATGTGGCAGCTGGAGCAGTGACTGGTGGCTCTGGTCAGCTGCGGTGTGGGTGCATCCCGGCAGCTCTGGGGAGAAGGTGGGTGGGTGTGTGCTGTGGTGGAAATGGTCGTGTCTGTCAGTCCCACGGCTCAGGCCTCGTGCAGGGCAGGGGCAGGAGGAGCCAGAAGAACAGCCAGGGCCTGGGCTGGGTTTGGAGATGAGGGCAAGCGCACCTTCAGCAGTGCTGGGGCAGCTCCTCACGGCTCTGTACCCCCACTCCTCTGTCCACACCCCAAATGTAGCACCAGAGGTTCGAGCTCTTTGTGGGGAAAGGCGGTCAAGACGCACCGTGCGGTATTTTAGTGCCCCATAGCAGGATGAGGCAGATCCCACAGCCTGCCCTTGTGCTGGTGCTGTGGAACGGCTGAGCATGAGCTCAGTGATGGTGGGGCCCAGGCCACAGGTCCTGACCCCAACCGGTGGCTCCCAGTGCTCCATGTCCCTTCAATGCCAGCAGCAGCCTGGGCACGGGCACGGGCAGCGTCCTGCTAGTGTGGAAGTGGTGTAAACACCCAGAAGAAGAGGAGGAAAAAGTTCCAGCTGCCGTGAGGAAGGCTGCGCGTGGGGAGAGCTCCCCCGGGGGCCCACTCCATCCGCCTGAGCAGTGCGCGGCCAGCGCCAGCGGGGAGGTTGGCACCTCCGCCCGGAGAAGCGATGCCGGGAGGGACACACGGAGCGTGCTGGCAGCCGGGGGGATGTCAGCGCTGCTCCGCGTCCCCGCACGGCCCCAGGGGGCGGCCCCAGGTGGAGGCCACGCTGCGGAGGAATGCGGTGCTAAGAAGGATGCGGTGCCACGGGGGATGCGGTGCCACGGGGACAGCCGCGCTACCGCCGGTCCCCGCCCTGGTGAGTGGGTCCGCACGTGTGCCCCCCCCTCTCCCGCCCCGCGGCGGACACGCGTGGGCGGGGTGGGGGCGGAGCGGCGGGGCGGGGCGGGCCGAGGAGCGGCGCGGAGGGGAGCGCTCCCGCAGAGAGCCGCGCTCGCTGCCCGCTCGGCAGCGCCTCCCGCCGCCGCGGCACCATGTGGCAGCCGGCCACGGAGCGGCTGCAGGTAGGCGCGGGGGGGTTCGGCCCGGGGCGGAGTGGCCATGCCCGCGGATCCGCCCGAGGAGGGCGGCGGGGGCTGTGGTGGGAGCTGGGCCGGCGGAGCATCACCACCCGGTACCGGGAGTTTGTTGCAACTTCTCCCCCTGCCTCTGCGGGGCTGCGTGCGCGGGGGGGAGCAACGGGACACGCACACACACGGTGCGGGGAGAGGGAGGCGCTGCCCCCGCGGCATCCCAGGTCCTGGGCACCGCTGCCCGGCGGCCCCGGCGCTCCCGGCGTGGCTTCGGTGCGGGCGGGGGCGGCGCGGCTGGGGGGGGCTGCGGCGGGCGAAGCGCCGTTTGGGGGCTCTCCCCGCACACCACGCAGGTGAGGGGGAGCCCCGCCGCTGCCTGCATCCGCCGTGCGGGGTGATGCGGGACGGGTCCCCCCGCCGCAGTGGCGCGGAGCCCGCGGAGTGGGGCGCGGGGGACAGAAAGTGCGCCAGGAGCCGTTGACCACTCCCAGATCTACAGGTCCGAGGGGCTCCTGCGAACTTGGGTCTCCCCCGCCGCCTCCCCGCGCCCCGCCGGGCGGCCCGCACCGTCTTGCGGCGGGTCGGGCTCTGCTGGCCCGGGGTTCTGTCTTTTTTAGTGTGTGCTGTTAGGCATATTTCATATTCGGGGGGAAATCTGAGACGGGCAGAGAGCACCATGAAATAAAACTCACTTGGTAGTTCCACTGTGCCGACTTCACGTAGTTTTCCAGAGCAAGTGTCTGGTGAGAGAGAACTGGGCATTTTGAGTAAGAATCGACGGTCTTAGCTGATGACAAGAAGAGGTGATTATTGCTTTTGCAGTTCAAATTGAGAATTCGCTTTGATATTATAAAGCAGAAAATTGGGTGGTTTGAGTTGAGTCGATCATAAAGCCAAGCCAAGCACATCTGTGAGCTTTAATCCACACCAGCCAGTAATGGGAATAATTCCTGTTCTTAAAAAGACGTACTTTTCTCTGCAATGAGAAACTTGATTTTTAGTGGATTGGAATGATGTGCCACATCCATAGTTTATGGATTCCAGGCAAAAAACTATGTAAGCGTGTCATTATTTATTTGTTTCCCCGTGTTAGCCAGAAACCTCTCTGTAGTGAACAAGAGCAGCAAGATCACCTGTGTTAAGGAGTTAATGCTCTTGGGCTGGTGTTGGAGGTGGGAGCACCTGTGTCACCTGTGCTCTGGAAGGATGGTGTCCCCTTGGGGGATGCTGCTGCAGGGGAAGGACCTGAGGTGAGGCTGCACCCAGCAGCTGGGGGCAAAGGAGAAGGTGAGCGAAGGGGAAGAGAAGGGGAAAGCTGAGGTTAATGGTGTGCTGGTCTGGATCATATGGGCTGGCTACGTGCTCCCTTTGTGGAATTAGGAGCTGTTAAAAATACCAAGGTACTAATATTGCAAATACATGATACTGCCTACAAGAGTATGTAAGGCTAAAAAGGACCAAGCGCTTATGTTTTGCAGAGTAAGGTTTTAAGTGTAAGCTTATTCAGCCGCCTCACAAATCCCGTGCACTGGTAGGGATCTTGCTTCAGGGCATGGGTGGGAAAGGCCGTGTGCTGTGCGGGACCAGGGCTGCCTGGAGGGGGGACGTTCTCTGGGCCTCTCCCTACCTGTTGCAGCACAACACAGGCCTGTAGCGAGAGGAGCCCTTGCTCCTCCCTGGTGCTAGGGCAGAGCAACAAGCACCAAAGCTCTCAGCAGTGGCCACTGTGTGCAACCTGCTGTTGGTCACCTCTGGCTGGAGACTCCAGTAATCCTGAGCCTCCCAAAGCGTGAAGCGCCTGTACTTGTGCTTTTTTTGCCAATAGAAGTTGCTGGGGAAGTATATGAAGAGCTGTAGGTGCTCTAAAAAAAAAAAGCCAGAGGGATCAAGAATTAAATTATGCTTTGGACTTGTACCAGTTCCTAAAATGGGGATAAGGGCCTTGGAAAAGCCACAAGAAGCCCATAATAATTCTGTGTTCAGACAAGAGTTTAAATAACACGTTGAACAGTAGACAAAATGAATACAGTGAGTGGAAGGATGCTGGGAATAAACAGGATGTGATCCTGTAATTGGGAGCTGGGTCCTAATCTATATATGCAGGAACCAGATTTGTGTGGGCAGTAGACTATCTAATATCCTCAACCCCTTTGAATTTTTTTATTTTTTGAAAGAACATTGAAACCTGGTCACTTCAAGCAGCCTGATCTCCCCTTCCATCCCCTGGAACTGCATGTTGTCCATCACCAGCCTGGCTAGAGCTGCTGACAGCACTGCCCGGCCCCCATGAGGAGAGTTTGTGCAAGACAATAAATGCGTGGTTTTTTTGCTTCTTCCTCCCTCTCAAAGTCTTAATTCAGTTTCAGGTGTCCCACATTGCTCTCTTTGTTCCAAGCTCCCTCTCTCCTGGCACCCAGCTGCTGTGAAACAAATCTTGGTGTCATTGGGGTGTTGAAGGAAGGCCCTCTGCTTGTCCCTGGTTGGCAAGTGTGTGTTGGGAGGGCGCCAGGCATGGGATTTTGGTTGTAGCAACTGGGTATTTGGTCACTGGGTAGACTGCATGACATTTTGTGGTCTCTATTCATGTGTTCTGTGATTACAGGTTACGCCAAGTCACTATTACAGGATATTTGGGGACGTATAATGGCAGGTCCAGCCCTGTCTTCTATAGGTTCTCCTTTGAGCTGACATATGGGAGCAGAAAGCATGGAGCTGGCACAACTTTCTTAATATTTTCTTGTATGAGTAGTATGTGGCGTAATTTTGACCCAGATGCATCTTGCATTAATATCCAGCCATGGCAAAGTGCAGCTCCATCTGAAGTAGAACAGCAGTGAAAATATTTTCATCTTTCAGAATATTTCTTTTGGCCTGGTTCGGTAAGGGAAAGTATGAACCAGCTTTGGAAGTGACTGCCTTGGTGTGGGTCAGTCCTGCCCTCTTTGTTAAGGGGAGCTGTGTATGTGTAACTTAAATGGCAGTGAGCATCATGGTGTGAAGGCTTCTGTTGTGTTCTGACACAGTCATCTATGGCTCATGGGTCTCCTTTCCCAGTCCCGCCTGGTATATAACAAGGCTGCGTGTTCCTGGTCTGTGGCCATTCTTGTAAAAACTAATTTTGTTCCAAATGTCCTTGGACATTCACGGATCAGTGAATCTCTGGTGCGCTACTCAAGAAGGTTGTGACTTTGCAGGTAATCCAAGTGTTAACATTATTTCTGCTTAATGTAAAAGAGATTATCTGTGACTGTGCCTTTTTTGAAGCCTTTCCCCCCTCTGATTTCTGTGGTGGCATTCCGGGTTTGTGTTCAGTAAAATGCAGGTGAATGTACCAAACAACAAGTGCCTCCCTGTCTCCTCTGCAGGAGCAGTGGCCAGGGGGTGCTTCAGGTATTTAAGGGTTGTTCTTCCTGCTGGGAGGGCTGGGGCTTCAGCCCAGGGCTCGCTGTACCTTCTGTGTATGGTTTTCATCGCTGTGGTTGTGGCTTATCGATGGTCGTAAGCAATACACTCTGATTATTTTGGCTCGAGGTTTGTGGCAGCGGCACTGGTTGAAACAATGCCGAAAATCTTCTGAAATCTTTCTTTGAAAT
Source organism: Podargus strigoides (assembly GCA_028020825.1). NCBI lineage: Eukaryota > Metazoa > Chordata > Aves > Caprimulgiformes > Podargidae > Podargus > Podargus strigoides. The sequence goes on from CM051628.1 coordinate 16,443,223, forward strand.
TATTTCCAAATGTATCCTCTGTGCCTGGTTTGGGACACGAGGGTCAGGAGCCCTTGGTGGAGCAGCTGGGACTTCAGAGCCGCTGGCCTCGGCGATGTTCCCAAGAGGACGCTGAAGTGGTTTGTGAAAACAAGCAAGGTCTTCATGCAGTTTTGTGTGCCTGTCTGAGAGATGACTGCTATTTGCTTTGAAACCTAAATTTTCCTGGAAGCTTGATGCCAGACATTGTTTCTAGATAATAAATCCCAGTGGGTGCATAGTTTCTGAGGTCATGCTGCCTAAAAGCCCTGTTTATAAGTTTTTCTGCTTCTCCTAACGTGTGTGGGTAATGGGGATCACTGTGTCCAAATACATTTTTCCCCTCCTGGAGCATGAGAAGCAGTGGTGCTGCCCGGCCTTATGCTGTAATGCTGGATGTCCCTGAACTGAGCTGTGCCCATGGGCCCTCCTTTCAGAGAAGCTCTTGCTTTTCTTCTGTGGGTGGTAAAGTTGGTGGGCTGGGATGATCGAGGGTCAGGTAGCGGGGATCAGACAAGGTGCTGTGTTGTGGAGCTGGCTCCTGTCCCTTGTCCTGCCTATAGGTCTGGGTGGGAAAACGCTGCTGTGGCAGATGCTTTTCTTGGGCATGCGGTTGCCTCTTGCCAAGCGGTCACTTGGTTTCTGCCATTATGTGGGTCTGCCCCAAACCACTGGAGGGCAGCAGGAGAGACCCCCTTGCTGCCCACTGCCCCCCAGCCCAGCCAGCTGCCTCCCTTCTTCGTGGCTGGACATCGTTTGGTGAAGTGATTTCATAAGGATGTGCAAATGGCCAAGTGCTCATGGTAGGACTTCAGTGATTCTCTGTCTACTCATCTGGTAATTCAATATTCTTGCCGAAACCCACAGTTTTGGGCCATTTCTGGGTAAGGTTTTAATAGCAGATGTCTGCAGTGTATTCTCATGCTGGTAGAATTTATTTCTTTCATGAAACTCTGAACTCCAGGGGAAATATGTTTGTGTGCAATTGCTTTACCTTAGTCTTTGAGTTGTTGGTGTAATTTACCCTCGCATCATTAAGATGCACAGTGCAGGTGTTGATGGAAGTGAAAAAGTGAAAGTGGCAGTATTGGGGGTATTGCTCACTTTCTGGCCTGCCTGTGAGTGCTGCCCTCTGAGGCTTCATAAACGCATCACTTGTTTTGCTGGGATTTGTTACTGTACCCTGTAGCTGTGCATCTTGAATCTACTGATATGTTTAGATTTGGGGATGATAGACCCTGTTGCTAAATATATGCATATTCCGTGCATCCACTACCATCTAGTATACACATCAAATGCCTTTCCCATGTCAGGAACATTGAAACTTTTCACTAAAGAGAAGTCAGCTCTGGGCAGTGCTACCCGTGTGTGATGGCTTCAAGATAATCATGGGTGCAGTGGTTTTAGGACAATCTTTCTTTGCTTCTGTTCAGATGTAGTGTGGTTTTAGGTGCTGTTGGTGCTGTCAAAATGAACGTTTCGTCTTTCATGTGCATGGTGTACAAATGCTTACATCTATTAAAAAAATTCAGTATACAGTCGTTCAAACAATTTTTGCCAAGTTTTCAAAGCATATGGAAAACTCTTCTTTAAACCAAACACAAACAGGTTATAAGTGTAAAGCACACGAACAGCTGTCTAGGCGGAAACTGCTGCAAGATGTGTAGCAGGGCTGATACTACTACTGAGCTCTGGTTTTATTAAATATTGTGTCAGTGAAAAGTATTAGAAATTTAAGCTTGAGTCATGTGGATGCAAACGTCCGGGAAGTCTTGCAGCCCAGTGTTTTGGCACTATATAGCTTTAGGATAACTTTCAAGGCATCAAAGTTTTTGCACTAGTTTGCTGCTGTAACTTTACAACAGTCAGGGATCTTTAAAACAAAGCTCTGTGATTCCAGCAAGCTCATCTGGCACCACTTAGCTTGGGCAGTTCCTTTTTCCTACGTTATTTATTCTTTGTAGAAAATGAATGGCTCTGGAAGAATGCTAATTTTGGGAAGCATTCTATGACCAAAAGAAAATCGGAATCAGTGACTGCCTTGTGGAGAGCCCCCTGGGAAATGATCTTGAGGGTTCGTTTATAGTGTACTACTAGTTTCTGTTTACAAAGCTGACAGTCTGTTTGATGACCAAGAAAAATAACAAAAATATAAAGCAGTGATTTCCTTAAAGGAAGACAAACCAAAGAATTCAGTCTAAATAGTTCAGGATCTTAACTGGCTGTTTCTTATTTTCTCTTTGTCCCGAGTGGCAGCCAGCAGGACAGTCAGCAGTGGTGTGTCCAGAGTGTTACCGTTTCCTTCCAAGTGTGACTGTGTTTGCAGCACAGAGACCTTCAGCTGGGCAACGGGAGGGGTGCTGGGCTGCCCTGACTTTGTGCTGGCATCCTCTGGCATAGAGCAGTACGATGGTGACTTTGTTTGCAGTTTGACTCTCTGTGCAAGTAAGATGAGAGTGTGGCCCAGAGACAAGTAGATGTCTAGCTGAAAAGTCCCTTTAAGCAATTTTTAGTACTTGCTTCCCCCCCAGTGCTTTCATGTATAATAATTGAACTCGTTTGCACTTCAAACAATAGCTAGTAAAGTTACAGGTGACACTAGTGTTAGTCTTCTGGGCTGTTTCTGAGTAAGTACATCAGAACTTTTTGACCAAAGATTTTAAATGTGGGTGATATTAAATGTGTCCTGAGAAGACCTAATATGGCTTTCCATGATTTGTTTTTCGTGCTGAAATACTGAAAATATGGAGTGGCTGATATGAATCTTTGATGTGCAGATTCTGAAGGAAAAAAAAATAAAATTGTGTATTTCTGGTATTTGATATTCTTTTAATTCTTCAACAAAATTATACACAGCCTCAGAATGATTAAGTTGATCTTGTTGCATTGACCCTTACCTTAACAGTTCAGTGATAGCTTCTGAAGTGTTGGTCATTTTGTAGAACCTCCATACATGTTTTCCTCAGGAGCATTTAAATAGTAACTGCTTTTCTGACAAAATGATTATCAGTGGTAGTAAAGTCCAATGAAAAAATTTTGCCATTCCAGCTCTTTGCCCTGCTCCCTTGCCCACTTCCCTGCCATGTTGTGACAAGTGCTTCAAGGGAGCGGCTGGGACGTGACGAACAGGTCGAGGACCTTCTGTGGGCTGTTTCACTCCCCTCTCACAGCTTAATGGTTCGTTGTGTTTCCAGGCAATGTTAATGGCTGCAGTTCTGACCTGAGTGCATAAACTGTTTTGCTGACTGAGCTATGCTGTGAGTGCAGTGCTGTTTGGTTTGGGATCTCCATGCCGTAGCACCAGTGCAGTTGGTGCTCTTGTGCCATACCCCTGCGTGGTGCTGGGTCTGTGTCATGCTGGACAACTTTCAAATGTCTTCTCATGTGAACACATTTTCTCCAGATACATTTGATGGGAACTGCCAAGAACACTGAGAGCAGATAGAAAGTTAATTAAATGTCCTGAAGTGCAGATTTGTGGCCACCTCTTTCTTCCTGTGCCAGGTTCCCTCTGGGTTTGAGAAATGGTTATTCCATATGCTTCTCGTGAAGCTTTCAGGATGACCCTGCAGTAAGTTTCCAAGTACTGAGAGCCTCCATTTAGGGCCAGGCTTTTCCAGAGAGTGTTTTGCCTGGTGGACCGAGCTCTTCTGAAAACTTGGCCACTCATTCAGTGCCTGGAGAGGAGAAGTGATGTTCAGAGTCTGGTCCCACTGGTGGAGTAGCTGCCCTGAAGATTTTGCAGTGGGATCTGGTCCAAGCTCCACTGTGGTCAGTACTAACTTTGACCCTGTCTGGATTGTGGAGCAGGGCAGCAATTGCACCCATTGGGCTGTTACAGGAGATACAGAAAGTTTGTAGCTCATTTCAAACAAACATTTCCCTGTGCTATGGAGCTTCTTCCTGAGAGTGGCTGCTGGCTGAAAGCCAGGGCAGAGGAGTTTGGGGTCATCATGGGGACCAAGAGCATGGGACCTCCCTGGTGATGATGGCAACATCAAATACATCATCTGAGCCTGCAAGTTTCTATCTCTCAACCTCCAGGCTCAGGAAGGGAACAGACAGAAGGGACGGGAGGATGAAGCGTTTCCTTTCCGAATTGCTGTAGGAGGAGGCTCTCTGGAGCGATTCTCAGCTGCTCTTAGGCTTTCCTGTAGCTGGGGATGAGCTTTTTGCTGTCATGATTAATATGTGCTTTCTGAGCTGATGACAATGATACTGACCTGAAAATGGTATAGTTCCTTGGGGTGGGAGGGAATTACCCCTCCTTCCAGTCATTCTGGTTGAAAAAAATAGAGGCAAGCAAATTCTGTTATTGTTTATTAAAACTTTCCAGTCCAAATTAATATGCTGAACTTGGTTTATAGTGTTACGTTAAGAACTCTTGTCCTTGGTTTTCTAGTATTTCCCTCTGCTGCGGACAGGGACATCACTAGAAGAGTTGTGTCACGGTCTGCTGGTTCTTCTGGCTCCAGCTTGGAGCTGGAGGCCATAAAGACAAACAGCAAAATTATTGGAAAAAGATTACATTGGACTTCAAAAACAGGGTTTTAATATTTTTTTTTTTTTTTTTTCCCTGATTTGAGGCTATTTACTTAACAGAACCTTTTCCTCATTATCCCATAGTGTTTCTGTGGTTTCTGTGCTGCCAGTTCCAGCATTACTGAATGATATTAAATGAGTTTTAATGTGGGGTGGTTTTTTTTTTTTGCTTTGTGGGTTTGTTTCTTTCTTCTTTCTTTCTTTCTTTTTTTTTCCCGTTAGTCCACAGGGATTTTCTGTGCCTGACTATAAATTTGAATCAGAAAATGTAGAAGCTTGAATCTTGTCCCAGTGCTTTTAAGAAGGAGGCTGTACAGTGTGGATCTGCGCAGGCTTCAGTTTTCACAGCTGTGCTCTGTTGTTTGGATTAGAATAAGAAGGAAGGATATTTTGAAAATGTTACGCCGGTCCTCTCGATAGTTTGGCTGAAAGGACCTATTGAGCTTGGTACCACATGTTTGGGAAAATCCTGGTAGTAAGGTTTGGTGCCTCCTGCTAAAATGAACTGCTGGAGGGATGTGCAGTGCTGTTAGTGCCGGGTGGTTAATTTTTCTGGTAGGCAATGAGGAGTAAACCCAGCAGCAATTCCCAAGACACCCGAAGCCCAGTGATCCTCCAGCTGAGGCCAAGGCCCAGGGGTCAGCCCTGGCTCTGAGCCTGCCCCCTTTGCAGGCTGGGCTGCCCCGGGAACGGAGGGTTTGTGACCCTGGTTCCCACCAGCTGTGCAGCATGGCCACCAACAAAGCTGCCTGTTGGGATCCGTGACTGGGAAAAGGGGGAAGCGGAGCCCTCTCTGTCGCGTTCTTGTTAGCAGAGCATCAGTGCTGAGGTCTGCAGAAGGGATGTTACTTTGTACGAGACTGGACAGTTCACTTTGATAAACGTGTGTTGAAACACTTAGATCTAAGAGTGCAGTCTTATCTCCATGCCTTTGAATCCATTAACTTTTATCTTGCCATTTCAGATGGCAATATAACTTTTCAGTGGTTTATAAGAAATGTTTGTCTGATGTTTTGTTTTGATCTGGTGTTTAGAGGCTCTTTTTTCTATTAAAAAGCCTGAAGCTTGGTGCTTGGGTGTGTAACATTTTTCAAAGGGCAGTGTTTTAATCTTGTACCTCCAAAATACCGAGTTGCCTACAGAAGGAAGAGTTGCACAGTTTGAAAGGTTACAGGAGCCAGGGTAGGTCCTGCTGTTGCTTCTTCCTGCAGATCAGTGTTGCATTATTCAGTTCTTTCTCTTTCTTGTAGCTTTGAGGTTGCACTTGACTCCTTATGCCTCCCCTTCCCAGTCCTGCAGCTTCTGGTAACAGGACACTCCCTTCCAAGGAGTTACTCTGCTGCAAAGACTTGGGATTTTGTTTTCCTTGACAGCTATCACAGTCAGAGTTCAGATTATTTCCTTGGAGATATCCAGTGGGGACTGGGGCTGCCACGGGTAGCAGATAGCCCCATCAGAAATACCAGGTTTGCTGTGCGGTCTGTAGAGGTGAGGGGCAGCCTTTCTGTGCATCACAGCAAGCGTGCAACCAGTCTCTAGGTGAATGAGGTGACTGCCCTTCATAATCAAGTGTGATGAAAAGCCTTGGCACCTCAGGACAGTGAAGAATATTCACTCAAATTTTAGTTAGTCACTGCTTAATTGTTCCTTTCCTGAAGTCACTTTCCCACATTCTTCTCGTGTTTAAAATGCTGACAAGTTTCAGGCTGCAGAAGTGGTGGAGCTCATCTACCCAGAGGAGTGTCACCTTTGAAGAGACTGTGAGCTGCAAGTGATAGCAGAAATGAGTTATGGCAAGATCTTCACCTGGAAAGGGACATCCCAGAGCTGCAGCTTTGGGATTTCACTCCCATGGCTGGACAAGCTCCCCCTGGTTTTCTGAGCCTGGGACAGGGCTCCAGCAGGCTAGAGCAGGGGTCCAGCTGTGCAGGGCAGAGAGGTCTGTGGAGGTGTCTGGTGACATTGGTCAGAAAGGCGGAATTTAAGGACGCTTTGGACTGATGTGGTGCTGAGGGACATAGCGTAGTGGTGAATCGGCAGTGCTGGGTTAATAGTTGGACTTGATGATCTCGGAGGTCTTTTCCAAACAAGACTATTCTATGATTCTATAAAATGCTTTGTAGGGATGCAGAGCTTCAGGAGGTGAGAGGAACAGACTGGCAGCCCCATCTGCAGAAACCTTGCACTGAAACAGCTTGTGTCTAGTTGGTTAAAAGAAACTTACATAATTTAAATTATTTTCAGAGGGCATTTATATTATCTTTTCAGGTTATGATTTTTATTTCTCAGCATCAGAAATTATTCATGCTGCTTACATGGTATTAGAAAAATAGGCACATGCAGTGCAGCATTGACCAGAGAAATGCCTGCATGTTATTTGTTCTGAAGTTTACTGCACTGGTTCTGGAAGTAACAGCCTGACCTTTCATTTTCCTGTTAGGTCTGAGGGTGGATGTGGAGCTTTCCAAGATAAACGAAGTGAATGTCGTTTGGCATTTAAATCAGTAATGCTGTATTAAGCTAGAGAACTTCAGAAGTCATTAATGTCTAAGAGATATCATTTTGTTCACTTGGCATAAACTTTGCCCCTGTCTATATGCGGATGGTTTTTTTTGGTCCAAATTTAGATCTTAGTAATGGTATAAATCTAAGTGCCATTGCTAATGTCAGTGGAGTTACTTGCTTGGCGTTTCTTTTACTTCATGTGTTTTTAAGAGTCCAGATCTTATCCGGTCTGATGTTTTGTGTTTGGTTTGGTTTTTTGTGGGTTTTTTTTGTTTGTTTGTTTTTGGTTTTGGTTTTTTTGGGGTTTTTTTTCGGTGTTTTTTTTTTTTTGTTTTGTTTTTTTTTTTGGTTTTTTTTTGTTTTTTACAATAGATATGTGACCAGATTTAATGTATGAGAACTGGGCTGAATGTTTCTGTATTACTTTTTTTGGAGAGTGTGTTATTGAAGTCATTCTGGACCAAGCCATAACGCTGTTTAGATTAGGGGCTGCTACGTGTCTGACAGAGGAACGTCTGTGTCACGCTGTGTGCTCGCCACTCACTTGCTTCAGAGTCGGATGGGGGGAAACCCACTTTACAAAATATTTATGGAAGTGTTAATAAGCCTCACAGTCGCACAGTTCCCTCTGCGAGGGGACAAGGAAGCGTGGGTCCCTCACAGGAGGGTCCATGTGGGGCTGTGGGAAGCGGGCTCGGAGCGTCGCTGGCTGTCGGCCCCGTGGTGCCCGGCGCTGCCTCCCAGCACAGCGTGTGCCTGCCCAGCGGCGGGTTCCGAGCTGGCTTCAGCAAATGTTGTTGGTTTTCAGCTGAAAACCCTATTTCTCATTTGTGAATCCAGTCTGTTTCTGGCACCTTTTCTTATTTTCGTATTTTCTTGTGAAAACTTAATATATTTGCTTCTTTAAAGGGTTTAAAATGCCTGCTCTGCTCTGGTTTTTTTTGTTGGTTTTTTTTTCTGTCATTTCTCAGGAACAAAAGTGTTTCTCACCCAGCAGCCGTCATTATGGAGCTGAAGTTAGAGAGCATTTCTTAATCTCAAATCCATGTGTGGGACAATAGGAAAGTGCCTTCATATTCTTCCCTATTTACCCCCTGGTAATATTTTTATTTTTTTTTTTATTAAACAACTTTATGAGAGGTTTTTAAATCTGGTCTCCTTGCTGAGTTTTGCAACTCAGTATACACCTGCATAAAATGAGACTGAAACATTTGCTTTAAAAATGACCTAGTCCTTACAGTGCAGTACATGACTTCCCATATGGATGATAAAGTGATGTTGTGAGGAGTCAGATAACAAAGTTAGTCACTGTTAATCACTGAGACTGTGCTGCAGAGCCGTCAACGCAGAGTGCTTACAACTCTGTAATGTAGTTTTGAGAAATATTACAGTCTTTGTAGCATGCCAGTTAGAAGGTGTCAACACGCAGCAGTACGGTTTTATTTAATGCACAATTTTATTAAAGCCCTTTTTTTAGTTAGGGCTCTCCAGCTAAAGGAGCAGCTAAAGGCTCCCTTGGCAATGCCACCTCGTATCCAAACAGCGGATCATCTGCCCAGGGAAGGAGCAGGTGTGTCAGGACCGTGCCGGGGGACTTGGTGATTATTTTGCAGTGGGAACAAACTGACACCGGACAACTTCTCCATCTATGGTTCCTTCCTGGGTGTGGAGGAATGACTGTCAACCATATCATTACCTCCCTAATCTAATCAGTTTTTCTACCCGAAAGGAGGCGATTGCAGTGTTGGTGCCAGCAATGCCAAGGTGATGCTGTGCACTGGATCCAGCGAACGTTTCCCTGGTGAAGAGAGGGTGTGATGCTGCGTGTGCCAGAATAACACCCCTTGCGTTGCCTGAGTGATTCACAGTACTTGGCAGTCGTTGTCACAGTCTTTGGCCCTTCTAGTTCTTCCTGTGTACGGGCATGAACAGGGTACAGAACTACTAAAGTCCAGATCTCCAGCAGACCAGAGAGTTGGGCTGTCAGCACACATAGTCATGGAGAATTGGGCTGTAATCTTGTGCAGTGGTTTGTATGGTCCAGCCTTTGAACAAGAATTTGGAAGAGGTCTCAGGCAGGCGCCTGCCTGAGACTTCCATGTTACTCAGTTCCTCCAGTTGCTTTACTGCCTGGACAGGTCTGACCAGGAGTTAACGGGCTCTGTAGCAAGAGTTTGTGCTGTCAGTGCTGCACAGTGATTTTCTGCCAGGACTAGTTATTCCACGTGGTGGTTTACTGCACCCCGCATACGGATCCAAGGTTTACTCTAGGAAATATTTAATGCTGTTCTGCTTTGTACACCTAGAGGTCAAAAGAGAACGTGGTTTTTCTAGCTGATCATCGTCTCTTGCAAACTAAGTAAAATAAAGAAAAAAGAAAGCATGTGGAATCTGGCCAGGTCTTAGTAATGTCTGAACCAACTAATCCTATGCTGTGTTATTTCTCACACTTGATTGTACTGATCTGAGATGGTATTTTGAAGTTTTACGCTGTGTAGGTTGTCATAACCTATGGTTTTGGTTGTTTGGTTGTTTTTTTGTTTGTTTTGTTTTTCCCTAAGCCAGTGGATCAATATAAAGAATTATTTTAAACAGTGGATGTGGGAGAGCTGAGGGGGAAAAAAAGAAAGTAGTTGCTACCAGCATTTACATTATAGATATTCCCCTGGAAGTTAACAGTGAAAGGTCTAATGGGCAGGATGCTCACTTACAGGGATCGTATTTACAAATATCTGGAATTTATGTCCATTCCTGGGCAGATTTTGGTGCTGGAGGGACGTGTCTTTCTCCTTTGGACCTGGCACAGGATCAGCAGGGCACTCTAGATGGCAGGGAGGCTGCTCACTTCCCTGCTGTATGATGTTTTCTGCATGTCCTTGTTTTCCTCTCTTGGTTGTTTTGCCCTTTCCTCTTCTCCCAGAGCAGCCAGACCTCGGATGCTGTGTGTCCCTCTGCCAAGGTACTGGATGGACAAAGGCTGGGTCCTCACCTGAGGAGAAGAGGTACAAGGGGAGCAAGATGGTTTCAGTTTCTAGTGTGTGTGTTTTGATTAATATCTTGTCAGCCCTGTGTTAACCCTTAACACCATGTGGTAACTAGTATAAATATTTATTCTTGGCGCATAGCTTTAGATATGTTGTAGGATTTATGCTAAATTCTTTATACTTAAGCTGAGTACTAACTACTATCAGTTTGTCAGGCTGCTTCCTTGTGAGGAGTGTTTTTTGGGGTTTTTTTTGCTAGTTGTTTTTTGTTTTGATTTTTTTTAATTGGCAAAAGAGTATGTACAAGCAGGGTTCAGATGGCCAGAGCCTCCAGAATCTCATTCTCTTAATTGAAAAATGTCAGCCTTTGACAGTAATAAATGATTTAGCTAGTACATGATTTAGTCACTGGGGAGAAATGGAATCGACCGTTAGAGCCATCCTTCACTTCTAGATGATAATGATAAGCTACAGCCCACAGCTCTTAAGAATTAATAGCTCTGGGCTTAGGACATTATTTTGGTATATTAGAACATCTCAATTCCATCATATTTGGTAACATTGTGTTCTGGAATATCTTCACTTGGAAAAAAACCTGGAAGGTGCACAAAGGACATCCTCCCGTATCCTCTAACATCATTCTTTGTTTTTTTACAGTCTGCAGATGCATTGCCAGTGCTTTGCCTCTTCTTTTTTAAAAATCAAACTGTTTTGTTTCTGTTGACCGTTCTTCACTTACCAGAGGAAATAATTTGTTTAGACAGTGTGTGGGGATTAGCCGTGTATTGCACTACCAGTGTAAACAAGTAATTAATTCTCATCGAAATGTACACTGTGCTCTGTGTGTGGATTTTATGGAGTCTTCCAGAAAAGAAAATAGTTTTCTGTCTAAAAAGCATTTCCTACCCAGTGCCTAGCTGTAAAAGAAACAGCTTGAAAATATTTCCTGGCCAAAGGAAAGGATTGGTACATGCTTTTACTTTGCCATTGCGGTTCACATCACTATGTGTTGTTCTAGCACTTCCTCAGTTTTCCTCAGTTTTATGTACCTAGTGTTAATAAACATAGGTACAGAAATAACAATCCATCTGAGCCAACCATTTTGATCTTTTCTTTCCCTAATGCTGGTGCTGGGATTCTGCAAAGGATAATCTGAGGATTCAGGCTTGGCTTTGCTCCTGTTTGAAATCACTGTTAAAATACTGCCGACTTTGCTGCTGGATCAGGGGCTTGGGGATTGTCTTAGGGTTTTTCCTTTTTTAAATTTTTAAAAATTTATTTATTTTTTTTAAAGAGCTAGATCAGTGGGCGAAATATGGCATTAGTGTGTTGAAGGAGCTGAGCGGGTGAGGTCGGTGTGCTGGGTGGAGCACCACGCATGGGAAGTGCACCACGCATGGGAAGTGCACCACACAGTTTTGCAAACGCAAGCTGGAGTTTGCCATGAGATATGTTTCGGAGCACAGCCAGTGACAGATGAGTTTTGATGACCAGCTTTTGCCTTTAGAAACAAAAGTGTAGTGTTTATTTCAGCTTCTAAACCAGGTTAGTGAACAACTGCTAGCAGTACTAGGTGATGTGCAGCTGTTAATTTGCAGAGTTTAGAAGATGTTTTTTATGCCATCAGCAAAGGAAAGTTTGAGTTGCAAATACTGGTGTTACCGGAAAAGGAAAAATCAAAGGTGACAAACACGTATGTCACAGAATCACAGAATGTCAGGGATTGGAAGGGACCTCAAAAGATCATCTAGTCCAGTCCCCCTGCCGGAGGAGGATTACCTAGATCAGGTCACACAGGAACGCGTCCAGATGTGTCCTCAGGATTTCTTCTCAGCCCCCCCATTGATGCAGGATTTTTGTTATTGTCTTCTGGCTTTGCAGTTGCAATTCTCCATGGGCCAGAACGAGGGCTTTTGACGTTTTGCAGGCAGTATTTCACCCCAAGCTACCTGTAACTCGGCAGGATGAAATTATTCCAGATTGTGAGTACCCTTTTCCAGCATTACGTACTTGGTTTCACTCCTGCCCTCTCTCGGGCACTACTTGGCAAAGCTGGGTGGTGTGGATTTCCAAACCAGGCACTTCCTGGGTGGCTCTGCAGTGTGGCCATCTTCTTGGGTGTCCTGACACCAAGGTTTCTGGGTCATTTTGCCCTTGTATCATATGGCAAATGACTGCTTAACTTGTTTGATATCCTTGCTGGTTCCTGGCAGAGCTGTTTGCCTTCTTTCAAATCATGTATCGCTTGACCTGACCCTTGTAGTCTGGGATTTCTCTAGTGCCTCTTTTTCTATAGATGTGTGATTATGTGTGATTTTCTGCCTTAATTTGTTGGTTTTGCTTTTTTGAAGATGGCTTTTATCAGTTACTGTCTCAGACAACATGTAAAACTGTGATTCTGAGATGCTTGGAAAACCTGGAGGCAAATGAGAAGATTCCTAAATTTATTCATCCTTATGCTCTTTCAGCTGTGACAGTTTCCATACTAACCAGTATGTTACAACTTTGGGAGATCAGGGGTGAATGTAAGAACTGTAGGGATGGTGACCTCTGTAGTACCAAAAGCCAGGTTAGACAGCCTCAGTCGTTCTTCAGGGGGTGTGTTCTTTGGCAAAAATAGGTTTAAAATGTTTTTGAAGGCCGGGTACAGAGTGAGACTCGTAAATAGATCCCGTAACTTTGCTCTCCTGAGTTGCAGAACATCCCTGTAGTGAAATGATCACAAAAGTGGAACAAAAGCAAGCTGTAAATGAAAAAAACTGTGCCAATTGAAATAACAAAAAGAGGAGGCATACCCCTAATAAATGCTGTAGTGTAATTGCTATAAAGGTGTGCATGTATTTACAGTAACACAGGTCTCATTTCTGCAGAACTTCAGCCATACGCGTATTTTTGCCTACTGTGAGCAGCCACCAGTGCCCACAGACCTGAGCACTGCAGGGTAAGGAAGGCTCTGATTTCTTGCTGGACTGAGGCCTTCCAAAGTATTCAGTGTTTTGATGCACATCTCTCTTCTGAAATTGAAAATATCTCTTATTCCCTGGGCTGAGCTGGCAGCTGGCACAGAAGGCAGTCTGCTTCATGTTTATCAATCGAGGGAGAAGTCCAGCTCTTATGAGCATATTTCTCTTCTGCCAAGAGCATCAACAGAAAGTTGAACTATCCTTCACTCTCTTTTTAGTAATTACTTAAATATGGCCATTCAGGGAGGTGTTTAATTCTTTAAATATGGTGAGGAAGGCTTTAGTGGATTAAGGGTGGAGGGTTTAATCCTGTGATATATGAAGCTTTGCTGGCGGCTGGCTGCTGTGGGTGGCTGGATGCTGTGTGACGATGCTTGGTCTGTCCCAGTAGGTGCTGTGGGAGCATCCCCCTGCTGTGGACCAGCCCTGGGCAGGGAATCCTGGCCTGCTGTGCCCCAGTGCCCCTTGGTGCAGGGATGCTGCCTGCATGCTGGAGACTTTTCGGGGCACCTGCAGAGGTTTTAAATGTGGTCTGTGTTTTTTGGGGGAACACTGATTTAAACTATTGCTCTGTGCTGCCATCTATGCAGAGTATACTCAGAGAGAATAAGCAGCCTGGTTTGATGCATTTGTTAAGCTATTCTGTTAATTTTAATTAGTCTAATTTAAGCTGTGATGTATGTGTGTAAAAATGTGCCTTGATCATTTCGGGGCTTGGCTGAAACCCTGTGATCCAGGGCTGTAAATAAATCCCTGGCACTGCATGAATGCCAACAGGCTTTAGAACGGTCTTTTCAGATGATTCTTGTGCCCATGTGTGGAGAAATGGGGATGTGTAAAAGGTTTCCCTTGTAGCTGAGGAAATTTTAAAAGTCTATAATGGTGTATTTAACCATCAGAGTTTCTTAATTATTAGAGTTCTTTATACAAGAAAATTTCTTGCATAAATTGTGGCAGCCCATTTCACTAACTGAACGCCAGGTTTATTACTATATAGACTTGATAATTAGTTTGTAATCCATGCATAGTCATTTCATCCTGGCGGTTTTCTCGCAGAGAATAATTTGCCTTTTATTTGTTGAGGGTGGTTTGTTTTTTTTTTTGTGAAAACAGAACTCCCATTCATGATGGGCACAGCAAATGTAGTAAAACACTATCATAGCTGGGTTTTGTTGTACACTATGGATTTATGTCAAGAATGTTAATGATTTGTTTATGAATAAGTGAGCCTGTGGTATTGTGAAACAGTATCTGGCAGGGCTGCTGAATGGACATTTTGAGAGCAGAGGATTCTTGAACTGAATAAGCTGTAGATATTTGTATGTCTCTAACTAGTCATAAGTAGGCTTATGGATTTTCAACAGAAGTGTTTATTTAATGCATTATCGTCGTCTACAGTGCTCATCTGGCATATGTATGGGCCACTCGATAACAAGCAAAGAGGCTGTTAAGTATTTTTTAAGGCCAGTTAATCTCCTCTTAGTGGACTTTATTTTAAAAATAAGGTTTTCTTCCAGAAAGCAACATGAAGCCTTCAGCAGAGCAGCGTGATGTTTGCAGATTCAGTGTGGATCAGGAAGGTACTCTGGATTTGCAGTGTCTCACTTGGGTGTAGTGCATAGTTTAGCAGAGCCACCAGTTGAGTTTACTTGATGGAATTATCACTTGGCTGCCAATGTGTTGTCTGGTCCCAAATACACACCTTCCTAATGAGAGCTTGGGAAGGTTTACCACTTTTTTCCTAATCCTTGTTTTCATGGAAGGATACTCACTGATAGGTAAGAAAGTGTGGTGGTTTAGACCCTGCCGGGACCCCAGACCACTGGGATATCAAAGCAACTGACCAACATCTGATATCCAGCAGCACAAAGTGAGACCTTTGTCACCATTTTGGACACAAGTCCTTAATCAAATTCATGTGTGAATTTTTGTGCTATGTAAATGTCATAAAGTTTCAAAAAAGTGATTGCAATATTTATCTTCTCTCCAACCATCCTTCCTGTAATGATTTTTATAGCTGGTTAAATGGGCACAAATGCTTAACATGAAGAAAGGGGTGTCACTCAAGTGGGATTCATGCATTTTTAAATGTAGCTAAGCCTCATGAAAAACCACAGGTAGAAGATGACACGTTGGTCACTGTAGCAGGAAGCTTTACTGTGTGACTTCATGCTCCATGTCCATCTGAATCCAAAACTACGGGACTTAAGTGCTGGATTTAGAAAGTGTCAGAGGCAGTTGGTGTTGTGCATCCAGGCTACTGTGCGGAGCGTGACTAAACTCTGCCCAATAAATTATGGCATTTCTTGAAATAGTGCCTTGTACTTTTTAATGAGCTAGGCTATCATCTCTGCACCAGTGGATGGTTAAAATGAAGCAAGAATTGCTTTAACATTAAAACTGTGCCTGGAGGACTTCTCTGAGAAATTGCTTATAATTATTAAGTGAATATAATACGGTAAGACAAGCTTGCCTCTTTGCTGTGCTTTTTTTCATACTGAGTGCGGCTTTGAAAGTTGAAACACGTACAGATGGAAAGTAATGTTCGAATGGGAATGGCTTTGGAAGCCATGCAGTGCTCTCTCGTTTCGAACGTGGATAGGGAAGACAAGACACACACCATTTATTGAGATGCAACTTTTATAGAAGAATTGGATTTCTTCTAAATATGGCTTGATTGTGTGCTAAATGGAAAAGAGGCTGAAGCCAGAGCACTTCATGCGCTGAACTGGAGAAGAATCTTTTCCAAACCAACTGGGCTGGGGAAAAATGAACCTCATATTGCTTATTTCTTCTGCTGTGTATGAATATGTACAGCTAAATAAATGGCAAAATAGCCAACCTCTCTGACTATTGATTATGAAGCAGACATGGGGGGTGGTTAGACTAGCTATAATCTAACTCCCTCTGGGGAAGCAACACCCCGGGATTCTTATGTGCAACCTAGGGCAGGTGGGTGGCATGGGTTGCTGTAGCTCTTTCAAGTTACCACTGATGTTTACCCCTGTGTCAATTCCTCAACTGTGCATTTGCTGCTTACGCATTGTCTCCTCCTTCGTCCCTGGAATTGTCTGGTCTGAGATGGTATTTCAGCAAATAAATAGCCCACAAGCTGCACGTTACTCCCATCCTCCAGTACAGCAGCACACATTGAGGGAGGAAGGCAAGGAGGGAAACTAGGCAGGAACTCAAGAACTAATTTGTTCTCTAGATAGATGCTTTTGCCCTTTTCCCACTCAGACATATATCACACAGTTAAATATTGTCAGCTTTGCAGGAAACTACATTTGTGATTTGTCCACTGTATAAGCAGAAAAGGGAAGTGCAAATGTGCTTCAGGAACAGCATTATTCTGCTTGGTTGGGAATATCAGTGATAGCCACCAGAGTCTGTTAATTTCTAACTGTAATGGTGATAAAATGTGAAAGTGGAAATCCTCATGTCATGGGGCAGGAGTTGGAACTAATCACGTTTCTAAAGAGGCTGCAGGGAAAATACGTTATAACCCCAGCTCTGTTTCATGTGCTAGTTGAAGCTGATTCCCTTTTAATCTTTATCCTAGTGATGCAGCACTGCATGGAATATCATGGTTTTCAATTTATTTCTAATCTTTATTTCTACAAATTTCTACAAATCAATTTATTTCTAATCTTTAATTCTGCAAATCTAAGAATAGATGTTTAAGCGAATGTACTTGTTTGGGGTTTTTTTTCATTGTGCCATGATGAAAACCTGTTATTGTCCTTTATGGATAACTACTGCATACACTTGCCTGGCTTGAGCAACAGTTTGTATTCCTGTTTCTGCAGGGAGATGCCGTAGCTCTTCAACCTCCGATTATCTCTGTTGTGCTCCTTGTGGTGTGGATGACACAGAGATGCACATGATAACAACCAGTGCTTAAAGACTGGAAAAAGCAAAACTTGAATTATGGTGGTTGCTGGATTGCACCCAGGAGGGAACAGGCTTTGTTGAATGATCAAAGGTGTCCTATGCTCATCAGCTGCTCAGGAGGGAGCAGACATGTTTATCTAGCCAATTGTCTTGTAAAACTGTAGAATTGGCTTGTGCAAATAGCTGTGCATGTAAAACTTGACTAATGTTATTTCAGAGACTTTTCTAATATCATCTGAAAAGCTGTTCCAGGCAGAGAACCTGGGATCCAAAATTGACTAAATATCAAATTAGGATACCTTCTGCTCATAAAGCCATCTAAGACAGAAAGTAGTCTAGTTGGAGTAAAGGTTGGTATAGCAGAGGGGAACCAGCAGCGACTGATGTGGAGTTAAGGCTCCCTCTCAAAACCTGTGACTTCAATTAACAGCTTGCCCAGACTTTCTATTTTTGAGGTTATCTGTTTGATGGTGGTCTCCCAAGTAACTTACCAACAATACAAGCGTTTTTATAGACTTGACTTTAAATAATGGTAGCACTCAGAAAGCCAGAAAACAGCCCTCTGTCATCTAGCTCAGAATCAACTCTCAGGAAGAAAAATGTCCATTTTGAGTGTTTGGCTCTGACCACTCTCTGACTTCCCAAGTGGAGACCTACAGGCAAAGCCTTATTCTGTGTCTGTGTGGAACATTTATTGCTGAATGTTCTTGACTAGTGTGTAGTCAGAGCAGCTTTGCATTGGGTACTCTTGAGGATCTCAGCAGCTGTAATGAAAAGTTTGATGCAAGTGAGTGGTGATGAGGCAGAAGCATCATATTTGCAATCTACTTAGTTACTGCCATATCAGTATATGTTCAGAATCACCTTTTTTTTTTCTCTCTCTCTCTCTCTTCCTCCCCCCCCCCCCTTTTTTTTTTTTTTTTTTCTCCAGGCAGATTACTGTCATTGACATCACTTAGTTTGTCTTGGAGATTTTTTTGAAAGAACTGTATGGCCGTTATATATGGAAATCACTTAGATAGAAACAGATTAGGAGCCATTGGTAGGGCTGCAGCATGAAGAAATTCAAGTATAAAAAACCCTGTACTGATAACCCTTGTGCTTAGTGGTCAGAATGCAAATAACAAAAGCTGCAAATCTGGGCAGAGAAACGTACTATAAAAAGCATCATAGCAAGATTAAACTGTAGAAGACCTTTTTTTTGCATGGTCATCTATTGGATTTATTTTGACAATTATTTATTTGTGATGGTTGCGTAAGTGGCATTTTTAGCGGTCTAGGTATAATTATAGAGGACAGAATTTGTAAAGCTGTTCAAACGTTTTGCTTCAGTTGTGTGGTTTTTTTTTCTGGCCAAATACATGCCTTTTTTGATTAAAAGAAATATTTGTCTTGAAATTTTTTTCCCCCAGAGGAATGACTAATTGGTATTCACAAGATTCAATACTTTAATATTTTATCAGAGGCCCCTAAATTCTTTCACTCCCTTCTCTTTCAGGGTAAATAATTTAGATTTCAGATGCATCATGTTTGATAAAAGCCACTTTGTTAACATCTCCTGTAGAATTACAGCTCTATGTACTTTGAGGGATGCTGGAATAACTACATCACTAATGCTTCTAAGTTAAATTGAATGGGGCAAAGGAAGAAGACAGTGGGGAAATCCTGGGCAGACAGTTCATTTATTTTAATTTTGTTGGTTCTTTCACATCTGTTTAACTAGCTGCCTGTCACAGGTACACTGGAGACCGTAAATGTCATGGGTATTCAAAATGCTTCCATTGTGTTGTATTACAGGAATATATATTAGTTCTGCATCTAGAGAAGCTCATGGCTTTAACAGCTCAGGACCTTTTCCCTGGTTGTTGACATTCTATATTATTTCATTTCCCCTAAGCCTGAAACATATTAAAATATTGTTTGCAATAATTGGCAGGGTTTGCACCAATTAAAAACCCCCCCGACAATAAACCAACAAAACCTCTCATTTACATTCCTGTTTCTTCTGCAACTTTGAAATTGAGCCAAAATTTGCAGATTCAAAATTGATTGGTGTTTTTCAAAGCAAAATTATTTAAGTTGTAAAGTGACTGAGAATGGATTGTGTTTAAGGTGGTCAGCAATCAGTAGAGGGGGGAAGAAAGTTGAGGCTGTGCTAAGGCTAAAGGTGTTCCTCTTTATGTGTTGCTCTGTATTATTGTTTATTCTGAAGCTGGTTTTTGTGTAAAAAAACCTTGCAAGTCATTGCTATGTGGAGCAAAGTTTGGAGAACATTGGACAAAAATGCAAGTATAATGACTGGAAAAAGGAAGCAGCCTTCACAATGTAAGGAAGTTAGGTGATGATTCTTGTATGGGCCTGAAGTCTTCCAATTCTGTTGGTCTTGCTGGAAGGGAACATTTGGAGAGTTTCAAGCTCTTCTGTTTTTTTTTTTTAGTGAAACAGATCAGTGTTTCCATCATTCAGTGCTCTTTGTTTCATTGACAATGTTGAATTCTAAGACTAAAATAGCAATTTACTTTAAAAAATAGTAAATAATTCTTCCTGTAGGTGCATGTAGTAGCACATGTAAAACAGCAGCAAAGATGGGCACTAGTTCTGTTCCTGTTGAAATTCAGATGTGTTTTGCCACAGATTTCTGTGGAAGCAGGGATGTTTTTTTCATGGCGTATGGAATTCCTAAAGACTGAGATTTGGTTATGAATTGAGCACGTGTTTCCAGGATAGAATTACTTGAGTTTGTTTAATCAGTTGTGGATTCCTCCAGAGTGATGCTGCAGCGCCTGTGTGAGGAGTTAGCTCTTTTTAATTGGTCCCATATGTACTGGCAAATAGTATATTAACCATGCCTTGAGGGGATAAGGGCGTCTGGTTGAATCTCATGGTGCATATTTTACTACTTTTCTGGAGGGATTTTCTTTTTTTTTTTTTTTTTTTTTTTTTTTAAATCTTCTTTGTTCTAAGAACTGTCAATATGTATAAACACTAGCATTTTGAAACTTAACACTCATCCGAGGGATTAGTTAAGCTTCTGCAGAATTATCTGAAATTTGCTGGCAAGTAAAGAAGAAGAAACTGAGGTTTTATAGAGAAGCTGGAGTTTCTGAGTATCTCTGGGTTTGGGTGCTTAAATGGTGAGAACTCGGAAGCTTAATCTCCTTTCTCATCAAGTGCTAAGGACTTGTCGTTTGAAAATAAGAAAAATGGAAGCATCAGAAAAAATCAATTACTTTTGAAAAACTCTGAATACGCCATGCAGGTTTAACCTTTATATCTGGAGGATACAGATATGCGAGGGCTGTCCTGTCCATTGGTGCCATAGGTTAGCACCAGCAAAGGGGAGCATGGTCCTTGGCCACTTTATTTGCTTCATCCTGCACTGGAAAAAGCAGAGCAATTTTGCACCTGACTGTTTTGGCTCAGCTTGACCAGTAAGGTAATTGCAGGAGAAACAGGAATGTAAATGAGTTGGTTGGATTTTCTTTGGTGAATGTTTCTTGGTGCAAATCCTGTCAATTATCCAACTCTAAAGCTTTGCTGAATTAATGAGACACTTTGTAGAAGGGTATTTTTGATCATTTTCTGTAGACTCCCTTATTCCTGATGTAGGCTCTTTAGTGTGCTGCTCTTATTCATGGCTTTAAGAAGTGGGAACACCTACTGTGTGAAGTCCCCCTGGGGACAGGGGTTATGCTCTGCAGCGGGACCCAAATTTTGTCTATATTCTGCATCATCGGGTCAAAGGTTGGTGTAGCCATAAATCCGGGCATAGTTCCCCCATGATGAATAATTCGCTGGTGGAAGCATGAAAAGGAGTGATATTGCAGGAGATGAAATGCTTGTGAGTGTAGTTGGGGCTGGGGAAGTCTCCTTGGGAAGGTGGATGTGATGGGACAGCAGTGCTGGCTAGACATGGTTCCCTTGGGGATGCTCTGGAATGTGTACTGATGGTACTCATGAGGATGTGTGGAGAGAGGGAAGGCTAAAGCCACCAGGCTGCTTTCTTTGCCCTCCTGAAGGCTTGATGGAGGCTTTCCAAAAAGGCCGACTTGCTGAAGAAGCAGGTCTGTTCACTTAGAGATGGCTTGTGTCCATGGGAAGTAGGAGGTCCTCCTCTCAGAGACCCTCAAGAATGCTAGGCTTAAATCCTGGGGGAGTTTCAGACCTGGAAAGACAGTGATGTAAATTAGCATCAAAGGAGTCAGTGATAAAATGGATGGCTTTAGAGGAAGAAATGGATTCTCATTATCTTGCAGCTGTAAATACAAGAATTCATTACACCAAAAGTTCATATGATTTATATTTAAGCAATACATAAGCTTTTTTGGCAAGAATTTGTACCCTTTGTTTCTGCATAGGATTAGGCTCAGTGTTACCTACCGCAAATAATTGGGGCAAATTCCCCGTTTGTAGCAGGTGTCTATGCCATCCAGTCCATATGCCTGTCTCGGAGAAGGAGTCTTAGAAAGGCAGGAGAGAGGTCACTGAACTACATAACTGCTTAACAAGTTATTGATTAATTGCAAAAAATGAAGGAGAAGAGTGAGAGTGTGAAATGCTGGTTTCAGAAGGGCTGTGCTAGGGAATGCAGTGACTGCCTGGCAGGTATTGTATGAGATGGGCTTGTTCTGCCAGGCACAGAGTGAGGAGAAAGAACTTTTTAAAGCATCCTCTGACACAGAAATTATTGGAAAGCCTCCAAGAGCAAATTGAAAAAGCAACAGCCGCTTTCATGCTGCAGTGTTCCATTGTTTTAATATTAAGCCAACTATACCAAATAATACATCTACTAGAAACTCATGTTAGGGGAAAAATATGCTGGAAAGCAGCTAAGGGGTCAACCCAATTCAGAGTGAATGAACTTGACATATCTATGCTGCTGCGTGCCCTACTTTGTTCTTTTTCTTCTTGTCAGCTCCTATTTCTTCATTTATTTTCACTTTTTTTTTTTTTTTTTTTTTTTTTTTTTAAATGATTTGGCTTGTATTGTGACTGTCATTTGTCCTGAAAAATGCTGGGCCTGATAAATACGTTTACTTTCACAGAGAAATTCTGGTGTACTGGTACTTTTGAAACTGTAATCTAATTTCAAATTCCAGGCTTGCACACAGACACAGTGCTTTTGGGGAGATAGTACTGTGCTGGTGATGAGAAGATGAAGAGCAGATAACGAGGATGACTTTATTTTCCTTAGTGCCATGTAATGGAGCTGTGCTTTCCAGGCTGGTTTTGTTTGCTGGACTTCTGAACATAGTTTGATGACCAATGTCATCAGGGATGGGGTGGAAGAAAAAGGTAGAATTTTACTGCAAATGTAAAGGTTATTCACAATGACTGCATTTAATAAAACACACAACACAGCTCTCTGTTAATTGGTTTTGGGTGGCATTAGGGCTAATCCATTTGTAACAAAGTTATTAAAATTTGAGAGTTAACAGTGATGTCTGGGCCAAAAAGTTTGGGAAGCAGGTATTTATGAGAGCAGCTCAGTTGATACATTGGTGAAAGTCATTAAGCTTTATTTCTGTTGATGCTAAAATAATGTTGTTCTGGTATAAAATATATGCCATGAACACCAGGCATGGGAAAATACAACTCATTTCAAAATATGTTTAATAGTCCTCAGTAAATAATAAACTGTAAAAGCCCAAATCCAAACAGACGTATTTAGATGTTCATCCTACATCCACATGCCTAATTTCCATTGAAATAATGGACTGGGAATTTAGGTACTGTAATGCAGAGACAGATCAAAAAACTTTATATTGTAGTACTGTGACTTGTTTTACCTCCTCCACTGACATTTTAGGGAGGTCTTATTTTATTTTCATGATTATGAGTGTCCTGAAATACTGACTCCTTCCTACTCTGATGTGGATCTCTATAGTAGGACTTCAGGTTTTGAACAATTACAGCTAAACTGGGAACTTAGTTTCTGAATATCCTGTATATTCAGATTTGCTTAGGGTGGGTAGTTTAGTTTGGCTGCATGTAGAGAGATGTTAGAGGATCAGCCATGAAATTCTCATCTGGCTCTGAAGTTCCCTGCAGTTTGGAGGGTGTTTGTATCTGGGATTGTGTTTTGTTTGGGCAGCGATCCTGCTGATTGGAATCACATAAGCTTGGCAACAGAGTGGAGGCATCCAGCCAGAGCAAACTCAAAGTACACAGGGTCTGAGAACAAAACGTTTCACATGAATTAAATTGTGAGGAAACAGAAATTCTTTAAACTTGTAATAAAATGAGGCATCATCACACAGGCAGCTCTGTGATCAGGACTGTTGATAGGGAGTGCAAGCTTTATTTGTGAAATCTTGGTAGTTGTGTGCTTTTAAGAGAGATGCCTTATCACTGCAGGAAGAAGAATATTCCCCAAGAAACGTATTGGAATGAGATGGAATAACTCTCGGTGCTTGCATGCAAACATCCAGTAGCATCTTTGCTGAAAGGCTTTTTGACATTCAACTGATTTTGGTTTCCTCTTTGCACTACAGCTGGGCTTGCCATCCTAAAAAGGTTCCCTGTATCCTTGTCTGATTTTCAACCTGCAGTCCTCTGTCTCCCTTCCCTTCATCTGTTTTCTCTGCATATTATGGGTTTTTCCATCAGAGCTTTAGCCTTGACTCCCTTGTTATGTTTGGGAAAGGCAGAGGACGCCCAGGAGGGTCTTTCTGCCTGGCAGCAGGCAGCATTGCTTGGAGCAGGCCAGGTGCTGCCTCTCCTGGTGCTTTCCTTTCCTCAGTCTTGCGCCTTGCTTGCTTTGATGCCATCTTATGCTCTATGACCAGTCATACAGATTTGAGCTTATCCTGATAAATGCAGATTACTCTTTTCTGTGCCAAAACTCTCCCTGCTGCCCCTGTCTCTCCTCTATTTGGTGGGGGGGGTGGTAGGAGAAGGAGAATACGAGAAGGGGAAATGGTGGTGGGCACTGGTTCAATTTCTAATGCACAACCATGCAGGGTGGCATTGGGCATGTGGAATGGTGGCAAAGGTGTGTTTGTTTGTTTGTCGGTTTGGTTTTTTTTTTTCCTGTGTGGGTGCCATGCCCTCAGGGTGGGCATCCTGAGTCATGCCGTGGGCCTGCCCAAGCTCTTCTCCCTGTGCAGGAGCTCCTCCTCCTCCCGAATGTGTCACAGGGTGCCTGCAGGTGAGTCCATTGTCCCCTCCTGCCCATTGCTGTTTCTTTGCAATTGAGACACATACGTTCAGGCATAGTTATCTGCTTTTTCACCCAAGTAGCATCTGTTACCTGAAAGAGATTGAATGGATTTGGTTTGATAGGCTGGCAAAATCCAGCTCTCGACATGCCAGATGAGATAGGCTTTTAATAACTGGATTTCTGAAGTTGGATTGGTTTCAAGAAGATTACTCGGGCCCGATCTGCTTGGCTATAAAGAGTCATGACATGATCTTGGATTTGTGCATGGCAGTCAGTTTTGTGTTATGGAGCAGGCTGCTGATGGGATGATTTGTGACTTTGATAAGTGCTTCCATCCCCTCTGTAGAGGGTTTTATTGTAGTGTTCAGTACAATGTTTATATGAACTGCTAGTAAATGAGAAATAAATACAGCACAGTAGAGTTTAATATGGGGGGAGGGGAAAGTATTTAAACTGTATTAGAAATATTTGTTTAACAAGAAATGGACCAGATGTGACATTTATCTGTACTGGATGGCATTTGCTTTAAACAGCAAAGACTTGAAAGGGATCAGTTTTCATATGAACAGTATCAGAATTCTTTTGTTGCTGAAAAGCTAGAGGCGTGGGGTGGGGTGGTCCTGAGGTCACAGCTGTGCTCATGTCACTGATGGTGTACCATATTGCTAAAGGGCTACTGTGTTGTCATCTCTGACCATGAGTAAAAGAGTGGAATCTTGTATCTACAGACTGAATACGTTGGTAGTCAAATTCCATGGGGAACAGGTGAAAAGGGACGTTTGGACTTTCTAAAATTCTCTTGCAGTTCATTCCACCTGGTTGTGTCTTTCCCCTCCTAGACTACTGTGTCTTGCTGTGGGATGCTGTTGAGAAGTTTTGTTTTCATACCAGAACTAAATGTATTTCAAAGGCAGAAGAAGCACTTGAACTGAAGTAGTAAATTATAGAGGTTACATTTGAATTTCCCAGGGACTGATCTTTTGCTGATGCTCTAACATGGATTTCATCCGGGAATTCCTTTGTAGGTGCTGTGGAAGAATGAGTTGCACAGAGGATTTCTTCTCATTCTGGCAAATCCTTTTCAGAGGCTTTGAACTTTTAGAATAACTCTTCACAAGTTAACATCCTATCATTTGGCAGTTTGCACTCAATGTGTGTCTTTGGCAAAATCTGGCCAAATACAGGTCATCTGGAAACATGATGCCAGTTTATGCAGTTGTGTGTTGGTTGTAATGCTGATGTCAAGAGATAATGAGGACTGAGGGCTACAGTGCTGAAGACTTTTACTTATGTTTACCATGTTGCAAACCGACTAGCCTGTAAACTCTGTTCATTTTGCTCATCCTCTGTTGCTAGATTACAGATTACAGTCCCTTCTTTCCTGTTGCTTATTTTTGTATTCACATCCAAATATATAGCCCTTTCTTAGGTTTATTGAATTTGAGTCTTTGTTTTATTTCCATCATGAAAATTAAAACATCCACTAGCCCAGCCCTAGTCATTGTGAACAACAATGACTGTTTAGTTAGGTCCCGAAGATGAAGATCTTAACACAGAAGTGTTAAGCATTATTATTACAAATTGTCAGTGCATACTTTTCTCCTCCAAGGCATGTTTAATTGCATAGAGTCACAGTTGTTTTCTCCAAGACATTTGGCCTGAGTTGTGGAAGTGACTGTATTTTTGCTGACAAACTAAACCAAAACCAAAATGCTGTTAATTTTTAGCTTTAACAGCAGCAGAAATTATGCTTGACTAAATACATAGCACCTAAAATTTGCAAATTGAATGTTGTGAAATAGTTAATCTAGAACTAATGTGTGACTGTTGAACTGACAACAAGATATATGTTGAAAACAATCTAGAAGCTCTCGATTCATATGTTCAATTAACCTGTAGCTAAGAAGGTTAGTGATGACAGGGTTTTCACTGAAGTAGGGAGCACTTTGAAGGTCACCAAGGAGGCAAGTATATATTGTACCTTTAGTGGCAGTCTTGGGCTGCTACAAGTTTGGGCTACCAGTTATACACCCTTCAGTTTTCTTCTATTGGGCAAAGAATGCCATTAGGACTGTTAAACTAAGCAAAAGAAAATGATGGAACTTGGATCCTTGAATAAGCAGAACTATGGTTTTGTATTAAGATAATTTTCCAGTGTTACTGGGGGCTTTACTTAAATTTTACTCTGAATGATTTCATGTTCAGCCAATAGGAAAATACAATGCTATTTACAGCTCAGATCCTTTCTTTGGCAATTAAGGTATTTTGTTTACTCAAGGAATTTTAAGACTTGCTGCCAGTTCCTTACTGTCATGTTGCTTCTTTCACTTCTTTGAAACATAAAGCCTATATCAATACCACCATCTAAATAGATAAAGGATGAATGATGTGCACTTTTGAGCTGCTGTTATAGTCATGTCTGTTAAGAGTGTCTCCTTTTGATGATTTTCGGTATAAAAGCTATGAAATGAACCTAGCGGTTCTGGCACATGAAATGCGAATGGTATAAGGTTCCCCAAACCTTTATTCACTGAACTGCCAAAGCCACGCTTTTCAAGAACTTTGTGAATTTAAAGCACTTTAAAGAAATATTCTGGGTTCACAGCAGTGGAGAGCAAATATTCTCAAAAAATACATTGGCTACTGTTATAGGTCAGCATTTGCCAACAGTTTCCGCAGGAGATGCCAGTTTGGAGTGGAAACTAAGAAATGGATTCAGCGAAGCACATTATCCTGTTCTTGGCTTAAAGCACATGAATAATCCCATTGACTACCCACGTGTGCTTTACTGGGACTGCTCATATAGTGAAAGTTAGGCATGTGTTTAAATAATTTGCTTATTTGGGGGCTCACTGCGTGATGTCTTCTGGCAGAGACTTGATTTTCTTATGGCAGCCATCATGACCTGCGTACAGGGAGCACAGCGTTGTCTGTGCTAGCTATGCAGTCCAAAGCAAAAGGCTATTTCTGTGTCCACCCCCACTCTGTCCTGCACTTCTCTGGCAACTAATTATCTGTTTGCTGCCAATTGTGCTCTAGTGTTTTTGGCACCCAGCCACTCCAACTTGCTGCTCATACAAGTATGGTATTGCCTTTGTAAGGCAGAGAGTGTATTTTCCTTGTTTAAGACTGTATATGTGGTTGTTACAACATGAAAAAAAGTAGAGCCCTGTCATAGTTCGCATCATTTTGGTCTCAGTGTGCTCTGTCAGTAGCCCCACTGAAGTTAATACTGATGCTAGCAGAGGAGAAGAGCCATTTCAGAGTTTCAAGCTCAGTACTCAGAGGGGTTAAATAGGGTTTTTTTTAATCTATTGAGTATCTAATGGAAGAAACGTTCTTTATTTGAGAACCTCTGTGAACAGGTCATCTATGGAAATGTAGCTCTTTCACCACACAGGGATGGAGAAGTTAAATGCTAGGATAGGATCTTCTTCAACCTGGTATTTCACAACCATTATCTCTGGTATGATCCAAAATTGGTCCACCAGCAAAACAGTACAACTTCAGGTTAAAAATATATTTAGGTAAGTTTTCCACCTCTACCTTCCTCTCCCATCCCCTGCAAGCACAAGGCAGCAGATGACATTGGAGACATTTTCCCATGCTTGAAAAGAGGCCTGTCATGGGTGGGGAGTCACCATGACCTGCGCATGGCAGGTCTGCAGCACCGTCTCTCTTCTGTGTGTTTTCTACTCCAGAAATGCCACCTCTGCAGCAAGTTAGCAGACCTAGAGCCTATATATAAAAGCACATCAAGCTAATGGAACTACAGTTGTAGTAGATAGCAATTAGTTCACGGGACTAGCAAGCCCAGCGCTACTGTTGGTAATCAGTGGTGCTCTTTCAAACTCAGGAGCTCAGACTTGGAGCTTGCTTTACGCTTGTCATGGCTGGTTATCTGTTGTTTGGCCTTTGCTAACAATTTCACCAGAGAAACCTAGGAAGCTCTAAACAAAAGGCTGTTAATTGCAACTAAAAAGTAAAATGAAATAGGTTTTCTCAGTAAGTTTAGTAATCCTGGCTGGCAAAGAGCTTTTATCTTCAGAAGCATGTGTCAAAGAATATTCTTTAATGTACAATCATCTTAAAGGAAGTACTCTTTTGCTGGAGCTGTGTTCAGGAAAGTGAATGGGATAATGTGTAATATGAATCAGATGAAAAATAATGAGTAGATTTCTTCACTGGGATGGAAACTTTGAATGCATGCACAAGTAGCACGAAGGCCCTAAAGTATTGCTGTAGCAGGCTGTAACTTCATGTGTGAGGTAGGAAAACAAGTACTATTTTCACAGGCAGTTAGTGTTTATGCCTTGAATACGCTTGTGAGAGTGTTTAAGGTGCTGTAGATCCAGTATCATAACAATTATTAGACCTAAACACTGATGAGCTGAGGATTAAACTGTCTTAAAAGTGTATTAAACAGGCTTTCAGTTAGCTGATGATGAAGTACTTATAAATTAAGTAGGAAGTTTATTTCCAAGAAATTCTAATGCATTTTCAATGGAATATTCAAATCCAGAAAAATCCATATGAACACAGCATAGCATCTAAATAGTTGATTCATCCCCTGTGCATAAATAGAAATGTTTAATAGACACTCTCCTCACCTAAAGCACAGGACTGAAAAGCAAGAACCTGAGGTGATTTTCTAGCTCTGATAGAGAGTTCTTGTACAGTTCTGGGAAATCACTTAGCATCTCTCTTTCTGTAAACCAGACCCTGTAATGTTTGTCTGCCTTGCAGAGGTAAAGGGGTGACTGCAAAACAACTTAAGAATCTCCCATGAAAAGCCAGAACAAATAGTTTGGTTTTGATGAAAGTAATCTGGAGTCATTGCACACACATCTAATTACTGCTGATTTATAAGAGTCAAGTTATGAAGCTTTAATAAATGCATATTTCTTTAGACAGTGCTGCACTGTATTACTACCTGGGAATACTACATTGATTTGCTTCATATCTGCATATTTCCCCCCTTACATACATAGTAGCAAGCGAAAATGTTCAGTTTTGCAAATGAAGGTCAGTTCAAAGAAACATCTAAATGTCAAAAAGCTTCTGAGTCCCCTGATTTCATAAAATTGATTTGGAAATCTTTCAAGGATTGGCTTTCTTCACTCTAAGCAATTGCTGAGAAATTTTTCATTCAGCGACATTACTGTCCACTTGGATAGTTCTTCACCTAAGCCTGGGGAGTTATTTCTTGTCTGTTATAGCAAGTGACAAGTTTTGAATGACATCCATTCATTAGTGCCAGCAGTAGCATTTACATTGGAGACTAGAGGAACTATTGCTTACAAAGGAAGACAATTTAAAATTCACATGCTAAAGGCAAACTGATGAGGCATTCAGCTCAGTGGGAACGGTAACATCTACAAAGGTCAGTGGGATGAGATTTAAGTACAGAAGATGAAAACAAGAATGGATGAATCCATAATTCTTTGAATGGTCTTTGATCCCCTGTTCTTCCTTCCTTATGGTCATTAGTAGAGGAACTGGGTCTATGAATGGTTTTACAGTATGCCTGGGAGTGATCAGACGTTGAATTTAGACCCTTTTTGGCACATACATGGATTCTAATGAATTTTGTGTGTGTATATATATTTCTGATTTAAAATTGTCTCCACATTGCTAATAGTAATAATGAATGTCCACTGTCTTAAGTTATAAAACTTATTAACTTTTCCCATGGAAACGTAAAGGGAGAGTGAGTGAAACAGGCAGACATGTCCAAGTATTATCTCTCATTTTTCTGCATTAGAACTGGAGATAATTGCTTTTCTTTCTCTGTTTAGCACTTTCAGACCATGTTAAAGACTAAGTTGAATGTTCTAACTCTTCGGAAGGAGCCTCTCCCGACAGTGATCTTCCACGAACCAGAAGCCATTGAGCTGTGCACCACAACTCCCCTCATGAAGACCCGGACTCACACTGGATGCAAGGTACTTGGGAGTATAAATTTAAGAAACAAGACCACTGTGGAGGTATCATGTGTATGTGTGAGGACTCACATACAAAAGAGCCCAAAGTAACCAGCATGGTTGTTGTTCTGAAACTGCTATTATTGATATAAAGTCTCTAAATCAAAAAAGTCACCAGGTATTTCTGACCAGAAATCTTGGGCTTCAGGAAAAAAAGGTTTGCCTTGTGTGGCATGATGCGAATTGTGGAAGATTTCTAACAGTCTGCAATAAACATTGTTCGTTGTAAACACTGCCATTCTTTCTGTAAATGCTAGTGCTAAAACGGGAGATGAAGGGCTAAATGCTGAGTATTTGCATTTTGAGATCTGTACTATCAGAGGCATATACCTATTGAAACAGGGTTGCAGATTAAAACTTGAGGGTAGTTTGGTTTGGTGTTGTGGGTTTTTTTGTGTTTTTGTTTAAGAGTTTACAAAAAAAAAAAAAGGAAAAAAGGGGTGGGGAGGAGACTTAGATCTTGATTTGGTTGAGTGACAAGACGAATTTGTCCTGTTACATCAAAGCACAGCTTCTGAAAAAGCTCTTCTTTAAAGTTTAATGGCTTAAGAGCTTCCAGTGTGTTCTTCCGTGGTAAGAAACTATATAAAAATAGCAAACAAGTCTGCTCTGTTTGCATCTTCTTTTGGAGCCATTTTCCTTCATCACAGCTCATTTAGCCTTGCAGAGCCATGGGCAGCCTTGCTGACTGAGCTTGGTGCCAATTTAGCCTGTGCTACCAATTGCCAATTGCTGCCTTGGCAGCCAAGTCCCCTTCACCCAGACTGGCTGTCAGGTGTAGGGAATATCCACCTACGCTTGAGTGTCTTGGTGAAAATGGAGAGAACTGGGCTTCAGCCTCCACTACTCTGTAAAGTGTCTGCTCTAGAAGAGCTGTTGCCTGATGCTGCATGTACTGGATAAGGTCCAAAGTGCAATTAAATGTCCTATCCTCCTCCTCTGTGTATACGCATATGTGTGTGCATACGCTCCTTGTTGGAGGATCTGATGTGAGTGAGATGGGGTTGGAAGAAATTGCTTCCTGGTGTGTTGCCCTGCTTCTCTTGGCATGCTGTGCGGACAGCACAGGCTGTGGGCATGCTGTGAAGGACTTTGCTTGGGCACCTCCAGGTCTGGCACTTCCTCAGCTAAGTTTCTTCTTGGGAAGTTTCATTTTTGTTTGACTTTTTGCCTGTCACAATAGTCAAGAAAAAAGACTGCTGCTGGGTGATGAAGCAGTGCTGATGCAGAGGAACGCAGGGCAAGTGACCCTAATATGCTTTGTAGCTCATAGCATCTGCTCTTCTACGGTGATGTCTTTTGTCCTTTATGTTGACATCTAATGAGTTTTTAGAGAATATTAGTTATCATAAAAATGGTTCACAAAGTATCTGGCTTTCACCCCTAGTGAGAGAGAGTTCAGGCATAATAATGCTTTCTGAAATCAGTTTATCTCTGTGAATGTCTGTAGAATTTAAATGAACCTTTTTACTTAACCTGCAGTCCTTCAACTGGAAAAGATGGATTGCAGAGAGATGTTGAACCCCTCAGTGAAGAGAATCTCATTCTATATTTAGAGATCTCTTTTATTTATTCATTTATTTTTCCTGCAATGTAACATAGTAGTGGTGACTAGGGAACATCTGCTGCCACAACGCTCCCCTTTTCCTGCTTGCACTGTCTCTCCTTCTCCTTTTTTCCCTGAAGGTAGGTCACCTTCTGCCAGTGCCAGAGTCTTATGGTGGTGTTTTTGAGGTGATGGTGGCCAGCCCCTCTTCAGATCATTCAACAGTTGTGATTTCTAGTACCCCCCATGGGAAGGATGATTCCACATATATATGTTGTTTCTGTGGCTAAGAAATCCTCTCTTGAAAGACTCTAATTTTACCCAGTCTTCCTAGTCACAGTCTCTCTTTTTTTCCTCTTTTCTTCTATTTTTTTTCTGGCTAAATGTATTCTCTTATGGAGCTTGTATCTTCCAGCTGTTTATAGGTAATTAGCCTTTCTCTTCCTTTTCCCCTCTGATGATTAGTTTCTTGCTGAGTGATACGATAATAATGTTGCCACAAAAACCGCCAATATTTTATAATGCGAGTTTTTTCTCTGTGGGGTCTGATCTATCACTGTTATTCCAGGTGTAAGGAGAGGGATGCTGTGGTGTTGCTGGTACCACCCAGCCTTTCTGGTTCTGAGACATGGGCTTTTCAGGCAAGAGCACAGCAACCAGTTTTTACTTTCTTTCACAAGTCACACTCTTGATCCTTAATCGTTTTATTCCTCTTGACTGAAATCCCTCCAATTTTTCTATTCCCATTAATGAGATAGCATCATTCTTCTGACAGAGGTTCTAGACATCCAATTTTATTGCACAGTTTTAACATAAGCCTCAGCTGGCACCATCTTGTTATGGGAACTAGACACATGCAATTGCTTTGCTGTTCAGAGGTCTGGACATTGGTTTTCTTATGTGATTGCTCTTTTCCTTGTCCTTTCATCAAAAGACAGGCTTCTCTTTTCTCTTTCATTTGGTTTTAGCTGCTGAATCTTGAAGAAACAAAACTTTTCTGCTGAGATCCTATGTCATTCTGTAATTGAACGGGATGGTTTTAAGAATAGCAGAGAAATGTTTTGCTTGAAGTAATCTAGGGGGAAACACTGCAAAATCTGGAAAGTTAAATAATTGAACAAATTCAGAGAGCTTCTCTTTCCTACCCAATTCCAGACCTGATGCAACTTTGGTGCCGTTGTGTTTCCTAAAATATATTTTTTACTTACATCAGAAGGCTTAAGACTCATTCCTCCTGTTATAGCATGTCCACACCTGCCTGCTTGGGCTGGCTGTGCTGTTGCTGTTCCCACCCTTTTAGACTTGTGGGCATGATTTCACCAAACAGGAAAAATAGATAGTATTTGCATTGCTTTGCAGCACAGAGCTTTACGCACCCACATTTTGGAGTCTGTGGTGCTGGTTGCTCAGGATTTTGATTAGACTGTGGCTGTCCAGTGTGTAGGTCTTTCCTGTCAAATGTTGTGCACTCTTTTGTTTCAGCTGGAAACCTCCTCTTCCCTTATCACAACACTAAGTACCACCAGATGGAAACTGAAAATCTGGAGTATCTCCAGAAAATAAGTTGCTCTCTACTCAGAAATGCATGGTTTCTGTGTGCCTTTTAACAGATTTTGTTGAAGGTCTGTGTGTTTTATTCTTCCTTAATGTCCTAATTGGTTTACACTGATTGTAATGTTTCTTGATTTCTGTCGCTTTGAACTGTGGTGGTGGCATGAAGGGAACTGCCTGGATGACTCTCTCTCTTCTGTAGCTTTTCCAGGCACTGCTGCAGTAATGCAAAAAGACAGAGGTTAAAAATGCTGCCTGTGATTTCTGAAGGGGTGTTGTAGGTTTAACTTTTTTTTTTTATTTCTATTGGAAGGCTCCTCAAAGTGAAGTCAGTGCTGAATATTCAGTAGCTTGCTGTTACCCACCTGTGTCAGGCAGTCTTATTCCTCCAGTTTTCACCACTAGGTGAGCTTTTCTCAGCAGCCTGAGAGGCTGAGGAGAGAGGAGCATAATAATCAGCGCAAATAATGGCATTTTGAAGAGTATGCTTTTATTAAATGGGAAAATATATATTAATGATACGGCGTTTGCAGGCGTGATACTCATTGCTTCCGTCTTACTGGGTTGAGTTGGTGAGACTATTAATCCAGGATTTGTGGAAGGTATGATGTTGAAATTTCTGTGAGGGTATATCTCAGTTGAAGATTGATGAAAGTCTTGTTAGCAATTTGTATAAATGGCATTAGAGTGGTACTGGCATTTTAAAATCAAGCCTTGCACATATTGATAAAGATTTTTAAAATAGCCAAGAACTAATATAAAT
Organism: Podargus strigoides; assembly: GCA_028020825.1. Lineage (NCBI taxonomy): Eukaryota > Metazoa > Chordata > Aves > Caprimulgiformes > Podargidae > Podargus > Podargus strigoides. The sequence continues at coordinate 16,477,135 of CM051628.1, forward strand.
AAATGGAGCTTGGTCTTTTAGAATAGCTTAATTGCTTCACTCACAAGGCAAAAAGAAAATGGTTCCTGTACTAAGCTTGCTGCAGGGTCGTGATTATGGTGAGGTTTATTTGGGACCTGTATAGGAGGAAGGGGCCATGGCCACAGCTAGGCTTCCCTCACAGTGTAGTGTGAGCAGTTAGGCACAGGCTTGACTATCAAACCTTTGGGACACACCTGATGTTGTGTCTACCTATGAACTGCATTTGAGGTGCTTTCTGGGAGAGCTGGGCAGTGCCTGAGGGCCCTTAACCCATGCAATGCCATGGTCCTGCCTCTGCGTTCCTGCAGCCAGCCCTCCCATTGCAGCTCTGTGGCTGTTCACCAGAGCCACTGGGGCAGCCTTGCCCCTGTTGCTGCTGTTCTCCTGGCCTTGCTGGCTGCAGCCAAGACTTTTCATTTCCCCCTTTTGTCTCTCCGTCTTTCTCCCATTTTTCTCCTTTTCTCAGAAGTAACTTTCACCGTCAGAGACAATGTGTGCAGTCACCTGTGGGCCCTAATAATAAACCTCTGTGCATGAGAAACTGCCTCAACATGCTTCAAGCAACAGGATTTACACCAGTGCAGGCTGGAAGTTAGTCTGCAAGGGAGGAGCTTATAGGATGAATAGCAAGTAATATTGATCATGATCTGATTATGATCCATAGAAATAAAATTTCTCATTGGGATACTTATAAATAAAACATTGTCTTAAAATTGCCCTGCTAGGCCTAATTCTAATTCCTTGTGTAAGAGGGTCATTTAGGAATAATGTCTGCTCAGATATTACTGCCTACTTTTGGTTTTCTGCCTTGTTAATTTTGATTGGAAAGACCTTGCAGCAGGACTCCCTCTTACCACACACTGGCAAAATACCCCATTTCTACTCTGCCCTAGATGCCTCTATAGTAAATTTATTAACGTTCTGTTGCTGCTTTTATTGGTCATTGCACTTTTAAAACTTAGACAGTTGTTCTTTGGGATTTTTGGTGGATTTTTTTGTTGTTGTTGTTTGGTGGTGGTTGTTGTTGCTGTTTTTTTTTTATTTTCCCTCTAGATCAGCCTTTCCCAACCTGTTTTGTTCAGCATTTCTGTCCTGTGTAACTTGTACCACTTGTGTCCCCATCCTAATCAGCTCAGCCATTGCAGTGGCCAAGTACATTATTGCTTTAGCTTTCAGGTGATAACCTGCTTCCCATCTCTTGGGCCTGGTGGCCCCTCAACATTCAGAAAATGCCCAAATTGATTAACCATCCTCCCAGCTTCATGCAGCCCACACAGCATGGTTTTGGTGGTGGCAACCCCAGCCTCATGCCTCTTCCCCCTCATTGCTCCCCAAACCCCAAATTTTTGCTCTGGACAGCTGAGATCCCCTCTGCTGTGCTGTTACTGTGTGCGGGTTGGTTTTGTGTGTCTTGATACTGAATCAGTCAAAATTAATGTAAAGAGAATGTTGTCTCTCATTTCAGTACCCAAAGTGCTCTTTCCTGTTTGTACTGTCCTGTTGGCTCAAAAGAGCTGAAAATATGCCCTAAGACTTTCTGAGATGGGTAAATTCAGATGATATAAACGGGTGGTTAACAATCTAGTGTTTTACTTAAATTTCCATAGATAATTTAAAAACCCTACTCCTCTTGAACATTTAGGGCTGTTTTGGCTACTGAAACCATAGCTGGTTGGAAGCTGCACATGTTCTTAAAGCCACCTCACTTCATCCCTATAAAGCTTAATAAAAATGTTCTCTTTGCAGCTGTAGCATGGTCAGGAATGATTGCTTTGAGTGCAGGTTTATCCAGATGTAAATAGAAGCCCAGCTAGCTGCCTGGTCTTCATTACTGTTTTGTAAGCCTGTAATATTAAGATGGCCATTAACTTTAATAAAAAAATTAAACAAGTGAGACAAGCTAAACTGTACCATCACTCCCCAGCCTACTCTTTTCCACCATGTTTAATATGAGCGTGAGGCATAGAGCTTATTTTCTTCTTGGTTCATTAAAGGCCTTCTATTGTTACACATTTTGTACTGTGAATTGAGAGCTTGTTTTTCTGCTTCTTTCTCCCCTCATCAAATGAACCAGAAGGACACGTGAACTCTTGCATGGGGCAAATCTTAATAGCTTCATTATATTTAAATATAGTGCTCATTGCTGAGAGATACAGAGGCATTAATGAGGTGTTTTCCAAAAGTGAAGTGCTTCAAATAAACTAATGCCCCAGCAAGTTATGTGAAGATGAAGTATTTTATTTACTTTTTCTTTGTGAAGTGTTACAGAAACTGGGGGGGGGGGGGGAGGAGGGGGGGGAAGCTTAATATTGAAGTTAGGGAAGAATAAACTGCTTGCAGAAGCCTTACACATGACTGTATCCCAGAGTGCTTTAAAGAATTTGGCCAAGTCTTGTTCTAATATTGGAATCGGAGAGTTGCATGTGCTCATTTCTTTTCCAAAATATGCCTGTATGGTAAGGTCCTGCCTGGCACTTATGAAGTTAATGAGAGCTATGTCATGGTCTCCATTGCGAGCATGGTGGGATGTAGCCATGCAGGATGGCAGCTGCCTTCAGGCAGCACATGCCACATGGTGTTTGGCACTGGCTGCTTTCAGCTTCAGAGAGGATCTCTCTTGCATATGATTTTTTTTTTTTTTTTAATTACATGCATGGAAAGCCCATTTATGTCATTGAGGATTTATGCTTTAAATGGGTGCAGAGGAGCTAATAGAAATATGAAGGGTAGATGCAAGTAGAGAATGTTGTTAAAGCATCGTAATGCTTCATTTCCTGAAGTCCAGGAGTCATAGATGGGAAATAGAAATTGGCTAAAGCAATTGAATTACTCTTAAACTGAGCCTGCTTTAAACAGGATCTTCTGCAGTGTTCAGTTTTGCTATGTTGGATGTATTTTGGCATAATTTTATTTGCTTACTGGTAAAAGTGGCATTTTTAGACTAATGCATTCTGAGAGGGGTGGAAGTTATTTCCTGTCAGATATGTTGGTGGTATTTTTTCTTCTTAGCATTTGCACCGGTGACATTTTTCAAGCCATGGTCCAAGTAAAGGGCATTGTCTTATTCAGAAAGTTCTTACATCCCATTTAAAAATGGTCATGTATTTCAGTCGGCTTCACGTTTCTGCCTTAACTGCTTTTATAGGAGAAAGAACATGGCTGTTTTCTACATACAGTGGAGTAACTTTGCTCTGAATACATATATATTAATTAGAGGAAAACAGTTTTGCCTATTTCTGTTTACTTTTGGATTTTCAGTAAGAATGTGTGTCCCAGACCATTGTAGAGTTCCATAAAAAGAATAAGACTGCCACCTTGGGAGGAGAGTGCGGGTGACAGGGAGGATAGGAGGATTTCTGGGAGCTGCCCTTCGTGTTGGTGGCCAGCACACGTCTTGAACTATCCTGGGTACAGGGCCTTCTCCCATTGGATTTACTGAGAGCGAGAGAGAGAGCTCAAGGCTGTTCATATCCCGAGAAAGACTGGGGAGTGAGCTGGGTTTCACAGAGAGATTTGCAATGAAAATAGTCATGCATGTGTGCATACTCCCAGGAGGACTAGAGGACTGTGTCCCTTACTCCTTGGGCTGGGTAGGAAGGCTTCCAATTATTGTGGACCATGCAGATGATGCCCAGAGAGGTCCCTCCAAGTCCTGACAGTGTGCTGGAGGTCTCCTCAGCTGGTGAGGAGTGAGGCCCAGGGTCCCTCACTTTGTGTGTGGAGTGACCTGTTCCCAGCACTGCTTTGCCTTGCATGAAGAAATAAGAGCTGAAAAGTCACACCAGGTAAGCCAAACTTTGATCAGCTATATGTGTTTTCAAGTCCATCTTCCTTGCCAGGAGGCTGCAGGAAGTATCTGCTATACAACAAAAACACCCTTGAAAAACACAAGGAAATAAAAATCCAGTAGCATATTGTGCTTTACTCCTCCCCTTGGTGCTTGTAATGTATTGCTTGCACAACCACTGTGTACATTACGTTTCTCTTATTGCTGTAGTTCTGTCCCTGTAGTGGCTGCAGTGAGTCCCAGTGAAGAAAACAGGTGATGATGCATGATATGGAGCCTGGGAAAAAGAGTTCTTAACATAAACAGAAATTCCTTTGGCTGGAATCAAGCATTTCCTTTGACTTCAGGGCTTTGATGTTATTAGTTGCCTTTGATTCAGCAAAAGCTTGAATTGGAAGTCTTCAGCCCTTAATTTTGTTAGCAAATGGTATTTATCAGCAGAAGGACTCTAAGTCAAACTCAATGTAAAACAAGGCACTAAACAGTTTATATTTCAATTAGTTATGGAAGAGATACTGACATTCACAGAGCACTGTGTAAAATGCAAATATATAGGAATTAAAATGCTCCCTGTGACTTGGTGGAGAATGAGCACTGGCCATTCCTGAATTTCACCTTTGCTTGTGAGAGCAACTGGGAAACTTGTGAGGTATCAGGGAGGCCAGGCACTCCATCCAAGCAAATGCTCAGTAGCTCTTTACTATATATCATTTGTACTTCTGTAGTATTTTTCACTCAGAAAGATTCCCCAACATCTTCTAAATCAGCTCTGTTGTCCTCTGCTGTTCAGCTGCAGTTCTCAGCCAGCAGCACTGTTTGCACAGGTCAGATCAGCTCACCAGTGCTCGCCTGGGGGAAGGCTGTGTGGGCATACTGTACTGTGGGTAAAATGTGCTAGGGGAAAACTAAAAAGATCCTGAGAATTAAAATGCATGCGTCTATTTAGTAGTAATGTGTTGAAAAAAGGTCCTAAAAAGCAATATATATTAATGAAATTCCTTTGATGCATAGAACTCCGTAGAATACTTTTGTATCTTGAAACCCAAATATGTTGGGTTTTTTGCCAGTTCTAGAAATCCTACTTTTCAGGATACTTGGAACTGTTGTCTAATTATAGCTGCCTTTGTAAGAGACAGCATACCAAAATAGTTTCACTGAAAAAATATTTAAATATTCGAAAACAATTTAATCTCTCTAGAGCAGGAAATATTTAAATTTTGAAATTCTACATTCCCAGGATTCCTTAGGAGATAATATTCAATTATGCAAATATATAATGCCATATAGTACCTGCCAATAAGTTCTATCGTTTGCAATATGGCACAAAACCAAGATACCAGTATGAAGCACAGTGGCAACTGTAAAGTCCTAGATAGCTACAGATGTGTTAGGTTATTTATTTTTTTATGCTGTAGAAAATACTGTGCTCATCACAATTGCTCAGGCAAAGCCTTCTGGTCATAGGAGCTAATTGCTTCCATTATAATTAAGATTCAAATAGCTAAGACCTAATAGCTTTTGACGTATAGAAATTAAAATGGGATTGAAATTTATTATGGGGGTTATGCTGAGCAGATGCTGCCGTCACTGTCAATTGTTTTGTTTTAGCATGTCCTTGAGAAACATTTCCATCTTGGTGCAGCTGTTTCAGTGTAAGGATGGAGCTGTGATTTATGTTGCTGGAGAGCACAGAGAAGCTGGTGGCTCTCCATGGCCCTTAGGGTATACAGGCTGACAGCTGGCTCGAAGGAGAGGCAGCACCCTTCCTTCACAGCACATTGAAGTTATTCTTCAACAAAATCAAAGAACTTCTGTTTCTGTGGCTGTTGCTCCCTTATATTATTGCAATGGGCAACTCCCCACTCAGGCCCATGAACGTGCTGGGAGAGGTGTTGGCAAATCTTTTTAGGCGTGCTTTTTCCCAACAAAGACATGAGGGTTTGTTCTGTGAAGGTATTCTGTGTGGCTCTTCCCCTGAAGCCATGGATATTGTTTCTTTGATTTCCATTAGAATACTGCAAAATTTGCATTTGGCACTGGGTTCCCACTGCTCACACTACTTTGAGCCAACGTAAGCCTTCTCCAGGAATTTGTAATCTCTCTTTACAGCTGTACTATGCCCCAAACCAGCAGTTCTTATTTTGGGGCTGATCCTGTGTGCTGAAAGCTTCCTACTGAAGCAAATCATGTTGGCAAAAAAGGGGGCTGAAGTTGGATTACAGATCCATTCTTCTGTAGATGAGGTACCATTGGCCTCGTTCATATATGCATAGGCTGCCGGAATGTAGATCAGTGTTGCAATCAAAAATATTATGTCATCAGAGAAAATAATGTCCTGTGTGTGCCACCTCTGTTTCTGTTGGTCCCAGGTGTATTCCTGTTTTCCTTGTACTATTGCAATATAGTCTGCAATGCTGTGTAATGTATAAATACATTAGCTTGGAAGAGGAAAGAAATTTTTCCATTTCTGGTGTAGGATATCAGTGTCTGAGACTAACAACTTTTTTTTTTTTTTTTTTTTTTTTTCTTTCATTAAAAGACTACTTTTGCATAACAGTAACCATCTTCAAGAAATACTTCTGGGCAATTTTAAGGCTTGATGTATGTTACCTATTTCTGGTCAACTACTTTTGTTGTAATTATTGTGAATATTTGACTTCAGGCTTGTGGTAATTCAGTAAGCTTTCTTTGAGATTCTAGGTTGTATAGGAATAACAAGTGCAACAGAAGTATGATTCTTCTTATTATTTTTCTTCTTTTTTAAAACTGATCTGACTCCTTAAAGTTTACAGTGTGGTTTGGAAAAAATCAGTAAGTACTCCTAGGTTAAGAACTTCCTTGTACAACTAACCCAAGAATCTCTGGTATTCACCTTTAATCATTTCACAGCAAGATCCTATTAAATGATACATGTTGTCACAGAAATAAGATGCTGAATTTCACAGCAATGTAAATTTGAAATTAAATTTATTAATTCTTATCAGTGAATGAATAATGTTGAATTGGTAGTGCACTGTTAACTTTGACAGAACACAATACTGTTTTATCCCCATTGAGTATGGTCTATCTCTTTTTGGGAGCTGTTGTTCATTTGCCTGTTAGATATCAGGGTTGCTTTCTTGTTGCTAGAGCATAGCACACTAGGGAAAAAAGGGTTAATGAGTTAATCAGCTGGAAGATGGTCTTAATTCATTATTCTCTTCATTTTTTTTTTCACTTGTAAGGCCATGATGACATAATCATCTAATTAAAGTGCTCTCAAGATGTAAATAGCATTGTAGTGACCTGCATTTGATAATAACAAACTTGAGATATGGATAACCTTACATATAATAGGTACCCATACACAAACATTTCAAGTAGAAAGAAACTACTCTAATTTAAATCAGCAGATTTTGGAAGAAGAGCAAGTTGAAAGTGTCTTTATAACTGTTCAGTAGATTTTGCAAAGTAGATTCATTGAACTGCTTGCTGAGAAAGATTTGTCAATGAGTAATTATTTGGTGGAATTTTTTTTCATCCTCGGAGACTTGTTTATTTCAGTATGTTGTGAGTTTTCCTCTGCCCTCCAATTTACTTTTCAGTAGCAGAGGGAAAACAGGAGAGGAAAAAGCAATCTTGAAGTCAGAAACAGCTTGAAATTAGTATCTCCAACATCAGAGAAGATTGTGTCGAGTACTAAATTGCGAGAGGTGATAACGAAAAGACAAAATAAAATACGTGTGTCGTGATTATTTTGAGAATTTCATTGAAGTTCTTTCTGAGAATCTTCTGGGACAGGATGGGCAGAGAAGAAACTGTTTCTACTTCTTTATGGAAGCTGCTTTTTTGACTGACTTATCTATAGGCTGGGGGTAATTCCCCTGTGCTGATGTCTGACTCATTCCTACAAATAGCACAGTAATACACTTCAGCTTTGTCAGCTATTTGTAACCACAGTGGCCAGAATCCCTATGGAAAGCATTGTTAATTGGATGCAGTTTTTGGGTTGGCTTTGCTATGGTATAAATTGGCGTACTTCCTTTGACTCGACTGCCATGCTAAGTTATATTGTCTAAGAATTTGGCCTTTTAGTTTGACATGTGGGTTGGGATGCCAAATGATTGAAAGCAATCTGTTAATGAAATCAAAGTAATTGAGTACAGCATGTGAACCGGTGCTGTTTGTCATTTGTTATTAGACTGGAGTGTTAAAAATATCAAGTAATTCTTGAAATGATTTTTATGAAACAGCTTGATAGTGAATTAATGAAAGGTGTGTTTTCATCCCAGAGCTTTGCCTTGGGTTGCATTTGCAGGTATTCATACAAGGCCAAACAAATTGTGCGACTCTGCATTCCCAAATGGGAAATACAATATACATCTAGTAAATATATTGTGTATATATAATTGAAGTTTGGAATAGTTCACAGCACCTCCTTATAAATACTGAGGATAAACTGAATGACTTTAATTACCAGCAACTTACTTATGAACTGGTCTAAGGTTTTGTTCTGCAAGACTTCCCTTATCTGTGTATATAGTTTTTTATTTAATGTTATCACATTTATGCAGACAATGTGTATCTCCATGGTGAAGCTTGTCCCAAAGCAAGGGACTAGCGTACAGCTGTTGCTGTAGCTGTGCTCCAAAGAGTGTTTTACAGAGGGTGGGCGGGCAAGTGTTGGATGGAGTCAGAAGCATGTCTTTATTGACAGCACTATTTTGTAATGTGTTTCATAAGATTATTTTCATTCCAACTAGCTCCTCAGTAAAGTGGTGAATTTTATTTTGGAGATGTAGACATTACAATTACAGAGATGCTTCTGTAATTTTTTTCCCCCCTCTTTGATTTAGGTTGCACGTTTACTCTCCGTTAGCAATTACCTTCATGTCAGTATGAGTGCAAGAGGTTATAGAAGTGCATGGTGTTTCTCACATTGTAGCAGCTTTCTGCATACCAACCCCTTTGCCCTTTTGACTACATGGTGAACTATAAATGTGTCGTGCAGGAAGATTTAAATGAGTTAAGGTCCCAGACGCTCATTCCAGAGCTGCCATTTCTTAAGAGCTGTCTGAGCTTTACCTTACGTGCAGCCATCATAGTCACGTGGACTGAAATCCCGCTAATTATTTTGGAGACATTTTTGTATGACATGTCTTGAGAAAAGAGTCTGAGCATCTGTGAAACAGATGAAGTGAAAATTCCTCTGGCGTCTATGAGCAAACATAAGCAGGTAGAGCACATCCAAGTTTCTGCAGCTGAGGGAGGGGCTCTAGGAAACAGTCATTTGCAGCACAGAGGGAAAATCAAAAGAAAAATAATTACTTATGTATCTCAATGTGATGTTGCTGTGTCATATAAGGCCAGTCCAGGAACAGCAGCTTTCTGCTTCATTTCAAGGGCTATTGCAATTTGATTGTCAAGTTCGTATAGGAAATGAACAGGATGCTGCAGACTAAGATGGAAATTACTGAATCTATAGCTGTACACTGCAAACAGGGCTCACTTCTCAGTTTGAAGGACGTTACAGTGTTTACACTTCTTGCCTGTGCAGGATTAATCAAAGCAATCACTGAAATACATTGCTACATCCATCTCCTAATTGCAGTGTTCCTGAAAATCAAATGGTTTGTATGTTTTAAGGCAAACTCCAGGAATTTAGAAATTAAAAAAATATGCTGCTGGTGCCCACTAAAGGAAATGTGTGTGGTAAGAAGCTTTTTTTGCTGCCTGGGATGAAAGGCCAGCTGGCATCAATTAGCACTTTATGCATATGCACTTTTATAGAAATAATTTTTACTGAGCAGGTCTCAAAGCCTTTTAATGTCAGTTAGTTAATCCTCATAACAATCCTGTGCAGAGCTGCATGATTATACCCACAGGCAGACTGGAAATCAGAGAAGTGAAGTGACTAATGCATAGTTGCATAGTGAATCAAAGGTAGTTCAGTTCCATCCTGTCCTGTCTGTCTTTGCAAGGCAGTACTACCTTCACTCAAAAAGGAAACCAGAATACAACATAAAAGTTATGGCAATGATGCTTTTAAACAGTGTATAGGATAGAAACAAGGTTGTTTATTACATGAAGGACAAATATAAAGGATTCAGCAATTTGTACATTAATTGACTTCTTTACTTCAAGTGTGTTGTTGATGTACTAGGATAATTACATAGACAAAGAATGACATTTCCCAGTACATGAAAGGAAGCCTTGTTGCTTTCTCAAGAAAAAAAGACTGTCAGTGTTTTTTTGGGTTTTTTTTGGTTTTGTCTTTTTTAAAAAAATAAATACTTTCTTTTAAGAGCATGACTGTGCAAAAATGCAGGTGTGCCAAATTTGACCCTCTGTGTGAAATGAGAAAATGTCATTCACTACTTTCTCTCAAGCATGCACCCACTTAAAATGGTGTGCAGTCTGTTTTCCAGAGCAGTCGTTAAAGGCCAAGAAAGCACAATTGAAACATGCAAATATGTGGCTAACAACAGGCTCAGGCTGTGGCTCAGAGGGAGGTGTCAGAATTATCATCCCTAAAGTACAGGGCCTTTCCCTGTAAGATCCCAGGGTGATAAGGAAGAGTTTTACTCTCCCCCTGAAGGTTCTTACAAAGGGAGCAGTGAATTCATATTAAAAAATGCCTAGTTCCCTAGTATCTCATGCTCATGTTGAAATCAGACAGTATATAGACAAATTATCTTGTAGCTGTGCCTGAGTGTAGCCTCAAGATATGAACAGTGCTTCTTTATTTCCAGCTGACAGGAGGTATGACTGATGGTATAAATGAGGATCATCATTCTGAATGAGCTGGAGATGCCCTGTGGTTTAGCCCTTGGGTTTGGTTAGGCTGGTGTGTTGGTTTACATCTCAGGGCTATCTTTCCAATTAATTCTCCCAAAGCTGATGTGCTGAATAGTATGAAATGCATTAGGGTGCATGTGTGAGGCGATGGTGAAAGTGCTGCTTGATTAAACGGATATGAAAAGATGTTTTTAATAGAGCACTGCATATTCATAAGCAAATTCCCTATGCATTTTATAGCAGTGTAACTCCACACCAACTGCTCTAAACTTGTGGAATTGCTCTGATATCCCACCGCTGCAATATAAAGCACTGTTTTAAGTTTCTCCAAGATGAGTGTTACATAACACGCACACCCCCACCCCCCCACCCCCCCCAAAATGTGTAATATAGGAGACATATTGTTCGTATTCTACCATGTCAAATCTGTTTCGTGTTTCTTTTGCTGAATGTCCAGATCATATAACTGATTGTGGCCTTTGCTGTGTAGCACAAGGCAAGCCATGGTCTTTTCATGTCTGGAACAGTTTGATATAATAAACATGTATCTAAGATATTTAAGATGCTTATTCAGTATCTAAAAAAGCTATGGTGCAGGCAGCTATTCCCAGTTGTAAAATTCAGGGATCTTTATTAGAAAATGAAACCCCCTGAAAAGCTATGCATTCCTCACAAATAATCTATGTGTTACCATTAACTTAATCTAGTGTTTCATTCTCTCCATTCTAAACATAAAAGAAGGGTAAGATAGTATTGGCCACTGTTGTCCTGAAATCCTTATAAAGTGTGACTAATGCCCAAATCCCTGACTTGTCCCTTGCACACGTGATGGATGGATTCAGGCAGGAGATGGGTACGAGGGTCCTTTCAGATTTGACATCATTAAAAAAGTGCATCCCTACAAATCTTCTGTTCTGACCACTTCTTGGTAAGGGCAGGCAGCTTCCGTTTAGATTTCAGATTTTGCACTGAGCATGCAGATCCTGGCCATATAGTGCTATCCACCTTTGAATTATTTTGTAGAGGCTGCACAGAAAAACTAGGAGTGGTTATGATAGATACATAGCAGTACACTCTGCTATTGGTACCATGATTAAATCCTCATAGTTTCCTTATGGTGAGAAACTAAGTTATTTCATTTTACAAAAGTTTTGGGGAGTCAAAATTGATTTACCTGTTACTTCAACATGGAGGGATGACAAGTGGACAATGCCCTCCTCACTGCCTTTTCTTTTTTTTTTTTTTGGCAAGGCAGACACTGATGTATTTATCTTTGCCTGCATTTAGGCACAAAATTTAATCAGATTTCATGTATTTCCTGGGAAACGCAAAAGAACAATTTCAGTTTACTATGGATTTGTCTTAGACATAAGTAGCATTGGCTGGTGATGTTACTTTTACACTTATGAACAGTCTTTTAACAAATTCTCCAAAAGATTGGTTCAAACGAACAACTTTCCAATTTATTTTCTTTTTTTAAAAACAAAGAAAATAAATTATGAACATTATAAGGATAATTTTTCTTTTTTCTTTTGAAGCCCACAGAAATAATACTATCTCGGGGCCCTTTTGCTCCTCTTTGCAGAGTGGCATGAAGAAAATTGGTTATTGCCTTTTTTCTCTGTCATTTTCTTTAGATTGAATAGAGATTGATTGCTCTTCTGGGTTGAGAAAAAATAGGCTGTGTTGTTCTGTGATATTCTGCACTAGCAGCAGTGGAGAGTATGAAGCAAGCAGTTTAGTGGTGATCTTGATTATCAATGAATGTAGATTCAATTAAGTCAATTTACTTATATTATTTCCCTTTCATACAGTCAGTCCTGTGCTCTCACTGTCTGGAAGCTGCTTTTTTAAATCATAGTTTTAGATAAAATTTTTAGTCCTGTTTGAAGTTCATGATGAATCTTCATTTGATATTGGTAGTAGTTATACTTGGCTGAAAGGTGCTGTTGCATTTTATGACTCGTGTTGGTTTTTTTTTCCCCTTTTCTATCCATTAAATAGCATACCTTTGACAAGCAGATGCTTGGCATTTTGTAGATACACAGATACTAGAAAAACCAAGATAAATTGCTCATTAAAGCTATTGGCAGAAGCAAAGCAGAGACAGTTTGAAAATTCACAGATACTTCTTGTGGTACTTGTTAATTTTTTTGATATTTGCACATGCAGAGGCCCAACAGGCACAGTAGTGGTTGTTTGCTGGCAGAAATACTCCCTTGTAACCACAGTTGGAGTAACTGCATATGCAGGCAGAGCCATTAATGTTCTGTGTATTGGATGTCCTGAGTAGTCTGTAGAACAGAAGTTATAAAAAATGACTTCTTAGGAGTTTGTTTCCAATGGCTTTTTTTCACTGTAAGGAAATGTTTTTGTTCTTTAGTTATGTGTTTTTATACTTATTTGCCTCTTGGCATTCAGTTCCCCATAAAATCAACATCTATGTTTAAAAATATTTTTTAAAGTCAGGCTGTCACAAGACGCATATGGATGTGATGGTATTAATTTAAAATTATATGTTCCAAAAAATCCCACAGAGGTGAACTCATTTGAGAAACAGTCTATCTCCATACAATGCAACATATGTTTACCTAATGAACGTTGCTATCTCTAGGGATATTACTAATGAGAGAGATAGCAAAAGTGAAGGATCATTCACGTGTTTGTAGGAATGGTTTTAGTTTCATGTGGTATGTGTTTGAGATATATGGAGAAGTACAAGCATTTTGGCTAGTCCAGGCTTGCCTCTCCACTATCTGTATGTGCCAAGATATTTGCGTCCCATCCACACCTTGCTTATATGGAGTAAACCAAATGGACCAAGATCGTCATCTTGTTCTGTATTTGACTTCCAGCAGTGGATGCCTTGAAGAACGAGAAACTGAAAAGAAAACAAGACAATAGTGCCTGCACATGGCCGATTGTTCAGTGTCTTAAGAGGGTGTGGAACGTAGTTTGTGCCTGATCTCAGCTGGTGATCGTCTTACGGATCCTCTTATCCTTCAAGCATGAGATTTGATTACCTCGGGTCTTTCCGTTTGCACTCACATAGCTGTAAATATAACACCTGCTGTGTTACCTAACTTTATAAAATTACCCACTTTTATAACCCTTTAACCAAGGAAGTCCACTTGGTTAAAAGAGGGAGCGTCTTTGCCTCAGCCAGCAACATCAGGCCAGACAAAGTGAAAGTGATTTTTTTCCAGTTATGACCTCTGTAAAAGCTCACAGACTACATCAGCTACACGCTGCTCCTCAGGTGGAGGTGTCCTGCTCTGCCTGTCCTGTTCCCAGTGTAATATATGATGCATACATGGCAATACAAATATATTCAAATTTAAACAGACCAAAGTGACTGCACCTGCTGGTGGTCTTACAGGTGGTTCAGTCCTGCAATCTGGAGGGTGAGTCTGGATCAGAGGTGCATTCAGATCAGGCTGAGATATTTCAAATACCTCTGAATCCTCCATGGTAAGGAGAACATTTAGAAGGATACTGTCAACCAGAGGAAATACCTCCAGGTTCTTGCTGGGTACTTAATCATGGTTTACAAAACAGATATCAAATCCTGTGCATTTAAAACCTGATTCTCTGTATTTCTCTTTGGATGCAGTATCTACAGAAAATGTCATTTGAAGTGCAAAGGCAATTAAAAAGTTTTGCTCGCAGAAGGGTATATTGTAAATTATTGATAAGTGACTGGGCCATAGGCATAGCAATCCTCATTTCCAGTGCCAGTCCTGAAATGCAGCAGCACAGTTCAATTGTATTCTGCAGTAAATTTATGCAAATTAATTGTATTTCATACTGGTGAAAGCTGTTTTCACTCTGGGCAGGATGAAGTGACTCTGATGTCTCATCCTGTTTTTTCCTCCCATTTTTCCTCCACCCTGATCTCTGGGTGTGCGCTCTCATTGTTTTCTCTTTTTTCCCCTGCAGTTCCTCTCTGTATTCCAGACTAGGAACCTGTTTTTAATTTTCATGTGTCATGTCTGTCTCATAAAACACACACACTGGATCGTATGACTGTTGTGCAATATTAGAGCGCTGTTGAAATGAATATCACATAGAAGGACTTGTAAAGTCATCTTGAAATAAAATGTACCAAGTTTCAGGTTTGAAATGAGCAGTAATTCCATACAGATGACAGAAGTAAAGATACACTGAGCATGAATAACAAGTGCATTTAAAAACAGTCTTCGTGGCTTTGGACTCGGTCACTGTCACAACTGCCCCATGTGGCCCAGCCCAGCCAAGAGTGGGTAGGTGGGGGGGGACTCTCTCAGCCCCTTGAGTGGGACTTACTGGGACTGTTTTCATACACTACTGTGGGGCTGTCTGCAGTGTGGTGATGGCGCCTGTGTTGTGCATGGAAGAAATCAGCCAACCAGCATTGACCCAAAGTGTCAGCTTTGGATCACAGTCAATGTCCAGTTATGAAACAGCTACAAATAACTTAGTTATGTTGTTATACCCTGTCCTAAGGCTCTCTGTGACTAACAATTTAATAAGGACTTACTTTTCACATACAGGCACAGCTCTTTGTCCTGTGTATGGGTTCAGTAATGTAGTTTCAAGAAGTCCATGGGAGTTAAGCAAGGGAAGAAGATCCTTCGTGGATGTGGTCCATAGACTTCAATGACTGGTTTCTCTGTAAGGTCTGTAAACCAAGGACGTCACTGTGTTATTTTCTTTTGCAGTCAACACTGCATGTTTTTTTGAGTATGTTGCAGCAGGAATAATTACAGGATTTAAAGTAAGTAATCCAAATGAAAACACCTTTTTGCTCCTAGTCATTCAGATAATTTGCTTCTTGACATGAGACCCCAGATGGGGGTCATACAGGTAGGCATATCTCTCTGCTGATTAAGTGTAAAGATGTGGAGATTCTAATGATGTATGTTGCTGCTGAGTTGCCAAGCTGATCTGGAAAGAGCTTGTTCTCTTAGGACTTCTGCAGCATCAACTTCACAACACATATTGCAGAAGAACTCAACCTGCTTCCAGACTCTTTGCTCTGGGAAGGGTGAATTGGAGCTAAATCCAGACCCTGTTCTTCCACCCTCTTCCCCTCCCTTAGCTGAAGCAGCACAGCAAAGACCCAAGCTAACGGTGATCTGAAGGGCGAAAGAACAAGGGGAACTGTAAAACATGCAGGATGTTACAGAAGCAAGAGACTGTGCCTAAAAAAGTAATTTTTTCCACATAAATATGAACTGTGCATGTGCTTTAAACACAATGCAAAACAGGAGGAGAGGAGCTTTTGAGTGACCACATGGAGGGGAAGGGCTGTGCAGCTATGTGACGACTGATGGGACATCACCATTTTGTGATGACTGTTTCCTTCATGATAATTTTGTGTTCCTGTCTTACAGAAATATAAATAGGGACAGGAAGGAGTTCACAAAGAAGTCTGTTAACCTGGAGTGTTTATACACAACCTTCTCTTGTTACTGCTGTTACTACACACATCTGTCTTATTTGAGAAAACGTCCTTTGCTTTTCTCTTGTGATGTGTTTCTTGATTTGCTGTCATCTGGGTGTGCTGAATTATAGATAGCTTTCATGAACGGATGGTCAGCAAGGATACCCACGCTGTCACATTGCTTCATTTTCTTCCTGAGTCTGCTTTCATGGGAATGGGCTGGGGTGAGGCATGAAGGGGAGCTGGAGCTGAGCAGAATGTGCCCTATGTGTCTGACGCGCCTGCTGAATTATGGTCGCCCTTTGTACTACTACAAACTGCTTGTTTGATTTAAATGGCTGCTAGGTCATCCAAGGTTTTCTTGCCTCTCCTTTGGAGCTTGTCCCTTCTCCATCTTGTTGCTTTCAGATTGAGAGCAGAGGTGTGAAAGTGCCCTGGACAGGGCTTCACTGCTGCTGGACGTGCAAACCAGCAAGAGGAACATCACAGCCTTCCAAATTTGTATGAGGGATCGCTCATTTACTGCAGAATTGCAGCTCTGTGATGCCAGGGGGTGAGAGCATCCTGTGGTGACACAGCTCAGAGAGGCTCGGTCCATGGCCAGGGGCTGCTGCTGCCGTGGACGTTGTTGAGAACTTTGAGGTATTTCTTCTTGGCGTGCGCGCCAGCTTGGAGGGCTGAGCTGTTTGTCTGCACATCTGTCCCTGCCCTCTGCTGAACCCTGCCGTTGCTAAGGCTGGCACCCAAACAGCCTGCAGAGCCAGAGGCAAGAGGTTTTGAGATCGTATCTCATGGTCCTGAAAACCTCTAGCTTTAAAACAATTTTTGGTAGGTCCTTCAGGACAGTCTCCTAGGGGAAACACTGCTCAGTGAAAAATATTGTCTGGGCAGAAAATGCTGATTAAAATATAGCTTCCTTTATGCAGGTGCTTTAATAAGTAGGAGGCAGTCATTTGTCAAGAATAGGATTTTTCAGTTCTTGACATGAAACATTGTTTTTCAGAAAGACTGTAGTTGGTGTACTGCGCACTGAAAAGCCAAGCAAACAGAAGGGTCGTGGCTCTGTCTTCTGCCTACTCTCCAGGTTTAGGAGAGGAGGAGGGAGTGGAGCACGCAGGTTCCCAACCGACCGGAACAGTCTACGGCAGCAGCTGCAAACACTTCGCTTTCGGGTGGACAGGTAATTTCAGCACTTCTGTGTGCTGATGTTTTGCAAACTGCAGTTGTTTCAGAGGCACTTTTTCCATGTGTGCATACATGGACAAAGC
Organism: Podargus strigoides; assembly: GCA_028020825.1. NCBI lineage: Eukaryota > Metazoa > Chordata > Aves > Caprimulgiformes > Podargidae > Podargus > Podargus strigoides. The sequence continues at coordinate 16,494,413 of CM051628.1, forward strand.
AAAATATTTTTGCTTAGGATTCTTGGACTTGTTATCCCAGAAGTGGGGTTGTTTACCTGGTGTGTGAGACGCCAATATACACATAGAGCAGAGGTATTTTATTCCAGTTCTGCACAGAAAGGGGCCCTAGGGGGTATTCCTACAAAGCTAGCACACCTTCCCTGCAATATAAGTTATTTTGTAGACCAAAGTATGCAAAATCAACTTATCTCTCAGTGTACCGATATCCAGTACCTATGTAGTTGGTTAACTAGGTCCTCGCTTCCATTTAAAGTGACAAGGCTTCTGTTTTTTTGTCACGCATGCTCGGAGGGTAGGGAGCTTTTGTGAGTAGGGGTCTTCTCCAGCCATATTTTAGTATGTTGATGAGGTAAGTTCACACTAAGTTTAACCAATTAGCACTTTCTACTATCACTTCTACTTCTTGTGATTAATGCTTAAGACAGCAGTGATTACAGTGGTTAGTGTATTTCATTCAACTCCTTACCAGTCTTAACTCCTCTTCAAGGGCATAGTTGTTAGTAAGGCGTGCACTGTTTGTACAAAGTATCCTGTTCAGGAGACATTTGTTCCATTGTCTTTGTTTAGTAGAAACTTCCGTTTTCTACTGTATATCATCCTTTGAACCTCCCTTGTTGTACAGAGATTCTTGGAGTTCTTCAGGCTGTTTGTAGAGTTTCTTTGCACTGACTCAGAGGAAGATTTCACATATACAGTGGCAAATCATAGTCTGACAGGCTGGTGTAAACCTGGAGTCATTCCAGAGCAGTAACTGAATCAAAATCTGGCATGGAATTACACTGCTATTTCTAGATCCCGAAATTTCTATGATTTTGTTCTAGTTTGCTTTATCTTGCACTGCATTATGTTTTAACAATGCTGAGAATAAAATAGATTTGGCTTTATAGCGAGTCCATTTTTAGAAAAATTGTGACTTTGACTAACTATTTTTACATCTGAGTCTGTGTGGCGCATAAGCTCACTTCCTCCCTGTTAGAGCTGGGTATACCAAGGGTAGGAGTATGCCTGTGGCACTGTGGACACAGTGAGAGCTAGTGGCAGAAGCGGCTGCCATATGTGACAGAGCATCCATGCCTATTCTTGGGCCTTTTCTTCCATCTTCTCTTGCTGAGGATTTTTGCTTTGCAGGATAAATGGTCATCATATACCTAGAAGAGGTAGTGTTTGCAGGCTGTGCAACGTACAGTAATGCAAAGCTGCAGAATATCTTCTTTTAGGATGTCCTGTATTATTTCTATTTCCACATGTTCTGGCTGCTAGGAAATGCAGGTTGTAAACGTGAGTTTTCAGTTCTCTGTGTTCTTTGGCATGCTGTTTGGATCATGGTCACCAATTGCAACCACATTTAGAGGTCTCAGGTTTTTTTAGTTTCCTTTTTTTTTTTCTTCTTCTTGTTTCATTTCCCCAGGTGGTGGCTTAAGCATGGCCATGGATCACAATAGTGGAATTGCTTCATCCCAAGGCACTGGGATGATGCTATTGGACTATCCAAATGAATAAACCCTTGTTGGTTTGACTGTAATTCTGCGTTATTTAAGGAGCAGTTCATAAACAAAATACTGAGAGTAATTCATATTTAATTTTAACATTGTGAAGTGCTGGGGTCTGAACCCCGAGCCCTGAATTAAGGTTGACATATGGGTGGTTCCCACAGTCCTTCAAAAGGAGGGGATGAGTTTGCCTTTTGGCTTTCCTCCAAGGTGTGGCTGACCTTGCAGGGAAAGTCCTTGGGTAAATGAGTGCCAGGTGTCCTGCTTTGGGGATAAAAGCTGGGACCACTTGCAGGAAGGGTGGAGTGTTTGTCTGTGAGATGGATGCACTTTGCAGAGTTTCCCTGTTGAGAAAGGACCTCCTGACTTTTCCTGCAGCTGGGTCCTGGTCAGGTTTGGTTCTTGTGAACGTGGGCTCTGTGGGAACAGCATGAGTTTGCCTCTGTCCTGTGTTATCAGCCTCTTGGCTTGGCTGTCTCCCATCTCTTCTATGGGAGGCTTTGTTGCTTTGTTTGTTCCACCGGCTGTTGGCCATATTGTATTGTTCTTGGGGTTGCTGGGGTTGATGTCTGTTATGTGTAACCTCATTGACTTGCTTGTACCCCCAGCGATCACCCATGTACTGACCCTTTTATGTACAATAGAATCTGCTTACTGGTTTGTTCTATTGCTGGCTGTGTCCTTTGTACTAGGCCTAGTAATTGGCAAAACGTGTTGTTAGTCACAGAAAGTGTCAAAACCCATCCACAGATTCAAAACTACCATAACTAGAACACCACAAATCTCTTCAATTTCAGCGCAGGCTGAGGTGAATGTGTCTTCCTAGGATGTTTGCAGTACTGGGGCAGACAGGTCCCTGCTTTGGGTCACTCTTTTACTGAGGTGACAAGTAGAGGTGACTGTGCTCAGCCCCACTGGCTGCTGCTGTTGCCAGCACTGCTGGAGGGACAGGGAGGACTGTTGGCCTGAGGAGGCACTGTGTGCCTGCAGGTGTCCAGCAGTGCACAGTATTGGTATGCCAGTTTATTTTTTATAATGTTCCACTTTGAAATGAAGAGGAATATGGTTTCTGGTATCAGAGTAGGTGTTGCCATGTACAGCTAGATGGCTTTCCTGCTCACTGGATTAGAAAGGAGGTAGGCTATCTTTCTTTCTAACAGATTCAGGGAAAAGGAGAGTAGTGGAAATGGGAGTACGTAGCAGATGAACTGAATTCTAGAAGAAGTTCAGAAGTAATTTTTCCTAAAAAATATATTTACTTCTTATTTTGTATTTCTAGAAAATCGGTTTCTCTTTTGATAATAATTTTAGGTACGCTTTCCAATTCTCATGGTTGAGAAAATTTGTTGTAATGCTTGGTTTTGAAGATTTTTTGAGAATATATATATTTATTTGTGTATATGTCTGTATATATAAATATTTTACACTTGTTTCAATGGCACTTTTATAGAGCCCTTTCTATTTTCTGTTACCAGGTTTACTCTGGGTTTGTTTGGTCTCCTTCCTCCTAAATTAATTTGGTGTCAAATTTGTTATGAAAATGTCCTTGTACATTTTAATCACTACATAAAATAATGAATTGGTTTTGACTAAAGGATTGCCCTTGTTAGGATCATCTTTTAGTTAGCTATTCTTCCACACAAAACTCTCCTGCTGAAGACAATAGAAATTCTGTGCACAGACCTACTAAGGGCCTGGCCTGCAGCAGCCTCAAGGAAAAATCCTAAATTCTTTCATGATTACGTGTTTTGACTATAATGTTTCACTGTTGTCTTTGTAATTTAGCCATTCTTAGAGCAAGTTAACAATGTTTTTTTTTTTTTGCTTGGATCGCTATAATGATTTTTGCAAAGCTCATTGAATTTGCTTTCCTATGTGGTTGTGTCCCATGTGGGGTTTTTAATTTTGCCCCAAGCTGAGCCTAAACTTCTTCATTTAAATGTGTTTCACATCAAAGTCATAGCAAACACAAATGTTTTCCTTGGTTTTTAATGACATTACAAAATTGGCAAAGCACTATTTAACCCTGGGCCTGGGTTCCCCACCTAAGATGACTTGCTACCAAAGTTACCTGAATTTGCAAAACTTGGATGAAACAATGTTGTTTATGGAGACAGAAATAAGCAAATGATGGAGATTTGGGAGAATAAATTAATCAGGGGAAAGCTTCAAAGCATTCTTGAGTCAGCTCCTGGTTTTCTAATCTTCTCTTCCAACAGAGGTCCTTTTGATGCACACTAGATGATGCTTATCAATTGAAATGGAAATCTGTTATTTACGTTAGGGACTGATGGTTATCAAATAGGCATCTTTGATGAAAGAGCTACACTTCAAGGAGTTCATCCCAGCAGTTGAGCAGCAAAGCATTGATGGTTTTGCCCCTGGAGCCAGAGAGGACTGAGGTTGTTCCTGAGGGCACCCCATCTCTGCTGTGTTAACTGCAGTACAAGTGTCCCTAAATTTTCCACCTTTGCCAGAGTGGAATCAATTACCCTTTCTGTCAGTGCAAATCCAGTGCTGTTTGAAGGGTGCTTGGAAGATTTGTGAGGCATTCTGCTAACTGCAAGGATAAACTGCTTTCCCCCTTGGCTGGGGAATCTTTTAATTATGCTGTTAGAGGCTTTGCATGGCAAGAGCAGAGCATGAAAGGCAGGTAGAGCTGGCTGCTTGGGATGGGCAGCATCAGCTGGTGCTTGAAGGAGGAAGGGATACACTTTCTCCTCTGTCCATATCTACCTCTGTGCAGGCAGTGCTCTGTATAGGGAGTCAGAGCAGGCAGTGGGGAAGTAGGTAGCTACAGTCAAACCAAGACAGATTTAGTATTGCATAGGGAGCAGGTATGAATGGAGCATCAGGACTGCAGTGCATGTGATCTGGCTGTGGTCCTTGCATGCTGACTCGTCCCAGTACCCCACCGCTTCACGCTACCCTGGAGAAGAAGGGGGAAGCCTGGGGCTCACCTCCGAAATGCATTTCCTATAGCAGTTCATCAAGCCTGCAAATGAGCAGGCTGACAGTCTGCTGCTTCAGCCACAGTCCATGGCAGAATATAGAGGATATGACCCTACTGTGATCCACCAGTGAGAACCTTGCAGCTAGATCTGTGGATATCCAACCAGTGCAGGCTTGATGCCATGCTGCAGAGTGTGCACAGAAGGGCAATGCAGTGAGGTACCCAGGTGCAGAGCTCCAAGGCAGGTACTGGTGGGCAGGAGGAGAGGATGTGAACTGCTCATAGCAGTTTTTTTGGCTGGATGTCCAAAAGCTGTGCAAAGCTGGTCAAAGAGCATAAGCCAGGCTTATTTCAAAAAGAGTTTCTATTGTTATTTAGCTATAATGTATGTTTTAGTGAGTCATAGCAATGTTACTATCTAAATTAAGTCATCTGCCTACTTGGAAAATACCCTAGTATCGGTTTTACAGTATCCTCAGTTTTTAAATTCTTAGCCATAACTCTCCAGTGAAGTCCCTGAGGAATCTCTGCAAGCCTAGTTGTGAAATCATGTGGATTTTATTGATTTCCACAGGATAGATCTCTGATTTCCTGTTTTATGTACTGTATAAAACATCTTCACTTACCTGTGCTGTCAGGGATGTTGGCCAGCAGTGAGATAATACACATTTGTGGAGACAGAGATTTATGACTTAAAGTTTTGAGAGCACGAGGCAACTATATTACTTGATATGACATAAAACAGCCCATACCAAAATGTTTAGGACTGTTGTGTGTTCTTTAGGGAAAGTATGGAAGTGAAGAGCTGGGCTTAATGGTAACTTTGTTCAGTAGTTACGGTATGACATTTAGCCAAGGTGAATCAAATAACCTATAACGATGAAATAGGCATAGGACCAATTTGTGACACTTACAGCTTTAGTTTAACAGGTTGTCATGCATGAAATTAGTTAATAACTAATAGGTCTTTATGCTACGATAACATCTGGTTTTGTTTTCTCTGCTGACAGTTCTTGGCTTTATCCCAAAAGAGGATGCACCTTCTCGCTGACAATCAGTTGGATTTTCCAGCTGTCAAGTCTCAAAGCGCGCTCATTTCAGACCTTAGATTTCTGGCTGTGAATCCAAAGTAATTCAGCAGATTTCAAAGAACTTATTTCATATATGTCTGTATGTATATCTGATGGAAAGATTCATCCTATTATGCTATGTAAAGAGATCTTCCCATCTCCCCCTAGATTGTACCGTATGAGCTAATCTTGGCAATGGAAGTTTTATCTGCTTCAGTGCAGACTTAGGAAATGATGACTCCTGTTATTTTTTTGTAGTTATCTTTCTCTCTGACTTTCCCTCAGGCCTCTAAGTGCTATCTCTCTAGAGGAGATTTCTGCAGCAGACATTAGAAATGGGGAAAGAGTTGCATGATGTGAGTCATTAAATAGCAATAAAGAAAAAAGATTATAAACTAAAGCTGCCTCAGAACAGGAACCACCTATTGTGAGTTTTCAGGATTTTTGTTTGCTTTTGGTAAATGTCTGATTCTCTCTAAATGGAAAGCTGAAAAACGGGCTGATGAATGAGTATTGTGCACTTTAACAATTAGTAAAAGTTTCAGTTGTGTCACAGAAGTGACTCAAATGTCCCTATTTCATTCCTTCCCCATTTTCACTCATCTTAGGTTTCTTGCTTACCAAGATACTAATTGCATTTGAGAAGGTAGAAAACGCTGTATTAACAGCTTCTTTTGACAGCCACCTTCAGATGGGGGGGGAAGAAAACAAAAACTCTTAAGATCTATCTGTTGCAGTGAATTATTTCTGCTGATTCGGGAAGGCTGTAGTGTGGAGGACAGAGTTGCATCCAGTCCCCATTTGAGGCTCCTCAGAGGCATTTGAGATGATGGCTGAGCTGTGTTGTGGGAGGAAAAAGTGCAGGTGGCTTATTTGCAAATGAACTTGGGGAGCAGTTTAGGCAGGAGCTGGACCATGGCATCCTGCTTCCCAAAGCTGAGCCCCTGCTGTGACAGCTGCAGTACGGCTGTGTGCTGTGTGCGAGCTCTCCATCTAGCATGATTGGAGCAACCTTGGCAGTAAACACTCCTTGCTGCACGTCAGCCCGCAGGATGTAAATATTTAAGGGGTCCTGTTGGAGAGTAAGCTCTTTCAAGAGCCTTCTGTTTATAATCATTCACAAAAGTAAATGTTTCCTATTATACAAAACCATGTGGTAGGTTCCTGTGCTTAAGCACTTCGCTGAAGTTGTATGAAAAGCCTAAGGAGCTGGGTAGCTCAGCTTGCTGCTACTCGTCAGGCACTCGACCAGTTCGGCACAGCTTTCTGTCCCCACAGCAGTGGGCTCTGTGGGCTTGTCCCAGCCCTTGTCAAGCATGAAATTGGTCAGACTTCACCCTCCCTGAAATGTGGTTGCAGCACATGTCACATCTCGGGTGTGTAGCTTACATGCTTGTCGCCCCCTCCCCCCCCCCCTTTTTTTTTTTCATTTTCAAGTGCTGATTAACACAGGATGCAGCTTGCTGGAGAAGTTCACTGGTCAGACCACATTTTTAATTAGGAAACAGGGATTTAAAGGTATTTGGAATATTCTGCTTTTGATACCCTTGAGGGCAAAACCAGATGATGGCTTTGTAGCTGATTCGTGGAAATGTTGGCATCTTTCAGGGCTCTGCTAGCACCTCCTCTGCAGAAGGATGATGTGATTTCAGCACACCATCACTGTTTGTTGCTAGCTTTCTGGATTAAGAAAATGGTGCTGTGAAGAGCCTTTGCTTTCCAGAGCTGCTTCTCATGACCCCTCATAGGACGAAATCATAGTGAACAGTGAGCTCCCAGATTTCTTACAAAAATCATGTGGGTTTTGTCTGATGACTTTACTGTGTTCCTTTTTTCCCCTCTTTTTTTTTTTTTAAATAAATACATTTGTGCTGCCGCAGTGCAGGCACAGTTATTGTGACCTTACTTTGAATCACTGTAAATATTTCCAGCATCCCAGGCTGCAATTTGAAGTCAGCAGCGTAAACATGCTTTCCAGTAGGTCCTGCGCCTCTGAGGTTTTCCTACAAGGGTACAAGTCTCCTGTGCAGCAACTTCTGGCTTTACAGGCAGTTTCTTGTTCCTTTAGACTGATGCTCAAGTATTAGTCTTGTCAGGGCAGGAGCCTTGCCCAGTGGAATGGATTGATGTGGGATGAGTTAATATCTTGTTGAATTAAGGATTCATTGTATTTTCCTGCCTTGTGTTGTGTTTGACAGTTGTCTATGGTCTGATATCAAGTTATAATAAGGTAGTATTTTTTCATCTCTTAAAACTGTTGTGGGTAGGTTATTGAAGAATGCTGAATGTTTTGCTAATTTTATCGGATTGGGATTTATTCAGGTAGTATTATTTACCATAAAAGTGCACGCTGATTAGATTTGTTAAATGTTGCCATGGGGCATTTATCCTGAAGAGAAAACAAGAGGTAAAAACATTCAGGGATATGGTATAGTTGAGGACTGTCAGTGCTAGGTTGGTGGTTGGATTCAGTGTTCTTAAGGGTCTTTTCCAACCAAGCCTGTTCTGTGATTCTGTTCTGGGAGGCTGGCTGGCAATTTGGAAGGCTCATAGTAAAAATTTGAATAATAATGGATGTTTGATATCATAAAATCTCCTTTCTGTAGTTAAGATTCTTCATCCAAGATATTCACTCTCCATTTCCATATATTGTACTAGTGCAAGAGGAAAAGGAACAGTACAACTAACTCAGGTGATTGTAAGGAGATTATCAAATTTTTCTAGTGTTACTTGAAACTTTTCTTATGCTCTGCAGGACCAAAGATGTGGGTCATGTATAAACTCATTTTCTCCATCTTTTCCTTTATCACCTGTGTGCTGCTGCTTTTGTAAAGAAGCAAGTAGGACCAAAAAAAAAAAATCCCTGTTGCATCTCAATGTCTGGGAGGCAGCTGAGTAAGAGGAAATGGAGGTTTTCTGAAGGTACCAGCAGTGCTTTGCTCTCGGGACTGACCAGATCAGAACCATGCAAGTTCAGCTCTGGCTTGGAGTTATGAGGCACTTCAGGTAAATAAATAGTAATTTACTCTCCTGTGATGGCAGTGTACAAGTAGTACCATAATGAGATGCTCCCAGCTCTAAAAGCTGCTGTTTGCATGCCTGGTCTTAGTTTCTGATTTCTTCTCTGTTTAAAACAGGCATATCAGCTTATGTGAAGAAACTGATTGTTTAGGTTAAAATAAATGAATAAATAGAAGCTCCTCAGTGCTACAAGATACAAAGTTATCCACTGGTGAGGATGGGTTATGGGTCCTTCTGCGCTTGTTGTACAGAGGACATGCTTGTTACGGCCTGGCTCTGGAGCTTCTTTGTATGAGGGGTGAGATTTGGCTTTGATGGAGGTTTTCCAGTTCACGGAGGGTGTGTTGACTGTCACCAGAGTCCTATGACCAGGGTTTCTTGCTGAGTTAGGCTGTCATATAAGCAACTGCAGAATGATTGTTTCCACATCTGGTGTATCCCAAACTGTAGACTCTACGAGACTACTTTGATGGGTTGTAAGTATGCTTGACTGGTGTTAGATAGGTGTCTACTACAACCACTAAGTGGTACTCCACACCCAGCAGTCTAACAGGTGATGGGTCTATTTCTGCCATTAGGTTGCAAGGATCTAAAATATGATTATTTGCAAGTGTGTAGACTGCAGAAGCAAATTGAATTGCTGAAGGTTAAATTACTATCTTCAGAAATGTTTTTGTAATATCCAGCTTGACATTTCATTATCCCAGTACAATATAAATATCAGATTTGATTAGCTGTCAAGCAGCAACAAAAATAAATCAACATTTTTCCATCCTTTTTACTCCAGAAAAATAGTAGGAGGAATTGTAAAAAATAGCTAGTTGCCAAAGATGGATTAAAGTTTAAAAATATCCTTTGAAAATGATATTTGGTTGGGTAGCCAGAATACTTTTTTTCCCAGAAGGTGCCATTATGAAGAGTGTTAGTGTTGGAGGCAGATATTCAAGCTGCTGCATCCATTTCTGTATACAACCTATTGCTGTTTGGGCAGTGCTGTTTTTTTCATCCAGCTTTAGTGTTGCTTCCAAGATTTATTCTGACACTTTGAGATTCTGTGTGCTTATAGGACCAAAAGCTCCCAGTAGCTTGCCCAAGATTTGGCTTTTAATCAAGCAAAATTCAAATAAAACATCACATTTAATTGACATTCTTGGCAAAACCATTTGTGGGCAACTGGCTGTATCTGTATTTTTAAATTAAGATATTATGGGTCAAGCAAACCTCTGGTGTGAATCAAATTTGAGTTACCCTAAATTTGAATATGGTCCTGCGTGCTGGAATTTAGGCAATGCAATATCTAAAACATTATTCAGTGTCATAACAAATCATCCATCATACTCTGTGGATCTAGAATTGTTTATAACCATTTTTATTACCATGAACAGTTTCTAGCTCACACTATAATTACTATTCGAACTACGTGACATCAATCTAATTCATTTTTGTGAGATTAATGGCTAACTCCAGACTACTATTTTATCTGTGTAACTCTGAAGGTGGCTGTTGGAAGAGGAGCTTTAGCAATATTTCTGAGTAAATGCATTGAGTAGAGCTCCAGTTTCTAATGAAGATGGGGTATCTCTGCCACTGAGAAAGAATTATGATTCCCTCTGTGTCTGTCGCAGAACATTGTTAATGACTGTTTTTGAAAAAGAGAGAGAAGTTCCTTGCAGCCACTGCAGGTCGTCGCTTCCTTGTTTCACATTGTGCTTGGTGGGGATCACACAACCCTGGATGGGATAAATGATTGCAGTTTCACTGACATCTGTGTGGCTACAGATCGGCACTGGGCACAGACATCATCCAGCTTTCTCTAAACAGTCTTTTAAATGTCAGCTTGCCATGATGGGAGGCTGTATCAGACCAGGACTGAAATTTCAGAGTTTCAGAATTCTTTCTGACAGGTTTTATTTTGACTGCAAATGCCAATTATATTTTCTGTTGACGTGATATTTTCAGGAATCTTTGATTTTCAAGTTACATAATTTCAACTCAGAAGTGACCCTGTATTATATATGGGTACCCATGGGTCTGTCTTCTTGTGACAGTAAATACTCTAAGAACTAGTATGCAAACACTTCAAGGACAAAGCCTTTATATGCTTTCTGGTTTGTATTCAAGTTGCAAAGAAGGCCATCGCTTTCTAGGCTGTTGCTTAATTGAGATAAAATTAAACATTATCAGATGAAGATAAAATGTTTTATAAGGGATTTGTACTGCATTATTAGCTGCATCCTTAATGACTGATAATTGCAATCGTTTTGGAAGTGTGATGCTCCTTTTTCATGGTAGTAGAACTATAAAATAGGTTTAACAACAGTGCAGCCGAAATAGTTTATCCTTTAAAGGCTTAAGATGGGAAGCCATGCTTCATTTTTATCTTAACAAACGAAACAAACACTTTATATTAAGTAGCAATGGACTGTCATGGGGAAATGTATGACTAATTTATCTTGAATTTCTGTTCTTGAACCTGATTTCCAGTGATGATTTAGAGGTTGAAAGAGGCATTCAGGAAGTTAAGCCAAATATTTGGGAACCTTTAGTGCTCCACCCATGTAACCTGGTAGACTCTTTCACTTCTTTTCGTGAGTTTCCATTGGTAGTGTCTAATAGTTACAAAATGGAAACATACATTTACATTTTAGCACATATTTATGTTTAGCATTTAGGATATGTCTGTTACTAAATGCTGAGCTGTTACGTATGTAGATCACTCTGGATTTGGTTTTGTGTGGTTTTGTTGTTTTCTTTAAACAAACAAACAAAAGTCTGATTCCCTGCCCCTGGTCTGGTGTAAATACTCAGATCCCAGAAGCACCTCTGAAGGAGCAGTTGTCGCTGTAGCCCGTGTCCCAGTGACTGAGGAGCTCTGCCAGCTGGTGCTGAGAGACGGAGAGGGACTTTTTACAAGAGCATGTAGTGATAGGATGAGGAGTAATGGCTTTAAACTGGAAGAAGGTAGATTTAGACTAGATATTAGGAAGAAATTCTTTACTGTGAGGGTGGTGAGACACTGGAACATGTTGTCCAGGGAAGGTGTGTCTGCCCCCTCCATGGAAGTGTTTAAGGCCAGGTTGGATGGGGCTTTGAGCAACCTGGTCTGGTGGGAGGTGTCCCTGCCATGGCAGGGGGGTTGGAACTAGATGGTGCTCTAGTTACATTAGGGACAAGCACTCTGTTTATCTTGGCTCCTGGTTCTCATTCACCATATGGCACCATGGCTTCACTCTCATCTGTTATTGGGACTACTGTAGTAGTCCCAGGTTTCCCTACATGACATCGATGTACTATAGCACTAGGCATAAACCTGGTTTATTGGGTGTCTAGTTGTGTGTACTGAACACAGATTTCCACGCTGAAAACACAGTTTATGAAGCCTTTTCTAGTTTTTTGTCAGGTCTCTGTGAGCTTTCCAGATCTGCATTTCAGTCGAAGTCCTTTAATGCAAGTGGCCATGGACTGTGCAGCTGGAGAAGGAGGTGAAGGAGAAGATATCAAAAAGGCTTCATCATTAAAAAACAGAGACTGCTTCAAATGATAGGCATCAGTGTGCAAGAGACTCTGTTGGCCACCACAGTTCTGCTTTCTGTGCTCTGTGTCAGAGGTTAAAATCATATTTGTTTCTTCCGTTTCACAAATGCTGGTGACCGAATGCAGAGTGGGTCAAAACCCAACCAACCTTCCTCTTAGGCAATGGCTAGAAATAACTTAGGGGCAGTATGAAATATTTTAGCTAGACATCCATATGACAACTTGGTATTCAAGCTGTGAACCAGAGTCAGGGCTTTGCAGTGGCTTCAAGCTGTTTTACTGGCTAGTTTACCTTGGTTATGATAGATCAAACAAGACCATATCATAGGACTCATAAGGTTTTTTGAAAAGTGTTACTACTGCTGTTGCTGAGGAGAGGACTGTTTGTTTTCCCTCTGTGGTGTTTGCTAGCAGGAGTTACCTCATGTGTTACTCGGGGTCCCCATATCTATCTGTGTTTTTTTTCCCTGGCTCAGGTATCCTGACCAGCTTTTATGCCCCTTCTTGTTCAAGGGTGTCAAAATCACATTTTTCTTCCAGCTGTTGCTTTTTCGTGTAAAGTAAGTCTGAGAGGAGTGGAGAAGAGCACTGCTGTGCTCTGCTGCCAAAACACACGATACATTCACATGGGCCAACATGGAGCACTGGAAAGCCCAAGGTAATTTTTGCTTTGTGACCTTGGTGAGTTCCTGCTGTCTGTTGTTTCACTATTAGAGTTTGACACCAGTCTGTCTTTTTAATTAAGGAAAAAACAAAACCCAGTCCTTTCTTAGTAACTTCAAGCTGATCAGCTGTTGGAAGAGAAGAGTCATAGCTCCTTTTAACCAGGAATTCAGTGGGTCTTCAGAACAGGAAATGTTGGGTTTTCTGGCAGTGCTATGCATGTGATAGTGTCCTTCTGGTGTGATTAGGGCTTTGTTCATCTGAGAATCATCTGCTGAGAAGTGCATATGAAGTAGAAGAAACTTGGATTACAGGAGTTTGCATTTCCTAAGAGGTTATGTAGTGATCAAGCAGTATGACTGTACATGTACCTAAGTCAAGGTCTTTAAGTGTTATGAAAGCTGCTGTGTGTGGTGCAATCCATCTACATGGAAGGATTTGTGTTAGTCTTTTAATTCTTGAAGAATTTTTCCAGGCCTAAAATGAAGATTTTGCCATCTGGCTAAGTGCAGAGGCTTTATCTCCTTTCCCACACTTGCAGGACACCTTTGGATACAAGTTACTGTTCTGTTCTTTTACTCTGTGTGTGTGTGTGTTTACTTAGTTTTCATTTCAAAAAAAGTAGGTCCCTGAAGGTGGAAGCTTAGTTGCTGTAATTGGAGAAGAACACAAAATAAAACAAAGCAAAACAAATAAAACAAAGCAAAACAAATAAAACAAAGCAAAATAAAACCTGTTCTTGCTATTGTATCCTTGATTTAATTAGTTCAAATGCAAAATCTTGGTTATACCTGGCATTGTGTTGTGTAAGAGTTTTAAATGTTAGTTGGAAAGTGTGAAGGACATTGTCTCCTTTGCCTAAAGCATCAAAGGAAAAGGCTATTTTCCTTTTAAAATGAAACTCCAGAGCAGTTTGTGTTCTACATCAAAGAGAGAAGTTTGGTTTCCTGATATTTTCCAGACAGTTTGTAGTACAAGTCCAAACCCAATCTGTAAGTAGTAGCCAAAGTGATTTTTACCTTCTCTCAAGTTCTTGCTTGCTAAACCCAATCGTGCTGGTTATGTATTTTTCCAAAGTGCAGCGGACTTATATAATGGAGAGTAGATTTTGCTTTGGCGCGTGGTATTGTGCTGTCATCCTCTTGAACCACCTCCAGGAGAGCACAGGTGGCAGTTCCACTGGGATCTCACAGCTTCTCTGGTTTTATTAGCCTTTCTGGCTGGTATCCTCTTTGGTATGACCCACCCCTGAGATGCACTTTCTTTGGACCACTCCCTGGAATTTCTTTTGTTCGCCTTCTAAAATTTCTTCCCAGTATCTTAAATTAAAAATATCTGTGTAGACCTTTCAGTGTTCATTCTAATCATTGGTTTATGATCAGATTAACTCCATTTGAGTGGTTATAAGGAGCCTAGGAGTATCCTTATGGATCATCCAGGGACATCACGTGCTTCCATGTGAAGGGTGTACTCTGGTTTGCGATCTTCACTGGAAAAAGCAGCAAGAGCTTTCTTGGGGTTGTGTCATGGCTCTTTCCCTGTTCCACACATTTCCAGTCTTCCCTATATAAAGTTCTCACTTGCTGTGGTTTTCATAGCTTCCATGCTCTGTCCTGAGCAGACGCAGCTCACAGTGATTTCCATCTCCTGGCTGGTGTGGGATGTGCTGGTGGGGCACTTGTCATTGCCAGGATTGCACTGTCCTGCGAGGGAAGGAAGGCAGCAGAGCAAATGGCCGGCAGGAAAGGTGGCAGATGCAAGAAAGTAGTGGAGTTACCTTGCTTCATGAATACCTCTCCTTTGTATTGGCTGATTCTTGGGTGTTTATGTAGCCAGGATCTGCTCTGTAAAGTGAGTGGGAGTGTAGCAGACGTGGTGGTGTAAAGGCTTTTTTGGAGACACCTCTCCCAACGACACTGTGCTGGGAATGAGACAGGACGTGTCCCGAGCACTGCAGTTACTGGAAAACTGTGTCTCTTTTTGCACTCTGAGCATGGCTGCCAGAGCCTGATTTTCATTTCTAGTAATTACACTTCTCCCTCATAAATCGCCCTTGCAGTTTTCTTCAGTAATACTATTCATCACCTCCTCTTCTAAACTCTGGAGCTGGGGTATACAGGGACATGTAGGCAGCTGCTGTTTAAATGCTTCTGTGAGAAGAAAGGTGTTATAAATAATTTGACGGAATTATTTTGTAGTACATATCTTTGTGTATCATATCCTGTTAGAATAGCATCGTGTCACTTTACACATGCAGATAGGAAGCTGTCTGTGTGCACTGCTGAACAATTAGGGATCTTAGGAACCTAAGGCTGAAAGAGGCATTGCAATATGGTGCATTAATGCCATTTCTGGGTATGGCAAGTCCACTAGTGCATATTGTGTGATCTTGCTGCCATGGGAGGGACTGCCTTGTTCTTTCTGTAGCAGTTTTAAATGTAGAGATTTTTATAATCTCTCTCTGGTGCTTTTGTGAGAAGGGAGACGCAGTTGTTTTCTATCAACATTTTTGTAATGAAAATAAAAAAAATCTTACCTTGCTAATGACAAAACTTGAAGACAAATAATAATCTGTGTTGTCTGCCACAGTACTTGGGTTTTCAGGTTGGGAGTAACCTCTATTTCAGCTGCTTCTCCTTGGGAAAGAAAAGGTAAACAAGATTTGCTAAGGAAACGTGCTGGCTGCTCTTGCCTGGAGTAAGAAACACTGGTTTTGTGTTGTTGTTTTCTGGGGTTGTTTTTGGTGAGTTTCTTGTAGAAGTAGGATGTTTTCTTGTAAGAGTCACTCAGGAATAGCTAGTCTGGCCTGTTCTGATTTGGGTTTTACATACATGGCTTAAACTTTAATGCTGTTTGTGGGTTTACACTGTAATTCAAGAATCTTCTACTGGGTTTCAGCCCATCAGGAGATACCAACTTGTTTTGATGATCGAGCAGCAGAGGAAAAGAGTGGAAGTCTAGAGACAGATGATAGGGGACAAATAATATAGCATGTGCTTTTACAGTAAATATCTACATTTTTAGCATGAAGTAAACCTAAAGTAAATTCTGTGTTACCCAAAATGCTATTTTCTCTCTATTCTACTGTCATATTTAAGCTCATGCACGTTTAAACTTAAATATATGTTATTTTCTATTTAAAAGTATTTAACCAAAATAATAACAGCTTTGGTAGGAAACCAGACTGTTAGGAGAGACTTAGCAAGGGCTCTAATCCTGTGAGTGAAAGTACAACTGTGTCTCATACCAGCATTGTATCAGGCTTCTTAGGAACAGGAACACTTTGACTTAGCTTGCCTCAGCCTAGATGGGGAAAGCTGCAGAATTTTAAAAGACAAGTAATTCGTTATTTGTTAATGCACACAATGATCTCTCTTGCCAAATTTCTGTCTGTATTTCTAGATACTGAAAGAGTGGTCAGCTTTTCTTAAAATGCTCGACACGTGTTGCTGTCTGTGCTCTTTTGAAAATCTCTCCATCAGTATCTCAAAGCAAAGGGAGGGAGCACTCTAAACCCATGGGCTTTCTTGAAATGCCTTGAAAGATTTGGTTCCTGCTGTTTGGGGAAGAGAAACCTTCCCCTGTGGGCAGTTTATTCCAGTCTTGGCCATTGCTTTGTCAGTTTGGACCCTGCTTCTTTATTCTTCCCTTTCTATCTGATACTGGAAGGTGCTGGAGAAAGTATTATGCACTGGTTGGACTCAGTTTAATATGATCAAGAACTATTAAGCTCTTAAAAAGATCTGCGTATTCTATTAAATTTTAAGTGTAGGATGATTAGGATGATGATAAATGGCTAAGACGAAGTATTTACTTGTTACAGAGCTGTGCAACACTTTGTTAATGGAAAGTGCTTATGCAGTTGTTCATATAGAAAACAATCATCAGACTCCTGAGATTTTTACCAGGTATATATTGCAGTCATAGTTAGCAGTATATTAACTTCGGGGTGGTGAGACGTCTTTGAGCTTTTTATGCTACAGAAGGGCCTGTGCTTCATAGGATGAATGTATTTTGCTTAGAGACAATGTCATAGGCAGCCTGAATGTCCTTTGCTTTAGGAAGCTGTATTCTGTTGTCATGCTGAAGAGCGATTTCAGAGAGTTAGTGCTGCTTTATTCAGAACTAACCCTCCATCCCCAGACTGGCCAAGCAGCAACTGGAGTAAAGGTGTCTGAGCATGAGTAGCAAAGCACCTGGTAGGCTCTCTGCTCCCTACAGCTTGGCTGTGTAGTCCCAGCAACTGCCAAACTGTGAAGAGGAAGACAGAAAATAGGAATGAGTGGACCTGCTGTTGTATTTCTTTTACCCTAACCTCTCCTAAAGCAATGTAGGCTACGGAGAGTAGATGGATGTGGTGCTCTGCAGGTTGAGCGGTTGCTCTGAATCAGTATTGATCCCACTGTTGTGTTTTCCTACTATCTTTATATCCTTTCATTCTTACTGTTAATACAAATACAGGAATCCTCTGCAAATATAAATTGGAGCAATTTTTAAAATCCAGATGGCAGTTTTGGTTAGCTGAGAACTGCAAGACTGGAATCTTTTTATAATGTTATTGATTATTATATTTTTAAGTGCAGGTATTTATTGTTGCACAAAGACAATAAGTGTCGAAAAAAACAGTGCAACTTTTGTTTATTTCCATTGTAAGTAGTTGCTTTTTTTGCTTTGATCTCTAAAATTTGTACTGGTTTGTCCTTTGTCAAACAGATCAACAGCAGGACTATTCACTATAGGTTTTTGTCTTTGCAAAGTCAACTTCCAGGCCAGTGAAAACTATGAAAATGAATTTTCTGCCCTTTGTAAAAGTCGTGACCTCTGTAATACCAGAGAGATGAACTGTGAGTATGAAGGGAGCTCCTCGGAGTTTGCTATGTGAATAGTGATTAGGTCTGGACCTGCAGCCATCTCAGTTGTACTGGGGGCAAGCTGCTGTAATAGATGATGTAAATTTCAGCAGTGATAAGTAGAGCTGTCCCCAGAGAAGAGGACCTTTACCCTCCTCCTCTTCTTTCTTCCAGAAAGTCCTCCACTTTGGAGTCCCGCCTTCCAGGCTCTCCACACCAAGGCTTGGTCTCTTCTTTCATCTTGGCTGAAATTAGTGCTATAGAAGTATCCACTTCTTGGTTTTTGTTCCCAGTGGTTAAGGACTGGGCTTTCTGGCTGCTACGTAGGCTTATTGTCTGGGAGCTGAAATACATGCCAGGAGAATGGGTTGGAAGCAATGCAGCTTCTTTTGGAGAGGCACACAGGTGATACTGGGATTAGATTAGCCCAAAAAGGAGGGAGGTTCCCTCTGTGTCACTGTAAAAGACCTCTCACTGTCTGGAGGAATTCCCAGGAGACAAACACTCTGGAGGCCCCAGTAGCCTGCTTGAATGCCCAGTTCACTGGATGCTCACGGGGGCTAAGGATTGTTTTCAGAGCTTTCTGTACTGGTTGGAAACACATTATCCAAATGGAAAGTGAGGTATTGAAGGCACAGGAAAGCACTAAATCCATTGTGAAAGCGGGATCATGGAGGCTCTGTGAACCATGGCTTTGGAAATGAATTAAAACCTGTATGACACCATTGTCTTCCATCACTATGCTTTATGGGACATATTTGTTCTTTTAAAATCATTTAGTCTGCTAATTTACTGTTGCATTGCTGAGTGGGGAATTTCTGGTTAAATTGTAATATAGTGTGATAAACCTTAGAGGCAATGTCACTGAATTCTTTCTGTCTGTGCAGAGCCTGAGTTGCTGTTGCCCTGATCCAGAATTTGATAACACAAACATAAATGATAAATCAGGCATATTTATCTAAGGGCTCATTTAGCAATAATAAGAACTGTTTAACTATATTTTCTTCTTAATAATGTATTTAGTGCTTTTTATTAAGTTGAAATATAAAAGATCTGTTTTTCATTGCTGCAGTGTAAGAGCTCCATCTCAGTATAGGCACTGTATTTCTTCTTTTTTTTCTTACTTTTCCTGGAGATGCTAAAACTTGTGAAAGCTGGAAAAATCTCTAAGGGTTTTGCTAAGTCATGGAACTCATTTCACACAGTGATGCATGAAGGAGATGTAAAACTAACGACTGAGTACCTCAATAGGAGACTTCGCAGATGCGGCTATAGTTACGTTTATATGGGGGGGTGATACTTCTTTATTCTCCCATTCTCTTCAGGGAATGCGTTTCATTTGCAGTGTGTGGAGGACAGCAGAAGGAGTAAGTGCTGCCATTTCTGGGAGTCTCTCGTGTCTGTGGTTTGTTTCTTAATTTTCTCTTTTTTTGAATGTTACTAGTCTTACTGTACTTGGGGAAGAAGTGAAATGGTTTAGGTGTCATTAATATTCTTCTATTCTTCCTGAGACGTAGGTCTGACACTTCTCTTGAAATACAAACCCAATTTGTAGTCATCTTCAGTGGTCCCTGAAGCTGGCTCCCTTCCCTTTTGATCTAATTTCAGGTGCTGTCAAGTTGTGCCAGGAAGCGAGTGCAGTTGAGATGTTTGGTCTCCAGAACTGAATGTCTTAGTAACACAGGCTTTGTTCACTTTTATTACTTGGCATCCTCTTCTAAAAGGAAGAACTAAAGGGCAAATATAGCATCTCGTGGGGAATGCTCAAAGAAGGGAACCTTGAGGACAGATCTCTTAGCTACAAAAGATCCTGAAAAATGTGCACTCTGCATGGCTTTCTGGGAGTACTTCAGTGTCCAAAGTCTTGGAGAGTATGTAAAATGCACATGCCTTGGTGGAAATGGTGGCCCAAGTTATATAGTCATTCCTGTACTCGCTCTGCATGCTCCATTAAGTACAATTGGAGAAGTTTTTGTAGGACTGGTGCCAAAGTGAGCTTTCTGTGGGTTGGAAAGGAAGGGGAACAAAGTAAAAGCAAACAGCCTGCTCCCCCCTCCTCCACCCATGAGCTCCTTCTATGCTATGAAACTCTGCTATGAAACAACAGCTGTGAGGAGACCAGGACTGAAAAGCTTTCTGAAACATGTTGAGTCACTTAATCAGATTTCCATGCTTGGTTTCAACCTCATGTAAATAAAGAATGTGTAGGGAAAAAAAGTTGTGCATAATTTGAACATAAGCGTGAAGGTAAGTGTCTGTTTGGAGGGGGTTCATGATCATATAAACTTACGCCATTTTCTCCTGGCAGAAGGGACATTCTCAAAGTGAAGGCTTTGAGGTGGCAGAGGAGAGGTTTTGGAAGGACTTTGTGAAGGAAACTCCAAGTGATTACAACTAGAGACTGCAGTGTGAGTTGGTTTTCTTCTCACTTCCTTGGCCTCCTCCACATCTCTCCTTGCCCTGTGGAAGACTCCTGAAGGACAATGGGAAATGACTGGCTTATCCAAGAATTAATTTCAACTCAGTGGTAACCGGGCACAGAGAAAGGGAGTTAAGTGAGGCAATGAAAGGAGACAAAGGAGGAAAGTGATCTAAATAGAAGCATAAAGAAAATATTTAGGAATAAAAGTAATCATCAACTTGTACAGTAGGGTGTCCAGCAGCCCTGCTGAGGTTGTGTATAATCAATGTATTTGTTCATTCAGTTACGTCTTGCACTACAGCATTTTAAAATTGCTGCTAGAATTAAATTGATTTCTTGAGTTTTAATAGTGCAGCATAAATCTTCCACACTCGCACCAGGACCCAAGTTTCTGCGACTGCAAGCTAGCTGCAGTTTGCCAGTTCCACTTGATTTCATTTCAGACTCATCCCTGCAAGCCAAACCACAAAAAGAGCTGCCTGTCCAGTGGAAAACGAAATGCAAGAGGTGATCCTTTTGTTGCTAATGGGAGGTTGTGGGGAACAGAGTTGGCTCTTGCTGAGGTTGTGTTTGGGCTTGGTTAACCATTGTGCCAATTAGGCAGAGACTCCTGGTCGCTGGACAGAAGTTAGATGCTCCTAGGTCTAACTGAGGACAGGGTATTTTATGAAGAGGCTTGTTGAGCAGCAGCCTTATGTACTGAAACGTGAAAAGCTTGGACCCTTGCATTTCTCAGGGTTGTGTTTCTAGAGAGCTCTGCTTGTTGCCTTATTTATCCCTCACTGGTTATTTGGCCTGTGGAGCCAGTGGACTTTTTCTTGTTTGCTTTTGTTCCTCTCAGAGCTTACAAATTAAGGCGTCAAGAGTAAAATTTTCCTCCTCCAGTACTTTTATTTACTAAATCTTAAACTTGCCAAATGTCAATGTTTTTTTTTCCCCCCTTCTCCCCCAGGCAGTATGGGTTGCTGTCTGTGATCAGGCTGGTTGCGTGGAGTAAGGAGGGCTCTGCTTCTGTGGATACTGCAGAGGTTTTACTTTCCAGCTCCCCTCCCCAGGAGCCATCAGCAGGAGGCCTGGCAGAGGTCTGCACTGGGGGCACTGGGGTTTTATTTGGCTGGGAAGAAGGGCTCTGGGATGTCTGTGTGCTCTTGAGTGTCTCGCTCAGAGCTGGGACAGGATGTTAGAGATTTGCTCTCCATCATCCACAGTCCCTGGAGTGTTTGTCTTGCTCAGTGTCTGAGGAATGGGAGGTCCTTTGTGGGTCCTCTATCAGAAAAGCCCCATGCCCAAGATGCTGCCCTGGCAGATGTGGGGACTGGACGTTGGGACATGTGCCCTTGACCATGGTAACTCATCTGCTCTGACTGCTGCCATGTTAAAGAACTTTCCTAGGATAGCTTGGGAGCAGCAATGAAATTAGTAATATTTTTTTCTTTCTATGGGGGATGAACATTTGTCAAGAAAATGCATTTTCTTAGTGCCCCAGCTCTTCCTTCTCCTTCACCTGCTACAGTTACCTGGAAGCATGGAGGCTGTGAAACCGGGAAGAACAATGATGGGTTAAAAATAACCAGAGCTCTTGTCCTTTATTTGGTTGAAGGATTGAGTTATGTCCAAAGTGACTGCCCCACACTATCACTTTACACCTTACTTGTGTGGTCAACCCTTGCTGGGACTGAGCTAAGGCAGGATCTGCTGCACGGTCACAGCTGAGAAGCACGTGGTGAAATAAAGGCACCTGTGAAGGGCTGCTGTGAGTGTGGCCAAGGGGGCAGATGGAGAGAGGGAGGGAAGGAGCAGCTGCTGCCCAGCAGTTGTTTTTCAGAAGGAGTTCTGAAGATGTAAAGAGTTGAATGCAGTTCTTGCTAGGCTTGTTTATTATTTTTGTTTTCAAGGGGGAATTTTAGCATTGCTTTAAGGCTTAAGTTCAGCTTTGTTCCCACTAAAGGAGTCAGATGCTGTCTGTTAAGTGCTGAAGAGGTGCTGGCACTACTGGCTTTTTCTGGAGCTACTCTGATTCCTTGGAATAAATCAGATACTAACTACTGATCTTTTTTCCCCCTCTCCCTCCTAAACAGCCATCTCAGAGTCACTGGTTATTTTCCATTTAATGGTTGCCCAGCTTAGTCTGTTCTCCCTCTGAATTTCGTCTCTAAAATAAAACAGTTCATATATTTCTGTAAGCCAGATTACTGCATTTACGGAGTATTTCTGTGTGCTGAAGATCCCTGCAGTTCCCACAAAGACCCTCGTGTTTGTGCTGTGAAGGCTTTGGCTGGATGGTGGGCAGTGTGGGTGAGGAAGCACTGACAGGCAGAGGGAAACTGTGCAGCCTTTTTCCTTAACTGAGTTAGTTTGTTGAGTCTTACTTAAGCAAACGTTGCTTGAATGCAGTTCACGGTATTTGCTCAGTGATCCAGTGGAATGTCTGGGATATTTTTGTGTCTTCCTCCAGAGCCAAAAAAGCAGTTTTTGGCTCTAAATCCCAAAGCCGCCAGCCTGAGGCAGAGTCACTGCGCCTCAGGGCGAGGAGAGCCGAGCTGCTGTGGCCAGACAGGCACCCTGGCTGGCACGGAGTGCTCCCTCTGCGCCAGGAGCTGGCTGTGTTACTTAAAGATGTTGCACATGATTCTACAGCTAAATTTGCTTTTATTGAAATGAAAGATGTGCCAGGACTGACTGAGCTGCTGTGCAGCCCACTGCAGGCCTGTCCCACTTGTGTCCCAGCTCCACTGTGGATAACAAAATCTAATTTCAGCACTCAAAGCTGTGCGACCCTCTGGTGAGCCCTGACCCCCCTGGGCACCCAGTGTGGGAGGCACTGTGGCCTTTGTACATGCTGCCATGGCAGTGGAGCTCCCTGCTGGCCACCTTGTCTTCTGGCTGGCTTTCCAAATGCTGCTCTGTGTCCCTCACCCCTGAGGGACCAGCAGACATCCTGGTGGGTCCTGCCAGGCTGCCCAGAGCTTTTCTTGGAGTGTCTTTCCAAAGCTTTGTGACCAAGGATGGGAGGGTAACATGCTGCATGAAGGGGAGGTATTCCAGGTGGCAGTGGAAACATGCCCCTTAAATCTTACTTTTTTTGTTTATATTTGTCTCTGAACTAGAAAAACTGCTGTTTGGGATCCACCAGTGCCATATCTTATGCAATCTTCTGATGCCTTTTGGAGGCACTGAAGGATACAGGGCTGAATCCCGACAGCTTTGGACTTCACCAAGCCCAGTGCCTGGTGGTGTGGCCAGCTGCTGGGGCAGGGGGAGGCCGAGCCACAGGTTTTCTGAGTAGCAGTTTCTCGCAGTGTTTTCTCTGGTAATGATGTGGAGATGAAGCTCACTGTGTTCTGGCCTTGACAATCCATGCATGGAGGCTGGGTGAAGCTTGGGCTTTTTCATCCGGGGTGTGCTTTTGTATTGCTAATTCGGAGAGCATCTGCATGTTTATGTGTTCCAGTGGCAATTCATAACAAAACATGCATCCTCCCAACCCTGATTTGGCTGCTTCTTTCTTCATGTCTCCTCTCTATTCCTCTTAAATACTTTTTGTTTACCCAATCTTGTTGTCTGATCCTCTGTTGTCAGAGGATGCCGGGAGGCAACTAGGAAAGCCAAGGTCTCCTTGGAATTAAACCTTGCAAGAAAGGTCAGGGACAACAGAAAGGGCTTCTTCAAATACATTGCAGATAAAACTAACACTAGAGGCAATGTAGGCCCACTAATGAATGAGGTGTGTGCCCTGGTGACAGAGGATAAAAAGCAGGCAGAGTTACTGAATGCGTTCTTTGCCTCTGTCTATACTGCTGGAGGCTGTCCTGAGGAGCCCCGGAGCCCTGAGGCTCCAGAGGAAGTCAGGATAGGGGAGGAGTTTGTCCTGGTTGATGAGGACTGGGGTTAGGGACCAGCTAAGCAACCTGAACATCCATAAATCCATGGGTCCTGATGGAATGCACCCGTGGGTGCTGAGGGAGCTGGCGGATGTCATTGCTAGGCCGCTCTCCATCATCTTTGTTAAGTTGTGGGGAATGGGAGAGGTGCCTGAGGATTGGAGGAAAGCAAATGTCACTCTGGTCTTCAAAAAGGGCAAGAAGGAAGGCCCCCAGGTAACTATAGACCGGTCAGCCTCACCTCCATCCCTGGAAAGGTGATGGAACAACTTATCCTTGGTGCTGTCTCTAGGCATATCAAGGATGAGAGGGCCATTAGGGGCAGTCAGCATGGCTTCACCAAGGGGAAGTCATGCTTGACCAGCCTGGTAGCCTCTTATGAGGACATAACCCAGTGGATAGATGATGGTAAAGCAGTGGATGTGGTCTATCTTGATTTCAGTAAAGCATTTGACACAGTCTCCCACAGCATCCTTGAAGCTAAACTGGGAAAGTGCGTTCTGGATGATCGGGTAATGAGGTGGATTGTGAACTGGCTGAAGGAAAGAAGCCAGAGTTGTGGTCAATGGGATAGAGTCTAGTTGGAGGCCTCTATCTAGTGGAGTCCCTCAGGGGTCGCTACTGGGACCAGTATTATTCAATATATTCATCAGTGATTTGGATGAGGGAATAGAGTGCTCTGTCAGCAAGTTTGCTGATGATATCTTCAATGATAAAGAAAAGAATTGGGTATGGAAAGTAAAACTCCCTTATTACATCTGAGAAATCATGCTGTGCTAGAAGTGAAAATGTCTATGGCAGCTGCTATATTGGTCTTTTCAAAGTTGGTAAGCTCTTGAGCCTAAGTTATTAAAAGGTATTTTCACTATATGCCACTGGACTGAAGGGGTTGAAAACAACAATGTCAAAATCCTCAGATGTTTTTGTGTGTCCAGGACAGTGCATGAAACATGACATTGATTAATCTTCATGTCCTTTGGCATGAGACTTCTCTACATGTCAGATGACTGTAGCTGTGTTATGGAAGGGCAAAGGCACAACAATTTTTTTGTTCAGGACATTTTTGTCAGATACTGACACTGATGTTGGCAAGTCTCTAGGGTGAAATAAGGAACTCTTCAGAGCATCTTGGCTTTTGCTAAAGGTTTGAATGTTTGCAAGCACTGAAGTGCTGAAACCACAAGTGTATTGTATGTCATGTTGGGTGACATTGGCTTGCCAGGGAGTGAAGGATCAGATGGAAAATGCCAGTTTGCTGTGGAAAGAATGTGGATAATTTTTAACATGCACAAGAAATTGTTGTGAGTTGTATCTTCCAGAAATCAGTGGGAAAGATGAAACGCACAAACCAAAGGACTGAAAGTGCCATAAAGAAATGTATTCCTACCCCTGGAAGAAGATACAATATGAAATACTATTGCTGCTGAAGGTTAACACAGTAGCATTGAGCTGGCTTTTCCGTTTCTTTTCTCATTTAAAATACAGCGTCCAAACTAAGTAAAGGCTGCAACACCTTGCTCGTAGTTTACACACTACAACCAGCCTGTGGCCACTCTGCCTTGTACTGAGGCTGGAGAGGAGGGAATGCGGCTACTGGCCTCAGTGTGTATAGGATGACGCTTGCTATAGGACATGCCATGCTATCACAAATAAGTCATCTTCCTGGACAGATGTTTGCTGCCAAGTGGCCTCTGTCCACTGTTTGAGAGGAAGGAAAAGCATTATTCGGTCCTGATGAACTTTGGCTGGTGGTCAGAGCTGTACTATCACAGATGCAGCTTTCAGCCTGTGCTGTAGCTATTGCCAGTCTTTGTCAATGGTTACTCTCTAGCTAGTGAGGCTATACAGCTGATTCTGTTCAGGTGCTTCTTCAGTCTCTGTTTGCACATGTACGCATAATGATAATAAGGATTTCTTTCTATACCCTTCACATCTGATTCTTACAAGTATTAAAGATGAAATTATTTTTTTTTTTATTCTTGCTGCTGGCTTCACACTGATGAGACACCATCATTTTTAATGGAAAAGACCACTAGTGGGAATTTTTGACTCAAATTAATTATCTTCTCCCTCTGATAATGGAAGGAATAATCTGTTCTTTGATCTTTGGTTGGCAAACTTGGAAGTCAGGAAGGAAGATGCTTGTACTGTGATAGCTTTAATGATGTGTGTGGTTAGTGGTTTCTGGACATTTAAATAAAGGTGTGTGTGCTGTGAGACATGATGAGGAAGGACCTGAAATACAGGGAGCATTGCTTGTGGAATAACCTTGTAACCGTTTGCTCAGGGAGAAGAGACCTATAAATCCATCTCTTGCTGGTTTTAGCTCATACTGGTACCATCCCTGCAATTATGCAAATTTTAATATCTAAGTTACTAAATTGTCCTGAAGCTTCAAGTGAATTAATATGTAGTGGTTAACATGTAGGTGATATTTAATTATGAAGAAAACTTTGTTCTGAACAGGATGCTGCCTTTTTTGTGTCAAATATTTGAGGTGTCTCGCCAGCCCCTGTATCCCTGTTCTGTATTTAGCTGGGGACCATGACGTGATGAAATCTTAGATATCTGTCTTCACTAAGAGCTTTGGTAATGCTACTCTTGTGAAATGCTTGTATCTCAACTAGGAAAAAAATGATCATTTGTGTAAAAAGAAACAAAAATTAACAACATTAGTAGGTGTTGATGTTTGTGTTAGACAAAGTACAGGGGAGACTCTAAACCAGAGGTCTTGTTTGTTCTCTCTCCTATGAGCTCCTTGTTGTAATGTCTAAGCACCATATAAATATTCATGAATGTGTCCTCAAAGGAAAGTGAAATTTATATAATGGAGATGCAAAGTGGTGTTAAAGGAAGCAACTTTTCAAAGGTTCCTACACAGTTATTCTGTGACAGAACTGGGACAGTAAATCAGATCATTATGTCTCATTTTGGTAAACAAGCCATCATCCCATCCTTCTTATTAGTTAGTTTTGCCCTGGCTGCTTTCAGAGTAATTTGCTGCTTTTCTTTGTAAAATACAAATACTTTATTTGTAAGGAAGTACATTTTTTGGTTTTTTTGAAACTTAGGCAGACCATGCACAGATTGATGGCTGACAGGGGGGTTGCAGTTAGCGGCAGGGAAGGAACAGGGGGAACATTAAACTTTGTTTATGCTCCTGTGTGATAACCCACTCTGGTCTTACTCCTCAGCTGCCGGTGATGTCCCAAGCATCACTTGGGAGTCATCTGTGCTGAGAAGCTGATGCTCTGTGTGCTGGGGGCAAATTTGCAGCACCAAGCTCAGCAGCCTGAACTGCGTGGGAAGACCCATAGTAATGTTTCCTAAGTGGGATGTACCTGCCTTTGCTTTCCTCTCCCATTCCTCACGCCATTACGGCAGGGCAGCTCACATGCTGTCAACAGCTTCCTCTTGCAGACAAGCCTGTAATGAAACAATTCCCTCTATTTACTGTTGTGCACTAATGAGAGGTGCTTATTTCTGCATGCTTCAAGTGATACCGGTCTTCTCCTAACAGTGGCTGGGGACACAAAATGTTGCAGTGGTGGCAGCGTCTCTCCTGCAGCCAAGGATTCAAAACTGTATTTGGTCAGTGACAAAGAGCATGAGCAAAAGGCTAATTATCTGTTCCTGAGGGTTTAAAGGCTTTGTGCAAATCTCTTTGAAGTCAGTGAAGGACTTCTGTTACTGCAGTGGGCTTTGAATCTAACGCCAAATGCTCAATCAATTTACAATGTGTGTTAGTTTTTTCTTAGCTGGCTTGTGAATATGAAATGGTGCTGAGCAAACCTTTGGAGAATATATTAAATGTGCAAATTTGCACACTGATCTTGGTCTTTTCAAAGCAATATGACTGTGGATATATGTTGAAATCCCCCCCAGTATGTTGCAGACTCATTCCTCTTTGGTCTTGTATGTGCTGTTTGTATGTGTTTAGTTGGCACTATGAGCTCTGAGGTTTTCTTTTAAGTTGTTCTACAGTACTTTAGGGAACTCAGCTCTCATCACTAATAAAATCAAATAAAGCAAAACACTGGTAGGTCTTGCCTTGTTAACTGTTCTAGCTGTTGTTTCCCACTGTTCCAAAACATATAAAGCTTTATAAGTTTTAACATATTCCCAGTGCAAAGCATGAATATTTACAGGCAAAGAATAAGACTTCACATTTTGAAATGTTAGTGCTATGAAAATTGCTTTTTTGGCAGGCATGATTAAGCCACACAGTCTTCCAATAATGTTTTGTAAGCTTTTTCCTTAATTATGGCTTAATTTAGGTCTCTGAGTTTAACAAAACCGATGAAGCTTGCAGCAAAATATTTTTCTTGTGGAAAATTTTGTTTGCATGGAATACAAATCCTGTATTCCTTGTGGATATGGTTTTTTTTTCAAATGTGTTTAAATGTGGAAATCCCATATTTTTTCTTAAAGCATATATAAAATAAAAATAGCTGATACTCTGTGTTTAATACAGAATTTTGAAAACATTAGTTTGGAAAGTGCATGCGTTTACTTTTTTTTTCCTCCAAACGCCTTGAGAAAAATGCTCATGAGGTTATAAGACATCAAGCAAGAGGCACACAGTTCTGTCTCAAGCAGTTACTGCTGCAAGAGACAAATTAGAATCAGTTTTGCTTTCATATAGTTGTTCTCAAATGACAACAGCAATAAATAGAATAATCTGTATAATTGTATTTATGTGGTGTCGATCTGTCTTTTCTAGCGAAAATCCCTTTTCCCAGATAATCTTCCATTCAGCTGAAAGTGGAAGAAAGCCTTTTTAGCAGCTGCACAGATTTAGGGGAATGTTTCTGCAAAGGCTTAATACAGAATTTTGATATGGACCTCTTAGTGAATTTGATTTTTGGTGAACAAAATACAGTAAGGGCACTAAAGACTCCTTGCTTTCCTGTGCAGATTGGATAACAGGATATTTACTTAAAAGAGCTAGACAGAAAAACACAGAGATGACGTGATTAAACTAAGGTAGATTTATTACTGGATTTTTTTAACAGCGTATTTTCTTAAATTGATGTAATACATGTCTCAGCCCTGCTCAAAGATAGAGTTTTGAACAGCTTTGAGCTATTCCTGGCTTAATACTTAAGTGGAAGTGCCAGAAGTGATGGAAAAACAGGATCATTTTGGAAAATAACATTCAAACAGTTTAAAATCCTCATGCTTTTTGGAACCCCTGCAGCCTTGCATTATCAAACTGAGAATGTCTCAGTCTCCCTAATATTAGTACTTGAAATGTGATACAAATAAATCACCTGAATAAAGTAGAAAGTGGTTAGCATCACAGCTATCTGGGGCCTGCTCCACTGGCACTTAGGCTTGCTAATGTGAGCTTAGAGGTACAGTCATGGGCTCTAAAACTGGGCTTTCCAGGGGAGCTCAAGAGACTGAAATCCCTTGAAACTCAGAGACTGAACATTTTTAACATCAGGGTCTGGATGGTGAAATCGGCATCTGAAAAAGCAAATATCTGGCAACCAGTTTGAAAACTGTTCTATTGAAGATGATGATGGGGAAATTGGGGAGTTTTGGGGGTGGTGGGGTGCTTTTACTTCCCAGATAAAGGAAAGTTCCCTGGGATGGCAGAAAGCAACACTGGAGTCTGCTGTCTGTGTTTCACCTATGTTTGCTCTTCTTTGCAGGTTACATATTTGGGTAAGGTTTCCACAACAGGGATGCAATTTTTGTCAGGCTGCACAGAGAAACCAGTCATTGAATTATGGAAGAAGCACACACTCGCCAGGGAGGATATTTACCCAGCTAATGCCCTTCTGGAAATTCGCCCTTTCCAAGTCTGGCTGCATCATCTGGACCTCAAAGGTGAGGCAACGGTCCACATGGATACCTTTCAGGTAGCACGTATAGCCTACTGCACTGCTGACCACAACGTCAGCCCAAACATCTTTGCTTGGGTCTATCGGGAGATCAATGATGACTTGTCCTACCAGATGGACTGCCATGCTGTAGAGTGTGAGAGCAAGCTGGAGGCCAAGAAGCTGGCCCATGCCATGATGGAGGCCTTTAAGAAGACTTTTCACAGCATGAAAAGCGATGGCCGGATCCACAGGAACAGCTCATCAGAGGAAGTGTCTCATGAATTTGAATCTGACGATGGCTGACTGAACTCATCCACGGTTCAGCAAAGGCAGAAATGGCCTAGGGAATGAGAGCTGATAGATGAATAAGCAACAGTTGAAATTGGGGAATGAAAGGACTGCCAAACACTTGTCTGACCAGCTTTTTAAATCAAAAGAGCAATTCAGCACCTACAGATATGCATCATTTAAGTAATTACCTTACATTGAAATCTGCTGCTGTTGTAAAAGTGAGAAAAAAGTTCCCTCCCCCCAGTCTCTCTGACCCACCTGTCACTGTCCCTTTCTCATCTATGTAGTTCAGGTGCATACCATGAAGTAGAGTCATTCCTGTTTGTCTTACAAGACTGGTCAGGCAATTTTATTAGCTGCTCCTCTGGCGTTCCTAGCTGGGGGCTGATGCACAAGAGCAAGTAGACCTGGAAAGCCCTAATGGTTCCTGAAGAATCTTTCTCCATGATGCATAACTAAAATCCTTTGACCGTATGTAGGCTAAGACAGCCACACATAGCCTTTTAGACTAATGGCCTGGCATTCTGCAGTTAATTCACATTTCACAGATAAAAAAACCAACCAAACAAAAAAAAACAACAAAAGAAAATGCTTGTATGTACACGTTATATCATATGCTATCCTTTATTTTATTCATTGTACCTATTTTCTTAATATACCTGCTGCCATGTCTTTCACCCAACACTAGTAGTTGTGGTTTCAGACTATATACTGCAGGATACCAAAAAGGGCTGGGGGTACGGTGAGCCAGCACCACTGTCTGTGCATTTTCCAACCCTATGTGCTCGGCAGGAGGGGGGCCCCACTGGTAAGAGTTGAGGGACACTTGGGTCTGTCAGCGTTTGAACTGTGACTTCTCATCAACCTCAGGTCTGAAGCGATATAAGCGTGGTAGCCTCAACTCTGTGTTACTGGTCTCTGCATTGCTGGTCAAGTGGCCCTGGTGGATGGAGCTGGGAGTGCCTCGTCGCACAGCCAGGGCTGCCTTACTGTAAAGATCAAAGGAAACAGTCCTGTAGGAGTCAGGGTTGAATGTCTGTTCTGGTTGAGAAGCTCATGTTAAGATTCCCATATCTTTCTTTCTTCACAGATATACAGAGTCATGCCTTTCTTAAATGCAGATGTTTAATAAAACTCAAATAAAAGGAAAAACTTGTTTCACTTGATATTTTTTAAGGCCGAGAGCAGATCAATAGTTTGCAAGTAATGCTGCTCCTTTACCGTAATTACAAACAAAATTGTATAATGTTAGGGGCACTAGGGCACCTTACAGAAGCCTTAAAAGAAAGCTAATCGAAACAGATAGCTCTACGTCTGTGTTTTATGGATCTGTATGTTTGTATGTGAGAGTGTACGTGTGAGTCCAGTGTTAAAGCATGTAGGCTGAGCATGGAGACATACTGAGGAGGGCCCACACCTCTTGAAAATATGCTTGTTGCTTTGCAATGTATGTAAACTGTTCTCCAGCATTCATACTTTAATAAAAAAAAAATGTTTTGAGTTAAAGCTTGGGAGTTTTAAGCTGTCTTTCCAATGCAAACTCTGTGGTTTTGTGTGTGTGGGTTCTGTGTTCATTTCGTTTAGTGGAATGAAAATGTTAATTTATTTCCATTTAGTATTACATCAGCCTCCATAAGAATCACCTTTAATATTTTTAAATTATTTTCTTTTAAATATTTATGTAAATAATTGCTGTGAGATTATTTTTTAACTTTGCCATGTGTGGACATGACTTATAATTTCTGCTTTGCAGGAGGTAGCAGAGGTACCCACCTGCACACACCTGGCCAGTTGAAATGAGCTCTGCTGAGTGGGAGCAGTATCTTGCCCTGCTGACAGAAATCACGGAGTGGCTCAGGTGTGGCATTAGATGGTGGGATGGGGAATAAAACACCAGGCTGGTAGCTTCCACAGCTCTTTCTTTCTGAATCTTTGGGTGATCCTGGGTTTCCAAATATGGCTCTAAAATTGGTTTATTTTTTTTCTTCTCACAATGCTCATTTGGAAGTGGAGGGTCACGTATGGGATGAGTCCTGCCATTTTAGGTATCTGTCTTCTTGACCAAAGGCAAAATTAGGTAAAAACTCCTCCAACTTTGGACAAATTATTTTCTTTTGCTCAGACCTGTAATCATATGTTAATTTCTTTACATTTTTGCTCTGCCACCAAAGCTGCTGTGAATCAGTTTGTGAAATCCCCTGTTTCATCTTCTCAGCCACACGTCCCTGCTGACAATGGAGAGTTCCAGCTCTTAACCGAGGGCTGCTGTGGGAGAGGGAGAAGGAAGGTACTGGCCATCCTCATACACAGGAGCTGAGGTGCTTCCTGCTTGCACTATAGCAGACTACAGTGCATGATTTGGGTTTGGGATTTCCACTTCTGAAGCAAACACTTAGAAGTGTGGGGTGTGTTCCTACCATGGGGGTGGCTGTGATCCTTCTGACTGACACAGCCTGCTGTTCTCACCAAGCAGTCTGGGTCAGAGCACAACTGGGCAGAGATGTTGTCATCATTTTATTTTTAATCATGCTGGAATCTGCTGAATGGGTCCTATCTCCCCAAGTCACCTGCAGGTGTGGATTATGCAAATAATACCTTTGTTGGGGCTTTGGTTTCTTGTTGTGTGTGGGGTTTTTGTTGTGGGTGTTTGTTTTTTTTTTGTTTGTTTGTTTGTTTTTTAAGGACAGTCTAAATTTCTGCAAACACTGCTGGTTTTCTTTGGGAGCAGCACACAGAAACCATAGACAGAAATGCAAAGGGTTGGTCCGATGTGCTTTTACTCTGCACCCTGAAGTGATGTCTTGCTGCTCCCCTTGTCATGTCTGTGACTGGCAGCATCTGCCAACAGAGCCCTGGGTTACGACATTACTCCTCCTAGTAGCCCACAGCCATGTGTTTTTACTCAGAACAGAAGTAATCTGGGAACATGATTTTGATCTGTTTTGTCTGCAGATCATTGCTCCATGTCAGGGCATGGCATCATGCATTGACATTAGCAGTGCCACAGTGCACTGGCTCAGTGATAGGGATGCAGGTTACTCAGTTGTGGTTTTGGACTGTCACATTTCATGGCTTGGTGTTAGAGAAATCAGTGCTTTTGGGAACAGGAGGCTTGCCTGTTTGCTAGTTGCCTATGTGCATTTGGAAATCTGTTCTTAGGTGCTGATTAGGAACCCGAAGGGACAATTATCCGACATGGCTGCTGTGTGCACAGCCCTTGCTGACCTTACACTGATTTAGTGTGGGTTGGGGAGTTCCTGCAAAGGTTATTTGATATTGTGGAGTCTGTGATAACACCTCAGCACATGACAATTTTGAATGATAAAAATAAAATACAGAGGAGAAAATTCCAGTACTTGTGATTAGAAAATCAGACCCTTTGAAACACAAACCAGCTATTTTCTAAGGGTTCAGACATGCATAGGAATATGAGGGAATGTGAACTCCAGTTTGTCTTAGAAAACATGAGATTTGAAAAATAATCAGTATCATGAGTTTGGGTACTTAGATAATTTGGAATTCAGGCCAAATCCCTCTGCATTATCAATACCAAATGTGTGATGCCATTTGCGTGAAGGAGAAAAGCTTTTACTCCTAAATCATGAGCGTATCAGTTATCAGTGAATATCGGTTGCCAATAGATACCAGAACAAAATGTCAAGTTCAACTTTTCCATCAATTAATCTGTTGGAAAAGAAAAATCATAAAGTTTCCATCAGAAGTCACTTCCAGTTGGCTGAAGACTTTCCTTTTCAACTACAAAGAGCCCAGTTTTGGACCTCACTGCATCCTGCTGCGTGTTGACGAGTTCCTTTGGTATCAGCCAGGAAAACACGTAAGGGATTTCTTTCCCTCTTCTATTTGTAGGGGAGAGTAGAAAAGGGTCAAATATCTAAGTGTGTTATTAGAACTGCAGAAAAAGCACAGAGTGTTTAGATGTTGAGTGTTTACACCTCAACATCAATATGCAACATCACCAGTGTTTTGTCAAGGTGACTTTCATAATTTTTCTAACTAGCTTAAGAAAAAGGAAGGTAAACATTATTCTATACGGAGTAAGTTTATTCAGTTTTCAGGCTCTGAAGTCTAAATATCTTCTGTTCATGCCAAGTCTTTTGTGGATCTGTGAGTGAATGATTGTAGCCTAGGAGCAGTTGTGCTATGGGGATGTGTGTGGGGCTCTTTGCCTGTGGGGAAGGAGAAAAGCAGAGAGTCATTTCTTTCATGTTTTAACATTAAGCTGTTCTCTGTTCTCTTTGAGTTTTTGTTTTGTTTAAAAACACCCACCCAAAACACAACCAAACTTAAAAAACCCCTCTGCTGCTGGTTCCACTTCCTAACTTTCCAGTAGTGAGTGGCTTCATTTTGACATGAAAAAGCAGTTGGATGTTG
Source organism: Podargus strigoides (assembly GCA_028020825.1). NCBI lineage: Eukaryota > Metazoa > Chordata > Aves > Caprimulgiformes > Podargidae > Podargus > Podargus strigoides. The sequence continues at coordinate 16,528,835 of CM051628.1, forward strand.
CCAATGAATTGCATTTAATTTTCCTGAAACCTGCAAATACTGGCATGCGATTGAGAAGTTTTTGATACAGAGGCAACCCCATATCAGTCTCTTAGAAAACTTTACATATATATGTTCTTCTTGGAAGCTTTGAGACGTCAATATCCATCTATTCACAGTGAATTTTATTTGAATTGTAAAGTTCTCTGTGTGCCTGTACACACACGTATGCTTACGTATGCATACACACACACACACACATCTTGATTCGTGATGCTTGTTAATAAATGTTTTCTGTATGATGGACGTGTGTAATCGTAGGTGTATGTGTGATGGCAGTCTTGCATGTTAATTTCGAGATAAGTGGTTTAAGAAAAATGTCCTTTTTCTTTAGTGGGAAGCAAATTAACTTGTCTGTCTGCATGCAAAATTTGATATACTATACACATTATTCACCATTTACCACCAGAGCTGGCCCGCTCCATGCCCAATTAGCTGCCATAAGAATGATGTATGATTGGGCTCATTTTTCCCTGTGACAGTGAATTATTAATTTATGTATAATTGGGAAGTGATCGCTTAAATGTATGGTTGTTATCCTGTAGACTAGAGTGTTCAGTCTGCCAAGAGTTTACAGTAAGAGAATATATCCTTTTGTGAAAATAGGGACATTCATTATACTTTTTTTCTAATGTGATTTTAAACAGATACGTGGTGTTTTTTAAAAGTTCCTATTTTGTTAAAGTCCAGCGGGGCACATGGGCAGGTGCTTGTGTCCCTGTCCCTGCGAGCTGCAGGGGTCTGGGTGCTTATGTCGGGAGCACAAGGTTTGCAGGAGACTGGGCTGGGACTGAGGAGTCGCTGGGTAGCTGCAGGAGACTGTAGGAAAGTTGGGTCAGGCTGTTGGTTGCTAAGTTGCAGAGGCTAAGCTCGAAGTTTGGGAAGACCTCTCTTGTAGGGCAGTAATTCATTGTAAATGCCACAACAATTTCTTCAGTTGGGATTGTAATTAATTTTGATTGGGGCTGTTAAAGCAGATACAATGATTTGTTGAAAATAGTTGTATGCTTGGAGAGATGTTATCCTGTCTTCTGCAGTCTCTTCCCTGAAAAGGGCTGTGAAATATGTTGGAAGGACAGACATGATGCACATGCTGACCGTGTGCTGCAAATGGGATGAAAGCTGCAGGCTGTTCAAGCTGTCTGTGGGGTGGGAGGGCACGGCAAGGCCCCAGCAGGGCAGTGTGTGTCTGTGGGATAATGGAGATGGCCAGGCTGAAATTTTTGATGTCTGAGCATGAACTGGATATGTGAAAACCGGGGTAGTTCATCATTCTTTGAAGGGCTTCCCCAAACCAAACAGTTCAGTGAAGATAAGGAGTGAGGATAAGGTGTTGGAGAGCTTTCTGTGGTCAGTTCAGCAGAGATCCCCCGTACAGCTGAGTGGCAGGGAAATCTTCATTGGAATTAATAAATGTGATGTGCTCTGCTTCTGCAGCAGCAGCAGCGGGGTTAGGGGTGCTCTGGTATGGCCAGTGCCTGGAGGTAGTTGGGTTTGTGTGGGTTGGACTCCTGCCCAGTGCCGGGACTTCACAGGGTGTGTGCAGCAGCAGCGATTTGCTGCATTCTGGTGGGATGTGCCCACAGCAGGGTGCTCTATGGGCTACTTGGGTGGCAGTGTTGGTGGATTTAAAATAGTTACATACCTGATTTACCCTGCTGAGAGAGAGAGGAGCTTCAAATCGTGTATCTCGGCAAGAGATGTGGGTTGCTGCAAGCTCTTTTTGGAAGAAATAGAAGTGAGAAAGTAGGTTGCTAATGTACAAGTGACCGCTAAAGCATTAAAAATACTTGGAGTAGCAGTGTCTATCTACTGAGTAGGTCCTGGTAGTGCATTTGAAGATAATTGTAATGCTGTGCTAACAACCTAAGGAGACTAAGACTAGGCCTGGCACAGGAGCATTGCATAATATGTCGTGTAGGCAGTAAGCATGATTTCCAGTTCCTGCTAGAAAGATGGGAGGAGGTGTCTGAGGGGTGTATGTTTGGGATTTTTTTAATGTCTGTGGTGGAAGGTGTGTGTGAAAAGGCTGTTAATGTTTTCTCATCAGGATAAAACTGCTCACGTATTAACACAGTGACGTGTTTGTGCACTTACATTGGCAAGGTGAAAACACCTATTGAAAACATGCCATTAGAAGTAGCCTAGCTCTGATAGCAAAGGAGTGCCTGTTAATTATGGTGTTCATCATGTGGTACAGAATCCACATGTCCCTTCACCAGGCGGCTGTTACTGTACAGACTGGAGCATCTCTCTCTCAACTTTCACCATCAGAGTGGGAAGATAGTACTAGATAACTTTTATCTATTATGCTTTGATTTATGTTGTGGGTTACATTCTCTGTTATTTTCCTGTAAATTGTCTTGTTCTTGGAAAGGAAACATTATAACCCTATGAATAATGCATAATGTGGCTGGTATGTTTTTCTGCGGGCAGTATAGATTTTCTGAGAACGACGGACAGGAGTGGATTTTGTTCTTGGAAAGCAAGTAATTTTTCAAAGTTGATATGGGTCATGTGCATGTGAAAAAGTAAGTTACTGCTATCTCAAATTAGTTACCTCTCATTTAGAGATAGTAGAAATAGTTTTAGACATAATTACTGAGTATATAATTAATCAAGGTTTTCTTGCACAGTTGGGTTAAATTGTTGTGGCTGAGTGCTTAGTACCATGCCGGTGCTCCCTGGCTCAGTCTCATCTTTAATGGATTCCAGATCTGGTGGTTTCAAGTAACAACAGCTTTTCCAGATCCCAAGACAATAATGAAATACACAGAGGAACTTCAAAGGAAGCTCTTCTAAAAAGGAAAAACAAGCTTAAATGATGATACAGTCAACTGTGGGATATTTTTGTATCCATAAAAGATGTCAGGCCTATCCCAGTGCAGAAACAGGTGAAATCTGAAACTGTACTTGACTAATAGACCATGCTTCATGTCTACCCAGGCTCTCCTAAATGCTTTTGGACCTGATTCTCTCTGCGGTTTCCAGGTGGATTTCTTTGTATTTTTTTGAGTCAACTCTGGCCACACAAAGAAAAGGCGTTTGTGTCTCCCTTCCGTGTTTTTAATAGCCTTTGCTGTTCAGTAGTGGTGGAATGATTTGGGATTAGCTGGAGCAGGGTCTCCTGTGAGAGGAGCTGCATAATCCCTGCACCCACTCCTCTGCTGTGGCTTGGCCATTCTGCTTTGCCTGTCCTCAGTGTCCCCGGGAGGAGGTCACTGTCACTTCCAATGAACCCTACTCTGCTCCCTGGGCCATCGCAGTGTCTCCTGCAGGTAGTGTGCTCTGATTAAATTTGTGTGACCTATCAGAAAAATACATCTTTTCCTACCAGTGTTGTGGAAGTGTTTATATGGTAATGCTTTAGTCTGTGCTGAGCAGAGGGGGAAAGGCCACAGTCTCCTTCCTGCAGATTGCAGAAGGATGACCAACAATAATCACCCAGCGTTCATTAATTGGCTTGTTACAGATCTCTGCTGATGTGCATGCAGTAGGGGAACCACATCTGTACTGCCTCAGATCATTAAGTCTTGGTGTCAGGATGGGGGCATGGGACAGGAGTGGTGGTTCCAGTTAGCGCATGTGTCTCTGGGACAGCAGCCACTGGTGGGCACGCAGGAAGGTACGTGGGGCCAGGACAGCCCTGGCGTTGCTGACTGGGGTGCTCTCGCAGCTCGACTGAGCCATGGGCCAGGGTGCCCGGCAGGCTGATGGCACTTCGTCTGTTTGCAGGGTGAAGCGAGGCTGAATTGTGCTGAGCTTTCCTAAGGCAGCAGGTCTTGTGCAGCAGGTCGCCACATTCCCTGTACCTTACTTAACAGAAATCCTAATTTTTGCCATTAGAAATGTTAAGAACAAAGAGTTTCAGTGTGGTTCACATTTTGCCTGTGCGCTGCAGTGGGTCTCAGCTAATTCATCAGCAGTGGTTTGTTCTGCGTGAAATCCTGGAGAACGGCTCCTCTCCCAAGGTTTTTCTTCCGACTTAATTGCCAAGTTATAGTGAAATATGAGGTTCGTTGTTGTCTGCTGGAGCACTGGGGATTCTGTTCTGTTGGCACATTTTTCATGACCTCGTGTCAGCAGCATAACTAGGCTATGAGATAATTTGTATGCTTTAGATGAGCAGCTGCATGCATCTTAGCCGGAGAGAGAAGTAAGTGTGATCAGTCCAGCAGAGTTAATTAGGTAAAACAGAGAATTAACTCTAATCTTGTAGATCAGACCATGCAAGATGTATGTAACTTTCATGCAGGTAGAAATCAAAATGGTCTGAACTAGTGTACACCAAGATTTAAGAAAAATGAGAGAAACAATAGCTGCAAACGTGGGGGAAAAAATCCACAGCCATTTAACAGCTGAAAAGGAAAAAGTGTTGTGCCCTTATCTCTGTCGTGCTTTGGTTCTGCAATGGCTTTCAACTCATTTCCTAATTAAAGAGTTTTGAGATTGCAAGAAAGGACCGCTCCGCAAGCCTCATTCCTCATCCTTGTGCTGTTGCAGGTGTCACACAGTTATCACAGGCTTTTGGAGGCTATTGAATTTACTGACATTTTGTTGGCAAGAGGAATGAGGGTTAAATAGGAAAAACAGAAGAAGCAGACATGTAATGGTGTCTGGTAACCCTTGAACTACCTCTCCTGTGGACACTGTGTGAGTTGCTTTGAGGAATGACGGAGGATAGATTCTGCACTGGCTTTTGCCCTGCAGAAACCTACCTGCCTGTGAGGGAACTGATGCTTCGACAGGAGATCTGGTCCCCGAGATGTCACCTTGAGGAGGCAATGGTTACACATTAACTCGGTACTGATCGTCACAGCATTTTTCTTCTGTATTTCTGATAATTTATTGAGTATGTTTTCAGTGTGTAATATTCAAGTCGAGGAGTCTCATCTGTCTTTTGGAAATCTGGGAATTTACCTTAAGAAAAAGATTTAGGGCTATTTAGTATTTGTAGTTCAGAAAAGCAGCAAAAGCATGTTATTAAACCTGCTTTTATTGAGTTTTAGTGAGCCACAGTATCTGTCATCCTGGGCATCTTTGACAGCTTATGTGGTTTGGGTGCTTCTGTGGAGGAGGATGAAAAATACAAGAAAAGCCCCTGTAGTTTATTACAACAGTGCAATCATCATAACTTCTAGTGTGTGATGAGGTGTCAACTTGCCAGGTCTTTCTGCTGCATGCTGCCAGGGAGGAGCGACACAGTGGGGGAGGCCAGCTCCCTGTCCACCTGCCAGAGATGATGCAGTCTGAGGTGGGTCCACTGTCAAAGGTAAGCCAAGGCACAGATAAATGTGAGCATAAAAAATAGATGGGAGGTTTGTGGAAAAACCTTACCTTGGTGCTTCCTGCTCTGGCCTAGTGCTCACAGCCGAGCTCCACCTCCTGATATTAACACCCTGTGTCAGCATGAGGGACCAGGTGTTATAAACCCCAGTCCCTTGTCTGATTGATGGTTTCTGGGATGCCATACTGTGGCACATCACCTCAAAGGAAAAGCAGGGCGATCATTGCATTAGCATGTCGTTACCTACTTGAAAATTTACATAGGATTGTCACATCGTGAACATTTTTAAACTATGTAGGGAATGCAAGATTTTGTCTGACACAGTAATAAATGAACGTGCGGTAGCAGAGAACATATCTCAGGAGAAAACCAGCAGCAGTTAAAGGCTCCATTCCTCAAAATCTAGTTATGCCATTCTTGTTTTTTGGTACCTGTTTCTAAATTCAAGGAGTCCCATGGTGAAGTGCCAAGATAGAAAAATCTCATGATGCAAGCAAAAAAAAAAGAGATTAATGAGTGCTGTGTGTTCTACATCCCATAATTTTATCAATAAGCTCTCAGACTTCTAGAAATTGCTCTGAAATTGGCAGCCTAGACTTAATATCTCCTACCATTTTGCCATCACATGCAATTTTAGTTCTCAAGTGACTCCAATTTTAAACTCCCAGTGATTTAAACAGCTGCATTGTGCAAAGGCTGGAGTGAGGACATGCTTTTGTAATCAAGCAACCCAACTCTAAATTTTATGGCGTGATGGTTACTGTGCCATTCAAACTATGCCCCATTACACAGAAGTGCATTCCTTTGATTTTACCAGAGAGACCATAAATATAACAAAAAGCATAGCTGGAAAACATGATTTCATGCCTGGATTTTTTAGCTCCTTGCTACTACAAAGAATAAATGAAGTGATGTCTGAAAGGGGCATATCTTTGCAGTGAATTACGTTTGTATTATTTGTATGGCTAGCAGAGGTCGTCATTAAGCTTACCAGAAAAATATATGCCTCTTACAATGTTTAGAGAAACAGGGAACTCGGTTTTCAAATCAAAAGAATAAGAATGTAACTTCCTATTTCAGTAGTTTAATATGGTGGAGGCTCAGGGCATGGGGAGAGAGGATTATTATGCTGGATATAAAAATGTAAAAGATGTTCCATAAATGCATAAATAAAATTAATCATCAATCATATGCTTGGCAAACTATAAGGCTTATTTGCCTTAAAATTTCTTATTGTATCCTTTCCCTTTCCCCGCAAGGTGATGTAATGTTTTCATCTCCGAAAACCTGGTTTCAAGAAAGATTTGGCTCCAAAATGGAAATCTGCTTTTGATTCAGCATTAGGTCCTAGCAGACAGTACTTTTCAGTCCCATTTGTTTGATCATTGCAGCCTTTTTTCAAAAAAACTCCCTGTGCGTGTTGCCAGCTGTGACTGGCAGGGTATAGCCTGCACAGTCTCCGTCAGTGATACTAAAGCTTAACCAGGTTCTATCATTAGTTCACCACTAACATGAAATAACTGAATAAATGCAATCAAAATTTCAAAATAAGAATGAATAGCTATACCATCTGGCGTTAGTGAAGCAAAAAAATAAACCAGCATGCACAGGTACAATAATTGAGAATTTAATTTGGGTAATTAAATTTAATACATAATAAAATTTTATAGTAAGCATTTAAAATGCTCCTAAAAATATAAGGGCTTATTTGCTCAACATTTATAGAAAGGTACTTATTACAAAAAGATCTATTGGGTAGTTTTGCATTGTGATTTTTTTATGTGAAGTGTTGACTTATGTGAAAGCCCAAGTGGAAGCCATTGGCAAGTGATTTCAGCTGGTGTTGGATCAGATCCAGTGGGGCAAAGGGCAAGCTTTATGCCAGCTTTAAATATATAATTGCTTTCTTGCAAACCTCAAATTAAGTATTTTTCCTTGCCAGCATTGGTGATTTTTTTTCTTTATTCTTTTTTAATATCCAAACCCAGCTATTACTTTCCTTCCCCTCTCTCACCTTCATCTTGCTTGGTTTTTCCCTGAGAGGTGAACCTGATGTCCAAGCACATTTCTTCAGCGTTTGCTACAGCCAAAAGCAAAACAGCACTGAGCTGGCTCCTGCCCTTGTCTCACCAGTGCTGATGGGCCCATCAGCAGACAGCCATCCTCCCTGCCACTGCTGCGCAGTCTTACCCAGGGCAGGTTGGATGCCATTGGTGGCAAAGAGGAGATGATGGAGAGATGAGTCCTGGCTGAGGCTGTGGTCAGATGGACGGGTGAGATTGCAGAGGGACAGAGTTAAAAGGCTCCTTGCAGCTCTCCATCCCCACTTCCTTCTCAGAACATCTTTGGACTGGTGGCAGTGCCAGTATCAAAGGACGTTTGCTAAGGAGGTCAGAAGAAAGGTTTAATTAGGTTAGTTCCACCTCTGATTTTCAGTGCTTGGGTTGACAGCCCATGGGCCCCACTGAAAGCCTGTGAATAGATGGGCTTCAAAGCATTGGATTGGACATTATCAGCGATAGGGTAATAACAGTCATGCTGGGCTGCAGATTAATGCCTTTGGAAACGTTGAGATAGTGGTAGCAATTTGCTAAATTGTTTCTGGGTTAACCACAGCTTCAAGGCTCACTGTGCTGTGCTTCACCATCAGGTCACTTCAGAAAATCAGGAATTCTTGTCTGGAAGCATCTTGGAGGCGCCAGGCATGGGCAGGATAATGCCAGTAGAAAACCTGAGGCAAATTGTGCAATTTTACATTTATGTGAGTAAGCAGCCAAAAATGCTTGTGTGCGCTTCAAGGATAGTAAACAGTATTTTTTTCTCAGACGCAAATGTAAGAAGACACAGAAAAATGTAATGTGAGTCTCTTCAGTAACCGGGAATTACTGTACCAGCAGAGCAGTGGTCTGTTCTGTGCATTGTCAGGGCTTTGAAAGTGGCTTGTGCTCCAGGCTGCAGATGATGGTCCTGTGATGCTATACCTGCCTACTGGAGGACTATTCTTTTCCAGTCTCATGAGTCTGCACTGAAATATGAGTGTTTACATATTTTTAAACCTATTTACCTCATTCAGGACCATCTGATGATCTCATTTACTGTGGAAATGCCTTATTTGTATGTGAACCCTATTAAGCTATTGAATGCAATGATAACATGTGGCAAGGAGTTAATAGGTTATGCACATGCTGTGCAGCTTTTTTTTAAATTGGTAGTAAATCTTTAAAACTGTTTAGAATCTGTTTGCTCCCTTATGCACAATTCTTCACTCTCACACAGTGATAATGGGTAAAATCACACCATTCTTTCCTGTTCTGCCATTATTTATGCAACTGAATATGTGCCCTTGTGCTTACATCTGCCCCAAACTGAAAACTTAATATATATCATGGCTGATTTTTATTTCCTTCCTATAGATCTCCAAGTTCTGCTCTGTGCTGTCTGCAATAGGGACCAACCACTCAATCTGCATTGCAAAACTCTCAGTATTTCTCTTAGAGTGGTGCTTCCCTTCAGGCAGATCCTCTGCCTTGGTACTGGAGAGACTGCTGTGGACTTGCACCAGTGGAAGCATTTGAAATCATCCAGAGCATTTGAAAACCTGGTGGTTTGTTAGCAGTTTCTCATGCTCAATGAGCATCAGTAGAAGAAATAGGGCCACATATTTCTATCAGTATTTCTTCATATTTCTTCTATCAGTAGAATAAATATGGTGGAGCACCAGACTGCAGACTGGTGGGCAGCATGTTTTGGGTCAATGCTAGTTCCTCAGGCTGGCCAGGGATTCTTCCCAAAAACCTCCTCTGGGTGACAGATATTTTTGTCCTTCAAGGTTTTTTACATTGACTTTAGAAAGTCAAGCACTCCAAAATTCAGAAATGTCAAACATAAGACTATTTGGACAATTTTAACTCAGCTTTATTTTGCCAGGGAATGACAGAAACATTGATGACACACATCTGTTTGGTGAGTGCGTGGTATTGCAACACTCCAGGAATGCTAGAGGGCTTTGCATGAAGGCTCCTGCTGGCTCTGTAAGCCCTGCTTCTCTTTGTATCAGCCAAAGGCAGGCATGAGAGAGTCAAGATGTGACTGGGAAAGAGGGACCAGACTGTTGGTAGAGATATTCGAATACCAGTGAAAAATATAATGTAAAACTAGACCTGGCTTGAATAGGTTTATGTCAGGAGCAGGAAACCCTAAAATTGAGATAATGTAATAATCAATTGAGCTGGGGTAGGTGTCTGTGACTTTGCAGAAAGCTGCTTTCTGTTGATATCATTACATGACCTATTGACTCCTCCATGATTTTCTCACTCAAGTTTTCTTCATTTAGGATTGTGGGGCTTGTTCAGTTTCCTTGCTCAAATGCAGGTGACAGCAGCCTCTACAACTGCTGTGTCCTCTCACACCCTTTGTTTTTTCTCCCCCTTAAGCTGACCTTTCCTATCAAATAAACCAATTCCTCAAAACAGATTTTCTTCCATTGCGCTGCTTGCTTTCTCTGTACACTGTAGACTTACTGTCCCACATGAGGTCTGGGCTCTCCATTTTGATCATGGGAGTGTGGTCAAGGGGCTGTTGGTGTCTGCTGTGGGACACACAGCAATGACACTGTGCTTTTCACTCTTTCATCAGGCACCATTGGGTATTATTAGCACCTGACGTAAGTGTTGTTTGAACATCACCTCTGTGCTTGAAGGGAAAACCCCTCCTTAAAAAATCTCCATGGCAGTAGGAAACAGGGAGACTTTTATCCTCCGTGTTGGTGTGCTCTGGAGTACCAGCTTTCAACAGACCGTCGACTACAGCTGAGGTCATGGAGCCTTTGGTTGTGCCCAGTTCTGAGGATGGTGTGACCGACTCCTGAGAATGTGTTGTGGAGAAGGTGCAGGTGAGCATTATCCTATGGTTATGTTGGAAGAATCTTTTTAAAACAAAAGACCTTACAGAAGGTAAGAACAGCCAGACCCCTGGTTTGTCTGGTCTCAGTGCTTTGTTCAACAGCTGGATCCTTTCAGCCAGGAATGTCTCATCACTGGCTTTCGTCCAGTTGTGTGGAACCTTATCAAAGCCATAATTATTACCTCAGCCCTTGAACAGGACCTGAAGGGGAAGTGAAAATCCCTCCGTCCATAGGACAGGTAGGATTTGCAAATAGGTCTTTTCTTTATGTCTGTAAAGCAAAACCCATCTGCCAACAACAAACCTGGGTACACCTAAAATACAAATCCCAAATGCAATACTTGAGCCCTGGTCCTAGATGATGGAAATAATGAGTATGTGATATGTATTGTTAAGTCTTGTCTACGGTGCAGTAAATCTGTCTAAGAATTTGTAGGAGTTCCCCTACGGTGCACTGTCTTGGTGATAAATCATCTCAAGTCATAGAAACAAGATAGCAATGAAGATGCCATAACTGAACTGCAGAGCAGAAGCTAAATAATTTCCAGCAAGTATTCATTTTATACAAATATATATGCATAGTATGCATAAAAATACATATAAAATAAATATTTGTAGAAAATCTCACTGCAGGGCATGTCAGGTACACAGGTTTAGGTGTAGGGTATAACTTCTTTACATAACTACAAAAATGTTCCACTGTGCTTTACTGGAACAAGTCTGCTCTTAAAACCACAGTTCATAACTTTGAATATCCACGTTTTGAACTGGAATGTTTTATAGCAATTTTTTTTTTTTTTTTGTGGTAGTTTTCTCAGGCATAAAAATATCTGTATGTTTGACATAACTATGAAAAAAATATTTTCATTCATTGCAATTGATAATGGATATTTTTCAGTAATTGACAAGAGAGCTGTTAATCTGGAATATATTATCTTCAATTGATTTGGCAATTGTTTGTGATTTTGTACTCAAAACAGTTGTGTATATGTATTTTGCATAGAACTATAGATACAAAACCTCTGCCAACTTGGCTGCCAAAGCTTTTCTCTCTGTTTTAGTCTTAAATTGCAACATTGGTATTAAAATGGGCAAGCTTGATAAAAACGACCCACAAAGAGATAAAATTGCCTTGAAAAGAAAATACGACATTTGCTCAAGCAATTATTTTCTCTACAAAATATTCTGTGTAGGTTCTTGTATCGCTTTGCCAGACTGTGTTGCTGGGTGCATACAGAACAGTTTGACAACCACAGAGGTACCAGAAAGAAATGTCTTGATGCTCAGTATCACAGAAGCATTTCCAGGCCATGCCAGTCAAGCAAACATAGGTCTGTAGTGATATCTAATTAGGCTTAATCTGTTAAAATAATATCATATTGCCAATATAGGTCTTAACCCTTCTGATAGGGTTTCCAGTTGGTGTCAAGTGTGGTGTTTGAGATATGAACTCCTCTCCAATCTGAGACGATAGGAACTTTCAACTCATTTCATAGTTCTGTAGGAGCTAGTAGATTATATTAATTTTATTCATTGTTGTAAAAGCTGCAGCTCATTTTACCAGCTCAGTGTCCTATCCATGGCCTCTGGTCCACGTCTGTGGTAAGCTTCCATTTGTAATGCCAGTGACTGTGGAGTGGCTGCCTCAGATGGAGCGTGGCAGCGGGTGCTTGCAGTGTTAGGCTTTGCAAAGTGTCGAGAAAAGCCAGGTTTGCCATTAGTGGCAATCTACTATTTGTGAGTAAAGAAAGCCCTTGCTTTCTCCAGTAATTAACAAGCAGTGTAACATCTCACGTGGGAGAATACCTGGGGCTCGGTGGGCAGCTGCTGAGATGACCGGCCCTGCTTTGGTCAGCGGGCAGATAACCACGTTATTTAGCACTGTACGGCCAAGCAAATTCTGCACTGCTGCTGTGTACTCCAGCAAAAGCATTTGCTATGTAGCTCTATTAATTACAAATTGAAGGCATCTGCATATTCAGGATAACGGCAACATTTTCCCCAGGAATGTGGGAGATATTTGGTGTTACCAGCTTCAAAGAGGTGGAGAGAGAGAGAGAGAAAAGGAATTTAATTCTGCTTGTGTATGAGGTAATGTCAATTCCTTGCAGTCAGGAGACTGGGGCTTAATTGATATCATATGGCTAACAAATGTACTCCAAAGCCAGCCTCATTTGATTGCTTTTTAATAACTAATAACTCTCGGTGGGAGTCCAAAATATGTATGTATAAAAAAGCATGCTGGAGCTGCCTCTCTTGCCTGCCAAGATCACTGTTACTGAAACAAATTTGTACCTTTTGCAGTGCTGGAATAGATACCAGCCGTGGCTGGACACGTACTCTCTCCGCCAGCTCTGTCCAGGAGCATCTGGAGGAGCTGCTGCGAGGCTGCGGGGTCTGTCCCTGCCGCCGGCAGCAGTTGTCAGCTCTCGCTGGGGTGTGCATCAAGCCTTGGCTGGAGAGGGATTGAATCCCCCCGCGTTCTCCCCTGCCTGCCCAGGCCAGGTCCACACGAGCGTGCTGGCCCGCAGCTGCAGAGGGTAAGGAAGAGTCACTGAGGAATAGTTCTGTCATGAATCATTTTCCATTGCCTGCCGGAGCGCTGCTCTTAGGGCGAGGACTCATCCTCTGTGATGGGGCAAGAGATTCACAGGGGGTTCAGCCCCCCAGTCCCCTTTGGTACCCCCGCACCACCCTCCCCAGGTGCTCAGAGCCACCCTGGTGGCTCCCACCACATAAGCTAATGTTGGTCCTCTGTTACAGGAATGGTGTTGCTGTAGGTAAAAATAAGAAATGGGGCTGATCTTCAGGCCTTTTCCAGAAGGCTTTGGCTTTACTCAGTGCTCAGCACTGTGTGTGATTAGTTCCTTATGCTGTTTAAAATGCAGATCTCCCAGCTGCCTCTTCTTGATATGAGTTGTTTAATCTCTAAAAGTTTATTCTCTGTCACTTAGGCATGATATTGGTGATAGGAATAGTTTACAGCCTCATGGGACAAAAGACTCTATTAGGGTTGCATCCTGCTTTGTTTGTTGTGATCTCCCATCCCAGAAAGTGCAACACATCCTGGTAATTTGTTTTTTCCCTGCCTTATGTCTGCAGTCTCTCACACCACCACTGCTGCAGACACAGATCCTGCCCTTGGAAAACCAAAGCTCCTTGCACCAGCGTACGGAGCTGCTCCATTAATGGTCACCATGGGCAGGTAAAGCCACCTTCACCTTTGGTGAAAGCCATGCCTGGCTCCAAGTGCAGGCTCAGATCCATGGGGAGTTCCCCTGCCACAGCCCTGTCCTCAGTGTTCAAACATGGCACCACTTCACTTAATTGTTTCCATTTCTACAATATGACGATATAAAAATTCTTGTGACTGAGCATGCAAACGCACTCGTAAAAAAGTCTATTAATTTTTATGCCTCATAAATGTAAACCACAATTCACTTTGTTTGCTGTGAAAACATTCCTCTTAAAATCTGAGTTTATAAGACGCAGAACAAATAGGATTTCAGAACAAAAGTCTGGTTTCTATTCTCTTGAGAATTCTCCTATTGTTAATTAATAATTCTGTTTTGCCTTTCTTTGTTTTCAAGGCCTTTCAAGGAAAATATTTCTGAAGCTCTGCTGTTTTACTGCTTTTCTTTGATGAATATTTCATCAAATAGTAATCAACCTCTTGTAATGCAATTGTACAGTTTACAACTGTTATACGCTGAAACCTAAAGCAACCGAGAGAAGCAAAAGTAGAACACAAAATTATGAAACCTTTAAACTTTCAGAAAAGCTGGAGTGCCATAATATTAATTTATCCTAAAGCCAAGCAGTTTGTTGCTGTTTTGCTACTGGCTGCCACTTCCCTGAGTGGCAGGATTTGGCTGCTAGTGTTTAATTGTACTTTTAATCACGCTTTTGGAAATGTGAGCATAGGAAGCGGTGGTGCTGGGGAGGCCACCTGCTGTTGTCTGAGCTGTAAAGCAGAGCCCTGACAGACACTGACGTGTGCTTCTGCCTCTCACAAGGTGGGCATTGGGCTTGGTGACATTGCAGCCTTCTACCTGCCTGACAACTATGGCAGCTGATCAGATAGTGAACTGCTTTTATTTATGTAATGAAGAGCTGTTTGAGAACAATGTGGTGGTTTTATGGTCTGAGGGTATGGCTGTCTCTCCTAGCGGCTGTGCTGGGTGCCATAGGGACCTCCTTCTGATGCAGAACGTTGCTGCTGGGTGACAGCATTTCTAGCACGCATGATTTATTTACAGGCTGACAAAATGTAGGCCTTAAGGCTGAATATTAATGTAATAACCCTAACTGCAATAAAACGGCTGTTTTTCAGAAGTGCTGATCTCCCACAGCTTTCAACGGCCCTATTTTTTTTTTCAGTGCTCTAAAAATCAGTGTTTTCACTTCAATCTCTAAATACTCTTGTGTCAAGCAGCCTTCAGTGTTACCATTTTGTTTCAGGATTGATTCCTGTGTTTTGCTAAAGCCAGAGGCTCGCTGACTGGGGGACTGTTTTGTGTTTTGTGGGGTTTTTTCTTAACTATTCAGAAGAATAGCACTATATACAGCACCCCCCTGACCTGTGTGCAGGAACCACTGATATGCTGTCACCCCAGGGAAGCTTCAAACAGTTTAAACACAGGAAATGTTGCCGGTGGGGTAGTGCTGGTGTGTCTCTGCCCTGCATGTTACAAGGACGCATTTAGACTGTTGCTGGCATTTGTATTTTAATTTATCAGGTGTGGAGAAAGTGCTATGGAAGCCTGTGCCCACCCTGACGGAAACGTTTCCTTTTCTCCTGTCATCACGCTGCTTCATTCAGCCCTGATTTGCAGCTGTACGGGCAGCACCAGCTCCCTCCCCAGTTCACAAGCTGATTTCTATTTTTTTTTTTCTTAGCAATGGGTGGAAAACGAAGGCCACTCTGTGCTATGGGGAGGCAGAGCCCCTGCTCAGCGGGGAGCACCATCTGGAGGGGAGGCTGAGGCTGGTGGCCATGCCGCTCAGGGCAGGGCCTGAAACAGCACGTAGTGAGGTCTGGAGACTTGACCTCACTGCACTGCTACGCCTTAGGCTTTATTTTTAAAAATGTATTTAAACCTGTGAGAGCTGTTCATTTTGTATTCATGTCCCTCCAAACAATGATTCTTGAACAGCAAAGCCCTGCCAAACTTTCCTGTCCTCATGTGGTCTTGAGTTGCTGATACACTATTCAGTAGGAAATAGAAGGCCTACACCCAATGCTTGGTGTGAAAAGATGGTCAAAAGAAGGTGCGCAGGACTGTTTGTTGCCCCTATGAAGACGACAGGGGCAATGGCATGAGGAATCTTTGCTTTTCTATGTCTATTTCTACAAGTACAAAGTAGGAGGAGCTGCGATAAGTAAATCCTGTTCAAGATCAATAAACTAACTTCCATAAGCTTTGGCCCAAGTTTATCTACTTTAGTATGACATTTAAAAAAAAATAAAAATGCCAAAACCAATATAAAGCTCTGAACAGAGAGAATATTTATCATATTCCTATTTTATGATTCTTTTGCCAGAGGGAACCTTTTATCATAACTGTGCTGGTATTGGTGCATTCATTAAAGAAAAAAAAAAGAGGGATATTATATTGCTCACACAGTGTTTCATTTCACACCAAGGGAGCTCAGAGCCAGGAATGTATGGGAGAGCTGTCTGGACTTCTCGTGGCACAGAGGTGGCCTCAACAATACAAAGGTGATGCTTCCCATGTAGCTATCACGCATGTGTTTGAATGGCAAAATGGTGTTTTTTCTCAGAATAACAACCTCTTTTCTTCCTGAGATGGGCTGTGTGTACAGCAGATTTGTCCACCTGAGAATATTGGGCCAATAGAGATTGCTCAGTGGTGGATTTTACCCCAGCTGAAGAGCTGAAGTTTAGGATTCTTTCACTGTTTCTTTAGCCTGAGTGTCTCCCCACCCGTCTGCTGTCGGCTGCCTTAGGCACAGCTGGCCTAACCAGCAGGAGCTGTAGCACATCTTTCAGACTAGGTCAGGCGAGTGTTTATGTGAAATAACAGGAGGATTTAAGGCAAATTGGCAATATGAGTGAAACATCCTGGCTGCATGTAAACTCCTATCAGATGGCATGTAGTTTCCAAAGTAATATACGATGCATGGAGGAAATACATCCTTCCATGCCCTGAGGAAGTGAGCAAAAGCAGACTGTGGCTGTGCTTCCCCAAATCCCTTCAAATAGCTCTTGCATCCACGGGGAGCTTGAGGGCAAGGGAAGCCCAGGAGCACACGGGAATAACAGGTCACTCTGGAGCCACAAGAATGGGCACATCAGCACTTGGGCACTAAAACCTTTGTTGAGTGGGGAAGCTTTATAGGGAGAGGAAGGGTATTTGTATTTTTTTTTTTTTTTTTACTTTTTTTTTTTTTTAAGTTGGAAGGATGACTGAAGAATTTTATAACTGTTTCATCTAAATGCTGAGCTCCCAAGAAACTGCAGCCAGCCTCCTGCCCACTCTGTGTGTGCACTTACGCTCTGTGGGTGTCAGACTGTTGGGAAAAAATGTGGGTGGAAAGAATCTTTTGGAGCATATTGGCTTTTAATAAAACAAACTGTTTCTGGGATAATTGTTAATCGTCTCTGAGTCCTCAGGGTGATCAGGAACCAGCCTTTTTATGCATTGCTAAATATTCAGAGCAGAGTTTTGCTACGTCCTGCAGCTGAAGCCAGATTTTAAAAAATGTTTAGATACCTAATTCCCTCTAAAATCAATACTTGCTAGTTAGCGCACGTATTAGCTTCACACACATATGTACAAATTACATATTGCTGATGCCCTGCACAAATATATGCCTTGGTCTCCAGACATTATTTAGAAAGATATGTTAGAGGAGTTGAGAAGGTAATTGCAGATCAATTAGTATCCCAAATTACTACTCTTGGATGCTGTTTGTTCTAGGTCCACACAGAGCTGGGCTTTTCCAGGTAGAGGTTTGCCACTTCTGTAAGGTGGGTAGGTGACTTCGTAGGTGTCGGTGTCCTTTCCTTCTTGAAATTTCATCTTTACAGGGTTGAAGACATGTTTATGGGATTGGGGAGCTTGAGAGTACTTTTTTTTCCCTCTGGAATTTGTTGTGGTGTGTAAGGGGAAATGGTAGCAGAAAAGGCAAAGAGAGCAATTGTCCTTCCAAGTTTCCACCCATCCCTTGAATTTCTAAGGGAAGAAGCAATCAGCCCCACATCATGCAACTTTTCCATTTTCTAATATAGAGAGGAGTAGGGGCTGAAGCCTTCCCTCTCCTCAGCTGAAAGGAGGTGACCTACGTGTAGTTAAACATAGAATCACAGAACCATTTTTGTTGGAAAAGACCTTTAAGATCATCGAGTCCAACTGTTAATCTAGCACTGCCAAGTCACCACTAAACCAATGTATAAAGCCTTGAATTATGTGCTAAATTGAAAAACAAAACCTGAAAGCAGCTGGTGATTGCTCATAGTAATGCAGAATTGAAAAGAAAGAAGGCAAAATGAGCAAAATTCCCTTTAAAACGTGAGCCTGAGAGACCCCAGGGAGGGGCTCGAAGGCAGGAGCAGGCAGGTGCCCGTCCCTGCAGTGGTGTGGTAGGAGGTCACGGCTCGCTTTGCTGCTTTGGCTGTTCACATCACTGCATGCCAGAGGGCTGAGACTCCCGTCCTTACTAAGCATAAACACCCAATCCAGCAGGAAACTGCTTGAACCCCTTTTTTGAATTTAGATGAAAAGCCCTTTTTTCCTTTTTTCCTTCCATATTTGAAAGGTCTTGGCCCTTTTTCCCAGCTTCAGCTTCAGATTGTTGCTGCTGTACTGCAACTGGTCTTTTTTCAAGAAATACTGACGAGCCATCAACAACCACTGAGAGGAACTGAGATGCAGGGAAAGGAAACCTGGGGCATCTGTGGGTGGTTGTGCAAACTGCAGGCACCCAAAATGAGGACTGTGTTGGTAAAATTTGGTCTTTCCACTAACTCCTTTTCTCTTCCCAGCAGGCACTTTGCACTATGAGTTCAGGGCGTTTATGAAGGAGATGAACTCATCGTACATTAGCAGTAAGGGACGGGTTTGTCAGAGGGTATTTGGCCACTAACCAGGCACCTGCTCCTGTCCACAGAACCTGCGCCTATGAATGATGCTGATCTCCTTTTCCCTGCATATGTATATATGTATAAAAATCCTGGTGCAGTGGATTTCTGAGCAATATATATATATATATGAATTCACTATGATAAAATGTTCTTGTTAAATTTTCTTGTAATTTGATGTGAGATAATAGATTAATGAATTTATTTTTTTACTCCATCTACAGAAAAAAATCTAACAGATTTCTTTACATGTTCTTTCAAAGTAAGTAGACATAACTACAATTGACAATTCAATTTTCTAGCACTCTGTGCATTTTCTGTTCTGTCATCAATGAAGGAGAACAGTGAGGAGGCAGTTTGTAAGCATTTCTTGAGGATTGTGGTTTTATAGAGTTTTTACACCTCTTTCATGTTAAAAAAAGCAACAAAATTGGGATGAAACTAATGCAAACAGAGTCTTCAAAAACATATAGTTTAGTGTTGTATAGGGACTAAAAAGAAAGATCTGAGCTTTTGCCCTTCTTCACTGCACATTTCAGATCAAATGCAGCACTGGACTCAACTTTGGAAGCTTCTTGGTGTTTTAAATCTGGGATTTCAACATATTTCCAGCAAGATAAGCAGCTTTTCCTGTGCTAGGGAAAGGGATGATGAAAATAGCCAGGTTTTCCTCTATTGTTCAAGATTATGTGGATTAAGTGTGACTCCTCTGAAGCTGGTGCAGAACCTGCACTGGGGGATATGGGTAGATGTAAAATAGGGCTGATTCTCCTCTAGTCAGTTACATCTGAGCAACCAGTTTGGACTCAGAGAGAAGAACCGGTGGGGTGCAGGGTTCTGGAAAGGGGAAGAAAGGAGGCAGTTCTGGCTCTGCTGGTAGGGAGTGGTAGGATGCTCAGAAGCTGCGTGCTAGGCACTTTGGCTGTCCCACTGTGAAGCTTTCCCTAAAGCGCTGAGGTTTTGTGTGTTGCTCATGTCCACAGCACAGGAAGCCGTATTTGCCAGCTGACCTCACACGAAGCGGTGAGGATTGACCGTAGCTGATGTGAGCTCTTATAGTTGCTTGCTAGGCCAGAGCTTTTCTTTGCCGCTTGGCAGCAAACACTGGTGCTGGTGATGGATGGCCTGGCCCAAAAGCACAGCAAGGACTAGACTGGATTGCCCAGGCAACTCAGACTTGCACCACGGGGATGGAGTTGCTGTTCACTGTGATTTCTTTTCTGCTGACATTGTGCTCTGCAAATTATGAGATGCAAAAAAATATCTGGGGAGTTTTAATTGTGAGGCCAATTAAATGAGAGCATGACTGTTAAATCCATGGACCTGTTTCCCAGGAGCAGCAGGAATAAGGACAGCAGGGCTGGGTCCTTGCTTGGATACATCTGCATATTTCCATCAAAGATAGACATTTGTAATTTTATGCTTGTGCAGGTTTTTGCCCTAAAGATCCTGTTAAAAAGTTTTTTTTTCAGGGAGGTTTTTTTTTCCCATTGAAAGTTGGACTGCTCCTATGCTTGTGACAGCTGGGAAGAATTTGGGGTAATTGTCTACCCTTACCAATTTTATGGACAAAGCATAAAACAGAGCAGTGACTAGGAGCACAGCTTGGTCTCTCCGTTCCAGAAAGGCTGTGACCACTGTTGGGGTACAGGCTCGGGAGAAAAACGCGCAGGTACGCAGAAATACATGACAGACCATCAAAATGGTGTTCACCCACCTACCTCTCAGAGCACAGCTCTGCAAGGAGCTGGTGAGGCATCCTGAGAGCTCACCATGCTTCAGCCATGTGCTGAAATACAGACAGTCTTGTCCTAAAGCCAACCAAATCAACAAAAGCTGTGAGTAATACTTTGATGGGCTGTGATCTGGCTATGGCAAGCTGCAGTCTGGCTATGACAGGGCAGTGAGCCTGGGTTTCTCTGTGTCCTTCACAGGCTTCAGAGTTGACTGCCTTCACCTTCGTGACTGGCATCCAGAGGAGGTTGTTGCTGTCAAGTCTTGCATCTTTATGGAAAATTTAAAAGCCATGTCTCACTGGGGAAGACCAAGAGAGCTTTGGATCTTCTAATCAAGGTGCTACTAAAAATGGGTTTTCTAACAGGATGCTTGCACTTTATGCTGAATCGTTATCTTCTTGTGCAGGTGCCTCTTTCATCTTCAGTTTCAGAGCAAGAGATGCCCAGTGACAGGAAGGACCATACTGCCCCCTTAGAGGGGGAGGGAGAAAAAAAAAAAAAAAAGGCAGCAAATTATAAGTCTGTGATTTCAGGGCTATGAATATCACTTGTCATCAAGGTGGGAGTTTGGAGTCAGAGACCAGTGCAGGGAACAACATGCCAGTCAGCCTGCTTGAACTTTGGTCCTTCTGAACCAAGAAATACTTTAATTATTTTTATGCAACACGTGACCTTTAGATTCTGGCAAGCAGAGGCAGAAGAGAAAGTTGCTATGCAACCGAGTAAGCAGCTGCTGGGCTGAGGAGTCCAGGAACTGGGAACTTTTACAAACAGGAATTGTCTTTAAAAATACAAACAGGCAGAATTTTATGGTTGCTTCCAATTTTCATGTTTGTCGTCATCTTGCTTCTGAATTTATTTAGCCAGTGTTGGCAAAGGGTCATAGAAATGTTGCCTCAGGTGCAGTCTGGCAGCCTCTTTTGGGGACTATAAAACTATGGGAATTTGGCTTTGGTGACAGTGACATTCTGTAGATGCAGCTGACAAGAGACTTTAATTATTTTCATCTAGGCTTGCACTGAATTCAGAAATCTCCCCTGTAACCGTAGTGCTAGTTTGGGCCTGACTTCCCTCTGGCAGCAGTGCGTGTTCAATGTGAGGTTGAGCCCTAAGCCAGGGACTTGCAGGGATGTCCTGTGAGGAGGGGCACCATACACCTTGTTTGTTCCTAAACCAACATGAGGTACAGGGTCAGTGCCAGGGACCTTTGCCATGGGGTGAACATTTGTTAACATCAATGGCTGAATTTCGCTTGTCTTGCCTGCAAAAATAAAAGTAGCTATCTTCTTAAAGACTGGGCAAACAGAAAACTTGGGTGCCATTCCTCTGCTCCGTTATAGTTCTGATATGTGTTGGTGTCAGGGAGGCCTGTCTATCATTAGGCTTTTATCAATTACATGAATGAATAAATTGTAGTGAAAAACAAGCTCTCTTTTTCTCCCTCAGATATGCAGTGAACTAGCAAAGGTTGCTGAGGACATTTTTAGTGGAGTTACAACTGAATTACAACAGGACATAAAACACAAGCTCTGCCTACCACTTGTGCCATTTAACTACTTAATAAATTCCAAGGAAAGTGGTCATTCAGGGCTGTAAACAATTCCTTTACTGCCATCCCTTCCCATACAGGCTGTACTCACTCTTTAGATACTCTGATTTAGAAGTAAGGTCTTGCTATAATCACTTCCACTTCTGTGCCACAATGTAACTCATGGTGGGGTTTAAGTGAAGCCCTTGCATGGGCAGATCCATTAGACAAGAAGAGTCACAAATCCTTCATTAAATTACAGCTAGGGTGTTCAAGCTGCCTCCTCCTGCTCTTATTGATAATATCTAGATAGTAAATTATCATATCAAAGTATAAATTCAAAGCAACAAAGTGATAATCATCTCCAATTCCTGGTGGATAAGCAACTAATGAGAGATTTAATGTACTACAAATGCAGGAGATAACAAAATAATTGCAAAATGGCAAACTGTGGAAGACTTCTAGGAGGGACAAGGAGAAAAATGTTTTGCAAGTAGTGAATGTTTTCCTTATAACACATATCAATGGCTCGTCTTTGAACAGATGCACTAGGGAAATTATACCAGAGCATGTCCACTTTTTCTGCACGTTCTTAAATTGTGTTCCAGCAAAAGACCATAATATTTTTTAATTTTATGGTAAAGCTCATTTCCCTGGTTGAGGAAGCAAGAGTCTAATTTGTCTGTTGATGGTTTGGGATGTTTGGAGTACTTGCAGTGAATGAGTAATAGTGCAGGCACCCAGGCTGCTTAAAAATGTCTATTATAAGATGTTAAATCAACCTGAAGGAGCTGAATGGGAAAAATCACAGAGGTTTCTGTCTGTGAAGCTGCAGTGTGTCTGCCTGAAACTGGGAATCGGTGAGTGACGAGGCAGTGAGGGTTGTCTGGGTTTGCCAGTGGCTGGTTCATGCAATGCAGCAGTCCACAAAAGGTTTCTGAAAGGGGATGAACAACCAGATTGAGTTTGTGAGGCAAGATTGTGTCACATGGGAGATGTATTGCTGGTGGGTTTTTTATGGCTGAATATGTAAGAAAACTGCATCTTACAGATACTATGCAGCTGAAATCTGCAAAATGAAGCCATGCCCTGAGCCTGGAGGGGGGAGATGGAGTCTCTGCTCATGTCTTAGGTCTGTCTGCCAGAGGGAACCATGCTGGCTGCAACAGAGACTGAGGTGGGTAAGGGAGGTCTGGAAAGGGGGTTGAAGGTGGGCTTGGGCTCTGCTTGGAAGGGTTGTGCCTGTAGTGAGGAGAAGGCACCAGGAATCACTGGAGCAGTTTAGAGTTTAATCTGGACAGAAATGCAACAGTTGAGGAGCAGCAGAAAGGCAGTTAGGAGTTGAGTTGTGCTGTAGGAGTGAATGAGGGATCTTATAGTGGGTGACAGCTCGAGAACAACAAACCACTCCTTGGAGGGAAGAACGCACTGTTTCACATGTCTGTGAAGCCACCATTTGTCTCCTGGTAAGTGCAGGTGGGAAGGCTGATCTGTGGACTCAGTGGCCTTTTTCTAAACACTGAAAATAATGATCCTTGTTCCAAAGAACTCTACAGGCGAAACCAAAAGAAGAGAAAGACTAGTTCAAAAGAAACAAGGGCAAGAGAAATTTAAAAGTACGATCTTCGAAATGTCATTAATTGTAAATAATGATTTGCCTGACCTTGGCACTGCTCCCAGGAATTCACACCAGGCTCAAGAATGCAACACGATGACGCATGACTTGAAAATATTGTGTCAAGCACCACCTGGTTCCTGTTAGCTGAATGCCTAGTTGGCGTTGCTCATTCATTCTTCACTCAACTGAAAACTCATGGACTCTTTGATGGATGGAGCTTGATGGAACTGCTTGGTGAACCTTACTGGTTTTTAATAAATTACTAATTAAAGGAGAGGGAGAAACAGAGCTCAAAGAAGTCTGCAAAAATATGGGTTTTTTTTCCCAACATCTTGTAAATTAAGTATTTTAAATTGATTGACAAAAGCTTTTTTTTTTTTTCCCCCCCATCTGCCTATGGGATGTTTATGGAAACTACTTTGATAGGTATACCCAAATACTGACAGTGCTCCTTGTCTTTTCCTCAAGGACCTTGATATTGCTGGTGAAGGTATGATTTCTATGAAACCTGTAAGTGAATCACATCAATTTATTTTTTGAACCAGAGCTTCACAGGGATGCCCTCTCAAAACCCAGCTGAATGGAGGTGCAACGTTCATGAAGCACTAAATATCCATAATGATTTTTGGGAGGAGTATGCACTGAATATTTTTTCATACCTCTTAAATATAGAGAAGTATTTTAACTTCTGGAATCCCTCTTAGCCTCCTGCAGACTAGCTGACCTGTCTGCTTTGCTTGTTACTGCTGCAAAACTGGATTTGAACTTTTGGATGAGAAACTTTGAAGTAACCATAGGGAAGATGCCTAAGTGAAAGGCTTCACCTCACAGGTTCATGTGCCTTTTGAACTCTTGTAAAGACATAATGTTAATTTCTTAATTAGATCTGACTTTCAAATATTCTCACAAATTAATGCAATTTCTGGATGAACCAGTTTAACTATTCCGAGCACTGAAGAAAAGCATCCACAGGTGGTACAGATTTAAGCTCTAACCTGAACATCTGCAGCCAAAGTCCTATTTCTGTTGACAACTGGAATCCCTTGAGCCAGGCCTGGCATAGCAATGGTAGCAAGGTCACCTAGAAAAAGAAATACCTTAAAACCAAGCCAACCCTTCTCTCCTCCTGCCCTTAGGGGACCCTTCCCTCTAAATTTCTCCTTTAGGTTCAAAACTCTCCATTACCTGTAGAATTTCTCCTGGAGCAGCTTCTGTCCCATTTTTTTTACATTTTATAAGCTTGATTCATCTTTTGCTGCTGAAATTCTTCTGTTCTCCCAGGGACTGGCTAACGAGGCCTGGGTCAGGAAGATTTTGTTCATTTCATAAAATTTACTGACTTTTCACAGGTGCTTTGCACCCAGGTGAGGGTTGTTCAATCTGCTGGATGAGTCAAAACCTGCCTGTGAAAGAAAGGGCTGGGTGGTGAAGGGGAAGGGCATTGCTGGTGCCTCTGTGCAGCTCTGCTGGGTTCAGTGTTGGGAAGTTTCCCTGGAATTGTTTTCTGTATTGACAGAGGCGCAGGGAGGAGAAAGGGCAAGGACTTTTCACAGTGTGAGATAGCAACACGCTGTTGTATATGGCTCTTGTTTCAGTTCTGCATGCCATGAACTACTGCTAAGCCAAAGTTAATATTGCTGCTGGTAGAGAGGAGGCTTCTCCAGTTTTAGTAGCCCTACCTATATGCCATTAGGAGAAGGAATCAGAAATTTTAAACATTACACCGAATGCCTCTGCTTGCTCCTAAACTGTGGCAATTGCTAGGGCTTAGCAGAGACATGGACTGAAGGAAATCTGGTTTGGCAAATGAACTTCTACTTCCAAACTTCTACAATTTCATGTGAAAATAGCAAAACACACAGTGAATATGGGATCACACGAAGCTCTGTTTCTAAAGGCACTTTCCAGAAGAACCTCATTTTAAGGCAGCATTAGCCCTGGAAATAACTTACTGTACTTATTTATAAGATGCTCATGAATAATTTACGCTACATTAACTTGTAAATGTGATAGCTTTTGAAATCATTAAGCTCCAGTAGCTTGCTTTGTAAATCCATTGGCTGGGTCTCATTATTAAAAGCTAATTAGCTCGTTCAACTGGAACATATTTTCAAAAATAGCTATGCTAGTATTCTTCTTTATATTACAATAGATTATATTAATTCTAAAAATACTCCACTAATGGCATAATGGAAATATTTAATAATAAGGATATAAAATTCTATAAAACAGATAATTGCATTAGATCTTTAAGAAGTTTTCCAAAACCTGGTAAGTGAGGTATCAGGATTATGATTGTTTTTATCAACATATGCTATTAGAAATCTGATATATACAGTATTTATTTAAATATTAAGGATTATAGTTTATACTCGGTAGGGATATTTTCAAAGTGTTAAACATAAACACCCCACTGAGCCCCCAAGCACCCACCTGGGCTGTATCATGGGGAAGTTTATCTTTGCATGAATGACTTGTTCCCAAGTCATCCCATCCCACCCGCTCTATTGAAATAACCACAGTACACCCATCCAGCACAGTACCCGAGGAGCTGTTTGGTAGAATGTTTTTATTTCAGTATAAAGTAGAATGCCATTTAGGTTCACTCGTGCTAAGGCTGTGGCTTTAGGAGAAGAAGCTCTGTAGGAAAATAAATAGCCACTGGGCATTAAAAAAACAAATTCAGGTGGTTTGATGATAACCATCTGTATTGTATTTGAAATGTATTTGCTATGTAAAATATCCAAACATTCTTTTTTTGGAATTATTTTGGGTTTATGTTTGTCTCTCCTTCAAATGTAAACATTTTTAAACTTCAATACATTTAAATTCCTATTACCAGCTTTTAAAGGGATTACAGTAAATGGCTTTTGTTCTGCAGTCACAATACTATTGCTTTCAAATAGATCTTGAATTTCCTGTTCAGAAGGGAAAAAAAAAAAAAAAAAAAAAGAGGAATTTAAGTAATTCACAGCAAAGCTACAACGTCTGCTTCTGCATTGACGAATGTGTCCCTTTAGGAAAGGCAGTTCTCTTATTAATGTAACATCTGGCTTTCATCTTGAATAAACACAACAACTCAAAAGCAAGAGAAAAAGAGTAGAAAAATGTGAATTTTCTGGCATATCAAGCAGCCAAAGGGCCTAATTAACAAAAATAATATCTGGCTCACAACGCTGCTCGAGGAACTGCCATAAATGAATGTTCTGGGACAAGATGTTTCAGAGGAACCACTTGGTCACCCAGAGAGCCAAGAGGAGTGGGATGGCAAGAAGAAAAGAGAACAGCACAGATTTATGGTTCTGCACTTCAGAACGGCCATTATCAGCAGGTCCTTCAGGGAGCCTTCGCTGTATTAACTACAGCAAGAAAGTTGTATAGTCTCACTAACCACTTTGTATCCTAGCTGCATGCAACTCAGTGGCATGCAGACACCCTTTGCTGCCCTCTCCCCTTGTCAGGCAACATGCCTCACACCTGCAGGACCCATCTTGAGGTTCTCATGCCTGTTAAACTACCGATTTTGAGAATTAATCTTAGTGTTTAGAGAAAAAATAAAGAAGATATTTAGCCATTTTAGACTTTTATCATTAAAAAATGAAAAAAAGCACCAAACTCTAAGAAAAACCCACTGAAAAACAACTCCAGATAACCAGCAAGGAGGGCAGAGATTTGACAGATGTCCCAGAGACTTATTGTTTCCGTGGCTGCAGATTGGGGCTGTGGACATACACACATGCTCTTGATGGAGGTATGAGCCCAAATCAGCATCTGCCAGTGAGGAAGGTCTCTGGATCAAACCCAGTTCGTATTTCTGATCCGTCTCCTTTCCTATAGGCAGTGCATTGATTTGCCCTTGTCCATCAATGAGAGACCAGCCTGGGGAGAGGGATGCAGTTGGTTATTTATGTGCTGACAGTTACCAGCTGTCATTCCTGCAGGATGTGAGTGGTCTAGGGGTGCCATGCATGGGGCAAGGGCTGCTGCTCTGCTGGGATGTCAGCGTGGGGGTGACACGACGGGGACCTTCTCAGGTGCTGGAAGGTTCCTGAGCAGAGTTTGTTTCAACTTAGATCATCATGTTGACTGCAACTGTTAAGTGGAAGCTGAGCCCAGCCTGCACAGAAACAGTTGGCAGGAGGGCAGTTGGCTATAAATGTGTTTTCTGCTCTGTTTGAGCTACTCTGTAGTGTTTCCATCTGAAGTCTCTCATAATTTAGAAGTTTTAAATTGAATTGTATAACTTTGAGAGGTAGCTAATCTCATGTTTAAGTTTTACTAAGACTTACCTTTCATTCTTTTTTTTTTCTTTTTTTTTTTTCTTTTTTTTTAAAAAATTAAATCCTTCCACTTTTGTTTGTAAAATGTACTGTAAGGGCAAAGTCCTGGGAAATGCACCTAGGAGCTGCGTGCGCCTCAGGTACTTGTATTTTCTCCCTTTATTAGGTTTGCTCCCATCAGCCTTAAAACTCTGCAGCTTCACAGTGCGCCCCTATAAGGTAAAATTCAATTCCCCCTTTCTGCAGAAGAGAAAACTGAAGCACAAACCAGATAAATTACCTACCCAATGTCACAGCGTGGCTGAGGAAGCAGTATCACGCTAGTGAAACCATCTCTATCCCATTTTGATAAGCCTGGAAGTGGCTCTTGGTAGGAAGCACTAGCATGGGATAGCTGTGACAATGGGAAAAAAAAATATCTTTTTTCCCCTTTTCCATGTTGTTGGTTGGTTGGTTGGTGGGTTTTGTTTGGGTGTCGTCTCGCCCCCTCCCCCCCTTTTAGCTTTCTGCTTTCACGTAAGTCTTGGTGGTAAATTTTGTGGTTGAGGGATGACTAGGCTACTAGTGGGAAAGTGTGAATGAGTAAAAGTAAATTTATGGGGAGCAGGCAAAATGTGATAAATAAATTTGCAAGAATGCGCTTTCTTCTGTCCTGCAAAACCATTGGGACCAAGTCTGGCCCCAGACAGCTATAGTCAGTTCCCACTCACCCTAATTACCATCTTTCAGCAGTTTCTGAGGTGGATTAGACCATGAGGGTACAGTCAGGTTCTCTTGTGATGGCCTGTTTCCATTAACTGAAAGCAAAGAACTTACAGGTCAAGACCTTATATTTCAAGAAGTTGTTAACAACTGACTTGACTTTTGCTTGACAAGTACAGCATCATCAATGAAAAGAGAGGAATCACTTTTTCACTACGTTGAAAATACAGAGATAGGTTTCTGTTGTGGGGTAGAGTTCTGTTTACTGCTGAGAAAAATAAGTATTTTAATTCTTTTATGTTTCTTCTGTTCCTAAACATATAAACAGCAGTTGCCCAGGAAAATGACATCAAAAGGAAAGAAGACATTGTAGACATCCTTGCCCACACGTTGAGGCAGTTGCATTTTCAGAACTCTTTTATTCCCCTAGCACCTGATTGCTGGTGGTTTCACCCCTGGCCCCTGAGAGCCAGGCAAGTCACTCACTCATCTACATTTACACAGGCACTTTCCTTCCCCGTCAGCTCTTAAAGCAAGTTAGTGGGCTGGTTCTGGCACTTCAGTGAATTGTGATAAGTATTAGTGCAGTAGATTGCTACAAAGAACACTTAGTGAAATATCATGTGATTAAAACCGTGATTATTTGAAAACTCTGTAGAGAAGGAAATTAGCTAAACAGAGATTCACGACTCCTTCCAGAGCCTTTTCCAGTTCCCAACAGCATCTAAGGGGATGCTGTCACTGAACAGAAACGGAAAATGGTGAGGTGCTAAATGTGCATTGATATTGAACGCTGCTGATTACTTAGATGGGACTAAGAAAAGACAGACGGTCTCAATAGTCAATTGCAGCTATGGAGGTCTTGTGAAATTGGAAGCAAAAATGCATTCCTGGATTCACATACAGATACTATGAGATTTATTTTTTTAATCTTGAAAGGCATAAGATCAGGACAGTAGTTTTAATTGGACACATATAAGTTGTTTTTTCCCACTCTTCCTATGTGTCTGCAGGAAATTGCAACCTGGAAATAGCCAAGGTGTGATAACTCCATCGCTACAGGGCTTTGTCTCTTGCTGCCTTTAGCTCTCTGTTCTGATGGGTTTGTCTTAACCTGCTCTGCTCTTTCCAATTATGGCACTGGACTTGTAGCTGGAGGAATTGGAACTGGCCTCTGTGGCACCGACCAGCCCTGCAAGCACTACTGGAAGATCAAATAGCCCAAATGATGATGGTGAAAGCAGCAGCAGGAGGTGTGAGGAATTTTCCCGTCACAGGACTTTCTCAGCAGCACTTAGTATTCAGTCTTTCCATTTGTAATCATCACAGAGTGAGTCTTTCCTTATAAGTAAGAGAGGCACAGTCCTGCTGACATTGAAAGCACTGGCAAAGGGCTGCAGACATCAGTGGGAAAAAGACCAGGTCTTAATGGGGTTTGCCTCTTAAGTAAAACCTCAAACTGAATTATTTTCTTCTTGCATATAACCCCCTCAGTAATCTGAAAACATTTATTTCTATCGCTGTCATTCTGGACAATACATCATTTTTCCCTTTGATGGGGAGAGAATCAATGTACATAGCCTGCAGGCGTACCATTCTTTTTGGAAAAAGGAAGTCTCAAAGACATTTTTCTAAGTGGTTTGTGCAATCTTTCCAGATGCTGAGTAACTCTTGGGCAGCCCGACTGCGCTCAGGTGTCACCTCACTCAGGGGCTTCCCTGCCACTGTTTCTAGGTGCACATTAAAGACCAGCTCAGCATTGGCATGTAGATTGGTTAAAACTCATCTGTTGTGAAGTAGTGTGGCTTGCTTGTTTTGCATGATGCTCCCCTGTGGGTTTTGGGCCTTTACAGCAAAATATAGACTCAGATATTCTCATGGCATATTAAATACTGTTGTAATGTACCCAAAAGACTCCCCCACCTGCATCCTGCTGTGGTGGACTCTAAAGGAGGTGATAGCAGATTACCTTCACTAGGTCTCTCTAGGCAAACCCTGTGTATCATCCTGACCACCACTTTCTGCTGGTGCAACCAGCACTGCGTGGTAGTACAAGTATTGTAGCTCCATCAGCAGCAAAAAGGAGGAGAAATGTTGCAAAGAAAGAATGTGACCCTCCCGCTCTGTCACCAGCCAATGTTTTCAGGAATGTTGGGTGCAGTGGAGGAGGAGGTCCAGCCTCGTACACTGCTTCATCGTCACTCCTTGCCCACGCATGGTGACTCTGCTTACCATTACAGATCAGCCCTGAAGGTTTCCAGGTTGTTATGAGCTCTAGGCTGAGAGAGCTCAAGCCTCCAAGGAGATAATCTACAGATGTGTTATCTGGTAAGAATGCCTCTGCCCTTTAAATAATTTAAAGAATAATTAAATTTTCTGTATGTGACCAGATCTGCAGCTCTCCAAAAACTGGTCATCATATGCATTATTAAAAAAAACCCCAAACAACCCAGCATCATTCCTGAAATTAATTATGCAATAGGCTTTGTGATTATTTTTTAATTATTTTTTTTTGGACTGTGTAATTTACTGTACAGAAATAGAGTCAGGTGGGCAAAGAGAACTCTTATAGTCTCCTTTGCTGCAGTGGAAACCAGTTTGTATAGTGATTGCCTTGTGCTTGCTTAGTGGTTCTGTCTTCCCATGGAAAAGGGTAATAAAAAGTTTTTTTTAAAAAAATTAGTTTATCATAGTCTTAAATTAATTGCCAAATTTCTTAGGGCAGGAGGCACTATTGATAGTCTCCTAATCTCTGAAGTAATTTTCTCTTCAGCCGTATAGGGAAGGTAGATAGCTGAGGATAGAGCAAATTCAAGAGATGAAAATTTTCAGATGAAGATGAGCTGAAGATCCAAATCCCTGTGTCAGAGAACAGCTGCTGTCATGGGCAGCGGGACCACCACAGCCTCAGCTGTTTTCTTGAGCTCCAAAGGCATCTCTTACATAAAATCTCTTGCTCTTGTTTTGGGCATGGTTTGGAATATGATGGAATCACTTTCCACTGAATAGGAACAGATATACTTTATTAGTGCTTGTGTCCTCATTGGAACTCATTTTATTTCAGGTATCTTTAAATAGGAGGGAAAATGAGAAAGGTGAGACCAATCCCTGCAATGAAACTGTTTTCGGTAAACAGGCAGA
This sequence comes from Podargus strigoides, assembly GCA_028020825.1. NCBI lineage: Eukaryota > Metazoa > Chordata > Aves > Caprimulgiformes > Podargidae > Podargus > Podargus strigoides. The sequence goes on from CM051628.1 coordinate 16,560,172, forward strand.
CACTGGACATCTAGTATTTTTCCCAGTCTTCTTAACAACAATCCCTTGTACAACATGGTGAGCCTCAAAGAGTTTCAGCAGGGTTCAGTTTGTTTAAATTGTCAAGTGTTTATTATTTTCTTTCACAAGAAAATCCTTATGCTTTGTTGCAGAAGCATATTAAGTTCAGACAAACTGAACCGGCTTTCAGCAAGTAGCACTTGGCTCTTGAATCAGGAGGAAATAAAATAACTTGGTATGGTGTCATCATATTACAAAAGTGATATGGCTACAGGTCAGAAATTCTGGTGTTTGTTCATTTGTTTTGAGTATATTGAATTTGTGAGACATTATTTGAGTCCCTGTCAGTGTTTTTCTCAAGCAAAATTTCACCCTAGTCCAGAATGAAATGCAACTACTGTGTGGTCTATGTTCCTAGAAACAAAGAACTTCTTTAAATGTCCCTATCACTGTGCATGGGTACTGGACACGCAAGCTGCTCTGGGCATGCTGAGCTCATGGCCAGCCCCACGCCTGCCCCTGGGGACAGTGGTTTCTGTGTCATAAATGCAGGCAGCTGCTGCCTGCTTCCAAATGGGTGAGACACATGGCCTGCAGGAATTACAGACACGGCTGTCACTTTGGGAAAGCCTCTTGCACAGCCTCCTAGGAAAGCCTGTTTTTTCCCCATGGTTAGCATTTGCCTATACAAAACTAGACCTCCAGACAGCCTCACCGGTTAACGTGCCAGTTAGCTTTTCTTTGTCATGGCTGTTGGCTGGCTGAATTTCTTGATGCCACTGCTGCATGTCCTGCTAAGGCCATTTTGCAGCCGCTTATCTTCCTGACTCATTTAGGTTTGGAGGTGGTGGGTGGCCTGGGTGTGTTGCCCTGGCTGTGTGTCACATAGTGGGAGGGCAGCAGCTGCTGCACATGCAATAATTAATGGCTTTTCTGTCTATGACTTCTTCCAGGTCAAGGAGAACACAGCATGCACTTGCTTCCTACAAAATGGTGTCACTAGCCCATGAAATTCAAATAACCTGCTCATCTTCACAAGCCTGAAATTGTTTCTCCTCATCGGTGGAAAGGTTCTTGTGTCATGTCTCCCTGCAGGCTTGATGGCAGAGGTGAACATCTACTTCTGCTTCCCGTTCCTAAACACCAGCGTATGACGAGGCAGGCTCAGCCAATGCTATTTCCATGCATTTATGCTTATCCCTTCATTAATGAAAGAACAATCTCATGGGCAGGGATGAAGCAAGGGGAAGGAGGAGATAACTGAATAATTCTGGTTGGTAATATTCTATTTTCTTATATAAATATTAATCATTTCACTAGGAGTTGCAACCGAGTACAAACACAGTATATTGGATTTATATTTTTTTAAAAACCATATTAGCAGAAGCACCAGCGAGGGAATCTCTGTGACAACTGTGACCAAGAGAAAATTAATTAGGATTCTGAATCTTTAGTGCTGGTGTCTTAGGGCTCTTAGCTTCTTTGGATTAAATCGCATTAAACTCTTTATTAAACAGAGCAGGCAGCTTGGCACTGGAATCAAGCCCACATCTGCACCTGGATTTGCCTATTAAAAGTGGATAGAGTAAAAAGAATGTTAAATCCTTCTATCCATGATTCAAGACGTACTAGGCAGGACATAGAAAACATATTTTCTTTTTTAAGGTTTATAATTTTGGGTATTTACCTACCCTGGGTTTACAGTGAGGTTTTTTCCTGTTTGTCTTGGAGTGTTTTGTGTGTTTTTTTAATGCTTAGAACACATCCTTTTGTACTAATTGCCTGTCTGGGATCCCAGGATGAATGTTTGTCTTGTATTTTTAATGAGGCTGAAGTTAACATGGGCGTGTTTGTTTAACGACAACAACATACACAACTCTTTGCATGTGAAGGCGTCTTTGTGTGTGTACCACCATCATCAGCTCTTTCAGCAGCATAAGGGAATAAAGCTGTTAGTTAACTTCTGATGTGGATGGAAAATGAAACATTGAACCTGAGTCTCCTCTCATTCATGTTGCTACGAAGTGTGAGTAACTCCCTCTAAGTCAGCTGAATTATATCAGAAAGAGGGAATTTGCCTAATGTTATTCAAGGGCTTGCATAAATAAAAGAGGTATTTGAGTCTGACGACTGGGTCTTGACCATTGAAATTAATGAACATTTAGCAGTAAGTCTTCGGGGAGCAATAATGACAGGGTAATTTAAAAAAGAAAAAACAAAAAAAGGAAAAAAAAAACCAACCAGGAAGTGTTCTTCAGGTTCCACAGACTGTTGGAGGGCACATCATCCTTTCTCTCTGTTCAATAGCTAATTTCTTCCTGACAGCAATTTCAGTTTTTGAAAATACATGAAGTGATGTATCAAAACCATGGGCAGCTCTGAACAATGAGCTGTGGTTTCTGAACGATGAGCTGTGGTTTCTGTCCCTTTGTGCTTGCTTGAGAAAGTCAGACCAGGAGGTTGGCTACTTCAGTCTCAGGATTGAGATTTCAGAGATGGGTTATGGTTTTGAGCATTGTCACAGATTTCTTCCCTATAAAACTCAGTAGCTCACTCTGCTTCAATTTTCCATGTAGGATAGAAGAGTTTGCCATCACCTTCTCTCCCTGTCTCGGTTCCTCACCTCTTGGTCAAGGCCAGCGATACTTTGACTGGCACCGCCTGCTTCCACTGATAGCTCGTCTGGCAACACTTCAGGGTAGGAATTGCCCCTTGGTTTACATTATGTCTGGTGCTCCGACTCCATCTCATCTGGGGTTTTGGGGCCCTACCTTGACACAGATGAATTTAATGGCAACAACTATGTTAGGTAAAACTTGGCAGAGCCTGAGCATCCTCCAGCCCTGCCCAGAAGCACTGGGAAGCCTCCCTGTGTGTTAGAGTACATACTTCTTGATGCTGAGTGCACTTCTGAAAAACATTTTTGTGACAGAAAGACCATCAGGTTTCCTTCTAAAACATTACTATCAAAATACTATTTCCAAGACACATGACTGAGAAGCTGTTATGTCGTTGTTGTTAATATTTGGATGTTAAAGTGTTTGAGAACTGTCTTCATGCTTCTGCAAAAGCTTTCTGCTTCTGCTTTCTCACTGCACAGCTATGCATCCTGCTGTAAAACAGAGAGGGGAAAGAGCACTGGCAGCTCCTGTGCCTGCTGAAGCTTTGCAGCTGCTGTAGGCTGCTCTTCCTCAACTCTTGCCACAGAGCCAGGACAGCCCGAGAGACACAGGGTGTGAGAACAGAGCGATAAAACTACTATACTCCCCTGGTGTTCAATAATGTCTCTTTTTTTTTTTAGATTAACACCTGCCAAGCGTAATCCATGGTTTTGTATTGTCATGTAGGGCAACGTCCAAAAATACCGTGCTGTACATTTAACCAAACTGGGACTTTGTCAAGGAAAGCTTTGATTTTTTTCCTTTGTAGCTTTTTCTGCATTGTGTTTAAGTATGCTCTGGCCACAATCTGCCACTGGTTGCTACAGTGTGGTGTAGCACTTAGGAGTAGTCTTACCCTCTGGAAAGACTTTTGATGTTTTTTTTGGAAGCATTTATGTATTTTTACTTCTAGTTCTGCAATTCAATAAATATTTTAATTTCTGATTCACTTAGGGCTGGCTCTAACCCAGCCTGAAAGTCTCTAGGCCTCAGGAATGACATTTAATTTTGAAAGCATCCCAGACTTGGCAAGGTAAGAAAAATGAAGCTCTCATTAAACATAGGAAGGCAACGTGTTGTTTCATTTGTAGTTTAATATTATTCTTTCTGAACAACTTCTGAACAAGTGGCTTTGGTCTTGTAGGACAAAGGCATTCCTGGTTCTATGCATAAGAAAGCTCTGCATGAGTAAAGCAAAAAGTGTCATTCAGTAAGCTGGATGTCCCCAGACCCTATACAGAAGAAATGTGCATAATTTACTGAAATAATGTGAATTCCTCAAGGTGGTCAAGGAACTTGACTCACTTTTCATGCTCTCAGCAGTCCATTGAGGCATGGAAAGAGCAGAAAGACAAAATGAAAATGAAAATAAAAATTGCAAGGAACACTCTTCCCCATCTGCTTAGCCCTTTCCGTTGGCCAGCACTGATGCTGAACAATTATTTTGCTAAAATGTAGTGGAGACCACGATAAGAAACTGCAGTGACATCTGGCATCAGGTCATGGCACAGATTGCAATTAGTGTTGGGTCCTGTTTTCCAGCACTGTTCCAGTGTTCCACTGTTCTCTCTCTTGGGTTAGTGGCTCTGTGAAGGCTTTCACTCCCTGACTTCGAATGATATGAGCATGTTGGCTGGGCCAGCAGCTGTGTCCGTGCACCCTGGGGCTGGGGACACCTGGCACGAACTCACCCACCATCTGGGGACCAGAGAACTCCTGGGAGGAGGATAAGGGAGGGGATGCAGCCTGTGGGCGCTCACCACACTGCCCACCCATGCACCCCACCTACTCAAAGGCTGTTTCTTTGCAAAATTTAGTGATTCTTTGCTCTCTTCATCACAATTATTATTGGTCCCATTCCTCTCTCATACCGCTTGTGTTCTTTGTGATAAATACGGACCATTAAACCCCAGGTCAGGAGTTCAGTGCTCTGCCTCTGCTGTATCAACAGTCTGCTTTTGTTGGATTGCTACCTTTGCTTATCCTATGATATTTCTACCCTCTATTTCCCATTTTTTTTCCTGTATCTTCTTCAACTCCATTTCAATTTTTAATCCCATTCAATGAATGACCTACTTAACCTATGGGTCACCCACCTTCCATAGGATTTCTTTTGTACCATTGTGACATCCACGTACAAAGCCTACTTCACCCCAGTGCCTATCTATAAGTTTGAAAATTTCTCTGTGTGAAAATATTATTTAGGTTGTAATATATTTGGCTTTTTAAAATTGTCCTTTATTAATAGACATTATGAAAGGACAGGAAAATGTCTTTGGTACTCATCTGTACACTTTCCTAACACAGCATTGGAGCTGCCTTTAAATAATCCTTTCAAAATAGACATGAGCTCAGGAAAACTTTTTTTTTTTTTTTTTCCATCTCAGCTCATCTTTTATTGTGGAAACCAGCTGGCATTTATAGCAGCATATCACTTGTGCCTTCATTAAACTCTGCAGCCACTCTGGTGAGTTTTGAATGTCTAATCCATTTTTCATAGCATAACACAAATAAACAATACAAATCAGGCACATAGATAATTTAAATTCTTACAGAAGATGTGATCTTATTTCTAAAAAAAAAAAAAAGTAGTCAGAACAACATCTGCAGACTCAGTAAAGTAAGATAACTAAGACTGGATTTTTCCAAGAATTGCATGTCTCAGATGAGTAGCTTTTCCCCATATTTAACTTAGAGCACATAAATGCCTTCAGAAATCTCTCTTGGCTCCTCTCCCTCCCCCAGCAATGTTCAAGATTATAAATTCTTTGTTTAGCACCTAAATCTGAAATGCCCGATTTCTGAGAGTGCAGCTGTGCTGGTACAATGGCCAGCGTTCCGGGAATATAGTTGCCATTGAGATGTTTGGGCTTGGCTTTCTAGAGCTGTCTTTGAGTACGTTGCTCCTAGCTTTTATCCAAATGGAGACTCCGTGGTCTCAGATCTTTCCTACCATGAGGAGGAGGAAATTCTGCAGAGCACTCCAGCAGGCAGCGTTTGTTCCCCAGAGACAGGGCTGTCTCAGGAACATCTTATGCATGCCAGCAGCTTGCAGAGGCTCTGGTGTCCCATGGGCAGCCCCATGCTTCCTCCAGTCAAGTCTGGTGCATGCTTGGGGTGGTTGGGTCGGCTGCAGGTGGCTGTTCCCCTTTGTCAGTGCCTCATGTGATTTCTTATTACAATTTCTTGCGGTGTAAAGGAGCCCCTGCTACTGCAAGCAGATGCTTACTCTTGTTCGGTAATAGCTGCTGGTCGAAAGGTCTTGTGGAGACATTTAGGAACCGGAGAGGACTCTGCCTTGGAGGCTGGCCCTGCCCCTCTGTCCTCACCACTGGCTCTTTGCCTGCTCACAGGAAGAGGAGACACCACTAAATTCCTCCAATTTCTATGGCATATGAAGGACTGGCTTTGGATAGAAAGACTGGAGCTTTTCGTACTGAAAAATGGTGGTGGGCAGTGTGTTGAGGATGATGACTGATGGCATTGGTGAAAGGCAGCAGGAAATATGCTCTAGTGTGAGACCCAGTTGCTTTGTTTCCTTTTACAAGATCGGACAAAATAGTAGTGGAATTAAAGTAATGATTTCATGACTTCATTACTATAGAAGGTATGAAGAAAAGAGAAAGAAAGAATAAAACTATTTTCTGCAAATCTTGCAGGATCTCATGTTTTAACTCAGTATTTATTGACCCAATATGTGTCGAGGTAAACAGCAAATGCAGGGGTCTACAAACACTGGACAGTAATGGAGGTGTGAGTACTTTAATTAACTCGTTCAGATGTGTTGCCAAAGTTCTATACCCATCCTATGGCTTTATTTCCATAATCATGGATGCAGCTTTGTATGCTGGGAGGCCCTGTATCAAATCTGTGATGGAAGCAGTTGTACATCAAAAGGCAATCTTTACTGCTCTCCAAAAGCAAAACTGAAGTGCTCTGTGCTTCCCAGTCCAGAGCCCTTTCTTTACAACTTTTGTCAGAAACAAACCAGCCAGTGTTTCCGCTGTTGGCCCAAATCAGAACATTAACAAGTAAACTGCTGATTAATACTTCAGCTGTAACAGCATCAGAGGTTTTCAAAGCAACAGTAAAGTTATTTGAGAAGTAAAGTAGAAAACCAGCAACAAACCCCAAAAGGGGACGGGCGCTTGAAAGTTTGCATTCATCTCTACTCCTAGCTGCATTTATTTGGAGTTGCTTTCTCATCAGCCCTGCTTTGAATGGCTGGTTATGCGATTATTGCAGTCTGCCAACAGAGCACAGGATATAAACATATATATGAATTTGTGGCATTTAATTCTTAGTTCTTCCATGTTCTTGTTGCCTTCAGGTGCTGGTGCTCTTGATATGTAGTAGAAGAACTGGCATGTGCCCAGCAGCTGCTGCTGTCCCATACGCTAAACTAGTAACTGCTTAATGTTGGCAAGCTTGCAAGCAGCACTGTTTTGGGAAAAGCAATAAGAGAAATACTCTAACACGCACAGCCTGCCATTCTCTTGACTTCAAAGGCAGCTGGAAGCTGAGTTCAGCCATGCACAACCCTGCTATACTTCCACATCACTCCCGAAAAAGCAAGGCAAGCATCACGCCAACAGGACGGGATGTCTTTGGAGACAGCAAGGAGAAGGAATGAAAGCTAGGACCTGATTATGAGAAGGTTGTACAGGGCTGGCAAGGCTATAACACTGCATTCAATTGTGACTTTTCCAGGTTCAAGTATCTCTGAGGGTTGATCAGCCTGGGGTATGCAGAAAAAAGTCTGTGATTCATCCACTGTTAGCTAATTTATTTCTGGAAACTAATTACAGAACATTTTTAAAGTATTCTGTAATATTATGATGGGCTTCTATTTAAGTACAGGATGCTTAAGCAGTCTGGTGAATGATGGAGTATAATCCTACATTGCTTTTCTTTATCCTGAGCAAAGTATGGCTGGCAGTTGTCCACAAATCTATATAACTTTTAATGACATGGCACTTTTCAGACTGGGGAAAATTCAAGTATTTTCATACTAAGGACCATAGTTATAAAAGTGTCTTATTCTTCCCCCCCCCCCCCCCCCCCCCCCTTTCCATTTCTAAATGCAGTTCATTGGTTTTGCTTTTAGTGGCTGCATGGATTGGTGTTCCTACAACTCAAACTTGTTTTGGGACAGATAATTTTACTTAGCATCTGCTGTACTTTCTGATAGTCACCTGATTCAACCTCTTACCAAACATCTACTTCACACACTGTTGAGCTTAAATTCACTTTCCTTTCCTAAATTCTGTTTCAGTAAGCAGAGAAATTAACAATATTGTGTTGAATTTAGCTCAGCATTTTTTCTCAGGCTGGCTGTCTCCTAGACTTCTTCCAGAAAGAGTCTGTACTATGTATTGCCTTGCTGTGGACACCTATACTAGTCTGCCTTTAAATCTGTGACGGCTCAGTGAACTGGAAGAAAATACTTAATATTCCTTGATATCAGCACATGCCAAGAGGGTAATTTTTTTTCAGCCAAACCCTGTCTCTTACATTCTCTGATATAGCACAGAAATATGGCAGTTAATACACAGGTTTTTATCTCGGCTGAAGGCCTCTTAAAAATGACACTGTTATCTGTTATCCATCAAGGAATGTCAGAAGCCAGATCCAAAGTAAGCAGATTCCTAGAATTTGCCTTCTTTCTGTCCAGAAGTGATCCAGGGCTGGAGGACATTCCAGACAATACATTAGTACTTAGTTTTAAAGAATGTACAGTTTTTATATATGCATACGGATATATAAAATGCAAACATAATGTGTGTACATTATATACTTTATACATAAACAAATATGAAAAACCTAGACATGAAAATGTTTTCTTTTTTAGTGCCATAACGCCATGAAAAAATACAGTCCTACAATTATTTTGAATATATATTTGTTTTTGTCAGTGTACTGAAGAACTCTTTTTTCCCCCTATATATTTCTTTCTCCTAACGGAAGCAGATTTTTTTTTATTTGTTCATCCATTGTCTGGTACAGTAATATGACTCATCCCCAAAATCCTGGGACATAAAGAAAATCATCTGCAATCCACATTTACAGCCATTCATTCTCAGTAACACAGTCCCAAAGAGAGCTAGACCTGCCCTCCAGCCCCCCTTTTTTTTTTTAATTCTCAGGAGAAAGTGAGTGTTTTCCTTTGGAAATGTCTTCACTGGTCATTTAATGCATTTCCTGTTCACTTTTGAAAGAACACAATTAAGTATCTGATTAGATCTGTCAGTGCAGTCAGGAGGAGAAGGAGGAGAATGGCAGGTCAGAAATACCTTTCTACAGCAGCAAATGGCACATTTACTCCAGGGATCCATCAGCCACATGATGCTGTTATAACAATCAACCCAAAAAACCACTGAATGATATTTTAAATATTCTTTAATTAATGGTATTTTACTTTTTTTTTCCTCAAAAGGAATAAAAAGTGCTTGCCAGCTGGGATAGTTGAGATGATACTTTCCTCTGCGTGTGGAGTTGGCTTTGGTCAGAACAGTTCAGAGTGTGCTGGTCTGGACAAATGCTCACTCTTGGCTTTCCCTGCCTCCAGCTCAGGTGTGAGCCCTCAGTACACTCAAGTGGTGGTGATGGATGTCCAAGGACGTGGCATGAAATTCCATGTACAGCTGTGGTACTGGTCTCTGTAGCTCAGTGCCATCTTTTAGGACTGAGCTGAAAGGAGTGGGTTGATTTTGCCTGACCTTCCTTGGCTTATATGCCAATGATTTGGCCCATCTCTTCCTCCGCAGGCTGAGAACAACTGTAAGTCAATCATATTGGAATTGATATGATCAGCAGCTATCTCCAGGTAGCTCTGGAAGGAACGAAGGCCACCAGTATCAGTGAGATAGTAACCAGCATTGCTCCCAGTGTCCAACTGGGATTGATGGCTGCAGCTTCCAAGCCAGCTGGTGAGGATGTGAGGCTTGGTAAGGAAAGAGGCCTAAAGCAGCCTTTAATTATGCTAGGATACTTTGCTGAATAACAAAATTAATAAGCTGCTTTTCAGCATTGAGATCCTACATGAATCCATTAGAAAAAACCCAACTCATTTTCTTTAGGGTCAGGATGGAAACATGACTCCACAGCAAATCATGTACTGAAATCTTGTTTATTTAATTACTGCAACTCAGCCTTAAGGCTGAGATTATGTGTCCAACGACCTGCTAATGTCCACTGTTATTTTCAGGTTCTTCCTTTCTCTTCATAGTGCAATGACATTCATATCCATCACAACTCAAAACAAAGGCAAAACTTTGTATGAGGTTACTTTCTGCCATTTGCTGCAGAAGACAACAGAACAGCCTTGTCATCCAGATTTTGGAGTTTGCTAGGGTTTGTGGGGTTTTTGGTTTGTTTGCTTGCTTTTGGAGGCAGTGATCTGTAACAAGTTGAAAACTACTGAAATATATAGTCACACTACAGCGATCTTGTCAATACAAATTCATTGTACAAGGCCTGTGGATAAAACTGCCTTTGCCAAATAAGGAACTGAAGAAATAATACCCTGTCCATTCTGCTAGATGCAGTAATATATAGACTTTCTTCCCAAGAAAAGTTGTATGATTGTATCAGGCAAGTATCTATTGATTTTCTGGTGATGCTGAAGGAAGGAGGGTGACAATAAATCTGTATAACAGAGCTGCAGAGTGGCTTTCTAAGTGGTTTGGAACCTGTAGCAAACCATTACTAATATTTAAGGTTTATAAATAACCTTATTTCTTGGTTTGTTTAGTATGCTGTTGTGTCTACGTTTAATAGCTTCATTAATTGCTTTAGCATTAGCTGTTCTAGGGTGGTTTACATATGTACATGGAAAATTATTTCATCAGCTTCAACATATGCTGGATTTATGCATTACCGTAAAAATGTAAAATTTGTTAAAGTTATAAAATATAGATGACATTTACATAACCCAAAGGCTAAAATACACTAATTTGTTTGAAGTCTTCATTTAAATATTTAATTCACTCACATTTAAATGTATTTAACCTTTAAAAGGATGTTTTACTTTGCTGATTTTTTTTCTTCTTCTTACCCTTACAGTTAATTACCACAATCTGTAGTTCATCCATTACAGTCACCTTTTATTGAATATTTTCACAGGCTGCTGCTTTTAGTAGTATCTGTCTTGGGCATTCAAGAAAAAACACAACAAATTCCAGGAATCTAAGAAACTGTGTTTATCATAACTATTTCAGCATTGTGTATCCTCCTGATCCCCAAGTATTTTGCAGATGCCACAGGTGTCACTCAAACTGAAGCACTGAACTGCCCTGTGTTGTAACTGGGAGGACCACCCGTGCTGTCACTTGGCTTTCCCTCTGTGTTTGTACAAGGGGTCTGTGTCTGACTTTGTGTGACAGGATCTCTGGTCCCAGCACTGAACACATCCCGGACCCTGCAAACGAGCTTATGGAGGTACTGAAATGGGTGCCATGCCTTGACCCACCAAGGAATAGGTTGCAAGAGACAAGCTGAGGCTTATTTCAGAGTCCATCAGCCTGGCAGAGGACAGATGGAGATAGGTGGGTACAAGGTCCTGCAGGGAAAACTTGGTGAAAAAAACTCTGAGCCAAACGAGACACTGACTTAAGGTGTCCGAGGTTAACCTGATGCTGAGAAATCTCACTGAAGGGTGGAAATGGATCTGAGTGACCAGGCTGCCTTCCTCACTGCTGGGACACTTGGACACTGACCCAGTGGGAAAGGGTAATGGGGTGCCTGCTCGGCAACCTTGACACCAGGAGCAGTGAATCATCTTTCAGTGTTGGCAGAGAGCTGCCAGTGATAAACTTCACTGTAGCTACAAAGACCAGCTGATCTCTGTTCAGAGAGACTCAGCTCTGAGACAGCAGGCAGCCATGAATTTTGTACCTGAAATTCTCCATGTGAATACAAATAAGGCTGTTACACATCGCCGTAAGCTACTGAAGAACAGTTGGATGGTAATTGCAGGTATTTATAGACTTTGGAGAAGGAAATTTTCAAAAGTGCTTACTTGTGACCTCTGTGCATTGAAACCCATGGAAGCTTTATTGCTTTACCACCTTTTACCAGAGTGGTGAATGCATTTCTGGGTATTGATGAATGTGTGTATGTGTTATTCTCACTGCATGTTTAGGTTTAAATTACATTAGATGTGTGTTTGAGGTTCTCGAGTGTGAGACACGGAGGAGGAATTGTCCCACAGCAAGGTACTTTTTTAAAGTGCTGATCATCACAACGGTTTTTTAAGCACTCTTCAGACAAATATGCAGACACTAAACAGATTGCTGCATCTTCCTGAGACAAATGTTGCAGCTGGTTGGAAACACAGAGCAGCTGTTTGTGATCCTTGAGAAAAGGAAGTGCAGAATGCCTTCTCTTTTGACTTTCCAGGGCATTTAAGGCAGGCTGCATTAAATTACCCATGTTGTGCTGTCATCATTGCACAGACATTAATAAACTTCCTTGTCCACAAATGCTTGGAGACTTTGTTGGCAATGAAGTCAATAGCCTTCATTCATTTCAGGCACTGCAACATTAGCAACCTCATAACTTTTCTTGCTGTATTGACAATAAAGAGTTGATAATCTCCTTAGTCATTAGGTGATTCATCCACATCAGATATTAACTGCGCAAGTATGAAACTCACATTCTTATCAAAGATATCTGGGCATCTCAATTTCTTCTGTAGACCGGGCATATGATTACTCAAGTCCAGAGAGTATCCTGCTGATCAGGTAGTTTTTCCCATCTCTCACTTTGCAGAGGGCCTAACAGGTCATTTATCAGTTGTATTTTTCTCCACAGCTCCAATTTAATACTGGGAAAAGTGGAACAGCTTCAAGAGAAGAGTGTCTCCTTACAAGTAATCTTGTGGTACCCATTCTTCTGCTGAAGCTGCTCCCTTTTTCCCAGTATAGTCAGATTAGTTCTGCACAAACCATAGTAAGCAGCTTCATCACCCAAGGTCTCTGACAAATGCAAAAGCTGAAGTAATTCCCCTGGAAAATAGCAAATATGAGTCCAAATGCCTATGCTAAATTCTATATCAGAAGGGATTCTCCATATATTAGTTAAGGGGTCTGATCAGTGGGCTGAGAAGTAGAAAGAACAGAAGTTTTACCAGCTCTTTCTATGAGACAGTCAGTCTGACTCATGCTCCCATATTTAGGAGTGGTTTGGTAGCTGTGGATCCTGTGCGGAAGGTCACATTTCCCTCTGGCCTGGATGTAGGTGCCAGCCAGATGCTTCCTTTGGTATTCCAAACAGAAGCTGACATAGGGTAGTCCTTTTTTCATAGACCATTTTGTTTGGCATATTACTGTTCCCATGTCTGGAAACTCCCTCAGGGCCATAGTAGCAAGATACCAAGATATGGGTATTGCAAGGCTGAGATTAAATTTCACTTATGGATCTAGGGCCTCCTTCTTTCACATTATTTTCATGTTTCTGGTATCAAAGACAAACTGTGTGTTGTGAGCAACAGCTTGTTATGGTTGAATAAATGAAGCATAGAGGCTTTTGATAAGATTAAATTATGTTGGAGAGACAAATACGCAACATCACCAGCTTTAGGTAGTTCAAGGGACAAGGGAATTAACAGGACACCTTATGATGTGGATTAAATGTATCCATCAGAAATTATTTTTTGCCTTTTTTGTAGTGTGTGTGCAGATTCTCAGGTCTTTGATAATATCTAGATCTATTAATCAATTTAATGTTCACTCAAGGTGAAAAGAAGGAGGAAAGTAAGAGTCATTTCTGTTTGATATTAGTCACAAGTTGAATGCTAAGGTCTGATAATTGTTTGAATGGGACCTCCCTTTGCTAGTCAGGAGACATTTAATTTTATTAAATGGGATTACTGGGTCATGACATCCACTGTATTGTGAATAGAATTTGATCAAGGAGAATACAATGAAACAACCTTCAGACAAGGTTGTCAACACACAAAGACATATTAAACAAAACCCACTTTACTATGAAGCAAATCCAATAACTTTCAGGCAAAATTTCCTTTGTCTGTAAAAGAACAGACTTACAGATCAGGTTCAGAACTCAGAAAAAGGCTTCAAATTTTTTTTTTTTGTACATCAAATAGACTACTCCACATGGGCTCAATAAAGTGAACAATGTGGAGGTGGGCTCTGCCTGCTAGGCTGAATAGACAGTCAGCTTTGATTCCTAACTCCCAATGTGGTTTTTCTAAGGAAGCCATGGATTATATTTGCTACTTTCTCTGCCAAATCTGTCGTTGGCTCTCCTCACTCTGCAGATCACCGTTGTACCTAAAGAAAGCAGGTAAAGGGATGAATAACCCATTGAAAAAAGAGTAATATATTTTTTCCTGTCAAAAATGCCTGCTCAATTAGACTGAACTACTTCATCTTCTTCAAAGATGGCAAGGAGCCAGGAAACACTGGTAATCATCAATCAATGAGTTCACAGGTGCTAAGGAGGAGATTAAGTTGAAAGCCATTTGCTGTGAAATCCTGAATTCAGTTACGGATGATACTGCAGCGAGTGCCCACATGACTGTCACACAACCCAAGCCACCATTTAATCCAAGTGGATTAGGGTTCCTGACAGTTCCTCAGGAAACAGTGTCCAATGCTGGTTTACAACTCCCATCTTGCAAACAGCTTGAATACAGCTCATGAAACATTCATCTTGCCTCCTCTGATCCTGTATAACAGCTGCTTGTGACACAGGTAGATACACTGGCTACACCTTTCTCCTGCCTTACTTCTACAAATGCAGAGGTCAAGAACAGGGAATGGCTAGCATCATGTCAACTGATGTCCTGGTAGACCATGTCCAAACACTCTGACCATGTCTCAATACAAGCAATATGGTGTTAGATGAATCCATAAAAGCAGAGACATATTGCTAACACTGAGACAGAAGTGATCAAGACAGGCACAATTTTCACTGCCTGATGTATTACCTAATGAAACACTCAAACTTGGCTATCACTGCAGTTTTGGAGTAATAGCATAGTGGTGCTGGAGGGAAGGCTGTGCCTCAAAGAATATTGCAATATGGATTGTGAGAAAAGATTAGGCAATGCAATTTAATCATCTTCCAGCAATTGCGTGCAGCAGGGTATGGCTGATTTTATTGGATGGAAGTATTCAGGGTAGTGTGTCAAATGGGTCTTTCAGCTGCATGTGTCACTGATGGACTCAGAAACCAAAAGTTCACAGGATGTTCTGAGCATGTGTGGGGGGAAATAATTTGAAACAGCATAAAATGGACAGTATTAAGATGAGGGATCTGGAAAATACATAATGAAATGTTAGAACTCTTTTGCAAAAGATGAAGTGTCCCATTTGACAGTTCTTCTGAGGTACAAATGAGAAGGGAGTGAAGTGTATCTAAGGAGGACTGAAGAGAGTCACCTGGATAAAATGTGACCCAAAGCCCTATTTGGTTATTCAAAGAGGTCCTTATGCAACACTTTTAATGGCAAAATAGTCAGGGACAAGGTAATTTTCCCTCTCTGTGGTAGTTCTTTACAACCTGGAAAATGATGAGCATGATGCTGAATGGCCTTTTATCACAGTAGAAAAAGGAACCATGTCACTAATAGTGTTATCATTGTGTATATGTAAGCTGCATGTGTAAGTTTATTACTTCTGATTTTTACTTTAAAAAAAGATCCTATGAAGTCAAGCAACAGTTCTTGAAAATTAATGAACACAAAGCAAAACCCTAACCAGACAAGCAGTCATGTGGAGTCAATGTTCAGTGTGCCTGGACTTGTCTCATTTAAGTTCAAATGTCTGGTCATCACCTTAGAAAAGAATACTGAGAGAGCAGTATTAATTAGGAGAACTGTTTCTATCTAGCACTTCTCTATTTTCATCCATGCAGCCTCAGAGCAAACTGTGAGAAAAATGTGTACCAGACAAGGACACTGGGACTCTCAAAGATGTGCAACTGTGATTTTGCTTATTCCATACAAATTTTTAGGAACTGAGAAGGAAACCCTTTTGTAAGTGGAAGCCGTAATGTCAAACACAGCTGTTTCATGTCACTTTTTAGTGTGCAGTACCAGTCTCAATTTGGCATGAATGTAGTTATTTCATTAGCAACTCAGAAGGTGAAATTGCTCTTTCAAAGCCAAGCCTATATAATGAAAACCTCTTCAGTTCACTGAAACCCAGAAGGCATCACAGCAATAGTGAAGCCCTCTGTATGACACCCTTCCCCCTCCACTGTGCCTTGGAAAATCTGAAACCATTTATGTAAAGAATCTGTCGCTGAACTGGGTCATAAAATTCATTGGAGGGAAATGCAAATGGCTGCTAATATGCAGGAACAAAAAGAGAAAAGACCAATTAATTTCTATGAGACACGGCGATGGATCATGGTGTGACACAGTATTGGGACTGCAAAGGAATAAGCTCCTCTTAGTTAGCAGGGATTCAGTGATTATTTATGACCGTTTAACATCCATCACTAAAAGGGCAGGGGAGTGTTTTTGGTACTGCATCATTACTGTGCCGATTAGAAATGCACAGGAGTGGAGTGTAGAGCTGTCTGAGAGCAGATTAACATGCTGGGCTTTCCTGACTGAATCTTCTTTCATAGCCTGGAAAAGCATTGCACAAGGAAATTACTGTTCATTACTTTAAACTTTTAGAGGGAGAGCTGTGATATTTGAGAAACAGATCCACTTGCCTTTAGAGCATATGCTAGGAAATACTGACACAAAGAGAATAAACACTCTGCATAGTCCACATTTCTTCCCCTGTATGTCACCTGGCTCCTTTTCCAAAGCACGTGTATATATAAGGGCTAAGCCAGGGCTGGCAAGGGACACACTGAGAGGTGAATCTTGAGTAAAAAGATTAGGGATTTGGTACAAAAGCTAGCTACGGCTCACTCAGGATCACTACTATGCATCCCAAACCAGCTCAGGGTCAGGGGAGCAGAACAGTGCAGCTGACTAACATGTGACTGGGCTGCACATGCTCTGTCACAGCTGGAGGTTAGGACACACAAGGCAAAACCAAAACAACTTTTTTTTTTTGTTTGTTTTAAAATCTACTAAGTGCTAGCACCACTTCAAAATACATGCAGATATGGGGTGGGGGCCTCAGCATGTGCAATTCATGTAACTTTAGGGTAGTCAGTGTTAGTTTACTGTGGCCAAAGATTTAGCTCCTAGTAATGAATGTTGGAAATTGAAAGGAAAACAACCAGTTTAAAAAAAAATAAAAATTCCCGCATCAACACTGCCAAATGAAAAGACTTATTAGCACTGCACTAACTTCCTAACCTTTTACATCAAGTCAAAATAACTGCCCTCTTCCACAGCAGTGGATTATCTGCCTTTTCTGGTATCACTGTTCTCGCTGTGTGCTCCCTGTCACTTGGGATCAGGATACAGCGAGTTGAAAGACGATGGCTCGGCAAAAATGACTCACATTTGTAAACTGATAATTGTATACTGGAAAACATGGAGAGGAAACCAAGACTGCTTTGTAAACAGTGGGAAATATCAGCAGTATCTGGTGCAACTGTTATGTAATGCCCGAGTGAGACACTGATTTCTGGGCGATGCCTGCAACGCTGTAACAGAAACACTGAAAAACAGAACGTCAAAGAGCAAACACAACATGAGTAAGAGGGAAAACAAGTAAACCTTAATAAACTCAGAGGCTACTATAACAAATCACTGAAGAGATTATGCAGCCGTATTGAACCTAAGAAACCAAGAAGCAAGCACCACACATCAAGGAAAACAATTCTCCATGCTGTCAGTTCCTTTGCATGAGAGCTTTGGTTGATTCTTAAACAAAGGCTAGCTATTAAACTGGGCCAAAGCCTGGCTCGCTGCCCCTGCTTCCTGACTGCCTCCCACAGCCCACGGCAGAAACACAGAGCAACCATGCATATCTGCTCGGGCTGGTCTCTCCCTGGTCCTGCCACCAACAGTTCTGTGCCCCTCTTGGAGGTGTGAAATGCAGCCGTCCCTGAGTGCGGTCCCCACCGGGACTGCACAGGGTGGTTGGCTATTAAACAAAAGAAAACAAGTTTAAAAAGAAAGGGAATCACAGAAGGAAGGAATTGAACAACTCGATATGTAACAGGATTGGGTAAATTTGTTGCTGAGGTTACATTGGAAGGCTCAGGCTTGGGTGAGTGTGAGCACGCAGCATCCCAGCTGGGATATTGCAAGTGCTCCCTGTTCAATGCTTTCTTTTGCATATGATAAGGAAAATAAAAAAGTGTTAAAATTGAGGCATGAGCAGAGATTTTTGTGGGGTGACCATGAGCAATCAGAAGTGATATGGTCACTCTTTCCTTTCAGTACCTACTAGGTGACCCGTCATTGGCTTTGACATGCAAAATATGTGTCGGACACCCTTCAGCATTTATTCCTATGTGCCACAGTGAAGGTAAGACAAGTCAAAGGTTTGTTTTATACTGTGATTTGCTTTCAATATAGTTTTACTTTTTTTTTAATCTTTTTGCTCATGTGCTACAATTATCTGCAGAGATAAGCTACAATAGTGGTAGAAATCAGCCAAAGCTACATCTGAAATGGTCCCAATAGGGGAGAGAAAATGCCTAGAGCTGCATAATATTAGTGGTATCAGTCAAATCCACCCAGTGTCTGAAGCATGTGCAATGAGTAGCCTTTTCTGTTAGGCTTCTAAAGTAGAATGAGACTCTATTTCTGTCCTGCTAGGCTCAAAAAAAAAAAAAAAGTTAGTTAAACTTTAAGCAAAGCAGAAATGAATCCTCGCTGAGCTGCTGCATTGCTGCTGAGTCCATGGCTCAGCAAAGCAGATATACACTGCTAACACAGGGGTATTGTCTGAAAGGTAAAGCAAGAGAGGTTTTAAAAAACCTCTGAGCTTTTATTTCCTTTGAAAATCTTTTCAAATTTAGGGCCTAAAGATTATCTGTGACAGGCCACCTCAACCAGTTGAAATTTTGGGGATGTTTAACATAGGTGCAGGAAAATAATTATTTGAAAGTATGTAGACAACAGCTCCATCAGGCCACAGGTGGTTCTCTGTGGAGCAGCTGTCCCTCTGGCCACATGGCTTCATGGCTATGAGAAGAAGTAAATTGCAGCCATTGTCTTGAAACTCGATTTTTATTAGTAATGGGACCAGTTTCATGAATCTAATCTGCCAGGGAATGAGTACATGGTCATACTATTTTCTCCGAGTGCAGTCCTTGTATTGAGAATCTTTCTATGACAAAAACCTTCTTTGATTTGACCTTTCTACCTCTTGCCAATAAGAAATCCCTTATAATTCTCTCAGACTGTGTTTAACCCCAGTACTCCCTTAAGGACTTTCTGGAATGACCTCTTCTAGAAAGCACCTCCCAAGGTGATTGTCAGCTGTAAATCAAATTACATTTGAGCTCCATTCGGTCTGAATTAGAACTAAGTGACATTTGCAGCACTGATTTACTCTAATTAAGTACAGCTTGAACCAACTACTGAGTCACAACACAGGCTCCATTCCTGAAGAAATTTATGACGCTGATTTCTCAAGATGGAAATTGTAGCAGACAGTAACAGATGTTTAAATTGCTCCTCTTCTGTGAGGACCTGCACATCCAGATTAAGTGCTGAAGATTTCTATCTACTTCTGTTTCATTTGCTTGGCTCCCACTTGCCTTTAATGATCAGAAGAATTTTCAGTGACTATGCATACACCATAACTGAGCAGCACTATGCTATTGCTTTCATCAACATTTCTGTGGTTCCTGATTGCTCATAGAATAAAAAGTTCCGATCTCACAATCATTCTGAGTGGATAGAGAGGTCTAGTCATGGCTAAAATCTCCTTTTTTTGTGGCTTTTCAGGTCATTCTTAATGGGATGACAGCCTTCCCAAGCTGATGACTTTAAAACAATAGTACTCTACTGCATACTATGAATCCTGTGTAAGCTTCCTCTGACTCGTGCAGTTCCATAAATACTTAATGGACATTTTATTCAGAAAAAGGAAGCACACAAGTATAATTTAAGTAGAAACAGATAATGTTTGGTGCCTATTTTATAAGATGTATTCTCTTGGTAAAGGCAAATCATAAAATGATTCATTTTTCCACATTGCCAGTATTCTACTATTAGATTTTTTTGATGATTGCTGATTTTGATGGCTGGCATAGCCATTGAGCTAGACTGGGTTAGATTTTCTCCTGTAGCATGCACGTACTTAAGGGACCATTGATGCTCAATAGATCAATTTAATACTGCTATGTCACGAAGACATTCTGTGAGTCAAGTAATTCATTAACAGATCTCTTTAAGATCGTCAGTGAAACTCATTACAGAAATTACAAAGCATTACTTCTGAAGATGAAAAATGTTGTGCCTGGCTGTATCTCCTGCTATTTGTTGTCCTTTCTTACTTCCTTTCCAGTTTTACTCTTTGTGCTGTAGTAGATTTTGAAGGGTGCATGAGAGTTGGCCCCTGACCAGGTCTTGTGTTGTGGCCAGTTCACTTGCTGCATTTATCAGTGTTTGTGGGTTATCGCACAGGCTCTCACCAAAGCAGTTTATTGAGAAGAGGTAACATTAAAGCTTGTGAGAGCTGCTTGAACTGACGTTGAGACAGTTTAGAATTTACTTCATGTGAAAGGAGATGGTTTTCCATCAACTAGATCTCTTTGATCAGAGCAGGCAGTTCTCTGCTGTTTTGTGGCAGTGAAGGTGTACTGCAGCTGCAGCAGCTCAGGCTGGGGCCTCTTGTCCCACCGCTGCCAATCATGTTAGATGCTGTGGGGTGGTTTGATGCTGTGGATTCCCCTAACCTCCACCTGCTGTGGATTCCCTCCATGAAGGAGACCATGGAGAGATCACCAAGCTTGTTACACTTACAGCTATTTCAAAATTAAATTCTGGTTTTAAGTAAAAGCTTAATACCTAATTTACTCAGCTCTGATATGGTTTTTTGTTTGTTTGGTTGGTTTCTTTCCCCTTTGGGTATGCCTTATCACCTGGACTGCTCTGCAGCATCTGTCCCTGGAAAACTTTGAGACTTGCTGCCTGATGTACATGGATTTTTCTCCAAGCCAGCTTGTCAGAGAAACTTGGTTTGCTGTTGCTTTGATGGGTTTAGAATCTGTACCAGTTTTGTCTTTTGGACTTGATTCTGTGAAATCTTGAGCAACCTCAACACCTACTCCCATAAGTGGCCAGAATTAGAATTACTCAGCATGTCAGGCATTAGTACTGTAGGTGCTTTATCTAAGAAAATATTTGGAGAAGAAAATACAGAATGAATCAAAAGAAAGAGCAAGGAAAGCTGGTGCCAGATAAATGCAGACAGAATTATGACTGCTAGACAGCCGTGTTTCCAGCTTCTAAATTTTATCTAGACTGTGGTGATAAAGAGACTATCATTATGCATGCCAGACTTTACACATGTCTTCCTTTAAAGCTTTAAAGTTTATACTGGATGGATCCTGAAGGTGCCTGATGCTTAATCTTAGAAAGAGTGATTCAACGGAAATAAAGTGCTTAGGAAACAAAAGACAAATGATCTTTCCAAAACATTTTTTGTAATTTGATCCTCCCATGTAAACAAGAGACAATACAACCTTCTGGGACTCTCGTTAGCCAATAGTCTCCAAACTGCAATGAAAGGAGGATTTCAAAACTATTTCACAACTGTGTTTGGATGAAACGTGTGTTTACTGTATGTAAATGAACAAGACATTCTGTTCTTTTAGGGTTCATCAGATCCTCACTGTGTTAGCTGGTTTGGCATATGCAGGGAAGTGATCTGCTTCAGAAGATGCTGGACAGACAAATAGTTGTTTTTCACGGGAGGTTTCCAGACTTTACAAAAATATATACTTAAGTGCGTATTTTTGGCACAGAAGCCATTTAACTTGATGCTTACTTATTTTGCTAGCTAGAAATAATGACAAAATAAGTTATTTAATGAAAGAGATGTGGAGTCAGAATTTCCTGTGACAATAAATCGCTGTTGTATTGTTCACAGTGTCAAGCAATATGTACTCAAAATGTGACTAGTCCCAACAGCTCAAAGCTGTTGATTTCTCTGTATGAGAACCTTCCTTCAATAGCTTGGGTGCCTGCATATTGCCAGTCCACGGCATGACGTGTACCAGCAAGCCTCTTGCCAGTTAGTTAAGGGAAAACAGATTGCAGATTGGCAAGTTACTCCTTTACCCAGCTGTTTGTGTAAGGACGCTGTGTAGTTATACCCTTTATTTCTTTGTTTTTCTGTTCACTGTTAGGATATTGCTTGCTGAGTAATGGAGGTTTCACCATTGTTGTGGTAGGTTGCATCTTGAACATTTTATCTAGGTGCAATCTAAGAAAAAAAACAATCTCTAAACGGGACTGCAAGTCTACATGGGCAAAAAATGCTCTTTTGTGAGTTTTGCTGGAAAGAAAGACTACTATGGATCAGAGACTGTGGCAATGGCACAGCACTGAAACAAAGAGCATTTTATTGTTCTTCAGCCTCCTCTGCATTGATGTGCAACCACCTCTGCTGTTGATAGAACTCCTGCTCAGGCATGTGTTCACCTCAGCTGGAGAAAAGGATGTGCCTCATGGAAACTGCTGATGGATCTGTTTATCCAGGCTAGCAATGGCCTTAGATAGTGTTGAGAAACAAATGTGGAGCTGGATTGTGATTTATTATTCTCAGGCCAGCAAGCAACAACAGTTGTAATGTGCTTAAACTGCTGACACTACTCTATAACCTGCAAAATTCCTCAGTCTGAATTGGCTTTTGTTCTCACCACCATTTCTTGAAGGTACTCCAGCCAGGCTGGCAGTGCTTGACTGAAGGCCACAAGGAGCAGGGAGGGACAATGGCACAAGTCATCCCCTGCCTCTGGGCAGAGTGTCTTGTTCATAATCCTGCTACTGGCAGTCTTAGTGATAACTACTTTTATTGCTCTCATTCATCTTCATAACATGAATTTTGTGACCTCAAACCAGTTCAAGATGATACAAGCATGTTTATCATGAAATTTTGCTCATTGTCATGAAAAAAGTATTATTATTTTTTTTGTTCTGTGTGTGAATACTGAACTGATTGCTTAGATTCTTGCCCTGCTTCAGTTCCATGCTACTGGTGTTCCTAGTGAGGGAAAAAAATGCAACCTTTGTTTTTCCTCTTACAGCTTTATTGCAGTCACAGTTTAAACTACACGGGCATCTTTTCCCTGTTTGATCTCTTCAAATCTAAATCTCATCTAAATCCATCAAAATACTGCACAATCACCAGTCCAGCAGTGGTTTTTGTAGTAACTCTGAATTTAAATATTGCATTAAGTGTTACAAATGCCATGTGTAAATGCAAACCAGAAGGGCCAAAGCTACGCCATCCCAAGTTCTGAAATGCCTGAAAAAAATCTCAAATTTGCAGTTAGGCCAGCTTCTCAGAGAGATTAGATGCATCTATGAGAATATTTCAATTTCAATCAAGAATGTGCTCTTGAAGGAGGTCTTCTGATCACCTTGACCTGCTGTGCTCTGGTTCTCTCTACACAGTGGTCTTGCAGTGCATGGCCTGGGTTCTATCTCAATACAGACAGAGCAGAAAGCGGCTCCAGGACAGCACCTGATGTATTCCAACAGCTAATTGGCATTCCGTTCACAGGACCAGGCTGCAGCTAACTTTAAGTAAAACCCCTGAGACATGTAGAACATGGTGTTAGGTCCTCAGCACTAATTGCTTTGGTCTGTGTATCCACAGCTATTACGCCCCACTGGTAATACGCCCCACAGTTATCGCTAGCTTTAGCTTGAGTTTCAGAGATGCAGAGTATTCCTATTTGCCACTGAAATCAACTGCAGATGCTCATCATTTTTGGGAAAATGAAAAGGATGCCCACATTCCTGGAATCCTATGTCCTACGAAAGATGTCTAGCATAGAAATTTTGTTCATTTTCAGTTAATAGAGGAACAAAATCTGGAAAAAAGAAGATTCTCAGCACCTCTCTTTTGTGATGCATCTGAAATCTGTATTTTTGTTTGATAGGTTGCAGTACTTTAACATCTGCAGGTTATTCTGGACTATTTTTCTCAAACTTATTTTGCTACATATTTGTTTGGCTATCTAGAAATCCAGCACAACAGTGAAAATCTTTTCAAATAGTAAACATAACTAAAAGCATAACAAATGCATCATTTGGAATGTCTAATAAATCCTCCTCCAATAGATCACAATGTCAGTTGTCTGCCTGTATTAACAGGGCAGAAAGTACCCAAGAAAGTACAATTATTTTTAAATAACGTGAATACTTATGTAGCCGTGCCCTGGGCAGATGCTGTGAGCCTCAGTATAAAACTGATGCAGACTTGAAAAATCTGGTTTGACACTACAAATGCAGGGATTAATACCAACAGCAACACATAGATACTTTCTGTATCTTACAGCATTTGAGTAGCTCTGCTGTCAAACCAACACAGTACATCTTTTAGAACAACTTAGTCTTGGTTTTTCATTGCTTTGTACTTTGTACTGGCTCCCTTTCATCTCTCTATTTCTGTCAGTCTTCCCCTTTTTCTACATATTATTCACATTAAAATATGTAATTTGCAGCACCTGGCTGTTCCTGGATGTTTCCTGTGATCTGTTCTCTTCCTTTACCTATTCTAGAAGTTTTGCAATCTCTTACCCATGAACTATGTAAGCCAGACCTGGGGGTTTTCCTCTCCCACCTTGCTGCTCAGCCTGCTTTATGGAATTGGTGGACAGGGCCCACAGTTTCCAAGCAGCTTGAAGTATTGTTGCCGGAATGCTGGCACATCACCTCCTTCATGCTCTGAACTACTGGAGTAAATAATCTGAAATTGCTTTTAATTAACTGTTCAGCCTAAATGATAGCACACTTAGTTATTAGACTGCCTAACAGAGGTTAAACCACAGAAGTTCTAAAATTAGTTTTACACTGGATCTGCTTTTCAAATGTCCTAGCTGGGCTGAATTTCTTAGGATAAGGCAGGACTGGTGCAAGGTTGTTATTCAAGAGGCTAATGGCTTCTCATTTCATCCAGCTCATTTGTCCTTGCTGGCCCCCCACTACAGTGACAGAAAAGGAGTTTCCAGATGTTGGATAGAGTCTGTTGTAGCTAATAACATAAACTCATTTTATGATAAAAGTTTTATTTCAAATGTACTCTGTTTCATCTTTTCGCAATGTATAAGCCTCAAAATACAGTGTCTGTATGGATGTAAAGGAGACTAACTGCAGAACAGGCCTGTTGCATCTGTTGTTTAGGGCAATGCTGACCCAAGCAGCCAGTTTGGGTGTCATATATAATCCAGTTATATAGGCATGAATTGGACATACAGCCCCTAAGGCAGCAATCTGCACCAATGCAGTAGTTCACGGTTGTAATACAGGCTGTGTATCTTAGAGGAGTCCAGAGCCAATGTAATCTACCTGTTGGCTCCAGGGCAGAGGTGGGCTGCTGTTATCCCAGTCAGAACATGGCTTTGTTGACACGTGACCATGATGCATCCCTGTACACCTATATGCATATACATACTCCATGTAATTTTATGAATTTGTCAGACACTATGAAGAGTGGGGAGGCTGTTGGCAGGGGGGGTGGGGAAGCAGCATGAAAATAGGTCTTAGAAGAATGATTCAAACTATCCACATCAGAGTATGTGAAAGGGAAACTTGCGGCAGGGTAGGCAGTGACCACATCTGCCAAATGGGCACTATAAAATTATGTGGAGACTGCTTTCCCAGAAATGCTCGAGTAAGTTACTGTCTCTGACTGACTCCTTCCACTTGCTCTGTCACCCAGTAACTCCTCCTCGGCTGAGAAGGAGAATCAGGAAAAAAGGGAGAAGCCCCGTGGGTTGAAATAGAAATGGATTTAATGAAATAACAAAACTAACACAAATACCAACATAAAATGTACAAGCTTATACTCAGCCTTGTCCTTGGGAGCCATAAAAGGAGCAGGAGACCAATAGGTAGAAGCCCCAGAAAGAGGAACTCCCCACTCTCACTAAACTCCTTCCTTTTATAATGATCTTGTCAGTGGTGTGGGATACACCTGTGAGTCACCTTGACTGAACTGAAAACTCTGAAACTCCCAGCTGACTCGGGGCTACTCATGGCCTGCCTGCAATGGCTGGGCTGTAGTTTGGTTCCTGTGCAGCCAGGACCCCTTCTCCGACTTTTTCCATTAAAAACTGGTGCAGTAGTTCTCCAGTATACATACAACCCGGCCAAAAAACTAAATCCATTTTTCAATGTGCAGCCATTAAGACTATGGTCAGGTATCAAAAGCCTGGAGATGTTTTAACTGAGCCAGTGCTAACTAACTTCATTAGTGGTATTTGACAATTAGAGAAAACCACAATGTGACATTCTAGCTTTTAGTTGTTTTCATTATTATTTTAATAATCATTCTTACTCAGCTGTTGCTTTTTAATCTGGACTCTTTTTTTTTTTTTTTGTATTTTATAATTTGTTCAAAGTCTACTGCCTGTAAAGCTATAATTAAGCAAAATAGCCAAATAGAGAACTGATGTAAAAACAAATAGTTCTGAAATATCAGTGACTGTAGCCTACAATAGAAAAAAGTACTTGCACTTTAGTCAGGCACTTTAATTGTTAGTTACTCAGCTGTATTTCAAAAATTCAGCAAAATGAATAACATACAGTTACTCTGACCTTGCAAAATAAATAGCAATACCCTGAAGACACACTCAAAACATATAAGGAAGTAAAACTGTTTTCTCTGTTTTAAACAACATTTCATTCAATGGAAAAAAAGCCAAGGAATACATTTTTCCAGATGATTTAAGATGTAGTATGCTGATATTCGTCTTCCAATAGCAACAATTAAAATAGCTTGCTTGTGTAACCAGACTGTAGACATTATTTTCACTATTAGCCCATGCTTCTTTAAACAGCATTAGTTGCTAAAAAACTGCAGTTCCTTTTGAGCACAAACTTATTTGATTTTTTAGGATTTGTGCTTTAATACTTTTTTTCCCCTGCCACCAGGATGGCAATTAGTGATATGTCCACACAAGAAAGTTCAGCTCAGAACTCAATACATGAATCTCCAAACTTGAAAGTGCTTTTATATTGAAGTCTTTTCAGAGTGTTTTAAAGAAAGAATCTGATGGGCTACAATATCTCGAGTCTTCAGGTAAGACTTCCCTAAAAGTCAGAAATGCGCTCAGGTCTAATTTTTCAGTTTGTATCTTTTTATCAACAGCACTGTTTAAAAACAATTCATTCATAAATCATTTAAAACCCATTGTTTAAACACAGAATGAGACTCTTCTCGGTTAGGGAGTGCTTTGCAGACTCTAGATTTGTATTTGATCCTCTCAGTTTAATTTGACCAGTCATTTGCCAAATTAAATAAATAAATATGAATCTGAATAACTATGAGTCTCTTCTGTGATGCAGAGCAAAACAATTGTATTGCTTTAGTGCAGGAGGCTGCATTCATGCTTAAAGAATGAATGATGGTTGCTGCTTGGATGAATAAAGAGATGAGAGTCATTTCAACCCATGCTCCATTAGGAACAGTGGAAAGAGACTCTCACCAAGTTTGAAAATGCAGAAATAAGAAAAAATATATATATATTTTTCAGCATTTCAGTTTTTCTATAGAACAAGATAAAAGGAACATTTTAGAATTATGACAGAAACCTTCAGGGACTTAAGACTGTATCTTAATGGCAGGTGGCCATTATTAAAAAGTCATTATTTGCTAGCATGTACCACTCAGTAGTGTGAGATTTTTAGCCTGCATCTTTATCCAACTTTATTGTGCGGTTAATGCTGGTTGATACTCATTTCTTCAGTTGTTCTTGGCTGCTCATAACATCTAGGGGACCATGGAGAGGTAGAGCTGTCCTGGAGCTGCTCTACATTACATTAGCGATGAACTGCTCAGCCCCAGAAGTTCAGAAAGACAAACTTAGCATTAAGGAAACTTTTCTTCCCTCCTGTTGTAGGCATGGTGGTCCTACGGATCTGAGCCAATATTTCTAGAAGTATCAGTTTTGTACTAATGACTGTGTTTCCTTTGAAAGCAGCTTGGACCCACAATTCTAACTGAAATTAGCTCCACCTTTGCCATCTTCCCTTGAATAAATCAGCCCTCTTGGGCTTCTCTGATTTGCTTGGTAGCTTTACGTAAAAAAATGCATTTTAGACTGGATTAAATAAATCTGAGATTTTTTTTACCAGTTCCTAAATCAGGAAGATGCAGCAGTTAATACAGCTCCCATTAAACGTTTCCCTGTCTCTTCATTTTGTCAAAAAGAATTATTGAGAAGAGCAGAGGTCATGCACATTGCAAATGTGCTTCTGCTAAAGCAGCGTATTCCTGGAGGAATAAACACAGACAGTACTGAATTACTTTGTCATCATAAGAAATTGTCAGAGTCCCATAGTGCTTGGGAGAGCAGACAGGTTGGCAACTGCGCAGAACCAGAAAGAAAGGAATGCTCACACTGAAAACTGCAATGAACTTTTAGTTTAGTGCATGTAGCTTTTTTCAGCTGACAGGATTGAATAAAATGGGCTGCTGGGGAGGAGTACAGTTTTTAGCTGCTTCAGTGGCTAATGTGGGAGAAGGTTTGCTGGTAAAAACACTCTCCTTGGTGTCATCTTAGTAAGACAATTTCTCAGTGAATAGCCAAGGAACTTCCTTTCTTTTGAGAAAAACTGAGAATTAGTATAAATAATTTTCTAGAAAAATAGAAAAAATCAGTCTTGTAAGTATTAATAGCCCATTTAAGTGCTGCACAAGAAAAGTTTCTATGATTCACTTTTTTTGAAAGTGAAAATGGGATGTGGTAATGACAGTCTTTTAAAGAAGCGTGAAGAAAAATGATTCGTTTGGCAAATGAATATTGAAGTTCTAGTATGATCTCGTTGCTTCTTCCTCATCTGTAAAGATGCTAGTTACAAATATTAGTTTGAAAAGTTTGCTTTGCTCCTGTAAGATTCATAAATAAAAGATTTTGCTTAGCCACTGCCTTGGTCTTGAATGATACTCACTAATATTCAGTCAAGACAGACAATCTTGAGGCAGTGATGTTTGCTGGGGAGATGACTGCACTGCTCTGTTGGATCATCTGGCTTCTTTTTCCTGCTGAAAAACATCTATAACACAGAGGAAATACTGCTGCCACATACTTTAATTAATAGCATAGCTGGAAAGTTTTAATGGGCAACTTCAGACTGCAGTTAAAAAAGAGTAATTTTTAAAAAGTTCCTTCCCAGATTCTAGACTGAAACAACTCATTCTGGGAGACATTTTACTGATCTCCAGCAGTGATCTAGACAAGAGAGTTGTTTTATTTATAACTGGTGCTTCACAGGGCAAACACTTGCAGGTGTGCCTGCCTCCAGGTCTTCCTATGCTGATCTGACACAGTTTCTAAACCTGCTAAGCTAACTGGCTCCATTATGCTGCAGTAATCCCCTGTCACTGCCATATCGAAGTCTTCAGTGAGTCACATACCTCTTTGGAAGATCCTGTATTCACCTTCTCATTCAACAGAAACACCTTCCCTCATCCTTTCCTGTCTAATTTCCATTAGCCAGGTTTGGCTGTCTAGGGTGTGTGAAGTATAGCCCTTTGGTCCTTTCTGTCCCCCTGTGTGGATAACAACATTTCATCTCTCTCTCCAAAGAAACTGAATTTTAATTGATGCAAGCACAGCCCCACACCAGCAGGGCAGGTAGGAAAAATACTGGGTGTGTGTTTTCAGCCTCCCTGATGACCACTGGTACAAAGAGGTGTCCTTTCTCAGGGTTGCCATGAGCCATCGCAAATGGACTATAAGGGTTTGACTGACCAGCCAGTAAAATAATTTGTTAGAACAGACTATTTCAGTGGGAAGGGGCCTACAACAATCACCTAGTCCAATGGCAACTGTTCCTGATTTCCCCTCAGTACAAATTCAAGTATTTAATTTTATTTTACTAGAAGCAAAACTTTCCCCTAGATTTTTGGAATATATTCATAGGGGGGAAAAAAAAGATGCAAAAAAAACACCCCAAAAAAGACAAAAATCATAGATTCTTCACAGTTTGCTAGCAAAAATATAATCTGTGGGATATAACAGAGCACCATGCTATTGTACAACTGATTTTACATTTCTGTCCCTTCAGAACTTTCAGAAGATTTTGGAATTTTGGCACCAGCATCATTTCCATCTAGCCTTGAAGTGAACTATCCAACCTCTTTCTTTACTGTCCCTAAAAACATATTCTTCGCTCCCATATTAAGCTTCTGCAGAAAAGGTATTATGGTCCAAGTGATAATCACTCAGAATATGGCAAGTAATAAATTGTGTCAAGAATTCTGGAATCTATAAAATATATATATATATGTGTATGTATATATATGCATGTATGTGCATCTTATCTTCTACACAGTAGAGATGAAGTTACTGAATCTTATCTCTTCAGTCACTGCTACCAGCTATGCAGTTTCCCTCAGCCTCACACAATGGCCTTGTCTTGAAAGAGGCTCAAAGGGAAGATATCTATTCACCATTAGTATTTTCACATTCTTGGGGAGCTTATGGAGATATGGCATGCAAGGACTACATGAGGCCAACCATTCAGATCACTTCTATCTGAGAAGTTCTCTGGGAAACTAGAGCACCATCATGAAGATGAATACAGGTAGAGTTGAGCCCATCCTTGCCAACTGCTAGAATCAGAATAGGAAATTAGAAGCATATGAGCATTAAACAGGGTAGAATATAATGCAAGAGGGAAAAATGGGAGAGACTAAAATTACTAACATAGAAAACTATGAATTTTGATAGTTTTTTGAAACTTACTTTGTCCTAGAATCTGCCAGAACTCTCTTGAGGCTTTTTGCTATCACTGCAGTGTTTCAAAATAACAGAGAATGCAGCATTTAAAATGTTTGGCTCATAGGAAACAGCTTGTTAGAGCATGAGGCAGCTTTCTGGTGTACATTTTTCATGTCCTGCTACAAAAAGATCAAAACATTGTGAAGGATGTGTATTCAGCTGAGAAATGTTAAAAATGCCACTTCCAGCTTAAGGCATACTTTTGATATTATATCTACCGCACATCTAAAAATGTCAGGCTACAATGAAATGTCACCTATATTTTACACTTGTATTAAATGAGAACGTGAAAATTGACCTCTAGTAACACTAAGTTTGAAAGTTCTTGTACATATAACTGTTACCAGAATGATTTTATAAACCATGGCTGTCAAACACATCCTGTTGTAATCTTTTGGGAGACAGAATGCTACACTGGTTTTTTTTAAAGCCATTTTTACTGTCTTACAGTGTTCTCTCAGGTCATATTAAATCATTTGCAGTGAATTATTTTGTTAGGCAGAAGAGTTTGTCAATGATGAAACTGAGAATTGTTCTGTCAAGTTAGAAGTGCAAAAAAAAATCTGATTTGTAATTGAATCCATGTATGCTTTGAAATGAAGAAGCTAATCTAAAAGTAAGCAAAGCGAAATGTTTAAAAGTACAAGAGACAAGCGATATCCTGCCTGGTGAGCTTCTAACTTCAAAAGCCATAACAGCATGGCTCAGGCTTGTGCACAAAATTCTGCAGTTCAGTTTTTTCTTTTTGCACATTTTGTATCGCTGCACTGCCTGTGCCTTGGCACCACCTGAGACAATAGTGAATATTTGCTTAAGTCTGTCTTGATAGCCTGAGCTTAATCCTCTGTTTAAAATTGGGCATATGGCAGAGAGCAAAGCTTAGCTGAGGCTTTCACATACATACTTTACACCAGAACACACTGTAAATATTGAAAATAGCAATTTGGGGTTTGTGCCGTATTCCTAATGCTTTTGGGAAGGCACAGAAAAATGTCTAGATCAAAGGCAAATTGATGGAAATCCTGATACACCAACTGAAAATGAGAATCGCAAGGAAAAAGAACTACCCGTAGTATATTGATATAAACTTTGGATTAATTTTAAGAAAATATACAATATAATGCAAGACATTTTCCCTAGACTCTCTTCTCAGAAAAATAATGTTAATTAACTCATGTGGAAAAGGAAATTAATTAAGAGGAGGTGGGGAAGGAACCCTACAGTGTGCAGGGCCTTACTGGGTGCCATCTGCCGTTAATGGGAAGGTATCAGCAGCATTGCATTAGACCTGAACCATGTACTTCATGGAGAAAGGGGAGAGCAGCGGGAAATGGGCCACCAGAACAAAAAGACTTGGTCTTGAACAGGAGCTCTGTATTTTAAGAGCTGCATAATGTTGTATAACTAACATGAGAAATGGATATAACTTTAGCTTGAGCCTTTTGGAGTCTGCATATTTCACTGTGTAAATTCTTTTTCTTCTGAAGTATATCATCTCTCAGCACTGCATAAGGACAGCCTAAACCAGCCTCCATCCACCTGCTGTTCAGCACATTGAGACTCTTCATCAGAAAGCTCCTTCTGACAGTTGTTTACAGGTCAACATTTCAGTGAGCTAATTGCAGGTAACACTCCTGGAAAGGCAACTAAAGAGTTATTCCTTGTACTGTGAGGAGAAATGATTATGTTTATTACTGAATCTCTTTGATGTGCTACTCTCAGACATGCTGAACCGTGGGGACAATTTCCTACCTGCCTCCCAAATCAGGCAGTGCTGCATTTGGCTCCAGGGAAGGGCTGCTCTGCCAGGACCCTTGGTGCATGTCTCCATCTCTCATTAAATCAGGTGAGATGTTACTGTCCTCCTGGTGTGTTTTCAGAATGTTATTCAGCAGCAGAAATGCCTTCATCTCCCTTCCTTTTCAGGGAGTTTTCCTGTGAACTTTGCTACTCTGTGCACCTACTTTGTACCAGGCAAATGCTGCTCCTTGAATGACATTTTGCTTGACATGTTTTCTGGCGTTGTGCTCAGCTGATGTGAGCTCATTATCAGTACTTTCTGTATTCCCCAAATTCCTCTTGGTTCTGATGCTAACTTTTTGAAAGTGTACTATGATGCTTTCCATTTAGGTCCTGCACATGACATGGCAATTAATCATCCCGCTCATGCTGAAACCTCTTGTTACACAGATCTTCTGGCAATTCCATTATCTCTGCAGTCTTTCACAGAACATTGTATCTGATATGAGCCCAGTACCTATGGTGATGTTACACACTGCAACTAGGGCATTTCAGTCAGAGACTGGCAGCTGTTCTGTCTGCAGTAGTTCAAAAGCAAATGCATTCAAGTTTTTCTTTCTAAGCTGCTTTGATGCTGACGTCTATGAATTTGTTTTCTCCTTGTTAATGTGTGCTATAAACTCTCACTGTATCTTTACATCCTGTTTTAAAAAGATCAGAAGTTGTATGTAGTTTGATAACATGAAATGTGCCAGTTGGGCCAAAATGAAATTTTGCTTTGATTCAAGTAGTTCTCCCTATTAATCCATACTGTGTTTTGGAAACGTCTGTTAGGTTTATTCAGTTTTATTTGTTTAAGTTGTGCTTAATATTTGCTGTACTTGACTCCCCATTCACATCCACATGTGTAAGTCCAGAGTAACTATTGTAAAGCCAATGAAATTATATGTTAGGTTCAGTTGTAAGAGGAGTAACTGCACCTTCAAGGTTTCGTCTTTAATCACATTCACGACCAGTGGATTTGGCTCTTTATGTCAACTACTGCATTTCATTGATGGGTATTAATAACCAATTAATATAACATAATGATGTAAGCAGATGCACAGAACAGCTTACAAATATTAGACATAGAATTAAAAAAGAAATATTCTATTGGCAAGAATATTTATTTACTTCATAGTCAAGCTTCCACATGATTTTGCTCAGGTTTCAAACAAATTTCTATATTTATATGTCAATATTCAAATATGGTCAAGATCAATTTCCAGTTCTAAAGAAACCCCCACATTGTTATAATGTAACAGTGCTGAGGACACTTAAAACAACTCTGCAACTATCATATTTGGAGTATTATATGTTAAGAAGTGTTTCTGATCTCAAGTAATGTCTTCTCCCTGGCTTATGAATGCTCTTTGTGACTTACTGGTATGTACAGGTGACCTCATTTCTGATGTGAGTGTCCATATTTATCATTTGGACCTTCTGCTTGTTTGCTGTTTGATAAATGGGTCCTCTATCAAAATGACTTGCTGAAATTAGCAGAGTGCTTGTACTCCACATCTGTATACTAGATTGAGTAATTTGGAATCATTACTGGAACTGTTAGAAGAGGAAAGAGCAATGTGGGAATCCATGTCCTGAAGGCATACAGTGCTCTCAGAGTCTATAAAAAATAAACAAGTTTAAATAAAAACAACACAATTCACAGGAACTGCATGGGGTAGATACAAATGCGGTTTATCCAGCAGATGGTATTCAGAGGCAGTGGCAGACTAAACAAGCAATGATTTTTCATTTATCTATTGTTGAATACAGGCCCAAAAGTTGTTGAACTTTAGTAAGAGATCATCCATTCAAAATGATGGTTCTACTGACTCCAAACCATGAATGACTTTTCCTTGTAGGAGACAGAGTGTGTTGAAGTGTACTGATAAAGAAAAGTTTGAAATACTGCTCTGAAAGAGACATTGCATCTGATGGTCAATGGTTGCTTTCCAGCAAATTTCCAGTATTTTACTCCCAGGAGATGAAGCAGCACTTTAACCATGTACATACAGAGTGGACTCTCAGATCTGCTCTGTAAAAGTCCTCTTTTCTTCAGATGCTGCATGTTCCCTCCGGAGCAGATGTGGGGCAGAACACCTGCTTTCTCCCGTAAACTTTGCCACAAACACAATTATCTTCAGGTTGTGCCTTAATTAATGGAGTCTTATCACACTGGTTAATGAAAGATGTAAGGTCACTTTACCTCTCTTTGCTTGAAACAGAATTACCCCCCCTGGAAACGCTGAAAATTTCATTTTGGCATCCTCAGCGTGAAACAGGGAGGAGATCTGAGGGCGGAGGGAGCGGGCAGTATGTAGTGGAATGTTTATTACCTTGTCCTTGCCAGAAAAGCTAAAGCATAATCTTTCTGGGCACTATTAGTGGTTGAGGTGAACTGAATTTATGGTTCTTAGTCACTTGCTTATTTTGGAAGGGTATCTGAACTCATATATATTGGAATAGAGTCCAGGACACCACTTGTGGCATTTAAATCCCCTAATGAATCACAAGTTAAGGATATGATTCAATATCTTAAATTGCATTATCAGATTTGTGACTCATGGTCAATGACACCAAGTCTGGCAGTGTTCTGAGTGATGCCTTTAGGAACAACAATTTTTGATCATTTTTCTTACGGTCGTGAGGTCAAGGTGGTGTGCGCTCAGGTCACAGTGCTACGTTATTGCAGTACAACCAGCATGTCGCAAAGGAAGTGCTGTGTTCCAAAAGCACTTACAAAGAGCTGTTCTCCCTAACTCTCACCAGCTGTTCCAAACTGTAGCAAGAATTTCAAAATTAGATACCCTCAAAATACCGCGTTTATGCTATATTTTGTATATATAATTGCAGATAACGGTGAAAATGCTTTTTCTCTGTCTCCTCTAGTTCCCAGCGTACATAGTCGCAGAGAGGCAGCACCAGTTACATCTTTCCTACCCTTTGCAGCAGCATCTGGGCCTATGCCCCTCCTTGCTAGACTGGTTTATATCCCTACATGTGTCAATGTTGTGTGACTGGCAGGAACTGCAAGACTAGCTAATGCTTCAGATCTCTGCTGCACAGCTAGCAATGACTGCACTAGCAGCAAGGCTTCTTAGCAAAGACTTTGCTTGCTTTGGCAAAGACTTTTTTTTTTTTTTTTTAACAGGAAGAAGAAATAAAAACAAGAAAAGAGGCATTTTTAAGCAAGGAGATTAAGGAATTACCAGTTCTAACTGTAGGTATTCAGAATATATCTTGGAGGAACCTCAGGACAAGAGGAAGAAAGTAAGCTAACTAACTATTTGTAATATAGCCAAATTAAAGACATGTTTGAGTTACCTTCACAGTCCTCTTCCCAATTTGAGAGGAATTATGCTATACTCAGTGGCATCAAAAGCTGTACTGAGATCCAGCCAGCAGCAAATACTCATTCCCTAGTTCTGGTTGTATATTTAGTTATTGCTACAACTCTAGCCACAGGAATGAATCACAGGTCTCTCTAAGGACCAGTCCACACTGAAACTATAAATAATGCTGTAAGTCAGGCATTGTAGAAAATGTCTGTGAAAGAGTATGAGCAGAAAGAAATCATAAGCAGCCCCTTTCTCATGAAGTTTGTCTACAGATGCTGACAGACACAAAGTCATACAAGTGGCTTTGCTGCAGGAAAGCCTCTTAAATCTTAAGGTTACAATTTGAGTAACATCATTAAGCAGAAGACAATATGCTTCTAAACCTCCTTCTGTGATTCACACAGTGAATAGTGCCACCCACATGTAATCTGTGTTTGGCTGAACTGCCAAAACATTAAGATCTGTGAAGAAAGCAGCCTACTGAATTTAAAGTGGATGCCTTGCTTTGAGAGAGCACGTTCTTAGGACAAACACTCCAAGCTGGGGGAAGCCTAGGATGACTCAAAGTCTGGAGTGACTGCTTATGGTAGAAATTAAATCATTTCCTCATTGCTGACTCCTGTTAAATACTAAAGGGCACAAAGCTAGTATCTGTAGCAGCAGAGGACACACAAGTTGGGAAATTCTCCACTTTATAATCTACTGTTTCAAAAGGAAGTCTGTTCTTTCAAGACGCAACAGACCTGGGTCCTGAGCCAGCAAAGTGCTAACACACCTCATGGACAGTAGATCCAGTATGCTTTCTGATTACTTTGTTGTGAAGTTTTCTCACATGTATCTTTATGTTTTGCTTCCGTATGGCTGACGTGGCTCAATGAAGCAACAAAGCCATAACAACATCTTCCTTCCAGTCCTTCCCTAAAGCTCTGCTTTCCCTGCCAGAGGTTTGGTGGCAGTTAAGCTTACCAATGCACTAGGGCTGTTGCTATCCATGCGGATCAAATATTGGCTCATGGTTTCCATGTGATCCCCCAGCTGCATGGTCCCATGTGTTATCTCTGAGATCATAAGTGCAGCATGGCAGGAACACCCACTAGCTGTTCACAGCCAAGAAAATAAAATCATTGTCCAGGAAATGTCTCCCAGGCATGATAGTAATAAAACTATGAGTGCGCGTGTAGTAACTTTAAGAACATACTGAGAAGCCCTGGAAGATCTGGAGAAGACTGGTCAACATAGTGCAGGATAAATCTTTTTTTTTTTTTTTGTAGACAAAAATGAGCAAATTTTATCTATGTCTCAGGCTGGCAGGAAGCAGACCAGGTTTGATACAACAGGTAATTAAGATGAACCATTAGGTTCTTTTTATGTCATGACTTGTTCTCATTTATTTCCACTGTGTTGTAAGCCTCTTACTGATGCTCATGTAAGACAGTTTCTGTGTCTCGCACATATTACAGTCTTAGAGTAAAAGAAGGAAGTTCAGCCTCATCATCTCACAAAATGGCTTCCTTAGCCCAGGCTGGCTAAAATTAGTTAAACCCCAAACAAGCGGTGCTATGTGCTCAATGCTCAATGCTTTCTCTGCTGCGAAAGTGGTGTTCATTTTTCACAGGCAGATAGAACAGATGGGGTTGGTGACAGGTTGACTAGGATACACATAGTGAAACCTGTGCATCTGTCAGGAGAGGAATTTATTGGGTTTGTACAGACAATCATTTTGGATTTACACAGATCTTTTTGGATTTACAGAGATCTAAGCCTTTGATTTGGGCTCTTGTCTAGGAACAATCATTTCAGTCATAGTAACCAATTACCATGGGTTATTGTGGGCCTGAGATTTTTTTGTTTAAAAAATGCTTTTGCTGTTTATACTGGTAGTAATCATGAAAATTGGGGAGTGACAAACTTTTGTTGGAAATCATGTATTTACTGGGACTCTCTTACATCCCAGCTCTGGTACATGGGGTTTTTTAAACATTCATTTTCCAATTCCTAAAATGAGCTGCCAGTCAACCTCACTTCTTTACTTAAATCCTCCTAACAGCACACCCCTTTATCTTGTCTTCAGCATAATAGCAATTTTAAAAAAACACCACCCAAACACTGTATGATGAATTTAATACCACCACACCACTGGTACTTTGTTTCAGGTTTTTCCCCATTTATTCCAAAAAAAAGAAAATGCTTAGACTTGTTTTTCTTTGAGGAGAGATAAAATAAAAAGAGTATTTAAAGCCCACAGTGTCACTAGACCACTAAAGGGGAGCAAAGATATTCTCTCATCTTCATTTGAAGATCAAGTCTCTGACAGTGAGGTCTGACATGGGACTAGCAGGGTTGTCTCTCTGCTGGCTTTTCCATCACTTTTATTTGCCATCATTGATATGTAAACCCACCTTTTCGACATATTTACATTCTGAAGAGCTTAAAGCTCTTCTGTAGCATTTTATTCACCATCACACTAGTATTGTGCATGGGTCTTTCCTCTCATTAAGATATACGATATGAAAAAGAAATGCAAAAGAGAGAAGCTCAAGAAGTGCAGGAGTTTTATTCTCACTGACTTTGCAGTTTTTCTAACTTTTGTCCCAACTTGCCCCTAGGGAGCTCCAAGGAACAT
The DNA here is from genome assembly GCA_028020825.1 of Podargus strigoides. NCBI lineage: Eukaryota > Metazoa > Chordata > Aves > Caprimulgiformes > Podargidae > Podargus > Podargus strigoides. Next base: position 16,598,439 of record CM051628.1, read on the forward strand.
GATGCATCTATTGCTGTTGCTCTTTTGACCTTCAACACTGATCTGTTGCCCAATAAAATATCTCTCAAAGGACAACATAGTGTCACAGCTGGTTTAGAACCTGAGAAAACCAGCTCTTTGCACAAACAGGCTCCATCTTCCCTTTGTCCTTTTAAGAAATGTAGCCAATGATATATATTTTTTTATGGTATTGTCTGCTAGCCAGTGCCCTCTACTTTGTGCAAATCAGAATATGGACAGTCATTAACACAAGTGAAGGATGTCGTCTAATGTAATATCCTCTGCTCAGCCACCTATTATATGTACTTTTGTACTTGACTGAGTAGATTAGGTAAAGTACAATAATTTATAAAGAAAGACTGTAATACAAAGAAACTTATTTTCTTTTGTAGCTTCTCTGTTCACCTCTCTGTCATGGATCTGCTCTCTCCTTCTGCAGTGGAAAAGATACATTAAAATTAATATTCTAAGCTGGGATTTTCAAAGCAGACTATGGCAGTGAAGTGTCCAAAAGCCACTGACATTCAATGGGAGTTAAGTCCTTAGCCCCTTTGAAAATTCTTAGCTAAACCCCATTAATGCATACTTCAAAGTGATAATATGCACAATTCCAGGAGTCATTTTCCTACCAGCTTTTCATTCTCATTTCTAACAGGCTCTTCTTCCCTAGATCCTAACCCCCTGTTGGGGTACAAAACCAAATTGCTTCCATGTCGTTTGTAACTCAGACCTCAGCTTTAGCCCTGACTCTTTTGAGGCAATTGTTTTATATTTAATGATACACAAAGATCTGTGTCTAAAAGAGACAAAATAGAACGCTTTAATATTTCTTTTCCATCTTTATCTTGTCTCACCATTCATTACGCCTCTTATAAATGAGCACAGGCACCAGTTCATCTAGATATTTTGACTCCTTTCTCTGACAAGTTAATACACATGTTCTGTCTCTTGTTTATGGTCATTTCTCATATTTTGACAAAAAAATAATTCACCCTCACCAGTCTAACATCTCACTTTGTCAGCCTTCCCTTCTAAAATACAGTGCTACAGTATTTGTAGCCTGTAGCTTGTGGCTTGTCATGTTTTTTATTTCAGTCATTTATACTCATTTTTCTCCCACCTCAATCATAGCATGAGAAGACTTCATTGATTAAATAAATCAGGTACAAAAGATGTGATATGACCTGCATTTTTGCAATTAGCTATTCAAATAACCCACCAGAAGGCAGGTTCTAATTGTATTAACAGAAAATGATGCTGTAGTAGTGAAACCTAAGAATCTGTTACACTACATTGACACCTTGTGGCTGGCTCATCATAGTGCAAAGTATCCATCCAGACTAGTGTAAATAAAAGGGATTATAACATAAAACCTGTAGGAAAAATATATTCATTTTAAGTACTCACAGGGGACAAGAGACTGTTAAAGGGTGTCTAGATCAAACTCAGTTTTAACTTTTAGTCCTAACCCAGTCCAAATTCAAGTACATATGTCCTTCAGTGCTGAACACAGGGCCAAGACCTATACATTTCCCACTTTCACCACAGCTCAGATCTCTGTGGGATCTAGCCTTGGAGTGTGTGCCCTGAGCTTACTTCAGATTGCAGCATCTCTGACTGGCGTGTCATACTTCAGCCTCCACACTAAAGAAGGTGGGATAAAGAAGGAACAGCTGTTGTTGCAATGGCACCTGCTGCTGAAATAGGATGAGATTCAAATTATATTTGCAGATGGAAATGCAAACTTTGAAGTATGCATGTGAAATAACACTCTGGAAAGGTCAAATGGAATGAAGATGCTACGTGCAAGCAGTCTTTTTTACTGCCTACCCAATGAAGAGGAAATGGCACGATACAGGAAGCCTGTTTAAAACAGACAGATGGGCTGTGACATAAACCCGAGATGGCTCATCTGCTCAATATGTAATCATTGTGTTTGAAACCATTTTCATACAATCATCCTGAGTAACACATAGCTACCATGAATTTACAAAGGAAAGGAACTGCTGAAATGTTAATAGAGGGAAGAATTTGAAAAGGATTCAGATAAGTCAGTTAAAAACACTGCTCTGGCCAGCAGTCAGTGAATCACTGTAATGATTTCCCAGGAAGACTGCCTCTACTATATGACCCTTGAAGACAAATAATCAAATAACACTGCTGAACCTCACAAATAAATTATCCTTCCCCAAAGACCAGTGAATCTGTTTGGTTCATTCCCTTGCAAAGCTGGAGACTCCCTGTATCAGTCAATGCATCACATGAAACTCTGAAGTTAATTATTGCAGTGAAGAACAGTACTTGAATCATGACTTTGGCCTCCTGGGGGCAAATACTGTCCTACAAATTAAGGGCTAGTTACCCAGTTTTGGGAAAGAGGGAACCGGGCATAAGTATCCTCAATATTACTATGCAAGGAGTTACTGAAGAAGAAACCAGCCTTTGAGAAGAGGTATAAAGGCAGTGTGTCCTAAACCTAAAACTGAAACCTTGTGTCACTAATGATGGAAGTGATTGCGAACTTCTCTCACCTTTCCATACATACTTATTCTCAGAATTCAGAAAAGGAAAAGACAGCTCTGTGAAATTATGGAACCTTTCTCCTCTGAGTCAAAGGAGAAGTGGGGTTTGGAGAAAGGTGGAAAGGACATTGAAAACATTCTTGGGAAGTCCAGCATCCTGAAGTGCAGCACAATGAGCTGCAGCTGCTCTCCAAGGCCTATGTGAGGACACTGCACATCTTGGCAGCATTATGCCTTTCTATTCTTATATAAGAATGATATGTACAACCAGCTGTAGTACAGATCAGCTTGGAACTGTGGCTGTTCTATGTGTTCTTTGCATCAACAGAAGCTTTCTGTCTTAGCAAGCTCTTCAATATCTAGAATTCATCTTGCAACTTACACAGACCTCTTCACCATGGTACACCATTCCCAATAGGCAGCCTTCACAAATGCATTGTGTTTTGGAGACTGAGCCAAATTCACTTACATACATGTGAGCTTCTATGCTTGTTGTCCCCAGTGACTATGAAATTTCACAGGAATTTTAATTTTTAAATTTACAAAACCAGAGCGACCAAGAAACATGCTCCAGGCCAAGCAGAAAGTCTATGGTATAGCAGGGAATTGAAAGAGATATCAAGGTAATGCTCTAAATACAACCCAAGTTTCCTATTTCTTTCTTATTCTTCCCTTCCTCTTTCAGTCTAATAAGAACCTATGAAATCTCTTCACTTTCTTTTATATCCCTGCCTTTCAACCCTTTGGGATCCTGCCCAAACTCCTTGCTGCCTACCACATATCCTCTCAACCCCTCTGCTCCGCTCTTCAGATAACTACAGGAGTGAGCACAGCGGCTGTCTGGATGACAGCCATCAACCCAGCTCTCTCTGCTCTGTGGTTTACACAGCTCTTGCAATGAATACATACTGACTCATGAAAATGATAACAGATGTGAAAAAATTACAGCTTCACCACCTGTTGCTCATGTAAAGGATTTAATTACTGGCAGACAGCTGGAATTATTTTGAGGTCTATTACAAAAGGAAGATTTTTTTCCCCTGTGGGAGACTCTTGTTGAGAAACTTGTGGTTCCATAAAAGCAAATAGCTACAGGGGACATCCCTGTACAGTGAAATCCTCTGGTTCCTTACAAACTCCTCCCTGCTAAGAATTTCCCCTTGCACCATTTTCTGATGTCTTAATTATTTCTTTGCCTAATTGACCTGATGAATTTATCTTAGTTATATACTTTCAAACTGTACACAGACTATAGTTTCAGCAGCTTCTTTGCCCACCATGCTGATATTTGCCCCTATACTGAGCAGTGCTTTTGCTACCATCATTCACACCAAAGAGAAAGAAGTAAAACTCAAGCCAGACTCACTCCAGGTACTCATTGGAATGGGGAAGATATTTGTGAGTACATCCCGTGTGGGCACTTTTTCATTCCAGCTATGGCCTTGTTCAGTGAAATTGTTTCTACACATCTATACAGATATCTGAAAATTTCTATAGTGATACTAATATATTAATTTTATTGAACACTAGTGTGTTTGAGCTAGATTGTATCCTCATTATGTGCTTCAGACTGAGAGAGTGGAAATCAATGTTTTTATTTATAGCATGATGTCTGCTGAGTGGCCATTGAGCTCAAGAGGTTAAACAGAGCTTCTTGGTTAGGTATTGACCAGTAGCATCCAGACAGAGAAGGCAGAGGGCAAGCAGGAAAAGGAACAATCTTGTGCTACCCTCTCTATTCACAGGTGAGAGACATTGATCTAAGATCTGGACCTGTTTATAGAAAATTTTGGCTGAGTTCTTATTATCTGCATCTACTGAAGACATGAGCATGGGCACTACACGTGGGAAAGAGAGTGGAGACTCTTTCCTTGCTCATGGTTCCTCTCTGTTTAGAAAAAAAGAAAAAGGCAACGCTGTGCCAACAAGAAACCTCTGCTTTCTTCATGTCATAGCAAAATGGTTCAAGGAGGCACCTAGTGAAAGCAAAGAGCAGCCAACTTGAGAGGGACAAGAGCAGGTACATCTCTCACACTGTGAAATACCACTGCGTAAATAATTGTCTCAAGACACCACTACAGATACACTGTTAATTGGAAAATATAATTGCTTAGTTAAGTGAGAACTGTTGGAAGAGCAGTCAATGGCAGAAACTTGTGACCCTAGAGACAATGAATAAGCAAAACAGGGAACCTCTTAAAAGGCAGCACTAATAGCCTTATCTCAGCAAGCAACTAAAGCAGGTGCCACAAGAGTCCCTTTGAATTCAGTGGGGTGACGTAAATGTTGAACCGCAACACATATGCTGTTGAATTGTTCCCGATAAAGAGCCGAAAGAGAGAAAATAAAACCAGAAGGATAGGAACAGGAAGGCATAATATAAAGAAGATGTAGTCTTCCTCCCACTCTTCTCTTACTTTTTCTCTCCAACCCAAATTTTCTGCATTTTCTTCACTACCATCATTAGCAGCAACATCAGAAGGTTATTTGTGCCATCACTATTGGCATTGCTTTATTGACTGGAGCACGTAGTTCAGCTTTTTCTGATCTGTTTCCCAGTAAGCTCTTCCCAGTCCCAATTTTTATCATTGTAGGGCCACAATTAGTTGTGTTCAGGAAAAGAAACAAAGAAGAAAGAATAGGCTTCTTTAAATTCAGCTATCTGGTCTTCAGGAAGCTGATCAGTCTTCCTGAAAAGAGGTTATCAGGGGTTGCTTAGGAATAGAAAGATGACATCCTGCCTGTCAGATGGCTCTTTTCAGATTATTTCCTCGATAAGTAGAATAATTGCAGGGAAGGATCTTTTGTGGCTGACTGCCCCCTTGCAATGTCTAGGTTAACACAAGGAGAAATGCTATGCTTCAGCTACTGTGCTGTAGCTTGTTGGCATCTCTTTTCTGCAGAACTAAAATGCAACAATATGTAGTATTGCTTTACCTAGTATTATCTTCAGCTAACATTATTTTTAATACCGTAAAAACATATTTAGGAATAGCTGCCATCTGTCCAGATATAACAAATAATAAAAGTTTCACTAATGATCAGGCTCAGAAGTTACTACTCCTTATGAAAGAGGTTTAGGTTATTAAAAGTCTAATTTCCCTAAGCAAGAGCATATCATGGAACAAAAATAGTATAATGGGAGGAGCTGCACATACACTTCAGCATGTGTGTCTTTAGAAATTTTTATAATTCATTTTAAGTTGTGTCTGCACACCATTTTACTGTCACTGTTACAGTCAGCTTCATTTTATTTATTTTTCCTGGCGATTATCACAAGGAAAGAGCAGAAAAGAGTTACTCCTCAAACCTGCATTTCTCCATGTGGCCGTGCAGTGGCACAGGAGACCAGGAATCACTGTAGAATCGCACTATTCGACTGGTGATTTTGAGGCAGGACTTTGCTCAGGTGCGAGGGTTAGGAGACTGACAGGTGAATTACCATGTACCTTAATGCTTGGACTGATGCATATTGCCACAACACCCCATGATGCCTGCTGCTCACCCTGACCCGATGGACTCGGAGGCTTTGGAGCAAGAGGCAAAGGGGTGTGCGGCTCTCCAAGTCGCTGCTCTTCATCTCTCTCTTCCTCTATGCATGGCTGATAGGCAGCATTATTTATGGTATGCTTCCCTATAGCTCCTATATGAATTATCTGCCCCCAGCTGCTGATATTTACTTTCAGCCCCTGGCAAGACAGCAACTGCTCACGCAGACAGACCTGTCTGACTTGCATGACAGAGTGCTGCTAGTAACATGTTTCTTGCTGGGTTTGTGGTATGCTGCAACAGTTTTGGCAGGCCTACAAAGCCTAATGCTTGCTCTGGGAAATGGCAGTAATTTCTTTCCTTGATTGGGAAAGGCTCAGAATGCACTGTGTACTGCATTTACATGCTTTTCTGTTATTGCCTCTATCAACCAGGCTTCTGGATTCAAAATATCCATTTCAGACCTGGTAAGGAGAGGATGTATACAGGTCTTGGTACTCAGTGAAATCATCCTCGGGCAGAACTTTATCAGGTGTCAGAGGAATGGAAAAAGCTGCTTTACCCAGATGGGGAGGGAAGCGTGACGGGGGCTGTGTCTCTTACAGACATCCTGGAGAATGCAGTAATGCCATGGCTGTGGCATCCTGGTGCACTCACAGGGCAGCACTGGTTAGGTCCCTGTAAATATGTAATTAGATGATGAGTCCATCATGTCCAGCCCATGCTGGGATGATCATGCTCCCTGTACTCCAAGGAATATTACACCTCATATTTGGATTATGTCTACTGCAGGAACCATTCCTTCCCTTGGGCATTCCCTGGCAGCAGGGAGAAGGGGAAAGAGCTGTCAGCTCATGTGAGGATCCTCACTGGCTTTGACACTCACAGATATGTCATCTGTAGAACACTACTAAACAAACACCCAGGCTTTGGAGTTGTTTATTCTGGTCCACAGACTGATAAAAAGCATAATTACACAATTAGTTTGTTCAAATTACTCCTAATGATAGCCCCAATGCCAGAAACTTCATGCCTCTACGATTAAACTGTTCTCCTCTGGGACACGATACACAGCCCGTACTGTGAAGCCCAGAATGACAACTACGAGCAGGTAAGGAACACACCCTCCAGATGGCGATAAATCCGTATTTTTCTATATTTTTCCTTCTGAATTTGGCAGAAAAGCTGTTTAATTTTAGTGTCTGGACAGCAAGAGCTTATGATTTAAAATCTATATGCAAACATTGCATTTCCTTACAGTATTTATTTATAGTGACAACTATTCAGTATATATATATCTATGTATATACATATATTTAAAAACATATGTCTGTGTGTATACATAGATACCCACATCTACTTCTCACTGTAGCCACGCAAGCTACATGTCTGCCTCAGCAGAACTCTTGCAAATGAATAAAGAAGATGTCCTGATGAGAAGGAAGGAAGAGTGATGACAGCAGTTTAATTTCTAATTAATTAATCCATCATGATTAACTCCAGACATTGAAGCAGTTGTGTTTACTCTCTGCTGAGTGTCTGATCCAAAGACAACTGCAGTCAGTGTTGCAAGGGAGGACTGATTCAGATTGGGTGGAGATGGCACCCAGGTGTTTCTGCAGTGGGAACTCCCAGGGGTGCAGGGGGTGGCCTTCCTTCCCTCGCCATTCTCTGTGCTGGTTTCTAGCCAGCTACAGAGCAGGAAAGCAGGGAGACAGGCTGAAGGGAAATTTAGTTGTGACAACAAATTAAAAGGAAGCTCCTCCCTGCCTCTTGCTACTTGTAAAACATAAAAGGGTGAACTGAAAGCAGGTGTATCACTACTAGTCTCAAAGAAATGTAAAGTTTAAATCAAGCTGTTCCTCTACAGTGAGGAGTTTGTCTTGGCTGTACTCACACCAAAGTGGATCAGGAATTTTTCCAATGCATTCCAGATTCTATTGCAATGCAAGATAACATCGACTGCAGTTTAGATTAGGAAAAATGAATTATTGTCAAAGCATTATTATTATGAGTTTACTTCTTCGTATAAACTAAAATGGTGTAGTTAACAGCATGCATATTTGCCTCAGGGTGTCAGTTGGACTTTGACATGCCTTCTGGCTGACTGTCACCCACACTGTGCTAGGGTTTACATTTGCTTTTCTGAATCTTAGATTTCTGCAACCCCCCTGGAAATGTTCTGACTCACTGTCCCTGTGGCACTTGCTAGTCAGTGAGCAGCCCATACAACATGAGACACTTTTGGTAGAATATGGTGTTTACTTTGATGCATTAATGAATTATACAGCTGACCTATTATCTATGAATTTTAAAAGTGGAATTTCAGGTTGCACATGAAATGTAAATCAATGGTTGAAAACGTAATCCAAAATAGCACCACAGAAACAAGATGAAATGAGTTAATGTATAATTCAAACAGTATAGCTAGGAGCAACATTTCTATTTTAATACTATGAATGTTTCTAAATCAAAACCAGGTTCTGATGTTTGATTTTTTTTTTCTTTGAGCCTATCTTTTTTGTTGTTGGAGATATGAATGGTAATTAAAAGCAACAGTGAATTATGAGGCTATTAAGAGCTGAGATTAAAAATTAAATAATGGAAATACTGTGATTTATGTTACTGAGCTCCTAAGGCACATTTAAAGCAAACTCACTAAGAAATTCATGCTACTTCCGTGTCAGCCATTTTATCCAATACAAACCTCATTTGCTGAACGTAGCTTTCCATGTTCCAGCTAATACTCAGTTAAAAATTTAGTTTGTGCTTCACATCAATATATTGACTTTTGAGAGCCACATCGTTAGTGGCCTCAGGTGAAAAACTATGTTAAAGCTTGTCGAAAAGTTAGGATTTTATCTTGCAGAAGTAAAAGTGATGTGTTTCAAGTGGGGTCTCCAAAGTCAGAGGTTACTTTTATGAGAAGTAGCACGATCCATCTATGCAGCCTCTTTTGGAAGCCTGATAGGGCCACTTGCCTGACTATCACAAAACAAAAACTTAATGTATGTAAGAACTGATGAGTTGTAATGCCTTGTGGAGCTGAACTTGCTCTTAGGGCTGCAGAGCACCCAGCACCCCTATCTTTCCTTAGGGGATATATATATTGCATATACGTATATACTACAGGGTGCCAGCACTACAGTTGATGACCTCTGCCTAAGAAAGTTGCTTGATTTGAGGTTCCTGCCTTTGTAACCCAGGACAGAGCATTTACTTCTGGGCACCTAAATGCTCATTTGCCTTTGCTTAAGAAATGGATTAGGTTGTGGGCTGTGGCTGTCATGTTTTAACATCTCATGAATTGCATGACAGTAGCTTTGAAATGCTATAAGATTTTGATTCAGGTCCTGCACATAGGGTAAAGCTACTAGTATCTAGCCAGTATCTCCTGTTAAATTTAATTTTTTAAGCCTTCATTTTAATCTGGAGAGAACCCTAACTGTTCTGCTGTTACAATACAGCTGAGATCCTTGTGCTTTCTCTCAAAAAATAATGAGATACCAGTGAACAAATTAGAAACAACAGTGAAGGGATCTCTTTGCAGTTTTCTTTTTTAAATCTGCTGTTTTGTTTTAATATCATCATGTATATGAGTTACGAAGAATGCTCCCCTTATAAAGTGCATTTAACAACAGGATCTAATAGAAGAGAGCGATTAAATACCTAATTACTATTGCATAACTGCTTTGAAATCCTACCATGTTTCAACTCTACGGAAACCATTCAGGAAAGGACTCTAAACCCACTGTGAATTTCTTCAGGATTTTAGAGATGAAGCTCCCACAGTGTTTCATTATTTTAATTGATGTAATTACTGTAAGAAACACTATCATTAGCCCACTTTCTGTTATTTATTTATAAAAAATTCAGGTGTAGCATAATGATATTTTTCTCAGGTCTTGACACCATCCATCAATAAAGAAAGATTATTTTAATTACTCAGCAGCATGGAGACAAGGGCAATTACTAAATACCACCTCAATAGGCAATCACTTTTTTTTTTGTATATTGGTACAAATGACATGGATATTTTCTTCTCTGAAATACTATGATGCAGGAAGAAAGAATATCTTTATTGTGGGGTTTTATTTGGTTAATTTTGTTTCCTGAGAATCTACAAAATTAACATAAAAACAAATGCTTGTTCGCTTTTGGCTAACATTCAAACCCTAGGGGAGAGGTTTATAAACTGCTGGAGAGCATTCAGCATCAGAATGACTTAATTCATAGAGGCTCAATTTCTCACCTTTAATGAATTACAAAAAAGTATATTAAAATCAGGTCTTTGCACTGTCGCTGCTCCCTACTGGGACAGACCGGCTGTGGATGGACTGAAGGTATGAAGGGGCCAACATTCAACTTGCATCAAATGAAGCAAAAAAACCACAGGAGCAGAAAACCCTGCTTCATTACCTACAGCATTCTCCCTTACCTACACCAAAAGTAACAGTTCCAAAGGACTGGCTAATCAGGCATGGGTTGCAAATTATCACCAGCACAATCACTTTGTTCCCTTCTCCTTCTTTCTATTTTAAAACCAAAATTAGGTCAGTCTGCATTCAGATAACAAGATCTAGATAAGGAGATGGCTTCACAGAGAATAGGATGCATACCAAAGCTGATGTTGCTGGCATTGGAACTGATTATACCTTATCAGGCATAATTATTATACTGCTTTTTTCATGAAGGGGACATTTTAACCCAGAGTGCTGCACAGCTAATGTTTTGAGGTTTTCACCTAAACATCTATTGAAAGGAGAAGCTAACAGGTCAAACTGTTCCTTACTGCAGAAGAGGAAGCATTGATATCCAACAATAAAACTGAGCATATACTGACCCAGGCAAGAAATTTGTGAAAATCAGAGTCACAGCAAAAGAAGACAACCATGGCTTACCCCATGTGTCTGTTAGCTCACGTGTTGTTCAGCTTCTGTCCTCAGGCACCTTGAGAAAAGGAAATAGGACTTGTTTACACAGAGGAGTGGCTGGAGTTTGAAATACCAAAATACATTTGCTGTAAAGCACTGCTGCTTTTGCTTTAACAGAGCACTCACTTGGTTGTGACTACTGCTTACTACATGAAAGTAATCTCCCTATTGTTTAGCACTCTGTTTACCTGTTAATTGTTCTTCTCACTTGGCTGCTTGAAGCAAGCATGACTTCTTGGGTAGCTGTTAGCAAAGATCCCAGTGTTGTGACGCCTAGGTACACAAAAGAACATTTATGCAATAATAAAATTATGTGACAAACAGAGAAGTGCAGTCACAAAATATTAAGGATAAATACAACAGCCTGTACTGTTTCATTCTGATTTCCTATTTTTGATGCTCCTGACTGCACTGATCTCTGAGATTGCCTGGCTGGGACGGAGAGCTGATTCTGAGCCAGTTACTAGCAGCTCTTTAGGAAGTTTGTTTTACATAGATTGAAGGTAGAGCAACAATATATAACATTTTATTTTGTTTTTTTTTCCTTAATTAAGCCAGAGTCCTGGAGGTTTGTACCCTGGAGTTGCTGGATTAAAGTCCTGCTATAGGATTTGCCTAGATCTGTCCTTAATTCTAATATCTTATTGACTTAACTGTGATTACTGAGTGCATTTCTATTGACAAATTCAAGTTGTAGCTGATAACTTGGAATCAGGAAATTTTTTTTAAAAAAAAGAAGGAGCAAGGTAACATGTATGCAGAGGCATGCCTTTCTCATAATGCATGCAATGCTTGGAGTTTCAGCCCAGAGAATCAGTTTCAGCCCAGGACTGCAGGAGATGGAGTGATCAAGTATTCTTTACATTGACTAGAAGAAGCCAAATCTACCAGAAGGTGATCAAACCATAGCTAGAAAGGAAAAAACAATATTCTCATAACTTCTTTTATCTGAAAGGAGTATGAACACTATGATAGGAATTAAAAATGCTCCAAACAAATACATCTTTAAAGGTCAGAAGCCTGCACCAACCCTGAGGATACCTTACTGCTTTCATTATTATTTCTAATAATATTACTGAAGAATTAATCTAAGATGACATTAATGAGAAATTACAGCAGAGATTGTGGGTCTAGAAGTTACTGCTGTCATATAGGATCTATGCTGCATATTTAAAAAGCACTAGATCTTTTTCTAAAGCATTGATTTAATTATTGTTTCATTTTGCTCACAATACCATACCTTTTTGTTTTTTAAGAGTATTTTGTTTCCTCTTGTTAATTCTCCTCCTTTTCCTGTCTTCAGGTCTTGCTATTGACAGCCTTTCCACTAATCTAATTTGACTATGCTGTTCTGTGTCCATTCACACTCTCAATTATCTTGCATGGCCTGCCCTTCAAAGCAAAGCATCTTTGTGTGCCTGGTACAACTCCACTGCTGTGCTTTCTTTGCCCATTTCTGCCATAGTTTTCATCCTGTTGAATATCAGTTCTTGACCTGAGCAAATCTTAATGGCTTTGGGGACAGGCTGCTCCTCACCAGGCAGACGAGACTTTCGAAAAGGGAAGCTTGATAACATTCCCTTGTTCTTTCCCATAGCGTCTCAGCAGAACAAAAGCACAGGGATGTGGGATCATGTATTTGCTCAAAAATCATTCCTGATAAAGTAGCTCCAGTCTGAAGTGTGCTTAGTGATGATGAGCATTGTAGGAGTTCTTAAAAAGTTATAGTTGTCTGGATGTGACTTCATCAGTTAATGCCACTCTTCCTTTTAATAATATAGTTACAGATATAGCTGTCCAATGTCTAAAGCAACTTTTTTACTAATAATGCATTTTCAGTGAAATGGGGTATGGAAAGTATTATGCTATGAACCTGTTCTCAGAACTAGAAATACTCAGGTTTGTCATTTATGAAACTAGTAACTATTATTCCTATACTGCATAGATCAATAGTACGAAGGGACAGGCTTGGAGCAGTTGCTCATGTTATGAATTACAGTAACATAATTGTAGGCTTCAAAGGAGTGTCTCTTTATTTATTCTATGTAACTGTGGAATTAATGTGATCCAAACAGTTTAAATTTAATTCTATTCTAGAGCACAGTGATAAATTTCTCCCTAGAGTAGTAACCCTGTACGGCCATAAAAATTACCATGGTTACAGTTAATGTTAAAGACTTTTAGCATCACAACTGATTCAGGAGGAGAGTTGCCTAATGTAATTTTCTCTAGAGAAAATGATTGTGGTTTCTAGTTGTCTAAAGTAGCATGACACTTCCGACCAGTAGTTTGCTCTACAACCTGCTGTGTTATTAAATTATCCTTAACTAAAGCAATTTCGCTATATAGTACTGAATTAAGATGACGAGTGTTTTCTCAAGTGAAGTTCAAGAAACCTCCACCCTTCTGCACTGACACATTTGCCTAAGTAATGAACAGATTCCTTCTTAGAAAGAAAGATATAACCACAGACTACAAGTATCACGAATCAGAAATTAGTCAGAAACTATGTGTCATATTCATCCTAAACTGTGGGGAGACATTTAATGGCATTTTATTTTTCCAAGCAGTGAAGGAACAGGGTAGGAAAAAGAAGAGTGGTCACAATTTAAGATTAAATGTGTTACTCAGAGCAGAAAAATTATTTGAAGTAAATTCCCTCAAGAATATCTGAAAGTGCAGGGCCTCTGAAGAAAAGAAGGATGCATAAAATGTTAGTGAAATTTCCAAAGAACCCTGTCTCTATAAAATACTACTAGAATTTCAGTAAGTGAAAAACTTTCAGAGCTAGGTGTAAGCTGAGTACCTCCGGCCATCCAGCTCAGGCTGGCTTGCTTTCTCAGGAGTAAAGAGCTGTTAACAGAAAGGTCTTCTCTCGCCAGGAGAAGGGATGAGGTCCACAACTTCTCCCTGAGCTGTCTGAGACTGACTATTGCCTGCCCCTCACCCCCAGACCCAACATGCAGTAAGGGAGAGAAAATAAAATGAATTTCCAGAAGTTTGGAAGTGGCTCATGTTCTGCTTGCCTCCTGAGATTTTCAGCCTCTCAAAGAGCTGGATTAACACCCTGGGGGTCCTGTCTCCTTAATGCAAATGCTGTGGAGATATTTTGTGTTCCCTTTGGAAAATCTGGCACACAGGCATCTTTGAGAATGCTATATCTGAAAATACAGAAAACTCTATTTAGCTATTAAGTACTTTATGGAGATTAATAATCCAGTTAATACAAGTGCCTGTGGCAATTCCTGGTGGACAGGACATTTTAATCCTCTGTTTGAACCCCCTGTAGTTAGCTGCTTAGTTGTGCTAAGCACAAATTCCAACAGAAATATCACTCACAGCACTTGGTATTTTCAGGCGTGGTATGTTCTTGTTGGAGTCTATGGGACCTGTGTGACAGTATTAGCACCCAAGCTGTCATGCTGAGACAAAGAAAAGCAAACCTCACACTAGTTTAAGGAAAAACAAAATAACAGAGCTCCCCTACAGAAGATACATTTTAAATTGCTTCATTTCAAAGCAAGTTGTGCTTCTGTTATCTTACCAATGCTGAACAGGTCTCTCCATGGTTCAACTTTGCTGTTGACGTTGTAGTCCAAATAGGCAGAAGATGGCCTGTTGTTCACAGAGGAGAACAAAAAGGACCTATTGTTGTTAGAGAGAACACAACGTACCACAGAGAAATACACTGAGCTATCAGCTACTGCAATTGAGCAATCAAGGCTGCTACCTAGGCTGTCTATAAGAAAAATTAATGAGGGGGAAAACATGCAGGACCGCATGATTTGTTCTGTGAGAATACAAAAGCAGTGGGGAATTCAGCTCAGAGGAAAGTCCCCGTTTATAGACACATTGGGACATGCATCCAGCAGAGGCTGAGCACTGCTTCATACCCCAAGGCTATGGACACTGATTCTGTCCACCTCTAAGGCAACTTCACACACATCTGAAAAACTGGTAACAGCAACTTAACATTAGCTTCACCCTGGCTGTAAGGGTGGCCTTCTGAGGGGTACCCAGTCACCCAGCACCAGGACCAAGGGGACTGGGCTGCTTTTGTACACACTAAAAGGTAACAAAGCGCAGGGTTTACATGATCTCTTTATCAACACTTTTTTTTTGCTTTTTTACCTTCTGACACCTGTCATCAGCTTAGCCAGCTGTACTTTCACAGAATCACAGAATCACAGAATGTTAAGGATTGAAAGGGACCTCAAAAGATCATCTAGTCCAATCCCCCTGCCAGAGCAGGAACACCTAGATCAGGTCACACAGGAACATGTCCAGGCGGGTTTTGAATGTCTCCAGAGAAGGAGACTCCACAACCTCTCTGGGCAGCCTGTTCCAGTGTTCTGTTACCCTCACTGTGAAGAAATTCTTCCTCACATTTATGTGGAACCTCCTATGTTCCAGCTTACTTTAAAGCTGATCAGATTTTATTCTGATATTCCTGCTGGAAAGCAGCTCCAGAGCCTCAGATTTACGGTAAACTTGAATTCTAATTCCAATTTTCATTCAAAAAGCACTTGTATTCAGCTTTTAAAAATGTGCTAATGTGCTTAGCCCTGCCCTCCTGCTTAAGTAGCCTTCCCCCAACCTGCCATATATCTCTAATATTTATAGCAAGCAAGTCTGTCCTCCCTTAGCCTCTGTTTTGGCAGGCTACACAGCTAAGTTTATCACGATCTTCCTGCCAAATCAGCTCTCCCTTTCCTGGTCTTCTCAGAAACACTTTTTTTAAAAACCTGTTTCAGTTTATACCCGTTGCTATCTAACATGGGTGGTCAGGAATATGTGGTGAGTATCAGTATTTTAAAAGGGCCTTGAAGAGCAACACTAGACTCATAGAATCAAACAATATCAGGTTGGAAATGACCTCAAGGATCATCTAGTCCAACCTTTCTTGGCAAGAGTATGGTCTGGACAAGATGGCCCAGCACTCTGCCCAGCTGAGTCTTAAAAGTATCCAATGTTGGGAAATCAACCACTTCCCAGGGGAGATTTTTCCAATGGCTGATTGTTCTCATTGTGAAAAATGTTTCTCTTGTGTCCAGTCGGAATCTCCCCAGGAGTAACTTGTACCCATTACCCCTCGCTTTTTCCATGTGACTCCTTGTAAAAAGAGAGTCTCCATCTTCTTTGTAGACACCTTTTAAATACTAGAACCTGATGAACACTAATAATTCCCTATCGTTGGGTGTCCTTCCCCATGTCATATTCAGAAATACTTAAAGGCAAAACGCAGCCTTTTTGAGGAATCTGGAAGATAAACTGCACATTGCAGCATACATGAACCTGATGTTATAGAGCCTCTGGAGAAAAGACTGTCAGAGAAAAATGTGTTCAGAAATGCTGACCAAAATCCTTGTCTAGTGTTCCCTCTCTACACTGCTGCAGATTTCTCTCAGGATTTACATTGCCACCGGATTTACAGGGCCAAGCTCTTGCAAAGGAGTAGGTGATCTTTAAAGGTCCCTTCCAACCCAAACAGTTCTGTGATTCTATGGTAAAATATTGGGTGAGGTTTAAATTATAAGTACATATATAGTACCGAAGTTTGTCAAAACCCTTTTCTCCATAATTGTAGGGCTTGGATCAACTCTTTACTCTTACTGCTATCTGCTTTATGCTATGCCAGCTGGGTATGGGCACTGTGAAGAAAAGGCATAGTGTTTAGTCCTCATATGATTGACAACAAATATAATTATCAAAATAAGTTTTAAGGTATTTTCTGTGTACCTGTTGCATTCTTTCCCTTGCACAGCACCTATTGAGCTGTTACAAAGAGCCGTGCCACAGAAACAATAATTTTCCATTGCTTTTACCAGTGTGTTGATAACAGACTGACTGCAGAGCCTCAGCTCTTATAACCCAGTATCTCTGTTGTGACTTCAGTGATTCTGTGATTCTGTGACTTTGACCCGCTGCAAATCTAGCTTTGCAACATCATGACTTCCGAAATATAAGATGAAATTTTATTTTAATTTTATATGTAAAATCCTTTTTTAAAATCCACATCTCACCACACAGCACAAGGACTGAGAAGGAAATGCATAATTTGTTTAGAAAAAAAAACCCTTTTAAAATTATCATTACTGTCAGGAAAATTGTTGCTCTGTGGCAGTAGGTACTGCTTCTTTCCCTAGAAAGTACTCTAAAAGGTCCTGTGTTACAGTTATGGCATTTCCCCTTCCCCTTTAGTTAGCTGCTCAATATCTGGAACATCATGAAATATATGCTTCTTACAAAATGGCTGTTGCTATGGAGACTTCATATATTTAATTGAAGAAGAAAGAGCTGAATAAGCTTTCATTTACAAGCTCACAAAAGATGCTTTGACAGCCTTAACTCAAGAAGTGTTTTCTTCTTGTTTTTTGCCCTTATATTTCCTATTCTAGTTTCGCTATATATTCACAAAACAAATGTTCCCACGTATTTTTCTACCCGGTTCTGTCTGTATTCAAACAGAAAAGGTTTTTAGGAAATTCAGAATGAGGACTTTCACTTGAGATAAGAATGGTGTCCTTTATGTTTCTTGTTACAATAGCACTAATAGCTGAATGGGCTGCTTTAACCAGAAGGAGAAATTAGTATCCCGAGCACACACAGCAATATTACAACTGCAAAAAAAGGTCTGCACTCCTCAGCTGTGACCAGTTATTCTTCCTTAAAAATGCCTTCAATGTCTAGAACTGATCTGATGAGTTTGGAATGAGTGAAAATTCTGCTTTTCAAAGATAGCCCAACACCTATTTCTTATTTACACACAGACAAGGGTAGAATAGTTAACTTGAAGTTCAATATGGTTCTTTAAAACTCTCAGCTCCAGCCTATTTGTTTTTAGGGAAGAGAAGCCTGTATAGTTTTAGCTTTTGCAAGAATAGTTGTGCAAATCAACTAGAACCATCAGCTATGTTTATGTTTTCATGAGATTCAAATTTTCATAAACCTGAGATGGTTCAACTCCTGCATTTGCATTTGTTCTTTTCAGAAAAGTGTCAAATTAATTTCCTTAAGTTACCTCTATAAAACGAAACTATGTTTCTTTCATAGGCTTCAGAAGAAATTCTGCTTCCTGACAACATCTACACATTAGGTTAGGTAGAGCTCTGCTTCTTCCCTGACCAGCAGTTTTCCCTGCCAGAACAGCTGATTGCAGCACAGCTGGTTCAGGAGATAGATAAACTTCAGCTCAACAACTGCAAGACAACATAAAGACATCTGGTCTGGATTGCAAACTCTCAAACACTGAGCATGGCAAGTTATTCCAGCCCTGATTTAGCCTCTGGATAGATGGCTAATAGGGTAAAGTCAGAGCTCAGCCATATGGTGAAGCCTGATGGCCATATGTTCTACCATATGCTTTAATAGTGCTTGTGAATTTCCTTAATAAATTATTACAAAATTAAAGGGATATCTTGCTGTATCTAAACACAGATTTAATCAGTGTCTTGACTGATTTACCTCACTGCTATTTTAAGTTTCTGGATTTTTATTTTCCTTTTCCAAACCAGCTGTAATTCTAAAGAATAAAATGGCAGTATTTGTACAAAACATACAGAACCTGAGATTACTGAATCTCAGTGTGCTTACATATACTCAGAAACACCTACAAGGAATTCACAGAAGCAGAATATGCACTTGGTGGTTCCTGAATGCCTGGGATACTTCTAATGTTTGTTCAGTTCCTCCATGTTCTTCTAACTTGAATTTGAACTGCCTATATAGTTGCTTAATGTTTAGTATAGAAAAAAAAATTCTATGAAATTTAACTAATGTGTACTGTATCAGAAGATGGATCTAGTTTTTAGATGTGATTTTATGTGCTGGAAACAACCAACTTTCTTGATGGAATAAATAACAATTCTAGAATTGATGCCTCAAGGCAGATCAAGCTACAGCAAGTACTGAAATGAATAGAGAGCCTTAGAAGCAATTGCAAGGATATAGAAGAGGCTTTGAAAGCCTTTACGTGGCTTTACTCATAAAGGACTCTGCAACTAAGTGAATTTTGTGGTCGCTCTGGTGCTATATTAATGGCAATAAAGTTTTAAATCATCAGAAAATAAGTATCAATGTAGCATGATGGCTGCACCCTTAGAGGTACTTTAACAATGATTAAAAAGTCATTGCTTTATCCACTGAGATCAGGTCCTCATCTGAGAAGTGGTGGTCTCAGTCAGGCTGGGAATGGAAGAAAAGGTCACAACACAAGAACTTGCCCAGGGAAACCAGGCTTGATAATAAACTGTGAATTGAAGAAAAAGAATACAACAGCTATTCTGCATGGATTTCACAAGCCGTTTGTCTTTCATAAAGAGTCCCTAGTGTCTGATTGGGTTTGTCCATGTCTAAGAGGGCTTAAACTACACTGTGTAAACACTAGAGATTCATACTGTTATTCTCCATGGATTTCCCAAAGCAGATACACTCCAAATGAGGCTATGGAAAAAGAAAAATAAGTCCAACTTCTGAGCAGTGTTTCAGGAAGATTTCAGTGGGGAAGTGGAGCGAGAAGGGCGAGAGGAAGATTTATTTTTTTAGTTTTTCGATTAAACCCAAGATGTTAAATGCTCTAAATCTGTTCTACTATTATGGTATCTCTTTCTACAAACATACCATTTATTAGCAAGAGTTATTCTGTTTTGATAACCTTTCCATTCTAGGGGCTCAGAGGGACAAAAATTAGTAATTAGTAATATTTGGATCATTTACCCTCTGAAAGTAATCTCTAATTTTGTAGAAAAGGAGTATAAACAGAAACCATATGTTCTGCAGCTGGAATTCCCCTCCATGGGCAGTGAGTCTTTGCTTTGCCCCTTCCCCTGGGCTATGTGCAGTTGGCACTGGGAGACAGGTGCTGAGCTGGCGTTTCCTGTAACTAAAATTTGATTTTGATATGAATTTTAAAATATGCATAGCAAAAACTCTACCAACCAGCAAAAAAAAAAAGAAAAAAAGAAAAAAAGGCAACTAGAGGTCTCAGCGACCCAATGAGACCCAATGAGACTACTCTTGCATTTAAATCCCTAGATGTATCAAGCCCTTAATCTGTGTATGCTAAACAAATTGCATTATGTATAGGGAAACTCTCAGGACTTTTATACTATTATCCCTTGTGGCGACACTTGAGTTAAGTCAATGTCAACGACTCCCACAGCTTAATACATGTGTAAGACACAGAGCTTTATGATTCATGGAGTGCAGCAAAAAAATGTGTTTCTGTAGCCACAAAAATTAGTTTAAGCTGCAGATGTGATAACATCCTGGAATAAGAGTTCTGAAATATTATTGTTCAATGTAACTGTGATGTATATTTTATCTGATTTTCCTGTAAATTTGCCACTAATATCTGCATGAATAGTTTCAGAGTGTTTTATGTCACCAGAAAAAATTAGTTTTAATGAATTGTCACTAAGAATATTTTAATTATACTTGATTAAATTTTGTCAAAAGGCCTCTTGTGCAATCAGACAAGGTGCAGTTATATTTTTAGGTTAGATTTTGTGGGTTATCTGGACTTCTGCCACGAACTGTGGGATTTGGCTACAAAGGCTGTGCACTTTGTTCATGGAATGGTGGTTCCAGTGCAGAGTTCTAGCACTATCCCCTGCTAGAGAAAAAAACCTACTAGCAGCAATGATAGTTCATTCAAATAAGATAGATCTTGCCCTTTGCCTGCTGAGAAATCCTCCTCATCATCTGACTTTTGTGGAATTGCATTTGAAAATAACAAAGTCTATACAATAGGGAGACATATATATAACTTCAAAAGAAATTATTTATATGGAATGCCTGCAGACTACACCAACTAGATATTCTCTCTATATATAGCTGTACATGTTTCTTGCACTATATTTTCCTACTGCTATTTTGCAGTAGAGAATGTGCTCAATATATGGGCAAGTATTCAGAAAACTATAGCCAAATTCTTAATATTTTCTTGGAGCTTGGGGAGTTATATGGCTTATTAGTATCTTTGCAGGTGGAATACCAATGTTTTTGAGTGAATTAATGCAGAAAAGAACCAGTGACTTTTTTTTAAAAAAATATCCATAAAGACCTGTGTAAGTGAACTATGGATTGCCATAATAATAATTGACTGTGCAACAAAGCTGGCTGATGAGTTGTGAATCCACGAGGAGTGATACCTGGAAATGTGCTTCAGCTTCAGTTTCCATTATTGTTGGCTTTAATCTGCTGTGTGCTGGTCTTAGGCTCATTTCTATTCCACTTGTTTATTTGAGAGAAAGTCAGAATAATAGAAAAAGGCAAGTGACTGTTTAAACTGTAGTATTAGAAAATTGCTATGAAATGAAATCCACATATTAAGGCCAAGATAGGAAAACCCACTTACTTTTATGTATGCTGTCTTTACTGGGTTTCATTTTCATAAATGGAAGAAAGCTCATAAAGAAACTTACTACAGAACTACATTGCAGGCCTGAAAACTTTTGTAGATCATTGAGCTGCATAAAAATATGTATATGGTATACAGTACACAGAGTATTAGGGATGTAATTACAGTTATTTAATACAATCAATATCTTTTGACTGAATTCAAGGAAACAATAGCTAACAAAATATGGTATTGCATTGGCAAAGGGCTAATCTAATGCATCTTTTCATTTTTTTTTTTTCCCCCAAGCTTTGCCATTATATAGGTTTTTTAAACACAATTTTCTGAAGGCTGGATATCTGTTTAAGGTTTGAAGATGCCACTTTTGCTAGCTGAATACTTCAAAATGTGTATGGGGTAGATTTACTTGCAGTACCTGGCCTTGGAATGGGGCAATTTCATAACATTTATTTTCACTATACAGTTAAACAAAGCCCGATACTATTTGTTTTTTCTCTTCAGTAAGGTGACATAAAGGTCAGTGTTAGTATGGTAATTACTTATGCCTCTTGTGACAGTTCAAGTGCTACATCTCTCTTTATACTCTAGTAAAACTACTATTATATATCCTTTCTCCTTTAATCATTAAAGAAATGGCTGGTGCTTTGTGGGAATGGTAGAAGAGGAGCTGTAGGAGACAGTGGAGGGTTAATGATGTTCAACTAGTGCCTTGTATTTGGCTAATCATGGAAATAGCTGACAGTTGGTGCCGATTCAAGATGAAGCCTTCCCTGTAACAGCCAATTCAAATGAAAAATGTCACCAGAGTACTCAGGTTAATGGCTTTTGAGTGTAGAAAGACCTCAAGTTAGAAGGCTTTGAAACATCACTCAAGGTAACCTAGCACTAAAAAGAAATCCATACTACCGAACAAAATTACTATCATTTCATACCTCCAAAGGTACCTCCAATACTCACAGCACTCTATTAACATGTTTTGTTCTTGGTCCATCTACTGCATGGTTTTTATTGACTTCTCACGAAAAATATTCCAGTTGAGGCATTGTCTCAGAACTCGGGGATGATGGACCTACAGCAATATGATGAATCTTGGTATCTTCAACACAGTGGAAAAGAACAAACTCACAAAGTTCAGTCTGATCCATCTCCATTCCCTACAATTCTGTAAACTACTGAACATAAGCAGTTGTTGACTTTTGCTAAGATCAATACTGAATCTTAATGAGTAAAGTCTAAGTGAGATAAAATGGAGTTAAATATTTACCTTTGAGGCAATAAATTCTACTCACAGTTTGGCAGCCATGTCTGTAATGAAGAATACTTTCAAAATAAAAAAAGCACTGCACTCTCTTCTCTAGCTGCAATGAGATTTGACTGGAGCTATAACAGTTTCAGAAGAGGAGAACCTTTAAGTTCAAAGAATAGATAAGCATGTAAGGATGTGTTGTGAATCCAAGCTGGTTTAGAGCCAGCCAGCCCTGCGCAAGGTTTTTATAGAATAGTGTGTTAGCATTCACGTGCCAAGCCAATATATATTAAAGAGAAAACTGGTGATGCCAGCAAGTCCTTTCTTCCCTTCATTGATTTCCCATTCCAGTTAAAGTGCATAGTAACAAGTTGCTCATCCTTGACCTGAGGTCACCACAGCTGAGATAGATTAGCTTTTGAAAATTTATTATGACAATAATCAGCAAAGACTCAGCAAAGCCTCTGGCTGTAAGTTTAGTAACAATGGACATTGTTGAAAAGTTGTTTATACTTCTCAATTCCTATCTAAAACACAGCCACCTTGGAGCGTGCCCCTATGCTCCTTATTACTGAAGCCTCTTGAATAGTCAAGTGAAATAACTGCCATAGAAAGAAACCTTTTGGCGTAAGAAAACATGAAATACGCGCTTCTAGAAGGTCAAGGGTATGCTTCAACCCTCCACTCACTTTTGTATTTCAAGGTTGCCTTGGGTACTTCAGAGCAGTTTGCTTTGCACAGGTCTGGCTATGACTTCAAGGACTGGCCCAGTCAAACTAGTCTAGCAATAACATGTATCATTAACTTAATCCTTCTCTTTACAAATTACCTGAAAGTCTCCATAAATGTGCTTGCTGTTCATAACTACCCCAGAAACAGTTTTAAAGATTTTTCAGGTTCTTAACAGTGTTTATCTAGCCACTCTTCAGACTGATGGCTCATTGGCCTGTATTGTTATTTTTATGTGCTTATGTGGATGTACAGCTATTTCTGCCCAAGGATGCTGTGTGGACAGCTCATGTATTTAAAGCAGGAAACTAGTTACATTTCTGTCCCTTGGTGTCCTGAGGCTAAGGAGGGAGAGGCTAATAGATGTTTTGGGCATAGGATAAGGAATATTTTTACTTGCAGCCTGCTGTATTTTTAACACATTTTAAACACGGAAATACTGATCTGCTTTTGATTTGACAAGCAAGATGGCTTGGAAATGAGTTAAAACTGTCACTGTTACCCTTTATTTCTTTCTTACACCTGTCTTTTGTTTGAACAGAAGTGGCAGAGCTGAGGGACTCAGTGTTCATCCATTAAAAATGTTAATCAAAACATTCTGTGTGTGTCCTCTCCAAATTAGAAAATAAAAGCAACCTAGGAGATACAGAAGCTGATTAGTCCTTCTTTAATTCTTTAAAACAAAACTAATTTTCTACACCTTTATATATAATGTGGAAGGTTATGAATGTTTTTGTATTACATTATTTCATGCAAAACATTACAATTTTATAATTTTTTTTTTAAATTTGATTGTTGTTGGGGTTTTTTTGTTTGTTTGGGTTTTTTTGGGGGGGGGTTGTTTGGGGTTTTTTGTTGTGTTTTTTTTGTTCCCCCCAGAAATGCAGACATTGCAGATTAAAAGAGAAAACTTTTCATATAATAAGGTTTATTCAGCACACATCATTTCTTCCTGCTGTCAGCTGGAATTAAATTGCCTGCCACAGGAAAGCATCAAGAGGAAAATGTGCTCTATATGGACTTCTAAATTTGGAAAATCTGCATCCTTCATTCAGTACAGATGCTCTGAGTCTTAACAATTCAGAGAGGAAGGTATCATGACAATCCTGCATGCTCTCCTGAAACAGCCTGTTCTCTCATCCTTTCCACACACACAAGGGAGACTAATCCACTGCTTACCTGAGATGCCCTCTTGTTTGTCTCTCATTCCATCTTCTGAAGAACATATTAGTAATTTAATACATGGGGAGCAGTGGGCTTTACATGAAATGGCAGTGATAGTGGATTAGTAACAGTATTCATTCTTTGGATGGAATCAACAGCGCAAGATCCTGCACTACTAAACACTGGGTGTGCATGGGGTACTTTTGTACATCTGCTTCAAGGTACAGTGCTTTCAGTCATCTTCAACCTGCCCCAAGATGTATTCTCATCCTCTCCCCTTCTGCTGTGCAGAAGAGTGATTATCCACTATAATCTAAAACTTGAATATGAGATAATTCAGAATTACTGTGCTGAGAGGTGGTTATGGCTGCCATAGGCTCTGTCCAGGGCATTGAGACCACTGGCACATGGTAAGTGCCTATGTTGTCAAACACTTCATCTATAGACATGCAATTCTTATGTACAGCGTGGAAGCCTCTACAGTGATAACCCAGCTGGTGCAGAAAAAGCCTTGATGCTGTGCAAGCACTGTTCAGCAATACACAAAACACTGGTGTTTTATCAACACTTTTAGTCACAAATCCAAAACACTGGTGTTTTGTCAACACTTTTAGTCACAAATCCAAAACACTGGTGTTTTATCAACACTTTTAGTCACAAATCCGAAACACTGCACCATGCAGGTTGTTATGGAGAAAGTTGACTTGATCCCAGCCACTCCCAATACACTCAAGCTGCGTGGCTTTTATAACAGCTGCTCAGATCCACAGTTTCTATGTTTAAAGGGAGGCCAGGATCACTTCTCCTCCTGTAGCAAATTATATATATTAAAAACCTTGTCAAGAAATCAAAAACACTGCTATAGCTCTATTCCAAAGCTAAAGAGTAAGCAGAGTTCATTTTCCCTAGGGACATAAAAACACTAGCTTGCAAGCAGAGGCTTCCCCAGCATGTCTTCCAAAGTAGAAATGTGAAGGATAAAGGGAGCAATAGTTGCAACTGGATGAATTAATGTAGATTAGTTTCCTGCAGATATTCAGAAAAAGGAACTAAGGAAGACAAGACCCCCTTTAGTCTTTATTTCTAGGCCTCCCACCCTCTTTCAGCCTTCTGCTCACTTTTGACTAATTTATTTCTGGTCTCTCATGACCTTTCAGCCTCCCACTCTCTTTCTGTCAGGGGCCAAAAGGGAGAGGGATGGTGGAAATAAAGCAAAGGCTGAGGCGTGGGAGGCTGAAATTGGGTGGGCTGCTGGAAATTTTTCGTTTGAATCATACTGGCTTGAAAAACCCATGTAGTCCACAGGCACTTTTCTGAATATGGAAAACCACATCAGTGGTCAGAACGAACCAAACAGTGTTACTGGTGCCTTTCTCATGGCAATAACAGCCTGAAAGCTCTTGATCCACACAGACTTAATAATAGTCTGTTCCAGGTAAAATCAGCAGCCTGGCAAGAGCATCTTTCTCCCACTGAATCCATGCTCATTTTTATTGGTCATTCTCTCTGATTTTTAGCAGCAGAAACAGTAAGTGTTTGCAGGGCTCCATGGTCTGTGCTGACTGTAAATGTTTTGTTGTAACATTTATTTCTTCCATATGCTGACTCTCAAACATTCTGAAATTTCTACAATAGTTTCAAGGAATCTTGAAAATAAAGTTTCTCCTCCTTAGATAAGCATGGCAATAAATAAAAAAATGACTGACAGAAATAGCACTAGGCTTATTTTAATTTCTTCTTCAATACAGCAAGGTATTTCCGATTTTAAAAATATTTTTATATACTTATTTTTAAAAAGCCCCAGATAAAAAAAAATTACTTAAAAATAATAGAACCATTTTGGTTGGAAAAGACCTTTAAGATCATCAAGTCCAACCACTAACCCAGCCCTGCCAAGTCACTACTACACCATGTCCCTAAGCACCACATCTTGTGTGGCTGTTAAATCTCTCCAGTGATGGGGACTCCACCACTGCCCTGGGCAGCCTGTGCCAGTGCCTGACAACCCTTTCCGTGAAGAAATTTCTTGTATTACCCAATCAAAATCTCCCTTGAAAGAAGAGGAAAAAGCCTCAAAAGAAAACAAAACCAAAACCAGCACATAAGCTTATACAAGATTAACATGTTACAATCAAGTTTCTATTACCACAGAGTTGCAGATGATTTCTGCAATTTTCTCAACATGCTGTTGTACCTTGCAACTAACTGTTACTTATGAAGTCATAATTCTATTTAAATAGACTGCAGGTAAATAAGCACAAGGGCTGCAGATGCTTTTATGAACCTGTTTCTCTAAGTACAAGATACTAACAATTTAAAAGTAAGATACAGACCTTTTTTCCTTTTGAGGACTAATCTATATAGCCAAAGGCAATTGCAATCCACTTTTAAAAATGGTTTGTGCTTCCAACACTGATGAAAAAGCCATATAGCAGGTATAAATTGGATTTCTCATTTAACTGCTCTCTCAGAAGAATCAGAAATCAATTTGTCTCACTAGGTCAAATTCTACTGTTGTGAATTAAAAATTTGTGTTTGTCTCAACAGGAATACTATGTGCTAAAGACTGTAAAATTTAGCCTTATTTATTATCTATTTTTCTCTCTCTCATCCCCAGTACTGTTGAATCCTAAACTTTTTGTTAGTGTTAACTTGTTAAGTAATTGCTACATCAATTTGTAATATATAAATCTGTAACAGTTTTGTTGGAGGAAATCTGAAAGACTGATTTTATACCACTGGAGTCAAAGGAAACTTTTTTATTAAAGGCAGTAAGTGCAAGAGCAAGGCAAAAGTCTCCTCTGAGACACAGCAGCCTTTGAGAAGCACTTCAGATAGGAGGCCAGAGACATGCTTTCTCCCTTAAAGTTGTCTGAATGAGTAGCATTTGCTAAGGATTTTTGACTGGATTGTATTTGATCATTGCCTCAGCCTATATAAAAGTGCTATTACTTAAGAGAATGAAAATTTCTTCTAATTTACAATTTTTCCCACTCACAGGCAGGAAAATTTAAAGGAGTGATGTTTATAACAGCACTGTAAAATTGCTGTATGCAATGTCACTGCTTTCTCCCTAGAAAAGAAATGAGCGGAAAAGACAGGAGCTGGCAATGAGCGTAACAGAGAACCTTTCCTTCCTCCTTGCTTCATCCACTCCTTCCCAAGAGGAGGAACCTCATGTGCCACCTACTGCTACTCATCTTTGAATATACTCCTTAAAGATTTTGACTTATTTCTCACTACTTCACGGACAAGAGGCATTAGCACAAGAGGCATAAGGGCTGAAGAGTGTCCCCGGAGCCCCATCAGACCATGCTGACACAGCTGGAAGGACTCCCCCAGTCTCCAGCTCCCATCCTCTGAATTGCAATGTATGTGAGTCAGAAGCACACTGAAAGTCATCAGCACTTTTTAAAAAGCAGCTGTTTTACTCTTCACTAATTTGGCATTTTGAAGAATTTAGCAGGTCTCTCTCAACTTTGCAATTAGCTTGTCAGGTATTTGGGGGCATGGTGGCTGTTTTTCTTCAAAATCTGCATAGTGCTTATCACAACGGTGGCATGGCACACAGGTAGGCAAGAATAGATAGAGAAAGAGGCACTGGAACCCTGAGGAAAGGTGCTGTCTTTACAACTATACAAATTCTAGGTGAAATACCAGCAAATATCTTGTTTGTTGGTTTTTTTTCCTCTGCTGAATTCACAGTGAAAGGAGAAATGTATCTTTAATTTAGACTTGACATTACAGGTAAATATTTTTGTCCCTTGACAGAGCACAGATGAAATCTGTTTGAAAACCTGTCATAGGAGGCTACAGTCTAGACAAGAAGATGGCATAGGTGCAGAAATGAGACAGCAAGGAATCCAGCAACATGGTCAATAGCATTTGGAAATGACAAAGCACCTTGTAAATGCCTTGATGTGAAGAAAGTGACCCTTTTTTTCCTGGAAAAATAGAACATAATATGCAATTGGTATTTTGTGTTGGTGTTAATGTATGTCATATTTTCATTTGATCTAAACATTAATTATTACCAGAATTCATCATATGAATTTCTGTTATTTGCCTTAGTAAACTAAACAGAATCAAGAGGTAGAAATTAATACACATCTCATTTTCTGCAGAGTGCAGCAGTGAATTAAAGAAAGACTGGTTATAACAAATACTAAGCTTGATGCAAGACGACAAGGAAATTTTAAACTCTTCTAGTCCACCTTTCTTCTAACCTCATTTATATATATAGCAACAGCATTATTCTGTTGCCTTTAGATTTCTGCTTTCAGGGTAAGATCTCTTTCTGTGCTGTGCCTTTCTTACCTTTTAGTCTTGATGACATGGAAAAAACCAGTAGTGAATAATAGCAATTTTGATAGGGATATTAAGTTACATGCCTCAGCCTTAAGCCAACCTCTAATGATTAAAGACAAATTACATGAGGGGGGAAAAATTAGATCTTTTCGCTGCAGAAAACAATTTTTCTTCTGAAAGTCACTATGAATATCATTTTTTTGGGGAGTGACCAAGTGGAACTGAAGGATCTCTGCTTTTATCAATCATAGCTATGAATTCCTGTGATTTTCCTTACCAACTGGCATATGCTAGAAATTTATGAGACAGGGACAGAGCGAGACAGAAAGTCAGAAAGGCAGGCAGGCAAAGAAAGACAAAGAAAAGGCTTCATAAATTAAAAAAAAATAATTTAGGAAGCTTCACATTACAGATAGGGAAACGGAAACAAAGCACTCAGTTACATGCAAATATAAGCTTCTACCCTGTAATTGCTGGTAAAAACTCAAATGTTCTGCAATTAGAGTCACAGGGTCAGCAGCAAATCGAATTATTCACCTGTAAACCGCAGATGTTTGCACTAGCATTAGCACTAATGTTTTATACAAGTCAAAATTCAAGGCTGCAAGCTTATTCTGCAACTCGGCTTTCATCAAATCCAGTTATTTCATAGTTAATACCAAAAAACCCCAATATCTATCTTTAGTTTTAAATTAATCATATAATGCTAAGGTTATAGAAAAAGTTAGCCCATAGTTTTGATCAGATCAGAAACATTTCTCACAGAATTGCCTCCTATCTTCTACTGTCCCATTCTGCAAGTGAGCTGAGTGTTGCCAGGGAAGAGGCATTTGAAATTGCTTTACAAAAGATGACCAGGATAGGCAAAAAGTTTAACAGCACTGTGAGAGCAAATTTAGTGAGCCTTCTGTCCAGCTTTTACTCAGCAACATCCTTGTCCCTATCTAGTCCCACTAAAATCCACTAGGATTACCAATAGGATCAGTGTAATTGAAGTGTATTACTAATTTAATACCCCTTTTTGTTTATGGCATAGCTATTGCATGTTTTGCCTGTATCACAAATAAGGCAGGTAATAATTCAACAACTAAAACTAAACAATTCCAACATTAAAAAAATCAAAATACCATTTTGCTATATTTTCTACATTATCCTCCTTTCTGTAATAATAAAATGAGAAAAGGTTTCTGGAAGTAAAAGGAGAGCTTTGGAAGAGTTAAAGGTTTTTAGTAGACAAGTAAAATTGCAGAGAATGATTGCCCAGTATTGTAATTACTAAAAAAATACCATTAAAAGACAGCACTGACACTTTCACGGTGCCCAAGGAGACTTAGTCTCGTGCTTTTGGGACTGTTGGGTTGAAAGAGTATTGTTATCCTCAGCAATTACTAGAAGCAATAATTTAATCCCCTTAATAAATTTCTTAATGGTCTAAAACTCTCTGTCAATGGAGTTATCTTGCGTCAAAGTGATTAAAGTCAAATTTTTCACTGTTATTTACTACAGTAAACTAGAAGTTAAGGATCAGGAAATTATCCTCATATAAGAAGCTAATTTCAAGGAAATTAAAGAATTAGCCAAATTATTTAGCATATTATTGTCTAAAACAAGCTTGGAAACTCAGAAAAATCACATATTCAAAATCCCTACTGTCATCACAAAAGCTTGAGGCACTTTATTAATAGTAACTTAAATAGTCTGGAGATCGTATATGCATTCCTGAAATCTACATCCATTCACTTTAAGCTCTTTGAAAAAGGTTACCTTACTCTTTAATGTTCATAGGAGTAAAGAATTGAAGGCTTTGCCTTGTCAAAAAACAAGACTGAAACTAAATAATAAATCATCCCTGTACCTGCACAGATTTTATTTCTTTTTTAGATTCTTACATATGATTCTTGTTCATTTTAGTCTCTCAAATAAAATGTTAGGGATTTTGGCTTTTCTTGGAAATGGTATTGTTGATTTCAGTGATAGCTTACGTTACCAATATTTCGGTAGAATCTACAAAATCCCACTCAAGATCAGAGACTACATTTTGGTGAGTAAAGAAAACTCGTAAATATTCTCCAAGCGATTTATCTGAATGAGTTTCAGGCAATGAGCTTGCAATTACCATTCCCATCCTTGAACTCAACAGTTTACCTGAACAGATCAGATTTTGGATGACCAAAACTCTAATTAAAAAATAAAATAATAAAATAAAACCGACTTCCAGGTCCAGATATAAAACTACAGACGTTACAGTCAGTAGTACAGAGCAAATAGTAGAGCCAGTAACTACTACACATTAGAACTTCTACAGAGACTGGTGGATAAAATTCCCATTTTATTTGGGCAATTTCTCATCTGGAAGCTCTAGATCAAGCCCTACACCCCTTCTGATACAGCCTGCTGGCACACTGTCTGGCCTGCTGTGGAGGCAGGTGGTGGAAGACACCTTTGCAAGCAGGAAGGGACTGAGCCAAATCATCCTGCCAGGGTAAACATGGCTTCAGGCTTGTCTCACTAAGTGCTTGGGGAGGTGGCATGAGGTCATACCTGTGGGGCTAAACTATAGTGAGAAGATTCAAACTGTGTTCTGAAAGGAAAGGAAAAACTAAAAAAAAAATCCTAATCCTCTAGGTTTTCTATCTTTTAGTTGTGCCAGATTTACCACATTATCAGCTTTCCATGTGACAATTCACAATTTTCACTTTAGCCCTGTCCTTAACTTTACCACAGACAAGATACACCAAAAAGAAAACTGACTTCCCATTTATTTCAACTGTCAGGCAGGTGGGACTGAGTTCAAATACAATGAGCAATGTTCATTTCCCCAGCATGAAATTTACAGATTTATATAACATGCCTGCCACCTTGTCCTCCAGTTCACACACGTCAGTATTTTTAAATATCTCTTGCAAACTTAAAACATATTAAATAGATACATCAACACCAGTTCACTTTCATGAACAGCATCCTCTAGTGGAACTGGTTGTTATACTCTGAGTGGGTCTCACAAAATCCTTCATGAGTTCCAGTTCAAATACACATCCATCCCACCTAAAACTAGCCAGTGATCACTCCATTTGTTTTTTCAAACACAACTATTGTTACGCAGGAAAAATTTACATCATGAGGAACTTGAGCAAGGCAGTACCGACTTGTACCTCTTCAGTGTACACTGATTAGATTCCAAACATCTCCTACACTGAATGAACTGCTAAGTAAAAAGAAAATGTTCTCTACTCACCAGAACAAGAAAGGAATTATGCTGTGGCACAGCCTTTTCAGAATTGCTTTACAATTTACAGGTATCAGATGGGTATACAGATACCTACAGACATAGTAAAAAATGCTTAAGATTGTAATTTAATTGTAAGAAAAGTCCTTATATGAAAAACAGCAGAGACACAAGCTCTGAAGGGTTTTTTTTTTCCTTACTACTGTTGGTTGCATTGCTTTTAACTTTACCATTTTAACTTCAGAGTAAGCTGGACTATATTAGTTCAATGCATTTGTCCTGCCACCGATGCCAATTTGCATTTCTTTGTTATTTCCTACTTTTTATAATCTTCTCTTACTGTCATTGAAAATTATTGCCATCATAACTGAACACATTCTCAGACTTTTAAGTCCTAGATGAAATAGGAAAAAAAAAAAAAAGCGGAAGTAAATATAAACCACGCATAATTAAGTGGATGGGGGTGGGCAGCTTCTGAAAGTTTCATTGCTGATTTAGTTTTAGCTTTTCCTTCAGTAACTATATGTAAGAAAAATAAACTGATCTGATATTTAAATGCAAAAAAAAAATTTCCAAGTCTAAAGTCCTATTGCCTCTATAAGCAAGATTAGACCAAGATAATTAAATGTGCAATTTGCCGCAACTACTGTGAGATATGACAGTATTTTGAAATTACCTTTTGCAGTGGCTCCTGATGCTGCAACATTGCCTCTCAGTAGGTGAAAAATTAATTCTTCCTTCTCCACCCTTTTACTTACCTATCTCTGTTCACCTAATGTAAAAAAACCCCAAACAACAAAACAAAGAATCTAATGACAGAATACTCTCTAGCCTTTCTGCTCAAAATATTCTAAAATGTCAACATGAGCCCATTAAAAATACTACAAAGCAAAAGACATGTTAGTAACTTTCTTCATGGCTTGAAAATTAAAGTAATTGAGAAAGTAGTACTTATTTCTTATGGAAACAGGAAAGGTTTCAAACCATTTAGAATAGAAAAATGCTCAGTGGAGAGGTTTAATTTTAGCAGTTCGCATAACGATGGTAAAATGACACAATACTCTAAAAAATTGTTTTGTAGGAAGATTCTTCCCCTAGATACCACTAAAATAAACTGTATCTTCCTTCATTCACATTATCTGTCTTTCCAAAGTATCAAGTAAAGCATTGCCAAACTTTTCCTATGAGGATGTGAGGTTCACCATCTATCTTCTGTTAACTCTCTTGGAACCAACAGTCTACTGGGGAAAACTTCATCAGACTGAGACAAAAGCCATACACTGCTGCACACATTTATAGACATTTCACTCCCAGAAGCTTTGTTACAAATGACATTGGGATAATTGGAGCTATTTGTCAGCATATCCTAAATAAATTGGTTTGTTACATTTTAAAGACTCTAATATCATACGGCCTATGCTTAATGAAATAAATCAGAAGATAATGCTGAAGGTACTAAGAACATTATTGGAAAACCTAGACTTTTCCAGCAGAATCAGAAAAGTGCTTATATGAAAGATATTTATAACCTGGGACTCAGATTCTGTTGTCAGCTATACCCAGGGCTGCACTGAGATCAGAGCTTTTCCCAGCTCTGCAGCCAGCAGATCAAAGCAGCCCCTGGTGTCAGGTTGTGCAGCAGCAGAGCTGTCAGCATCAGCTGCACAGCAGCCAAGGCACTCTCAGCCTATTTCCGCTGATGTTGAATCAAGTGGTCCCCAGTTATCCACCTCTTCAGTTCCAATACATGAGGAGCCACTTAGCTAAAGGTGTAATTTATATTATGGCCAGCAGTGAAATAGTAACTATGACATTAAAGGTTGCTGACATCTATACCTGTTGAAATAAATGAGATGGACCCTGCAGACACGTAGTGAAGAGGCACTTACTGTCATGCTGAACAGTTGATTAGTTGGCTGGAATGAGTGCCTTCTGCCTCTGGGCTCCAAGTGATTGCTGCCCATACTGCTCCAGCAGCTTAAAATCCAGTAGAAACCATTAAGCTAGATATGCTGGAGACTTTTGAAAAAAAAATCTTAAAAAAATGACAGATAGAAGGTTTTTATTTTCATATAAGAAGAGCAGACAAGCTGGAGCAGTGGGCTGCCATTGCCCATCAGTGTGGGAGCTCCCTGTCTGGGAAAAGCAGTTGTGATTCTGCTCACAGCTCTCTGGACCGAACTTACTAGTTAAGTTGCACTCTTCTTAGTGAACATCAGACACATGGGAACCCCCTAATTCACAAACAAGAAAAGGAAATAACTTAAGGGAAGAGGCAGGCTCACAGCAAATGCCTTGGTGATTATGCAGAGAAGCTGCACTTATTTTCTCTTTGTACTTTACAGTTCAGATATAAACAAGAGCTGTTACTGAGCAGGGCTCTTGTCAAAGCATTCTCCCTTACACTGTTTTCATCTTCTGTATCTATTTCCAGTGTGCATTAAAATAACTTGAGTTCATTTGCAGCATCAGCTCTGATCTCTAAATACTGTTGTTTTTTATATCTAAAAATAATTCAATTTTATTTACGGCATTGTTTTGACTACCAAACTGCTGATGTCAAGCAACATCACAGAAAGAGAATCAATGACCAGGCTTAGGTTATTTTCAACTACAGACAAGTAAGTTTGACAAGACTGATGATAAATCAGGATGACTCTGCAAGAAAGCCTCTGGAATGTACTAGCATTTCAATTTTATTAAGAAATAATAAACAGCCTCTAGCAATAATATGTTTCCACATGACAGTTGTGCTATAGCAAGTGTGTGTATGCCAATGATAAGAGTTACTTTCACACCAACTCACTTTGGATGTAAAGCATTCTGACCTTGCAGTGACACAGCTGAAATGGCATGGATACGGAAAGCTATGTTGCCATCCCAGACTAGACAAAGACT
Organism: Podargus strigoides; assembly: GCA_028020825.1. Taxonomy (NCBI): domain Eukaryota; kingdom Metazoa; phylum Chordata; class Aves; order Caprimulgiformes; family Podargidae; genus Podargus; species Podargus strigoides. The sequence goes on from CM051628.1 coordinate 16,633,315, forward strand.
GGGTTTGTCCTATGTCTTCATCTTTTCTGTAGCCAACAAAAACTGTAAGAATTTCATTTCTTTTACAATACAAATGTGTCTCAAGAATTCAGAGGCTGCATTTGGAAACTGTTTCTGGAAATAAGTAGTAGTATCATTTTCTGTGGAAAGTACTTTTCATTCCACTTTTAAAATCTTTATTATTTTCGTCTTTAATAGCTTAGTTTTAACGCAGAACCTTTGTCTTTCTGTGTCATAGCTAGAAATGTAGAGCATTTTTCCAATTAAATCAGTGAATAGTGGCTGATTCATCCCTGACTCATTTTGCTAAAGTTCTTAAATATATCCAGAGAATCAAGCCTCACTTCAAGCAATTTAGTTTCTTTTTTCATGTAGGTAGAAATCCCTTTACTACTGGCATTATGCAATTTAGGCTGATAATAAACCATGATAAAATTCAGCTGTTCAGTTCCTTTTGAGAGTCTGAGTAAAGTAGAATGCTGGAATTATCCAAATGTGTAAGAATAAAGCCAAGGTGTTTGTCCTGGAGATCCTACAACAGTGACTTCCATTTGTGCAGTACTCTTCTGAAGCTTATAAATTGTCTCTAACATGAAAAAAAAAAAGAATCAGAAAGTCTCAGCATTTACCTTTGAAATATTTTTTTTTCTAAAGAGTTGGAAATACTGCCATTTTCATTTTTCAAATGAGAAATGCTGAAGGCATGATCTGAATCAGAGTCACAATACCTCCAGACAAGACAGCAAACTGAATCCTTCATCATGTGAATACATTTACATCTGTGGAACTGCTGTTCAGTTCCCCTGTGCCATCCTCTTGAAGCAGTCTGACTGGAAAAGCAAAGAAGCTCCTTCATAGTTGATATTTACAAATTTGTATTAAGATAAAGCTGTAAAAAGTTTATGCAGAAGTTTGTGTTAGTTCTGCAAAGTAGAGTCTGTCTCTACTATCAGATTTTTAAATATTAATGGAAAACTTTTCCATCAAAGGAACCTCAAATATCTCCTAGTAAAAAAAATCCTAATGAGATGTTTTGCTAAGGATGATGTTTGCATGAGACCTCACAAAAAGATACAGAATATTGTTCAATTTATGGGATTAACAGTTCCCTATTTCTTCACATCTACACATCAATGGCTGATCCTTTGCTACTAAAATAGCCTTGAATACATGTAAGCTAAAGAAGAGTAAATGCATATTGAGAGTGAGGTAATATAAAAGTTCACCAACTTAACGTACAAAAAGTATCTCATATCAGTGAGAAATCCTTTAATAACACTGAACAAGCTTAATCATTAAGCAGGCATGAATGAGTACTGTAATGCTTATCTACAATTTGAAATGGATTTGCTAACTTTAACCCAATGTTCTCAAACAGTGTAGGGTAATTGAAAAGGGATCCACAGATTTGTTATTCATCCAGTCTCTTTATAAACCTGAATCTTTTATGACTAAAATTTGCTATTAACTCAATTTTCAATTCACTAATTCTGAAGGAGTGAAGCAATTCACATTACAGCACTGATTTTTAATGTGCTTTAGGTCAAGCACTATAATTTCAAGAGTGAAATATATTATTTCATTATAACACATTTGATTTTATGCTGTTAAATAAATGCATTATTAAAAAATTCACCTACAAATATGCATTAGTTGCACTGAATTTTCAATTACTTTATTTTCTTTTTACTTGTTAAGACATAAATAACCCCCTGGCCACATAAATTCTCTCTGTCCACTTCTATCCAGAATGTTTTTGATTGCTGTCATTCCTTGGTTTATGCTGCTTACAGAAGCCAAAGCCCTTCAGAAACATCAGCTGTTCCTTTGGAAACAGGCATCTTTACAACTGCTGAGCAAGTTGCAGTGGTAAGGGCAGAGCTGCCAGGCAAAGCAGCCAAGCTGCTGTTCTGGCACCATGCAACGGCTCACTGCTCCCGTCTACTCTGCTGGCAAAGGTTTTGCAGCATGGGCACTTTTAAAAGACATATAAATAAAAAGAAGCAAAACCAAGAGCACTTTTGGTGTAGAATGTCCTCACAGCTCCTTATAATGTAATTTCATACCGCTCATCTCTATCATGCATATGCTGGAAGCTTGTGACTCAGTAGCTCTTCACTCAATAAAGGCATACTTCTTGAGAGCTACACAGAAGCCACATTCACCCCTCAACTCTGAATAGCACAAAAAAAAAAAAAAGTGCCACTACCCCCTACCTCCAACCACACTCTCTTCCTGGGTAACAGAACCCGAACTCAACTCTTTGGGTCTATTTGACCTGAAGTAGAAGCCACCTAGAGAGAAAAATAACAGCAAAGAATTACTGATAAATATTTTTTCCTCATGATTGAAGCAGTTCTACTTCTTTTCCCTAGTCCAAGCCCTATCTGTGACTGTACCTCCAGCAGGAGACACAGCTGTCCAAACATGCCAATTCCTGTTAAAAGCAACCCCACACCCCACTCCTCAGAGAGAAAGTCTGACACACTACCATCACTTTTTGCATTATCTGACCCCAACTGTAACTCTCTTGCTTTAGAAAGGAAGTAAGAAAGCTGCACAGAGAAGCCTCCTAGTATGCAGTGTTAACAGACTTCTCCAGACCTGTCTGTAGTCCCTCATGTGCTTTCTGTGTGTAAGGGATACACCTTGCAGGTAGGGTGAGGTTTCTATCCCAGGTCAGGCTGGAAACAGGAGTCACAGAAAGAAAAAATGAAAGGAGTCACAGATGAAAAGCAATAAGAAGAGCAAATTTTGTGTATCTGACACTTAAAGCATGAGACCAAGTTAGTTCAGGCAGTCACTGAATAACATTTGATTACATTTGTACCTAGTTCTTGCACACAGAAGGAAAAAATTGATGTGTAAATTCTTAGTATATTTGCATTAACAAAGCTTTTTTGATTAGTTGAACTAGGCCAGAGCATATTACTGTCCATGACAGAATATTTTGTCCAGTTGTAGCCACGAACAGCTGCTTAACCCAGAGTACAGGAACTTTGCGTAAATCACAGAATCATCCAGACTGGAAAAGACCTTGAAGATCATCCAGTTCAACCATCAACCTAACACTGCCTGTCCTCAACTACACCATCTCTCCGAGTACTATGTCAACCCAACTCTTAAACATCTCCAGGGATGGGGACTCCACCACTGCCCTAGGCAGCCCATTCCAATGTCCAATGTCTGACAACCTGTTCTGTGAAGAGATACTTTCTAATACCCAGTCTTAACCTCCCCTGGCAAATTTCTCTTTAAATTAATACTCTCCCCAACTTCAAGTATTTTGGCTGAGGGATGCTCTGCACTCACTATGTATTCAACAATCCTTGGAGGTTACATTTTCTGTGAAGTTAGTTTGGGGGGAGAAGGTCACAGCTTATTACCTACCTTTTTTTTTTTTTTGCATGAAGATTTAACCCTTTCTAGTTGTTCTGTGGCTGGTTCATACCTATTTTATGTCGTACTCCCTAGTTTTTCTATTAGAAGAGAGAGATGACAGACTATCCTTTAGCAATGCCTTCAGGCCAGTCCTGCCTTATTTACTTGATCCTGTCCCAGGATCCTCAACATTTGGTTTCATTTTGAATGCTGACAAGCAATAGGATGTTTTTATTGAATTATCACAGCCTGAAGACCTCATTCCTGAGGATTCCACCACAGGTAACTTCTTGTTTGTTATACAATAAAAAAGAGAATTCATTTAGCTGCTCTGCAGTGACTTTATTGTCTCTGGGTACTGCCTTTCTGCCATGGTCATCTGTCAGCCCTACAGATTTTCTAGCAGGCTTCCTGTGCCTGATGTGCTCAAAGATTTATTCTTATTCTTTTGTTTGCGTTTCCTCCAAATGTTATTTTTTTTTTAACCTGTATTTTTGGGTTGAGGTGAGGTAATACACTGGTGGTGCTAGAGGTGAGGTAATACACTGGTGGTGCTATGGGATGGCATACCTCTAGCACTGAATTTTCTGAGGCCTGTGTCCATCATGAAATCCTTACTTCTTTGCAGTGTCACATTTAAGGTTTCAGTAAAATATCTGGGTGCATTTGTATTATATAAACAGGCACATACTAGAGAGCCCTACTATTTTGAAATATGCACAATTGTGCATGAAGGCTCCTTTTCATTTTTCCTTTTTTCCTTTTTTTTTTTTCCCATGGTTTAGAGTAGAAATACTTCTTTACTAGTAGATCTAGAAACAGATATATTTCTTTTTTATGCAGCATTTGTATTTTCAGTGTATTCTTCTAAATTCACTTCTTGTACTCCATGAATGCTGTTTTCAGTGAGGATCTTCCACCAGCAGCTGCCTGCAGTTTCCGGTTTCTGCAGTCTCTTCTTGTCCCCAGCTCACAGCTTGCTCAGCACAAGGAAGGCAAATACAGGTTGTCCACGGGAGATTATGAGCTGACTGGACTGGTCCCTAGCTCCTGTCCTGAGGCCGTAGCAGGGTTTTGCTCTCCCCAAGTTGCTGCCCTGACTTGCTGTCTAGCCTACTCCAGCTATTTGCCACATCTTGCTTCCCAGCCCACTCACCATGCAGCCTCTCTTTTGCTCCAAAAAAAAATTGCAGTTAATATTTTCCTGCACTGAATGCTTTAAAAAAAGGAGCAAGTAATTTTTTTCATGTTTAATGCATGCACTTAACTGCCTACCATACTAAATCACAGTCCTGCAAATACAGAGGAGAGACCCTGTCAGAGTAATGAATAATTGTCCTCCAGCTCAACAAATGATTGATTGATCCTTACTTTCATTTATTTCCAGACCTCCTCCTTAGTGGACTTTCTGCAATAAAAAACCAGATTTTTTCCTAAATAGTCACTAAATGCTGCATGCACCAATGTTTTTAGCATCTCGCTTCAACCCCCTGCTGCTACTTGAAAAGCCGTGCTGTGCCTGTGGCAGAAACATTGCGTGCAATACATTTATCATCAGGGAAGATGGTGTCAAGTAACTAGGTAATAGCTTTACTAATATTTGTGCCTTTGAAGACCGGGAAACAATAACTGAACTTTGACAATCTTGTTAAAATACAGTTTTCCTAAGAGAGTTTGCTGTTGCAATGTATGACTCACCCACTGACCAAGGCTGTGTTTTCATTGCAGGAGAAGACAGAGTCTCCTCTACCTGGAAAGGTACTGCCTAGCCAGGGCTCTTCTGTCCTGTTGCATGTAGGAAATGCCAGTCTTGCACATACTGCTATTGTCTCCTCATTTTTTTCAGATATACTTTTTCAGCTCCATAGTTTCTTGCTGCTGCCTTATCATGTCTATCTTTCCTCATGGATATGATTACTCTGTTTTTTTTACATTTAATTTGTGAAATGTGTAAATGTCTATTGTGTTCATCTGCACCATCATATTTAATGTCATTGACTGAAGAAATAGTTTCCATTTCATAATCTAATATCTTCATTGGACAAAATTAATGGAATTGCTTGTCTGTTTATCATTTCCTGTTAGATTTAATGGCAAACTGCTGCAGACTTAAACAATACAACAAATTTTACATCTAAATACAATAAAAAGTAATTAATTAAGACTGGGTACACTTGATTAGAAAAGTGCGAGTGGATGGGAGGGAGAATCATAAAGAAAACTTAATTTCCTTCGACAAAAAGCCACAATTTGTTTGTCATATTTCAGTCATTTAGATTCATGGCACAGACCAACCTCAGATTTTTAAATTCCCCGTACACTTCCTTTTCGTCTGTTATGACTTCAGATGGTCAATTCTCTTGTCTTGCTACTAAAAGTAAAAGGGAAATAAATTTAGAGCCATAAAACTGTTATCTTCTAGCTGAGTTCACATAAAGGAGAATAAAGAATCAATGATACTCCATCACTAGAAAACCAGTGATGAGAGAACTATGTTTTCAAAAAGAACTACTTCAGGTTTTTTTGTTCAATGACCTGAGTTACAGTGTTGAGCAGTTACAGTTCAGACACACAGAGTTTGGAGATAATCCCCCAAAAGCCAAATGATAAATATTGCATTCACAATGGTAAGCACCAAGTTGTTGCTTTCAATCTGACTGAAAAACTGCCTGAAAGTCTAGAGACTCCCTGAAAAAAAATATTTAAAAGTAATCTAATAATTCACTCAGTAGCAAAATTTAAATAGTATAGATTTAAGTTATTTAGACATGTGTTTTTTTACAAGTCAGTATAGTCTGTGAGGATGTTGCATACAAAGCTACAGTATTTGAGTCACACAAAACAGTGTATGACAAAGAAAGACAAAAGAAGGAGTTTCTGTTTAGTCCAGTATAAATATAAAAGCAGGCCTGGTATCATGACAATCTCAAAAATCTAGAAGCACAAGGCAGTTTTTAAAAAGACTCCATTTAGATACAAGAGTAAACTATTGATTATGTGTGTTACAGTTTTTATCTGAGTGTGGTTTTTCCACCATGCCTTATGCTCCTTCCAGGGAACTGCTGCCCCAGGCCCAGGTCCACAGTCTTTACCTTTATTCTGAATTATTCCTCTGATATATTGTGACGAGATCCACTGACTGATTCTTGCTTGTAAAATTAATATCTGGAAGTGGTTCAGACCTTCCTTAGGATCAAAGATCTCAGCTCCTTCTTTGCTGTCCTGGCCCTTGTGTACATCTTGTCTGTAGCATTTAACGCTGTGGATGACAGTCCATGGATGAAACCCTGGGCCCTCCTTGCCAGGATGTCTTGCTGTTGCCATTTCTCACCACATGACCAATTCCTCCTGCTAAGTCACGTAAACTACTTTTCCCAGTTAGTCATTAACCATGTATATCTTACTATGGCACAGAAAGTTTGATTTGAAATGTGAATTTTTTTCGTGGTTTTTGGGTTACGTAAGTCTGAACACCCTTGTCTCGCTACTTTCACTGGGACCTGCAGTTTGTACATTTAAAAGCACAAGGGAAAACCAGGCCCTATAAATGGTGAACTTAGATGGTGAACATGTAGTAGTACATTGCCTTTACTCACTCTTTGTGTTGGTTCTGCATTTATAAAAGGCGGATTATGCCACATTTCTTCGTTCACCATTCAGAAAACAAACCTGTATGCAGGACAGGGAGTAGCACCATGGAAAGGCCATTAATTACTAGCAATTTTTCCTTCACATCAGGGTTGGAACCATCACTAGTAAATGGGCCACAAATTGAAAAATGAGGAGTTAAAGTGGTAGTACCTATGTTGGTTTTGTGGCTTAATGAAGCAGAAGACCTATGAAAGTATAGTACGATTGTGCTTGATTATAATAATAAATAATATATTACACATGCAGGAGCACCAGTTCAGAGTTTCATGCAGATGGCCTGACTTTGAAAAACTTGAGTTTATCATGTTAATTATGTGATATAACTTATGCAGGACTGATGCTGCATTGTCCTTCCTCTCTGTATGAGAAAAGGGAGACTCATGGACATACTGACATTAGATGAACCATGTTGCAGTGAACATGAGACCTTCTGGGGAAAAAGTGACAGAGAAGAGTGAATCTGCCTGTTTCTGGAAACCCTGGAGACCTCTGGGTAGAGAAACTGCAACACAACTTCTCTGCAGCCCCATACCCTCTCTTTATACAATAACACAGAAACATCAGAAACTGAATTTTCTAGGACTTTTTTTTCTAAGGACTTACTTTCTTCCGTGGAGATTTCTATGAAAGCATATGATATGGCCCAGGCAGTGCCTTCTCTACTGTTTTCCAATAGGGATGTCAGCTCACATAGGCCTTCACTCACTGCTCATGCACATGTTTGCACAGAACCTATGTGTAGTAGTGTACAGAACCTGATACAGTTATCTGGGTGCTACCAGCAAAAGGAATAAATAATGAAGAATAAATAAAGCATCTGAGTTTTCAAAAATCTTTTATCCTAGCTGGTGTAAGATTCTCCTACCCTTCTGAGATTTCTGTCCTGAGTATGCTCATTTTAGCTTTGAAGCTCCTTTTAACTAGATCAGCTCGGCAATGACCTGAGATCCTGCTCTCGTCTTTTCCTGTGAATAAAATATAGATCCACATATATATCAACTTCTGGCCATAATAAATGGGGCTCAGAACAGTTTTTATTAATTTTCTTACAAAACAAACTCTTCTCTCCTTTCCATTTCCTTCCTGATGATTCTCAGAATGCCAAATATAATTTTCATTTTCTGGCTGAAATGTAGTTTTCAGAGAAAGAAACGAACAGTATGACATGAAATTGCCCTGTGTCAGCCCCCTGTCCCAACTGTGCCCCCTGACAGCATCCTGTTGTCAGTCTAATGAGAAAACTCAAAACATAGATTGGCACTTGGTTTGCACGGTAACATCACTCTATCAGGAGGAATATTGTGATACAGCCATCGCAATAAACAGAATATGAACAAACACAGCTTGAGAAGGAAACACTGTTTTGTGTGTCCTGTATGAGCAGACAAAGGACTAGTGACACTCAGCAGGAGTATGCAGCAGCAGGAATTCTGTGAGACAATGTAGCATGAATTTCTCACCTGAAATCCTACGTGTTCTGCGCAGTTTTGTGTCCTTCAGGACTGTTTGAAGGGCTGAGACTCTGTCCTGCAGAGTTTGTCTTATCATCTGATCATAATATATTGATTTATTCCATATTCCTCATATTTTATTTGCACAGAAACCTGCAAAAGCCTAAGGTTGCAGCCTTCTTAATGCTGGGAGCACAGCAACTTGCACTTGCAGGATTTGGGAAGCAACAAACCCAGCTATTCTACCTCAGAAATCTGTCTTTATACGGCATTGACAAAATCACCATCCTGTTTAGCATTCAAACACAGCAATGTACTCTTCAGTTGCAGTTTGCTTGCTTGGTTATTTGAAAAAGAGAAAAATTTAGGTCATTTTTTTCTGGCCTAGGAAAATTGACAACATAAGCCACGTCTCTGGGGTAACTACAACAGCACATTATGAAGATGTCTGAAAAACACAGATTTGACACAATCTCTCAAAGCTACAAAAAAGCCTGACAAAGCCATAGCTGAAACCTCACATCTCACAGTCTTTCTTACTTTAAGAAACTGAACCAACACAAAGCTGTGGGTACCTGTGAAATTAGATCCCAGCTGGCAAAGTGTTCAAAAACATCTGATGCTCCATCATCCTCTCTTGCCCATGGAATTGACTAATTACTGTTACCCATGACAAGTTCACATGAAATACTGTCATTTATCACTTCTCTGCTCCTCTAATATAAATTGATTTTAGACATATTGGACAAATTTGGACATATTGTCAAATGATACGTTCTTCATCCAAAATAATACTTGATCTTCCTGCTTTGCAAATATGGCAAAATACATTTATACTGTTTTCTTTTGTACGAGCTATTATTTTATTAGAAAAAATGCAAAATGTTAATACAAGTAAAGCCTGCAATATTTTAGGGTCTTGCCTCAGTCTCTGAATTAGGGACTACCATCGAGCTGTGTGTGCCAGTATATCCATCTGCTATGTTGTACATTATGGGTATTTTGCATTACACAGATATCCTGGAACAAAATGCCTACTCTGAGGAAGATATCTGAAGTAAAAGCTCTTCAATCTGATCCTATTGCAAATATTTCACCCTAAATAGTAACTTTCTTTTTACAATAAACTCTTCTAGGCCTCCTGTAAAGCCAAGGTTCTCCATTAAAGTAGAGGTAGGTGCAATAATCAACACAAGGAAAACTACCCTCTTAAAATAAACTAGCCCATTATCTCACTTATCCAAGTGTATTACTTGGATTGCTCTCTGCAGATATCTACTCCTCTCTGAAAAAAAAAGATCAGAGATAAATATACTATTTGCAGTTCATTGCACTTGTGTGTGCCCATTCTTCCATTGCTGCTCTCTGCGAGGGTTACAGGGGAGATCGGCTACTTCTCTGGTTGGGTCAGTGGCCAGTGAAGTGGGGAGCATTCTCTGATAGGACCTTGGATATTAGAATAATAATAATGATTAATAATTTTGTATCAATTAGAAATTCATCCTTTTCCTTGTTGTCTGAAGCTGTAGCCTGGCATGAGATGAGACACTGCTGCCTGTGACTGTTCTGTCCTGCTCACCACTGAGAGGTCACCAGCTTTCCTCAGACGAGCAGCCCTGTACTCACTCTCCAGCACCTTTCAGGCAAAGCAGCCAGTGGTAATTAGTGTAATAGTATAAATTTGTATAACAATATAAACAATTTAATCAGCCTACTTGAATTAGACACGCAATTTTGTTTAAAATGGATTACTAGATAGCACGCTGCGGTGGGAGCCTGTGCCTCCAGCAGCAGGGCACCAACATCTTCAGCCAGCCAGCCTCCTGCTGAATTAATTCTGACCACAGCCTCATGCCTGTTTTGCACTCCTCCTTCTGCTGCCTGCTTTCTTGTGTTTTCCTCCTGCTTCAGTTACCTGACATCCTGATACTGAGCCCAAGAACAAGACTGAATGTTTTTGTAGGTATTTCCACACACAACCACCTTGTCTCTTGTGCCCCACCTGTGTCTGTGGTAACAATCTGCATTTTTCCCTTCTGTGAAGAATAAAATAATTTTGTTTGTAGTTTATATTTTTTACTGCTGTCAGTCAGACCCATTAGCTTTTTCTTAAAAAATGAGTTTCAAATACAAAAAAAATGTCCTTGTTCATGGGAAAGGGCTCAAGTGAAATGACTGTCATGTATTGAATGTAAAAGGAAGTATGAAAGTAAAAGGAAGTATTATTCAGATCTGCACATCTCCTGAATAGCATAAAAAGCAGTCATCAAAACAGACCTGACTCCAAAAGTCCAAATTTAGCAGTCCTCATTATCCAAGCAAACTTTAAAAAAGAGTAATTGTGTTAAAATAATAAATCAACTGTCAGATGTGACTGAAGGATTGAGAAGATTTCTTGAATGTTGTGTGTACTTGGTGACTGATTCAGTAGTCCTTTTTCAAACAACTTTCACTACAATTTAGTAATGCATTTTTCCTTCTCAATGGCTAAATTGAAACCACATAGCGACTGCACATTTCTAACCCGAGACTCAGTTTCTAAGAGTGGTGTGCAAAGAACAGTGGATAATTCTCAGTTATAAAGAGAATAACGTGTCTAGAAAGAGCTTATAGCACACAAACATCCTCTTGAGATTTCTGTACACGTTCACTAAGAACCACAGTCTGCTTCTACTTTGCCTCCATTTCCAAGTACGGCTGGCTCATCTGTATGCTTTCCTAAGACCCTAGAGCAGGTGTTTAACATTGTTCTTGGCTTGCTAACTTGAAAAGTATTTCACTTTGAAGTCTAATTTTCTCTCCCACCTTTATGAAGTCTCAGTGCAATGTTCTTTTCACTTCATTTCCTTGCAAACAGGCATGTTTTACAGCAACTTCAGGATTAATATTTGCCTGTCTTTGACGCACAGGCTACCTTGCTAGAAATAAAATTTCCGATTTTCTGCTTCTCAGTATTTTATGTTGGTGATCCTACAAGATCTATAAACTATTTAAGCTGTTATCCAACAGTGTTATATAGGCAAAATAGGTTTTCCAGTGTTTGCATTGATTTTTCTGCTAGCTCATTTGACTGTGCAAAGTAAAGGTTTAACAGCATGCACTTGAAATGATATATTAAAAAGTACTGCCACAGTCACTTAATTCTGTAGACATTATGACATAAGCATAAGCCTTCTCTGAGTTCAGAAATGTAATTCACAGTGTAACAACAAAAGTCTTTGTTTTGGAGCCTGCCAACAGAGAAAGGCTCCAACTGTCAAAACTGAAATAAACAGAGGAAAATGAATCATAAAAGCAATTTTGGATTTCTGATTGCCTTTGGCCCAAAAGGATCTTTTGAATTGAAAGGAAATGGTTATTGTACTACTGCTCAATTAAAAACAATTAAGCTTTTGCACATTGCACTGAATATCAATATCATAAACCACTGAAAATCCCAATTACTCACTGTGGTATTCCAGATGAGTTAATAAAGGATAAATGGTGCACAATCTATGAGTGAATCATCTCAAAGATTCTCTTTGAAACACACATACAATAAAACCTACTGGGAAATACAGCATTTTGTCATACTAATAGATCTGTTCCAACTGTAGGAAATCAGAGACTATCATTGGTTCACAAATAAACAGTTCTTGTATGTTACCTGTCAACTATGCTCCTCTGTCCTAGCATACCAACTGTACTCAAAACTAAAAGTAATTTAAACAGAATGCAAAATGTTTTAAGTTTTGAATGGGTAAATGAAGGCTAATAAACATTACCAAGAAAGAACCTGTCAGCAGTACAGCATTAAAATGTTTTGGTATAAGGTTGAAACAATAAATTGAAGCTATGTGAATAGATTATCTGAATATATCTCTGGTTGTCTTGATGAAAAAAGGAAAAATGAGGTACATTACCATATGTCTAAAAAGTCCCATTTGTTTTTATTACAAGAGAGTTAAATATAATTATATTAATCATTTTGTTGCCCATTTTCAGATAACCTAATACAAATATCAGGATAAAGGCACTATTAAATTTATTGATTTCTATATACTCAAGGCCTAAGAATAATTATAATCCTAATGGACTAGAAAACTATAGTTAAATATTGTAAACAAATTTTTTTGCTTTTCAAAAAGAAAAAAATAAAAGGGTAGGTATAGTAAACCCCATAATGACTAAGAAACAATTATTTCTACTCCATCCTGCAGCTTTTCCACAACCAAGACTGCACCTTATGCAGGCCTCTTTAGCTACTCTTGAGCTGATAACCCTCCTTCCATTTTCTCCAGTTTATGTCTTGTGCACTAGTTCAGTAAAGCCTCCTCTAGTGTTTGGGAATGGGAGAGAGATGCCTACATGTTTTAACAAAGCCTATTGTGTAGAAGAGGAAGTGTTTTCAGAGTACAGCTATGGGTCCACTATTTGGGGCTGTCAGAAGAAGCCCTCATTTAGAAATTCTGCAAAGATACCTAATGAACAGTGTGGCTACTGGTGATTCACTGACAGCTAAAGTGCTGGCATGGATTAAAACAAAGCATTAGGGAGATAACACCTGAGTGAACAGATCGAGGGATGCTCTGAGGTGGAGGCTTCTAAAGGCATCAAGGAAGTAGGAAAAGTTCCTTTTCCAATCCATCTCTTCTGCCTTTAACAACGATTTACAGTGAGAAATTGCAAGTAGAGCAGAAATCTCACCTCCCTAACAGATAATATTTATTGTTCTGAGATGCCACAGCAGAAAAGGTAAAGCTTGATATGGAGCTCATGAAATGTCACCAACACTGCAACACAAAGACTCTGCCTTCATTATTACTTGCGCTGACTGCACCTCTGTTCAAATTGGCCCCATCCTGGGTGCTGAGTCTTAAGCAAGACTGTAGTACCACAAAACGTTGTATCCAGGGAAATGTCACATCAAACTGGTGTAGCAGCTGCCCTGCACATCTGTCAACTGCCAGATGTAGCTCTCCTGCTTCATTAGCCACCTGCTGACTCTGTTCATGTTTCCTATCTAGTACTGTTCATCTAGTCCCTGCTAGACATGGTCCTGTCCTGCCATCCCCTGGCTACTGAGTGCTTGACTTTGACCTCTTATGTCACCAGCCAATCTACAGGTTGCCCAGGACTGCACTTTACATTTTAGGAACTCCTTCCCTAAATATATTGTTATTGTTCCAAATTCTCTGGAGAAAAGTTTTAATTGGGTTATTTACTGAAGAAACTTTCCATCAGAAAAGAGGCAAATACATTACAGTCTGAGACCTTTGTAAACAGCGAGTTTATCACATAGAAGATATTTCACCAATGTTTTCAGTACTAAAGAAAGACTTACTGTGACAAAAAGCTTTTTGGTTGTGGGGTTTTTTTTCCTAACTGTATATAATACAGGATAATGTCTCTCCGCAAACCCCTGTTTTGCTTATACCTTATGTCACTACACTATGACAACACTATTTCCGAGAAAGGTGATGGCTTTCTTGGAAGAAAGTGCTAGGATTACTTTGGAGATGTAAAACTTCTGCACTCTGAAGAGGCAATTTACACCCAAGATGGCAATTTACACCCAAGATGGCAATTTACATACCTTCTTAAGATCAGGGTGTGATATAATTCTATGTTCTAAGGAATAAATCTGTATTTTCAAGGCTCATACACTATAAACCACCAAATTTCAGAATCATAGCAATATAAAACTACACATAAAGAAGCAGCTGTGAGTTGCAAACTCCAAAGATAACTCCATAAAGATCTTTACAACAATTTTTCACCTCAGCATTTGTAATATTTTTTATCAGCTGACCCTATATGTATGTATTTTGTATGGTATTACATATATCTAGAGAAAACCTATATGGCAGGCTAACAGAGCATGCATTAACAGGTCTTAACACAAAACCAAAAAATAACCAGAATAAATCAGACCAGTCTGATCTTCCACTCTTATTGTATGCTTGCTTTACATCCCCTGGCTATATGCCTTTATAACTGTGACAAGACATCACATTTAAAATTCTGAGTGAACATCCCTGAATTCCGATGAAAGATTAATAGCAAAAATGTTGTCTATAGAAGAGATTGATTACTCTTTTCGTGAGGAATTTAAAAGCCAGACAAACACCCAGGAACTACAAAGCAGAAACATCAAGAGCATGTTTCTGGCTAGTTTCTCTTTAATTCATTTCAAGAGCTCTGTCTATGAGTTTTTCTGGAAAACAGGAAAGGGAGTAGTAGTACATCACAGGAAGGTGTGCTAGATAAAAAGTTTAAGTCTTGCAAATAGAGCGAATAGTGTGGCGTGCAAATATAATTTCTTGATTTTTTTACTTTGTTCTACAATTGCAGAAGTACTTTCTCTTGTAATCCACTTCATTAAATATAATACACGGCAGTAACAGTTGTAGCTTAAAAAAAATGAAGATGCTGGAAGAGGTCAAGTGGAAAGTGAATCCTCCATTGTATCTGAAAAGCAAGTACTGCAGGCTCAACAGTTCTCAGATATATTCCGTTCCTGCTGGACTTACAGTGCATCACCTATTTGCTTTAGTGGACCCTCAGATAAAAACAGTCAAGAAGACAACAAACGGCACATCACTCTATCAACAACAACTTTAAGGATGAACTAAAAAATAATATCCTAGCCTCTTACAGCAAGACGACTGCCAACCAGAAATCACATATCATTAATGGATGCATACAGTTATCAAATATTTCATAGCAAAATCAGTTTAAGAGAAATTAAGATAAATTAAGACACAGGTAGGCTTTTCTGAATAATCTATTGTTATTCTAGATGAAGAATTTAAATCCCATGTTACAATCTCTTGGAAGAACCTCTGATCAGTGGTTCGTGGAAACAGATTAAGACCTTACTTGAGTTCATTTTTAACCTTCTGTGCAGACATTGGATATTCTGATTAAGCTTGGGAGAACCAAGGGTTTAAAAATAGCCTTGTTGCACTGGTCTAACATTAGAGTCACAAAAAAAATGAATGACAAGAAAAAGAGAATACACATAGAGCCACTCTCACCTCCTAAGGTGCTCATTATGTTCTCAGTGAACAGCACATTTGTCCCTGCAATAGATGACTGTTAAAAAGCACCACATGCATTTCAGTAGAGAGATCAAACAGTATCTCTCTGTACCAAGAACTGAATGCAAACTGGAAAGGAGGTTGCTCCATTAGGTAGATGACAAAGATGTCAAAGCCTCTGTAGTCAACTAAGACTGAAAGATAAAAATATGCCCTTTCAATAGCAGGTGCAAATCCCTATTGACTCAGAAACAGCAGGAAAACAAGACAAGGGAGGCTGCCAAAAATAACAACCAAAAGTCACAAGAGACAAATTCCAGTCTTGTAACTGCTACGTCTCATCTTATTTCTCTCATTTTTATTACTTTAGGTAATATGAAGTAATGCTTATATTTTACTGCATAATTTTTCAGGGTACTTTAAAATTTCAGACAGTTAAGTGAATTTCAACCCCTGTATGAGGATTGACTCTAACCTTGGGCAGGGGGGAGGAATGGAGAAAAAGTTAAAAAACTTGAACTGCACTATTTTCCTTGCATCAAATGGAAGTGTTAAGAAAATGCATTAAAGCTTTGGTCTGTCTTACACTTATGTGCTATATCCTCCTTTATCCATCCTAGGAGAATATTTTATATTCAAATCCCAAGAAAAACATTGAATCAGCTTCAAACAGAAGAATAGTATTGCAGCACAAATAAGAAGAAGCTAATGGTAAACAGACAGTTTACTCCAAGAAAACACCACATAACACTAGTGAAGGTTACAGTTCTGGTATTTCTCAATTTGCATCAATATGCTGGAATAAGAAGACAAGGAAATTATTATCTAAACTGTATCTATATAGCTGAATATGAATCTAGTTTGATTTCTGCCGTATACAGACTTTTAAAAAAATGACATCTGCTTCTGTATTTTAAGAGCAGTTACCATTCTGAAAAGACGCATATAGGATTTCCTCAGTTGATGCTGGGTTTGTATATTAACGTTAAAAAAAAAAAAAAAAAAAAAAAAAAAGGCTTTCAAACTGAAACTATCTCCATTTATAGAAGAAAAATATTGCTAAGTGAGCAAACCAAGCCATGTACATAGTATTTCCATATGCAGACTCAGCTACAGCATGCATTTTGCCACAGGATTATTTTATTAGCAAAGAAAGAAAAGTAAAACAGATGTTCTACACTGGTCTCCTGTGCAGAATATACTACCCCTATCATCTTTAAAGCTTTCTGAATGACCTGCAATACAATTTGGTTAGCTGTTTTCAGGCTCAGTCCTAGGAGTCAGCTCCAGTGAAGTACATGCTTCAGCACTTCAGCATAGGTATGGACAAGTACCAACAATTCCTAATGAATGCCCAGTCATTTGCATGCCCACCTTGATTTAAGATTCCCACAATGGACTTGATCATACATATTCCAGAAGACCACATATTAAACATCATTTATTTGCTTACTTCTGCTTAAAGGAAATGAAGAAGTAAGTTTCTCAAGGCATGCCTTTCCATGAGAATTTTTTCAAACCCGGATGCAGCTTTGAGACACATTATAATAGTTTCTGTTGAATTGAGGACTCTTATCCTCCAAAACCAATTAAGTTGTTTAGTGGTAGTGAAAACTAGGCCAACTGTTCAATTGCATGAGTAGAGAGCTGGATTTCACACCTGAGATATTCTCATTTAAAAGCACCAACCCACAATCTGAGCAGGTGCTTAGCAGTAACTCCAGAGAAGTCAGCCAGAGTCCCTAAAGCATTAAACTGTGCAGTGTTTTGAATGTCAAGACCTTTCTTCAAACAGACCACGTGATGCAAAAACCAAGCACCCAGGAAAACTCCATGTAATGATATTAAAAATGCAGGGGGAAAAAAAAAATTAAAAAATCAGTTTTGTGTTCTAACAGCCTTCTGGGTCAGAAGTGAATTCACCAGATTTCTGAAATATATGCCGATGAGCTGAACATTAACAGGCATTGACACCCAGAGTTTATAGTGGACATAAAATACTAGAAAAAAATCTTAAAATTTGCATCTCCATTTCCTTAGTAATTTGCAACTATTAAAATACATAGTTCAGTCTAAGTGCAAGTGACAGATGATGATGGGAAATTTTGCATTCCCTTGGGCCTATACTGTTTCACTGGTTACATATGCACAAAACGTCATTCACAGTACACACGATAAACTATATTATCAGGATCAGCATTAGAACAACAACTAAACTGGTCTTCTTGGAGAGTCTCATGCAGAATCATTTCAATATAAAGGTATTCCAATTTAGAAAGCACAGGAGAGCTCCTCTAATAGAAAAAGCACAAGAATTAGTCAGGACTATATTCACTGAAGTCGTTTCTGTTTACTCTAAGCACTAAATAAATGGCAAGTCCAATCTATGCAAACAGCAAATTGAAGAGTAAGCAAGAGACTAGGCACAGTTGTTTCCGGTTTGAACTATTCTTAGTGGAAATCTTTCGTTGTGTAATTGTTTTTCTGTCCTATATTGGGTTCCAGAAATAGTTTGACTGCTGACCTCTCTTTTTGAAATCATATCATAAAAAAAATAACTAATATCCTATAGCACACTTCCTTGTGAAGTTGTCAAGGCTGGACTGGGCCTCACATTAGCATGTGGTGGCTTTTTACCAGAGTATAGCAAACTAATAGATCATAGTAAACTAAATCAAGCATAATTTAATCAGTTGTGTTGTAAAATGGGATACTAGGAACATTGGTTAACTTGAAATCACAGAACCATAGCACAATAGAGGTCAAAAGTTTCCTAGACGAACCCACTGCACAAATCAGGGCCAATGTAGAGCAGGTTACAGCAACTTACAGCATCTTTGAGCAACTTCTATTAATTCATTTAACAGAAGTAGACAAAAAAACTGAGGGGGGGGGGGGGGGGAAACAAGCCTGAAAGCAGGGGAGCTCTTTAATGCACTTGTCAGAATACTCACATTATAGTAAATAATTACAGTTAGCAGCAGAAGATGATTTTTTAGTTGACATCATTCTTACTACTAAGATCAAGAAGACAAAAAAAAAGAAGCTTATTAAAAGCTAGTAAAAATGCAATTAAAACTAAGCAAAACATGAAATGTCATTATTAGTTCTCAGTTATAGCTGGTAATACTGTGGTATTAGTCCCTTTGTTTGAACCAGATATTGTCCTGTACTTCACTATGAAGTACATAAAGTCAGGCAGATGCTTATAGAACATGCACAGGAAAGATAAAACCGTTTCTGAGCACAGCCACATTTGTACCACTCTCACAGAGGGTCCCAAGAGCCCCATTCAGAAATCTGAACACAGAATTCAACCATCAACTTTTTAAACCACTTCTCATTAACTTATTTATATTTAAATTTAAATATTTATATTTATATTTGAGAGAAGTTTAATCTTGTTCATACTCTATACAAAAACCCTAGGGAAATCTATCTGCTAGAAATCGTTCTCTATTAAAGGAGTATAACAAAACTGCATGAATGAAGTGCAAGAAAATAAAAAATTGTCACTGTTTCAAGAAGGAATTATATTTTTGTATGCTATTATCTATTGGTTTGATGGATTTATTCTTAGATTTGTATCCCTGGCACGCAGCTTTCAGGAATGCTGCAAGGCTCCTTGAAACCTTGGGCTACTCACACTATGGTTTTAGTTACTGTATGTCTGGCTAGAGCTCGTGCAGGTGAAGAATGGAGAAACAGACCTTTTGAGCCCATAAAAAGTTACAGATGTTAACAATAAAGATAATTGCCTCATTGGATAAAAGCTCAGAGATTTAGCTTCAATAATAACCCAGCATGGAGGTAATGAAGCAGAAAATATCAATCTACCATCACTATTATGTTTTGGAATCTTCTTTGTTCATTATTCTTTATTTAAATGTCTAATGCAATAATCAAGACCTCATGCCTATCCTCCATGGATTATGAATTTTTTTAAAAGGGATATTTTTTGTCAATTGTTGCACAGTGACCTTCAGCCAAATAAATCATTATTATGTGAGATGCTGTTAAAAGGGCACTATTACAAATACCCTTATTTTACGTGGACCCTAGGGCAGAAAGCAAAATTGCATTCTGCAAAAGCAAAATTGTTTACTACTGCTTCTTTCAAATAAATGCACAAATATAATTTTTACCTGTGGGTAGAGCTAAGTGGAGAATTTGCCACGCTGATGGCTACTGGTCCAAGTGAGATTATGAAGGGCAAAATTTATCACTGACTACTGAAAATATTACAGAGTTTTTCAAGCTCGTGTGCAACACAAGTCTCAGCAAAGTTTAGCCCAAAGTCAGCTCACAAATTTCATACATGTTTTCTTCTTGAATTAAAAATTAATCCAGTTTCAGAAGCACCTTATAAACTCCATGTTAGATGAAGTACAGAAAAGTACAGGCAAGAGATATAAACAGTCTGGGAATACAGGACACCACATTCTCAGGCTGTCTTGTCGTCAGCTGTCACACAAGTAATGCACTGAAGCTGATGCCAGTGAGTCTGCTGTCATTGCAACAGGAAATCTTCTGGCTTTTAGGACAGTTTAACAGCCCTCCTCTGTTCTCTGTGACCTGTATCTTACTATTTACTTGCAGCAAACACTGAAAACTTTGATCTATTAAATCTTTAAAATCCATCAAACAAAACCCAAATCTCAGTTAAATTCAGCAAGTAACCTGCATTTTAATATATATGCACACGCACATATGTGCACACACACACACACTGTGCCTCTGATTCCTACTCAGAAATTAAAGTAGTTCCCTCAGGAGATTCCTACTAATCTGTTCTCAGAGATTACAGAAACTCATTATAGTTTTAAACAGAAATTAAATTTAAAGTAAATTCCTATTCATCAACAAATAATTTATACTGTTTTATAATCTACTCTGGTAAAAAAGACCTCTTCCAAGAGAGGAAGGAAATTTAGAGTAAGGTATGGTGAATACCTCACTCCATAAGAGGTTTAAAAGATTTAAGTTCCCATGTTCTTCTCCAAGTGTTATAAATGCATTGCACTCACATCCTTGCAAAAGGAGGCAATATGATTATCAAAAAAGCCCTTGTTTCCTCACATCAACTATCAATCAATCTTACTTATTCTGCCAAACTTGTAACCTGCTGGTTATGCTATTGCCATTCTGCTCTGATCTGCCGTAAGGTGGAGCCCCAATAACATGGTCCCAAACCGCTTGATGATCTGAGCTCAATTCTGCCAGATCAGCAGATCTAAAGGCATTTTTGTCCATCAAACAGAGAAAGCAAAACTGTCTGTGGGTGGATTTGAGAAAATCAGTATATATTAACAAAATTCCAGAAATTTCACAACTGATCTGAGAGACAACTAAATTAGATATAGAATGACAAATAAAATGGGATCTTAGATTAGCAGTGACTTCTGGGGAAAAAAAATGTCAAGAAAAAACAAGTGTTTGTCATACATCCCACAACAGCTGAAAAAAACCCACCTGGGTGAAAAGTAAGAAGAATTAAGTAAATGATAACTGAGAAATAGAAACTAAGTTTGTGCACATATTGTAAACAAGCAGTAGGTTAAAAGAGCTACTTTTGGAAAGTTGTTTTCAAACTTTTCACTCTTCATCTACCTAAGGAAATACAAAGGAAAGCTATCAGGAATCTCTACCTTTTGTAAGATATGAAAAGTTGTGTAGATTGGGAATGGAGAAGGTGTTTTCCCTCCTATCTCCACCTCTGTCCCTTTTTTATATCTTCCATGTCACCAAAGCTTTCATCTCACAGTGACCTTCATTAAAAGCCCACTGAAAACAATTCCACTTAAAATCTATGCCTCTGTCTTGATTATCAGAAAGTGATGAATGGAGACATTCAAAACTCACCTGGATGCATTCCTATGTGACCTGATTTAGGTATTCCTGCTCTGGCAGGAGGGTTGGACTAGATGATCTTTTGAGGTCCCTTCCAATCCCTGACATTCTGTGATTCTGTGACTTTCCAAGGGGCAGCTAAAAATTATACCAACGGTGAATAACGAGCCTGCCATGGGAACTAGTTCTACTCAGAGTGGGCTTAGGATCACAGTCTACAACAGGAGCTAAGCATAGAAAATAAGCTTATGCTGTAGATTTTCTCTTTGTTTTACATGTATGATTACTTTTCTTTGAAAAGCTTAAAATTTTCACTTGCATTAATTACATATTTTCTATCAGTGTGAAGAGGGTACACATGGACCTATCTACCCCACTCCATTCTCCCTCTGGAACTCTAAACCATCTTCTTTGAAGGCAACCACTCATTCTCATGACACTTTGATTTAACCAAAGAATATTATAATCCACTTATAATCCATACAAACAAGAATGATACACCCTTCGTGGTTCTTTCATTCAGTAGCAAAGGGTGTGAGCTCAGCCTGATACAAAAAATAAGGCTCTTAAGTGTTTTATGAGGAGGCACTTCTGTATGAATAAAGATGGTAGAGACGTTTTTAGGAAAGAAGCAAATATGGTTTAAAAGTTTTGGGTATCATGGACTGGAGACAGGGAAGGAAACAAAGGAAAAGCGAGAACTGGCAAAATGAAGACAAAGGAACATGAAAGGAGAGGAGAGCTGAGCAGTGGATTGGGGAAAGGGGATGAGATTTACTGGTAATACTAAGGGGACAGATTTCCAGACAGGATGAATTAATTGAGATGATTTGTAAGAAAGACTGATATTTTTCTATGCTTACATAGCTGATACTGCAGCCATAGATCTGTAACTAGTGCACGATTCCTCTGAAGAATGACTATAGCATCCATTTTCTGACTTAGGTTATATTGAACGCTGCAAACCCTGGGAGGAGGAAAGAAATATTGGGGACAAGTAAACATAGAAGCAGCAGAAGAGCGTGCTACTTCTTAACAACACTCACTACCAGCTGACATGCACTGAATTGTTTTTATTGGATAAAAGCTCCTAATTCCTAATTGATTCTTTGTTCTTACAGGAAACCCACTGGGACACCTGCAGACAAACAGGCTCTGGTCCCAGCTCTGAGGAATTTACCTAGAAGCAGTCTATATGTTTTAAGACATCAAAATATAAAATGGTGGTGCTCTCATTAAGCATTTGCAAACCTTTCTGCAGTGAGACGCTTCTTGTGCTAACAGTTAACTATCTTTAACAAGATTGTTATTTTTAGTTACAATTTGTAGAATCCTGTGACATATTTCTGCAGTAACTTAATCTTTCATTAGTCATGGAGATGAAAGCATTCAATTAGCTGTTTTGACACTTTCGTCTGTACTAAATAATATCTTCAAGTGTTTCCCAATTATAATGTCTCCTATCTAACAGATTTTCTATAAAGATTGCACATAATGAAGGGGAATGGGGCCATAATCAGTTATACGGACAGTCCACTAAATGAAAGGATAATGCCAGAGGAAGAACCTCTATAGAAAATGAATAGCTGCTCATTAATTCATGCTTAGAGTGCTCCAGAATCTCAGTCCTGTGGAGATCTTTTCTAACATGAAAAACACCCACCATAGCCAGTGGGAAGAAAGCCCTCAGAAATACACCTGAGTATCTACAGCACATTATAAAATGCAATTTGAACACAAATAGAAGACAAACAGCTTCCTCCCTTAGAGAAAACTATCATATGACACACAGCAGCCCCTCCTTCCATCCTGGCCAGACCCATAGTTTAAATAAATCTAGTGTCCTTCATTCAGTAGCAGTATGCATGAACAGGGCCAAATAAGGTACAGAAAACTGTAAAGATCATTATGGGACAATCTTGAAAGCTGCTTCATGAGCACATGAGCCAGAGGTTTCAATACCCTGAGGCTAGTGGAGTGTCCTGGTTTTGGCTGGGATGTTTTACGCTGGGACAGAGCTAATTTTCTTCTTACTAGCTAGAACAGCAGCACTATGTTTTGGCTTTAGTATCGGATTTGGTATGAGAAGAATGTTAATATACTGATGTTTTTAGCTCTTGCTAAGAAATCAAGGACATTTCAACTTCCCATGTTTTGAAGGTGCACAAGAAGCTGTGAGGGAACATAGCCAGAGCAACGGATCCAAATTGGCCAATAGGATATTCTATATCATGCAACATCATACTCAGTATATAAATCTGGAAGAAGAAGAAGGAAGGGGAGGATGTTCCAAGTTATGACGTTTGTCCTCCCAAGTAACTGTTACGTGTGATGGAGCCCTGCTTTCCTGGAGATGGCTGAACACCTGCCTGCTGATGAGAAGTGGTGAATAAATTCCTTGTTTTGTTTTGCTTGTATGTGTGGCTTTTGCTTTACCTATTAAACTGCCTTTATCTCAACCCACAAGTTTTCTCACTTTTGCATTTTCAATTCTCTCCCCCATCCCCACCAAGGGGGAATGAGTAAGCAGCTGCATGGTGCTTAGTTGCTGTCTGAGGTTAAACCATGACAGTCCATGGTGAATACATGAAACCATACAGTCATGAAAGGACAGTGTTTACCATCAGGCAAGATGTGTTCACAATCAGGTCACGGTGGCTTTAAAGACAGAAAGAGACCTATTCAACCCAAGCCCTTCATGCAGTTCATCTTCTATTCCAGGGTCAGAGGAGCTTCTCCAGAGCTCAATTTAATCAATTTTAGTCTAATTAAAACTTTCCATCACTGAGACTAGTTGATAATATCTCTTGTGGAATGAGTCACCAAGATTAGCCTGGATTGTTTGCTGATAGAGGGAAACAGTGTATTTGACCGTGCTCCCATTCATGCACAGTCATGTTGGGATGCATTACAGGTTGTGCTGACACAAGCTTCATTGCACACAAAATAAGAAAGGTTTTAAATGGTAGGCCCTGACACAAAGGACAATGTATTCACTGGAAGACAAACTGCCAGTATCCTTACTAGGAAAATCCCCAAGAGAGGAACTATACTTTTTTTTTGTTTTGTGAACAAAAAAATCTAGCCAGTGCTAATTTACTTCATGGAAAGACTTTTGCAGTAAGAGGCAGAGGGCTTCTTTTTGTAAGGACCATAGTGAAAAGTTATATTCTGAAGCAGCCCTCCATGTTATCACTGGAAGTCAGAAACATCTCTAAAACAATGAATATTTAAGATTTTCTAACCATCAGCTAGCTAGAGCCATCTCTGCTGAGCCTTGAACGTGTCCACAGCTGGAAGATTTTCAATATTCAGGAAACAAATGTAAGATTATTTGTTTTAATCATTAGGAAAAATCATACCGTAAGCCTGAAAAATATTAATAAATATTGAGACAATTGCACCTTTTGAGGTCAAGTCACTTTTGGCTTGACTTCCTTCATCCCTTGTTACACTACTCAATACATAATTTTCTGAAGTCCAACTGCTTTCTGTGTTCACATGAACTGTCTCCTGTTTGTCTATGCCCATGAAAGTTTAGACCATTTTTACTTAAGTGAGGGTCTGTTTAGTTTTGCTGCTTAACAGCTACCTTTCTATCTTATCTGCCTTCTCACATCTTCTGTCCTTTCAGCCATCATCCCTAAGCTTCCAACCACGTACATTAGATTTTGGAGACAAAAAAAGATCACTTTGTCCTTAGAACTGCCCAACCAGCTAGCCCAGCTAATCACACTAATTTTCAAAGAAAATTCTATTTTCTGTACAGAAATGTAACCTATAGCACAGCTAGTTAATGCAAGTTTTAATAAGTTAGTTAATTTTCATATCAGTTATAAATGAACATGAATGGTCTAGGAGAAAATTGAAAAAAATCCTAATTTTCAAATAAATACATTTTGGCAGAAATCAGCAATTGCTCTTTCTGTATCAAAATTACAAAAACATCTAGGTGCTACTCACTGTTCTAAACTTAAAAGTATATGGAGGAAGATAATTGGTGACATTTTTTTGTTTGTTTGTTTCTTCACAAATATCATATATAATCAGCAAGGGTTCAGTCTCATTTTTATCCCTTAAGTGAATCTATTCTGTCTCCCCAAAAGTGCATATACTCTGATCTTCCATGAGAGAGAGACATTACAGGCTAAAAGAGGCTTGATTGTCAGACACACAGAAATATTCATATAAAAGTCTGAGTCAAAGACCGCTGAAGTCCTTGGACATTTTCTACTCAACAGATTTTGGATGACCACGCTGACCATAATTACACAGTGCATATCAAAAAAAGACATTCCTGATCAGTAATGTGTAGTTGAATGTACTTGTGAAATATTAATTCTGCCCTTTGAGAATATTTTTAAGACTGGTGCGAAAAAAAGCATTCAATCGAAAATGAAATGCAAACGTAAGGGCCACAAATTTAGCAACTGTGTTGAATTTTGCATAAGGAACCACAAACAAGATCTAGAGACAGAATAATCCAGATAAATCAAAGAAACGCCTAAGCCTGTTTTTGACAGCAGCAGAATTATGTCAGATCTGAAATGTGACCAAGGAGAAAAAAATGCCTTTGTTCTAAGTCACATTTCCTTCCCAAGGCTCTCACACTGCCTATTCTGTAATGGAAATATGTGTCATTGATCAGAGTGGGCTGATTTCAGAGGACCTGCATCTCGATATGGGCATTTGTTTTCATGACTGTAATGGCATATTTCAACCTAAAATGGAAAACTCCCCTATCTCTTGAAATAGGATATCAATTCACAGAGAATGTTTGAGGGATGAAGATGTATATAGTTCTTAGTTTTTCTCTTATTTGTCAGGTGGGCAAAAAAGGGCAGAGTCTCCTTTGCAGTAGGTTCCAGGTTCTTCATTATTAAATGAAGAATTGATTCAAAACATGGGTAGCTCAACCTGCTAGAGTTATTTTAACCAAATCCTTCTGTCCTAAAGGAAGATGGACACACTCATGTAATCCCCCTGGGCTATCACAGTAATAACAAGTAGAAAGGAGATAACTGGAAAAAGTATGGCAAATGCTAATGTGGTCATCTCTGATCAATGAAACCTGCATGACTGGTGAGATGAAGAGCACTTCTTAAGATACAGGATTTAAAAAATCTTGTGACAACTTAGAGAAGCTCCCAAAAAGCAGGAAGCATCCATTCCCTTAGGTACATTTGCATTTTCTAACAACTCCATAGAGCAAATGAATTATGTAAATGGTGAGGGGAGAGTGACCATCACGGATGTGTTTGGTAAAACTGATCTCTGTTCCTAAAGTTGCACTCCTGTTAGAGAAGTGATCAGGAAGAAAGGACTGAAAGAAAAGAAGTGACAGGTAGGAGGCACACCCCACTTTTAACACCAGGGACACAAACCACAGACTCAGGGAAGTTTTCCAAAATGCAAGCAACCATGAAATGAGGAGGATATCAGATCTTTAGGGTATGTGGTATGTGTCAAGGAGTCCTTTTTCATCCAGTACACCTCCTACAATACATTATTGTGCTAACATCTTAATAAGGCAGTATTTTTTTCAAAACTGAAAGACTGCACTGAATGAAAGGTGAAGGCCACACTAGCTGACTATGGAAGGATTCCTATGAGCTACAGGGAGGCAGGCTTGACAGAGTCTGTATATGAAGCAGCTCCTTCATTCATTGGTGTCACTGTTTCATCAGTAAGATGTAACAAAGTGTACAAAAGTCTGTTTTCCAATGGAAGAACTACAAATGAGTTGCCCTAGATCCAGAGTGCTGATGATAAGGAAAGGTAGGCTGTTTACTAAAAAAGATTGACTCCCTGAGAGGTACGTAGCAATGTCACACCTGAGTGAGCACAGAAATGAAATGCAAAGGAACAGGAAGTACAAATGGCTGTTTGCACAAATTCAAAGCTAAATTGTATCATCAGTGAGAACGCATATTCAATCAAAAGCAGACTTGTGCAAGGCTCACCACAGGGTGTTTGCAGTCTGAAATGGACACTCCAATACAAAGGATCTGGCTGCAGTCCTGGCTGGAAATCAGAGATTTTTTTGAGAAACACTGCCCCAACATATGGAGGTAGGGACCGGAGCCAGGACATCTCCCCACATAACTGACCTCTGGCTGTACAAGTCATCATTATAGACTTGCGAATGTGTTCTTAGATAATGCTACATGAGCAAACCAGTCATAAGAATAATTTTTTAAAAACTGAAAAACTGTTTATATACTTACATGGTTTTATACACATACACATATATATACGCACCTCCGCATAAGTCTATGCCTGCAAGGAGTTAGTGGTAGCAAAAGGATACAGTTACATGACCAATAGGATCCGAGTTACAAACACAAATCTAAACAACTTGCTTTTGCAGCTTCTGATAGTGACATTTGAAGAGGAACATGTCATCAAGTCAGTCAGTGACAAAGGACATGTCAGTTCAGGATGTAGTGTCAGGGTTAGCATTCAGACTCCTGGGACAGCTAGTTTCAGGCTATCTTGAGTTAGTCTACAGAAATTACAAACACATCCGTGACTTAAAAAGCAGAGACAGAGGTGTGTTTCCATCATATTACGCCATAGTTGCACGGGGGAAATAATTGCACTATCTGGGGCTAAGTTAGGGTTAGTCTCGTTAATTTCCCTGGATAATCAATGAACAGAGATAAGCACATTCAGGCAACAGTTTGGATCAAAAGCCTGTGTTAATTGTGTTAGCCCCAGTGGAGAAGCCACGAATGATAGCTAGAGAGCTGAGGGGTATCAGCCTTGTCAGCAACTTGGCTGGCACTTAGGCTCTCAGTCAAGTATTTGATGTTGAGGATGCAAATATCCATCCCACTCTCGTGTTTCATAGATTCAGCACAGGTAAGGGGACATGCTGGCATGAAATAATCATCAGCATGGATTTATGATAGGTCAAACAATGGGGATGTGTTCTTTATTCTTCCATGTATTCATGGTAGATTTAGACAAGACAACAATCAGAAGAATAAAATTGTATGATTCAAGATTCTGAAGTAAACTGGATTCCCAGGAATAGCAAATGCCATGCAGGAACCATTATTTAGGAAGGGTTAATTCCCAGAGACAGAAAAAATGCTACTTGTGCAACTCAGGGAGTCCATAGCTAAAGTCTGATAATCTCTAGGGAAAAATAAAAGGGGGTGTGGGGGGGTGGGTGGGGTGGGCTGATCTTAAAACATGATTTTCTTGATAAAATTAGGGATCACAATAGAAATAACATTTTTCTGGTTCTAAAATTATGCTGTAAAGTCTATTTGTATAGACAGAGCTTCTGTGGATAGTTGACCATCTCAGTGAAAATACTTGCCCATCAGTTTTCTGGAACACAGAGGAAGAAACCTGAAGTTTCCAGTACTGAGGTTACCCAGTTAAACAGACAGTACATAGTTGATTATCTGATTTGAAACTCATACTAAAACTGTAGTGTTCAGCAAAAATTCTTATATTCCAAACATTTATTTTTATGTGTTTGCAAAAACAACACAGATTTTCAAAGGCATTAATAGCTATGTGTTTTCTTTTAACCAGGGCTGGCGTTTCTGTCCACTATTTTTACATTTTATGTTAGTATATTCAAATATGGTTTTGATTTATCATACTCAACTTCAAAAACTATAGAAATCCAGGAAGCTGTAACTGACAATACCAATAGGTAGCCAATAACTAGGGAAAGCCTCAGCATTAAGGCAAACAGTGTGCAACAAAAGTTATTAGCACAGTGATACTAGAAGAAAGAGAAAGCTTTTCAATTATTTCCTAGATCTGTTCATGGAATAATTTAAGAAACATGTAGACTCAATGCCTGTTTAGCTATTATATGTTGCTATTGAGTGAAAGAATCTGAATAGTGATAGATACTTGACAATTGCATGCCAATTTAAACAAGTTTAGTGGTATTCCTGGAATGGACTTGTGTGTGTGTTCTGCTGATAAACTTACATAACACTTCACTAAGGTTCTTCCAGACATAAAGTTTAGTCTTGCAATGGTCATTGAATGCAAACCAGCTTTAATATCAGAGTTAGACTCTTCCCATAATTTTCCTGTTTGTGCTTTTGCTCTACACTCTTCTATGTTAGGAAGCATGAGGTTCATTCAAGGGGTTGCCAAGGATTTTACAAAGTCTTCGGAGAAGAAATGCAGATGGTCCCAGAAAGGCGAGCACTTCGAACATTGCAGTAGATTTGGGAAACAGACCTACAGCTGCCTGGGGATGTACTTCAGAATTTTAAAAGGTTATTAACTGAACTACCACAAGCTGGGAAAATAACTCAAAAACAGATGCAATCACTAATTGCTCACTTGAGCTTTGCCTATGAAGTTATTTCAGCAGGAAGAATATTTTTATGCTGACTGACTCCAAACAAAAGTTAGAAAAGGACATCATTTTGTAAGATTAACAAGACAATTAGAGCTGGTGCTGCTTGAAGTTCTCTGTGAATACCATACATTTGAATCCATTAGGTGACAGTAACTGCAGAGATTCATCATATACGGAACACCTTTGTCCTGGAATTGACACTGATAACCTAAACTGTTCATTTTTATTGGTTCATTCTCAGTTAGGAGAAACAAAACAAAACAATAAATACCAAAACAGCTTTCAAATACTCCAAAGCAGCTGAATTTTATTTCTCCCATTGGGCAGAAAGAGTCCTTTTGCATACTAAAGCTAAGCATGTAACACAAAAACTATAAGCTGCCACAATTGATAAACGACTTTGCATCTTAACAAGTTGAAGCCACCTCTTGTCCGTATCTCCAAATTAAAACGGAAAAATAAATCAAAGCCAAACAGTCATCACCAAGTTCTGACTGACAAACAAACCAAACCTTGAATCTTTAAGAGATTTGAAGTATTTGTAGTGGAAATGTAACCAGACAGAACAGGCTGAAATGTCACTGATGACAGCTGAGAATACACAAGAGTGGCAAAAATATTAGTGTAGTTAGCTGCAATGTAAAATTCAGCCAAATCAATTTCAGATCTATTCTGCTGTAAGACTTAAAGAAAAGAAAATGATGAAAAGTGAAGCTGAGAGAATTGTATTTGCTACCAGCGCAAGAGCCACAAGACTAAAAGAAATCCATTACTATGCGGCAACATAGAATCATATTATAGAATCATAGAATGGTTTGGGTTTGAAGGCACCTCAAAGATCATCTCGTTCCAAACCCCCCTTCCATGGCAGGGACACCTCCCACCAGACCAGGTTGCTCAAAGCCCCATCTAACCTGGCCTCGAACACTGCCAGGGAAGGGGCATCCACACCTCCTCTGGGCAACCTGTGCCAGTGTCTCACCACACTCACAGTAAATAATTTCTTTCTAATATCTAGTCTAAATCTACCTACCCTCTTCCAGCTTAAAGCCATTACCCCTCATCCTATCACTACATGATCTTGTAAAAAGTTCCTGTCCAGCTTTCTTGTCGGCCCCTTCAGGTACTGGAAGGCTGCTATAAGGTCTCCCCGGAGCCTTCTCTTCTCCAGGCTGAGAACATCAGCACTTATGAGGTATTACATATCCTTCCAAGCAGATGCATAGGAACATACAGAATAAACATTTTGTAGGCTGCCAGCAGTGTTAAAATACAAAGCAGACAAGTGCCTCATTGCTTAAGCAAAACTGTATGTTGGTTGTAAAGAGGAGTACACACACACGTACTTTGCAGCCAACACACAGCTGCTCAGACACATCAGCAACGGAAGATTATCTGAAAAAAGGATTTGTTGCCAAGTGGTTCAGAAGTATCCCATGACTGGAGACATGAAAAGTTAGCTTCATGGGATTAAAAGAGAAATATTTTTTTTTTTTTCTTCTGGCTGAAGTCCTCGTTTTATGCAGCGTATTGTGTTAAAGTAGGATTTCTTCAAGAGGAATATCAAGTGGAAAAAAATAAAAATGCATTTTAGCAGGAATGCCACCATATCATTCAGACTAGAAATCAACTGCTCACTGTCACCTTTTCACCTTTCATTAATCTGCTGCTTAGAAGCATTTCAGTTTGCACTAAACTTTTCCAAAATACCATTTTACAATTTATTAAACCTTATTATTTCTGATATCATTCCAACTAGTTTTGTTGCTCTCCACCTGAATCACATATACCATTCCTTCAGCATAAATATCAAGTTATGTGTACATGCATCTTGTGAGCCATTTATGTATCCCAAAAGCAAAAATACATCCCTTCAGTGTTTTCCCTTTCTGTAGCAGTCTTGTTCATTCTGTCA
Source organism: Podargus strigoides (assembly GCA_028020825.1). Lineage (NCBI taxonomy): Eukaryota > Metazoa > Chordata > Aves > Caprimulgiformes > Podargidae > Podargus > Podargus strigoides. Next base: position 16,664,929 of record CM051628.1, read on the forward strand.
ATGTGATCTAAGGATCTTTATAACACCTTTAACAGGAAAATCTACCTCTGCTTTTGATAAACCAGCCAAGACTCCAGGCTGTTGATGGCACAGATGTAATCCTTGACTGAGCATTAAAAGTACACTAAGCTTTGAACAATTTTTCCTCCAGGGTCAGATGAGTCAACTGCTGCTTGGCCTGATAGGAGCTCAGTATTGGCAGCTTCATAAAGAACTGAGCAAACACACTCTTCAGCACAATTTATATTCCAGATGGAAATGTAAATACAGCAGCAAACACCAACAGGCTTTTTGTCCTTCATGAAATAATTTTATCTTTGATGATGAGATTATGTGTAAAGATTGAGTGCCATATTTTGCAGACTCTTGCTCACCCAAGGAGTTTTGTAGATGCATGTTTCCATTGCTCAGGGGTGACAAGGCACTGGGTGTTCATTGAATCAGGATATTATTTTATTAAACACTGAAAGGTAATGCTTATTTATTATTTGTGCTTATGATAATTTACATTTTTAGAACAAAAGACCTACATAGTATGCTGTGGATCTCCCTCTATTATTCTTCAACTTCATTTATTTAAAAAGAAAAAAAAAAAGAAAAGAGAGAAACAACTGAAATCCTGAATGTATACCAAAGATAAATACTAAAAAAGTCAATTCTTGTTTAAGAAATGGATAATCTGTATTCAGAACTGCATACTTCATATGAACTAAATTCTATTCACTAGATTTAGTTTTGCTTCCGAGAGTGCTTTAAAACAATTTGTTTTTCCAGTCAAATCCATTTAACTAAGCAGATAAGGTGATAGGAAAGTTGTGTGTCATTGCATCTATTCAAGGCTACTCTGCTTCCTTTGAAACAATATATTTTCAAAAATGTGATGTTACTAGCAATGCAAAGATTTATGTAATATTTATGATAAATCTATTTTCAGACTGAAGATTTGTTACCTGTATTTTGCTCAACTAACCAACTACCAATTTATTTTCCATCTGTACATTTTAGTTTTTACTGAAATGCCAAGTAACAGGTAAGAAATATAACCACCTCACAATATTCTCTCCCAACCACTGTCATTATCTTTCCTAATCTTCCTTTACGTTTGGATTATACAGGTACATGCATCTGGAGCACAGGTCAAAACATGCACAACAAGTCAATGAAAATAACAGCTTTGCTCAAAACTGTGACTATTCCCATCCCTCTATTTTCCAGTCATCAGCAATGAGATGACAGCAATAGCTTTATGTATTATCCTATTAGAAAGTCAACATTGCCAACCATATTATGCAGCAATATTTTGCTTCACATTTAAATGTCACATTTTAGTATCTATATAAACAAGCTGCTGTTATAAATATACCATAATAAAGTTCTGTGCAGTATATTTTGATGTAAAATCTGCAAAACATAAGAAAACTAATTTCAGAAATACTCATGCACCTGCAATATCCCAGGAGTTGAAGCAGAGGGGAAGATAAAAGCAGCTTATAGATGTCTTGCTCCCTAAGGACACTTGGGCCAGCAGTGGCAGCTGGTCTGACCTCAAATTCTGCTTTTGTCTGGGAATAAACTATCCACATTAGAACTACAGTAGGTATAGAATGCCCCATCTTCTCTATTGGTTCAGTTAAGTGAGTTTACAGTGACGAATCACCAAATACTGGCCCTATCCTGCTCCTCCCAAGCCTCTTGGACCAGCTGGGAGCAGCTGCTGTAGGAGGCAGGACACCAGGTTAGAGAGGCGTCTGACCTGGTCTTGTAATACCTTCTCATGTCTTTAACCAGAGAACCAGAGCTGGTACACCATCCTGAACAGTCTCCTGCACCTGCCTAGTGCTGCAGACAGCTGCACAGCTCGAAGGAGCCACGTCCCTGTGTATGGGTACAGAGAAGTACTCTCAGACTGTGCTTGGGGCAGCTGGTGTCAGCACACCACACCATAGTCTAACCACATGCTGCCTCCCAGTGCTTCAGATGCTGAGCAGACTAATTAGCTCAGGCTCAGCAGCATTATTAGCGCTCTTCATGGGTTGGTACCACTTTGCACATCAGTTAATAAACCTTTGTGACCCTCCTGCTCTTGTGCCTCACTAGTCTCAGGGCTCCAACAACTGTTATTGGGCTAAATCCAAGCTAATAGGCTCATGTGGAGCACTGAGAATATGTTTGTATTCAGCCCCATCAGCACAGTGGAAATATCTTAGGATATATGAATCTATCAGCGGGGCTGATTAGCCATACGCTGCACAATAACAACATGGTTGTGCTGCTTCTAGAGCCCTGGTAGCTGCACTGATGTATTCAGTGTTCTGTATCTCAGGCATGAAAAGCCTGTAGTGCATTTTATTAAAGAATGTCCTTGTAAATTCTGTTGTTCCCTATTCTTTCAGCAAAGAGACTGTTTTACTGCATCATTCCATACTGTTCTCATTTTGGTACCATTTAACACAGACTAAAACACTGCTGATGGTGTATATATATCAAATCTGTCTGGTAACTCTTTTTACAAACATTATGAGACCCCCCCCAAAAAAGCTATTAATGGTTTTCACAGTAACATTTATATACATACTTCAATGCAAGAGTAAATGTCATATTTAGATTAGAACTTTCCAAACCCCTGATAGCCTGCACAGAAAGATGGTGAGAAGAGACCCAGCAAAGCAGTAACAGTACACTGTTTTCAGCACAAACACCACTTCAGTTTATGGAGAGGTAATAAGAAGACCAAAGCTTGACTATGACTTAGTGTGGCCCCTCTGGGCACTGAGTGCTACTGACCCACTAGATGACTTCACCATTTCCCTGCTTCTTTCTTACAGTGGCCCTTGCACTAGGTCTCTCACAGACTCTGAGTTCCTATCTCAAAACACCCTTCACAAAGGCTCACTAGCACTGAGATGCTCTTTTCTTTACACCCAGGACCTTACTGTCCAAAATAAAATTTACATTTCAAAGCAATTCCATTTGAGAGGTATTTTGTTCTGAGACAAAAACTCTAAATGATTAAACAGATTTTGCAAATACATGTTTAATTTCTGGGAGCTGAGTTATTTTACAAGACAACTTATGATTGTTTGGTTTGTTTTGCTCTTCAAGTAAAAGTGACCAAGTAGGAGATGTCACATTTTCAAATTAATGTGGATGATGGACAACAGACTGTGGTACCAATTTAGTGATAATGTCAGAAGCAAGCTACCAACAGATAAATAACGAAGCTCATGTAACAGCCAGACAGCTGAAATACACCCTGCCCAATACACTACAAAGACAGATTTTCTATACTGTCCCATTCAATTATTCTCCTCTTGTTTCTTGTTTCCCAGCAGATAATTGGATTTTAAGAGAAGGTATCTCCAGTTTCCAGGGCTTCATTTATTTTCTGTTTTTCTTCTGCTTTCATATAGACGCTTATCCTCAAGTCTTACAGATAATCATCCAAAGCCTTTCTAAACTTCTAAGCTTCTCCTGAAGCCAGATAATAATAATAATAATAATAATAATAATAATAATAATAATAAAGTTTTCAAAAGTAAAGGACTTGTTCCTGTTAGATGCTGAGAGATGTTTCTAATGTGCTGAGGGGGTCACTGTTGTCAGTGCTGAAGAACAGGAACACAAGACTCCACAGAATTAGTCTCTTAATCAGAATAAAACATGATTTAACTGAGGAAAAGTTATTTCAACATTATTTAAGAACAGATTCAAAATGAGAGTAAGAAACCAGTGACTGTTTCTATCTTAATATTAAGACCATTACTCAAAATGTATTCCTGCAACAGCCTTCCTTCCTTAACAAAAGGAGATATTAACACACTCAGTAGGATAGTATATACCTTTTATTAAAAACTGCTGGAGAAATTTCTGTCCTCAAGACTCAAAGTGTATACAGCTTGCCAGTTTTCAGTAACTTTTTATTGCTGTATGTTCAGTTTTTTTCTCCTTAGCAGAAAATAAGTGCTTGTAACAACTTAGAGAAAGATCTGAGTCAGCTATGATGCCTTACTATCTCTTGGGTGGACAAGATGTATTTATTTAACTACCTTCTGAAAGACTGAACTACCAATTATTTCTCATTTGAAGACAAAGTCTTACTTTCAGCCCAGAAAGGCAATACTCATAAAACTCTCTGGGCAATTCTTTCCCAGCAAGTGCTTCCCTATCAACTGAAGAAGCTAAGCACATCTTAGTTATTTATGGATCTGTGCCTCCCCCTCCCACATCAAGCAAGGTTGCTAGATTGTCTACATTTTGCTGTTTCTGAGAATGACATGCCAGGAAGTCAAGCTGGGAATGGAGCCATAAACTGAAGAGCACCAACCCAGTACTAGCAGCAACACAGCACCCAAATGATGTAAGACAGCGCATCAACAAGTGCTGTAGTACGTAGCTATAGTACTGTAAGTCCATTCAAGCATCTTTTGAAAAGCGATGTCTACAGTTGCAGACTCTGCAGATATGTAATAACCCAGTCAATCTGGCTGGAGTGTACATGTTTGTAGGGCCTCTGAGAATGTCAGAAAAAATCACCAGAAAAACGGATGATATTCTGCACACAAGGCTTGTTACCTTGAGAAATGAGTAGGACATTCCATCTGTAGCCCATGGAAGGATCAGAATAGTTTTCACTTCATTCTTCCCCTAAATTGCTCATCAGATATTTCTTTTCAGAAACAGCCAGGGAGCTTTAGGCTGCTGAAGTAATTCCCAGGAGCTGCTCTGAACCTGCTCAAGTGTGAAGCAAGAAACCATAAACAGCAGCCCGCCTCTTCAGTTTATCTCTGCAGATTGCTTGCCCTTCTGTAACACTGGCAAAGGAGTTCCAGTGCCCGTTTTCACCAAAGGTTTACGTGCCATGCTTTGATATACTGTCCAGGCACAAGACATAACTTGTGTCTTGTTATTGTCTCTTTATTCTAGTATCCTCTGTAAATCTATAGAGTAGTGCCAATGTTAAAGTAGTACATTAAATCTCAAACACGGTCAGTAACTGCTATATCACAGCCACAACACTGCTTTGCTATAAAGCTTAAATAACAAGTAAGGCCCGAAGAAAGCAGCATGGCAAGTATCTCACTTGGTCTATTTTTTTCAAATGAAATTACCCTTATACAATTGAACAGGTTCAAAGTCAACCCAGGACACAGCCATCTGGCCACAAGACGGCAATAAATGTGGCTTCTGTTACTATTTGAAGAAGATGCCACCTTCAAGCTGGGAGTAAAAATGTGTAAGCCAAGGCACTCCAGGAGAGTTCAGATATTTTCAAATCATCTTTGTTCCTTACCATCTCTCTTTCTAGGTTTGAAAAGTGTCTTTCTTGACAAAGGTATTCTCAGCATCTTTGCACTATATTTTCTGCAAACCTGCTTAACTCTCTTTCCTAGTAATATTGTACAGACTAGAAAGGAAAAAAAAAGAGATGCTTTCCACAATATGACTAAGGTCACATTTTCCCTCAAAGGGAAATTTATGCAAAGGTTATAGTAGCATTCTTCTTATTGCCTAAAGGTATCTGTAAATCTGGTTAAGCCCTTTGCTAGCATTATGCAATCACCATGATAAAGCATGAAAGAATTAAAAATAAAAACATATTATCATATGCCTATGTAGTCAAGACTGATCTTTAATGATTTATCAAGCTTTCATGAATCAGGGCTGTGTATTGCTAACTAGTACTGCTTAATAACTTGTTGTAATAATTAACTGAATTAAGACGTGTCCCACAATTATCAGAGGTTGTATCAGTACCTACATCACTACCTACAATTATCAGAAACCTACATTTTTCCCATTTTAAAATCTAGAGTTGTTTTATTAAAAATATGTGATTAATGGCTATTCAGAGAAGTAAAAGGGTTAATAACAGGATGTCCAAAATGGAGATAACGCATACCAAAATCAGGTTTCTGGCTTAGATTTACAGAAATGTCATGGAAAAAAGGGTCCTCATGGCAGGGAACAAGGTACAAGTGTCTTCTGCTGCAGCAAGCAGAAACTCTTAGGTAAAAGTGATTGTTTGCCCCCACTGACAAGGAGCATAATTGGAAATGTTAATATGCTCAACACAGAAAACAAATATTCTTTCAAACTACCAAAATTATTTCAAAGGGCTCCTGATGAACTGACTTTTTTCCCCCCTGACATTAAGATGAAAGCAGAAGAAATCTTAGTGTAGTCTCTCTATGAAGTACATCGTCCTGATAAAACTAAAATGGAGCCTACAGGAGATAGATCAGTAAGGAAGCTTACATTCTTCTGGCCACAAATGAGATTACTTCAGAATGGCATTGTAAAACTTTGGTTTAGAAACCAGCCTGGACATGACATCCTTTAATTCCAGATTCTGGTGTAGCAAAGCACACAGAGCAGTTCCATTAATTCACAATGTGGATGTCATTACAACCAACAAATTTTGGTATCTACCTAAACACTTTAGGTTACACTGTTTATTTAGACTTTAAAACATTCTTTACATATTTGACAGCACTTCTGTCATCAATGCAGTATGGATAATAGAAAAAAGGCTGGATTTAGGTGTGCTGAATTTCTCTACGCTTTTTCGGGGATAATTTTCAAATGCCTTTCCTCAATCTTTAGTCTGCTGAGTGATGGGCAAATTGTACAATTAGTTTTATCCATACCAGATGAGGTTGTTATCACATACTAAAGCAGATAAGAAGAAATGACATGGCTATATCCCAGAGGTACTCCTTGAGAATAAGCTAAATATAAAAGATCTAATTGTCTACTTACATAAGTCAAAAAACTTTAGCTACTGCCAATGCTTTGAATAGAATTCAAGAATTCTCGTTGTGAGAGATTTTCTACAGCCATTGGCAGACCACTGCCTAGGTTGTCTACCTACTTCATATCTATCACATGGGAGTGCTGCAACATAGATTCCTGGCATAAACAAGTAGGATATGTGATTCTCAATAAATCGCTGATTTTCCAGTTTCACATCAATTCAGTTTCATGCTACATGGCAGCTAATGTGTTGTATTCTTGTAGGTCTGCTTTGGTCATTCTTTTCCCCCCCCTCTGTGTTTGCTCACGTACAATGTGTGCTCAACCAATCTGTGTGGTTCCTAAAAGTACCAATTAGCCAGTATCACTGACACTCCAACATAGCATGCTTGTGGACCCTTCATCGAGTTCTCACCTTTATCTTGGAACTAATGATACATAAATATCATCACTTCAACCTTCATAGCTCAAGAAAATCAAAGCATCCTGAGGGCAAATGTAGGTATAAAGGGAAGCCATTTATGTCTGCAGTCTGTTGAACTCACATAATAAGACTATGCCTCAGGCATTTTATCTGTCATTTTAGTCTATCAAGTGAATGGGCTACAGGCTTATTTCAGAGAGCAAACTGTCTCATTGTGAGGGCACATCTTGACTTTTATCTGACCTGGCTTTCTCCCTGAATAGTCAGACTTGGATTCAAATGCAAATATCTTCAGGGCACCTTTCAACACGATCAGTGTGTAAAAGCCATCAATAGAACGAACAAAAAATGACTAAAAATAATAAATGTCAAGCATGTGAGATGTCCGTTCGTTGCTTCCTGACCTACTTCCATAAAATAGAAAGTAAACAGCAGGTGTCTAGCAAATTGATCCTGAGGAGCGCTTAGAAAGCTTAACCTTCTCACACCTAGTCATTTACATTGCTCCACTGCATGTTTAGCCCACTGAATAGTTCCGGCTCTCTGTGCAGTTCACCTTACTTTTTATTTGTGAAAAAGAACATATCTTTGACCCAACCCTGCTCTATGATTCTCATTACTCCAGTTCTGTTTATCAGGAGAGGGATGCAGGAAAACAAGCAATTAGGCAGTACCTTTATGCAATCTTCTGCAACTCTTACAGAAATTTATGCAAAAGTTAATTTTAACTGCAGAGACAATCTTTCAGAAAAGTTCATACTAGAAAATCTTGAAAAGGTATCTGTGGAGTGAGGAAACGTCCAGGTGGGAGTCTAAATCCTTGCCATGTATGGAGTGCCCCAGAGTTACTAGGAATACTGTCCCTTAAGAATTTAAAACTTATAAATAATTTGCAGGATGGACTGTACATAAAGAGGGACTACATTGTTGTTTTGCCAATTACTAGGCTTAGCACAAAGGACACAGCCAGCAGTAGAACAAACCAGTAACCAGATTCTATTGTACATAAAAGGGTCAGTACATGGGTGATCGCTGGGGGTAAAAACAAGTCAAACAGATCACCCAGTGACCCCAGGAATGATACAACACAGCCAACAATCAGTGGAACAAACAAAGCAACAAAGTCTCCTATGGTAGAGATGGGAGACAGCCAAGCCAATAGATGGATAATATAGAGGCAGCCACATAATGTTCTCACAAAGCCTGCATCCACAGGCACCAAACCTGACCAGGGCCCAGTTGCAGGGAGAGTAAGGACGTCCTTCCCCAACAGGAAACTCTGCAAAGTGCATCCACCTCACAGACAAACACTCCACCCTTCCTGCAAGTGGTCCCAGCTTTTATGCCCAAAGCAGGACACCTGGCACTCATTTACCCAATGTGGGGCACCTGGGGCTTGTTTACCCAAGGGCTTTCCCTGCAAGGCCGGCCACACCTTGGAGGAAAGCCAAAAGGCAAACTCATCCCCTCCTCTTAAAGGACTGTGGGAACCACCCATATGTCAACCTTAATTCAGGGCTTGGGGTTCAGACCCCAGCACTTCAATTGTCCAGTATGTAGCCTCCACTTACCTTCCTGTTTTAGTGAAAGCATTAAAGCTCTATAAGCTTCCAATCCCTAGAAAAATCTGCACTGGCATAGTCCCATCTTCTTGCTGAACTATTTTAGCAGACACAATTAGATACAGGCCTAATTGCAGGAGACATATTTTCTCTGCTGGACCTTTCCGTGAGAAGACAAGCATGGACCCAGCATGTAAGCTCCTTAGAGTGGGGATAGAGTGTCAAATTCTGTTCTGAGGTACACAGGGACATTCAAGAGAAGCTTTCCTCCATTTGCAGTGTACTGTGAACAGAATCTGACCACCTTTTTCCACGTTACTTGTCAAATGTCATGAGCAAGAAAGAGATTATCTAAGTATCTTCTTGCTGTGTACTCTCCACTGCCAAATTTCTCCAGAAGAAACTGGCTGCTACGTGTTTGCACTCCATAACTAATATCAACTTATAGATAAAAAACTATTTAGTCATAGTCAGCTCTGACATTTGGAAACTCTCCTTCATGATATCAAAGATGAACTTTTTCTATGATGCTTGCTAACAAAACTGGGACTTGCAGCTGGTTTTCTTTGCACAGAGATGTCCAGAAAACCTTTTTCTTTTGTATTTTTGTATTTCAATTTGGGCCCATTGCCTCTTGTCCTGTCTCTGGATACCCCTGTGTTTGGCTCCATCCCTTTTAAATCCTCCCATCAGACATTTATACACTTTGATAAGACATTCCTCACATAGCTTCTCTTCTGCAGGCTATACAAACCCAGTTCTCTCAGCCTCTCCTGATATGAGAGAGGAAACAAGCCTTTAGTCATCCTTATGGCCCTTCACTGGACTTGCTTCAGTATGTCTGTGTCTCACTTGGATGGGGGAACCCACAACTGGACCCAGCACTCCAGATGTGTCTCAGCAGTGCTGAATAAAGGGATAAGGATCACCTCTTTTGACCCACTAGCAATGCTCTTTCTAATGTAGCCCAGGAGGCTGCTAGCCTTCTTTGCCACAAGGGCACATTGCTGGCTCATAGACAACTTGGTGTTCATTAAGACCCCCAGGAACTTTTCTTCAAAGCCTCTTTCTAGCCAGTTAGCCACCTGTGCATCCTGTACATAACACAGGCATGTAAACATTTAAAGGAAAACTACGCACAATCCACCACTTTTGAAGGATGTTAATGAATTGAACAAGAAGAAAAAAAAGTCATAGATATAACCCAAGGATTATAGCAAATGCTTCACAAGAGGTAACCTAAAAATGTTAATCAGAAAAAATATGTAATCAAGTCACCACACCAATGAGCAGAGCTCACTCAGGAAGAAAATAGCAGGCACAAAAGGGGTCTTTACTCCAGCAGGCAGCATCATAGCAAAAAGCAGGAAGCCAAACAAAGCAAACAAAGAAATTAGACAAAATTTAAGGCACTGAGACAAGGAAAAAGATGACTGATCTCATCTGTTGACAGAGATACAGACATCGTATGTCCTCGAAGATAAAAGGTACAGCTACCTTATATCTACTTTCTTCAGTTCATTCTATGCCCTGATCCTCTCTGGTCATGTATATTTTATGTATATTAGTTTGTGTTTGGACCCTATTTTTGGGTTGGATGAACCAGTTTCAGTGCTGCAGTTCACCTGGGGACAGTTTGTTTTGAGGACTGTTCTATATAGACAGTATACAAAAGATGCTCTGTCAGATTGAACACCCTTTGCTCTATACAGTAGTTCATCAGCATCCCAGAAAGTCTTACACCCTCAAATACTCCTCACTTTCCCTCAGGCTGTGCCTTAGCCCATTTGAGTCCCAAGCCCTTCTGCACCAGTTTTGAGGCCATGAAGAACAGGATGCTAAAAAGACTCATCTTACTCCTGATGTGACCAAGCAGGCTCCTGTAATGCTAGGTATCATGCCAGCCAACACACAGCATGAGCACATCCTGCATGGCATTATCAGCAAATAAAAGATACCATGTATGTATAAAGCCTACCTACCACAAGGCAGAAAGACAGAGGAAAGCGAGAAGAGTAAGCACACAGCCCTGCACTCTGCCAGCTCACAGTGCAAGACAGCATGTTTTGGTGGCTAATGTTGCAGCCTCTATGCTCCACTCCATTGGCTTCTGTCACAAGCTCTGCAAGAAAATCAAGGGGTAGTAAATCAGTTCGTTAACAAAATCAGTGGGCTAGTAAACTCCTTGGAGATGGTCCTTTTGGGAGACAAAGGGAAACAGACACTGAAGTTCTCCCTAGGGAGTATGCCAGTGGAACAAGTGTCCAGTGTAAATTCATCTTAAAACAGCTGCACTGATACCTCTCTCTAAAGGTCTTTCCATGGATCACTTTTTTTTTTTTTTGTGCTAATTTGGCTAACAAAACAGACTTCAATGCCTTCAGCTTCTTGCAGAGCAGTTCAAAAATGATGCAGATAGTTTTGCACAGAAATGCAAGACATCTAAAAGAGTCCACAATTAAAAGTCAGAATTTACCTACTTTTATTTTATACCCAAAATGAAACAAAAGCAGAAAAGGATACTATACAAAAAGGGAGATTTAAAATCTAAGGATATAAAGTGAATAATATTTTGCCAAAGCAGAATTTTTTGACTTTACTGAGGCCTGAGAAGGCATCAAATATGCTATTCTGGTTGCAATTCACAAGCTACGGAGTTTTGATAGTGCAATTATAAAGTTTAATAAAAGGCTAAGTAAAGAAGAACTTTTACTTTCTGAGATGAATTGCTAAAGCAGAGTTCATAGCTCCAAGAGCTCTAAACAGACTTCTGAGCACATATGGGTTGAAGTTCAAAACCTACATTTTCATTTTTAATTGCTACAAGGCAAGCTATTCAAGAAGCAAAATACCTACATCTCCCTTAACACTAGATTTCCTCAACAGCTGCTATAGAATTATTTTAAAAGTCAAATTTGAAAATGTACTTTGCAGGAAAGGACCACTTGCCAGATAAAGACCTAGATATGCAAAAATTCCTTTCAAATGTTGTTTTTAAAGGAAGGGGAAAAACTCCAATGCTGGCCTATTCTGCCATCATCTAACCTCATAAAACCAAGGAATAAACTTTGCCAGTTAATAATAGAGGAAATTAACAAATACTTGGGACTTGATCCCGTGCAAGAATTCATTTGTATAAAATATAATCTACCATTTATACATTGATGAATCTCATATAAAAATGCAGACCATCTTGTAGAAAATGCAGACAAGAGGTATGCAGACACTTTTTTCCAACATTGACAGCAATAGCTTATTTCTTCTTAACTACATTATATTCTGTAGGATTTTCACGCTTGATCAGCATTCAGCTACGTCTGCCACCACTGAAGTTCAGGAGGTCACATGCATGACCTAGGAGTATCTGTGGTTCAGTAAGGCCATGCAATTAGCAGCCTAAAAGTAGTTCCTAAAACTGATTTATTCATAACCATAAAATATGGCATATGTTCATAACTCCATTTTTGCTTTGCTGCAGGTAGGACTTGCTAACCTTTGAGTAATTGTGAAATAGAGAAAGTAAGCTTTGCAAGGTGCACCTAAGAGGAATGTATTGCAGACTCGGAATTCTCAATGAAACTTCCAATTATAAAGCAATGAATGAAAAATGCATGCAGATGTATATTGCCAAGGGCATTACAAATCTAAATGTGAAGATTAAGATCAAAGCTTATTTCCCCAGGAGAACATTTATTCAAGCAATCAAGAAATTTTTGCATGAATCCCATTAACTTTCTATAGCAAAAACAAAACACCCAAATATAACTTCCTAATCAAATTATCATCTTGGCTCTTGAATAGAGAAATATGCATTATCACTTAAAAGGAATGACAGTTTTATGGCTGGAAAATAATTTTCAGAAATCTATATGAAGCAGCATCATTTTTTAAGCAGTCATCTTTCTTGATCTGAAGCAAATGAATATTTTAAGCTATCTTTCTCACAATCAAACTTGCCCTCTGAACACAGCAAGGAAAAAAAATGTCTAAAAGGCAATATTCTGCTGGCAGTATAACCCCCCAAGGGCACATCCTCCAACATCACAGCCTGTCCTTGAACTATGGGAAAGTATGACCTGGGGTAGATGAACTATATTATGCCTGGTCTACTATTATTGAAAGGTTTTTTTTTAAATAAAAGGATGGCATTTCTACAATACTGAATACTGCATTCTAAAGTTCATTTCTTAATGTTAAAGCAGAGGTTTTGTTCATATGCCTGAAGTGATGGGTGACAGCTCAGGATGGTGGGAGTTAGCACCAGTTCTTTGGTATTCAGTCAGTTAATGGCTGGGCAAGAAGACAGTACAGTTGACAAAGTATATATATGAAACCTTACAGTTTACTTCCAGTTCTATCAATACAATGCAGAAAATGTTAATCAAGAAGTGGTTTTCTAAAATGCCCACGTAATTTTCAAGAAAAAAAAAAAAATCCCACCAAGCTGCCTTCTGAATGTTTCCACACCTATTTTCCCCTCCTGTCAGAGGAAGAGGTTTGCTTTTACTGAATAAGGAGATGAGTATTTTTGATCTGCTACTTGCATTAATACACTTCTCCAAATGCCACTTCTATAGACTATTTATGGCCTTGTTAAACTGATTTTCCACAATGACATACCTACTGACATACATGATTCAGTTATACAGACACACACAAAGATACCAGACTGAACTAAACCATCACTCAGAATGGAATAATGTCAAAACTGGTTCCATGCTGATTACTGGTACTCAGCAAGCCTTTCCTTGGTAACTCTGCCAAAAGCCTATGGTCTGAGAGCAGAAGGACATGGGTTCCATACTTCACAAGTTAAAAACACAGATTTCGTCAGCAACATTGTACTTCCTAATCAAGGCCATTCTACAAACTGCTTCTAAATTAAAGCAATGATGCATGTTCATTATTCAGATTGTAATGAGCAAAATAAGACTTTGCCTAGTAAGACTCCATCCTGCCTTCACCAGGGGAGAGGAAAAGAAAAAGAAAACAACTTCCTTATTGTAAGGAAATATCAAAACAGCCTATACACTAATTTACAGAAGAGGCTAGCGAGTTTTAAGTAGTGAAGATCATCAAGTACTATTTACGTCCCAGATTTTGAATGATTTTAAGGGACATACTGAATTTTTTTTTCATTTCCATCTGAACTTAAAAGCACATGAGGAGTTAGTCTTTAAATATACAAAAAAGTCCCACCCAACCAACCAACCCAAAAAAATCCCACCCCAAAACCACCAGGAAAAAAAAAAAAGAAAGAAGTAACACCTTACTGGAAAAATATCCACTAAAGGAAATGTCTCAGCCCCTGCAAAATGTCGTTTTCACAGAGGAGAAATGAATACATCAATTGCTTCAGTTCTGTCTTCAAAGGTTGTTTGGAAAGACTTTCATGTATGTCTGATTAGCAAAGGTGGAATACAACACCTGAGGCACTAATAGGGATTTCTAGCCTGCTATTTCTTCAGAGGTTTTTTAAAATCAAAGCAGAAATTCAAGTTGCTCTTTCACTTCTAATATTTTCGACAGAGACTGAAAAAGTTCCAGACCAAAAAAATGAAAAGAAATTAAGCATTATTGTAACATACTCTCATCATTTTTGGATATTAATTTTCAAAAAATGTCCTAGGCACAAACAGGTACTAGTTTCTTGTGCATGTAGGACTTTTAAAACTGCAGGGAGTGGGAGCTGGCAAAGTAGGATGCACAATGCAAGAAATGTCCAAAGGCTAGCGTTCTGCCCCACTGCACTTTGCAGAATTCTCCCATAGCTCCAGCAGCTCTTAGAATGATCAGACATAATTATAGGAGATAAGAACCAAGAAGAGGAGGAAGGAAAACAGAATCAGAGAACTTTCCTATCTTCCTGTTAGACTGTTGTTTTTTTTCCAGGCAGCTCAGCACGTTTCTGGATAGCAAATTTCAAGTCTGAGTCAAGTCTTTGATAAGGATCAATACAACAACCTTTTTTAATAGCACTGAAAAAAAAAAAAAAAATCTCGAGCAGAATACAGCCATCTTTCTTGATGAACTCATGACAGCAAATGAGTTGTATTTCCTCTCAGGATACATCTGGACACAGAAATTGTCATACTCCAATTGTATTATCATGTTGAATATAAAATTCACTAAGGGTATTTCCTATCAGAATTGGACTTACTGTTTGGACTAGCACCCAGCAAGATGATGATATTCGCATGGCTTATATGATCATACAATATGGAAAATCCCTTGTCTATACAGTAATATCTGTATTGTTAGTTCTTAGAGTAGCTGAATTCTGAGTTACAAGGTTTACATACCTCAAAGGAGCTGAAAGAGGAGTGCAAAATTATTTCTGTAAACTGAGATGTAGATAGTAATTAAGTTTGGGGCCCGCCAGCACAGGACTTCAATAAACAGGAGTGAGTTCAGTGGAGCTGAGATGCTCAGGGATGGATTATTTACCCTATGAGGAAAGGCTGAAGGAACTTAACTTGTAAAGCGTGGAGAAGATAAGGCTTCAGGCAGGACCTAAGTACATCGAGAACACAGAGGCAGGCTCTTCACAATGGTGCATGATGCGAGGATGAGACAACAGACATACATTAAAACAAGAGCATTTCAGACTTAATATAGGGAAAGAAGAAAGTTTTTCACCTCAAGGACAATCAAGCAGTGGAGCAGGCTGCCCAGGGAGGCTGTGTGGTCTCTATACTTGTTGGTTTACATGACAAGACTGAATAAATCCCTGAGTAATATGGTCTGATCTTATAGCTGACTGAGCAGGAAGTTGGATAACAGACATCCTGAGGTCCCATGCAAGCTGAATTACCCTATGATGGTAGGTTCATATGTCAAGATTGACAGTATCTTCCAGAAAAGATAAAAGATCCACCAGCCACTTAGGCTGAAGTATCTATAACAAATGAAATTGTACATAATAGGGTAGAACTGAAAAACAAACTACAACCTTCTAGAAAAATTAAGAAGAGTTTAATTTAGATGCTAATTCCACCAACTAGCAGGTTTATTTTGAAGAGAAGGGCTGCTCCCTCATCTTATTAGTAGTATATTTGCATGAAAATGTAATCTATGCTTCTTTACTGCTCATCTGCTCTTCCTGCTTATGCGTCATTTGAAGCCACAGTTGGTTTCTGCAAATGACTGTTACGCTACAGAGATGATGTTGAGTTCAAGTAGGAAAGTTGTAGGAGGGGAGAGAATACTTAGAAATATCCTGTTTCCATTAACATCTGTTGATCCATAAGAACTTGAAAAAGAAGAGTAAAAAAAAAATACAACTGAGAATAAAAAAAAAAAATTCAGCAGAAATAAGTGCCTTTCCAGTAGGCAAAAGCAGCTGGACCAACCAGCTTCTAACCAAGAAGCTGTGAGGGAAGTCTCTTCCACAGAGAACTGAAGAATACACTTGCATCAAAAAATATGTAGTTCAAAAATGCAGGCATAAACTAAAAAATCAGAGAGATACAGATTTGATGGGTGGACTATTAGATGGATAGGGAATTGATTGGACAGGGAATTGGTTGTATAGCCATATGTAAAGAATCGTGGTCAATGGCTCAATGTCCAAATGGAAACTAGTGATGAGTGGTGTCCCTCAAGGGTTTGTACTGAGACCAATACTATTCATTGTCTTCATTAGTGACACAGGTAGTCAGACTGAGCGCAACTTCAGCAACATCAAGCTCAGTGGTACAGCTGACACACTTGAGGGAAGGGGTACCATCCAGAGGGACCGTGACAGGGACCATGCAAACCTCATGAAGTTCAACAAGGTCAAGTTCAAGGTCCTGCACCTCAGTCAGGGTAATCCCTGAGATAGTATAGACTGGCTGATGAATTGATTTAGAGCAGCTCTACAGAGAAGGACTTGGCAATACTGGTGGAAAAAACATGGATATGAGCTGGCAATGTGTGCTTGCAGCCCAAAAAGCCAATCATACCCTGGGCTGCATAAATAAAAATATGGCCAGTAGGCTGAGGGAGGTGATCTCCTAAGGCCTCTTCTGTAGTACTGCATCCAGTCCTGGGGCCCCCAGCACAGGACAGACAGACCTGTTACACTGGGTCCAGAGGAAGGCTCTGGAGAGACCTTATTGTGGCCTTTCAATATACTAAAGGGGCTCATAAGAAAGATATAGAAAGACTGTTTACCAAGGCCTGTAGTAACAGGACAAGGACCAATGGTTGTAAACTGAAAAAGGGTAGAGTTAGATTGGATATATAAGGAAGAAATTTTTTTTACGATAAAGGTGGTGAGACACTGGAAAGGTTGCCCACAGAAGTTATGGATGCTCCATCATTGGAAGTGTTCAAAGTCAGGTTGGACGGGGCTTTTATCAACCTGATATAGTAAATGATGTCCCTGCTCATGGCAGGGGGGGGTTCAACTAGATGATCTTTAAAAGTCCCTTCCAACTCAAAAAATTCTATGATTCTAAGAATAGGTGGGATTACAATTAATCCTGTCCCCCCACGAAGAAATCTGTTTGAAAATGCATTTGCATTGTACCCATTGGCATGGGTTTACTTAAAGCAAATACATGCTGAGATGTTTGCCTGGATGAAAGAAAATTCTAACCTCAAAGGAAAAGATACTCTTTCTTGGGAGACATATCCCAATATTACATTAAACTATGTGATTTGAATAAATATAACCAAGAGTAAAATACCTTTGATTCCTTCAGCTCAGCTGGTAGAAATTAGGACTACTGAACAATACAGTTCCTCCTGATCTGCAAAGCTTTTGGAGCACTCAAAGTCTTACGGTAAGTTTGGCTACCTCTTTTACAGAAAAGGTTTCCTTTTTTCACACTAGTCTGTTTATTGCAGGTTACATGCACTAAGAGTACAAAAAAGAGAAACACAATTTCTTGAACATTATGAAATACTATGTCTTTTCTGTTCCACAGATGCTGCCTGCATCAACAGCCATAAATTTCTTTGAGAATCTGGTCTTTCAAATTTTCTTCTTCATTGTTTCAGTTTTTTCATAGAAGTAAATTCCTCTGGAAGTATTTTTACAATATTTTCTGATATTTAAAAAAATGGGAATTTACATAACTAATTAAAAAGTAATTGCAATGGAGACATATCACCACCAAATTATTGTCTTTCTAATAATACTGTATACATCTTAAAAGTTTCGGAGATAAAATTGGTATCGCCAGAACAAAAAAGGCAATAACTTTACTGTCCGTAAGAACTATACCTTCTAGTCTTACAGTATATCCTTCTTATCAGTTTGCCAAGCAAGCTGACCTAGATTTTGAAACAAACAGGATCTAAAAATAGAGTATTTGCTAAAATAAGTGTTACACAGAGACCTCTGCAGTCAGCAATACTATAAATCTGTTAAGAAGGAAATTCTGTTACATTCCGTGTAAGAATATGGAATTTCTTTTATGTGCCAAACTTCAGCTCAATGCATTTAATGTAAAAATAAATATTCTCTTTATTTCAGTGTGGTGAAGCGAATAAGGTCCCAAAATATACCAATAATGTTGTATCATTTATATTAAAAAATTACCAGAATATATAGAGTGAACGCTTGGCTCCACTGAAATTCACAGAAATGTTGTCACTGACATCAAAAAAAGCAAAGTTTTCACCCAAAGAATTAATTCCTATAGACAGATCCTGAAGCTGGCCCTACAAGCCAACCACCCTCTGGCTCCTGTATTTTTAGAAGTGGGCTCTAATTTCTTCAGTTTCTTTTTTTCCTAACCTCTATGTTGAAAACTTCTGAACCTGATCACTTCATGTTTCCTTTGCTTCATCCTCAGGTTTGGCCCTCAGGCATTTGTCACAGTAGACTTACCCCAGAGTGCTTAACACTGAAGACAACAAAAGCTTTGTTGATTGGTCCTGTGTGATAGTATATTCTTGCCCCTAATCAGAGTCAATGGCTCTACACAGAGCCATGGTCTGCACAAGTGGTTTCCACAGAAGAATCAGTGTCTTAAGAAACTCACAGGACAGTTGATTCTTCCTGTCTTCGTAAAAGACTCACTTTCATTTGCAAACCGTTCCCATTCCTTGTTCAGAAAACCCTACTGATAAGTAAGGCTTGTCAATAACAAACATTTAAAAGTTCACATCCAACATTACCCATTGAAATAGTGAGCAACTGTAACCCAGATCTGAACTACAGAACTATGTTAGGTCTGTTTCTTTTCCAAGCTAAAGGAATGGCTTCCTCTGGTGCCATTAGGCAGAATTTTTTATTTCCCATTCTATGGCCATTAAAGTCTGATTTTTCCAGTGGCTTGAAGCCTATTTAAAAAATAATACTAACTGCACAAGAACTTCAGTTTGCACAAATTAATGTGACTCCACTGAATTTATTAGAGGATCAACAGCATGACCCAGCAGAAAATTTGTCCTGGCTGTTTTAGATGTTTGTTATTCATTTGCATTTAGCTGAGTATTAACATGATTCTGGCTGATATTTGTTCTTGCTGTCCCTCAGGATCATTTCCTTGCTGTGAGAAATATCTGATGCACACTGGTGGTTTTAAATGAAAGTGTCCACAGTAACTATACGTATAATGAAGCCAATATCAGAGGCTCTCTGCTGATACAACTACAGCACATCTGAGCCCGGCTGCCAAATTGGCCTTTTGTTTGTTTTTTTTTTTTTAATTTTATAAACTACAGCGTCTGCTACATTCAGAGTGATCAAAACATGTTATGACATACCAACAATTTTTACGTCTTACCTGCTGCATAAGACTTCAATTTTTTCCCACGTTAAGATAAGGCTTTCCCCTAGGGAACTCAGCCAAACTGACTGTATGGTCAGTTATAGCTAGGGACAGGATCAGTAGGATTTAGCACAAGGTTTGTTTCTAATAGATACACAGGACAGCAATGCAGTGGGCTGCAAGCAATTTAATCTATGTCAGTTCTTTGACCACCATCACAATTGTGTTGTAATGTCTAATAGCTGAATGATGTCATATTAATCTAGTAGTAATTTAAAATAGGAACTTCTTTCTATCAATTCATACCACCATTCAGGGAAAACAACAGCCCAGACCTGTAACCTGGGCAAACTGATGTCAAATTCAAATTATTTCATACTAGATGGAGAACTGATCCAACAGCTAAATTGCATTTTCAGAAATTTCAGATTAAAATGTCACACTAAATGTCATGCAGCCTCCAAAGGCTGCAGTGAAAGACTTGCATAAGAGATGTGTATGCATTACTCCACTTACATATTCATGCATGTATAGAGACATTCTAAGCACAAACAGATGCCTGTAAACAAAGTGCCATGCCATTGAACAGCTCAGACTGCGAACAAGTAATAAAGGATTCAGTTGGGGCCCAAATAAACCAACTGTCACAACAAGATTGAAAAAAAATAACAAACAGTTATTCCTGCTTTCACAGTCAGTCTTCCTAATGTGAACCTACAGCCCTACCTCCCCAAGAGCACAGACATCCAGTTCTTTGCAACTCTTCCTGATTTTCCCAGGTGGAATTACAGACTGTGCTATGTTCAGACCCTGTGGGGAATAGCAATGCTGACAAGGATCTTGTCGTCAACCCAGCTGCCTGTGAATTTCATAAGCATTGCAGAGAGGATATTTAAGGTCCTAGCACCATTTAAAAGGGAAGATGAGTGAAGGTGATCCAGTAAATTGCACCTGGAGAAGAGCGGTGGCATCTCTGCCAGTACAAAAAAGCTATGATGATGAAAAAGGTTCAGTCCTGACTTTTGGGTGCTGAGATCCTATTCAGCAGTTTAGGGAATGAATTTTTCTTGAATGTTGACACTGGGCACTAGTTTGTCTTTTTTGAGATTATTGAGATTTCCTACATATATTTCAAGTCTTGAGTAGACCTATTATGAACACACTGGTAGTGGTAGCTCGAGATAAAAAATCGCTGAAGCCAATCCAGGCAATGTTGGGGGCCCAGAAAGTTAGAAGAGCAGATAGGGGAAAAAGCAGATTCGGAAGATGACCAAAATTCCAACAAATGTGAGGAATGAAGGCAATAAAGGGAGCAGGAATTTTCACTTGTGGAGGAGAGGAGCCTCTTGGATACTCTTTGTGTCCCAGATAACACGAGACCATTTGCTAGGAGAGTAAGGATCTGAGCCTATTCCATCAGTAGAAAGATTCCAGTGAGTATTAGATTGGATGGTAAAAGCAGGTAGAAATGAAGATCTCACTGGTTTTAAATATAAAGCAGTTTTTAAGTTATATATTCCCTGGGAGATAATAATTCCACCTTCTGTTTAGGGACACAATTGCTTCAGCTGGTATAGTTCCAGAAAGCAATATCTTTTCTTTTTACAATGACTTCCTTGACAATCTATCATTTTAAAGAATGCAATTAGGATGAGAGAAGATTGAGTATTTGCTAGTTTTAGTTTCAAAACAAATTTTAAGTAGGCCATGTGAATCACCATCTCTGCCAAAAGGTCAATTTAGTACGATTTAATCAAATGTGTCCAGTGGGGACAGTTTGCAGCAGTCACATACAAACACTTCACAGACTCAACACATCAGTAATCTTATTCAAAAACATGCATCCTCTTTCCAGCATATTAAAAAAGAATAGTCAAGAAACTAGAACGAATTTTAAAATAAGCAAATATTGCTTTTTACATGGTGTTATTAGCCAACTAATAAAACATCTAAATCCACCCCATACAACTACATCAGCGAGCTGATCCTGATGAATGGCCAGAACCAAAAAGTGAAGTAGCATTATAATAGACGTTATCAGAGTTAATACAGTCATTTATTTTAAGATATTTTAAAGAATCTGTTTTCTTTTAGTATAATATACATACTACAGGTTTCTCATTAGGTATTTCAAAAATCTAAGAGATGAAGATTCAATATATACAAAAAATATCATATTTTTGCATACTTTTCCCTCATGGATAGTAAAATTGATGCAAACATGCTAATTTAGAACCACCAATTATCTGAATGTGTTTCACAAATTATACCTGAAATTAATTCACAGTATGATATACAAGCTGCAGTGCTCATTCAGTTTCTATGGGAAAATTCTCTAAGCAGCATCAATATGCAGTATGCTTTATAGCCACATGCAAGTTTTTCGTACCATAATTAATTTGGCATTGCAATGATACTCAACATGTAGCTGTACTTTCCAATTCCTTACCTACTATCAAATTAGCTTCTTAACTAGAACAAGCAAAGCTGCTCATCCTGGCATTCCAAGTAACCAAAAAAAAAATTAAAATTCACCCTGTTGATGGCAATAGCTGCTACATTGTCTCATTTATCTCCTTCAAAAAACCCCAAAACTACTCTCAAGTAACTAACATAGAGTCAGTCCTGAAGTTCACATTCAAAGTAATTTTTTCACATCAGTTAAGAGCTGAAAGACACAGAAGGATGCCACACAACTGCAGTCCTCTGGCAAGGTCAAAGCATTTACTCTTCACCATGTGGATTTCCTGTAGATCTTCCAAAAACCAATAGCTAAAAAAATCTTAAAGGACCTTGTCATTAAGTGTAATCTAAGCAAAGAACTAATAAATATACTCCAGGTGGTAATCCCAACATGTACCAATAAATGGGAAGTGTAGTAAAACAATAGATTATGATCCAGGATTCCTCAACATGACAAACTCATTCTGATATGCCACAAGAATATTCTCCTGCAGAAAGGCTGTTTCCTATGAAGCAAGACCAAGCACTAAATTTTTGCATGGAAGTAAATATACTTCAGTTCTAGGATCTTGACTTTGAACCAAGGGGCATCTCTTGTGTGTTTGCTACATCTCCTGAAACTCATTGCAACATGTCCCATTTTGAGGTCAATACAGTCACAGCACCACTGGTTTCAAAATAAATGTGATTAAATCCTTCAGGTTTGTTTCAGAGGCTGAATCCAAGTCATACATTCTTTGCATGAATTAAAAAGATTGATTTAGGGAACACTCTAACAACTCTCAGTGCAGACAGTACTTTTTTAATAATTGAGAAGCTCAGCGCTCAATTCAGTGATGGTGGGAGGGCAACTATTCTGAAGACTATGTACACAATTTCTGCATTCAGTTCCATATATTTCTTCATCACACATTTAAAATTAAGTTTCCCTGCGAGTAGCTAGAGGACTTGTTATACACATACAAACAAGTGAAATTGTAATTCAAACCGGATCCAGGGGAGAAAAATATATCTGTGAGGATTTTCTGACCTTGACATCAGAATGAGTTGGCAACTGAGAAAACAGAGAATTACCATGTTCTTTTATAAATTCTCTAAACTGTTTTGATTCAGCAATTCTGCAGAAGATATGACATCTGATTATCATAGTTAAACAATAAATGTAATGTACATATAATGAAGACATCTATTTTATTCAACAGAGTAAAAACAGAATTGAAAATACTTTAAAAACAAATAGCAACAAATGTGTCCCACAGATGAATCTCAGCACAATCTGCAAACCTGTATCAGAGAATCACAGAACGTTAGGGATTGAAAGGGACCTCAAAAGATCATCTAGTCCAATCCCCCTGCCAGAGCAGGAATACCTAGATCAGCCTCTTGTACACATTTATTTTTCTGGCAGTTCCATTTTAGCTTTGTATAGAGAGAAAAGCTTACCAAAGTCTGTCAGCAGACACAAAGAAACCTTTATGTATTCACCCTAAATATCAGGAGGATATCAGTAAAAGTGGTTTATATGATCCTCTTCATCACATAGCCAAAAAAAAAAAAAAAAAAAAAAAAGAGGAGCTCGCTGCCTATCCTTGCAGTAAGCAAAAATAAATTCTTTGTACAATTTATAGACTACTATCAGAAGAGGTATCTCGAAGCAGTGTAATAAAATATCCCCAGGATGAAAACAGATGCCAAAAATTTCACAGATACTAAACACAGCATTTTTTGCAACACTGACCTCCCCCAACTAGGAGATGAGTAGACCCCAGTGGAGAGGTATGAAAGTGACTGGCTGCACTGGTACATGTACATACACTGAACTCCTGGTAGCAGTCTCTGAATAAACATTGCCCAGTATAAAAAGAGGTGACAGAACACCTGCTATTCTAAATCCACATCTTTTTAAGCTTTTCAGTTAACTGAGTGGGTAGATTTGAATCTATTTCCCTCCCTGCCTTGCCTATACACACCTATACCTACATGCTTCAGCACGTTCTGGGAATTTTACATTTATTTAGTGCTTTGCACAGACTACAGATAATTAATGTCATTTTATTCAGAAAGAAAATCATTACAGTCTCAGGCACTACTTTCTAGAGCAACCTGATATGAAGAACATTGTAATTATTAGGATCTGAGGTGAGCTCAAGCATGTTATTTCTGAAAATAATCAGGGTTTTGCATACCTAAATAATTATTTCATTTGTTTAGCGACATTTTCGTGTCACTCTGCCTTGCAGCATTATTGCATAATTTAGAACATAATGAACTTTGTAGTTAATTGTTTCCAACTCAATCAACAATGTCTTCTGGAATATTGACTGTTCCTCTGATACAAAATATTATTTCCCCTTCATGGCTATCAGTGACTGCCAGGTCAACTTATAGACTAGATCAAATAGACAACTACCAGTCACCTATCTTGTTGGAAAATTGAGAAAAAAGACATGCAAATCTGCTTGAAATTGTTGAATGCAGGAAAGCATACAGAAGGAGCTGTTACTACTGCAGTAATTGCTGCAGATTAGCTCTATGGCATTCCCTGCCCCTCCACTCTGAAATCCTTCTCTATGTCAAGCTAAACTATTTAGGGATGGCAGCAGAACCAGCATTTAGTCATCTGTACTCCTTTAGCTTTTCGTGAAGGCTTTGAGCCAAATTCCCCTCTAATCTAACTACCATGACATAGTGGAGAGGAGTGGCACCTTTATATTTAGCAATAGCATGCAATTGCAAATCAGATGGGCTTACGTTGCTATAGCACTTCATATCCTTAACAATAAACTCTGTGGTTTTGCCTGGAGAATACAGCAAACACTGAAGACAGGCAGAAAATTCAGGTCAGATGTGTGAAGGAATATAGGTGCCATCTTGCTGAAGATTACTGTCCACGTGTTGAGAGTGTCTGGCCATTCATGGGACACACTGAGAAAACTAGTAGATCCTGAGGAAGATTCAGGAGAGCTGTAAAGTGAGCAACTCAGTCTGGTGCAGCTGAACCATGGTATTTAAGACAACAGGATGCCTACTATCCACAACTGACCTTTTGCTGTCAGCATGTAGCACCATCTTGGCCATTTCATGATATCCAGAACTGCACTAATGGTGAGCAGCAGCTCTTGTAATGTTTGTGATTAAAAAAAGAGAAAGATGCACTTGAAACCTTTCAATACTTACCACTTGAAACATTAAGGAAATAATAAAAAGATATGGAATTAAAGTTTGCCTTACAACCTGCATGGTTTGTCTGCATATCAGAATATATCTTTCTAGATCAGAGTCCCAGGTTTTGCAATGGATGCAGCACCATAGATTCCAGTGGAGCTGTACCACGAATGTACAGCAACCCATCCTGTCTCTACACATAGTGCATGGAACAGACCTTCTCTGCGTATCAACATTAGTAATACAAGTCTCCTGAATTCCAAAAAGAAAGGCCTTTCTAAAGGGAAATAAAAAGTCTATTTGACAGAGAAGCGTATCACTCTTCTGGCCAAATCTGCACTGCTCAGATAAGGGAGTTACACTTTACTAACCACATGAATAAACAGAGCTGAGGATTTCCACAGTACAAGGCATGTCAATGCCAATAACTTAGCAGAAGTGAGCATCTGCTATCAGAAGAAGCAGCCCATTTATTTACCCATAAGTTTCTGGTTTCAATATGCCTCAACCAAGTTACATGCAAGACAATATTGCACCAAAATTGTACAAAAATGCCAGTGTAATCAGATGGCACTGATACACATAGTACCACAGAAATTAAGGTAAAATGTATCCATGTCATTTAGAGATCAAAACCATTTCTATACTCATGAGAAGTTTTAATCCCCCTTTTTTTTTCCATATGAATTGAAAAAACTCAGCACTAAAAAGACTGTATAAGCTCCTCCTAACTATCTTTCTTAATGGACTTTAATTAAAAGGATCAAAAAAATTCTTCAGTTGCAAACTGTTTCCTAGAGATTAACACCTGAATTACCAGTCAGAATACTGCCCCAAACCAATGAAAAGTAGCACTCTGCTGTGTTTAAAGTGCTGACCTGAGAGCCAGGAATTCTAAATTCTCTCTCTGACACTATCACTGTCTTAATGATCCACCATTAAGCATCTAAATGCCACCATTCTACTGTATATATATTTGTTCACAGTCTATCATCAAAGTCTGCAAATACCTTCCAGAAACACAATAAACGTTTGATTACCAACTGCAACACATATTTCTCTCCTTGCTCTAATTGCAGCCTACGGTTACAAAACAGGAGTACTAATGCCTTCTGACAAGTTTCAGGGTTATGGAGGTTAATTTATTTATGCCCATGAGATTTTCTGAAATAGCCAAACAGAAAGCATGGATAAATGCAAATAGCTTAGATCAGCAATAACACCTTAACTAAACTACAGACCCAACACATAACTCAATAAAGCTAATCAAAAAACTATTTAGCAGGAAACTTACCAGTTTCCAACAGCCAAAGAACATTTACAGAAGTTTTATTTGTACATGTCATTTTAGAAAAAAATTGCATAGGTATTTAGCTGTGCATATACAAAGGTAGTTATTTTCTTAATAATTTTGCAGTCATTTTGCTGTATTTCTTTGTTTTTAAACTAATTTCCTCCTAGATAAGCCAATTTGAAATAACTGAGATGAACTTTTCAGTGTTCAGCACAAAGCTTATTGCTATTTACAAAGCAATTAAGGGCTTTTGCTAACTCAGGAGAGTCAACTGATTTTGAGGGTATTGGCAAGGTGTTCATAAATAAAGGTTATTGTAATATTTGTGTGTATAAAAGTATAAAAAATGGATGTAGAAGATTTAGACTTCTCACTCTCAATGAATTAATGATTGCTAGGTAGCTAGTTATATCACAAACACCCCAAACATATGACAGAAGAGTCATAAATTAATAATAGGCATGTTCTGCAAACTGATGCTTTTTCATTAAACACACACACCCCACCAAAAAACACCCCAAAAGGAAGAAGGCTGCAGGTACAGAAATCATACAGCAAAATACCACATTCTTTAAAAAATAATTCTCTTGAGGAGTCTATGTGATAAGTCCTATTGAAAATATTAATCCATTGTTCATAGGTTATATACAAAGTCAGCTGTGTTGTGGACAGAATCAATTCCCACCCTTCTCTCAGTGTGTTTTAATCGCAATGGCGTTTGACTTATTTAAATAGCAACAGTAATTAAGCCTCAGCCTACCCTTCCACACACAGCTGAGTTTTGAGTACACTACCTCATACACAGAGATGCATTTTAACTGATGCTAGAACACCTCCAGGAAAAACAGGGGACTCTCATAAGTCCTTCACACTGCTCTCAGCTTCCTACTGAAGCCCTCAGCAGGTGTGCGGTGACCACTCAGCCCCAGGAAAGCTTTTTGTTGAGAAGGGTGAGGCTGAAGCACCGCACAGAGCCAGGAGGCTTGGGTGCAGCTCCAGCCCAGATACCATTCCAGGGTAGCAGTGGGCATGGCCAGCCAAGGCTTGTGTTCAGTTCCCTGTGAGGTCTACAGGGGAGCCCCACTCTACGCAAGAGCCACTACTCCTTCTTATTTGTGTTTGGAAAATATCCCTTTGGGCTTCTCTTTAAAAAATGTTTACAGAACTAATTAAGGGGAAACCACTACTGACATTTGAATGCCAATTATTTCTGACAGTGTTCTAGAATAATTAAAACACAAAGAATGGAACTATTAAAGGAAACGGCTGTTGCATGCTGGAATGTTGTTTCTGCCACAGCTGCCTCCTACCCCACATGGGCTTTCTCATCCAGGAATCCCTGTGGAGTGCAAAGTCACCACAGTGGTTTCTATTCTGCCACCTTCTCAGTGCTCAACCTAGGAAATGAATCCAGAGCATCCCTTTGCTCTGCTGACAGCTTTACTGACTGCAAGTTTGTTCCAGCTTACACAGAGGACTGGCTGATCTTGTAACATAGGAATCAGAGAATTAGATTTACTCTCTACTTTGGAAAACAAGTTATTCCAGCAGCACCCCTGCCCCCACCAACCAAAGTATCCAGTTCACAGTACAGCCTCATCAAGGAAACTAGTTCTAAAGCAGAGAAACTGAACAAAGCAGTGAAACCTCATTTTTTGTAATTATGTACAGCAATTACACAGGAATCAAAATTTCTTTATGCAGTAGATTGAGTAAAAGTCAAAAGGCCCACTTACTCATTACTACTTTCCAGTCATTTCATACTTTGGTGAACAACTTGAAAGCCTTGAGAGAACAAACAACTAGCAATTTTGCTTTGAAAGGTTAAGCCCAAAGGGAATTGGCGGCTGAGGCAAGAACTTTACTTTCTGAAAAATATACATTCTGTGAGCTGTAATTAGAGCTGTGGGAATAATTGATTTGTCAGCCCACTGGCTGAAAGAAAAGAAGGGAAAATAATTCATTTTAGGTCATCAACATTGCTTTGCTGTAAAAGCACATCACAGCAGAAATGACCGCAGTCAGGGACAACAGCTCCGTTTATACATGTGGTCACTCCTAGACCTGCAGTGCTACCCTCATGTTCTGCATATGCTAAGCGAGGTGCAAAGGAGTGGGTTGTTTCACTCTGCTGATAGACACTTGTAACTGAATTGAAGGCAAATTTGTTTCATGCTCAATTACTAGCAGTTCCTCAAACAGTTGCAATGTACCACAAACTGCATGTCCCAAGTCTTCAGTTCCTCTTGTTCCCTATGCTTCCCTCCCGAGTTGTCTGAAGGGGCCAACCTGAAGACAGTGGTTACCTGTACAAGTCAAACAACTGCACCTCTCTCAGAAAATAATAATAATTTTTAAAAATCCTATGAAATGAAAATTCCAGATTTCATAGAAAAAGAAGAAATGCAAATAACAATTTCTAAGTGTATTGATACCATCTTGACATATTCTAATGCTGCTCACAATTTAAGCAATTTTTTCCAAATGTTTAAAGGTTGAACAGAGCCACAAGTTGTAGAATACTTTGCTCAGCACATAATGTGAAGGAGGGGTCTTTGAAGATACTAACAAAATAAACACAAAGGTCTTAGTCCTCCTCTCACCACTTTATTATCAATGTAACATGTAAACAGCAGACTATATAATTTTATAGAGACTAAATAATACTGATAATATAGACTACTAAAGCAAAGACTTTCTGTACTGCTTAAATATAACAAAGATGACAAAACACTGTTCTGAAGGGCACTGAAAATAGGAGTTCTATGTATGCAAATTCTCTGTGTATCTTTTGACACCACCAGACACAAGAGATCATCTGTTTTAGATTACCTATAGTTTTAACTATGATTTACAGAACTGCAGAGGGAGAAAACCCACAAATAAGTTTGCTCATGTACTATGTAAGAAATAATAGTGTCCTGCTTAACTGCATTAGTACAATCCCTAAAGTTATGTGCTCTGTCAAAAGCAATGGTATTAGTACTCACATCACACATTTCAGGGCAGAAAGACTGGTTATTTTTCCAAATCAGCTGATGCTAGGGATGTAATAAAAACAAAACCCAACCAGCCAAACCTCTCACAAAAACAACCACCACCAGGCTCCTCAAACCCGAACAAAAAAATTACACAAAATATTTTTGCATAATCTACAGTTAAACACTTTATTTTCTTTATCTTCAAATGGATTAAAAGCTGATAATGGATTTTGTGAGGTTGGGATGATTATTACCACAGTCATTGGCAAAAAGCAAAAATGTTCAAATTGGTCTTAAAGCAAAGTACACAATTTATCCTCATCTCACAGGAGCCTGATGCTCAAAATAGCCTGAACTTAGACATTGAAAATATAAGTCTATCATCTAGATTTATTTTTCTAATAGATCTAGAATCTTATGGGTGTAGTTTTATGGTCCTATTGAAAGAAAGGATGTTCGTGTTGCAGAAATAATTAAAAATTCTATTCCTTTTTTTCTTTTCTAATAAGAAGGAGCTGGGGATTCATCCAGATTTATAACAGGAGACAGGTAATGAGTTATGAAAAGACAAAATAATGGTAATAAGACAAAACAGGAAAATCCTGAGACAAATGTAAGGGTTTGCCCAAAATGTAATTTTGTCACAGACTTATCTGAATTTATTACAAGCTTCATTCCTTTTTCTTTATCTTGTGGAGGTAAGAGACTTTACAAGCTCTCCTGCCACATTGATCCTAACCTATACAGCACTATAACTTCAAAGGAGTGGCTGAATATACACTATACCTGTGAATGACATTGATCTGCCCAAGCCCATAATCATATGGTAACTGTGAGCAAAAATGCAGAGTGCTTTGAACTGCAAAGATCTTTTGCCTTCTTCTACCACACAATATTGATCCATCAGCATGGAAGTGTACATGGAATTTCAAATATTTCAAATACATGGAATTTCAATATTTCAAATTGTAGCTCAAATAAGATGGATGCTCCCAGCAGCAAGCTCCTGTAGCTTGGAGAAATAGTAGAATACAGGAGTTCTGGATTAATTTATACCAATACTTCTGAGTACAGTGACTTGTACATTCACAATAAGCCCTTAATCCTGGTAGGCATTCTGAGGAACACACACTTGCAACACCTCATTTGATCTGATGAGTCTTACTCTCTTCAGAAAAAAAAAGCCCCAAATCTGTGCCGTGTGAAAGCTGGAATGCACTGAAGGATTATCTCATAACAACAGGCAGCAATGAAACCCTGTGGGATGTCCTAAAAAGTTCTAAATTTATCTAAGCAGTAAAAGATGACAAAACACATCATATGCCATGCTGGAATGGCACACTGTTGGGTGTGAGTTGGCAGGGACAAGACAAAAAGTCAAACACAGCAACAAGGGTATCTATGGTACTGCAGCCTACTAAATCAGCATGTGATGCATCCTGTACAGTCTCTTGCTGTGCTTCAGTAATGACTGCATAAATTCCTAATAAAGGATTAATTTAAAAGATAATTAAACAAGCAAACAGTTTCAGAAATGAGGATCATACTTTGAAGATAAAAGTACTGTGATATTACATGTTCTCCTAGCTGGTCTCATCATACATTTTATTTCCTTTACCTCAAAACCCTTAAATTAAATAAGAAAAATCTTCCTATTGCATCAATGAAGAAAAATTACTCCAGCCACATTAAAAAGAAATAATCTCCATTTAATTCAGCCAAAGTGTTCACGATTATGACAAAGCTGAAAGCCACTATAGCTTTCACTGTCCTTATGCATAGCTGAAGTAGAAACAAAATTTTGACCCAGATGAAACTTCTTTTAAGTTCAGATCTGTGGTTCAGACCTACCTCCTCTTACACACTCACAAGTAATTACCATCAAACAAAGAGAAAAACAGCAAGTATTCCGATGTGATGGGATTTCCTTCTTTAATCTTTGAGAATACCGAGGCAAGAACAATTGCATCCTGCAGTGCCTCCAGGTATAACAATCCTGCAATTAACATATGAGAAAGCAGAGGTCTAATTAACACTAGAATAATCTGTTGGTCCTATGCATGTTCATTAACAAACTCAGTCTGTTTGTTCAGGTCATTGGGTAGCATGTTGTAAGACCCACAGCATTCTTGTACTCCATCAAGAAAAACAAAAGTTAAAGCAAAACCCAAGAAAATCCACCCATGAAATTTTTTAAAAAATTATTTTCCCCATACAGCATACACAGTATTAGCCAAAACCATCAATGTATGTGCATAACAACCCTACTAACATTGCAGAGAAGCAAAAGCATGTCTGGAAAAAATGGCACCAATTAACACCACTTTGTTAGCCTCTTACAGCAGGTGTTATAATAAATGCCAACACAGCCTAAACATCAGACCTACTTGCGGTAGCTTTAGAAGATTAATACCATATCGGTTAGTGTTTAGTTCACACACAAAAGAGGGATCTCTGTGACCTGCCTTAACTTTACAGCTTCAGTATAACTTTTCACTGTTGTTTTATGCGCAATAAAAGCTTAAAAATGTAGGTGTGCTAGTTTCAGATACCTGAAACCACTTTTCCTAGATAAGATCACTTGACTTGCTGCTGGTTGCAGTGCTGCCATCAGTATGCTAAATGTACTGTGTATCGTCTTAAAATAGAAGCAACTCCTGCAGCTCAGCAGGCAGTATCTCAGTTGTTCTGAACTGATTTATCTGATCAGGTGTCAAAAGCTGAATACCAGACCTAAGCTTCTTCCTTAGCTAACTAGGATGACAGCATTACTCATTGCCCTAGCCAAAACATGAAGGCATCAACGGAGAAACATGATTCACACCACCAGAATGTACTAGGTCCAAAGCACAGAAACAATGTCTTTATAACTGGACATGACTGAGTCCTAATGAGGAGCAGAACAATTCCTGGGGAATACATATATTTGCAGTATCAAAAAGCCAAATTCATGTTGCACCATGTAAGGATAACTGTATCAACACATTTCTTTCTTCCTTACCCCCTGGGTGATCTATGAGTCAGAATATGACAAAGCCAATGGTTAAAAAAAAAAAAAAAGGCCGTGCACACACAGTCACATGGAAGCACAAGCCTCCTGTATCAAGTAAGGAATAGTCTCTACTGGAGAGAAGAGTAATTCAATAAAACTGCAGTACTTCCAAAAATCAGCTCCTGTAACTGAGAGAGTGGCAAAAAGACAAGTCAAAAATATGGGGGAAAAAGAAAAAAAGAAAGGTGAATTAATGGAACGTATTCTTTGCCTATCTAAAATGCCTATTATTTTGTAATCGTGCAAAAATAAATAGGAAAACACTGGTACCCTAACATGCCTCTGTTCTGGACCTCTGTCGGTCCCTTTTTCCTGGGGCTTTTAGTAATTGACTGATTTAAAGAGAGAGAGTACTGGTTTACTACTAGAAGGGCAAAAAACTGCAAGGTAATTATAATTCCTAGTAATCTATTCCTATTGCTTTGAACATTATTTAATGTTATAAGCAAGAGAAACTAGCCATAAACACATGTATGGGGTTTTATTTTCAAATATATTTCTTTCTAAAACTAAAGGAATCCATCAGTGATAGGGGGGAAGAAAATGTAAACATCTTCCTGATCACTCTCAATAATCTGATATGAAACAGCAAGAAAAAAGTATTAGGAGTGAAGGCAGAGAAACAGCCAAGCTCTTCACCAGCACAACACATTCAGATGACTGCTTCTCTTTCTTCCACTGTCGAAATAGTAGATCACAGATTCTGAAAAGATTGGCAAAGACAAGACCTCTGCTGAGTTCTTACTCTGCTTATGCATGCCATTTTCCTTTTCCAGCTAGAACTGCCAGCTGACCAGCTTAATTCAACTGCCCCTAATTGCACTGGCAGCTCAGTTAGATTCACTGACTTCAGCTGAAGCAGAATTAATACAATACCGGATAACTCAAAGCTTAGAATTTTTTCTTCCTAAAATCTGTGCATTAAATCTCCTCAACCTAACTCATAGGAATACCTTGGAAATTATTGCTTTTTCTATTACGCATGAAGGAAAGGTGTTAGTGTTGATGTTAAACAACTTTTAAGATTTTCCTTCTAAAATATCTATCAGTACAACTCTATGCAGAGATGCATGTTATTGTGTAAGTTTAGGATCAACTTCTGTGAAATTAGTTTGGGAAAATTATAGCTAATTAATATGAATAGTGAATCAGCTCTCATGTTCAGTCAGCTGCAAAATTCTAATCTTCATTTAACATGAACACACTGATGATTTCTCCATCAGAGAGCAAATTCAGGGCAATTCCCAGAAATTTAACTGAGGAGATGGAAGATGAATGTTTGAAGTAGGCAAGAGGGTAAAAAAAGAAGAAAAAAAAAAAAAAAAAAAAGAAAAAGAAAAACAGGTACAAAAGATAAGGAAAGCAAAAGCTTGCTTTTTTCCTCCCGAAATGCTGAAGTTTGCAGCAAGATATTAAATTCTTCCAAGACACAAATGATGAGCAATTAGGGCAATTCTCATGTCCTCCTTGTACCTATGAAAAAAATATAAAAAAAGAAATAGTTCTGTGACAGAACACAGAGCTCCTCTGTTTCACCAGAAGGAATAAGAAGGGAGAAAACAAAACATTCTAGTGCTCTTAGGGGATTGCATCTCTCTTGCATGAACTCCAGTTACACAATCAGTTTGTTTTAAGTCAAATGACTGCAGGTAGCAACCACATTTGTAGAAAACAATTCCAAAAGTTGGGGAATGGGCACAGAAGTTCAAAACTAGTAAGCATATATTCAGTTAAATAACATATTAATAAAAGCTGGTTAAGATTAATAAGATTATCAGTAATAAGACTACTAATAACATTGCTGTGGTCAAACTCTACATTTCCTAGTTGCTTATTTTCTACATGAATCTGCTGTTGACTTCCATAAAAGTTTACCACATGGAGAAACCCTATGGACTTTCTCACTCTATTACATATAACTTTCAAATTAACTCACATGCTTTTTTTTTTTTTAATTTATTTTTTAAAAATTAATTTTATCACTTGTATAAAAACAAAACAAATATTTTGAGACAAGAGCTACTGATTCTTCCAAGGAACAGATGCATTTCACAGCTATAACTTTATGCCCATATTTGGAGTACAATGCACCATTCAATTATTTTGAAGAACAAACAAAGCACGCAGGTATACAGAACACCAGAGGTACCACTGCAACCTAATATGCTTAGTCTAACTCAAGTAACCCAGTCCAGCAATGCTGCAGCCTAAATTACAGAACAGTCACACAAGAGGAGCCCTGCCAGCCTCATATACCACCACCAAACCACCTACATGCTGCCTACTGCCATTCGTTGGCAGGGGCATCTGAAACAGCCAGCTTTGGGCTAGCTCAGGTAGTCCTTTTTCACATTTTCTCTTTGCAACTCCAGTTGCAGAACAGCACTTTCCCCCATGCTGGACAGCTGCTGGAGCACAACTTGAACGGATGCATGCGTGAGCTGACTGCAGCTTGTGGCTCTACACAGTTGTGTTGTTTTGCTTAAACCTCACTGCCCAGATGTATTCCAGCTCTGACAGTGCTTATGCAAATATTAAGTGCTTTGATAGACTGACTTTAGAAAATGCTTATTATCAGCTGTGGTGTCAGAGTACTGGGGGGAGCGAAGCAGAGGAAGAATAATTTAATTTAAAATGCTAATTCTAACTACAGTCCTGCCTTGCAACTCTTCCTCTTTGTTTACATTAGCAAACAAGAATAAGAATTTTGTGTGTGTTTAAGTCTTTGCTTAACCACACTTTTCAGGGAAAAAGAAATAAATCTGTTCTTCATATACAAAACCCACTGACTGATGAGAAGTATGCTAATGATATACTATGGCCTGCTGTGAAGATGAACAGCAGGATTCACTTTACCCACACATGCATTTGGTAAAGAATGGATGCTTCTCCCATTTTTTCCTTTATTTATTACCAACAAGCGACAAGCCCATATTTCTGTCTCTAGCCCAATTGGGAAGGCTTAGGGCCTTTGACTCAGCCAAAAGCAGTTGAGAATCCCATGTGGCTTTTCTCTGTCTTTCAGAAAATATATTAAAGAGCCTTTCTGCTTTTCTTCCTCCATAAATTCATAGAGCCAGTGATACATCATTTTTCCCAGTCTTATCAAACAAATAGGAATGCAGCTGGATTTCTTCTGGAAAGCTCTTTCCTTGAAACATTTTGTGTTTTTTACCCATTGGAGAAAAGCATTATTTAAGATATAGAATTCTAAAATTATTAAAGTTTTCCTATCTCATGCCCTGTTCTAGTAAACCTGTGAGATATTCTTAAATGATACATATATTAAAAAATTAATTTGGATATTTCTATGTCTCAACTCTACTCTTCTTGTAGCAAGAAAATATTTTTCTATAGTTCTGGAAATATGCATGCATGTTGTTGTATTGAATCAAAAGGAATGCATGAACAGGAATAATAGTTTTTGCATATTTCAGTTGTTTGTAGCTGTGCAAATACCAATTAATAAAGGCCATGATTTGCAAAAAAGCAGCTTAACACTAGTTTAATGAAACATATAGGATCCTGGGCTAGTCTTATTATTCTTTTCAATTATGAGCAGAAATGTGAATGCATACTTTAAAACCCATTAATGTTTGTCTCTCACATACATGTGCACATACATACACAAACCACAACCTAAAAACAAATAAACACAAACCACATGTATATGCATGCACACATATACAAACCACAACCTAGAAAATCCTGTTGGTCCCAGCCTTGTTGTGTACTAAGAAATCTTACTTCAGTTGGTATTTTCATAAACTATCACTGCACCTACAGAGCATTCTTTTCTATAGATATCACTTGTGATTTCTGTGGTAAAACATCCATGCATTACAGTTTTCCAGTATTTCATGTAAAATAAACCCTGAAAATGCTTTTGCTTATTTCTGACTCACTTCAACATAGTGCTTTTGAAGTGAAGTGCATTTCTGAGGACTACAGTAGAACCTCTTCTTAATATCAATGTCTGCCCCGTCACCCAGGGACAGCACTTTTCATTACCTGTCTAGCTCCATCCAGTGAGAGAGATTTCTGAGATAAACTAATCTTCCCAAAACAAAGGATATGAAATATAGTTTTTCCATTCTCAGAAGCAAATTAAGAGAATTAGAACTTCATACTCTTGCATGAAATTGTCCAACAACTTGGAAACCAACCCTCTATAAAAAAGGCACTTAGCAATGAAAATGGTTACGGG
The DNA here is from genome assembly GCA_028020825.1 of Podargus strigoides. Taxonomy (NCBI): domain Eukaryota; kingdom Metazoa; phylum Chordata; class Aves; order Caprimulgiformes; family Podargidae; genus Podargus; species Podargus strigoides. The sequence continues at coordinate 16,701,539 of CM051628.1, forward strand.
GCAGAAATCACCTGTATCATGTAAGTAAGAAATATGAAAACAAGCCTTACTGTTGAAGTAAAAAAATTCATTAGATTTTCATGACAGAGACATAAATCAGCTAATTGTGAGCATATTTCACCTCCTTTGTAGTAAATATAGACCACGTACACACTCACTCCAGTACACAATAGGATTCTTGAAAAATTTCCATAACACATTATCAATCAGTTCTATTTGACTTGATCCAGGAAACTGGAGAGTCTGCTTTCAAAATATTTTAAATAATAAAGATTGCCAAAAATAAGCAGCCTTATTGGAGTTTCAAAAAAAAATAAATCCCAATAAACCTAGGTAAATATATGACTTTTCCTCCCTTTCACCTACATAATACACACTGTCACTCTGCAATGACTAGTAAAAAGGATTAAAAATGCATCTCTTTTCTCCACAGACTAAGATAGCTGAAAGGCAATGTAGAAGCTGGCCTCTCTACATGTCAGCTTTCCACACAACATATGCAAAACATCCCTGTAGCAACAGGACGACTGTGATGAAAGCTGAATGCCAGCCTTCTAGCTAAAACCAAATCTTGCTGGGAAATTAGCTATAAGGGACACCACAGTTACTATGGCTGTCTTTGTTTATCACACACCACTCTATTAATTTGTTACAGAACAGCTACATTACTGAAGCAGAATTAAAAAGTATGTGTTTATTTGCCTGCAAAGACAAGAAATACATGTATTAAAATCTTTTAATAGGCAGACAGTTGACAACTTGGAAAATGTCACTCAAGAGCACTTCTTGTTTAAAGGAGAGCCTTTCAAATCATAATGACATAGCATCTTGCACGTATTATTTACCTTAGTATGTACAGCAACACAGACAGCAATACTTCAGGCTTACAAGTAGCAGCCCACGTTAAGGTATAAGGAAATTACCTTAATATATTTCTCAGAAACATACATCATCTTAACCCCTCAGCAGAAAAAAACAGGACATCTTCTGAGTTGCAGTCCTTCAGATATGCAGCATAAAATGTAAAGTTAGACATATTCACATCCTATTTGACACCAAAGTCTTGGAGCCTTTTGGAGAAGCTGTGGGTCTGTACCATCTCAGCATGAGCCCATGAACTCCTTGAGTGTTATGATGAGTGCTTTTTGATAATGCAAATAGAATAAAATAATAAACCATCATTCTGTTCTTTGCAAAGCTATTGTAAATTTTTCACTTGTTTAGAATTGCAAAGAAAATAGCAAGTTATTCAGACCTGATATGCTGAGTTCTAGATTTCCATATAAGGAACAAATCAGCCTTCTGCATCCTTTATTTCTGTAAGTTTTTAAACTGTCCCGTTCTAAGCCGTAAGAAAAAAATCTATCAGGATTATCTGAAGTATTACAAACATGGTAAGATGCTTGTTCTGCAAACAGTTTTCCTGATTCTTAACAGAGTCTAATAGGAAACTTCTCCAGCTAACACAGAAATACTCTTGGTTCTGTAGGTCAGCCAATAGTGACTGTGAACCATGCGGCTAAGAGAATGGTGGTGTCATTTGATGCCAGGCATTCTTTTCTAGTCTCATACTATTCCATTTCATGCTTTTTGAGCTTGGTACACAGTGTTTCTTTTTGCAAAATTTATTGTACTATTCTCCCGAAAACAATAAAAATACAGTGAAAACTAGCATAATTTATTGGGAAAATGCAGTAAACCAAAATGATATAGTATTTTTACACATACATGACATGTAAATGAATTTAACCATACACCTTTATGGTGTAGGTTTGGGGCTTTAATTTTGCTCTAAATTTACTATTGTTAGGTATAAGAACATGCAGGAAATCTGGATTTTTCCATTGTCAAGTTAGATGAGATAACAGAAGAAATCTGGGTATTTTAAATGAAATCGAAGGGCTATTTTCACTTTCTTGTGTAAGAGGAAAACCTTCTGAATTCAGTTCTGATCATACATCAATTTCATGTTGGCTAAAGCCAGACAAAGCCTACAAGCTTAAATCATCACCATGTTTCACCAGTTTTTCTTCTCTGAAGTATTATATTAACAGCTAGGTTTCACCTAAATTATTCCTTTTCTTATACTTATGAGTTAGCTTATGCTTGTTATATGTAACCATAAAGATTTAACCATGCATGGAACAAATTTAAAACACTACATATTCCTAAGATACAGCACCAAACCTAAGAAAACAAATATGTGGTCATTTGTGACTTGTTCAGTCACATGCCTACCCTTTACAAATAATCCATTCCTACTGCAAAGGTTCCATTTCATTACTGAGAAGTTTAACCAGTTAGTCAAGTTGTTTTTTAGTCTGTTCTTGAAATAAGGATATCTAATCAAACAATTGGGAGTTCCTCAAAAAGAAAAAAAGTAAGTTAGATTTAGCTGTAGATTTAGTGATTTTGAAGCAAATCACATTTTCTAAAAGTGAGTCTAATGTCCTTGTAAGAGGTTTAACAAATACTAAGAAAATGTTGCCCATCAGCCAATGCATAGTAGAATTAAATATAATTTCAATTCTGCTATTACAGACAGGAAAAGGATTTTTTCTGTGTTATTTCCTCCATTTTGTAAAAGTACTTCAGAAGTGAATATTTTAAGCATTCTACACAGCATTCACATTTCTTGTGTAGCCCACTCGCTTTTCATCCTGGGCTCTGTATTAGAGAAAAATGGTGCAGACGGAGAACTGCAATTAACTGCAGAGTTTGTGTAGCCTTCATTTCATCAAACATCACCAACAAAAAAAAAATCCAAGAAACCCAACACCACCAAAAATCAAAGACTTATCAGAGCTATGAAAATATTTATGTCCTACCTAATAGCATTATAAATTTTAAAAGTTACTGTTCACCACAAAGTATTTTTGGAAAAAAAAAAAAATCTGCAAAGCATTCTGTAACTAACAACAGTTCAGCAGAGATTTCCACACTCTTTGCAGGGGTTGGGACAGGAGCTGGGTTGGTTTTGTTTGGTGTTTTTTGCAGGAGCCAAAGTACCAGGCTGAGGAAGGTGAGTGGAAGCTCGGTCTTTCTATGAAACACCTCTGTATGACAGAGAAAAAACACAGGGCTCTTTTCTGCTCTCCGTAATGGTTTCCATTCCTGCCTTATACTTGTACAAGTGACAGCACAAATTGGGCAACACTCCATGTTGGACTTCTCGTAACTATCAGGAATACTTAAGCTTTTCTTTCAGTTTTCTATACCATGGGGCTTGAGACCGTAATCATGGCTGTCAGAGAAAGATCAGGGCTCCCTTCAGAGCTTCATCTGGCAAAACCAAGAGGTTACAAAGCCATGTAAGTCCCCTCCCAGTGTAACCCACCACACACAATACAAAAGACAAAAAGTAAACAACCCTGCCTCTTTTAGCAAATATATACATCAGTTTAGAGGAAGCAGCTTCCATGCATGTCGTCAGGAAGCATCAAAAGGAATAAAGGCACCAGAGTAGATCAAACACCTAGCTATGTCTTGCTGAGAGTTATATACACTTCAGAGAAGGGTATGACTTAATGGGACTGGTCAGAGAGCAACAGAAGGCAACACAGGGTAGGTCAGGACACAAGTTAGGCTTTTCAGCATGTGATCTGAAGACTTCTTTGAGCATCTGAGCCTAAGTACAATCTCTGGCAGCCTCTAGAAAGAATCGTTTCCTACCCTGTCAAAATAGCAAAAATAATAGAACTGAGTAAATGAGCTAAGACCATTACTGGTGTTTTAATTTATTATCTTGACCTTGTAGGAGGTATAAGTCAGGAGCTACAGCCTCTATCTCACACACACTTCTCTCTCTCTCCCCTTCCCACACCACTTTTTAAAGCACAGATGCTTTCTCAGCAGTGTGTTGTTCTACTGCCAGTTCCTTTGTCTTTCTTGCACTGCCACCAACCGTACTCTTCTGGGGGTAGCTTTTCCTGCTTCTAACAAGATGTATTTCACAATTTACAAATTAATGCACTGCAACAGTGCTACCGACATGCACAGAAAAATTGTGCTTGCTAGAGCACCAGCAGAAAGGAGGAAGAGACTTGAGGCCACCAGACATATACAGCTATAAACAGGAGAACTGCTAAAAATTAATTTTAAAAAACTGTTATTTGGAAGTTCTAGAAGCAATTCAATATAGATTGACTTAATGCAGAAGTGAAGATACTACTGTGGTCAGGGCATAAATGCTACTTCATGTCTCTATACAAACCAGATGAATCTCTACTTTGGGCATAGCAGACCTTATTATAACAATTTGGAACATGCAAAAGTTCCATACAAAACCCCTACTCTGTGTAGGGAATAGAGGAAGTTCTAAACAGTTTGTATTTTCAGATATAAAATTATCTTTCAGAAAATTTAATGTCTGCTCCTACTAGGAAAGATGTTCAGCTTTTAGTTAAAGTATTTTGCCATCTTCCAGAATTACATGGTGGAACATTTAAAACATCCGGATTCCTGTTAAGTGGGAACTACTCTCCCAAGTGTTCAAGCTATTTCTAAGAATGGGAAGTTTGACATATTGCTACTCAAAATGTTAACAGTAGATTAATCTCTAACTAAAACATTTCAAAACTACTCAGTTTATTGAATATAAATCTAAAAGAAACACTGTGTTCATATTGATTCAAGGAAAAGAATAATTTGGTACCTGTATTTTGGGATCTACGTTAACTCTTCAAAGTGTATTGTAAAAGTTATCCCAAATTCCTTATTAGCAAGTTTAAGTGAAGCAGCATTACTTTTCCTGGAATGATCCTTTTCCATCTGCATGTTCTATAATGATGTTTTCCGTATGATACAATATGTTTGCCATTCATAAATATTCAAACATCTAGAGTAACATTTCAAGGCCAAAGCCACAATAAAACAAAACCAAACCATTCAATTTATTAAAATTCCTCTTAGTTCATAATACAACTAAAAATAGGAGAACAAGAGAGAAGATAAACACAGCATGTTCTACAGTAACATTATTAGGTTAAGCATGTGATAATTAACAATACATTGTCTGTGATTTTATGTTCTACAGTGGTTTACTGTGGTTAGAGAAGTAATTGAAGGAGATTTGTTAATATAATTGCACACAGACATGCAGTACTATAGATGAGCATTTGTTTACTGCCTGAGATAAGTCAACCTAAGTGCATACACTCAGGGTTGCTGAGAGCTGTTTGGGTCTCAGCCATGAACCAGAAACAACAAGCACGTACGCACACACTAATTTCTTCAGGCCCCCTACTATTACCAGATTCAATAATTGGCTCAGTTACTCCTTACAGCACTGAGAGAATCTCCTTGAATATAATTTTGTGCAGATTATATCTGTTCCTTTTAGATTCGATAATACAGGTTTTTTTCTTTTTCTTTCTTTCAATACTAAGAACTTGAGGTTATAGATACACTCCATGCACTTCCTAATGCTATGCCCTGTATATCATCAGTAGTGGTAAAGCATACAGAAATATTTGTAGAGCTGTTATTTGATCTAAATCTGGGATGCAGCCATTCTTAAAGCTGGAACTCCTAAACCTCCTTATGTCTCCCTAATTTTTGGAAGCACCATTTTATTGAGCAAATTCTGACAGCCCCTGATACTGACAGTCCCTCTTTCAGTTTTGGCAGAAGCAGAAATCTTGCCTTTGGTTTTGACTATGGATTAGATGCTTCTATTCCATTGCGGATACTATCTTGACAGTTGAGACAAGATATGACATTTTGCCTCATTTTTAATCCTCGGCATGTTGTATGCAACACACTGGCACTATTGTTTTAGTATAGGCAGTATAGCCTTTATGGGTGAGGTTTCATAAGTTATATCATTCAGGTAACTTCACCTTTATAATAAACACTGATGAAGTTACCTAGTCCTTAGAGATTGAACAGAACTCTCTTTTCTGATTTTCTTTTCTACTTTATTTCTATACGTGCATGTGACACTATCTTTTAATTATTTTACAATTTAAATATCGAGAAGGAAGAGATCTGGTACATATCTCAGTTAAATGAGATCTACTTCTTGCTAGACTCTTTCTTCCTTTAATACTATTTCAGACAAGTCTGGTGACAGTACATTTAATCAAACACAGAGCTTCCTCATACAGATTGGATTTTTGAGGGGGTTTTCTCCCCTTTTGGAAAATTTTACTTGCATTCTCCATATCTGATATGTATGTTTTCTCGAACTGCATTTTGAGTTTCCTTGATGACAGTGCAACAGACAGCAGTGGTACTACATAAATTTATGTAAAGCTTAACTGAATGATAGAAGTGAAGAGTATTCCCTAAAATTAGACTGACTGTTTCCATAGAAACAAGAAAGCAGAAACAGAATTGTAATAACTTGACTTAGTCAAAAGAAAGGGCATTTTTAGGTTTTGTTGATGAAAGGACAGAAGCTAGCAGTTTACTATTTGTGAGATGTCACCTTTAGGCATAATTCTGAATCTTATTTTGTTCAGACAAAATGAGTTGCTGGTTTTGGGGTCAGGGTGGATCATGTTGATATAAAATGTAAAGGACACCACTGTTAATGCATAGTTTGCTCTCCCAAATAAGACTTTGAATATGGAAACATGGTTTGGAGACAGTTAGGCTAATGTTCAACCAGGATTTAATGCTCATCTTCAGAAAAAAAAAGAAAAAATATCCAGATTTCAAAATTGTAGGCAGTGGAAAGTCAACCCAGACATTGTTACAGTGATACTTTATCTTAGGAGTGATTTACTAAAGTACTTGATTTTGTGAAACCATTCTAGTCTCTACCATCAACCATGACACAAATACATAGCTTTATCTTTCCTCACTTTTAGGCAACTCTTCAAGTGTTCTGAAATGAGCTAAACAGTCAGCAGGCTGCACAGCTTCTCAAGCAGCCCTCTTAAAACTTTTTAATGTGAATTTGTTAGTGAATTCTAGCTCATTCTATGATGTGAATTCTGGTACTTTTAGTAGCTATATTGATGGAATATCTCTTTTTTTTTTAGCCCCCGATAAGGGAAAAAAAAACAAAAACAAACAAAAAAAATCAACACACCTTCCTTAAGAACAGGCTGAAAACATAGCTGCAGTTCCTCAGTTCCCTTTGTTCCCCATATACTTAGATTCCATACAGATTCCATACTATCCTTTGCTTTTTGGCCATATATTTCTTCTTATGTCATTTCATGTATCTAATCAATTGTCGAAATTTCTGAGACTCTAGTTTAAGTCTTTGTTGCCCATTTTCTTCTTCTTTCCACTTACTATATATTCTTTCATATTTTTATAGCTTCCTTTGCTCTTTCTGCAAGTGAAATTGATCAGTCACAAGCTAGTGGGTTATGAAGCATCTAGTAAAATATTCTGATTTTGCAATTATCTTTCACATTTGGTTAGTTTCATTTCCCACAAATTCATTTCTATCCCTATTAAAATATTACCTTTGCATGCCCTTCTGTGATGTGTATACATGCACTATAACTCATGCGAGTTGCTGATTTGGATTCCTGTGCGCAAAAAAAATAAACTCATAATTATCTGCGTAAAAGCTACTTCTCTTTTACAGCTCTTCATTCTCTGTCAAAAGGGAGGTAAAATATAATTTTTTGCTATGTTTGAGGCACTTCATAGCACATATTTCAAAGATATTACAATTTCAGCAGCATAAGAATACTGTCACCCATCTCTCAATTGACTTTCCTCAGATGACAGCTTTTTATTCTTCAGCACATATTGGAGAGGCACTTGATAAGCTCATTATTCTAACTTCATGTATAATTTGATAACCCTGTAACAAAGTATACTTCATCAATTTGGGTATAAAGTCATAGGCATTGAAGATTAAATGACTTGGATAAAGTTGATTTAACATTAACGCAAGTGCCACTCCTTCCAGCTCTACCATCCTACAATCTCTCCTAACTTTGTAGCCACTTAACATTTCAGTCATACCACCTCCACCAGATAACAGTAATACCAAAAGCAAAACTTATGCTTACAAATAATGAATATTAATAGCTCTTAGCATCACAGATAGACAAAAGAAAACTTTTCTCTTGGTGGCATTTCTCAACTTCAGTTTCAGAAAAACACCTCTTTTGTACGCATAGAACTGAGCTAATGTTCAGGTCTTGGAAGAAAAAAAATTTGAACTGTTGCCAGAATGCAGTCTGGAGCTTTGCACCCCAGAAAGTATAACGACTGTTACCTTGTTAAAGAAAGGAGATGTGGTCTGGGACAACAGGGACTGTCTTACTTGAAATAATGGGCTGTACCTAGTCAAAGGGGTTGTGAATAATGCCTGTTAGGGTATATCTCCTTTATCTCTAGGATCTGACACCAGCATGGAAACAGACTGATGGAAAGCACCATCAAGAACTCTTGATGGATTTGCTTTCAATCCCATTATATTTGGATTTGCCACCAAAGAAGTGAAAAACTTTCCCAATTGGGCAGATATTAAATATTTAAAATATTTAAGTATTTTAAATATTTTAAAATTCTAGAGGAGCCCACTAGAAAGATACTAGCTTTATTCTAGTGAAGCAAAGTGACATGAACTTGATTATACTGTTGGAAGGATATTAACAAATGACAAACCATAAGAATAAAGCATAATCCCTAAAAATTCCCTTCCTTCCTCTTTTTCCAGACAGCATGATTGTAAAACTTGTTCACAATTTCTTAAGAACTTATGAACTACATAATGGAAAAGTATTTTCTGCACAACATTTTAGTTTTATCACATCACATTACATAGTCAGCTCTCAATAGCAGATACACATAACAAAACTGACTGGTCTCTGGGGAATCTGTCTAGCTTTTGTTATTTTTATAGGTCTAACCTATTACACCAGAGTATATTTGTTGAAGAAGTATAGAAAGATAAGCAACAAAGTGATTCTTATTGAATCTTAAAAGTACTTCAGCTCAATTTAAGAATACTCTTAATTGTGCTTTAAAAATTGTCTACAATGACAAAGTACTTAACTAATGAAGAACAAGGATGTGAATCCAGGAAGAGAATACATTATTGAAAAAAATACTCTGGATGAATTGCTAAAAAGATATCAATTTTTTTTTTTTTGGATGTACATGCATACATGGGCACGCACACACAAGTGCTACTCCTACCGTCTTCTCTCTCATGTGACACAAAATCTACCTCTGACCTAAGAGTGTAGCACAAGCTTTGCCTTTTTCCTGTCTTCCCACTCCATTTCATCATTCATGCCTTTTCCACCTAGACTAAAAACTTCATCCAACAATGCATTCCATGTTACATGAAACATGTTTCCCAGGGTGCATTTGGAACCAAGATGGTTTTATAACAAAGATCACATCCTCTAAGATGAAAAGGAGAAAGTTTTGTAAGAGCCATCACACTATATTAACTAGGTTTTGTATCTTTTTGAGGCATAAATATCACACTAAAAAATGGTGTAATTGATCCAATGGACTTTCTTACAGAAGAATTCAAGTATGTAATGCTTTAATACTGAGTCCTTACAGTAAGCACAGCACGGGGAAAAACAATGTTAGAGACACCACCTGAACAAGGGGTGAACTGGTGAACAGATGCAACAAGTGAAAATTAAATATTTTTAGTTATAAAAAAACAGTCTTAGGGATGCAAGAAGACTACTGGTATTTCTATATCTATGGGCCTGTAGTGCTTTATATCCTTCCATTTTAAGCAGATTGTTCTCATAGAAGTCAGTATATTTGATGTAGAATGGTCAATTGTATTGAATCCTAGGCAGTTAGACTGGCATGAATCTGTTGAAGTAATTTGAAATATTGCAGCTATTTAAGATTGCTATACAAGTTGTTTTAATCTGATTAAGTTAAACTTTGCTAGGTTTCTTTCTTTTTTTTTTTTTTTCTCTGAAAGGCAAAATTCTTAGTCTGCTTCATGATTTGTTTATTCTTAACTGGGGAGAAAAGTTGCTCCATAAATTGATCCAAAAACATATTGACAGCTGGTGGTACTGATACAAGTATTTGTACAGTAGCTCCTCCCTGTAAGGTTCCATCTGCTGTGACATCTCCACTTTAAGTTTATATCATTAAACTTCACAGCTTTATAAACACAACCTGTACATTTAATTCCTTTATGTACTTCCCTGTGGAATATCCAAACATACCAATAAACCAACATCTTTTGAAGAAGCACCAAGGCATACTTTGTTAGGATATTTTTTACTTTCCTGCTGTAACTGTCTCAGTATTTTATGGTTTTTCATTGCTATTTTCATTGGCAAGGATTATACTCTGTGACATGGATCAGGAAAAGAACCAAAAAAGAAAAAGAAAAAAACTTGTGAAAATGAACCTGTGAAAAGGGAGAATTTAGCACAGATCCATATTCCATGAGAATACGGAAATGCAAAGCAGATGCCCATTCTTCTTCCACTGCAACTTGTAACAGCAAATAATATAGCTTTAGAGGTAGTTAACTGAGGTGGTCTTCAGAAAAAGCCACAGTTCAAGATGTAAGATTAGAATTCATTTTCCAGATCTTTCATAAGAGACGGTATGTGGCCTTGTACACAGTTGACTTGTGTGTATGTTAAGGAAGAATCTAACATCATAGCAAAACTGTAATATGCCTTCCTCTCAATATTTGGTGTTTGTAACTTTTCTAAGCAACACACAACATTGCCATTGGAGGTCAAACACACTTCCATGACCACCCTGCATGCTCCGACAAGACTAGTAATATAACAAAATGATTTCTCAGCTCACACACCACAAAGAGTATAAGAAACATGACCTATGCAAAAATACATACCTGTGAACATCATATAAAAAAAAATATTTCTAAGGAACCCGTAAGGTTTTCATTTCTGTTAGTATACATACTTTTCATAGGTAAAAGTATGTTTCAGCAGAAAAATAAAAGGAAGATGTGAAGCTATATAAATACAACTAAAAGATGAGGATTACTAGAATCTGTAACAAATAACTAATAGACTTTGAATTCAGGATTTAGGCCATGAAATCTCAGATTCTCTAGTTTTTTGACTGTGTCCTTGTAAGCCTGCTGGCACAGCCTGTTGTGTCAAGAACTGTGCAGCACAGTGGTCCCAACAATCCCTCCCACTTCAGGGCACCGGGATAGTGAGATCAGGCAACACTGGAATTAGAAATGACACAGGGCTACTCTTTTACAAATGTAGATGTGAATTTGCCATTCCATTTTGTGGTCTGCAGGGAGCCAGGGGAACTGAATGTGACAGAACATTGCAGAAGGGTAGGTCTGCTTCACAGTATTTTAAAGGAAAAGTAGATAATGCTGATGCTGTAGGCATGTTTTTCCACAAATAAGCTGTGTACAGCAAGTAGTCAAATGTACTTAGGCTTCATTCCAGGGTGGGGGAAAAGCAGAAAAAAACACACAGTTAAAATATATACTCTTATGTCCAACACGGACCTTGCCATTGATATACCTAATTACAGCAGATTTCTCCCAGAAGTTCAGGTTTGCCACATCTTGCAGAAGAACATCAGCCCTTCCACCTACACATTCTGACAATGTAATAAAAGCAAAAGATGGGTGAGAGTTTCAAATTATAGTAGGAAGATTTCTTTATTAAAAATTCCTGCAACACTAGACCTCTGCTTAGCAAAGTTTTGATATGTGTTTTCCATTCACACCAAAACAAAAGGCTCCTCCACAGCACTCAGACTTCAGCACTCATTTGCAATACAGAAAATGCTCTTGACTTCCAAGCATCAAGTGAAAACTACAAATGTTACTGCAATATAGACACTATTAAGGGACAGAGAAGAATGGGTAGGAATTCCTAGCTAGAATTTTAAAGACCCTTTTGATAAAAGCTTTGCCAAAACAGGCCTACTGCCACACAGAAATTTATTTCTAGGAACTTGTATTTACTTGGGGAAATATGCTGAAAAATTCACAAAGCCATTGCTTGCCTTGTTACAGTAATCCAGACAGTTCAGGGTTTATGGACTCTCTTTAACTAGGATTTTATACTATGCGAAAATAGACTTAAAAAGTGAAAGCATAAACTAGACTGCAAATATTTTGTGTTTATTAGAGCTTGGCTATTAAATGCAAGAACCTCTGCCTCTTTGTGCAGAGACAGTTCCTGTTGTGGGAATAGGCCACTACAAAAAAAAGGGGGGACATATTTTACCATCTCCCTGTGAGAGCTTTCTAGGTTTTGGGGTTGCTATTTTTTGCTGGGTTGAGTTTGGTTTTTGTGGGTTTGGTTTTTTGTTTTGTTTTTAATATAGCTTTTCAACTGGAAGTCTAATCATCCCTGTGTAGTAAAACCAGAAACTTCAAAAGACAAGCTGGTGATATTATCAGTCTAACTTGAAAGAGAAAGTTACAGTGATAAGAGTGAATAAAATAGAAAGCAAAAAACTTTCTTCTCTGGATTTTATGCACGTATGAGCAGCTGCCACCTGTATTGTCTCATTAGCAATAAGATTTAAGTTTGCAGTCTTATGTCCATGCTTTCCAGGAGGCAAATTAAGGAGTTAAAAAAATTTCAAGAAGGTGAAAAGTAGGAACTGCTATATTCCATAATCTAAATACTCACATATAGCGAGGAACATGCTACTCAGTGTTAGAATAGTTATGCTTCAATATTCCAGACCTGCAGAAACCCTTTAGCAACACCGAAGTACAGTGAAGAAGAAGCAACAGCTATGTCAAGCCAGGAAAATTAATATCTCCTCCTTCCCTACGTGCAAGAGAAACTGAATAATATACCAGCTGGTTGTGCTACTGTTTACAATTCAGGCAATGCAACATGACAAGAAAATTAATTATGCTAGCACCACAGGCTCATTCCCAGTGTTCATTTGCTGTGTGCATCTCCCTTTACACTTCATGAGATGCATGTCAGCCTTGCCCAGACAAAATGAAAAATGGATTGGCAAGAAAAACCCATCCTATGGCCTTGCTGCAGGTAAGAATGCAGTGCAGTCAGACAGTGCCAATTTTCTTCCTTCCAACTCTTACACTTCCTTTTGTTCCACCTGTAAACCACAGCCAGTGTTCCCTGGAAACGGCCATGCACCTTCAGATCTAACAAAACTCAGCCAGTATAAAGTAGTCATGATCTCACATTCAGGAGTCTTTAAGGCTCTCATTCCTCTATACTTTCACCCCAAAACACTTTTGTTGCCTGGGCCTGCTTGCAGCACTGTTGTGACTTGCTAAGCATCTCTCAGCCACTAGCTTTCTGCCATGGCTTGTGACAAAAAGGACTTGATCAGAGACTCTGCAACTGAATTAACCCCATCCCCTGGCATAAGTCCCAATGAGCTTGGAAGGAACACAGGAAGAGTAAAGATGTCAGCACAGCATTTCTGCATGTTTAGGTTTAAAGTCACCCTATGGACCCTCAGACAAAACTATTCACCTGTTGGAAGCTGAAAGGAGACGGAAATGTTTTCTTCAGTTAGAACACAAGTCCCCAGTACTTTATAATTAGCATTAAGAAACAGACAGCTTAGCACAGTCCAAATCCTCTAGAGCTCTAGGCTGCTGAAAATGCTGTGCATTTTGTTGGTTTATAATTTTTAACACAAGGACAGAATCTCTTAAGTGCCAGTTTACTCATCCCACAGCTGGAATCCCTTCATTTCCTCTTTTGCTGACTTATTTTCAAGCAGCTTATGATACTGATTTATTTTTTTTCTGCCTCCTCGATCACATCACAGAGCCTGTTAAACAACAGGATGCAAATACTTTAAAGCAATTAAAATAATGCCAACAGAAGACAAAGCTAGCATTCCTACACTGGCCTCCTTGAGTTTGCCAGGCACCTAGCCCAGAGGAGGCCAGGATGGTACATACAGATGGGGCAGGGACCTCTAAGTTTCAAGGGTTTGTTTACATGTGATTTTTATAGACAGTGTGCATTTCAGAGATTATTGGAGGTACAAACTAAAATTAAATTCTTAAATTAACATTATAAATTAAGAGTAACCTAGCCATATCTCTCATTTTGGACAGCATTGCCACACATTTTGATCAATGGCTCAATTTGACTTTACATCCACAAGTTCAACAAATTGAGGGAGGTGCTGGGGAGAGGAGCACCAAAAGTTGGCAGAGGCTCCCTTCTATCTCCCTTCAAAGCCTTTCCTCCCATAGTAAACTTGTCTTTATTACTGGAGAACTCTCTCTGTAGAAGAATTTAAAAGGAGGAAAGTCAGATGACAGAAAAGACAACCCTTATTCTAAAAACCATTTTCACATTTTTTTTCCTCATGCATTCCATCCCTCATACATCTGCTAACATAAACCTCTGATTTAACTCTACCTTCACTCCTATATGTGTCAGATAGCATTTTGCCTCATGGAGACTTGTGTGGAATTAGTTATGGCCCTATAAAAATAAGAAGAGTTATGTCAGGTCTCTTAATATATGTATTTAGAAATACGTTCAAGTGTTATCCAGTTCCTACTATATAACCCTTACATGTGCACTGTTGTAAGAAATATTTTGGTTTATGGACATTTTATTTCATTACAATTATTTTATGTAAATTTGACAAATCACTTGTCAATATTTATTCATAAACCAACGCTTAAACTGTTAATTCTTTATCAGAGACACTGTTAACAGCATACTCTGGAGACTAACAATTTCATATCTACTGCCTTAACAAAAGGGTGACGAAAACAGCAGTTAAACGATAACCCATGTGCGCAAAAGCTTTATGATATTTTACTTCCCAATACTTCATTATCAGCCACAGATAAAGCATAAGCCCAGCTTGTTAAACAACAAAAAGCATCCTGCAACTTCAGCATCCATTAAAAAGCTAAGGAGGAAAAGGGTCAAATTTTCCAAATGGAAAACCATAAAATTACCAGAGGAGGACAAAGTTAATGTTAAGCTTTTGAACAGATGCAACAGAGAAGCAATTTTCTAGAATCCTCAGCTTGCAAAAGCTTCAATTACTTGCTGAGTCAGTGGCATTTGTTTTAATTTTCCCCTTCTGAGGACTTGTTGCTAAGTCCTACTGCAGTCACTAACAACACCACTAACGACCTCAGTGAGTAAGGGTTCAGAGCTGAGCTGCACTTATAGTCAGAAAATAACACCTAATGCAGAAGTACATTAAATTACATTATCAAGTTTATGTTTATTGCCTCTTGATGAATTTCATATCACATCTGCTCTATTTACAACTCAAGTATTTTTCTCACAGCTAGCTACAGTAGGAAAAAAAGGGCAAGAATTCAAGAATGATGCCGTTCTTGAAAATGAAATCACTCAAATATAAAAACAAACATTGCAATGAGTCCTTGCAGACAGTTGTGTGTATCAAAGCAACACATAGGCACACCTGCCCTACCAGGACATCTGCTGCATGAACAGTGTGCACTCAGTAGGATTCCCACCCAAGAAAGCAGCATTGTCTGCATGTCAAATAAACTTTGCCTACAGAGACTCGATGTACAGGACCAACAGTACTAAAGACTCCAACAGCAGACAGGACACAAAAGGATGTCACTTCAGAGTTTCCTTTTTGATATAATCAAACTTGAAAAGCCATTTCAGTTGGTTTCGCATTCAAAGCACAGTTTCCCAACCAACACATTTAATTTTTGTTTAAGAGGTGGACTGTCTGCAAACAGCACACTGTGCTGCACAGAGGCAGATCTTCACCAGAATGAACTCTCAGCAATATCACACAGTTTGTAAACAATGTGCTGTTGATATACGTTGCTAGAAAAATAAGTAAATATTAAATATATCACAGCAATAATAATGTTATTATACTAGTATTTAGAGAGACTAACAGATAATTAAATTGATCATATAAATTCTTTCCTCCTTCACGTGAAAAACTATAAGGCTTTAAGCCAGTGTAGGAAGTCTCCCTACCATATCTTCCTCTATTTAATGATTGGATACCAATATGCTATACCCATTAAAAGTCAAAATAAATCTTTTCTGCTGTATTCTATGTTATCTATCTGGATAAACACTCAGGTCTACGGGAAGCAAAGTGCCTACCCAGAAAGTCATGGGCAAGATGTGACTTCTGACATTTTAGTGAGAAAAAGTTAATGAAAACATTCAATTCTCAGGTCACAAAATCCATTTAGAAACATTCCATCTGGCTTATGGATAGATAATTCAAAATACACCAAGACTGTATTACCAACATGCTCTGTTGTCTCAGCTTTTGCCACTAGTCTTGAGTCCAAATTCTCCACAATTTGGTTGTATTTGGCAACAAAGCTGTTGCAGTGAACACTTGGGACTGTGTTAGGACATAAATTTTTACTATATTGTTCACGTCACATGATTGCTTCTTTAAAAGATTTGATTTATTCTTGGCCAAAAAAAAATAAGTTATTTCTACAGACTATTGGTATAGTTTTGGGTTTTTTTAATATTATATAACAATTATACCATAACTTAATTTTCATGAAAGCAAAGTTTAGCTTTTTAAAATTTTCTGAGGGAGGAAAGGTTTGGCACTACAAAATATGAACAAGGAGAGATATCCAAGTAGCTGGGGAATATTGGCTACAATCCTGTGAGGTGATAACCATGTTCAAATCCTTTTAATTGAGAGCCCTGAATGAATTAAAAGTGTATGGATTTACACAGATTATGTTTTTAAACTCCTTTCCAGTCTTAAATTAACACAAACACACATTATTCTTAAAAGCATCATCCTTGAGCAGCTACTAGAATACTATCTCAGAGACCAAGCAATAAAGTTAGGCAATAGAAAGTCAAGACTCTTAATTCTATTATCATGGAAGAGGAAAAACAACTTTGGTTAATTTTAAAAATGCACAGCAATTTCCTACATTTCAAAAAGGCAAAGTGGCTAGAAAAATATGCTAGCCATTCTTTATTGCCAAGTCACAAACCCCCCAGAAATAAAATAATGCTGTTACTTTGAGAGAGAGAGAGAGAGAGAAACAATTCCCAGTCTAATGTTTGTATATGATAGCAATACATAGTAAATAATAGTTTTTCACTCAAAACAAAAGCTTGCATCATTTCTGCACTGGCCATCATCTCAGGGTAGATGTTCTGGAAAGCTGAACAGTAAACTTTTCTCTAACATTTTAAAGTAATTGAGAGAAAGATCCAGTTAGTTGTTCCCAAGCAGGTGGTCAGTCCTTCAGTCCTTCCCTCTATACAGGCGTCCCCGTACATACAGTGTGAAGAAGTGAGCCTCAAGGCAGCCCACGTGTTGACCCTGCCCTGGCCATGAACGCGTTGCTAAAACCCCCAGGAGAGAAGTGACACAGGTGGCTGCAGAACAGAAACTGCATAAAGAGGGGTCAAGTTAGGACACAAATACAAGTTCAGCATGTTAGTGTTACTTGAACAGCTTCTGCTTAACTGTCTTTCTGAGTCTTCTTTGACATACCTGGGGCTAAAAGTCTGTCTCCCTGCACTGTGTTGCTGCCTATTCCAGATGGGCTGTGGAACTCTGAGGAGGAGATGGAATGAATAAAATACAAATAGTTACAGCTATTCCAGGACAATACAGAGAGCCAAACTGCAGCCAAACTTTGATGGGAAATCGTATTTTCCTCTCTCCATACTGGGGAAATTTGAATTGTTCCTTTGAAGGCTGTATTAAACCCAAACTAACCAAAGCAAATTCTGCTCTTTTAGAATGACTGTCTAAAACTAATGTGGACAGATTAGCTCCACTTTTGCCACAGCATCCCTCTTACCCCATGGGCAGGAGACAGGCATGGAAGCTCTGCATTGCAGAACGCAGTTCCCACTTCTCACTTGCCCACCTCTAACACTGTGCAGGAGCACCAGCATCTGGCTGCTCCCTCCTGAAACCATGCTTAGCAAGTGAAGCCCATCTGCAGACTCATTGAAGTCAAAACCAAGTGTGTATGAACCATATATATAAGAAGTCAAAACCTTCATATGTCAGTTAGAAAAAGGCAGAATTCCTTATAACATTTTTTTTTAGGGCACAAACTTCACAGATACATTTTTAACATCATCTTTGGGATCATTTTGCAGAAGACAGTATTGCCTACCCCCCAGACTTCTGATGTGGATTGACTTTTCTCATTGACTCCTCTTCAGTAGTACAATTAACAACAATAGAAAAATCTTAACAAACCATGAAACATGGGGAAAAAAAGGAAGGATTTTTTCAAATGTTGATAAGCATAAATGACTTTGTGGTGATTTCAGGCATTGTATATCTGACCACTGTGATAATACAAGAAAAAGTAACAACCTGTCTTTTCTGGTTCCACCAGAGAGACTCTCAAATGGACTTTCACTCCAGTTATTTGCACGAGTGCCCACAACTGCTTCATCCAATTAGGAACATAAACCCCAAAAACCTGACATGACTTGCCTAGCAATCAGGTATTTGCATTCAATCTCTAGATTGTGCACACACACGCACAAGAGGCACTTCACAAGTAATCAGTCTGGTAATCAAATACTGTTGTTAAACAATAAATTTGACTAATGGGCAACAGGGAACCTGATGGATTTGTTGCTACTACTACTACTAGCAAAACCTTACTAGCAAACAAAAACTAAGGTTGCTTTTCTGCCATTTCAGTAACTTGTGATAATAGTGGCATTAGGATGCCTGTTCTGAGCATATTTTTTAAGATGTGTGTGCATACACTTTCATATGCACAATCAGGCTTGTCAAATCTCTTGTTCTAAGCATCTCTGTCTTCTTTCTCAGCTGAATTATTTATGCAGCCAATATTAAGTAAAGTACGCTTTACATATAAATGTTTCATATCAACTTAATAAAAAGTTCTCAGTTCTCAGTCACTCAGTACTGGCCTAGGTAACTTGCCTAATTTCTGTCTTCAGAGGTTTCTTTTAAGAGTAATCCAACCACACTGAACCTGTTATAAATGAACAATTTATTGAAGTGATACATGATATTTCCTGCCCCCCCCATTTGCATTTTGGTGACTGAACTATGAATCCTCATCGTAGGCTGGATGAAATGAGGCTCTTGTTGCAAGACACAGTGTTTCTTCCCTGAAAGGTGACTTAATGAAGTGTGGAAATAAAAGACCTGTGCCAAAGCCTCCCCTTCAAATGGAATGTCTTCCATGTTATTAACTGATGTAAACTCTCAGCCTACACCAAGCAGCAGGATATGTTGTCAAGGAGAGGATTTTGATTAGTTAAGGTTTGTGAATAATGTGTGGGTGGGTGGGAGATTTTTTTTAATATATTCCAAAACATGAAGACATGGCTATTTTTTTTTCCCAGTAGTGAATAAACTTAAAGTGGCACGTTGAAAACACATTGTGTTTACCAGTTTAAGGTGGCATTTTGCATAAATTCGGCACTATTATGCTCTTCAGTGGATACACTATCTGGGTAGTACTGTTAATTCTTTTTTGAAGATAATGATTCAAGGGTATAACATAGCAGCATTCTAAACTTCTATTTAGAACAACGAAATGTTAGTGTAATTAATTGTCAAATGCTATAAATAAAGGGGACTCCAATTTCGTGATGGTACCCATGTCAGGTATTTGGTAGTGAGCAAAGTCAGTGTTAAACAAAGAGTCACCTATTCATATATGCAATATGCTATTACTAGTTTGAAACTTCCATTAACAGAGTAGAGTTGTGTTCCAACTCTTGTCCATTTTTTCCAGTAAACTCAGTCTGAAATCCATACCAATAATTAAGACAAGTACCTATGTCTTAATAAAGTAATAGCTAAAACACTATTTTGCTTTTTCCAGAGTTATTAATTGTGCCCCTAAAACAATTTAACTTATTTACGCATTTCTTTGAGCCAACAGCCATTGCATGTATCTTTTCAGACTTTACTGCCAGCCTCTTTAAATATTCTCCCTGATACTTCTAAGAAAAATCTGTGCTTCATTTCAAAGTTACTATCTGACTTCTTTGGAGGAGTACTAATGCATACCTTACAGCACAGATTGCAGAGGGACTATTCCAGTGTTCTAAGTTCTTTTAGAATAGCTTTCTCGCATTTATATTGTCTATATGGCCAGAGCTTCAAGACCCATTATTTACCTCCTATTGTAGATTGGACTGTGCTGTGATTATTACTATATATGAATATATATTCAGTGGATTTAATCCTGCCTTGCATATCTCCATTAGTACTCTGCCTCTACATTACTTATATGGCAGCTTGTCAATAGGCTATAGCTAAGCATATTCTGCATTGCAAAGGGAGAGAAAAATGAAGAAGGGAACCCACATGCCCAGTTTTGCCCATATTTAACACTTTTTTAAAAAGTGTTAATTATAGTCAATGAAGTATATCTAATTTTAGTTCCCCTTTCTCCTCTCAAATATTTGAAAGTAGATTGTGTATTTCATAAATGTGTGTCTTATTTAAGCATTGCCAATGAAGACAAGATTTCTGAAGACAAAAAGCAGGAAAAGAACCAACAAAGATGTATTTAATGAAAAATACCTTAGTAAGCAACCGCCCTTTGCTACTAAAGCTAAAACACTGAATAAAGAAGAAATGCAATTCCTTGTCAAACATGATCCTCGAGTTTCACACAGTTAAGTTAGCCTTGAGAAGTGAAGCAAAAGCAACAGAGTTGGAAGGAAGCAGCAGTTAGTCTCTGTGCAGCCAGAGGCTACAAAAATCAATGGCATTCACTAAGACAGATGGCTTCTTGCCTCAATCAGAGCATCACCCCCATGCTTACCTATAATTGATCAGCTGAAAGACAATTTACAGGAAGAGATATGAAACTAATAGATATTGGAACTTGTGCCAACTTTAATGAGGAAAAAGTAACCAGGGTTATAGAAAACAGTGTGCTGGGAAAAGGATACATACAAAAGTACAAAATTTTTTTCAAAATAGAGATTAAATAGAAAAGGACTCTTCAGAGTTGAAACCTGACAATGAAGACTGAGTACACTCAGTTCATGCATTTCTATCAATGTGGAGAAGATGAAAAGGGAGTGATTATTGACTGTTTCTCAGAACACCACAATTACCCAAGTCATGTTATTTAGTGATACTATTAAAAGCATAGAAGAATAAATATTTTTACATACTTCATCGATTATTTTACCACAGGACACTGGGGTGATCAGAAACATAAGTAAGTTCAAAAAGGAATGACCCTGGAAAAGTGATGGAACTACTTATCCTTGGTGCTGTCTCTAGGCATATCAAGGATAAGAGGGTCAATAGGGGCAGTCAACATGGCTTCACCAAGAGGAAGTCATGCTTGACCAACCTGATAGCCCTTTATGAGGACATAACCCAGTGGACAGATGATGGTAAAGCAGTGGATGTGGTCTATCTTGATTTCAGTAAAGCATTTGACACAGTCTCCCACAGCATCCTCGCAGCTAAACTGAGGAAGTGTGGTCTGGATGATCGGGTAATGAGGTGGATTGTGAACTGGCTGAAGGAAAGAAGCCAGAGAGTTGTGGTCAATGGGACAGAGTCTAGTTAGAGGCCTGTATCTAGTGGAGTCCCTCAGGGGTCGCTACTGGGACCAGTACTATCCAATATATTCTTCCATGATTTGGATGAGGGAATAGAGTGCTCTGTCAGCAATTTTGCTGATGACACAAAACTGGGCGGAGCGGCTGACACACCAGAAGGCTGTGCTGCCATTCAGAGAGACCTCAACAGGCTGGAGAGTTGGGCGGGGAGAAATTTAATGAAATATAACAAGGGCAAGTGCAGAGTCTGGCATCTGGGGGTAAGAACAACTCCATGTGCCAGTATAATTTGGGGACTGACCTGTTGGAAAGCAGCGTAGAGGAAAGGGACCTGGGGGTCCTGGAGGGCAGTAGGATGACCATGAGCCAGCAATGTGCCCTTGTGGCCAAAGCAGCCAATGGCATCCTGGGGTGTATGAGAAGGGGTGGGGTTAGTAGGTTGAGAGACGTTCTCCTCCACCTCTACTCTGCCGTGGTGAGGCCGCATCAGGAATATTGTGTCCAGTTTTGGGCCCCCCAGTTCAAGAAGGACAGGGAACTGCTGGAGAGAGACCTGCGCAGAGCAACAAAGAAGATGGAGTGGAACATCTCCGTGAGGCGCGCTGCCTGTGGGGCTGTGCGGCGCGCAGGCTGTGAGGCGCGCGCTCTGCGAGGCCGAGAGGCATTCCTGTGTAACCTGACCTAGGTATTCCTGCTCCGGCAGGGGGATTGGACTAGATGATCTTTTGAGGTCCCTTCTAGTCCCTGACATTCTGTGATTCTGTGATTACTACAAAGTATATGGCTGAAACATAACATTCACATTCTAGGGAATCTTTCCAGCCAAACCTGTGTCCTACCAAAGCCTTACTGACAACTTTTCAGTGACTGCTATTTATCACATGGAAAATAAATGTTAATTCCTAATCAGCATTTCCTCTCCAGCTGAATGCACAACAATTTTCATATAATTTCTTTTCAGATTACAAAAGCAAGTGCAAAACCTTTCTGGCAGAATACTCTAGAAAACATCGACTCCAAAGGACTCCTTCATTTTGTCTAGATGTGTACCAGAGCAGAGGCAGGCATGACACGTAGCCAGGCACCATTCCCTCTCCCAGAAACCTCTGGTTTCTCCCATCTGCCTACATATGGGCTCATCATGTCTGCACAGGGAACTAGAAGCAAATTGAACAATTTACATTTAGCTCTTCCTCACATAATATCTTTAAGTCTCAGCAGGAATTCCTCCCTATCCCTCCTCTCCCAAAATCCAGAGTGGCAGTTTTCCTGAGGAGTAATAGCAAACTTCCTTTTGGTTCCCTGACCCCCTATCAGGTCTAATTAGCATCCTAATTTTTGTACAGATATATTGGATTTTATGTGGGACAAATGTAGATAACCAGAAATTATTCCAGAAGTCTGGTCACTTATTTTAGTTGCATTGATACATTTTAACGAATCTAAGTAAACGTTTGAAAATTCTGGCTCAAATTCTTCCTTTTAGTATACATATTGCTTCTCACTTCAGAGAGAGCAGTCTAAAGAAAGACATAGTCTCACACCAGCCTTTACTACATTCATCACCCTTTAGCGTGCAGTAATAAAAAACAGTAGTGTCATATCTGGAAACTGAGTTGTTTGATTTATTCCTCCTTTCTATTTTCTCAGAGTTTTTGGATTTATGTCCTCATGATTTTACATTTTGTTCCTACTAATGATGTGCTCTCAAGCTATTTCCCATTACCTACTCAGTCCCTTTATTGTTTTCAGTATTGAACTATAGTGACTTAATTCCACCCACACCACAATATCTCCAAGGCCTCATTTTTGTTATAACCAAACCTACCAGTACATACTAGTTTTTAGCTCTAGGAAGTTAGTATTTTACAAACTTAAGAACAAATTAAAGAGTAAGGAAGATATAAGACATTATGCAAGTTCTTGGAGAAAAGAAAAATACCAGTTACCACTATGGTACATACTACTGAATGGGAAAGTGCAGAAGCTTTCAACTGCTTCTTTGCACAGGTGATCACACTGGTCCCCTTCTCACTCCACCTCAGAGTCTCTAACGTACATTGTTTGTAAAGATCCTAAAAAGTTGCTGCAAGCCAGCAATGTCTGACTCCTCTACGATGGGAATCAGATATGGAAGAGACACACAGCCCAACCATGCTGACTCTGCAGCACCCCAGAGCCTTCTTAGGCTCATGGAATTCACCACTACCACAACACCAGAGCAGCATAAAAAGGCTAGCACCTAGGAGAGCCTCTGGTAGCTCTTTCAAAGTAACTTCTTCCTTCATAATATGTATATCTAAGAAGAGAAGCATCCAAAGTTACTCTGTCTGAGCAATACTTCTTGTGAGAGCAGCTATCATTGAGTCAATGCTAAGAAAATATTTAAAACAGGAAGGGAAGAAACAATATGCAACAAGATAATTCAGCATATTCCACTACTGACCAAACCGTTTTCTCTCCAAACCAGGTTGTGGTTTTTTTCCATTCATACTCAGAGAAGGGTTTGTGACCTACTTAATTTTCTGAATTATGCCTCTGAAGTTACAGTTCTCATGAATGTACCCTCTAAATCAAAACATCTCAAATACCTGGGAATGTCCTCAGTCTAGATCATGAAGATACTTTGTAACAGACCTTGCTATGGTCACAAATATATGACCAAAACCCTGCATGTCAAAGACACATGGCTGGGGCTCATACCAAACAAACCCCCAGTTTTCTGGGGCCCTACCATATCCTTTCCCCTCCTGTCAGGTATTGAGAAAAGCTTTGCAGTGGCAGAGTTATGCAGGACACACACACATAGAGCATTCCTCCCACACTGCTTCCAGTTGAGCAGCAGCAATGTCACATGGACCTCCGACTGGGGTGGCATCTAACCAACCAGTCTTGATATACTGAGCACAGAGGGGAAGCAGAAAAAGGCACGAAGAACAAGTTAGTTCTCCTAAGGTTGAGACAGCTCATGATCCAAGTAACAAGGGGTGGATCGTCAGCCCTGTGCTAACAGCTTGTCTCCTGGGTTTCCTATTTCTGTTTCCTTCCCCAAAACTGTTAACCTCCTCCTTCACAAGTCCTTTCTGTAGTTCTCTCCACTGACATATTCTGGATATATTCCTGTGTAAAGGAGAACAGAATTTTCACTTTCCTCCCAGCTTGGTGGTTGGGGGTTTTTTGCCTGTTTTTTCTAATTATTTAAGATTTAGGGCGCTGTGCAAGTCACTCTGAAGTGATTTCAGAGTCATGTATGGATCAGAGAAAAGCCTGCTGAGAATAAACATGATGTAAACCCAATTACACCTGAAATGGCAACACACTGTTCTAAATGACACAGCTGCTATACAAAACAGTGTAGAACTTTAGAAGGATAGGAGCTGGGGAAACATCTCTGTGCATCTAACAATACAGACTGCTGTGGTTTCCCCGTTTATTTGGGTGTTCTTTAAAAACAAGAATGAAACAAGGCTGATGCTACAGTTCTACGTAGTTTTATAAGCAGTATAGATTAGCCATTTACAAGGTAAGCAGAGAGATACTGCACCTCAAGTTCAGAGAAAGGTATGTTTAAAACAACAAATATCTTTGTTGGGTCAAACTACTATGGTTTATAGCAAGTGCAGAATCAAACCTCTCAACAGCAGTTTTTCTTCTGAATTCAATCCAAACTAATAAATTTACTGTGGCTCTGCTTTCTCTGATCACTTTAACTCTTACCTAAATGACAAGTCTTGTCCATGTGCCATGGATAAGTATAGCAAAGTGTCATGGAAATGACAGAAGCATCCTAAGTTCTGCCAGACAAATCACAGTAGATGGGACATTATTTTTTCTTTGGTTATTTGACAGTGCCATCTGTAACTCCTGCCAATTTTCATGTCAATTCAGGGCAATTGCTTTCCTTTTGCTGAAAAGAAAAGAAGGGTGTGAAAGAGCTAGCCATCATAAAGTTAACAGTTAGGGTATCTATTTTTGTGCAGCTTTTAAAACACTCCTACCTGCAACATGGAAGAGAGACAAAATGCCAAACAAGATACATGAGGGAGTCAACAGACTGACAAACACAAATGCAAATTCAGAAAAATATTTCTGCGCAATGTTTTGCAATTCAGGGAAGCACAAAAATTATACATTACCTGCTCTGCTCTTCAGGTCTAGAGTGAGCACTTAATTACTTGACTCATATAAAACACCAGGTTCACGTGGCTGGATGCACATGATCTAGTGCAGAAACAGCCTGTGTGTGTTACATATGACTGAAGCAATTCCTCCCTTCTTTATGGAAAAATAACACTCCAACTTCCTCCATGCTATCTGCCCCACATCAAGGAACAAGGTTACTGCAGCCCAGTAAACTGGAGAAACCTATAACAGGAAAGACATAGATATGTATACCCTCATCCTGATCATTTCAGAGAGACTGGCTGAGCAAGTTCCTCAATGCTGCAGGAAAAGGGAAGAACAGAAGGAATTTTCCATAACAATAACATTGTCAAGGTATAAAATATAGTCTTCTCTACTAATACAAGTGCTAAATGGTGGACTTGGTCTCAGAATCATTAAACACATTAATAAGGTTTATGCTGTATGTGTAAGACCATTGTAGGAGGGTCTGAAGCACTAAAGTATTTTAGACACATGCCATCATGTGCAGCTTCTCTACCTGACTTTTCCTGTTCTACCAATTAAATCAAAACAACCTTTTGTTTACAAGTCTCTCCCATATTTTGGCTTAGATTCCTGAATGTCTATGTCTTTTGCAACTTTTCTATCTTCCTTCACTCAAATAAGTTATTAGTCCACTATAACATTTTGCAAATAGATGAGAGCAGCAATACTCTTTGTCTCAATGGTGGCAAGACATGACACAAGGAATCTGTAAGTTTCTAACACTGGCTCTACAACTACCTTTCTGCATGAATTGGAGTACATTTTGCAAACTGGATGTTTAAAATGAGGTAGGTACATATTTAGAACCAGTATTAGTAGCATGTGCATAGCAACTTTAAGAGAAAAAGGGAACTTCACTACCTAAAAACTGTTTAGTCCTGCGTTCCAAGGACATCCACAGGAGACTGGATACTTTCTAAAAATAAAACTGAAGAACTACAGTCTAAATTTGAGAGCATGTTTAGGTTTAAGCATGCATGTTTGAACCACTTTGTCTTAATTCTTTTTTTCTGCAAGTTGTTTTTTTTTTGGACTAGTCAAAGTAAAAAAAGCTTAGATCTTTGTCATGCAAACTGTGACGGATGGTATCCCTTTCGATTCTTTCTTCACTGGAGAAAAAGATTCAGGAAGAGTATCACTTTGCTGCAGAAATTCACCACAAAAAGTCAGATGCCTTCATGAAAGAGACAGGCTTTTTTAACATTCTTATAAATTAAAAATTGCGCTTAAAGTAAAAGAATAAGTTCCTAGGTGATCTTATATAGTCCTTCTTGAGCTGAGATTAACAGACTAAATACTGCAGAAAATCTAACCTGTCACTTTCTGTCCTAACACCTAAGACATTATCACTCTTGTCAGAAATGTTATTGTGTCATACATTAAAATTTGAGAATATTAAAATAACAGAGCAGAGATTTGATATTAAAGACATTTCTCATTAAATTACTTGCTGCATGCTGACAAAATCTGGAAGCCCTGTGGGCTTGTTGCTTTAAAATGATATATGTGATTCTGACAGAAAGAAATTTAAAGAAATTATGTACAGACTAATTTCCAAGTAATAGCAGAAACACGAGTCACACTCAAAACCAAAAATCCAAGTACTATAGCCTTTGAGGATTTATTGAACATGCTGATAAATGAAGAGCGAGTAGGTGAAATTCCCTGTATGAAAAAATAAATACATGGATTACAGAAGTCACAGGAAATTCTGCACAGACAATTCTCTAATGCATTAATGTTTTCATTTAAATCAACTTGTAGTATCTTGATCTTTGAAGCTGTAACAAGAACTGTATAAATTCTTCTGAAGTCATTAGACACAGGGAGATACTAAAAAGCACCTGTAAGTGCAGTTAAACCAGAGGTAAACGTATAAATTAAATCCACTAAATTAGGAAAAATATAGAACTTTTAATATGGAGAAGCAGGTGATTCCTAATGATGACTCAACAGCAGCTATGAGCTAAAGATATCACTTCCTTTTTGATGCAGTCCTTTAAAAAAAAACCCAACAAAACAGAATAGCATAGCAAGCTGGGAGAAGCTTCACAGGTCACCTCACTCTGCACTGCATTCGTAGAGTGAAAGTCTGGAATAGAAAGATCGAGAGAAACATCGTAAAACACAGGTCCTCCTCCTCAAGTCACACAAGCCAGCTTCCATATCAGGAACTTAAATCTGCTTCTCAAGAAGCAGCACTAAAGATATTCTTTTAGTCTTCTCTCATCAGACTATCACTCTGAAGAAGAGAGGTACATGTTTGAATTAATCTCCCCAAGCCTGCTTTGTCAGATCCTTTAAAACACTTTCATCGTTTAGCATCAGGGTGCTCTTTCTGCATTTAGCAGCCTTTCTGACAAAGGACCAAGTTGACCACATTTGGTCAAAGAAGCAAACATATGGGATGCCTGACTGCCATGAAGAGTTCTGCACCTAGATTCCTTCCCATCCTTCCAGGATGGCCCAAGACCATGGCTTCAACATATTGGTAAGAGATTTCTTATCCTTGAATATATTAAAACCTTCTTAGACAAATAGAGTATGAAAAGTTGAGCTATCTTTTTTGACCCAAGTTTCTTTTAGTGTAGCTAATCCTGTTTTTCTAGTGCATGCCACAATCTGAATCTTGCACGATAAGACAAGGTCTTAATCTTACCATCATGCATCGCATAAAGCTAGAGAGCTTTGCATTGAGGTCATTCCTTCTATCATGTTAGAAATCACACATCCCTATCACTGTTCCTCTTTCCTTAATCCATAGCTGTCCAACCTCTGATAAAAAAACGTGGATTTTTTGCTGGATGAACCTTGTGTTAGGTTCATATTAGGACATACTCCCACATTTTGATGCATCACTAGCAGCTCTGCTAAAGCATTTCCTTGCTGAAGAACATGATTAATCTTCAGTCTATCTGGCCTCCACTTCATTTGCTTGTGGAACATCATCTTGCATACCTAAAAAGTGTGTGAACAGAACTGAACATGCAATTATGACAAACGTTGTCTGAGATGCTGTCCCAAAATAAGTAACAAACTGGAAGAAATACTTTTAGGAAATTGTGAAGAAGAATTAGCTTGTTTCATGAAAAGTGTTGGCTGCATCAAAAATAAAGAAATTATGTTTTTATCTAGACAGAGTTTAAAGGGTAGATATTCTTAGAGCAGCTGACTGGGAACATTTCAGTTGAGGTGTACTCTGAACATAGACACAGGTCTATCATTTACAATAATGAAAAATCATAAATGTCTCTATTAAAGAGTTATTTCCTGCATAAAGAGAAATAAGGGATTGAGGGGTCTCATAGGTGAATGCAGAAGGAGTAGGTAAGCTATTTTTTCATAAAACAGTTCCAGACCAAACACTGAGCAAGAAGTCAGGTCTGAAATTGATGCAAATGCCAGCTTGAGATCATGCTTTGGAGAAACGTAGTCTCACTCTCTGTATGAATACAACAGATTCAACTACCGCAGTAACAGTAACAAAACTGAATTAAAAAAATTAAAGGCTGCCTATTGAGTTCTTCTGAGGCTGTGAAATCTGGTAACTTTTTACCACAACCTTCCACTAAAAAATCAACCAAAAAATCCAACAACAAATCAACTCCGCCTCCCCCCTCAAATAAAAAAATCCCAGAGCTATAGTGTCTTGAAGGTTATTTCCTCTGATAAGACATCAACACATTTAACAACAGTATCCTAAGGGAATAAAATACTTTATAGATCAAAAAAAAAAATTAAAAAAAAAGGATTAAAATCACTATTCCATAGCAGCACTTGCCATGAGCACCAAGGCTGGTGGCTGATGAACCTGAGGGATATTTTAGAGTATGACCTGCACCAGGTAACTTCTGCCTCTATGTGTAAGACTTCTAGCAAATATATTCACTAATGAGGCTGCCAATATGAAAAATAGAAATCTCCCTTAAGCTTTAAGGGAATGGAGTCCACAATGGTTTTGGATCTTACTCAAGCTTTTCAGAGTTAGCTTTAGGTCATCATTTCATTATTACCACCTGCCAGGAGATACCTGTGGATCTCTGGGGTCTTCTGGAGTAGAAAAGCAGATTTTTTACCTCAGAGAGATGTTGGTAATCTGCCTTCCCAGCTTGTGAAATTTCCTGAGAGAAATTTTATAGAAGCTGCAGTCATCGTTCGATATTCTTTACTCTGGGCAGTAGTTTACAGCTGTAAGTCATTTAGGTGTGTGCCATGATGTTATCTCATTTGTTGAGAAGCTCATCACAACTGCTTCCTTGTCAGTACATAACAACTCACTACTTGCAAGTTTTATACAACAAAGGAAAAAAGGATAGTATTAATATTTCCTTCGGGAAAGGTATTTTAGTGCCCTTTCTGTCATTACATTCAGCCATGTTCCTTTAGTTGCATTAAAATCCTACAGATTTTAAGCCTTTTCTGATGATATGTTACACATTTTTGCTCTTGATTGTTTACAAAAGAAACACAGGGCCAGAACGCCATAGAGGGGACCCCGAGCCTGATGGGAGGGTCAAGTCACCACGGTGGTGGTTATTGGCGCTGTGAAACACACAGCCGGAGCGAGGCGGTCACTCAGGAGACGGGCAGGGGCAGCATTGTGGGGAGCTGGGCCCTGGTTGTTACTGAGGAGGCTGAGAGCAGGGGAGGACCAGTGCTGCGGGGTGGCAGTGCCGTCAAGCCCCTGGGCCACAGCGGTACCTGCTTCTACATCTTTAGCCATCATTTGCCCAATACAGCCTCTGCACAACCCGTTTTCTGCCACAAGTTCAAGGACACAGAATGGAAACTCTAACAGCTGTATTTTTGCCAATGCATTTTGAATATCAGACAAGTGTTGGCCTCAAAATAATCAGTAAGATTTAATCTGTTAACACATCCATTTCCAATGTCCTCTGTCCATTTTTTAATAGATTTTTATTATGAACCTATAAACAAACTCTGTCATGACTATGCTATATTCAGATGAAGGTGCTCTTTCCAGCTTGGACAATCACAGGCTATTTTTCTCCTTCAAAGAAGAGCACAGCCCTTTAGACTCTCACACTATACATACTTGAAGGGATCACACACACACACACCTTTTTATACGTGGGGTGGACATGGCCCCAAAGTGAAGGGGAAGCTGCTGGGAACTGAAGTCTGTCCCAGGCAACTGGGAATATGGGATCCCTTTTCTGATTCCTGAGGCAAAGCCATGGAATTATGCATGGAATATGTAATTTACAGTCCCACCACTGAGAAGGAGACTGAAGGCATCACAAATTAAGTTGAGACCTGCTACATACATGTACTTACAAACACGTACTGTTGCTTGCAATGAGTCTGTACTAATGAGTGTAGGACCTTTACGGAGCAGGATGTGAGCCATGAAGGGGAAGGACATGTAAATATTTAAGCTCTGTTTTAAGGCCCTGCTCACATGAAAATAAGTTATTTAAAACAAGAAGAAAAAAAAAACAAACCCAAAACACGGAAAAAAGCAAACAAACAAAAAACCCAAACAAAACCACTTAGATGAGAACTAGATCAGATGCATTTTAAATAGTTATTCCTACTAGAAATTGCTAAGAAAATAAACTGACACACACACTTCTGCAAAAATTCTAAATAGAACAGTTTAGGTTTTTCCTGTTAGTAAGCACACTGTACCTCACGTCTATTTATTTTAGAACAGGTTTAACACAACACAGATCAGATCTATCACTGACTGCAAAGCATGGGCTTTCTTCCACTGGATTCAAAAGCTCTTATAGTAATTAGTCCATCTTTAGCACTACAGAGCTCCAGTCAGCAAGAGGCTCTAAAACAAATAATTTGTTTAAATCTCTAAGACACCTCTTCTAGTTCATCCATGTCAGAAAAATGCTACACATTAGGGTAAGTCATCAGACTTCTGTGCAAATAATGTGAAATCCTAAGCATGTTTCACACAACTTAATGTTGGGGAGGGAGGGGAGGAGTATTTTTTTTGCCAAAACTTAGAGTTGGGATATGGCGTTATTGCAAGAATCAATACCAAGACATAACCAGAGAAGTAGCAAGGAGTTGAGCACTGCAGTTGAGATGAACAGCAGAAGAGATTCTGACTCTCTAGGTGACACGATCCCAGATAGAGCTTTGCATAGGTGACTCATGCTCTTGATCATTCTGAAAAGCACCGCACTACAATGACAGTTAAGAGCTGGATACTGCTGGAGCTATTTTAGTGTTTGTTAATTCAGGTGCCACGGTAGCATTTAAAAAAAAAAAATTCCAACACATATGCTTGCACTGTCGGAGTCAAGCAGCTTCAAGAGCCCTCACCAACCTACCTGAAACTTCCATCCTACTACCTCATCAGTCAAGTAGGCCAGCTTGCTATAGCTGACTCATTTAGCCAGCTCTCATGCTCTCATTATCTTAGCTTAAGAAAAAATAAATCATATTATTCACTGTACTCTTTTGTTTTGAAGAGATACACAGCTGGTTTCAGTCTGGCTATTCATAAGGAACTCATGCCTGGCTATAGCGGATGCTGGTTCTGATTAAGTTTTCATAGTCTTTTTGGGTGTGTAAACTTCAGTTAGGTCATGAATTCGGAACAGGGTCACAGAAGAAATATCTCAATATCTAAAAGTACCAAGTTAATTTATGACCAAGCACTGAGACCAGGTAATAGTTACTGGGGCGCAAGAAACTGAGACAAATCTATCCATTTCAGTATTTCCTCTGGAAATGTACCATAAAGATGGAGGAGACTGGAGCTCAGCCTGACAGGATATGGATCTCTGTAAAACCAACCTAAATAGCAAAATAAATACTGTTTATGAGGGTATTCTGTGAAGGAGGCCAGTTATCTAAAGATAAAACTTGGAATTTGAACTGTCATTTGATAGAATATAATTCTGCACTTAGAGAGGCAAGCCTCAGTTGGAAAGAACACAAGAAAAAGGGGCCTCTGTTTGCTAAAATACCTGTTTCCTTCACATCTGATCTTGCAAATATGAATTCATACTTCAGTCATTTAATACGAGCAAGATTGTTCTATTTCTATGCAAAGAAAACAGCACATACAGCAGGACTGCTAAAACTCAAGTGTCTGAAGTACTACCACTAATTCAGGAGCATAGAGCAAGGCTGGAAGCATGATATTGATGGAGCTGTTTAATAAACACTTCTGTGCAATGTTAAGACAGCATTGCTTATTCTCTATTCTGCTTCAAGTTTTGTGCTCTCTGGTTTGTTTCTGAAAGGCTCAGCTTCTGCCATGAGGCATTAATTGAGAACATGAGCTTCCATTAAAAACGAAAACCATTAACATTCCTGACAGAGAATAAAAATAAACTTCAAAGATAAAAGCAATCTACAAGGAATATAAGAAGAAAAACTTGAAAAAAAAAAAAAAAAGAAAAAAGAAATCATCTCCTAGTTGGTTACACAAACTTGTATACTTAGGCGGGGTTTTTTTAATCCTTGAAGTATCTAATACTGAAATTCATACTTGGCAATTATATTGCAGATCCTTTCTAACAGAACTAGTATGAATACAATTCAATTCACTTGTTAGTGTGTGCACATCTCAAAAATCAGAGACATCCCTTCCACTTCAAGAGGTTTGTTATTTAGCACTGCTCTTCATGTTACAAATACAGCAGACTCCAACAGTTACCCAAATGAAGGTTCATAGAGTAGTTTAACTTGCCAAAAACAACAGCTTGCCACTAAAAACAAACAAAACTAGACTCTGCACGCAGTCACATATTGGTTATTTTTATCTTGTTGGTCATGAGAATGTTAGCAAACAAACCTTGCTTTCTTTTCAACAAATAGTTTGATATACAGTCATATGTATAGAGAAATCTGTGTCCTTAACACACCCCAAAAAGGTGGAACATAAGTATATTTACTTTCTAATGCCAAAATTCTTGATCATAAGCAAATCAGAAAATAGCAGTAAGCAAATAATTACTAATAAACACCTATTTAATTTATTCTAAGGTCTTATTTGTAGTACTGTACTGTAAAATGTTCCCAAGCAATGCTCAGACCTATGAGGCAAACTGCGAAGTCAGAGAGATTCCCATCAGGAGCAACAATTTCAACACGAAAAAAAACAGGGCAGTCTGGGAATAGGTGAAAGTCTGTTCATGCACCTGAAAGACTTTGGGAAAGCTCATGAGCTAAATTGTAAGAGACATGTAAATGAAATTAACCAGAGCAAGCAATGCTGCCTACAGGTAACATTATAGCATCTAGCATTATAATGTATAACTGTTACAATGGAAGTATCAGGCAATTTTAGAACTTTGTCATATTTCAAGAAATAGAGCTGAAGATTTCCTACATTATCTGTCCCACACTAGCAATTTTTACTGGGACCTTTTTTGGGACATCTTATCAGAAGTACTTCAGTCATTTGTAAAAATTATCTTTAGTAGGAATTTCTCTTTTGCCCCTGTGAACAAAATTGACTACACAATTATTTTCTTAATCAGCTTGCTTACATATGTTTCTTGTCATCAGGAACTTATTTTTCACCCTTTCTATGAAAAATACGACTTAGCTGTTCCCATGCAGTTCATGAATGCTTAGCCTCCTGTCACCAAGCAGCTCCAGCCTAGGCTATTGAGGCAATAGGCACAGAAATGCAAGCAGAAACGCTCTCTTGCTCCGGGGTTTCAATGCTTCTGCTCCTCTCACCCAGGCAATATGTGGAGGAAGACAGACTGGCAGGTGAGACAAGAGTCAGGATGAGGGTGGAAGGAATTACAGGGTGAAACAAGGAAGCTGCTGGTGGAAGACTAAAATTACAAAGTAATATTTTTGTTTGTTTGTTTCTACTGTCTTTGACTGTTAAGTTTCTAACTTTACTGTCCTCCTAGCTTTTGTGTTATAAAGTCAAATGTTTTACCAGATTTCTTTTCTTGGTCTATATTTATCTGTGCATTGTCTGACTTAAAGGACAAGATAACCATTTAAATAATCATGTCTTCATTTGCCACTGTGAACACGAACAAAACTCCACATATGTAGTAATCTGCATCTGCAGCATTCTCGGTAAAAAAAAACAAAGAGGTTTGTGTCCATACTCAGTATAACTTTTCAATATAGATTATGAACATATAAACAATTCTAATTCAAGAGGAGAACTACGTATTCTTAATAGTACTCCTGTTTAGATGTAATCATCTTTTATGGCTTATCTGTGATGTTAAATGTGCAATGGCTTCCTGTTATTTGGGAGAACATGAGGAATGAAGAATGAAATGGTACTTCTGCACCAAAATCCTTTTTTAGACCTTGGTATCACTAACCCATTGGAAATGCAGATGCACCCCAGATATCTATTTGACTAACGTGATTGACAGTCCTGATGTTGAAGCAGCAGTTTGTTAACACCAGCTATAACTAGATTTAGTCTACAGTATAAACCCCTCCATTTGTCCTTCTGCTGACAGGACTAGCTTTAAAGTAGCATGTGCCAACACAAGTAACTATGATGCAAATATCATGTAAAATTGGTTTTGGCACAGACCCTCAACTCATTTCTCCCAACTCATTTCTCCCAAGACCAGTGAACTCTGCAGAGCCACTCTTCACTACACCTCACTCGCTGCAATTTCTTTCGGGTGTCACATCATATACCTTGATCCTCTCCATCTTCATGTGTTTTGAAGGAATACTCAGTCCATCAAAAACAGTGAGTCAATGCAATTATATAAATGACTAACAGCACTATATATACACTCTTGATACATCATTCTGTCCCCTCACGATCCACAAAAATGAGAAACCAAAAAACCCACACACAGATACTTTGTTCTTGACCAGGATTTGCTATCTTTTGCCTCATTCATCCTTCCCTATGGGTTTGATATTGGCCTAAATAGAAGGATAACGACCCTGGGTATGAAAATCCAGTACCTTCTTCCTGTTACACAAATAGTAATACAACAAATCCTCCATATACTCTGATTTTCTTTTTGACATCTCTATTTACACTAGCAGCAGTAGCTCTTGCTTTCTCTGGGTCACATCATCTCAGGCACCAGGCCATCTTTAAGCACCTGCCTAGTACTGTTGTACATCACCTACAGTTTCTGTGAAGCAGCCCTTTCTTTATTAACCCTTAGCACTCCCATTTTCAAAATGACAGGGTCACGGTACATTTACAAGTTTATACCTGCATTTCTGCAGCTTGTGTAGCCACTGTGATCTAATAAATGACTTCAAATTCATAGGTAATAGCTGGGAAGTGGAGTAAAATCAGGAGAGAAACCTGTAGTTACTTAGTCACATGGGTCCCAGCTCTGCACAAACACATGCATTCCAAACAGTGGTTGTTCTGACTGCAATGAAATTGGCTTGGACACAGCTAATTAGCACCAAAACACACCCAGTCAGGGCCTCTGTTACATCATCAGTGAAGGTCTGATCAGCAGACAAATTAAAATGCTTGCAGCCCCCTCATGCTAAAACTAGTCATGTGAACACAATAGCTGCTGCACGCTTTGTGCCACAATTATGTTACCATTGGGACAGCAGCTACATATCTGTCAAGGTATTTTTCTCATAGACCCTCTGCATGAAGATTACTGAATAAAATCCTTAGGGAGATACCTGTTCAATCTAAAGCAAGATCCGTGTTCAGAATAAAGCAAGATCCATGAGTGTAACCGAATACATGAGTGTAACTGAACTGTTATGGCACTGAGCTCATCTCATGCCCACCACTGAGAAATGTGAACAGGCAATTTGCCTGCCTGAAGCAGTGCAACACTCCTGCAAGAACAGTCTCCACAGCTTTGGTCCTTTCAGTCCTATGGACACTGCAGGCAGCTGATCATTCTAGGTCATCTCTCCTGAACAAAATGTTAATACATTTTAAAAGCTGATTAGCTGAACTGACCCATCTTTTTGTCAGCTCTTCAGTCTGGCTTCAGAAATCCCATAATAGGATTTACTCTTCTTCAGCAGTTTGCATAGGAGCCCTGTAAATACAGTCCAGAGGGCTTTTACTACAGGAAAATAAGCTAGTATATCATTTCACTGCAGTGCATTTGAAATGCAGCAAAAGCACACAGAGTATCCAGGTTCAGCACTGATTTGCATGAGGTCATATGAACATGATTATTATCCCTGTAAAAATCACATGTGTTGTAGGAAATTCAAACTGCATTGCAGGAACATGATGAACGAGGGAGAGCAAAGGAACTCTCACCAGCTTCATCACACACTGAACAAAAAAGACAGCAGCCAAGATGTTAGACAAAGTAAGCAGGAGGCCTATATTTGGCAGCTTATCTCTACATGCAGCTCCATTTCAGAGCAGCAAACGAAGTGTCTCTAGTAGCACATTTCAATCCACAACCTTTATTCAGCTCTATAGAAATCCAATAGCCTCTGCACATAGCTGAAAATTTTCCATTTTCTATTTCAACCATTCTTGATATTTTTGCCTAAGATAAAACATGTGTAATAGCTATTAAAAAACAAAACAATAACAAAAAAGTACATACATACCCCTCCAAGACAATCCTCATGACCATTTCTTTGCCAATCTTCAGTGCTCCTAGGCTTTAGAACAGAAACTTGAAATTTAGAAGAATAGCATGTTTGTGTGTATGCTTTATGCTTGTTGAAATTTGCACAAATACTAAACCTTTGAAAAATATCATGTAAATGAAGCCTAAAACCTGTTGAACAGGGTAAAGCAGGCAAGGGGGGCTGTGGGAAGCGTTGTATGCAGTTCTGGTCTCCTCTCAAAAAGCAGGACTAGACAAAACTCAGAGAGATAACAAGGTTGTTTAAAAGATAGGGAATGTCTGTTAAAAATGTCCAGGACTTTGACACCTGGAAAAAGAAATAACAGGCATATGAGATAGATCTTCAAAATTATGAATAGCATAGAGACAGTATGGTGAGATGGTCCACTCACCATCTGTTTCAGAAGGAAAGAACCAAGTGGCCTCAAATGAAGCTAGCAAGTGTCAAACTCCAAACAAACAAAGTGCTGGGTTTTTTTCATACAAAAGTAGTAGAGCTATGGATCCGTTTGCTGTATGACACTGAAAACTTATACGGATTAAAGAGAAACTGGACAAATTCAGGGAAAAGATACCTGTCAGCAGGTACCAACTGCACAGACATCATATAACCTCAGGACGTTTCTGCATTAAAAATACTTGGAGCTGGGGAAAGTACTAGAGGTTGCTGTTCATACACGTTTGTCCTATTCTCATGCTCTGTTCTAGAAGTTTGGTTTTGAATTCTTTTGGAGGCAGGACCTTGGGCTAGTATTTTTATTATTAAGAAAAAACAACAACAACAAAAACAACAACAAAAAACCCCCAAACAAAAAACAAAACCAACCAAACAAAAACCACAACACTCTTTATACAGTTATTTCCATGCTGTTCTCTAAGTGATTGTGAGCCAGAAAGAAGCAGCAATACATCTCTTTCTGAAGTCTCAGATTTAAAGAAGGCCCGAAGTAGCCAGGTCCCAGAGGTCACCTAATGGAGTCCTGGTTTGTATCATCTTATGTTCTTTATTCTTCCCAAAGGCTGGTCTGTCCTGACTTTGTTCCTTTCATACATACCCTATTCCCAAGTACAATAAAGAGGAAAAGAGAAGTGTGGCATGGAGTATGTCAGCTTAAATCCAGAGGGGTCACATTATATCAAGGGGGAAAGTCACCCTGCCTACTTTCAACTTTTATGTAAAGGAGGCAACTTGCCTCTTTTTCCTTGTTTCATTGGACTTCAGTAGGCTCTCCCAGACAGTGATTCAGAGTGCAACACCTACTCAGAAATCCTCTGAATGTGTTTCCATCTCTCCTAAGCAGACTAGGAGACAAGCTGGCAAACACAGAAATCCAAGCAAAATGGGTAAATTTAGGCAGATAAATACCCCTTCTTGTGCAGATTGGAAATAAAGACAAAGCCTAAAAAGAACACCATCAAATAAATTGCTAGTGATTGCTTTTAGGCTGCCCAGGAATTATGGTATTTTATCATGTCATCACATCTAATAAACAGAAAATGCAATTGAGTCACTCAGTGGGCAATTTGATTTGATTTTTTTTAATTTCTTTTTGATGCTTGTAATTCCATTTTATGTTAGCAACAGAGAGGGTTGGGCTGTGACAGTGGTAACAGATAATCTAATAGTGCAAATTTTTTGCCAACAGGATCATGAAAGTAGCAAGTCGTGGTAACTCCTAGCAGCAACAAGGACTAAAGATAAGACTTCTACACAGACTATTGCAGCGTTACTGACATCATTATGCTGCTGCACTGTAGAAATCAGATGGCATTTTTCAGCATAATAGAGCAACCTTCCTTCAGCAAAATGCTGGTGTTAGCTGAAGTACTCCACAGCTCTGGAAAGCCCAGAGGGGCTCATTTACACAGGGGTTAATGGACTGAATTCTGCAGTTCTATTCCCAAAATCCTCTGTGCAGATATTCTCCCAGTTTTAGTATCATTGAGCAACCTTTGTCTTCTGTCCTTCTGAGCATTTATAAATGGCATGGATTACCTTTTTTTCACAGCTGTATGAACTACTTCTGCTAATGGTTAACTAACTTTCACAAGCATAACAGCACTTTTATCACAATCCAGGCAAATACTTCACACAATTCCACTCAACTCCTCTTCTAAAAGCCCTTGAATTAATGTAGGTTCATAATTATCCAAGTATATGCTTATTTGTTTTCAGATCAGTCCTCTTTTTTAATGTTTTTTTTTTTTTTCAGTCTCTCTCAATTAGGCTCAATTTAACTGTTTCTGGCTGAAACATCCCAAGATAAATACTTTTGTGGCTGTTATAACAGTAGATAGTTCAAAGTACAGCATAAATGTAGCAGAATTTACCTGTTTGAGAACAAAAAGACGGTATCTTGAACTTGGTAGTTACATAAATTAACTTATGCAAATTTCTGTCCTGCTGTTTCAATTCAGTGAGTACTCCATGCTTCTGAATCGTGGTACAAAGGAACCTTAAACTGCTATAATGCTGATGCGCATTGCCTATCCAATGCTCTAAAGTACAGACTATATTACTTGTAGCAGTTATGGAAATGTCTAGCAATGAGAATTTTTAAGAATACATTGGACAAACTGCTTCTGACAGTTGCTTAAGTGTAGTTGAAATTACCTTCAAGCAAGAGAATTATCTTTAATGGTTTTTCGCAGACCTATTTTGTAGAATTTCATGGCACAGAAACATTCAAACCTCAGTACAAATTTATAAAACAGCAGCAGTTTGGATACTTTGGGATTTGGTGTGACCATATGGCCTTCTGAAGTTCTTTCCGGTCTGAATCATCCTCTGATTAACTGTAAA
This sequence comes from Podargus strigoides, assembly GCA_028020825.1. Classification (NCBI taxonomy): domain Eukaryota; kingdom Metazoa; phylum Chordata; class Aves; order Caprimulgiformes; family Podargidae; genus Podargus; species Podargus strigoides. The sequence goes on from CM051628.1 coordinate 16,741,471, forward strand.
GCTATATAGATTGCTATATATCAAACTGTTCCCCTCTGTACACCACTGTGATTTTAAAGGTCAAAGCATCAAACATGGAGAACTACAGAGGAAACTGGTAACATACATGCCTACAAATAAACATGGTTCTTCTACTGTAAACGTCATACCCTTGATCTTGGTGTGTATATACATCCCCCATCTGTTTCTCTCCATATCGTGGCCTGCCTATACTCCCCCTCTATTTCTTTCATCTGTTCTCTTTTCCTCCAGAAAGCAACACATTCTAAGAATTTCAGTAGATTCCTCTGTGTGTTTAGAATTTGTCGAAAATGTTTTATCATTCTGAAAGATCCTCACATCTAACTGAGCTGTATTTACAGATGAACATACAGAACAATGAAAACAAAAATTGAATTTTAATTTGCAGTAAAAGTAACAACTTGGATGCTACAGCAATAAACTTTGTAAGGCAGTAAATACTTTTCCCTATATATAATGGATTACGAGTATGTAATACATTGAGTTGGCTCTAAGAATGTCAACACAGAAATAAAGAAAAAACACTAAAGAAATTACCACCTTGGAAAAAAAACACAACACTTTTGAGTTCCATCTTCAGTGTAACCAGCTTCATAATCTGACTAGTATAAATGAGCTTTTGATAAATGGTGTAATTTACATGTACTTATAGAGTGTTAGAAATAAAATTATTGTGTGGGTTTATTTCTCTAGAATCTGCTACATAGCAAGTGTTTTCTGACAAGAAAAACAGCTTCATGACTCCATAAAAATGAGAACATTTGGGGATTGCTTCTCGTGACAGACAAAATTTAGCTATGCCCAAAGCTCCATTAAAATTGTAAAGTTAGTCCATTTTTTTTTTTTCCTAAAACTGAAGAACTACATAGCTGATATCCCAAATAGAAACTCATTATTATTACTTCTGGTTTTTTACTCATTAGGTTAAGAAGGATTTGGAGACACTGAGAACTAAATTGAGATGTAAAAACCATGCAAAACACCATACTTGTTACAAAACAGAACTCAGTCAAGTTTAAGAGGTTCATGTGACCTGCCCTTGTTCATACAAACCAGAGAAGGAGCTCCCTCTAAATCACATGGCATCAGTAGCCTTTGTATTCCAATCACAAATCAACCAAGACTGAACAGTACAAGCAGCAGGAAATGAGCGTATGACTGAACTGATGTTTTCCTTTAGATCATCCAGAAACTGAAGCAGAGCTAGACTTTAGATTTAATTAAAAAATAATTTTTTAAAAAAAACCTAAAAAACACACACCCTCCCAAAAGCACCCTCCCAAAAAAAAAAAAAAAGACCAAACCAAAAAACCACCACATCACAAATATACAAACCAAACTTACAGTATAAAATTCCAGTACTGCACACATAGCTGAGTCCTCTCCTAATCCTGCTTGCATGTAAGACATATCAACATCACATTTTTATTCGGTGCAAGTCGTGCAGTGTTAAATTGTTTTGCCATTCACTAGGCCTAGCACAAAGAACGCAGCCAGCAGCAAAACAAACCAGTAACCTGATTCTATTGCACATAAAGTCAGTATATGGGTGATCGCTGGGGGTACAAACAAGTCAAACAGATCACACATAATAGACATCAACCTCAGGAACAGCACAGCACGACCAATAACAGGTGGAATAAACAAAGAAACAAAGTCTCCCACAAAAGAGATGGGAGACAACCAAGTCCATAGGCTGATCATATAAGACAGAAGTAGCCACATATTGTTCCCTCATGAAGCCCGCGTTTGCAAATGCCAAACCTGACTGGGGCCCAGCTGCAGGGAGAGTCAGGAGGTCCTTCCTCAACAGGGAAACTCTGCAAAGTGCATCCACCTCACAGACAGACACTTACTGCAAGTGGTCCCAGCTTTTATGCCCAAAGCAGGGCACCTGGCACTCATTTACCCAATGTGGGGCACCTGGGGCTTGTTCACCCAAGGGCTTTCCTTACAAGGCCGGCTGCACCTTGGAGGAAAGCCAAAAGGCAAACTCATCCCCTCCTCTTAAAGGGCCATGGGGCCCACCCATATGTCAACCTTAATTCAGGGCTCAGGGTTCAGACCCCAGCACTTCATACGTGCATTTAAATTATTCAAAACTGAAACAAAACTTACTGAATGAAAGAATTTTTAACTCAAAAGCTCTGCTATTGCCGCATTCCTATATGTTATGATTTTAATGAAATATACCAAAACAATTATTTTGTGAGTGCACTTACAGGAATGAATAAAAGCCAACTGATAAAGACTTTAAAGACTTTTAATGTGAGTGTCCTGACAAGATTTAAATTACTTTATTAAGGCAGAACAGCACAGCTTTTCCAGAGTTATTTCATAAAAGGAAATTAATTCTCAGTTTAAACACATGGTCACATTTGAAAGGAAAAAGAACAGAATTTTTAGGTGAAAACACCAAAAGCATTATTAAGAGCCAACTGAATTAGAAACATGAACCATGAAACAGCTGGTTCCATTGTCACTAATAAGTGACTTAGAGGTTTGCATCCATTCCTGGATTATTCCACATGTAGAGATATACTAATCCTTTAGAAAACCTTTCCTGACACCAGGATAACCATACTGACCAGGTTTGCAGACATCCTTCCCAAATGCTAGTCACTGGGAAAGAATCTAACCTGACAGGACTGAGAATTACAATGATATCACTTGAGTCCTTAAAAACATTTGTACAACATGTTGAAAGAATAAAAATTAGGGCTGTTCCTAGAGAAACCATACTTAAGTATAAATGTTCAAATTCCATCATGATGAACATGGTTTAAAAACTATATTATGATAGTATCATTCCTGATGAAACATCGATTAAAGCCATCAACTTTACACCTAGAACATATGGGGGACTTCTCTTTTTTCCCCTGTGGTTGTGCTTTTGATGAAAAAACAAACATGTTCTGGCCAACATCTCATCCTTTAATATCATATCAAAGGTGATGATCAAGCTCTCTTGTGCACGAATATGTAGTGAGAGCCCCTCATCACAAGGATTTCCAAACATTTGGTACCTTACATCCGACACAGAAGAGTTTAGCAACACATAAAACATTTTTATGTTCCACTGAGAAACAAGACAAACTACAACCAAACTGAAAATATTTGCTCCAACAAGCATGATAAAGTCATTGCATAAATGCTGGATCTGAAGATAATTCTACAAGATATCAGATAGTATACATGCAGGTATACTTTCAAATATTTATATTTTATCCAGGAATTTACATATATACTAATGTGTGATCTTCAGATAAGGCACCACATATTAATGTGCACTTTTAGTGGTGTTTGAAGGAACTGGAATGATGCCATTTCCCATCTTTCCCTCCTCTTTCCCCCTTCAATGTGTTTAAATGCAGCCTCTGAAGTATAAATAGTCTGGCTGTCCCAAGGATTTCAAAAAGCAGACTCATGCATCCAAGTAGGAAGTATTTATTTATAAGACTCAGATTGTGGTAGGGAAATCCAAGAGAGTTCTGTCATTGATGTTGGAGAGAGCAAGACTGGACCTTAAAGTGGATTTAACAACAGAAAAATAATCCTAATAAGCACAGGGTCTGATAACATTATCTAATGTTTATATAAAGAGGAGGGGAATAGTTGTATGAATTTTGGCTTGGAAGACTGATGATAAAGAAATCTGATCATGTACTATGGAGCAGTGTGTCAATGCATACTCCTGAGGTCTACTCCACATATTTTATAGTATGCATATATAAAGCTCAACCAAAAGGTATCTATTCAGTGTTGCATAAAATGAAGTAAATCATTCAGAGAAGCAAGACACAATATAATTACCATTATCTTAGCCTTTCCCTAAGGTTTAAGAACCTGTAATTGAGAGCCATGGGAAAAAGCCATCAAAGTAGGTCTAATTTTATCAAGCTTTAATTAAATTACTGAACTACTAACTCAGTTTAACAAAGCTGGTTTTGTATGGCTCTGCTGTTATTCCACTTTGACTTTTTTTGTAATAAACATGAAATGCAAGGCCTACATTCAGTAAATTATTTAAACATACCTTAGTTGTAACAACAGACTACGCTTAATGAGATCTGTACAGGCTTTATAGTATCTTACTGAAGGCTGACTGAAGCAACGTATAAGAAAATTTAAAACAAAACAAAACAAAACCAACAAAAGGAAACCCAACACACAAAAAAACCCCAAAAAACAAAAACCAAAAAAATACCACAAACAAACCAAAAAAAAGCACTAAATCTGAAACCTGAAGCCCAAATACCAATCTGAGCCTACTCCCACTTGGACAATCACACAAAGAGTGCCACTGCTGCCGGGCTAGAGGTTTGAGCTGTTTGGTGGATGTTAAGTCGCCTGAACTGCATCCAGAAATATGCTGAGCTATTAACATGGCAGATGTCAGAGTTGCATGAGTGGAAATTTTAAGATTAAAATTGGCTATAAATTTAAAGAATCTGAAAGCAGGTGGTGTACTGCGATTTGAACAGAAACTGAAGAAACTGCCATTGACTTCAGTAAGAGGAGAAGAGGACCTTCAATCTGAGAAATCAGGGATCAGAATAGGATCAGCCTTCCAGTTTGCATTCGGATCACTAGTCACACTGCATTTATTACAATCTCCTGTCTAGACTTCTTGCATTTCTCTCTCTAACCAGTAATCAATATTGAATTGAAATTTGGGTCCCTGGAAAGGTGCAGTGAAATTGTCCACTCATTTCTGAAGTATAAATGTTTTTCCACACCAAAAAGCTGCAAAAGTAAAATAGAAGTTCTGTCCTATTGTATATTCCAGCTCTCTGGCAGGAGTTACTAATGGCACTAAAAATTAGAAGACAGGAATAGGCATTGTATTAGCGTTCTGCCCCTACTCAGCCACCCGCAGCAACAGATGCATTTGGAAAAAACAGATGCCTCAGAGCTGGAAGCTGAGATGTTAGTGCAAAATATTGAGAAAATGCCATCACAATTTAAAACTCAAAAATTATACATGGTAATTAATGTCAGGAGATATATAAGGAACTTTGACCAAAATACCCCCCAGCAAGTGACGTTCATTAAACACAAGAAGTCTAAAATCAGTGTTAGCACATCTATGAACACACACCCAAATGTAGAACATAGCTGCTATATGGATGGGTTTGAAGTGCAATGAGAAGTTGTTGCAAAAGGTGTCTGTCTGCTACCTGATGTCTTTTCTGAGGACATCTCAAGAGCACTCGGGGAGTAAGACGTAGACTGGATTAACTACATCGGTAACATCTGTCTCCTCAAAAAAACCAAACCAAACAAACCCAAACAACAACAAAACCTAAACCAAACCAAAAAAACCATTCCAAACTCTTTCCTAGGGCAAATGCAAACTGCAAAAGAATTTGCTGGCATACAAGTGTAGCAGAGCACATAAGGAATAAATTCAAAGTTTGGAAAGAGTTACATTTCTCGTGTGTGCACTGTACTCTTATACAGATACACAGAACAGTTTTATGGTGCAGGAAATGCAATCAGAAGAGAGAAAAGAGGTACAATTTATGAAGAACAAGAAAAATGTTAGTCCTGCAGAGGAACGAAATTAGCCTGCTGTGACTATGAAATGGCTGGCATAGAATGAAGTATTTGTCAGATTCCAAACAAATTGGCAATTCCAATTCCTAAGATATAATTATAAGTCCAGCTTCACTCTGCTAAAAGTAGTGGAGCTAGCATAGTATTTTTCATGTTTTCAGATGATCAGGAGAACAAATATGACAGAATGGCAAAGAAATCTATGGAGAAAGAGAAAGATGAGATAGTTTTTAAGATTACCGAATTATCAATTACTGACTGACAGCTGAGTTAAAAAAATCCCACTAAGGCAGCATGACAGTCCCTATGGAGAGTTTGGATAATGCTGACTGCTTCTGAAAAATCTTGCCCAGTGAAAATGTAATACAGAAAATGTAAGAAAAGTCATCAGGCTTGTCGGTAAAAGCCAAAGCTACATGTGATATAAACTCAATGCAAAATGTGTGTGGTGGAATTCTATGGTTTTTTATAGGATCTTCACATGATTCTTTTGAGCCATTAAAATTTAAATAACCTGGACTTTTGCAGTGGCTTTTAAATTTTGAATTGTCATAATTTTCAAATGAATTATGCATTAACTTGTTGCAAACTTCAGTAAGTAGCAACACTGCAGCCTTTTAAATTTAAACCAATTCTTAAAGAATAACAAGACCCTTTTCCTGATTTTAATAGACTTAAAATGACATGTGCATGACAGTTTTACAAATTTATTCTATTATCATTTGTGGTCTTGATTTCTGTTAATTCTGCAAAATACTTTAAATAAAATATTTTCATTTCAAAAGTAAATAACTACAGATAATGTCTTTATTTATTTTTTTTTTTAAGCAATCTAATTCTAATCTTTCCTGTTCCAAAATAAAACAAACAACTAGCCATTGCTTATCTGTTTGAAAATAAATATGTCTCAGCTTTGGAAAATTGAGGGGTTAGTGAAGAGCACCATGAAATCCAATCCTTATAAAAAGTCTCTATTGGTATAATAAAATGTTTCCATTTTTTTCAGACCCTCTGCTACATTGTTATGTACTTTCACCACCAGAACATCAACATGAAAGAATAAACTTCTTAATAATCTTCATATTATCTGTAGCTCCCTGAACAGAGCCAGTCTCCTTTTTTCCAGTCTGAACCTTCACACACCTCTTTATTGTCACTGAACTACTGTGGCTTGATTAAAGTTTAACATCATGCCTGCTATGGTGATGAGTGTCTAGAGACTATCGCTTTCTGACAGACTTATCTAAATTTCAAAGACAAAGTGCTGAAAGTATATAAAAGCAGTAGCTGTACAGTGGCAAATTAGAAAAACTGCCTTCTCTAAAGACACGCAGTGCAGCAAGAGCAGTCTGAACAGATGACGTTATTTGCACACTGCTCAGGAGGCTGTTGGACCCAGAGAACTCTAAAAAGTAAACACAATAACAAAAAAAACCCAAACCCACTATCTACTGAAGTTAGATTAAAAGTTACACAGATCTTGATCAACAATAGCTAGAATTTCTTGAGAGGACTTGCAAGAGCTTTGTCTTTCAGAGACCCATTTCATTAATTTGAAATGCTGCTTTCTCACATAAGCAATTCAATTGTACTATAGAAATCTCCAAAGTGCAATTAAAAACCCCAACATTTACAATGTCTTTCTCCAGTTATTGGCCTTATTGTGTTTATTCCTGCCAGAGCAAAACTAACGACACTAGCATCTCCAAAACCGTGACAGATCTCCTTCTACAGCAACTGAAAACACTAACCAGGATGTGCTAAAACAAACTCATCACATTTTTACACTTGCATTACAGAGAATAACAATTGTATTAGCATTACTGTATTCTTAAAACACTAGAAAAGAAAGTGGATTCGTGAATATACATGTCAATTAGAGTCTTCTAAATTAATAGCTTATAAATATGAGTTAAGTCTAAGAAATTAATTTTCTACTGGAGTTCTTTGATGTTAAACATTATGTTCTCTTTCAAAGGATAATTCATTCTATACTAAAGATGAAATTTCATTCTGGGCAACAACCAAAAAGCATTAGCTCTTGCAAAAAAAAAAAAAAAAAAATTCATACAAAGCATATTTTCTCACCATTAAGCAACTGTCATTTGCCAATTCTGTAACAGTTTCTTCACAGTCAGGGCCAAAGATGCTATCTACCTGATCATAGCACTTTAGAAATGCATTGGTGCAATGGTGAGGAGAATCTAATCCATTGCATTTAGAGAGTTTTAGAGAAGTTTGCAAGATGCAATAATTACTTTGCATGGACAACCAATAAGCAGCTAATAGTAGTCAACGAATAATTGGTAACAGTATCTTCAGCAATTACAAAGACTTTACCCGTAAGCCAAAGGATGCATTCTGGTTTTGGGGTTGTTTTTTTTTTAACACTAACACTTCAAAAAGAAAAATAAGGCTAAATATTAGCCGTAAATCCTGCAGTTGTCATTCCTGAATTAGGAAGGCCTGCATTAATACGTTCTTTCTCAGTCACCTGTGGGAACTGAGGACTAAATGAGGTTTGTCATGCTTTCAACTGGAATTTCTTAGTGTGGGCAGCAGAAATGCAACCTGTCCAGAGAAAGCCAGACATACTGTGCATGTGCCATGTACATAGTCTGGGCATATCCTGTAAATCTGACATTATCACACATTAAACATACTCCACACTCCAATCGACTGTGTAGTACATTTTTGATAAACTACATGTTTCTGCACACTGTGTGGTTTCTCAACATGCGCACTGCAGGAATACCTGGGGTTTCCAGTAGGCAGCAGCCCAGGGGAAGCTAAGTACAGCAGTTCTTTGTGGACTGCCCAACATACGGAAATATCAGACAAACGGTGAATCCTCCCAGACAAAAATCAGCAGCCTGGGAGGAGTCCAAGGCAAAATCAATATGCATACACCTAGAAGCTAGATTAAGAGCCCTGACAATTCTCTGAGGGAGTCTCCCACTAGACTAGTTTCATGTTCACCTCTTGCCCTGATCTATTTACACACTTTCAATGCTTCTCTGAGTAATGACTCAGAAGAAGCTGTTCACTCATCTACATATCTAATGGATGAAGCCTATCAAATAAGTGATCCTTAAATATATTAGAGCCTGCTAATTAGAACAAGAATCCAAAAAATGCAAGATGTGAGTCTAATATCCTTCAGAAGGTTCATAGTCATATAAGCAATTTGTCAGGGGGATGCTCTAGTCATCCCCAGACAGCCTGAGATGGCAAAAACCATCTTCCCTGCTGAAGATATGGCATTGTATGAAAGAGAATTTGAGATTCAGTGGGGTACAAAAATAGCAGAAAAGGGGTAAAACTCACCTGGAAAGATGAGTTTTACAGCCTTGACTCCATTCCATATTCCCCAGCTAATTATACATCTTATTCAGATAACATCTTTCTTTATATATTGTCTCTTTGAGCCTACAGTCATGAGTCTGTGAGGCCAAGTAATGAATTTTCAATTCAGTTTCATTGCATTTCAAATTTCAAGATATGAAGAGTTGAGTGCTAAAAAAATACACACACCCTAAAGCCAAAACAGCCTGTAAATGCTTTAGAGCTTTACAGAGTAGTTTTCTGTATCAAATCATATACCTTGCAGATGACATTTTACTATACCACAAAAAGGTGAACTATAGTTTACAACAGAAAATGCTACATTTACTTTCATCTTTTGATTTTCACATCAGAGTATCATAATCTTACATTTTAAAATAGTTCCGGTATTATATTTGTATAATTTAAAAGTTTAGTAGCACAGATCTTTTTGCCAGAATGAAAATTTAGTGACATTACATACATGGACCAGTTTTTTATATAACACCTACACTGTAATGGCCTGATCATTCCTTAATGTTAGTTTACCATTTATAAACTAAATGGCAGAGCCATACTCATCATTTATAGCAGCATGAGAGGAAAATCTTATAGGAGAGGTCACTAAAGCCTGACTCCTCTTATTATCCTAATACAGGTGGGGGTTTTTTTCAAACAAATCCATTACCAAATTTTTCACTTTTCGTATAGAAAATGGAACTGGAAAGAAACTAAAGTAGTCATCCAGTCCATATTGCAACATCAGTGTAATGCCAACCCCATTCCTTACTGATGGCTTCCCAGCCACTCTCAAGAACATCCTGTGATAGAAAAGTCTCGCATCCCACAATAATGTATTCCACTGATTGACTGTCCTTAGACTTCCAGTCCTTCACCTAAATTAAATTTCATAAGACTCTGAGAACCCCTAAGTACTGTCATCTTCCCGGAGAGCAGAACTTGACAATGTCATAACGTAACCACGAATAAAGAGAATTCAGGGGGAAACAAAAGAACATAAAAAAAAAATGATCTGAAAAAACCCAAACCATCACCAAACTAGGACTCAATGAATATTGACTGCAGATTTTCTCATTTCTGGGAACACCTATCCATGCCAGAAATTCTCTGGTTTTGGCCTGTTATGCATCTTATTCCTTTGTCCCCCATAAATTCACAACATACAACATGATCAAGACTTCTGTCAAACTATTACAACTAGCATTCTAAAAGCCCCCTGAATTTATTGCGGTCTAAAACTTTTTGCAGGCAAAGCTCACGATTTACCATTTCCCTACAAATACAAAGTATCCCTCTCTTTACCAAAAAGCAGGTGGGGAAAAAAAAAAAAAGGTGTTTCAAAATTTTTCATGAAAAGACAAACTTCTTTTATCTCACCCATTCCTTTTCCAATCTTAAACAGCTCATCCAGTTCAAGTGAAGTTGTGTTGAGCATCCACATGAATCACTCATTTCTCAAATACGCCATTCCCTAGATGAGCCTTCAATTATAGTTTTAAATGAAGCACCTCTCTGGCTCCAGCTAATTCTGTGCTTAGCAATTAAAACTCAGATACATAGCAGAAGTACACGTGACTTGCTTCATTTTTATTAGTATTTTCTGTATCAAAAAGTAATTTAAACACTGAAGTCCAAACTCACTGACACAAGTCAAAAAGCATATATTCAAAAGCAGAGATATGTGAAATGAAATGCTTGGCTTCAGTTACAAGATCCTAATTTTGATTTTTCCTCATAAAACAGAAAATTATTTTGGGACCTCATCAAACACTCCCCCCTTCTCCCCAAATCTAGACAAACTCTTCCTGTGCTCCTTCAGAGCTACAAATGAAACTGCCTTCGCCTTCTTGAAACCTTCCCAAAGTGTGCCTTATTGTAAAAGTTACACATCTTTCTTATTCCTAGGTTGCCCTACAAGCTAATTTTCATTCAAAAGTGTTTAAGATCTTGCAAGTTTAAGCTCTGATGCAATCCTGGTTCTCATGGATATCTCAAAAAGTTATCCTGTAACTGGCAATTTCACAAGTTTCCTGAGAAAATACAGAGGAATACTGCTGCAGGGTCTGTGTTATTTAAATTTCCTCAGAAAATAGAGTAGGTCTGAACTACATTAAAGGTTGTGCAGAGAGGCTTTCATGCCTGTGGCTCAACTGTACCTGTTAGAGTGGAAATACACATTTCAGTTTAACAACTGGTATTTAGGATTCTGGAAATACCATTAGCTACTATGGTAATGCAAATTGATTTCATAGTAATTTTGAAACAAACTTAACTCCATAGGATATTATACATGACTGTAGGCAGCTATTTACAATCTCCCTTCCTGCAGCTATTTAAACAACTGTACATGGTAATTTAGCAGCAGAAAGTATTAAAAACAAGAAAGGTCAGTGTCTTCACGTTTATTTAAGTCGTTCTGGCTTGCACTAGATTTTGTTTTTCTCTTGAGAGTTCAGCCAGAGACATCCAAAATGAGACTGAAGGACAGTGTACAGTCAAGAATAATTTATTTTATTTTTTTACTGGTAGTAGCTGCCCTGCTCATTTCATACACCTGCATTTCATTGTCAGTACATCCTGTCATTTATTCAAATATATTGCATGAGCAGTTTCTCACATTGCATCTCATGAATATATAATCCACCCAGAAAATTAACACACAGCAGTTGGTGTAAGCTTACATGAAAAAGTCTACAAAAAAAAGTAAACCATTTTCCTTCACATTTCAATTGTATGTTCTTACCACCTGTGCGATTTTAATGCCTCATTAGCCACCTTAGAAAGAACAGAACATTATAGCTACAGAGAACACTATCAAATCAGACTTTCTGCATTACCATTTGCATTGGTCTTTGAATTTCCTTTTTCAGCTTCTTCCTGACCTCTTCCAATTAGTCTTGTTTTCTGCTTGCCTGAAAAAATAAGAACGGATAGTTCTTATTCATAGCTGCTATGAGGCCTTTTTAGTATGTCTTTTGACATGAGCTCTTACTTCTAGGGACATACAAAATATAATTCCCATTTAAAAACTAACTGCTCCCAGCACTTGAAAATTTCACCCAAGAGAAGAGGCAAAAATATGAAGACTGAGGGAAACACTATGTTAGAAGATAGTAGATAAAACTAAGATAAAAGTTTCAAAAATAGTTCAGTAATGAAAAATTCCAGTGATTTTCAGGAAGACTCAGAATACCAGATCCTATTTTCAATAATTAGTTGTAAGTATTTAAAAATTCTATATGTATATTCAAAACAAAACTGACCAATATAGTCACAACCTTTTAAGTAAGTACCAGTACTCTGAACAACCTCTGGAGTTGTAAGAAGGGAGAAGAGTGAGCACACAGCAGTTGCACAATATATTCTCACAGCTCATGCGACATTAAGTTTGGATGCTCAGAGAATGGGAGGAAGCCAAAAGCATTTTTTCATCTTTATCTGAAAACCCAGGACAGCACAGATGAACTCAAAGAGTGTATTTGTGAATGTGTCTCCTTCTGTCTAATCTATATGCATCATCACCTTTATATGCCTAAAAGATTTCAGTTAATGCTACAGATGATGCCTCATTGCCTACCAGCTGCTTATTATTATCGACTTCCATCCCAATTCCGAATGAAAGTCAGTGCACTAGTTTTGACCCAAGAGGAAGTAAACGGCTCAGCTTGAGTTCATTGCAAACACCAGCTTCTTTCCCTGTGGAATAATACAGTTGAGACCAGCTGAAACACTCGATTATAGGAGCTCTCTGGTTTACTGGAATGAGACTGACAACAAACCATTCAAAATTTCAAAAATTTGGCAATAACTTAATAACTTTTATTTATGTTCTAGGATTTAAATGTAATTTCCTATCCTCTTCCCCTATCTTTTCTGGGAATGCAGCTAGGCTAAAAATAGAGTGTAGATTTGGGAGTTAGAGACAGAAAGACTGAATGAGTGGGTTTAGTACTTGAAATCATATCTTAACTCAAAAATTTTGAGGTTATGTTAGAAGAAATTCTCTTTGTAGTTACAGATATGTATATAGATGAAAAAAATACAAAAATACATCTACCACCTACGTTCTACGGTAATCATCTGCATTTGTTAAATGGGGAGCCATGTCATGCAGTCTGGAGTTAAGTAACAAATAACACTGATCATTCTGCTTTGACTATATCCAACAGCTATCTTTGTGAGACCATCTTCCTGTCAAGCTTCTGGCCATTGCCTGTGAGAACCTTGTGAGCTAGATCTGTTCTAATATAGATTAGAATAAGTCATGCTAGTTATTTGTTGCAACACATCATGACACTTCCTCAACACTGGTTTGTTAACTGAGGGTGCTTTATTCACATCCCAAATACCCATTTCAAAGAGAAAAGGACTTTGATTGACAGAACAAGATTTTATAATTAGATCACCAAAACTGTAAGTAAAAAAAAAAAAAAAGAGAGATTGGACAAGAAGCAGCTCTTTGTCCAAAACATATCAATACATTAAATCTAACTACTTAATCTTCAATGCGAACAGTTTAACCAATGTAACTCTACAAGCAAAACACACCTATTTTGTGTAAAAGATATGCATCCAGCTACAGTGTTAGAACTCAATCAATGTTTTGAACAAATACATAAAGAGAATTATGCAACCTCATCAATAATCTGATAGCACACAAATTATGTATGAGCATCAACTGCACAGTAATACAGTGAACTGTAATATTCATTTCAGTAGACAAACGTCTAGTAGAAAATATAAACCACGTTAGATGATCTCTATTTTAAAAAGTTTTCAATATAACTACACGAAACCCATGTAGCACCCCTTCTACATTCATTGGGAAAGGGATATACTTTAGTTGTAAGGGAATAACTACATATCCATCAAGACAATAATCTGTGTGCACACACCAACTGCACAGCAAACATGGACAAGGAGGGTAAGTAGAGGTGCACTAAAAATATTGTTTGATTAATACCAGTACCCAAAGGCCTCTTAATATTAGGACCTGGTTATCCTAACTGAAGGAAATTTTTTATTGTGTAAGAGAGATGGTCCTTGTATTGGGGATTTGACAATATTCTGTTTATTCTAGAAATATTATGCCTCTTTCTAGAAAACAATAAGATGTTGAGAGCGTTTTTGATCCTGCTTTTGTAAACATGCACCACATGCTAAGCTTTCCACCTCTGTATTTCTAATTAGGAGAGTTTTGTAAACAGCAGCTTACAGAACACACACAGGGAAGTGAAAAGCAAAACAGTTTTTCCCAGTTCCCTACAACATTGATCTATTCCTGAGAATACCATCCAGTTACAGAATCAGTATATACTGGATAGATTTCCTGGGACAAACCAAGTCATGCTCAAGCACAGTTTTCAAGGACAGTTTTTTACTGCAAGCGAACAAAACTTCAAAGCCACAGAAGCACAGAATCACATAGGTTGAAAGGGATCTCTTGAGAACACCCCCTTCCTCAGTGGGATCAACTAAAGGAGGTTGTTCAGGACCATGTCTAGAGGGGTTTTGAGTATTTCCAAGAATGACTGGAGCCAAATCAAAGTCTTAGTGTAAGTTTGGCTCCGACTTTTCAGTAATGATTGGCATATTTTCTCATACGACACTCAGCTCCGTTTAGTGCTATTGTTTCAGTTTGTGTCAGCTCAAACTAACAACTCTGCAGCAATTTGCTCCATTCTGTCTATCTTCCCATCAGAAAGGCTGATAAATTATTTTTAAGTAGCCCCCTGGAATTTTTACAGAAGTCTAAACCTTTAAAATCTTACAACTGGAATAGCCTCTATCTTTAAAATATAAGAATATTATATTCTCTGGCCCTGATTTTCTGTTATCCAATACAGGAATAGTGTCCTAGGCTGACATGTAAAAGACAGACTGAGCTAACTAAAATGCCACAATAGTTTCTTCCTGTTGCCGATTCACGTCTAAAAGCTGAAAGAAAAATACACTCCTGGCGACAGCTCTGAAATAAGTCAATGTGTGACAGTAATCGGTTCTCTTCTGTCAAGTCAGGTTCCAAAAATAAGAATCAGCTTTTTAGGCTATGTGCCAACATTGTCAAGGAATAAGAACAACGGCACAAAGTAGTAGTTGGCTATTTCCCTCAGAAATAAGGACTACAGGTTTTCAGAGAAGAGGAGAACTAGCTACTTGAAACAAGGAAGTTTCTGGTAGATTGTGCGAAATCAAGAGATAATGGCTGGCTCAAAGAAGGGCTCTGAAATGGTAAGAAGAAACAATAGAAGAGCCCACATCCATGCAAGACAGGTTTGTGGAGTTTCTGCAGGATGATGGAGCCAGACAATAGACTGACTAATGCAAAAAAATAGAGAAGGAATCAAACCACAAGATGAAAATCAGAGGCCTTCACACCAACTACGAGAATGTGAAAACAATCAAAGCAAGAACCAGTACGTGTGTAATCTCAGTGTTATCTACTGGAGTAAGACACTGCTGCTCATCTGTCCCTGTGATGGAAAAATGATGATTCAGAGCCATATCACATGAGGGAATAAAGACCAAACGTAAAGGTGAGACTGAGTAACAAACACCCCCACTTCTAATGAGGGAAAAACCTCTCCTCTCTTTTTCTGTCACAGCGCTCTTCCCCTCAATAACTTACAAGAGCAGACAATCTGAAAATAAAGAGTGGACAGTCTGTTACAAACTTCTGCAGTGCAAGCATCACTGATAGAAAATGGTCACACTTCCTTCCTCTGAACTGTTCCTAGCTGAAGGTCTCTGTCCTTTTCCTTCAAAACAGAAGCAAAGAATCCCAACAATACTGAAAAAGCTGTTCTGAAACCCAGAAACAGGAATATGAAAAGCATACATGTAAAGTTAAAGGACTTGGAGCAGAACAGTTGAGAGGGCAAAAGTAAAGGGGTAATGGGAGGTTTTTTAAATTTAAAAAAAAAAAAAAAAGAGTAAGAGGGAGAGAACAGAAGAGATACAGAGAGAAAAGAATTGCATGCTCCTAGTGAAAAGGAAGGTGACAGAAGAGTTAATGATGGAAGAAGGTGCGAGACAGTCGAACAGAACATCTATGGGCAAGTGATGTGTGAGCCTCTTCACAGGGATAAGTTAATATTAACTGCCTTACCCTTGGTGGTGACAAGGTTTAAATAACTACTGCATATAAAACCATGAAACTAAACAAGGGATACACAGAACAAAGAGAGGCTGCAATGCTCAGGATGTGTTCAAGGAAAGGCATCAGAGAGGTTAAATGAGAAGTTTGAGTGTATCAATGACTGAAATAAATGGCCGTGTTATGCAACTGTTAATATTTATGTGTCAACAGAGCCAGGCACAGCACTGTGAGCAGTTGCACTCTTTAACTGCTAGTGTTTTCTGTTCAGGAAAAAACCCCAAAAAACCCAAAAAAAACCCCACCAAGACAAAAAGACAGTCTGGATGAGGTCACGCTTTAAAAACTGAGAGGTTAGACAGGATCCATGCCCTACTCCATGCCCATGGGGCCAGCAAACAGGCTTTGACCAGCTTTAATTACCAGCCTAAATGGCAACCTAAGAGACACTTAGGTAGAGTCACAAGTAGACTCAGTCTGAGGTAACAGCAAATATCTGGGATAGAAGAAATGCTTAAACATTGACAGAAAAAAGGTAATAACAGTGAAGGAAGAGCAGACAAGCTACTGAATGAGGAAGAGTGTGTAAAAGATTAGAAGCTCAGTGGCAACAGCACTGAATTTACCAGAGAGTGCCATGACAAGGAAGAGAAAATAGAATACTTAAGAAAAAACTGGAGATCTGATGCAAAGTCATGTACAAACGACTTAGAGAAGTTAGGTGAAATTGAAGTAACTGATCAAGTGGAAGATGATAGAAAATATTAAGCACTACATGGGTAGGGCAATGTCTATCAGAGAAGAGATGAAGAGATGCAGGGCAACCCCAAAATATGGAACATGCTTGGTGAGAACTGAGAAGAAAAGGTCATTACAGCCTGTTTCCAGGAATGAAGGGGTGCAAGAGCATTGGAAGAGCGTGAGATAGGTATGACCCAGAGCTGAGGGAAGCATGTCAGAGGGGCTGGCATTCAAGTATTAAACAGAGTGGGTAAGGTTTCACGCAGACAACCAGTTTCAACACTAATCTGGGCTTGCATTTGCGCTGGTAAAGTCTCTGGTTTGTCTGGTTCTGGATTTCAGGAGTTTCCACTCACTCAGAGCCTGGAAAGATTCCCCAGGTCTCTGTGCTGTTAGATGGGCTGGCTTTGGGCCAGCATATATCAAATGCTTCCCTAACAGGCTGCTGTGTCTCTTAATTTTCTCAGCTTCCCCACTTTCCATTTAAAACCCAACACTTCCTGTTGCTTTGATTCCCATTTACCCTTAACCACTATGATGCAGCCATCAGCCTTGCCATCTCCTATTTGTCACTTCACAAGTTGACAGATGACTGCTACAACAGCAGACATAATCCATATCCTTTGAGCAAAGTCTGAAGAGGTATTTAAAAATTAACATGCAACTTTCTGCTCTTGGCTGTGCAAAGGTCACCAAGAGTAAATTCTTCAGGTAGCCTTTCTTAACAATGAAAAAAACTGGTTCAGTAGTTAAATGATACCATATCTCTGGCTGCACAGTTGGTTTAAGAAATTTCTGCACTGTAAATTGGAACAGAAAACAAAACTTGACTTAATATATAAAATAATTCTCTTCATCTGCCCCAGGCCCTTCCAAAACTAACTAAACTTCATGATTTCATCATGTTATGCCAACTAAAGGGACTAGCAAGGCATCAAACAAGAAAGGAATGGTGCATTTAAAGGGCAGAAACAATGAATCTTTATTGCAGAAGAAAAAGATTGTTGTCAAAGCATGGATTTATTTACCCTTGCCACCTGCCCTTCCTCTTTGTCTTTCAATTCACTCAGCACATCTCTGGACTAAAGAGTAGGGCTCACCACACATCAGTCAAGCTTTCAGCAGCATTTGTGGATATTTATAAATTCTTGTCACGGTTTTACTGCTGAATTCCTCTGCTGAGCATGCCGTTTGCTACGTAACTAACAGAAGTAAAACGTTCTTCACCTAACTGGACAGAGCAGACCTCGGGCTCTGACCTAGGTCATAAACGTATTGAAAATATATCTCAGCAAAAGGGGGATCTTGCCAGCGAGTACAAGGTGATGACAGCTGTCTCCTGCCTCGCAAATTTCACACCTGAGCCAAAGGACTCCTACAGAACCCAGTGGGCTCTGCATACACTCTAGCTCAGGGTTCACAAATAACTTCTGTTTGTGCCATGCATCACCTGTGACTCAGACGCTTTTAATCGCGCCTCCCCATGATTAGAGACCAATTCTAATAATTTATACCGCATGGATCCTCAGACGTGGGTGCTCAAACACAACAAAGCCAAACTACAAGACATTTAGTATTTTCTTGAAAAGAAAAAGACTGCTGCAAGTAATCCTATGAAACAGTCTAAAGGAGCTCAAAACAAGACTTAAGTTGTAGTTAACTAAGTAGTCTCCTTTTCTAAATTCTCGAGCCTCTCATCTGAGACAGAAAGAAATAACCCCCCCGTCATTTGAACCACATGGTGTCGGGGCTGGGGCTCCGAGAACATCATGACACTCATAACGAGGAGCCGGCAACGACTGCCTGTTTCTTGCTGGAATCACCCGCACCTCGCTGTCACCTCCCCGTTCCCACACCGCAAACAGAGCACAGCACCAGCAGCTCCTCGGGGCGCCCCGAGCCGGGAGCAGCCCCCGAAGCAGAAACGACCCCGACCCGCTGCCTCCGACCCGGCATGTTCCGGCGGGGCGCCCGCTGCCCGACAGCGCTCCGCAGGTGCGAGCAGTCCCCGGGACGGCGCTGCCGTGGGTCACCGCCGCTCGAGGTGCTGCTTTTGGACCCGCCGCAGCCCGCACCGCCCTGGGCGTGGAGTAGGGAGCGCAGCCCCCGGCCCGTCGCCGCCGCGGGGCCCGGCCGAGAGGGAGGGACGGGGGAGCGGCTGGGGCGGGTAGGGGAGGAGTGAGGCGGGAGGCAGGGCCGGGAGACACCGCTCCGCAGCTCTCCGGGGCCGCGCTCCTGCTGCCCCGACACCGCCGGAGCGGAGGGTCCCGCCGCCGCGCCCGCCATGGCCGGCCGCCCCCCGCCCGCCGCTCCCAGGTAGGGCCCGCGCACCCGCCCCTCCCCGCGCGCCGCCGCCTGCGCGCGTGGGGCTGCGCCGCGTCGCGAGGGGCTGCCGGCGGCTGCGGTGAGTATCAGCTCCCGGTGCCGCCCGTCCCTGCCCGCGGGTCCCCGCTGCCTGACCGGTGAGTAACGGCTCCGGGCCCCTGCCGATGAGGGTGAGGAGCCGCGCTGGGTGCCCGCCGCCCCGGTGCCGAGGACCGCCGGCCGGGCTTACCGCGGCACGGGAGTCGGGCGCCCGCAGGGAGGAAGGGGTGCTCCCCGCCGGAGGGCGGTCACGGAGGAGCGGGGACACCGCGGCGGGGCTTCGCTCCTGCGGTGGCCGAGGGGGAGCGTGGCCGGGTGGCGGGCGGCCGTACGGACCCGGGCCGGGGCTTGGGAGCGGCCGGAACGGGCACCGCAAAGGCAGAGGGGCTGGGGGGGTGCTGCTGCCGGCCAGACGGTGGTCAGCCGCCGCGGCTTCACTCCTGCACGGAAAGCAGAAGCTAAAGGGATTTTCTTAAAATATACTAAAAATAATAGTCACCTAATTTTCCTATAACGACTGGTTTTCATACCGTAGCGTCTTAAGAGAGTCGGTAAGTTAATGAGTGCTTAATAAAATACCTTTAGGATACTGTGCTTAAATCACTTTGTCGCACGTACGCTACCTAGTAGGTCAGCTTCCTTCCCAATGAAAGAAAAACCTAAAAATCACTGTACTCTTATTATCCCAGCTCCACCAAACATGTATTTATAGCGCTTAAGTGCAACAAATTAGAGCAAAACTTCCTTCACGACGGAAATTGATGCACAGATAGGAGTAGCCTACCGGAGATGCAAGATGTAGTTAAGCATAATTTTCAACAATCACAAGTAAATTGCATTTTGATGATAGCAGGCAGACAAAAGTATTGCAGAAATTCTACCGTTTAAGTATGATATAGACTATCAAAGATGAAAAGCGTATGTTGCAAGTCATTACAATTGGTTTTGGTTTAGTTGCTTCCAGTGCAAAAGAGATAGGAATAGCCTTAAAAGGAAGGTAGTGAAACGACATGTAACTACCTGTAATACTCAAGAGGAACTCGTTGTAGGAGGGAGGGACAACAACACTTAAGTGGGTGATAATTACTTGCAGGAGAAACTGCTTTTATTTACTTGAAGAAAACAAAAAGCTTTAAAACAACCCCTCAAAGAGTTGACTGAATCATAGTGTTTCATATCAGTAAACATTTACTGACAAAAGCTTGACAATGTTTTTGCACTTTGATGTGAATTGCCTGATCTAGAAACAGCCCTTCCCTATTTCCCCTTGGCATTTCAGGGTGAAATGAACAGGATTTACCTTTCTGGTGTTGTTAATTATGGCTAGTAATTTTATTTGCAACTTTTACACACTGAATGCCAAGCTGACTGTAGAAACTTTAGTATTTTATGAGAAGCCACAATCTGAAAGCAAGAAGGACTCAGAGCTTCAGGGCAGGCAGACTTTTAGGTTATCTGATCTGACATCCTATATTTCACACTCTACAGGAAAAATTGGTAGAATGCAATCTTGACCCTAGTAACCTGGGTCAGGATAAAACAGGCATTCCAAAGACATAGTCTTAAAGATACTAAGAATTAGATGAGCTGCTGCTTTCCTTGGTTATGGTCTTGCTTTCATCATTACACATTTACCTCCTCCTAGGCATACAACCACCTTCCAACTCCACACAATTGTTGCTAGGCTTCTCACTGTATAAAACTGAGGAAACCAGTCCTACTCCACTGCAGAGCTCTGCCATCTGGTCAGCTCTTCACCCAGCTAGGCCTATTACCCAGAAAACGTTGTCTATTTCTGTAGCAGGGCCAAGACTTATCTTGCTCCTGCAAGCAACATACCTCTTTCTTCTTCCTGAAGAGCGAGAGATTTTCTTCATGTAGCTTAAGCAAGTTAAGCTTCCTTGCAGCAAGAGCTTCAATTCTCTTTTTCATCTCTTTTATCTCCTGCAGCTGGTATGTTGACAGCTGCTTGTTAATTGTTAATCAAGGTAACCCTTTCTTTGCTGAACAACTGTGTAAACTTCATACTTTCTGTCTGTGAATAAGGACCAGAGGACTCAAGAAAAGAAGGTAACCACAACAGTGAGTAATGTATTCAGGCCATTTCTGTCTTCACCAGGAAACCTTGGGGGGAAAAAAGCATACCTGGAAAGCCATTTGAAAGATAACTTGTCCTCGTACACCTTCAGCTCATCATGCCCACCATACAATATTTGGGCAACTTTAATTGTGAACTAGAGAAATACAATGAATGAATGTTAGCATTTAGGAGTTAGCTTTACAGACCTTACAGAAGAAGGTTTTCACTTCTGAACAGTTATAAATAAAAGAGTATTTTGCATCTTCCCTACAGAATCACTTCAATCATTGGCCTGTTTGTGGCTATTCATGCTCGACCTTACTCAGGTACACTCAACTCTAAACCAAGGCTGCAGCTTTGCCTGCCTTACTGACTCTCCAGTCACACGCTATGATCACTACCTGAGTTCAGCATAAACTCAGGGTGCACGTTAATTCCTGCTCAATACTTTTCCTTGCTTTGGCTTCCATATCTGAAGGCAAAAACATAAGCCCTGGGTCAGGGCCTGTGGCCACTGTGGAGTGCAGCAGAGCAGGCTAGTGGCCCTTTCACATCCACTGACAAATTAATGTTTCTGGCAGTAGCTTCTTGCAGTGAATGCTTACGCAGCTGCAGAGAACTGCACAGAACTGGTAGCTGTCACTTTTCCTTCAAGCATCTAAAAGACATTTTTGGTGCACGTCACAGTTGGAAAGCTGAAACTGTGGTCTATAATGATTTATTGGGGATTTTTTAAGGTCGAGAAACAAAACCGCATTAGGACCTTTAACGTACCAGCCTGAACTTTGCCTTTTCAGGTGAGAGGCAGGAAGAAAAATATTTTAATTTTTTACATAGAGCTGGGAACTTCTGTGCTTCTGTCCCCTGTGTAAGCCAGAGACTATTTGGGATGCAGTTGCACAGCTGCCTAAGGAGATACAACCACCCCTTTTTGGTAAAACTGCAGTTTCTCTGCTCAAGCTTATGAAACTAAACCTATACACATATGCAATTTTTGGCCAACTCTATATCTGAAAGTAGTCTTAGCTGGCAGAGTCTTCAGACTTCTTTTGGACTGGCACATGCTTTCAACACACCTTTTGTGTGAATACTGGAAAGAAAAGGAGGGTAAGTGTTCTCCAATTCAGAATTAGAAGCAGCACTGGGGCTTAGAAGCAACGTTAGCCTGAAGAGTAATTCTAAACAATTAAAATGCATATCCACCCAACAGAGATGAGAAGTAGCAGGTTTTATATTTTAAAAAATGAAAAGGCAAGCCCAAAGAGTGTCTGGCTGTTTCTGAGACACTTACTCTTCATGTAGTACAAAAAGTTTCGTATCACCATCATGGAATGAAATATCGTTGCTGCATCTCAGTAATACATGGCATGGCCGAAAACTTAGGTGCATAGACCACAGAGAATGGCTAAGAAAAGCCTTTCTGGTTTTATAGGTTCCTGCTGGAAACCAAGCATTTTTTTTTACATTTGCTCAATATACTAGGGCTGCCCGCAGATACAGAGAGGTAAGTTAAGATATTCAAAACTAAGAAGAGATCCAAAAACTGCGACTGTATCAGACCTTTCTTACAGACAGTAGGCATGTGGCACGCACTCATTGCCATTGGTAACTTACACAGTAACACTAATGTCACAGACTTCAGCTAACAGCTGCTCTTGTGGTCCAGCAAAGCAGCCTCGATCTTGTATAGAGAATAGATTTGGGGGCTTTGTACTAAGATGCTTTTAGGAATGAGTAAAATAAAACTTTGATCCTTTAAGGAGAAAAAAATTCAGGCAACGACCCAAATTATGAAGTTCAACAGTCATGGGACTAAGCTAGAGACAACAGTTTATTTGAAGAAATAAATCACCAAGCAATTAAAAAAAACCCCAAACAAACAAAAAACCAAATGCTCGGGAAAAAAAACCCAACCCATAGAACAACAGCACATAAACCAACAGGGATCAGTACTAAGAATTTATTTTGCACAATTGTCAGTGATGTGTGGAATGAAATAAAGACAACTACTCAGGGGGTGGTTTTTGGTGAGACTGACCACATAGTTTACAGATCTCCATTTTTTTCCACCTCTGTGAGTAAAAGAGAAACAAATGTATTACAAATCTTATTTAAATAAAAGACGGCAAATGAAGAAATCTCCTGAACAAGAGTGTAGTGTCAGAACTTTCATTATCAAGACAACTGCATGCATTAGAACAATAGCTGGTGTCACAGATGAAGATGAAATTTGGTTTTCGGCACTTGTGCAGAACTAGTAATGCAGCCCAACCAGGGGAATCAGTTTAATACTTGCTGGGTATGCCTTTCATTTGCAAATTAGCAGATGAATTTACCAGATGCTTTGAGTGGAGTGGCCAGAAAATTTATCTAATGCAATGTGATCATTTTGAATATTCACTGTCTTCTTACAATGTCATTTTGATTGTCAGTGGTGGGAATTCTTGAAATGACATGCCACATCCTGTTTTCGTGGGCAATTACTTTAAACAGTTCATTAACCTGGCTAACCTATGTTGTTAAACATAGGCAACAATTATCAGAGGTGTTTTCCTTTAGTGAGGTCAGGGGTGAAAAGATTCAGCTAAAACCAGAAGGAACTGAAATTGTCAAGTTCGTAAGTCTGTAGATGAGGAATCTGACCCCTTGAGGAGTGGGACTGTAGGTAACAGGAGGAGGGAGACTTGCAGAAGTAGCAATGAACTGTATAATTTCCATGCTTTGTTTCACTCACCCGGTACACGCTATAGTGACAAAAACCTGTTGCTTATTCCCAGACTTGCATCTCACTTCTTTTATTTTACCAATCTCATCTGTTTTGAGTTCTTTAATCCAGGCTACTCTAGCTTCCCCCACGAACTTCATACTTCTTTTCCTGAGAATGTCCATGAATCTGTTCTTTTGGTTCCTGGTTCCTGCTCTGCACCTGTACATCACTTCTCCCCTTTCTGACTGCAGTGCCTGTAATAGTGTCAGTCACTCCGTTCACAGTTCTGCCTATATGTACCAACCCTTCATCATTCAGTCCTCTCCTCCTTCAAATGTCCTTCTCCCAGGACTGACTTGAGAAACCCTAAAAAGTATCAGTGACGGTTTAATATGTCCTTAATTTGTTGCTATGCTGTTCATCTTGTATATGGTATAGGCTATGATCTCCTTCCAGTAACCATTGTAAGTGCACTTATTAGGTTAGCATGGCTTTGCCATCTCTGTCCTCAGCTCTATATTGATTACTTTAGTCTTTCTTGTTACATGTAGTTTGTTAGGCTACACCCTGAATAGGCAGGAGGGAGGCATAGTTAGGCTGGTAGGAGCCTTTACATGCACTGTGGATAGTGAACCCTAGCACTAAAACCTGTTTCTGGTCACTCATGCAGCTGTCATTCCCTAACAAGCATTGTAAATTAGAGCACCCTCTAAAGAATAGTGTTTTAAGACATGATTGGCACCTGAACAGCCAGAAGTCAGAACAGTAAGTCCCATATTCAAACAGTGGAGTGTCTCATGTGCTAGAGATGCTGTGGAGCAGGAGGAGGCTGAGAGAGCTCACTCCAGTGAGGATACCAACCTGGGATCTCAGGGATCCCGGCAGTGGTCCCTCCAGGTACACTGCTTCATCTTACATTTGCTCAAACTCAGCTGGAATGCTGCAGCTGCCTCTCAGAGACAGTATTTAGTTATTTAACAATGGGGAAACAGCTTCAACATGAAGGACCAGGAACCCAAGCACTAGCAGCCAAGTAGTGTTGAGCATTCACCCAGAAGTGGAAAAGGCAGTTTTAGTTTTTTCTCAGAAGAAGAAAAATGAATTAAACTTCTACATCAAAACAATAGCTTTAATTACCAGCTCACTGGGTAAAATGCAGCAGCAGCAGCTCCCCCTCTCCCTGCACGTTGCCCAGGCTCCTGGCTGGTGCTGGCTGTCCTCTCTCTGGGGAAGAGCAGGAAGAGTCCCTAGCACCAATGGGGACAATGCACTTCACAACACTTTACATATATCAGAAGTTCAGTGTCAGAAACTTGTGGAGCTTGTTTTCCAATTTTTTGAACCACCTGTTTGTTTATCACTGGATTAGATAGTGCTTCAGATGGCATGTGCAGTACACTTTCCCTTCCTCCTGCTTCACTGAAAACAGAGAAAAAAATATACTGGATAATTCTGTTTTTCTTTTAATAACAAGTACAAATTTAGCGCATGCAGATTAATACTATGATTGCTAGGATTTATTTGGTGCCCAGTATGAATTTTAAGCCTTTTTTAGTCTTGTCAGCCTTGGATTATTTTCATTAATCTCTTTAGTTTCCCTCATTAATTTTCTTCACTTCACGACTTGCCTGATTATTATTAAATATCTGGCTGCTGCCAATGCTCATGACACATAATAGGTAGTCAGTGTTTTTTTATCAAAGTTATGTTTTCTCTTGGTTGTGGCATCACAATTTATTATATATCTAATCATTCTTGACTGCTATGTAAGAAAGTTTCCTTTCTAAATCTTAATTAAATTTAATTTATGGCTGAAAGGAAAAGGACTTTTAAAAAAAAATTATAAGACAGAACTTGATGCTGCAGTGCACATTTGCCAAGTAGTGAAATTCAAAACTCATCAACAAGTCCTGTATAACCCTAAGTGGTCAATTTTAAGACTGGGACTTTATTCTGAGCTGGCTCCATGCACTTGCAATGCTTCTGAGTATCGCAGGAGTTTTTCGTTTTCTGGAAAAGTCTTGATTTATTATATGAATTGCTGAAAAACTGGAATTCATTGAGGTAAGACATCTTTTTGCTAGAGTTAAAAACTTTTTCAACAGAAAGATGAACAGTTTAGGATGCCTAGGCTTGGATAATATTTTAACTTTGATGCTTGGCTTTCCCAAAGATACATCAGACACCCATGTGGTGGGATGTTCTATAGAATTAGTTACTTAGTGGCAACTGTGTTGGCAATGGGTTAAATTTTTAGGTATTTACCTTGCATGGAAGTTCATTTTCTTGTTGGAGTGGCAGCACAGGGTGCATGGGCTAGGTAAATCCAGAAAGCTTGAGTGTAACGGCTCAGCCCAGGGACAGAACTGTTGTAACAGTAAGAGTGTTGAGTGGGCCAAGGCAGGCTGTAGTGCTTGTCTGTGCAGTCAGTAGTCTTAAATTACTCGGGTACTGTAATTTCACTTCAGTGAAGGCTCAGTTTACTTAGAATGTCCCATGGGACTGGACTTGTATTTTCTTTCAGCAATGAAAAACTTAGGTGGTCCTCACATAGTCCTCGTGAGATTTCAGTTATCAGAATTTCATATACCAGCAGTGGAGCTGTTCATTACATGCAGTGACTCTTCAGAATATTAAAGGGAGAAAAAAAAAAAAAGGTATCTCTTAGTTTTCAGAACAGTGTTTAAATTAGGTCTGAATCTTTTCCCCCATGGATTCATTTATAACTGTCTATGCTATTTCAATTTGAAAAGGGAAGAAATCAAATCAACAGGGTGACGATGTTCAAACATCATGCTTATAGATTGTTCCTCTTCTATGTTGTCAAGGCAATGTCTTCCTTCTCAGTGAAAAATGTGTATTACCATTGTAGACTTCCAATAAAAATGAACAGCTCCTTTATTTTAAAACGGAAAATGTTTGCATGCTGTGATATTGAGATTAAAAAACCATCATCCTCACACAAATTTTGGAATAAGACCATCTCCTCAACTAGAAAAAAAAAATTGTTTCTTGAATATGTAAAAATACAGAAGTAATGGCATGGCTATTGAGGAGCTTAGTTAAATAGTCACATTGTACTTGCCAATAAATTCAATCCTAGGTATAATTTATGCAATAAATTTAGTGAAATCCAATGGTCACATTATTCACATTCTTAAAGGTAAGTAGCATGTATGAACTGTATCAGTGGTTTGCATGATGTAATTTAAATGTTACTATAGTTTTGATACTTTTAGAAGTACAGCCATATTTCTAAGATGATGGAAATCAATGCTGTATATTATGGAACAGTTCATACAAGTATGAGAGAGGTGTGTTTGGATACTACTGTCAGTAGCAGATTTTTATTTCATACATGTAACATTAATTCATAGGTAAGCACATATTTGCTGAGTGCAACAAATGATTTTCTGTTTCAGAAATCATGGCTTTGTAGGTATCAAGTATTAGAAAAATAATTAACTACTGAAAAAATAGAGACAGTCCATAAACAAATAATAATCCAAATCCAGTAAGTAAAGAAAAAAAAAAAAAAAAAAAAAGAGGCCAAAGGACCAAATTTACTTTGGCATGCATTGCTTTTGGATACACATAACTAGACCTCTCTAGTATACTGCATCTTTCTCCAGATGAAGATGTTACAGTGATCCCCTCCTAATAAAACAACAGCAATTTTGCAAAACCTGGATTTAAGTGCATACCTCTTTTTTTTGTTCCTTTTAATCAAAATAACTTAGACTTTGCAGTGCTGATCAGAGTAAAACCTGAACACACCCAAAGGCATGAAACAAGAGGCAGCCTCTGCTCTTGATGAAGTTTGTAGGAAGAGCATGGCTGCTGCTGGGCTCTGCTGAAGCAGAGTAATATCCCTTCCCCAGACACAGTGAGCACCTTCATCTTCCCTTGTAGCGTGAGTTAAGGTCATTTCACACTTTTGGATGCATTACAACATACCAACATTTCATGCTGCCATACTATTTTTGTTTTTCAAAAAAGAAGCCGGGACAAACTAATGGTTGTGATGTGGATGGCCGATTTAGATACACTTTTTGTTCATGGTGTACTATCCAACTACATGGTCAATTTCACTGAAGTTATTGTAAGATCGTTCCTAAGTTGTGGTGCAGATGAACTTGTCTGTATTTGAACTAACATCTAACAGAAACTCTTCTATTTGCAAGGACCAAGCATGAAATAGAGCAAGTGTCATCAAAGAGCAATTTAATCTCTCTCTGATTCTCTGCAACCAAATCTCCTCTTGATTTCTGAGTCGAAAACTGAAAATCCGTGTCTACACATAGTCTGGACTATCTTTGTGCATTAGGTGTAAATGCAAGAATACTAATTTAGCAAGTACTCACATAATCGCACTGCAGGTAATGATAAGGTTATCTGAGAGCTTAACCTGAGCTCAGTAGGTGGTGCACATAGTCCTGCTGGACCTTATACATCACAGCGAGAGCAAGTCAAGCATTTCAAGCCCAGTTATCACAATAGTTTCATAGTTACTCTGAAGTTCATTGCAAAGCAGTGTCTGAAGAAGCTCTGCAGTTTATCTACATCATGCCAGCAAGGAAAAAAGTTAATTAAATTAATAACTCATTGATATGATTCACTTTTAGACTCGCTGAGATAATGTCCTATGTTCCTTATATATAGTTAAAAAGGCAGTAGATTTTATGGAGTAGAAAGAAGAAGGATTCATGTTGCCAAAAAAACCTCAATCATAATTTCTTGGACTGAAATCTCATGCTTTCCTTATGCTGGTATGAGCTAGGAAAAAATTGAGAATGTTGCCTTTATACCTACCACTGAATCCTGTTAATCCCATTACAGTCCATGGAAGAAAAGTTTGACAAATTCAAACAAGCTAAACCAAAGCCAATGTTTGTAGTATCTTGACTGAATTATACGAAAGCATGTTTTATCATGTTAGAAGCCAAGAAAATTAGAGGCAGCTTCATTTTTGTTCACATCTCTGACAATGTAGTTATGCTTTTTAAAAAAACCATGCTTTTAAAAAAGTGGGTTTTGAGGCCTTATTTTCTGTTATCACAGATTGCTATTTATTGACATACTAACTTAGCATCAAAATTGATAAGATTTGTGTTCCTTCGGGATATTAGTAGCAAATCAGAATTGTTCAGAAATATTTCAGGCGTGTAAACTATGTTAAAATAAGATTTGTTGTGAATAAGAAATGACAGAATGTATTCTTTGGCATTAAAATAACTTCAGATTATACTCTGACATTTTAACTAGGTAGTTTACAAATATAACTGCAGGTGGCCATAGAGACAATACTGGATTAAAGAGAATAGGAAATTTCTGTGAATATTTTTGATGAAGACACTTATTTATGGACTATTATTTTACTTTTCTGGTATCATTAAAGGTAAAAACATATTGGTTTCCCAACACTATTATAATCATAAATAATGTTTTGTAAGATTTAGCAGGAATCTAAACCAATTTATCTTTCTTTCAAATAAAAAGGGCTGGAAACCAGAATGGAGTTGAAGAAATAATATATTTACTAGTACTTTTGAAAGTACTTTAGAAACTGTTAAATTAATATATTTACCATAATCAAATTGAGTTTAGTAGGGACCAACATCACAACTACATAGAGTAATTTTGACCAATTGTTTTTTGAATGTATAGATGTGTTGGCAAAGCTGCCTGTCCAAGGAATGGATGACAATAGGCTACGAATGCCTTCATTTTTACAGTTGTAGAAATTATTTTACAATTGGATAATGTTATTTCTGAGAACTGATGAAGAAGGGTAGACTCTCCATTGAAGAATATCTACCAAAGCTCCTGGCTTTGCTCACAGCAGTAGAGTCTCAGTTATCTTGGGGATGGGTAGAAGGGAGGAGTTCAAGCAGGTGGGTTCAAAATACCTACTTAGATCTTCTTTTCTGCCAAACAGAAGATCAAAATGTCTTTCATGGCTTACCAAAATTTCTGCAAGCCACCCTTATGTTGAGGATGAGGATTTTCTGACCATTCCACGTAACGCGCTACCTCCTTCATGAATTAGAACCACCACAACAGGCGAGCATGGTTATCTGGTGGTAGGAGGGATCATTCTGCAGTAGCACTGCCCCTGTGTTATAAAAGGCTTGACATAACACCAGTTCAGCTAGTTGTATGTCACACAGATTCCTAATAATAAGATCACCTCACCCTGTTCTTTCTCCCACTACTCTGATTGACTGGTATATCAGAAATACCCCCCCAAAAAAGACAGAAAAAGGAAAGGAAAAAAGAGGTTGACATGCTTTACCGATTAGTTCTGTGGCTTACTGGTGTCTGGGAAGTCTTCAGGCATTTGGAATAAATATTTTACTATAATTTCCTTTAGTATTCGGAAACATTAGCTTCTGTGATATGGAAAATTGCACCTTCAACTACATTGTGCTGAAGTCAATTCTAGGATCTCACGATTTGTAATAAAGAAC
Source organism: Podargus strigoides (assembly GCA_028020825.1). Taxonomy (NCBI): domain Eukaryota; kingdom Metazoa; phylum Chordata; class Aves; order Caprimulgiformes; family Podargidae; genus Podargus; species Podargus strigoides. Next base: position 16,771,854 of record CM051628.1, read on the forward strand.
ACTGTGCAGCATGATATTATGGCCTCTCAGCTGGTCATGCACGTACTTTTTTTTCCAAGACCTCAAGCTGTCATGTAATTCAGATTCTGTGTTTAAAATTTTGATTTTGCACTGTCACCAGTCCCTTTTCACTAACAGATTTGCCCTTCACCTTTTTTGAAGTAGCTGAACGTGGTTCTGTGACAGTAGGAAATTCCCGAGTTTCTCCCTTGAATCATGGAATCACAGAATAGCCTTGGTTGGAAGAGACCTCTAAGATCATCAAAGTCCAACCATTAACCCAGCACTGCCAAGTCACCACTACACCACGTCCCTCAGCACCACATCTACACGGCTCTGAAATCCCTCCAGGGATGGGGACTGCACCGCTGCCCTGGGCAGCCTGCGCCAGTGCTGGACAACCCTTTCTGTGAAGAAATTGTTCCTAATATCCAATCTAAACCTCCCCTGGCACAACTTGAGGCCATTATCCCTCATCCTATCACTGTTACCTGGAAGAAGAGACCAACCCCTGCCTCGCTACAGGTATCTGGGGATAAGTCAGCCCTTTGTAAATCTCAGATTTCCAAAGCCAGATTTATTTTTTCTGAGGAGAGCTGGTACAAAGAATTTCAGAGTCAGCTGAAAATTAGAAACATGCCATTCAAAATGTAAAAGCAATGTTCACCTTCCTATCACACACATAATCCTGAGTACCTACCACATTTCAATTACACTTTTACAGTCTATTTGATTTGTAATCAATCAAAAAAGTAAAACACTGGAAGAGCTAGCAAGTTTTGATTAGCTACATGCATTTTCTATTCAAGTAAAATAATGACATACACATTTACTTTTAAGTTACAAACACCTCTGTTACATTTCTCTTCCTTTCAGAAATACTTAGTACCTGTCTTTAATTGATGAAAAGCTTTTATAGAGTAGATTTGAGATCTTTAAAATGTAACCTTTAAGAAAAGTTGTCAGCCAGTGAAAGACCTGATTGCATGTGCTGTTCTTTGAGGCCTGTTTTGTCAGTATTCGAGTTTTGTTGCTCTAATGCTCAGAATCAGAAATGCACTGAATGGGTTGACGGCAAAGCTGGTTGAGAAGCTTGACTGTGAAGTTTGGCTTTATAATATAAACAAGATGCCAAAAAATACTTAGCAAATTAATTAAGCCTCCACATGAAATCACTGGTTTCTTCCTATGTCATGTTCCACTGGTTCTCCTGAAATGCTTACCTGGCAGTTTGTGCATAGCAAAAGGATGAGAAAGGCAGTCAGAGAACAGAAGTTGTTTGTTAAATACAAGAAACATCTGAAACAGACTTTTAAAAATTACCCAGTGGTTTATGGAATGAAAGCCTAGTTTGCAACATCTTGAAAAATGCTGAGAATTTCCATATCTAGTTGAAATATGTGAAGGCTGCTTGCACATTTGTTATGTATTTAATTTGGACTAAATTTTACCAGGTTCCAGCTGTGTCACAATGTTTTTTCCATTATCTTTAAAAGAAGATCAGATAACATCACACACTTGAAATATTACACTGTGCTGCACTGACAACATAATCTGTATTAAGAATAGACATTGCCATCAAAAGTGCAATAATAAGTTCCTTAATAAATACACAGTAATGAACATTCTTGTTTGAAAAGAAAAGCAAGTGTTTCCTCCTTGTCCTGCTTTCTACAGCACAAGGACAAGTGCTGTTGTACAGTACGCCTACATATGCTAAGTGAATAAGGAATTTTTTGTGGGACATCTTTTTAAGAATATTTCTGATTTTATGTTGCTTCTTGCTGAGTTAGTAGGCTTAAATATTAGCAAGCTTTGCTGTAGAGGAAATGAAACTACCTTATTCTTTTGTTTCTGTAATACCTGTGCTGGGATATAGTGAATTCAGTCTGTGTCTTTATAAAATCTTCTTTCTCATCAGCACTGCCCACTTAAGTTGTATACATACAAATTAGTTTGAAGAATCTTTCCTTTGACAAGATCTTCCCTGCAGTCAAACCCTCAACAGTGCCTTTGTTTCCCACCTAGCTGGCACTCCAGAGCTGAGTATAGACTCCTTGCTTTTAGGGCAGAAAAGCAGTCTTGGCTATATTTCAGTCCACCTCCATAAAGTACAGTCCTTTAGCCCTCTTGAATTTAAAGGTCTGTTCTTTAATCTTTCCCAAGTTTAGTCATTCTTCCTCATCAGACCTTGTCTGGTCCCTAGTCGTTGATCCAGGGCTTATTTTTATACCTTCTAAAAATCATCCAAATCAGGAACTCTTCAAAAATGATTGTTACCAATACTGCATATAACTAGGCATTTTCTTTCATTGCTTTATGCACCTTACCAGGAAGAGATCTTGATGTGCTTTTCCTGTAGTCTCTTCTGACCAAGGTCCAAGCCTGTCCTTTCTAGAAGGTTTGCTCAGTAAGTAGCCATTCTACCAGCATAACAAAGGTCCACCTGGAATTGTCTTAAGTCATGTCAAATCCAGGAATAGCTGGGAAAAAGGCAGGATGCCTATCAGCTGTATGCGAAAGCCCAGTTTATATTGGGTTGACTCTGTCACTAAACTACTGAAATATAGTTAACCATAAAGAAAAAAACCCAACCCAATCATCTGTCACTGAGTGCCTGATTGCAAACTCTTTGATTTGTCAACTCTTTCATCTGAGTATACCCAGACATGACTACTGAATGTGAAGAAGTTTGTCAGTCTCGTACATAAAATCTTACTATTTTTCCTTTAAGAATTCAAAGTAAATAAAGGAAGGAAGAAATATTTCTAAGCAGATCCTATGGAAGTTAGTTATTTTGGTTTACATTTATTCTTCAGTAGAACTTGTCTGTTCTGTTATAGTATTTTTAAAACATGATTTAAAAGAAGGCTGATCATTGCTAATGCTTTTAGAGGCTTCTGGATTTGTTTGCTTTTTTTTTTGATTTGAAGCAGAATAAAGGGCTTTTGGGGCTCTGTGAACATGGAAGGAAAAGGCTTTTTTATTGTATAGTGTACCATAGTATGGGTTGTCTTTTCTCTGCTCTTGTTTTTCATTAGCATGTAGCTAAAGACCTGGCCTTTTTGCAGCTGTATTGCAGATAAAAATGAAATGTAAATCAAGAGTACCCAATAGACATTATGAAATGAGCAATCTAAATATAAAGCACTTAAACTTCTACTCTTTTTAGTGCACTGATGTGTAAAACTAGCTACTCAATCCTGTATGTGTTAGACCGCATGGACACTCAGATCTGATAAAGATGGGAAGTATTCAGTATTTTCAGTTCCCAGTGGAGTCAATAGCAGCCAAAGGAGACTGAAACAAGTCTTTGAATACCTTACAAGATCAGACCCTGATATTGCCAGTGATTATATTCTGCACATGGGTTCTAAATCCATAACAAAATCAGAAAGACATTTGTTTGAGATATTTATAGAGTGTCTGTTTGACTAACCATCTGTGCTCCAATTGAAGTATACACATGGTCCAGACTGAATAAAAAACAATCCTACGGATTAAAATAGTAACTTTGTTACATCTAAAGATTTTTCTGCTAGTGACTTTGTTGACCTGTTTACATGTAAAGGTAATTTTTAAAACTGTAAAATCTGAAAGGTAGCATGAGGAAAGAGTGTGACTAGTCTGTCCACTTCAAAAAGGCTTTGAAGTTAAGGGATGTTGTTGAAATGCTACATGCCTTTCAAAACTGCTGCTTGTTTAAGGTCTAGGTTAAGCTAGCTGTCTTTCTCTAGGAAAGAAGTTTCTGAGTAGCTTTTGGGTTTTAAGTGTAAAGGTAATGACAATGAAGTATTTTTCCCTGCTTTCACTTGTCTCATATTTCTATTTCAAAATGGGATTCAATCCTTTTTTTGTTGTTCAGCACAAATATTAGCAAAACATTAGAAATGTAGACGACTATAGCTTGGAATTAATTGCACTGGGAAACCATACTGTGTTCCTTCAGTTTGCTTCCTCCATCAAGATCATCTTTTTCATGGATCAGTATGTTTTGTTTGTTCAAAATGCTGAGATTAGGAAACATAATGAAAATATGAAAAGTGCTAGTCTGTAAGAAGATTGGTTCAAAATATATATATATAATGGTCACTTGTTATTTATTGAAATTGCTCCTTCGGAAGGATTATTGAACAGCAAGTTTTTGGAAGATGGTTATGCTTGTTCAAGATGGTAGGAAATTGAAGTTTCTGATGCTCTTTCACAAGATTAATTTTCTTTAGTGATAACCTGGGGAATTCTTCAAATTACCTCTTAGTTGATGTAGCACCATCTGCCACATCTGCAAAGAAGATAATTATTTTTAGGAACAGCTGTGGTTTTTTTATTAAGTCTTGAGTCATCAAGGTCAGTATTTTTGAATTACTCAATGTAGGAAAACAGAGGCAATTGCTTTGCATTTTGGTCAATAATAAAGGATGTATTTTTATTATATCATAGCTATTGTTATTATGTCATAGCTATTTACTACAGTCCTCTGATTTCCAAGAAATTTCTTTGCCTCTTCATGTGAGCATTTATCTTCGTAGGAAAAAAGTATCAGTCATAATTCATAAATCAGTAAGACAGCACCTGGTGGCAAATAATAGACTGTGGAGAATCTTCTGTTAATGGAAATATCAAACTGAAAATGGTGTACTTCTTAACACTGGGTCACAGGTCCAGGTTCCCAGCTTGTTTCAAAAGCTGAATTGTAAATTAAGATCTCTGACACCAAAGGAAAAATCCCCAAATGAGCCATCCTTTAACACAGATTCCGTGTTATACCTGTGACCTTCTGTGGCTCTAAAGCAGTTGAGCACATCTAAGTCAGATGAGCATTCTCCATCACATAACAAACAAGGGGAGCCAAGCAAAGGTGAGAATTAGGACCTGAAACCTTCAACAGCTTGCTTTATCTTGTAGCGAAAAGGCTCTGATCTGTGCCAGATGCCTTAAAAGACTAGTGCTTTGTGTAAACTCTTAATGTGAAGTAACAAGTATAGTACATGAATGCAGAGCTATCATTTGATGATGAGATGACTATATCTCTGCAGCAGTTTCTTTTGGCTTCCTGCTGTTGAGGAACTAATGAGAGCAGGAAGCTTCTCAAAGACAGAATAGTTTTTCCGTGCAGAGCTAATGAAAAGTAGGTTTATCTTACTGGCTTTGTTACAGAATGGAGGTGGCAGAGCTGTTTGGCCTGAGGAGGGTCTCTTAAGAAATCACATTCATGTTGAAAATTAAAGCTTAGAAAGGGTGCCCAGAGGATAAAGAAAGAGAAGAAGAAACTTTGATCTGAGAGATAATTAAAAAAGAGATGTTGAAAAGACAAAACAATGTTCCGTGTTGAAAGAAAGACCCATAAATCTGAAGGTATCTAGACAGAACCTCACACACTGCACCTCCTTATGGAAGACTCAGGTTTATGACATTGGATGCCCAACCAGAAGAAGCTCAGCTAGGTGCTCATTTTTCCATTGGTTAGTATGTACTGCTATGTATCTACTTTGTGTGATACCTAGAGGTGTTCATGTAGCTGACCATCAATGTTGGCCAAGGCATGGGGGTATGTGTCTCTCTGTACTTCTTTGAGAAATTGCATACCCATAAACTCACTGAGGAAAAGGCTGTGGAGTCTGAAACTGTTTCCAAAAGTAGCTCTCATAATTTAGCATTTCTTTGTTAAAATTATTATGCTTTTCAGTGACTGTGAACCCTGACTGTGTGGACCTGTTTGCAACAGTGGGAGGTTGAACTGCAATGCAGCATGAGAATAAGAGTTCTGCTCTACAGTTGCAGCACAGGAAACATGAACCCTAAAACAAAAAAGCAGCTCTCAGAGTGTTACAGATACTCGTAAATGTGTTGTCCCTTGTCCTGTGAAACACAGTTGCTGATTTTACCTGTGCTCTGAGTAATCAGCTGGACATGAAATAAAAGCTCTGAGGACTGGGATAGCTGACAGCAAAATTGATGTTTACCAGATTTCAGTAACACCAAGGGCAGTTGTTGCCTGTCTGAACTTCAATCTCAGATGGAACTTTTCATATTCAAAACATTTAATAGCATTCTACATTTATTTCATTTGTCACGTACTTTTAACAAGCTTTTCTGTATTTACAAATGAAAAGTTGTTGGGTTTTTTTTTGAAAGAACACGGATTCTAAAGAATAAAGAAGATTTTACAGATCTTTTTGGTTTCCACATGAGTAGGAAGGCAGCTTTACTTCTGTATGGAACACATAATGTGCTACTCCTTACTGGAATATCATCCAGAGATAGCACAAATTTGTTAATACTCCAGAACATGACTCCTCAACTATGTTTTCCAGCTGTGCTTTAATGTACTATTCTATTAGTACTGTTAAATCAAGGTCCAAAAAGGCCTTCAGTTAGTGCCTACACTATCGCCTTTGTTGTTTTTAGACTCAGCGACACTTTATGCAACAGAAGTTCAGTTCCTGCACACAGTGTAACTGAGAGCAAATCATTATCAGCGTATCAGCTCCCTGTAGGGCAAAGCAGAGGTAAAGCCACTCAGTCTTCCTCTCAGTGAACAGCAGGAGAAAACAATGGGCCTTGTACTTCAACCTGCAGGTCAGAGTTGATTTACAGAAATTATGCATCTTATAAAAAGATGCTTCTGCTGGGAGTACTGAGTTGCACCTAGTACAGAGGCTGCATCTAAGTGAGGATTTACCAAGGAGAGTACTTATACAATATTTGACCATCTGAATATGAGGTTCTTTTTTTTAATGAAGATATAAAATCAGAATGACTTCATATGTTTAATGTCCCTCGTTCTATTAAAGAACTCAGTATAAGGCCTATAAAATGCTATTTTGCTTTGTCAAATACTAGAGAAATTACTGCCCAGAAATGTTATTGTTTATAATCTGAACAACGGAGCAGAATTTTGTAAACAGACAAAAGTCTTCCTTCTAGACACAAATGATGCTAGTATCTTAGAAAGTGTTAAGTGGTATCATACTTCTCAAGTGAAGTCAGTTAACCTACTGGTCTCACTTGTGCATCTGTCCATGCAATTCACAAAGCTTCCCCCCAGTTAACAATTAATAAGTAGTAAGTTAGTTTTATATTTTTCATTGTCTTCTAATTCCAGCATATATAGAGACGATTTTTTTTTAAAAAAAAAATAATAATTATGGAATAGCACCACACACATCAGTAGAATCCTTATTGACAAAGTTACTTATCAATGGAGTGGATATATTCATAACTGGCCCTAAGCAGTGTCAAGTAAAATATACATCCATGAATCCTGGAGAGAAAGGTAGCCTTATTGGTGTTTGCTTGTGGATTTGGGCAAAAAGTGGAAGTAGCCTCCTTTTAACACAATGGCTTAAGCTACAGTGAAGGTGACTTATGAAAATGCATTTTAGTTTTTAATTGAGCATACCAGGAAATTGTACATGGTCTGTTATCGTCTTGGAACTAATGAAAGATTATTGGTTCAGCCATGGTAACCTGGTCGCTTGTTATGGTCTATCACAATGTGTTCCACGTAGATGGCTTGCAATAAATTAAAAGCACTCTAGAGACCCAATTTTGGAAGCAGAGCTTGTTTGTGTAGGATACTCTTTCCCTAGGACATTACTGGAGAAAGAGCCCTTTAACACTGTGTGGTCTTTAATTGCTATCACATCATGTCCAGAGAAAGAAGCTTCACCAAGCTTGTAACAATTTGATTATTATATGGAGGAAGACCTTACAAGACTGGCCTGAACTATTCCAAAGAAAAGTGTGAGGGGTGGTACCCCTGTACATGCACATAACTTGGCTGGGTGAACTTGGTTTTGTGGTTTTGTATTTCACATCTGCACAGTCCCAAAGTAAATATAGTTCAGTTGTGTACAACTGACTCACAAAACAGTATGTGCATGACTTACCTTTTCTCTAAACCTTCTATTCCTTCTAGATTACCGAATTCAACCACTCCTGTTGTGCTTTTTACATTTTAATCACTACCCCTTTACTTCTATCCAGGCAGGTGAAAATGCAGCAAAATTTCTTTTGTCTACCAAGCTGAATTAATGCAGCAAGTATTTAATTTGCTGCTGCAAGCTGCCTGCTTATGAAGACAGACTAGTACCACTTTTTACAGCGTCATTCAAGATGACGGATATGGTTATATGGTTATATATATACTATCCTCTCGTCTTCAAAAGACATTGGTCTGCTCTTTTATATCCAAAGTATATAGCTCAGAAGAGACTTCCAAAAAAGTAAAATTAAGGTAATAAATAGACTAGTAATGTCAGCAAGGAGACTATAGACCACTTCTTGTAATCTAAATTAACATAATCTCTCTTTACTGAACTGTATTTTTTATCATTTGAGTTACCTATGTAGCTGAGTCACTGGAAAGGTTTTTGGGGGTTTGTTTCTTTTTTGTTCTTCAGCAACTTTGAATCACCACTGATGCATGAAGTCCCAGAGCACCAAGGCAGCAGCACAGACAGTTCGGCAAGCAGTTTGGGAAGCTCTGTCACAGCATGTAAGAAGGTAACTTCTAAATTTATATCATATTCAAAGGCAGATATATCCTACTTACAGCTTTGCTTTTTAGCTTTTGTCTTTATTGGGGAATACAAAATACCAAAAAAAAAAAAAAAAAAAAAAAAAGATTTATACAGAAAAAGAGATTCTGGGTGTTGTTATGGTATCTTGCAATTTTATCTACCTGGTCTATACTTATCTGGTCCCAAAATATATTGTACAGGAGATAAAACTCCCCCTGAACATTTCTATTTTTTCATATTGCCTGAAAACATGAGATAAAAGCAATGCATAATGTGAATACCTTCAGGAATGCTCTTCAATAGGTAGCAAGTTTCTGGGACCCAGCCTGAGGGTCCAGAGCTTTGCTTCTCTCAGATCAATATGATGGAGTGTCCTTGATTAAACAGCTTTTCTGCCTTCCCTGGTATCTGACTAGAAGGGTTTCAGCAACCCAGGAGGTAGTATAGGTTTGACCATTGGTGGTTTTGTTGCCTCAAAATGGGTTTATATATAGTTATTTAAGGAGGGGAGGGTAAGTAGTGCATTTGTGTGTATGACATTATATTATGCATGTAGGTTATTTCAGTACAACTGAGAATACACAGGTGAAGACCACGGGTGCTTCATTTTATTCCTCCTCCCCAGGGCCAGATTATGGCAGTACAATCCAGGAGAAGGGGGCACTACCAAAGACCTATTGAGGATGGCAGGTCCTCTTTCATCTCTCACTTTGTAATAACCCTCAGAGCTCTACTGTCTCCCACAGGCATAATTCTGGATATGCTGATAAGAAAGCATTCGTTCTAACACAGAAATGTTAGAAAAACTTCACAGTTCATTCAGTTTTCCCATAATTCTTACTTTTTTTTTTCCTTCCACTAATAATAATAAAGCTTTCCATTTTTTTTTTTTTTCCAAAATAACAGCAATATATATTTATATATGTAAGCAGAGAGAGAGAAAGATAAAACATGTAGAAGATAAAGATTTATTTTCCTCATCCTGAACCACACTGTGGTTGTGGGGGATGAGTATGGTCTGTCTACAGAAATTCTGTTAAATGTAAAATCATTGATATAAAAAAGAACTCAATAGACTGATGTGTATGCTGGGACTGAGCTTCTCCAGCTCACCCCAACATGGCTAAAAGGCAAAGTGTCAATATTTCTTTTGCTCAAAGGGTTTGTTTATTTGCAAAAGAATACCTGATTTTTTAAAAACACTGCTGATTGTAATTGGAATCTTCATATAAGCAGAAACAGGAAGAAAATCCATTGTGTAGGAGAACATCTTGAATTTTCTTTTAATCTTAGAGTTGTCTATTTTATGTAAGACTGAAGGACAGTGGCACAGAACTGAGAAGTACCACCGCTGTATTTACAAATGCTCCCAGCTTGGTCACCTTCAGAAGCACCACTCTTGATTTAGAGCTGCTTCACCGGTCTGATCCCTTACATTTGAACTTTTCATTGTAACACAAGTCGATTTTATGATTGTGGGCACACTAAAAGAAGTGATCCCCTTCTGCTAATGCTTCTGACAAACAGCAGGGTATTTTGGGCTTCTTTACAGCATTGTCACAGAATGTGTTACCATTCTTTTTTTGTGTGTGGAAAAGGATAAAAAATTACCAAAAATAGGCCATTACCTTCTCTTTTAGCCTCTGTTAGTTACAGTGATTTTTAAGTTAGATGTGTAATTGGTGGTGGAGTGAAACACTATGGGTTTCTGCTGTAAGGGAACAGTTTAAACAGTTGACTTGCAGGTTTGAGTAATTGTATTTGGCATGAATGGCTCCTGTCAGGAACCATGTGAGATGTGGCCTGTTACTACACAGACCAATCTGAACAAATGCAGAAGATGTGCTCCTTAATATCTCATCTTATTCTGTATGTCCCACTTTCACATCTTTTTTGATGAGTAGTAATTAACCAAAGCAATTAAGATGATCAGCCATGAGGACGCAGATGTTTAATTTGGGGAGCAGAGCCTTTTTAATGTTGTCTCAGTTATAGATATTTTCTGTATTTTAATGTCTTATCATCTAAATCAGGGAGCAGGAAGCTGTTACACTAAACTCATATGCAATATTTTCCTCTGGGAAAGAGTGACTTTTCTAATCCACACTCTGCTAGAGGCTGA